>OX376652.1:19530682-21930682 GCA_947386135.1 Melanchra persicariae
GGCTAGGCCGATTTATTTGACAAAATATAATATAATATATTTTTGAACAACGTTTGCATTCACATGTCAATCGCAAACTGTCAAAAAAGGCTTAAACTTCATACATTTTTGAGTTTGTGATTGAGATACAAATGCGTACGTTGCTTCAAAAGAGTAGAATTGGCACTCGGGTATAATGTTTGTAAAGTCGTCCGGGGACACAGTTTTGGGGGGGGGTGAATAAGAATGGAGGGTTGAATAAAAACAAAACTTTGAGTACGTTTTTCACTTTTAATCATAATACTGGTTGTCTAATAAAACAACTCTATTTAATTTACAATCAATTCAATAAAAATGGAGACTACAAATGCTGCCAACAAGATTGAAATAACATAAAATTGCCCCTTCAAAGTTTTGTATCGATTCACCCCTGCATTCCTATTTACCCCGTTTGTAGGTAATGAAAAGAGAAATACTGCACCTCAATCAGTTGCACGTCCTCCCCAAAATCCTAGCCAAAATAATCTACCGCCTCCCCTTCTAAGATTGCCACATTATACGCTCAGCCTTACGTTTGCCTAGCGGAGCGCAGTTTGAAATTATCTAAGTCTAGTCTAAAGCCAGTCTAATTTCCAGTATGAATTGAAATTAGGTTGAAACGTGGCTGCAGTTCTAATTATATTAGCTCACGGCTTTTGGAGCTGTTGCAGCGTGAGTGAAGTTGTAAATGCCAGGTCTGATGGTAAGTTGAGGAACTGTTAACTTGTTTGTGGATTAAGGAAGTGTCTGATAAGTGTGGCGAATGCTCCTGTAAGCTGTTGCGGAATTTGTTCGAAAGAGCAGCGGCCCTGGAACGCAAAGGGCATGAGGAGGAACGCGGATGGGTTTTAGTCAGTAAGAGACTGACAGTGACACTCCTTTCCGATCCACCCAGAGCAGAAGAAGTCATTTGATGATTTACTAACCATAAAAAAAATATAAGCTACAACAAATTTTATTATTAATATAACATGTTAATTGTGGATTTAGGATCTTTATCAGGCTAAATGATTGGTTAAATGTAGTGTTTGTGGTTATAAGTACATACGTACCAAGTTGTATCAAGGTGTTTATGTAAAGACCTACCCCTTAGAGGCTTGCAGGCGTTATGTTTTGTCTTATTTAATTGGATACGAAAAAATAAACCTTGGGTTTATGGTCGAAACTCTTGGCGGGATTTATTTTATCTGGGACCTAAGATTAACATCAAATTATATTAAGTATTTATAACAAATAAAACACGTTTTTAATCGAATAAACCAAGAAGTGGTACTTGAGCCATACACTAAACACAACAGACAAGACAGACAGATCGAAGTTTTTCATTTATTTTAAAGTATAAACGAGTTGAAAACCAGCCTCCAAATGACACATTTAAATAATATGTTTTAATGTACTCGTAGATGCAATATTAATATTCTGCATGTTGCTACAGACTGTGCAACCGCTGGCAACCGGAAGCATGACGTCACGGTTCGATTACACCAACCTGTGCAATAACATGGCGACTGTTTATTTTTGGCCGCGTCTCGGAAAGTACGTTAACCCAGTAGGACACGGGTTGGTTCATTATGACCCGTCCTAATTATTATAACTTAAAACTTGTTTTCTAATTAAGCTGCTATGCCTATTTTAATAGTAGCTGAAGGTAGAACGATATCATTCTTATTTTTGTACAAACATTAGTCATATTCCAACAGAAGCAAAACATACACCCATTATAAGTTAAAACTGGGTAAATATGACCTAACTGTGTCTTCAAATTAAGTTTTTGTGATGTATTACGTATTTTATTTTTAACGACCCACTGACTATCATTTCTCCTAATTTACAACGGTATAAGTGCCTAGAAGAATGTCATCAGTTAAACATATTGGCAATATTGGCAGAACCTTATTTATACTTTATTGTACACCTCATTATAAGAACAGGACAAACATTTATGAAAATAAGTGTACAATGGGCGGTCTTATCGCACAAGGCAATCTCTTACAGACAACCTTTGGATGGACTGAACGAAAGGAGATAGATTTAGGGTTGTCAGTGTACAAAAGTTCTAAATAATACTAAATATACATATTAACATAAAATACATAAATACAATAACATAATACGCACATAAACAATAATTATAACATAACAATTACACTATAAGAAAGGAGTGAAAAAATAGAGTGAAAAGAAATGCTCCTTCACCATTATAAACCTTATTCGGATCGAGGGTAGGAATCACCAGAAAATGGAATATTGTGATCATTCGAGTGAACGTGATGGTGGGTCAGATACTGAGCACGAAGTAACGGGGACAGATGATGAAGATAATATGTATGTTTCAGCTTTAAATTCTACCATAATTATTCTTTTCTTGCCGAAAGTCACCAGGACTTGGATGTTAAAGACGAGCCCATACGCGCCAATAAATTAAAAAGTAAAAGTGTGCTTAGTATAAAATAAAAAAAGTTACTTTATGATGCAGTTGTTCGAAAATCGAAGGAAAATGTTGCACTGGTTTTTTTTTTATTTACGTAACACGAAAAAAGTACGTGTTTTTACAGACGTTTTTGAAATCATATTTGGAACATTACGTTGTGAGTGTGGATAAAAATATAAAGTTGGTAGGTAGGTAATTATCAAGAAAAGTCCAACGTGGCCTCTGACCCGACGTCCAAAGTCGTGACGCCTATACACCGTGTGACAAAATAAACGCAATACCTCTTAAGAGGTCATTGTACTCATCATTGTGAACAACTTTTACTATCCACTTGACAGTGCTAGGCTTACGCCAACACTGAAATTACGAAAAAAAATCAGTAGTTCAGTACATTTTGTCGAGTTATGAGCACATACATGTATGGGGCAGTCGATATTTTTTTCGTGACTTCAGTGTTGGTCCCATAGTGAAAGTTGTTCATAATGATGAGTACAATGAGCTCTTAAGAGGTATTGCGTTTATTCTGAACACGTTGTTCAGCTAACTACAAATGTGCTAACTAAGTATACACGAAATAAAATGTTACTCTACTATTTCATCAGTCATATCCCATGAGATGTATTAAGATAACACAAATGATGCAATTCGTTACCATTTTAGAAAAAATACCTAAACAATGTTTACTATTAATGAATCCAGCCGATTATGATATTTAAATCCTTGACTTTGATAAGATAGAACGTGGATATCTTGTAAATATTTTTCTGCTATAATATTTAAAATATCTACAAGATACAATATTACAAGCATGATGCAGCGTTATCGTGGCTTCGTATGCATTACAAAGTGTAGGTTGATGTTTTACTAAGAAACGAGAGAAAGAGTTTAAAGGGAGAGAGAGAGAGAGCGATTTTAAGTTTTCTATAGAAAGTTTAAAATCACTCTCAAATCAAATCAAATCAAATAAGTTTATTTGTGTACACAGGTGAAAAAGGTGGAACAATTACAAGATTAATGGGTCTCTGTGTCCTGCCACAGTAGGTAGCATACAAACATTAAATATTACATTTCAAATGTGCCAAAATATTTTAAATTATGTTTAAATAAAATATAATTAACATAAGTGAGTACAAACTTCAAAACATAATTCTAGGCATAATTTTATTGGCTACTATTTAATTTTTTTTAAGAACTCTATCTTTCCTCCTGAACTCTTTTTCGAAAATGTTCTCAACTAACATTTTAGACCTGGTTGGATGGCGTATATGCATACTAAGTTTCAATAAAATCGATTCATTCATTTCGAAATATAAGGACATCAAAGTTTGTATGAAAAGCCGTACGGCGTAAACACTCTTAAGTCCCTTTCATTCCAGTACAGTCCAATTCCAGTATATATATAAAAAAAATCACTTATTTTGGACAACCGTGATCCATAGTTTGTTAGTATTATAAACAGCTTATATTTTAGTGTTAGTAACTTTCATTTCAAACTTCTCTTATATGCGACACTATACGTAACTTGTCGGTCACAACAGTGTAGAACAGTCTACCCTATTCCCTATCATTTTCAGAAGGGTATTGGAGCTGCCCCGTACTCGGCGCACAAGAGACGCGCAGCGCTTCCGCATAGTCGCATGGAAACAGTCCGTGCGTGCCAATGCGAACATACCTGAACCGCTGCAGTAGCGGGGCAGAGACAACACCGCCCTGAAAGCGTTATTAAATGGACACGAACGGTGCTGGAGCTTTTCTGCATCTATTTTAAGGTTGCATTACCTTTAATTTTCTTTAGAACCTTAAAAATTCACAATGTGATCGCATCGCCTAGCTACCTCCCACATCACTGGTGTAAAGTATCTTAATAGTTCTATGTGGAGGACGAGCTTAAGCACAAATACATAAACCGCGGGCAGGAAAAGTTTGATTATTAAGAAACCCTATTTGTTTTGCTCACACAGATAATATAGGAACCAATGTAAGGAAACTTAAATTTATTGCCTGATCTGGGAATCATACAACGTAAAGTTTAATTACTAACGCTGGCAAGGCGTGGTCATGATAGGTGGAGTGAGGCGGTGACCGTGGCGGCCGAGGACTGGAAGACGGAGGGTCGGTGGTCCGGTTGCGAGAGGAGTGGAAGACATTGTATACAGGCTGGCACAGGAACGTCGGGATTAGCTCAAGAAAAGAGAGGCATATGCTCAGCAGTGATAAAAGCCGGATAGTGAATGATGATGATAATGATAATGAAAGCAACGAAGCTTTCCATCATCATCATCATATCAGCCGAAAGACGTCCACTACTGGACATAGGCCTCCCCCAAGTGTCGCCACAACAACCGGTCATGTACGTCTCGCATCCATCGGCTACCCGCGACCCTCACCAAGTCATCGGTCCACCTAGTGGGAGGCCTTCCAACACTGCGTCTTCCGGTACGCGGTCGCTACTCCAGAACTTTTCGGCCCCATCGACCATACGTTCTGCGAGCAATGTGTCAGCAACTTCAGACGAGGCAGTCCGTAAAAGATTATCTAATTTTAAAACAAACAATGACGTAATATTGAACTCCATTACATATCATTAACGACCATGACCGGCCTTCACCATGTGACGTCACCGCCTATTATTACACTACGTCAGTACGAAAATAACCGGTTTCTAGTAGCTGGACTGTTTGGAGATAAACTACAGTGATCAATTGTTTGTCATTTGTTTTTTTTTACGGTTGGACGTGTTCCGTATGGTGTCGGACGTAAAAGAATATCACCATACCATCACTTCCCGTGGGTGCCGTAAGAGGCGGCTAAGGAACTCACCAGCAGTGCGATTCTGTAAACATGTCGAAGTGAACACCAGGGCGGCACGACGGGTGAGTTGTCAAACCATACAAATAAGATGGAATGACAGCTCACTTGTCGTTCACTTCGCCTAGGTATACACCGTGAGATGTCGACAGAATCGACTGGCAGATAATGGGCAGCAGCATTCTCTGTAGGTACATTGCAAGATTCCCACTGCTGCTTACCCTTGGCTATTATGGGTCCCAGGTTTGGTTTGAATAAAAGAGTAATTGCAGTCTATTTTAAGTTTCTTTCAGTATCATACACATACATACTCGTATAATAAAAATCACCACATGTTCGACAAGTGAACACTAGTGTGTCAATAAAGGGGGAAGAGTTGAAACCCGAAGATACCACTGTGTTCTTAGGCATAACTTTGGATGCGAAGCTACAGTGGGGCCCCCATATAGATAAACTGTCAAAAAAACTTAGTTCTGCAGCATATGCCGTTAGAAAAATTCGTGGTTTAACTGATTTAGAGACAGCCCGTTTAGTATACTTTAGTTACTTTCATAGTGTGATGTCATACGGCATTCTGTTGTGGGGAAATGCCGCCGATATTCAGACAGTATTTGTATTACAAAAAAGGGCTGTTCGTGCAATTTATAAATTAAGTCCTAAACACTCCCTCAGAGACAAATTTAAAGAGATTAATATAATGACTGTGCCCTCTCAGTATATTTATGAGAATCTTTTGTATGCACATAAAAATATTAATCTATTTAAAAGATACAGTGATATCCATAACGTAAATACTAGGAACAAACACAATTTTGTCATTCCTAAAACCAGGCTCAAAAAAATAGGTGGTTCATTTAGATGCCAATGTATACGTTTTTATAATAAACTCCCTAGCCATATTCAAGACCTTAGTATGAATAAGTTCAAATTATTTATAAAACGTAAGCTATGCCAGAAAGCTTTTTACACAATTAAAGACTATCTTGAAGACAAAAAGGCTTGGGATTGAGCTGCTTCAATGATGTACATGGCCTAATGTTATATACCTTTTTAATCTTTAGAAATTGTCTTTTTTCTTTTTTTTAAGCTCTGTTGTATACTTTTCTTACATCTCGTTGGTAAATTTTGACATGAATGTTTACTTTATTAAGTATTCTATTTTATTATTTTTGACATGGAATATTTACTTTGTAAAGTAATATATTTTATTTTTATTTTTTTTCAATTTATTATGTTTGACATGAATACTTACTTTGTAAAGTATAATTTTTTTTTTATTATTATTATTATTTAACTCATTTTGTGAATATGGGGACCATGTGGGTTATTTTCTTCTTATTTTTCTCTTCTTTGAAATACTTATTCTTTGAAGTATTTTTAACGAGGTCTGGCAGTTTGAGTACTTAAATGCGGCCTACACAAATGTCCTTTCTTTGGCATGTTCGTCGGTTCGATGAGCTCCTTTATGGTTCTAAGTTGAGCTACGCGACTACTGACCAAAGCTTGCACTGACTGGACGGGTCCACTCAAATCTGTGTGGTTCTTTCCTCAAAAGACCATTTCAGACACTGATCTGCATGATCCTCATATCGTATTGTGAATGTGGGGACCATGCAGATCGCTATGATAGGGGTTCATTTCATGTTAGTCAACAATGTCTGGCAGTTTGAGATTTTTTTATGCGGCCTACCCAAATGTCCTTACTTTGGTATTGTTCGTCAAATCGTTGAGCTCCTTAAAGTTCTAAGTTTGAGCTCCATAATAACTGACAAATGCTTGCACTGTCTGGACAGGTCCACTCAAATCTGTGTGGCACTTTCCTCAAAAGGCCACCTCAGACATTAACCTACATGGTTCTCGTATGATTTGACCAGTACAATTTGTATGGACTTCAAAAGAGACTGTGACCTCTGAGTTTGTTTCGGTGTTTCTTCTCAGGGTAGTCAGCTAGGAAACACTGGCCTCATCTAGCTTAAAATGACCAAAAAATATTGACGTGTAAAAGTGTTATGTTTAACCTACTTACAAAATAAATATCATTTATCATTTATCATTTATCATTTATCAATCTTCATTGTGATAATATTATTGTAATCTGTAATAATGTACCTACAAGGGAAATAAAAATAATAGGATAATGTAAATGATTGAATGCAAGAAATTTGTTTAACTATGATTAATATTTAATGTATAGTGTAAAATTTAAAAATCATTCTCAATAGTAATAATTACTACCGATTCTTGCACGCCATGAGAAATGGCAGACATGTCTTGAGCCACTCTTATATAAGATCTTACATGCATTTATTATTTTAATTCTATATGTATACACATGTTTGAGCAAATAAATTTCATATTCTTATTCTTATCGAGGTACTAATTATCGTGTTTTGTTTTGTTTTCGTATTATATCGATACAATCCGTGTTGTAATCGTATCTAAGTACTGTTATTATTTTAAAATAAATGTGTTTTGTGACGGTCTAAGCATCTGCTAAGCCCTTTCATTAAATGTTGTATTAGACAAGTTGGCTGGATGTCATTTAGGCAGGTAGATAAACGGCGCCGTTTAATGAAACGGCTAGGCAGCCAACTAAACGGCTGATTTAGCTATTTGGCGACATATACATATATACATAGCGGTACGGCGGTACCGGCCCAGCCGGGTGGCACGGCGGCGCGTTGTATTGTCTAATGACAAAAAAGCTGTGAACGTTGTTTATACGGACTTTCTGTATTAGGTAGGTATATTTAGTAGGTATCAGCATTGCACATTTGCACCCGTGCGAAACCGGGGCGGGTCTCTAGTATTACTATAATTTGCGATCGGCGTCAGTATCGCGGGCAACTATTTCTGTGTATGTATAGTGGGTTGATAAAAAGTTTCAGTACATTTTTTAACAAAAGCCATTTATTAATTTTATATAAAATCTTATTCAACAAAGTTATGACTCATTTCAGAGGACCAATTCTACCATTTTTTAGACAACGTTCGCAACCGCTTGTCATTCGCAAACTGTCAAAACAGCCTTGTTTTCCCTAAATTTTTGACAGATTGCGATTGAGATGCGAACGTTGCTTAAAAATTAGTAGAGACCCTCTGGTTCTTCACCACATTTGCCTGTGATTCTTTTAAAAAATCAGAAAAATAAACTAATATTCATATGTTGCCATATCAATAAGTTCAAATGTAACCAACATCTAATATTATTTTTTGCTTTAAGTACATAAATCAGCAAATTAACAATATTGTTGGTACACACACACACACAATTAAAATATTAAATAGAATTTCTCATAATAAGTCCAGTACATATAGGTTCTTGCACAAATAAGATTTGTAACTAAAAATAAACAATTATTCAAAAACTCTTTTGATCACAATATAGCACTTTTCATTAGCATTCTAGGTCATCAGAAGTAGAATCTTCAGGATCTACGTTGATCAGGTCCTCCCCAAGGGCCAAACCAAGGACGTTCTTGGGATTCAGCTGGGCCACGTCGTCCAAACCACCAGGGATGAGCTCCGAATTGCTGGTTGCCAGCTCGTCCGGGGAAGTCGTGAGGCCTGCCATCATGACCAGCTCTGAAGTTGGGAGGTCCATGGAAGTGGTGTTCTGATGGTCCACTACCATCGCGTTTAGGAGGTCCCCAGCGTCCACAGCCACCTTTACGATGCCCATCTTCGGGAGGTCCCCAGCGACCACAGCCAGGTCTTCGATGGCCATCTTCAGGAGGTCCAAATCTGTGATGATGAGGCCCATGCTGAAAATGTCCATGGTTTATGGGGCCGTGTTCTCCGAAGGGTACATAACCTGATTTGTGATCATGGTGCTTACTAAAGGGACAGCCTGGTCTACGCTTTCTTTCAGCTTGAGGTGCGTAGTACCCATCAAAGGGTATGTCACAAGCATCTAACTCCTGGCCTTTCATGATTCAGATTTTATAATATTTGAAGGTACTGAAATAAACTGTGAAAATTTGAGTTACTGAAGATTTTCTCAATTGGGTACTAATGTTCTAACTTTGAAAGATTTCAGTCGAATGCTAGTCATATGAACGAACTCTAGTTTTTATTCTCCTGATAATGACGCAATGTTTGCGATCAGTTACGGGGCCCTGTTATGCTGATGAAGTTACCGATAACAGGCGATTAGGATAAAAAGTTTATATGATGCAATTTGTGATTAACATAACATACCGGGACGACTCGATCCCCAGAAACGGTTGACAGAATCTTATTATAAAGGACCCAAAATGATATTCCGCTATATGAATAATTTTCAAAAAGACTAAAAATGTGAGGAATTGCCTAAATCGCTTACAATGTTGGCTTCTCGATATTCGTTATCAATGATAGAAGGTACCAAGACGATTGGCGAAAGAGCAGGCTTTTGCCCCAAGGCGTGCTGTGAATGACGACTATAATGATGCCATTTTTTTTTTTAAAGATAGGTAATCATCACATGACCCCTTCCGCTCTGGGTGGAGCGGCAGGGAGTGTCAGACTTTTATGACTAAAACCCACCCATGCTCCTCCTAGTGCCTTTTGCGTTCCAGGGCCGCGGTAACTCTTTCGAACAAACTCCGCAACCCTGGCAGGCTCTGGCCCAAGTGGGTGCCACCTTTTTTGCTGACAGCGCTTATCGGCGCGCGTGAGACACAACGTGCCTTCTACTTGGGCCTGTTCTGATCGGACGGCGAGCTACCCATTGCTCGCCGTCCGTAGGTATCAATCACTGCGCCATGCTCAGGAGCATCAGTTCTTGAGCGGCGCAGTGGCTGATGTTCGCCTGGAGGAGGCGAAATGGGGCCGTTATTGGCACTCCATTTCAGCCCCCTCTCAAGCAGTGGCAGCGGCGGCGACGGTGGCGGCGGCTGCGGCGGAGGAGGGTTTCCCCTTGGCCCCGGCCTTGGCGGGTGGACTGCTGGCTTTGCCTCCAGCCCAGTGATCGGCCGGCTTGCCAGCTGCCGCACATGCGAAGCAGTGCGGCGCGGCGTTGACTATAATGATGCCTTCGTGTATAGATTAGGTACTCGCTCCTCTTGACATGAAACCTACTTCTGCGAATCCACGAATAATCAAGAAATACGGCCGCAGTAGACTATCTACTACGGCGCCCATTGGATTTACAGCGAACATGGTTTTGGTATGTATTTTTTATTTTATCAAATCAATAAAAATGTACGAAGATAAAACGCATCATAGATCTAGCAACTGCAACTGGGGATCTACTCTCTAAGCCCGAAGTCCGTAGTTTCGGCCTTAGTGTCGGGCGTATTCTACTCCGTATCACCTACGGACTTACGATTAGTCCCAAACCCGAACTAAGAATGAATGACAACACGATTTGACAATTGTTCTTAGTTCGGTTCTTATATCGTTTCCATTTCTTGTTTACTTACGTGAAAAAAGAAAAATACGAGACCAAAATTTTTTGGAAATCTATCTGACGGACTAATTAGATTTTTTCAGGAAACATACCTATAGTTGATTCTGGATTTCAGGAGTTGCATTGGTTGGGAATAGTGTGGCAGGCTTTTACCAAAAACAAACCGTTTGTATGTTAGCCTTTCTTGGGGCATGTCCGCTAAATGCCCAGAAAAAATGACGCAATCCGTCACCATTTATAAACATTACCTACACAATATCTGTCATTAAAGTCTCTCGTTGTTCTTGCTATCAAAATCGAGTACTTTGATAAGATTAACATCAATGAAGCAAAACAAAAAGTGTAGGTATCGATATACAATAATAATTATTACACAAATAACATCATATTGACCTACATGTGGGTGTGGCATATAATACATGAACTAATAAAAGCAGCTCATGTAGACTAATGAGTTTTTTTACTATGAGAAAAACTACTAAGGAGGTCGTCAAAAAAGTATTTGCAAAGAAAACTGTACTCTATACTCAATGTAAATAAGGTTAAATACAAGAATTGGCATCGGTCAGTTTGTCTCTCTAGTTTTTTTCAAACTATATTAGTCTTCCAGTTAAACTGGATTCAGCTGAATACCAATATTTTACGTGAAGCGGCTGCCTATCAGACCTCCACAACCCATGAGTAACACGGTAGTTCTTAGCAAGACTGGAGTCAGATTTACTGCAATCTGACAACCCATAACGACTGCCAAATATCTACAAATGACAGTCGGGACCAACGGCTTAACAGGCTTTTCGAGGCACGGAGGAAACTCGGTATAAAAAGATGATCACCCATCCACAGACCTACCTTGGCAATCGTTGCTTAACCTTGAAGTTCGACCCGTACGGCTTTTAATCTTTTTATTTCTTCCTGGATTGTGTATGTTGGGAACAACAGCATTGGTCACATAAGATAAATGCGAAAATGTAGGTGTTCAAAGGGTATAAAATAAAAAAAGAATTTTTCATTAAAAAAATATACACCTAGTAATTATAAAGCTCCAATTTTCCTTCTCATCAGAAATGCACAACAGTTTTATGTACTTAAACAACAAACTTTTATCAATAATTTCATCAGCTTATCAATACAATCGCACTTGTAATCATTTGTGAACATTGCGTCATTATCTACTTGAATATAAGCTAATGTTGTTCGATATGACCCGCATTCGAGAGAACTTATTCAAAGCAAACACATTCCAGAAAAATTTTGACTATCATAAAGGGCCATCGTATTCTTCAGAACCTTTTAAAACCATTAAATAATAAAAAGTCCAGTAGCAACAAAATCATGCCTCCTCTCGGCGACCATTTTGGCCCTCCGTTCGCAGGTATGGGCACATTGGGCAGACCTCCTTTTGGTGGTCCCTTCCGTGGTGACTCTCCTGATCATCACGACCGAAAACCAGCATATGGACCATTTGGATGGGCAAGATTTAACCGTAGCCCTGAGAGACATTGTCACCGAGAACCTGAGCATCCGAAATGGGGGCCCTTCGAGCATTTCCATAGAGGATGCAGTCGACGTGGACCATCGGAATGTCACTGCTGTGAACCTCATAGCCAATGGAAAAGACAAGAACGTAGCTGTCACAGCCCAGGCATTGACAGACCTCATCCTTGGTTTGGATTTGGACATAACGCTGATCGGCATAGCTGTGGACGACGGGGCCAATCAGGATGCTCCGAGTGTCATTGCAGAAGAACTTGTCAAGGATGTCATGGATCTGACCAAGGCAAGTCTGATTGCTGTCGCCATGCTTCTTGCTGTGACCAGAAAAGATCATGCCACGGCAACTGCGGCGAAGGACGATCAAGACATCACTGTGAAAACTACAGCGAATCTGAACCGTGCTGCGGTGAAAATAAGAAAGATTGTGAAGAAAGTGACAATAGTTTAGATAAAAAGGACAATGAACTAGCCAATGAAAGTGACAACAAGGTCCGGATGGTGGTACTGTGGTTGTTAAGGGAATTATTCTGGAAGACGCTAAAAGGTCACAATTTTTCTGACGCTCATATGTAGGTCATTCATTATTAATTTAGATTCATATGTTCAGGTCTTTCCCCTCTATAATTTTTCGTTTTCTTATTCGATAAACAATTAATTTGGTTTATTACTAATTATTTCGGTATATTCTTTACTAAAGACTAAATATTAAAATAGTAACTTGAGAAATTGATGTGGGATGAACTTGTAGGCTTAATTAGTTTATATTTTCTTTCAGTATTTTTCTTTACTTGTTGTTCTGGGCCCATAACCTGTAGAAATAAATAACTCGAGAGAAAAATTTAACAACGTTTATTGACCGGTAAAGTATTACATAATGACAATAAATATTAAATTCCCTATCCATTTAGGTTAAATTTTTTAGACGTCGTTCTCACTTTATATTACTTCGTTTCTTCGTTGTTTATGAATTTACTGCAAAACATACTGATGGGTGGCATCTATAACTTCGCTTTACCTAACGTGGGTGCCAATTTTAAACGACTTTCGCATTTGCATGTCAGTCGAAGTCTGTCAAAAGAAGAATTTCAGAAAATACAAATCTTTGAACAGATTTTCTTCTGTGTTCAACAGTAGTACATACTATTACAGTCCCCCTGACTGTAATAGTATGTACGACAGTCTTGTAAAGATCATTAGAACAAGAAACGGACAGAATTATAGCAGAAGATAAATAGATAATACATATTATGTACTACATACAAACAAAGCAAGTCCTAAAGATGAACTAAACAAAGTTCAAGTTTGGACTGAAACGTGCTGGTCTGAAATTTATCAAGGAGATGTTGATGACGATGATGATTAGTACCTTATTACCGTCAAATCATGGATGAAAACGTCATCAGCTAAGGGCGGCAAGATTTCTTACTGAAGTTATTAAATTCTTAGTATTGTTGCTTAAGTAATAATATTCAAGTGATTTATGTTAAGACTGTTTTAAATTGTATTATTTGATATAAATAAACACCTATACTACTTTGTTTTCTTAATTGAAATTTTGCTCTTTGCTAAAATAACAGCATAAAGGTCAAACTTCAAGGTAAGTTCACGCTTACCGCAATCAGTCCGTGGATGGGTAAACTTAACTTTTCGAGGTTTTATGCGGTCGGGTTTTTTGAAAAAAACAAAACAATGTATTTTGTTTTCCTATTGCTTCTTTACTGTATGTATATCAGATACAGAATATGACCATGCACTCCTGAAACCTCCGGTGACCTGGTGAGGGTCGCTGGTAGCCGATGGATGCCAGACGCACAGGACCAGTTGTTGTGGCGACACTTGGGGAGGCCCATGTCCAGCAGTGGACGTCTGTCGGCTGATGATGATGATGATGACTCCTGAAACGCCTTGTAAATTTCGCGGGAGTTGTTAATTTAATAGACGATAAATATTTAATAGTTTATTTATTTACTGCACACAATGTTCACACTGTTACAGACAATGCTTATTAAATAAATGAGTACATTGCCCGTTTGGGCACAGCAATCAACTTGGCTAATAACGTTAAAACAAAATAATGATCTGTATAAAAATTAATAAAGTAATATAATAACACAATATTGTCAATTATTATTAACTATTAACTAATTATTAACTACAAGCTGATTTTTGGGTATTAAATAAATTATGTTGCTTAAAATGTAGTTGTTATATAAATATTTGACAAAACTATTGCTGAAATGAAAAATAATTACTACGTACACACACATTATAATAACCATTCTATGACTTAACTAATGCCTGCTAATATTATAAATGCGAAAGTAACTATCTGTTACGCTTTTGTAGGCGACATTAATGCCGCCACAAAAATCAACGTAGCAGAATCAACAAATAAGACTCGCAGCGCCATCTATATCGACAGCTGCGAACTAGCTTGATAAAATCCTAAATTGCGATATCAGAGTTTACCATGCGATTAGAACATATGCAAAGCCCGAATGTCAACTCTCGGGCAGTTGCCCACCAGACAAACCAACCGTCTGGTCGGAGGATCCTCCTCCCTTTTCAACGGAGGTATGTGGGACTTTACTCTCTGTTCCGCTACCTCCAAACTTTCACGCTAAAACGGCTGAACGAATTGTCATGTTATTGACAGATATATAGTCTGGGATATGGACAAGAACAAAGGCTACTTTTCACGCGATAACCAACTTCCACGCGGCCGGAGCCGCGGGCAAAAGCTAGTATTATATATGAAAAGTGAGTTTATTTGTTTGTTGTCTATCGGCTAAACAGATTTGGATGAATCTTGGCACGCGAGTAGACCATATCCTGAAATAGGATAATTATAGGATGATATTTATCCCAAGAGTATTTTCTCTTGGGATAACTTTCGTATTGCACGCGGGTGGGGCCGCAGGCGGCAACTAGTTTACAAAAATACCAGGGGGCCTACCACAACCTCTTAAAACAATATTACTTTCATATTACTTTGCGTTCCGCTCTGTTGGATTTTCAACGCTCGGATCAGCGCCGAGAGTTGAAAATGCAACAACAGAAATTACAAAGTAATATTAAAATAATATTGTTTTAAGAGGTTGTGGTAGGCCTCCTGACAAGAAAATTACTGACGTAAATATGTGGGTTCGCTTCAAAGGCAGATGTTGGAGTGTCAGTCCCACACCCGCAAATATTCCCGGTTAAATTCCAAGCGTGGGATGATTCATTTCATCGCCAGACGGCTCAAAGTTGACTTATTTTAATTTTTCCGTGCCATACCGGCTTTATTTGAAAAGTTTAATTTTATAATTTATTAGGAAAGGTCAAGTCTAAATTTAAACTAATATTAAAAGAAGTAAAATTGTTTTACTGTTTGTGGATAATCTACGGAAGTTCTGGCCCAAGAAGACGAAGACGAGAGATGCTCAGGATCGTTTGATGTGGCGACGCTTGGGAAAGACCAGCAGTGGAGAACTGTCGGCTGAAATGACGATGGCTGATCCAACTACGAAAATACTTTCACTGATGGAAAGTTATATCTATATTTATATTATAAATGCGAAAGTTTGGATGTTTCGATGGACGGATGTATGAATGGATGTTTGTTACTCAATCACGCCAAAACCACTGAACGGATTTAGATGAAACTTGGCAACGTTGTAGCTTATGCACCAGAATAACACATGAGCTATAGAAATACTAACTTTTGCACGTGGTTTGGTCTGTGACATAACATAGGTTGTAGAATTTTAGTACCTAACAGAAGTTTAAGAATGACATTTATAAGTACTTTACTCTCTGGAAAAAAACCACATCAGTTAAATGACATCATAGTCAAATGTCAAAATAATTACTTGCCAAGCGGTCTGACGCTGGTGGCGTCTGTTTTAGTTCAGTCACAGATACGATGCTACCAACCGCATCAGACTGGTTGATTTTTTTTTATTTTCTAATTTTTTTTCAGCGGCCGGGCTTTTTATTTTAAAAGTCAATAAAATTGTATCTTTACTATATAGCAGCTATAGAACACCACCTTTGAATATGACCAATCACTTCTTGAACACTCTGTATAGTTTAATCATCCCCCTCGCATAAATCAAACCCAACCCTAACCATAATTGGGCGATCCAGTAGGTTAGTAGCTAATATACCGCACAAATCATAAGCAGATAGTTATATTAAGGGTGCCCTAGTCGAACGGCTGAACTCATTGACGGGCGCGGTTAAATGCATGCTATCTCATCCAAAATCATTCAAAGGAAGAAATAAACGCTGTGATGAGTAATATGAAGCTAGTGCGCACAGAAATTTACAGTTCCAAATCATATAAGATTATTTATAACGAAAATGAGCTCGTAACTTTTATTGAAAGACATTTGTTAGTCAGGATATTATAAAAAAGTACTGAATGTATCTGTTTAAAATATTTTTAATTTAGGAAATAATCTATGCCTGTACTATATACACTTAAATAAAAAATCTCTTAACTAACTAAAACTAAAAATAATCTAAAACTAATCTAAAATAATCTAATGCCTGTATGGTTAATATTTTGCCATTTTCGTACTACATAAGTTATTTATTTACGCCCAAAGTTGTGTTAAAATTTGGAAATTTCGACACAAATAACTTGAACATCAATTTTTTTTTCTGTTTTGTTTCTATACAGGCCTAGATAATACCGAGATAAATAAATGTGACTTTTTATGAACATACACCGTCAATCAGTAGAGTAATCGCCAGACTACGTTTGTATCAAACAATGACTGACTAGGGCACCCTTAACCCCCGCGAGCTTATCGGGCATCTCCGCGGCTTACAAACAGTTAACACTAAGCTGCCTATGAACTAAGTGAATACGAATCTCAGAGCGCAAGTGATTTAGTTTCGAGTTAGAAACATTTCGAGCGAATGGATTTGTAGATTAACTAATGTTCGAATATCTTTGGCGATATTGAAGCATGTCATGAACTCATGACTTAATTGAGTGGCTCAGTTATTCCAATGTAATTCATTGATCGTTTGTTTGAATAGAACTACGTTTTTGACCGGGTTATTTTAGGCTTCTTGTTAGCTTCAAGTAAATGTTGGGTCTTTTTTTGCTCCTTCTCACCTCGTTTCTTGCGGTCGGCATTTCTAAACATGATTATTTAATCTTCATCGATCTCGAGATTACTTTGACATAAAGTGATTTCTTATTTCACAAAAAAAATACGACTTCACTTACGTAACGTCGGCCGCCATCTTGTTTTGTTTGATCAAGTAGGTACCATGCTTTAAATATAAAGTTTATTTGAATTTAGAATTCCAAGTCTAATAGAAGTTCAAAGTGCCCAAAGAAAATCATGGCGATTTGACCCAATATGATTTTACATACACCTTTGTAAAGCACTGTACCCAAATAACTCACATTTCCCCTCAGCATAAATAAGCCAGTGGTGTTTACTGTGTCAATAGGTGAGTGTGTAGAAAAGTCCAGTGACTTGACGGCCAGGTACGAATTACCCAGGGTAATTTGAAGCACAAAATGGGTCGAGTTCAAAGGTACATATGTGTCTCGTCGCGATTATCACAATCCTTAATGTTGGATCTAAAACTGACCTCAACGTAGTTTCCACGACTAATTTTGAGCGGTGTTCGTACGTCACGTTCGCACATCGCTTAAAACTAACTATCTAATTACCACTTTTAAGGTTCGCGAAGACAGGCGCATCATGATAAAGGTCGCCTGCCTATCTGCGGGGGCCTTGATGCTCTATAACCACCCTTACCGACAATATAAATAAGCCAGTCTCCTCACATGATCATTGATCAGTGACTAACTGGTGTTAGTTAGCTCATTGGCGCACTTACTACGTGTAATAACGGTAACGCACGGTAACTCCGTGTGTTTCGCGCAGATAACGAGTGTAAACAGACCATTAATTGTGAGGTAGGGAAGGTTAGGTTGGCGAGCTTGTTGGCGAGCAGAATTGTTGGGTCTTCAAATGTCTCTTTTGGGGTGTCGTTTTGAATCATTAATATTAGGGGCTCCGCTCTAGCCCCGACATGTGAAAATTCCCAAAAAAAAATTAAAATTTATGTAGTTGGTAATAAACATTAAATTCGCGATTAATTCGGCGCACACCGGTGTGTTGCCGGTGCTTGAGCGGAAGCAGAATTTTAAGCTTTTGTAACCCCTCCTCCTCATCTTGGAAAATTAATCACGTACAGCTTGGCAAAAAAGAGTATGATGTGGTGACAAGTGGAACTAAATATTTTACTAAATGGAAACCTATGATGTCGACACTACTTGGCCGATTTTTCCACACTTTATTGTTCCACATTTATTTTTAACGATTTGATTTTATTCTCTTATTGATTTCCCATATTATGGTGCGTTAAGTGAGATGGCGCCCTAATTTTTTCATACTCTTTTTTGCTGCTGTAAGCAATTTGTAATTTTAATTCGCTTGTTTTTTTCAGTAGCTTATTAAATTTAAATGACAAGAACGTCTTATTTTCTGCAATAAAAAATAATGTGATTCAAAACATTTAGATTTACCACCTTAATTGATAGTTTAATAGCCTAACTGGCGTCCCACGCTAGGCCGGAGCCTCCTCTTTTTTCTTCCAAACCTCTCTTTTGCGCTGGATCTCTGGCCAAGTTTGACTCGCATACGTGATGAAAGGGGCAATTCTCATATTTTAAAGGACTGTTCGCCATCCCAGTCAACGATCAATGTTATTTTGACAAAATTGATGTTATGTCTCGTTTACTCTTGCGTGGTTTAATGAAACACAATTATATTTCTATTACAAAGTGTGCGACACGTCCGCTCGCCTTGACTTCTGTCATCGTAATGCCGAGCGGGCGGGTCGCAGGAGCACATATCTATTTAGTTATTTTACAGTACGTCACAATTGACATTGATCGTTGAGAAGATATATATAGGTACACCACCTTTGAGTTCTACGAGTAAAAAGCATATTTATTGAATAAAACGAATATTTGCTAACAATTCTGCGGGGCCGTGTGTCAGTTTCATAACTAGCGTTCCCACACATATAACAGAAAATTCATTAACATAATATATTGCAAACAGCTGCAAAACGTAAAGTGTGAACAGATATTATATGGGTTTTATGATATTTGATCAACGTGCCATTGGGGAGGAAATGGTTTATGGGAGAAAACATTCGTCGTGGCAATGTTGAGGGTAATAGCAGAGGTGTGGGCTTAAAGAATTAGAATAGGGAATTTGTATCATGGCTTATTTCTTTAGGTACAACTTGTAAGAGAATAAACACGATAAGTACCTCTTAAGGAGTCATATTACTCATCATTATGAACAACTTTTACTACAGGACCAATCCCGAAATCGACGAAAAATCCAGTTGTGGTCTGGTAATAAAGGTTAGCCATATACTAGCTTTTGCCTGCGACTTCGTACACGCATATCAAGTGTGAAATATACTTTACAACCTACCAAATATAACATAATAAATTTAATAATTTAATATTATTATTTAATAATAAATTTCATTAAAATCGGTCGAGCCGTTTCGGAGGAGTGTGACCACAAACACCGTCACACGAGATTTTCATATATATATTAATAAAATATATTAAAAGTTAATCCAAGATTTAAGATGAGAGACTGATTGTGTTATTTTGTTGAACAGTAATTATTGTGAAATTCAATATTAAAATGGGGATTTATTTCAATTGGTCGAAAATATATGGTGATTTATAAAATACTAGCACTTCGCCCGCGACTTCGTCCGCGCGGTTTTAGTAGGTACTCTACAAACTTCAACGCCCCCTATATCCCCTTATAAAAGTTAGATTTGGAAAATTAAGCACAACGATTTTCATTAATTACATTTATTACTTAACCATTTCTCTTTATTCTATGGTCTCAGGTTCAGCGCAACTGTTCACCCCGTTCACCCGCCAGGAGTTGATTATGCAAAAATTGTTAGGTACATCTGTTTCAATAATCCCATTTTTAGTTCGTTCATAGCATTCGGACGTAAATTAAAGCAAGCAATAATGTCCTCCCCTAAAAACTTGCTGCAACCCCTGCTTCACCCCTTATTATGTATGTAGTTTATATGCGAAAAATCCAAACATTTGTTATTCTTATTGTTTTATCGAAATCATTTTCAACTTCATCGGACCAAGCATTGTTATGATTCTTCCCAGTTCGCTCAAGCCGCGACATTTTTCTTACTCCGAGCATGTTTATTACCGTCGTAACTTTTGAACGAAAGGTCCGATTTGAATAATTTAAAGTTTAATTTACACGGAAATAATCAACCTTAATTATCAAACCATTTAAATGGATAAGGATTAATATCATGATACCGAAATCACCATTTTTTCATATCACCAAGGATTTGCTTGAATAATTTGAACAAAAAGCGGTCATGGCGACTTAACCATAATAGTTAGACATATGGTATCGCGGACTTTTTTGTAGACATTGATGACTTCTATAAAACTGTAGTACATCACTTTGCTCTATTGTCAATAGATTCCGCAGCGTACGCAATATAAGGATTTTTTCTCACACCTTGGGTTACATTATCGAAGTTTTCATACGGATCCCTAACTTTTTTGAAAATATTCTATAGCCTATGTCCATCATCGATAATGTACGATTCTACTGGTGAAAGAATTTTTCAAATCGGTCCAGTAGTTTCGGAGCCTATTCATTTCAAACAAACAAACAAACAAACAAATCTTTCCTCTTTATAATATTATTATTATTTCCTTTATTCCTTTGTACAATACATATAAATTACATTTTTAAATATTAAAATACAAAGTTATAAAAATATTTAAAAATATAAAAATAGTAGCCCACCGGTATCGGGAACAGGGTCCAAGCTACCGGCGGTCAGGGCTCCAGCGAGAGGAACCTCCTAACAATCCGAGCCGTGTCCAGAAGTACTGCTTTCTGAATCAAGCCCTTGATCCAGCTGCCTAACGAGAGCCTCCTGAGGTGTTGGTCGAGGCTCATGGCTATTAAGCCGTTGGCTGACACGACTATCGGTACAATGATTGCCGAATTCACATCCCACATGTCGACAACCTCGCGAGCCAAGTCAAGATATTTTATTTGTTTATCTTTCTCGGCTTTCACGAGGTTCTCGTCATGCGGGACGGTTATATCTACAATCATTGCGCGCCTCTCGATTCGGTCCACCACCACTATATCAGGCTTATTTGCAAGAATAGTCCTGTCAGTGATGATGGACCGATCCCAGTACAGTGTGATACTGCCATTATCGAGAACTGGGTCGGGCACATACCTGTAGTACGGCACCTCCGATTCCACAAGACAGTATTTCAGAGCAAGTTGCTGATGGATAATCCTGGCTACAAGGTTGTGTCTATGCAAGTACTCTCCGTTAGCAAGACGAGAACAACCAGAGATAATGTGGCGAATTGATTCTCCCGGACGGTGACATGCCCGACATATGTCAACCGTGCCGTCCTTCACAATAAATCTCCGGTAGTTTTTCGTCATGATTACTTCGTCCATAATTGCACAGACAAAACCTTCGGTTTCCCCAAAGAGGTCACCAAAACGTAGCCAGGCTACGGACGCTAACTGATCCACATCGGGCCCGTGTAGGGCCCGGAAAAAGCGTCCGTGAAGTTCCTTGCTCTGCCATACCGCCCTGCGATCGTTAGTGTCAAGCACCGCAGGTTTGCGCCAGTTCTCATTTGCCAAGGAGAGCGGGGTGAGTCCCTTGTCCACCGCCACTACATCTCGATGCATACCCACGTCGACAGCTAGGAAATATTCCCTGAGACTGCATATCTCGCGATTGTGGAGAGTCTTAGCATTTAAAAAGCCTCGACCTCCACACTTTCGCGGGATATACAGTCTCATTACCGACGACCGTGGGTGATGCATTCGATGTGCAGTTAGCAGTGTACGGACCTTTCTATCCAGGGCGTCAAGTTCCGTTTGAGTCCATTTGAGTACGCCGAAAGAGTACATCAATACCGGCATGACCCATCCGTTGAAAGCGCGCACCTTGTTTCCGCCCGATAGAAGGCTGTTAAAGACCTTCTTCAGGCGACCAAAGAAGCGCTCCTTCAACGAATGCTTCATGTCAGTAACACTGATGCCTAACGCTTCCGACATACCCAAATACTTGTAAGTTTCGGTTGGAGAGAGGGATCTCAGGTTTATGAAATCCGAGAGTTGACATCCCACGGATTCCATAATCTCTCCACGCTTTACATGCATGACCGCACATTTGTCCACACCAAACTCCATCCTGATGGCACTACTGAAAGTTTCAGTTACCTTCAGTAGCTCCATCAGTTGCAGATTATTGGGGGCAAAGAGTTTCAGATCATCCATGTAAAGGAGGTGAGATATAACCTGACCACCTCTCTTCAACCGATAGCCTAGTCCTGAATTCTCCAGCAATGTGCTGAGAGGATTCAAGGCTAGGCAAAACCAAAGCGGACTCAAACTATCGCCCTGAAAAATACCCCGCTCGATCCTTACCGGTTCGCTATTCCTTTGGATATTTCGACATCCTGGATAGCGAAGGACTGTCTTCCATTGCCCCATACACGACGTCAGGAAGGTGCGTAGCGTTGCATCAATTTTATACAATTCTAGCACCCTCATGAGCCATGTATGAGGCACCGAGTCATAGGCCTTCTTATAGTCTATCCAACATGTCGACAGATCCTTTCGGGAACGTCGAACCTGTTGGCTAATGGCCGTATCAATGAGGAGTAGCTCCTTAGCACCGCGGGACCCATTCCTACACCCATTTTGAGAGGCAGACATGATGTTATTGCTGCTTATGTGATTATTAATTTTAGCTCTCAAAATGGATGTAAGAACTTTATAGACCGTTGGCAAACATGTTATCGGTCTATAGTTTTTGGGTTCCGCGGTGCTACCAGATTTATGGAGCAGGTGGGTATCTCCTGTCAAAAGGAATTCGGGCAGCGAGCCAGACTCCAAGGCAGTTTGGAACCGAGATGCCAAACAAGCATGCGACCTTTGTAACCACTTAATCCAAAAGTTGTGCAGTCCGTCCGGCCCTGGAGACTTCCAGTTAGGCAGCGGACGGACTGCACGGGCTACATCTTGGGGGCTGATTGTAATTGCCCCCATTTCTGGTATTGGGTCGCATGCTCGTTCGACCTCTCGCATCCAATCTCCTTCGGTGTGACCGACAGGCACTGACCAGATGTTGCGCCAAAATGAATACATGGTTTCATCATCCGGCAGGCGCGTGTCAGTCACACCTTGTTCCGGTCGCTCCCAAGCCCTATATACCCACCTTTCATTACTTCGGAATGTGCGATTCTGGGTGTATCGCTCCACTCGCCGCCTATACCTACGAATACGGTTTGCCCATGCATACACCTTCTGCTTCAGGAAGTCGATGCGCTCTGTGACACAGGACATATAGTCTTGGGGGCTGATATCAGTCCCCGAAAACGCCCGTCTCACAAAGCGCATCACTCTAGGGCGAGTGTTGCCCTCCCTGAAGCAGATCAGTTTGCCGATTAACGCTCTGGCCCCACCGATGCGACGCTCGATCCTGCACTGCCAGGCCGGTACGGCTGGTTTTGGTCGTGTAACTCTGTCATTAGTTATTTTGACGTGAGCTACACGACATGCCGCAGCAGCCGCGCAGTACAACATCGAGTGTGCATCAGTGAGGTCTTCGCAGTTATCAAAATAATTTGACAACTGCGAATCCAGAGCTGCCACCAGCGCCCTGTTTTTGTTATGCATGGGCAAACGAGGTAAGCGTGGTCTAAGTTCAGGCGGCATGTAGCGATATTCCCCAATAGCACACTCCAAAGCACTCCTCAATTCGTCATTGCACTGGGTACTTACGTTTGTAACCCTGTCATTACAATCCTCGTCAGCGTGCCCGGATATTTGGGTTGACTGTGGTGGTGCCACAGTCTGCGACGGAGGAGTAATGACATGGCTACACATTTCAGTTCGGAGGCGATCAAGCACACTGTCATCCAACATACGGTTACGCTGGATGACGCGCACCTGATCCGATAGTCTTTGGGCCGAAACGTTGACAGCTGGTTCAAGTACCTGAAACAGAGAGAGCATCCGACCACGGTGCGCAGTCAGGTTAGTTCCCCCCTCTGTAGCCCCATAGTATGAGCGCATGACGTTTTCATTGATGGTTCGCGTCCATCGCATGCGCTGCACACTTCCGCCGGGAGCTGGAACCCTATCAGAGGCCGGTGGGCCTCGAGGTCCTAAGCCGTCCGGCGGCCGGCGTCCTCTCCGTCGACGTGCAGGTGGTGGCGACGTGGGCGGCGAGAAGTATTCGTCGCTCGAGCTCGACGCAACTGCAGCAACCGGACTCTCGGGATTGACGGCTGGAGGAGGTCTCGGTGGCTGCGAGGCGGAGCTGAGCGACGAACCCGAAGATATTGGTTGTGCGTTTTGTGCTCGTGTCCGGCTTCTTGTCAGCATGTCAGCATTGAATATTGTTGTTTAAAGTTGTTTGTTGCATTTTCTATTGAGCCGTTTCATGTTTGTTTTTTTTCCTTGATTTATTATGTAAACTGGACATTAATTATTATTATTATTATATTATTATAGTATAGATGAGCGGGTAACCCCCAATAGGGTAGCAAGTTTGCGTCTACGCCGTGACAGCTGGCATTCTTTTGACAGACAGCGTACGAGGTGCACGCGTGCTAACCTATTGGCTCGTAATCTAGTTTCATCTTGTGTTTTACCGTATATTTTGTTTACAAATATAATCGAATAAAACGAGTGACTGTTATGAATCATAAACGTGCTATTATTTCAACGTTTCTTCTATAACACGACCATGATGGATGACTATCACAAAGACCGCTCCGCTGCCCTCCTGATACTCCGTTATAGATATACGAGGGGCAGGTGGCGTTCTTTAGTTTCTGCCTTCCCGTGAGAAATACATTCCTGCCTCCTTTGGTGCAGTCTGATAAAAAAGTAAACTTTGTGAATAAAAAAGAAACCAGTTAGGCGATATAATTCAAATTCCGAAAGCACGAAGAATGAATACACAATTTTGTTAGTCCAATTTATCACACTCGCTATAACTAACTCAAAAGAAATTGGCAATTAAAACCAACTAGCAAAACAAAGGAATATTATCAAGGAATGCAAACTAGCACTTGGCTAATTAAACAGGGTACTAATTGGCAGAACAATACACTCTGACAGCAGAAAATAAACATAATTACTATAAGTCTTTATTGCAACTCTATGTTATTTTTTTAATAAAGTATTGTTTTAGTGTTGATTTTTCATTAGTGTGTAAACCAAAAAAACAAGATTCAGTTTGCCATTTATTTTTTCTAAAAAAATAAAACTATGCTGGTTATGGTGGGTGTTTGGAAGACCCACAAGATGGACCGATGACCTGGTGAGGGTCGCTGGTAACCGATGGATGCGAGACGCACAGGACCGGTTGTTGTGGCGACACGTGGGGGAGGCCTATGTCCAGCTGATGATGATGCTGGTTAAAAGCCTAGACAGTACAATGCCTAAAAAAGCTTAGACAATGTGATTTTTTTACCTACTGCTGGGTTAAGGCATTCCGCCAGTCTTCCATTACTTCTTCGGCCAATTTTCGTGAACGCTTTTAACTTTATAATTACGACAGCGTTTCCTAGGTCTCCCTTTGCGAAGACGCCAGACCTTCGACTCACAATATGTGACCCATAATATGGCCAGCTTATTCCCACTTCATTCTAGTAGACCATTAATACTTATTTTTAGGGTTCCGTACCGAAAGGGTAAAAACGGGACCCTATTACTAAGACTCCGCTGTCCGTCTGTCTGGGGTAGGTTTAGTGTGAGTTTTTTAACGTACTCGATCTTAAGGCCACAGGTCGGTATCTCATGAACCGTGATAGCTAGACAGTTTTAATTTTCACAGATGATGTATTTCTGTTGCCGCTATAACAACAAATACTAAAAATGAAAAAAATAAATATTTAAGTGGGGCTCCCATACAACAAACGTGTTTTTTTTTTGGCTTTTTTTCATAGATAATGGTACGGAACCCTGCGTGCGCGAGTTCGACCTGCACTTGGCCGGTTTCTTTAAATTATTTTTTTCTATAGGGAGCATGCAGATTTGCAGAAACTATAGGTGGCAGCACAGAAGTCAAGTATAATAATGTACAAGTTTCAAATTTGCGTCACTAGATGTCACTGTTCACGCCTGCCACGGTCCCCTGATGGGAGCGAGTAGGAACTATAGGTATCATAGAAGCCTGAATGTCAAGTATTTAAAATGTAAAAGTTTCGAGTTTGCAATGCTAGATGGCTTTGTCTATGTCGTGCAGTTTCCTTTTGACAGCAATACGAACGATTTTTTCGATATCCAATAAGTTTTACCCTCTCCCTTTCGACCCCGCCTGTAAATATTTTATTTTTATTAGCTTGTGCATATACGTCGTAATTTGATGGTCTTTATTTATCTTTATATGAAAAACTTTTAAACAACGAATAATTTTTCATAGGTTTTATTTTATTACATATCAAACAATTAACAGCCTTTTCATAATCACTTGCATATTATAACAAAAACAATAATACTAAGAATACTTCACATAATAACTCCTGACATCATTTTTATCAGTAATCCTTGGTTTAGCTATCCCCTCCGAAGATTTTACAACTTTATCAACCACACGGTAAATAAGGTGAAAATTATTCCTGTCATTCAAATCTCTTCATCCATTCTCAGTGCAGCACGTTTTAGTCCAATCTTGAACTTAGTCTAGTTCATCTTCAGGTCTAGTTTTGTTTGTATGTAGATCTATATATGTATCTTCAACTACAATTCTGTCTGTTTCTTGTTGTTCTAACGATCTTTGCAGGACTGACGTACTTATTATTATAGTCCCCCTGTTGAACAAAGATTCTTTGTCAGGATGGGGAGATTAACTAGTCAATATTATGCCACCACCAGTATATTTTGAAGTTAATTCATTAGCAACGGTATATTGATAAAATTAATTAGGCATTACAGAGAAAGTAATATCAACTTAAAAAACTTTAAACCTCATAAGTAAAGAAAAAAATACTAATGACACTAAAAATTGTTTGGCCCAGAAGTTCAACCCACATCAATTTCTCAAGTAACTATTTTAAAATTTATTCTTTAGTTAAGAGCAAACCAAAATATAAAACAAAAATAATAGCGGGAAAGACATGAATATTCTGAATCTAAACAATATTGAATAGTGCCTACATCTTAGTGTCAGAAATATGGTGACCCTTTATCGTTTTCCAGAGCAATTCCCTTAGCAACCACAGTACCACCATCCGGACCTTGTTGTCCCTTTCATTAGCTGGTTCACTGTCGTTCCTTTCTAAGCAACTGTCACTTTCAAAATCTTCCTTATTTTTACAGAAGCAAGGTTCAGATTCGCAGCAGTTTTCGCAGTGATGTCTTGATCGTCCTTTGCAGCAGTTGTCGTGGCATGATCTTCTTTGGTCACAGCAAGAAGCATGGCGAGAACAATCAGACCTATGGGGGTCAGATCCATGACGTCCTTCACATGTTCTTCTACAATGACACTCGGGGCATCCAGATTGGACCCTTCGTGCACAGCAATGCTGATCAGCGTTGCGTCCAAACCAAGGATGAGGTCTGTCAATTACTGGACTGCAACAGCTACGTTCTTGTCTTCTTCCACGGCTATGAGGTCCACAGCAGTGACATTCCGATGGTCCACGTCGACTGCATCCTCTATGGAAATGCTCAAAGGGCCCCCATCTCGGATGCTCAGGTTCTCGATGACTATGTCTCTCAGGGCTACGGTCAAATCTTGGCCATCCAAATGGTCCAAATGCTGGTTTTCGGTCGTGATGATCAGGAGAGTCACCACGGAAGGGACAACCAAAAGGAGGTCTGCCCATACCTGCGAACGGAGGGCCTAAATGGTCACCGAAAGGAGGCATGATTTTGTTGCTATTTGACTTTTTATTATTAAATGGGGTTCAGTTGAATATCCCAATTAATTGCACGTTAGGATAGTTAACACTTTTCTCGGATGTAGATGTGTTTGCTTTGATTAAGTTCACTAGAATGCCGGTCATATCGGAGTACATAAGCTTATATTCAACTAGGTAATGACGCAATATTCACAACTGATTACAAATGCGATAGTACTGATATGCTGATGAAATATTTGGCAGACGATGGCTGTTTAGATAAAATGATTTACACTGTTTATGTGACAGGAAATATGATAATTATAGTTTCTCGGTGTAGAATTGAAAGATTATATCATCTTGAATTTTATAATGATGAATGATAAATGATATTTATTTGTAAGTAGGTTAAACATAACACTTTTACACGTCAATTCCTAGCTGACTACCCTGAGAAGAAACACCTAAACAAACTCAGAGGTCACAGTCTCTTTTGAAGTCCATACAAATTGTACTGGTCAAATCATACGAGAACTATGTAGGTTAATGTCTGAGGTGGCCTTTTGAGGAAAGTGTCACACAGATTTGAGTGGACCTGTCCAGACAGTGCAAGCATTTATCAGTTATTGTGGAGCTCAAACTTAGAACTTTAAGGAGCTCAACGATTTGACGAACAATACCAAAGTAAGGACATTTGGGTAGGCCGCATAAAAAAAATCTCAATTTGGACCGTTTTTCAGGTAACCTACCCGTCGTTGAAACAATCACATTTCAGCATTTATCTTATGAGATACATGTTAGGAGGTAGGTAGACTTAATGGATCATTAATTTTTTTATATCATATTTTTTCACAAACATTGTAATAAGGTTTCACGGACCTCGTATCAGGCATGTTTTCCATTACACCACAATCATATTATGACAATCTGATTTGACGTCTAAATGGGCGATAACTGAGGAAAATTGGGGACAGGTAGCCACCCTAATTATTATCTGTAAGCAATTCAGTGACCGGAAAATTACTGTTTACTTCGACTACTTTGAAGACAGATTAGCATAACCGTAAGTCATGATTGATTTACGGTTATGCTAATGTATACTTATCTGTGTCAATATGAGAAAATTAAGCTAATAGTAATTCCAAATAAAGTAATCGATACGAACCCTTGTGTTTTAAACCTTAGCAACATTTATCATAGAGTTCCGTTTCCATTGCAAATCCTGTTTTGTCGTCATTCTAAGTAGTTTTCTCATAGTAAAACACACATTAGCCTGCATGAGTTGCTTTTGTTAGTTAATTTAATAAAAGCCACACCTACAGGTCGGTTAAAATGATGTAATTTATGTAATAATTGTTGTTTGTTGATACCTTTACTATTTATAACTACATGATTATGATAAGAAAAACAGCTGGAGATTCTCAATAACTGCTAAATTGTTTAAGTAATGTTTTCAAATGAAGACGGATTGCATCATGTTTTCGATACATTGAGCGGGTATGTAACTACCATAAAAAGGTTGACACTTATAAACTTTTTTTATGGGACATATAATAATGTGACCACACTATTCGGTGGTTCTTTTTTCACATTTCTCGTTTGACATGCGGCAGACATGTCGGCCTATTCCACCTACACTTTGCAGAAAAGTAAATATTTATATTTGACCTTATGTAGCTACATAGACGAAGCCGTAGATGACGAGCCGACACAAGTTTGGGGCAGCGGAAGTCACACACACGGTCCCCGATCCAAGTGTGGGAGGGAACAATAGGGTGATTTACGGCCGCTTTCTATAACATATCTCAATCCCAATCTTGATCCCAATCCTTGTCTGTAACCAATCAAAGGTGAGGATTGTGTGGTGAAGGACACAAACTCGGCCGTTGATTGGTTACAGACAAGGATCGGGATCAAGATTGGGATTGAGATATGTTATAGAAAGCGGCCGTTAGTCAATGAGTCTGACAGGACCCAACGCCAATCCAAGAGAGAAGGACACCTGGGTAACCTGACGGAATAGTTCGAAAGACTTACCATGGTCCTGGAATGCAAAGGGCATTTGGGAAATACGGGTGGGTTTTAGACAGTAAGAATCTGAGGCTTTTTCAAAGAAAATTGCCTCATTAGGTTGAACGTCAGGGGTTCAATTTAATAAGGCACTTTTCTTTAGTTAAAATTCTTCAGTCACATAACCACTGACATGCTTAGTTACTATGCGAAGCTAAAATATTTGACCTAGATGCACCGAGTTCTATGATATCAGTAACGTTATCGATAAATATGTTATTGAACTATACAATGAAGAATTAATATTCTTATTGTGAGTCAGCAAATTGCCGCTTTGTTTATTGATCTGAAATATCTGGATATTATAAGCTATAAGTCCACATAATTTGAAAAATCAATGTACATAAACATTGATAAATCTTAGAGAGAATTCAAAACCACGGTATCTAATTTGAGAAATTGAAGGTTAGAAGTTCTTAAGCAAAAGTAGACGAAACTAGTTTTTAACATAGAATACGCAGTTTTGAAACGGGGAAATGAGGTTACAGCTCAAGTGGAGATAGCTTGACCATATTAGTTGCAAAACCAATGGCCACGTTGAAGTTTATCTTGATCATCGTAGGATTCAAGCTAGAAGGAGCGAGCTTTATCCGCCCTATATCATCATTTTTTACACCCTTAAAATCCTTTTTTTTTTCGTCTGTAAGCCTTCTGTAAAATAAAATAAATAAATAATAAATAAATAAAATTTTTCTTCAATCATCTCTGTTTTGTGCCAACCTAACGACCCAGAAAAAAAAACTACATATTAAAAATGCTGACCGTCGAAAAGTCAACATTTAAAGGGAATCGCTCCGTAACACATTTAGAACTTCATGATAATCATTATAATAGAATTTCACTTTGATCTAAATTAATGATAAACTTAGAGCGGATTTCACCAATGAAACTGAACGCGATCAGTACATCTAAACTGCGTTCAAGAGCTGTCAGTGTCAATATTCCATGGAAAAATAATGACACTGACAGCTCATAAACGTGGTTTATTCGCTGATCGCGTTCAGTTTCATTGGTGAAATTGGCCCTAAGAAAAAGATTCTACCTATCGCATTTAGGGTGATTCTATTTATGTTAATCGCAAATTACATCATATAAAGTTTTTATCCTACATAATCACATGTTATCAGTAACTTCATCAGCATATCAGGGCAATCCCCCTGTAACTGATAGGAAACATTGCGTCAGTATCAGGAGAATAAAAACGACAGTACGTTAATATGACTGGCATTCGACTGAAATTATTCAAAGATAGAACATCGGTACCAAATTGAGATAATCTTCAGCAGTCCCGGATCTACGATTTTTCCAAACCGGGGCAAAAACTTGATAGTGGCGCCCTCCTCTCTTCCACACTTCTTCTAATATATAAAATTCTCGTGTCATGTCACAGTGTTTGTTACAAAACTCCTTCGAAACGGCTTGACCGATTCTTATGAAATTTTGTGTGTATATTCAGTAGGTTAGGTGTAGAGTAAATTTTACACAAATATATGTAGGTAATCGATCTACATCGGGTCATCTACTTATTTATACATTATTATTATGAAACTTTCGATAACTATTTTAACTAGTGATCGAAATTCGACCTTTCGAATTTTTTAAGCATTATTAAAAAAATATTAGCTTTCTGGACTCATTCTCCATAGACTTTATCTGTGTAGCGGCATTCATGCCGCCACAAAAATCAACGTAGCAGAATCAACATCACAACAAATAACCACAAAAATCCTAAATCGCGATATCAAAGTTTACCGTGCGATTAGAACACATGAAAAGCCCGAATATCAACTCTCGGGCAGTTGCCCACCAGACAAAAACCAACCGTCTGGTCGGAGGATCCTCCCTTTTCAATGGAGGTTTGCGGGACTTTACTCTCTGTTCCGCTACCTCCAAACTGGTGACCCTCGACATTGAACGTCAGCGCAGCCTTCGTGCAGTTACCTCATCATGACGTCATCATCACTTCTCCTCATCGTGACCCCAAGCTTTCGAGCAGCGAGTCATACAGCCAGCCAGAACCCTCGGCTTCTACGGGTATCCTGACCACCAGCATGCAGCGGACGCGCATTCCTGGTCAGTATCCTCAGCCTCTATCATCAACGTCATCAGCGACCTTGGCAAGCACACTGCACTTTCGGCCAGTCACATGAAGAGCCTTGAAAAACCTCTCCTGGTCGACGCCAGCAGTCACGTCAGCACGTCGCACAGCTCCGACCCACCTTGGCAAGCACACTGCACCTTCGGCCAGTCACATGAAGAGCCTTGAAGAACCTCTCCTGGTCGACGCCAGCAGTCACGCCAGCAGCAGCATCGGGGCGCCGCAGACAGTTCCGACTCACCGTGAACTCTGCGACGCAGACAGTTCCGACTCACCGAGAACTCTGCGACTTCCGGTTCCGACTCACTGGAACCAACCTTCCACTGGCCTGGCAAGCATCTCAAGATGTATGGACGACTCATCCACTATCGACCTCCGGTCTCCGGAGGGGGGTGATGTAGCGGCATTCATGCCGCCACAAAAATCAACGTAGCAGAATCAACATCACAACAAATAACTACAAAAATCTTAAATCGCGATATCAAAGTTTACCGTGCGATTAGAACACATGCAAAGCCCGAATATCAACTCTCGGGCAGTTGCCCACCAGACAAAAACCAACCGTCTGGTCGGAGGATCCTCCCTTTTCAATGGAGGTTTGCGGGACTTTACCCTCTGTTCCGCTAACTCCAAATCTGTGCCTGCGTTTTTTTCGTAAAAAGAGGTACAAAGATTTTGCTTTTGTATTACTGAAGTAGGTCTATATAGATAACTCTGATCACTCTCACATTCAGTCGATTTTAGATCCTTGAAAGGGGAAAAGAAAACGTTTCCAAAGTTTGCTTAGGAGTCACTTTTACGACTTAAATGCAGAAAAATAGAGATTCAAGAGAATGCGAAATTCAAGAGCGAATGTAGAAAGCTCGATAATTTTACCACCCCCATCGAATAAGTTTTTTTTCAAACATGTGAGTTTGGCGCCCCTTGAACTTGCCGCCCGGGGCGTGGGCCCCGGCTTGCCCCCCCCTAGATCCGGGGCTGATCTTCAGTACCGCAAACTATCATACTATATTTCAGTATTACAACGAGTTAATAACTTCTAAATCATGAAAGGACAGGAGTTTGATGCTTGGGACATGCCCTTTGATGGGTACTACGCACCCCAAGGTGAAAGAAAACATAAACCATGGGGTTGTCCTTTTAGTAGGCACCATGACCATAAAACAAGTTACGTACCTTTCGGAGAACACAGTTCTTTTCATCATGGGCCTCATCATCACAGATTTGGACCTCCTGAAGATGGCCATCGAAGACCTGGCTGTGGTCGCTGGGGACCTCCCGAAGATGGACATCGTAAAGGTGACTGTGGACGCTGGGGATCTTCTAAACGCGATGGTGACAGACCATCAGAACACCACTTCCATGGACCTCCCGGCTGCAGAGGCGGTCACGATGGCAGGCCTCACGACTTCCCCGGACACAGAGATAGCAGTCAGCACTACGGAGCTCATCCGTGGTGGTTTAGACGACGTGGTCCAGCTGAATCGCAGGAACGTCTTTGGTTTGCCCCTTGGGAAGGACCGGATCAACGCAAACCCTGAATTTGCTTCATATGATGACCGGAAAACTAACGGCAAGTGATACAATGTGGCGAAATGAGTTAGTGAATAACTGTTTATTTTTTAAATTTTAGTGGTGCTAGCACCTATATATGTGTACGGGACTTATGATGTAAATTCAATTTATTGTTTTACATAGTGTGTTTAAATTATTTTGTCTTAATTTACTAATATATTTGGAATGAATTTTTAGCAAAAATTTTATTATATTTTAATTATTAAGGTCATTAGTAAGGTTTGAACTTGACTACTGTGACTCCTCCTTTAAAAGACTCACAGTGAAATAGAAGTGAAATGTGGTCGTGCACCTGAAATGAGTCATCAGCAAGCTGTTGAATAATTTGGAAGCTTGCCGCCTTGCCGGAGACCGTGCAGTATCCCCGGGTCATGACCCTCTGGGACGCGTTCAGGTGGAGGGCTGGTCAAAGAAAGCGCCCACACCAGACTCAGGCAGGAGGCGTTTGGACCCCCAGATTGGGCAGGCAGGAGCCGCTTGACGGCAGCCCCGGCCAGTCCCATGTTTGGTAGCCAATGTAAGTGCTCGACAAAGACCATTCGAGCACTTACTATGTAGTGGGGCCGAAGAGTTCTGGAGTGGCGACCGTGTATCGGAGGACGCAGCGTTGGAAGGCCTCCCACAAGATGGACCGATGACTGATGAGATGACTGGTGAGGGTCGCTGGTAGACGATGGATGCGAGACGCACAGGACCGGTTATTGTGGCGACACTTGGGGGAGGCCTATGTCCAGCAGTGGACGTCTTTCGGCTGATATAATGATGATGAAGACCACCAAACTTACATGACCTGATCCTGATGGATTTGACCTTGCAAAGAAAATTGAAAAAAAATTGTCAATAATTCCAAAATAACCCAGTCGAAAGCGTAGATGTCTATTAAGACGAACAATCAATAAACATCATTGGAATAACTGGTGCACTTGACACACCCCAATACCGCCAATATTCGAACATTAGCTAATCTATGAATCCATACGCTCCAAATGTTTCTAACTTGTAATTAAATCACTTACGCTTCGAGAGCCGTATTCAGTTAGTTCATAGGCAGCTTAGTGTTAACTGTTTGTAAGCCGCGGAGATGCCCGATAAGCTCGCGGGGGTTAATTTGGTTACTATCTGCTTTTGATTTGTGCGGTATGTTAGCTGCAAGCCTACTGGATCACCCAATTATGGTTAGGGTGGGGTTTAATTCGCAAGCAGAATGATTAAACTGTTACTTTACTCGTCTGTTTCCTCTGCCGCCATTTTATACAGGGTTATTTGTAAAACACCAACAACCTTTCAGTGGGTGAAAGTACTCATGATTATAAACAACTTCTGTTATAAGACCAACCCTGAAAAATCGTAAAAAAAAACTTTTGTTTCATACATTTTTATCGGATGAATATTGCATTTAGTATGAAACAGCCGATTTATTTTTTGATATTTCAGAGTTGGTCCCATAGTAAAAGTTGTTTATAATCATGAGTACTTTCACCCACTGAAAGGTTGTTGGTGTTTTACAAATAACCCTGTAAATTGTAGTTTAAAGTTTCCTTTTATGTGATACTTTATGGTGTACATTTAAGTATGTTATAAATAAATAATAATAATAATAATAATATAGTGGTGCTATCACCACTATATTATTATTATTATTATTATTTACCGATTAGCGCGCCGCACAATGATAATCGATGTTAACATTCCACATGACGAGAACCTCGTGAAAGCTGAGAAAGAGAAACAAATCAAGTATCTTGACTTAGCGCACGAGGTTGTCGACATGTGGAATGTGGACTCGGCTGTCATTGTGCCGATCGTCGTTACGGCCAATGGCTTGATAGCCAAAAGCTTCGACGACCACCTGTCGAAGCTGGCGTTACGCAGTTGGGTAAAGGGCCTGATACAGAAGGCAGTACTCCTCGATACGGCTCGAATTGTGAGTAGGTTCCTGTCTCTGAAGCCCTAACCACCGGCTTGGACTCTGCTCCCGACACCGGCGGACTACTATTTTTTATATTTTTAAATGTTTTTTTTGTTTTTTATAGAAATATTTAAAAATGTAAACGATAGCGTATCCAGAAAATTAAAAAAAAACGACTTCCAAAAAACACTCAAAGTCCAAAATAACTTTAATTTCGGTAGTCGGTGTTTTTGGTTGCTTCTTTGTTATTTGACACCGACTTGCTAATTAAAGTTATTTTGAACTTTGTAGTATTTTTTGGAAGTCGTTTTTTTTTAATTTTCTGGATACGCTTGTATCCAGAAAATCAAAGGGTTGCCAATGATAGTGATGAAACGTTCCAAACATACAAATTAAACAACTCTTTTTGACTTTTCTGGTATAAATAACAATGAAAAGGTACTTTACGTAAACAGTTAAGTTTAATTAAAATGTTTTAAACCTGAAAAGTGCGTTTTTCTAAAATAAAAAGCTTGGAAGAACAATAAAATTAAAATTCTACGTCCGTTACTGCAACTCGTAAAAAAAGACAGAAAGGGACAGCAAAGTAATTAAGGTAGATACTTTCATTATCTAATATTAACGAGGGTAAGTACTTTAAATAATAAGACACCTAAATGATTTTGGGATGCATGAAGGACCCTCCTCGTGTAGCGCAATTTGTTCCATCAGATACTCAACTGAACTGAGCGCTCGGCGCATCCTGGACATTCTCATCTAACACCTTATAAGACTGGCCAATCCTTCCCTTGCGGTGGTAGGGCTAACACCCGCCTGGTTCGCGACCACCCCCCCACCGGAGTTCGGCGTCAAGCAGCCTGCTGTGTTTCGTCGACGCGTGGGAGTACCAGTGCCTCAAGGCACTTCTTCACGCTCGCTTCATCATGGACCTCATCTATCGCTTTCCATCAGGTGTGATCGAGGTCAAGAGCTAGCCCATTCATAAATAAATAAAAAAATAAATAAATGACAGTTTTAGTGAAAAACAAATCAGAGGCATCTTAAAAGTGATCTATGAAAGTCAGCAAGAGTTGAAACTATCAGTGAAAGTAAGAAAGAAAGAAAATACGTTAATTCCGCCAGAAACGAACAAAACTAAAAAAAAAAAACAATTTTATCAACTAATTAAAAACTAAATAAAACCACAAACACTGTCAACCTATGTCTGGACCGGACATTAGCTGCCACTCTGGTCACACCACAGACAAAACCGAACACTGCACTGACTGACAATGGCAATCTGACAACATTAAAACAAGATAAACAATAGCAATGGAAACATCAAAAATATAATTTACAAATACAAGAGTTGAGCGTCGCATCCGAGCAAGAATCGGTTGTTGAATCATTCATCGTAATTTCAGCAGAAAGTTCTCCTCGTTCTTCTGCTGGACATACATAGGCCTTCCCCAAGCGTGGCCACATCGACCAGTCCTATGTATCTCCCACTCACTCTCACCACCCACTCTCTTCCTTCATATATAATTATTATCTTCGTCAAACAATAAAACAATGTTACTTCATAAGTTATCAGTTTAAATTTAGATTTGACCTTTCCGAATAAATAATTATAATACTTTTTTGTTTAAATAAAGCCGGTACGTCACGTAAAATTTAAATAAGTCGACTTATAAGCCTTCTGGCGCTGAATGAATCATCCCACGCTTGCAACCTAACTGGTAATATTTAAGGGTGTGGGACTGACACTTCAACATCTGGCTTTGAGGCCCACCTACATATTTACGTCACAAATACGGAGGTGTATTGTATATTTTCTCCTTCTCAGTCAAATCCATCCAAAGGTTGTCTGTAAAAGTTTTCTATAAGCGATAAGACTGTCCATTGTTACACCCTAGTATTTTAAGCTGGTATTGTAATTTTTTTATTGGAATACAATAAAAAATATTTTAAATTTAATGTGAATTACTTTTTACACTCATCCCAACCTTCGAGTCTCAAGACATCATTCTAATAACGATAAAATATGATGGTGGAAAAGTATTTTTTTTAAATTGACATTTACATTTTTTGAATTTTGACAATCGCTAATTCTGATATAATTTGTATTTATCTAGAGCCCTTAGGAATACAAACGTTAATATATGGTTTGTTAAATTTCAAAAAAAAAAAAAATTAACGCTGCCCATAAACCTTGTAACACACGATGCTACTTTAAGACAGTTGCGGATTATGTTCGAAGGAGTCACCGTAGCCCTGGAAAGCAAAGGAGTAGCACGGGTGGGTTTTAGTCAGTAAGAGTCTGACAGTCCCTTCCGCTCCGCCCAGAGCGCAAGAAGTCATTTTTGATGATTTCCCATCCATAAAAAGGCTACTTTAAGACAAGCAAAAGCCGCGGAAAAAGCTAACATGCATAATGATTATGATTAATGGACTTATCCAGGGACGAAACAAAATGACACAGCCGTTTAAAACCTGTGTCGCTTGACCCAAACCCCTGTCAATCGCACACAGTCAGCTGTGTGTGTATACAGGTAAAGCATTGAATGGGCTTCGAACTGAGTGATGTCGCTGTTGGAACCTTCGCTCAGGCTCGGCTTTGAGTACTTAGCTGCGATATAGACGGCATAAGTCATAAGCGAAGAGTGATTAAGTATTTTTTTTGTAGAAACTTACCTGACCGACTCCTTGATAATTCAAAAGTGCCTGCAAATGCTTAAATGAAATAAATGTTTTGAGTTTGAGACTTTTTAGAAGTTACGCAAGAAAAGAGGCATTGTTGTTTAGCGGCAGTCTAATGAAAGTGGCAAGCAAGCAAGCCATTGTCGAAGGCTCATCAAGTAGTCGTGACTTCTGTAGGCTATAATTTGAGTGTAAATGGCCTTTCAATTGTTTGGTAATATAGCGGCACCTACATCGGCCCATACGAAGTAAAGTTAGACCTGATATCAAATGCATGAAAATGTACAGTAACGTCAAAATGTATAATGCCCGTCAACAACAATTGGACAGTTTCCCATCAGATTAAACACCCGTTTAATTGGAGGATCCTCCCTTTTTAAATGAGGTTTCGGAACTGTCCCTGTTCCGCATACCTCTGTTGCAACTTTTGTTATATCAAATACTAAATTCGACGATTTCAAGTTATTATCATTATCCATAGCCTGACTTTGCTTACTGATGAGCCTCTCTTTTGTGCCAATCCCCACGTCCCTGTGCTAGCCTCATCCAGGTTCTACCCACGATTGCAAAAAAAAAAGTAAAATCTACCAAATTAAAACCTAAAAATCTCCTCTGACTTAAACCAGCCCGTTAATCCTAGCCAGAATTAATTCCGCTGCCGTGTGTTCCCTCGTCGTTCCGCGTTCACCGCACCCAACCAGCAATGAACGCAGCACACTTAATTGTGCTCATTTAAGCTAACGTAGCAGGATTCAGCAGCTATGACAGTTCGCCACAACGTTTTGAAATGGAATCGCCTATCAAAGACTGGTAATATTGGTGTTGCTCGATGATGGAAAGATTCCGAAGGTATTCTGTCGTATGAGCTTGTGGTAAATAAATAAATAAAAAAAAATAAAAATGTTTATTTCTTCACTTAAGGATATAACTATGTTAGGTTTGGAGTCACCTTTTAAGCAAAGATTTGCTTGTATTAGGTGGTTCCGCTCCTCCAGTTTACAATAATTCTACTGTGGTTGTAAAGTTGTTACATCTTCATGTATTTATATTACGCTGTGGCTGCTAACTAGTCTAGCCTTAAATTCCCTGGCGGAGTCGATGTTTCCTGATAGCTGCAACCTGGGAGTCTTTAAGTCAAGAGTGAATAGGTTACTACTAGGCAAGCGTGCTACATCGTTCTCTAGTAGACGGGGTAGGTGAATGTATAGAGTGACAAACATGGTAAACATTAAGGATAATGATTACAAGTAATATCTTGCTGTCGGTACAAAATCATTCACCGTCATATAAAAGTCAGAAAATTGTGGCACACGTCATAATGAATGCTGCATAATAATATGAGTTTCAACTACTTAATTCATATTTGAAAAAGTGAATTTGTTAACCGACTTCTAAAAAAGGAGGAGGTTCTCAATTCGGATGTTTGTATTTTTTTTTAATTTTTACGCTTTCACGCCTCAAACGCTAAACCAAGTATGATGAATTTTAACAAGCTATTTTTTTGGGAGTATTCTCATCTGTCCCCAAATGGAGACAAATGGGAATTTTTGAGTCATCCGTCGACGAAAATTCCCATTTGTCCCTATTCGGGGACAGGCGGACATATAATATTCTCTTTTTTTGGGAAATAAATGCTTTGACTTTGACTTGACTTTACGCGAGTAAACCCGCGAGCAGGAGCTAGTTCAATATCACAACAACAAATATTAAGCTTACTACAACACGAGTATATCCACTCGTCATTTTACATCAGATACACCACCTTAGCCCAGCTAAGTACCTCTTTAGTCACATAAAACCAAACCTACATACATGTAACGTAAGTACTTTTCAACCCCTTTTCCGGCCCTTTTTCAGCCCCAGATTTAAACGCTACTTAAACTCATTAGCAGGTTGGAATAAGGTCCTAATTGCCACCTAATATATCAAGTTGAAGATAGCATTCGTTCGTGTCATATATTATCACATGTCAGCCAAATGAACCGATTATGCTTTAGGGATTACGCGTTCTATAGCACGGAATGTGGGGATTGAACGGTGTTGATACTTGTTTTTAGGAGTTCACTGCTGATGCTGAGATATCTAGGTACACTAGTATTTTGAAGGCAGTTCTGGGGCCCAGGTACAACTTGGATGAGTTATCGTCAAATGACTCTTTCCACTCTGGGCGGAGTGGAAGGGAGTGTAAGACTAAAACGCGTGTTCCTCCAAATGCCACTTGCATTCCAGGGCCGCGGTATTTAATGAGCAATAATCCTTCATAGAAGCTGATCCGATTAGGACCAATCTTTCACTTATAGAAAGCCTAAAATACTAGTGTCGCTTTCTAGACAGCTAAAACACACTTATAAGTGTGTCTTTCAAAAAAAACCTGATGGCACTCAGCAATTATTGTCTCCCGGTGATGCTGAAATAATTATTAACATGATTATAATAATGTTTGATAAACGAATTGGTTATGGGTTGATTGGTCACAGAGGCAAGAATGGAAAGCTTTCAAGCCGCTACAGGCAGGATACGCGCCAGCCCCAACAGCATACTGACAAATTTAGACGATATTCTTACAAAACACTGTGTATAACAAATTATAAAAGTTATTTTTCTGATTATACGAGTATGCATGTAAGAATAACATCAATATCTAAGTTGTGAGATTACATCTAGGCAAGTTTGCACCATTATTGACCATATCATTGCTTTCTATCAGATGGGATCTGATCAAGAGCTCTCCCATCAATAATAAAAAATGACAATTCAGTAGGAACAGACGCCACCACATCAAGCTACCCAAAACTGTCAAAATTTTCCCAATCAACCTTGAACCTAACGCTGTAGCGATAAAGTTGAAAATTGATTAAAGAAATCTGACAGTTTGTCGTAGCTTGATGTGATGGTGACTGTACCTAATTAAAAAAACTCTTTCATTCCATTTTCAAACTCAAAGCTACTATACTACTACTATCTCAGTAAGCAACAAGTCCCAACAAATCAAGTGTCGTAACTCCTTCTAAAAAGCGAAGTAAGATGCCAAGTATCAAGCCGGTGGGTCGTCGTATTCAACAAGTTGCAATGCAATGCATTCGGCCTGACGTGCTGCAGACGTCCTTATGGAATTAATTACGCCCCAATAGCTCTGCTATTGTAACTGATGACCATTTGATAATAGTCTGGAAGGGACGTATGTTATATGTTGCAGCTGCATTACATAATTAGGTCAAAACTGGCAGAACGACATATTTATGATGACTGCTTGATGGATTCTCGAAGAGATGGTTTTAGTTTCGCAGCCAACTAGCTGAATCCGCCGTTTCACTAATTGATTAATTCTGCTTCTATACGGTGATGCGGAAGCGGTGTATATCCTTAGTCCGTAGGGTGCTGGGCAGCGCCAACAGCATCCTGTCTATGATGGCAAGCAGGCTGGATTGTGCGTCTGTGAACCACTGCTGCAGGGTTTCGGCTGGGCCTGTCACCTTGCAGCTATGATGTCACAATCCGTTTTTCTATTTTAGTTTTGTGTTTTTTTTTTAGTTTGTGTGCCCAATAATATTTGTAATTGTAATTTGTGTATTACTAACATAGTTTGTAAGTAGGTACATTGTTACTAACACTATGAGTCTTGTTACTCGAATTAAATGAAAAAGAAAATAATTAAAAATCTAGAATTATCATTGAAATGCGCCGTTTAATCAGCGACATAACTGCAATGGGCAAGTCATTAAACGATATTGAACAAAAGATGTCACTTAGGTCGCTGAAAAATCGGCACATTTAAATGAAAAGGCTAGGCAACCAATTAAACGCCTGATTAAGCTAATTGGCTGCGACATATACAAAATATAACAGAATAAACGCAAATACCTGAAAAGGGGCCAATATACTCTTCATTACGAAAAACTTTAACTAGGCATTACCAAACCCGAAATCACGAAAAAAAATCAGCTGTTTAGTACGTACATTTTGTCGAGTTATGCGCACAAAAATAAATGGGGCAGTCGATTTTTTTTTTTAGGAAACCTTACGTATGCGGCCAGCTTTAAGACAAAATTTCACAGTAAATTACAATAATTTATAACTGAATGAGAGCATAAATAAGCTGCTTAGAACTGTCAAACGGCAATTTTAATTAAATGTCGCCCTATTTTGTTACTTTATATTTATCATTATCTAACTGTTATAATATTATTTTGTGGTTGGTGGTGCCATTGATATTGGCAGTACTATGGGAAAATTAGGTACGTCTAAGCCGTGCGCTCGATGAGATGAGACGATATGAAAAATAAAGAAAAACCATAAAAAGAGCACTTCTTGTTCAACACTTTATGGGATGAATTAATTTTATTTTGTTGTAATCTTTGTTAAACAAGGCCCTATTGTGAATGTTTAGGGTTCCGTACGCAAAGGGTAGAACGCGACCCTATTACTAAGACTCCGCTGTCCGTCCGTCCGTCCGTCTGTCACCAGGCTGTATCTCATGAACCGTGATAGCTAGACAGTTGAAATTTTCACAGATGATGTATTTCTGTTGCCGCTTAACAACAAATACTAAAAACAGAATAAAATAAATATTTAAGTGAGGCTCCCATACAACAAACGTGATTTTGAACTTTGGGTACAGAACCCTTTTTTATGGATGGGAAATCATCAAATGACTTCTCCCGCTCTGGGCGGAGCGAAAGGGAGTGTCAGACTCTTACTGACTAAAACCCATCCGTGCTCCTCGCAGTGCCCTTTGCTTTCCAGGGCCGCGGTAACTCTTTCGAACATAATCCGCAACTCTGGCAGGCTCTGGCCCTAACGGGCCCCGTCTACTATGCTGACGGAACCCTTAAAATAGTATAAAGTAATTGTGAAGAACGAACAAGAAACTTCATAGCTACTCTTGCTAGGTACTTATAATATATAAGTAGTATTCTCAAACTAATTGTTAGTACTTTTCGATTTTGCTTTTTAATTAATTTAATAGTAACTCCAAAAAACTGTACGAGCAAATATTGTGTTCATTTCCATAAAAAACGAACAAGTAAACTGGCTTGTGAATCATGACCATCAACGGTACTGGTTTTTCTCATGCATCAAGATAAAAATTATATTACAATAATTTTCTTTATTTTTGAAGTCATTCTGCAATTAGAATGCCAATTTTGTATAGGGGTTTATTTTGTAAACTTAATAAGTTATGAAATTCTTTTGATACTGCCGGCTATTCTTACGTTAAAGTGTTGCCATAATCAAAATAAGTAAATATATTGACAACTCTAATCGATTTTTTTTGTATACGATTACAAATTAATATAAATGTAAAGTCATTGGAAAGGTAAATGCGGGGTTTTTGAGAGATGGAGATGATACTACTGTGGTGTGAAATAATTAGTATTTCACACGCACAGTAGTCGTATTATTTTGCTTTCAAAACTTTTTAAAGCACACTTCACTCACTGCACTTTGTTGGCTAACGATACATATGAGTGATTGCATAGATTTTTTTTTAAATGTCTTGCTTCGGTTTGATATAAATCGAACCTTTTTAATAAATTAATGATTATAGAACTAAATCAGTCATTTGAAATAATTGTGTCGAGTGTATTTATTCGATTAATCAATTTTCATTTAAAATCTAAAGTGGCAACATTGGTGTTGGTGTCTCAAATTGAATTGTCATTGTCAAAAAGTCCAATGTCAATTGCGCGTGGTGCATGCTAAGTTTGTTCATAGCGATTTAAATATTACAGTTTTTTTTGTGTTGTTTGAGTCCTACTCTCCACAGTAATTGTGATATTCATTGTAACTATTTGTTTATTTTTTGTTTTCAATCACTATCGCTTACTTTAATGTGAAATTGTGAATCTTACGCCAGGACGTTTTTACGCCAGGAAGTTTTCACTTTGTTTGAAGTTGTGTGTGATTCGTATTTTGTTGTACTGTTTTAACAGGAAATATAAAGGCAAGGTACTGATTTATTTAAGTCTATTCCATCAGATATGCTAAATAATCTGCTCTCCAAACTACGACCTATAAACTTACCTCTATACACAACGGATATTTCTATTTTGAGGTTAAGTTACGTTTTCTAAAAAAACTTGAAAATGCGAGTTTTGATTCCAAAATGGGAATTGTAGATGGTTATTTGGTTAATTTATTAACCATCTAAAACAACTTTGGAATTGACGCAACTCTGTACCGCGGTCCATATTGTCGTGGTCATTCTCCTTTACACTTAATTAAGCCTTCAAATGGTTAAATATTTCATTGAATTAGTAAATACGACAGCAGACTTTTACAGATTTATTATTATTAATTAAAACACAGCTGTTAATTATTATGTTCTAAATCAAACAAAGGTAAATGTATCTAAGTACTAAAAGGTCAAGTATTAAAAACAATTTTACCTTTAGATCATTATTTTCATGCTATAGAGGTATTTAACACTACTTATAATATGAAATTGACTTTCTTAATTAATCTAAAGCATTTGGCAACTTCTGAAGAAAAACATGCTTTCTTAAATTTGAACTAATTGGTCTGAAATGTGACAGACGGCGTTGTTAATCGCGGGTAGAACCTGGATGAGGATTGGCACAGGAACGAGGGAATTGGCACAGGAATAGAGAGGCCTATATCCAGCAGTGGGTGAAATCAGTCTATGCTGATGATTATGGCCAATACGGCAATACGCCGTATGGCTGTACGTGTCCTGGCTACGGGCTACATCACTACGAAAGTTGAGGAGATCGTGCAGTACATGAGAGTGAAGACCAACTGGACTTTGAGGGTCGAGAAATTGGAGTCGCGCCACAACACAAACTTCATGTCGTTTGTTTTGCAAGTTCCAACTCATCAGCACGAGATGTTCCTCAAAGCAGAGTTTTGGCCGATGGGTGTCGTGTATACACCTCGGGCGTCGGGAGTCGCAGGGCGATTCCCGGCCACCGTAGGCGCGGGTCTGCCTTCTTCTGCCTGCCTCTGTCTGGTCTTGTTCGATCAAAGCCAGGCCCGGGTGGACGGCGCGTTGTGTTCCACGCGCGACTCAAAGAGATGTCAGTAAGAGTCTGACACTCCCTCCCGCTCCACCCAGAGCGGAAGAGGTATTTGATGATTTCCCATCCATAAAAAAGGGTGTCGTGTATTGGCGTTTCCGTGGCCAGCTGCGCGACACCAGTCAGCGAAACACAACGCCGTCATTTCGTGCGCAGTAATTTTATTTTTTATTAAAATAATTATGTTTAATGTTATTTATTGTTTTAAATTTATGTATTTTTATGGGCCCTAGATGCCTGAAATAAATGATTAAATTAAATACTCGTTCATAGATCGGCAAATATTTTACCGATCTAAGAACGAGTATTTAATTTAATTTAATTTAATGTACCATTAAAAATCATTTTTCCGACAATAATTGTACATGAGCAGTCCTGTTATATTTGTGTTTGTATAAATTGTGTGCACACAGAATAAACGAATATGAGAAGGAAGGAATAAGATCATAGTTGTGAAACTCATTCACTTTGTAACAATAATCTACACTTACAACAAATTGTGTTGTATTTCCCAACAGCATAACGACACAAAATTCTTCACCAACAAGAGGCCGAAAGTATCAACTGAACCACACCACATAATGCGATCCTGAAACCGATCAAGTCACTAAAAGTGCCATTATTCATGATAAACTACACCACAATTTACGAGATACACATCAATGAAACATGCGTTTTCCATCGCCGCACTGTAGGGTCTATTTTGAATTCCCACTAAAGATTTTATCAACCGAACTATCTTTTCCAAATATCGAGAGTCTCACCGATGACTTTGACAGTCAGTAATGGCTGAAGACAGTTCAAGATATTAACTAAAATAGTAGTTCATGTGAGGATTGTGATGCTGATGTGTGCAGGATCTTAAACGAAGGGATTAAGGTTGAAAATCGTGAGGTGAGTGCCGGTGGGGAAGCAAAACACGTGGTCGCTTTAAAGACGTAGGGTGTGGTTCTGGTTTTTTATTCTGGTCTCTTTGCGAGAGATAGTACCAACAATGAATAGTACTTAGCAGCCTTTGGGTACTAATCGCATAAATTGGATACTTTCAATTCATTCAGTACCGTATATGTATAATAGCAAGTGAGGTTCCCCACGCATTCAAATGACCATCACAACATCATCATCATTTTCCTGCCCTTATCTCATGTTACTTGGGGTCGGCGCAACACGTTGTTTTCTTCCGTTCTATTCTATCAGCCGTCACGCTATCACTAACTCTATTTTCTTTGTTATCGCTGCTTACATAACTCATCCATCTTTTCTTTGACCTCTACATACATGGTGTTAGGGACATCGTAACGCAAACTTCACGAAAAGGCTACACTTAATGCCATTAACCAAATTGTAAAAGTCATTAATCTCGCTAATGATCGGTTTACAGACCACACATGAAAAATGTCTTTTCTAGACGGTATGTTAGATGCTACACACACATGGGTTAGTTAGTGTTTTGCTATTAGGCAGGATGCGTTGACCTTTTGCAACAAAACAGCTGAGCGGATGCCTAATTCTAGTTTTATTTACATTGCTTTTTTTAGTGATTCAACTATTTTTTATAAAAAATCACATTGGGTTGGGTAAGAATAACGATTATGAACAGTCTAAAGTAAAAAAAACGCCTGAAAAAAATGAAAAAATGAGGAACAAGCCGACGAAAAATTCCAACACGGGGGGGTCCAGAATCTTTTCCTGGATCCATGGTATTCGTTTGTGCGTCGATGTCCCTTACACGCTGTATTATAAAACAAAACTGTGTCTGTACGCGAATAACTCAGAAAGTTCCGAACAGATTTTCATAATTTTTACACCAATGGTTGCAGTGATTCTTAATTGAGAAAGGTTTAGGTGGATAATTCATTAAGGTTTTGTTTAAACTGGCAAAATTATGACGATGATTGTTGAAGATGTCGGAAAAAATCATGCCGACTGAGAGCTTGTAAATTTTCATAATATGTTCTGCTTCCCGAGCGAAGCTGAGGCGTGTTGCTAGTCTTACGTAAGAGTTGTTTCGTGACCGGTTGCTGGCAACATAAACATGACTAGGAAAGTCTTTGAAACTCATACTATTGTTACCCACATAAACTACTAAAATTGTTTTTTGTTTTTTCACGCCAATGACAGCCCTATTTCATGTCCAGACAATTACTGTCCATCCCAAGTTGTCTGGAAGAGATGTCGTAATGCGATAAGGGCGCTTATTGTATGTGTTTTAGTTTTAAGTTTCCTTTTTAACCGACTTCCCAAAAAGGAGGAGGTTATCGACTGTATTTTATTTTTTTTGTGTTTGTTACCTCATATCTCCGTCATTTATGAACCGATTTGAGAAATTCTTGTATTATGTGAAAGGATATACTTCTCGATTGGTCCCATTTAAATTTTATCAAAATCGGTTAAGCATTTTGGTTTTAATTCAAATAGCTGGAAAAAATATGTGGAAAAATCATCGATGTTTACGAAATTGCGTATTTTTGCTTTCCTGTGACTTTCCAGTGGTGTTGTTTTTTGGTGTCCAATAAAGTGTACAATAAATAAATAATAATAAACACACACTAAGTTCAACAGCTATTATTAAAACCCTCTGACACTAACAACCCACCCAAAACTCTTCGAAGGGTAAATGACGCCATCGCACAGCGGAAATTATCAGCTATACGGCAAATGGGCTCCCGATATCGCTTATCTGGCCGCAAACGTCTTCACACGTACTTGTGCGGGCGATGTACTGCCGTACTTGAAGCTTGCTATACCAACGGATTGATTTGTGTTAGCGGAAATTGGAAGCCTCTTCGAGCTTGAAACGGTTTATCAAGAGGCAATTCTTTCTTGTAGGTAGATTGGGTTGGATAAGAGGTGGGATTTGAGTTTTAAACCTAGTTAGTAAGTAGATATGGAGTCATATTTTTTAATTAAGTTAAAGTTTTCCATGCTAAGCTATTAGTCCGGTCTTGAACAGTCCGCCTCCATCCGCTGCCAGCTACCTTCTTCAAATCATCGTGCCGCAGGGCGTCCCACACTACGTTTGCCCATACGCGGTCTCCACTCTAACACATGCCTGTTCCGTCTACAGACATGGCCGGCCCACTTCCACTTCAGCATGCTGATTCTTCGCGCAATGTCGGTGACTTTAGTTCTCTGGCGAATGACTTCGTTGCGAATTCTATCCATCAGAGAAACCCCGAGCATTTCTCTCTCCATTGCACGCTGAGCAACCTTGAATTTGTGGACCAGGTCTATGGTGATTGTCAACGTTTCGGCAAATGCTAAAATCACTCATTGTTTTTGTAATTAAATTATGAAATATCAAGTGATGCGATTAGATTGGACGATAGGGAAGATTCTTTGTTAGAAATATATGATTATTTTTAGTCCGTCAGTCAGTTAGATTATCGAAAAATATTGGACACGTATTTTTTGCTTTATCAAATCAATAAAAAAAATGACGGAAGATAAAACGCATAAAAGATCAGGAGTGGGGGCTCGTGACGTCTCGTGTAAGTAAAAAGTGTACCGACGAGTGACGTCAAACGAGTTTTTAACACTCTGTATCGTTTTCATTTTTAGTTTACGTGATAAAAGAAAAAATAAGTGTCTAATATTTAGATTTTTTTAGTCATCTATCCTATTCCCTGAGCCAATTATTTTCTTTAAATTTTCGGTATTATAGAATATAATTAATGTGTTAGCAGTTTAACTTTTGTAAACTTTTGTACTTATTAAATCGTTTTATTTATCTACTGTCTTTTGCCTGCGGCTCTGCCCGCATGGTTGTCGGTCATCGCGTAAAAACGTAGCCTATATCCTTCGCCATATTTCAGGCTATATATATCTGCTGATTTTCATGACGATCCGTTCAGGCATTTTAGCGTTAAAGCATAACAAACACGTTCGCATTTTTATAATATTAAGTTACGATTTAATAACTAGATACTTTTGTTCTCTGTAGCTTTCATTTCTCTAGTGTCATTTGTGCGGATATTGCTGACATAAATTGCGACACTAACAACTGTCAGAATAGTGTCGTGCAAATAACGTAGACGGGTACCCGTTTCGGTTTTCGCATTTTTGTTTTAGAAATGACGGAAGTCGCTCTCGATCAAAGGTTATAACGGAGTTATACATGGTTATAACGGAGCGCCAATTCTACTCATTTTTAAAACAAAGTTCGCGTTCACATTCTCATCTCATTCACAATCTGTCACTTTATGGATATTTAGGCTTTTTTGCCTGATTTCGAATGAGATGAGAATTAGCACTCTGACCATTACGTCTTACATTTTCTCTCCATATGGGAGTCTTCTCATGTTTACTATAAATCTGCTTACCCAGGTCAACGGCTTAATGACACGGAGGAGTGTCAATGTGTTAAGATGGTCACCCATCCACATACCGACCTCGGCAAGCGTTGCTTAACCTTGAAGATCGACGCGTGCGGCTTTTTAGGGTTCCGTACCCAAAGGGTAAAACGGCACCATATTACAGACTCCGCTGTCCGTCCGTCCGTCTGTCACCAGGCTGTATCTCATGAACCGTGATAGTTAGACAGTAAAAATTTCACAGATGATGTATTTCTGTTGCCGCTTTAACAAAAAATACTAAAAAACAGAATAAAATAAATATTTAAGGGGCTCCCATACAACAAACGTGATTTTTTTGCTCGTTTTGGTTCGATATTGATAACGGCAACAGGTAAACGCTCGAAATATTTACTTAAAATAAAACAAATTTTTAAGGGCCACTCCCATACAACAGACATTATCATTTTGCCGTTTTTATAGTTTTTTTTTTTATTATTTAAAAACATTAATAATTAGATAATGGTAAGGATAATGGTACGTTAGATAATGGTACGGAACCCTTCGTGCGCGAGTCCGACTCGCACTTATCCGGTTTTTTTTTCCTAAACTACGAGCCACTATCCCACATCTACATAATATCATCATTTCTACTATCTACTACTACTAAAAGTAAAAACAAGACATGAACTCATCACGAAAAAAGCTTCAGGATAACAATAATATAGGAATCTACTACCGAACTACTCGTATATTTTTCTGTTGGTTTTTAATCGTGGCAATATTTGAAAAATCTTGAATATACATTCGGCAGCGCATCGACTATTAATTGCTTCTAGAAACTTGTAGGTGGAAAATGAAACACGCAATTTGGATCGGGAACGACTATATTACGCGTAGGTTCATTAGTTGTTTTACTTTTTAGGGTTCCGTACCCAAAGGGTAAAAACGAGACCCTATTACTAAGACTCCGCTATCCGTCTGTCCGTCTGTCTGATACCAGGCTGTATCTCATGATCCGTGATAGATAGACAGTTGAAATTTACACAGATGATGTATTTCTGTTGCTGCTATAATAATAATAATAATAATAATAATAATAATGTTTAATGCCAAAAAGAAGAGATACAATGCGTGTTACATTATCAAGTTGTAATATCAATTGTGGTCATTTTTGTGAATAATGGCCCCGATACTAGGAAAATCCTGTGTTATAGGAGCCATCGATTCGTCCGTTGGATGGGTTTACAAAATTAGGGAGGCCGAAACGTGTAACAGTGGCAATAGTAACTATGTGAGAAAGCGCGTGTGGTGTGATGTAATGGGTGAAGTTTGTGGTGTGAGGGTGAGTGATGTGATGTGTGTTGTGTGTGTCTGTGTGTGTGATGGTGTGTGTGTGTGTGTTGTGTGCGTAGGGTGGGTATTAGGAGAGTCTGAGGGTGTGTAAGTATTCGTGATACTCAAGATTTGTTATTTGTATAAAGGTTTCATTAGTGCTTCTGTTTCGTCATAATCTAGGGTAAGAAGGAATTCTTTAGTTATTTTTTTACAGTTGCGTGCGTTTAGTGTGTGTATTTTAAATTTCGTGTGTATTTTATTGTAAATAAGGGCACTTAAGTAGGGGTAGTGACGTCTAGCAAATGTTGTTTTTATGTGTGTTATGGGGCAAGCTGGTTTGGGTCTTCTCCTTACTGTTGGGCTGTTATTTACGCAGTATGGGAGAGTTACGTGTTTTCGCATGACTGAGCGAAGTATGTAAAGTTGTCGAACCGTTGGTGTTTTGAAGTCTATGTAAAGTTGACGTGTTGGGAATCTAAAGGGTCTTTTAAGAATGACTTTAATTACAGCCCTCTGAGCTCGTTCCACCTGTATAATGTCGGTCTTGGCGGCCCCTCCCCAGGCAGTGAGGCAATAGCTCAGTACTGATTCGGCTAGTGCCGAGTAAACAATCTTAAGAATTTCGCTGTTTGCACGTAGCTTCTTGCTATAACCATAAATATTAAAAAACATAATAAAATAAATATTTAAGGGGGCTCCCATACAACCAACGTGATTTTTTGCTCGTTTTTTTATAGATAATGGTACGAAACCCTTCGTGCACGAGTCCGACTCACACTTGGCAAGTTTTTCTCTCTTAATTTAAGAGCGTTTACACCGTATGGCATTTCATAAAAACTTTCTAGTCCTAATTTTTCGAAATGATTTTAATGAAACTTTCTACGCATAAGCAGGATACATAGGTCTAAAAAGTTATTAGAAAACATTTTCGAAATGTCTTATTGAAGGACTCAACTAAAACTAAAAGTAATCTAAAACATGGCGTCGAAAAATTCCTCCGCATCGCAGGCCACTGGTTATGTACCCAAAGGCTGGCAGCATTGCCACGTTAAATGTCTTATTTAATTTAAAAAAGATATTTGGAAATCTCTGTTTCCATACAAATTTTAAAATCAGTCGAATTTAACTGTAACACTTTTTTTAGAAAATGTTCTCTGTCTTATGCAATGATATTCTAGTCAACAGATATGTTATGAGCGCGCGCTAGTGAAGACTCGAATACATCCTAATTAGGTCGTATAGCCTTCAGTCTGTATCAAGCATGGCGACGAGCGATAGGCTTTGTTGCGATAAAAACAAAATTTAAAAAATGCCATCGTGTGTTTTTGGAAAAATCTCTATTGCACCATTTCTACGTGTAGTGAAATGTAACATGAATGAAAAGCGTGTATGTGTGCTTCCGCTGCTGCGCGGAACACTTTTTTCGGGTTGTGTGTGTATAACGTATCTGTTTACTAGAACATCATTGGACATAATGTATCTTGCTTAGGCGTAGAAAGTTTCATTAAAATCGGTTCGTTCATTTTGAAAAATAAGAACTTGATAGTTTGTATCAAATGCCGTACGTCGTAAACGCTCTTAAAACTGTTGCGCAAATTTACTTATGTAGATAAATGCAATAACAAAACATAATCTTTCTTGCTCTCTTATGTTAACGTCTTTTTGAGTTCCGTACCAATATAATAGGTGAAATTGCCGTTTCGTATGAAAAAATTTAAACGAATTTATTTCATGTATTTTTTATTTGTATTAATCGAAGTAATCACCCATGCAATCAATGCATCTTTGCCAACGCAGTGGCATTTTATTGATGCCCTTCTTAAAGAAATCAGCTGGACGGGAGGCAACAAATTCTTCAAAGGCATTTTGTACTGCCTCTCGGGTATTGAATTTTTTTCCCGCCAAGAAGTTATCCAAATTCTGGAAAGAGTAGTAGTCTGTAGGCGCAAGGTCTGGTGAGTAGGGCGGATGACGGAGAGCTTCCAACCCCAGTTCTTGCAACTTGGAGACCGTCTGCTGTGCAGTATGAGGTCGCGCGTTGTCGTGCAGGAGCAGCGGAGACGAGCGATTGACCAATGCTGGTTGGAGATGTGCCAGCTTCTCCATCATTGTGTTCAGTTCTTCACAGTACACATCTGCAGTAATGCTCACCCCGTTTGGTAAGAAGCTGTGATGAATCACACCGGCGCTAGACCACCAAACAGTGACCATCACTTTTCTAGGGGTAAGTTTTCGTTTAGGGCATTGTTTAGGTGCTGAACCAGGATCCAACCAACTTGTTGAGCGCTTGCGGTTATCAAACAGAATCCATTTTTCATCGCAGGTAACAATGCGGTTCAAAATTCCTTCATTTGTGTGTCTGTTGAGCAGTGCAAGGCACGTCTCGACGCGTACTTCGCGCTGGCGATCATTGAGTTCGTGGGGCACCCATTTGTCAAGCTTTTTTACCTTGCCAATTTGACGCAAATGGACCAATATTGTTTTGACGCTAACGTCGAAAGCTGCTCCTAATTCAGCTGTAGAGTGTATATCATCAGCTTCCACAATCGCCTTTAATTCGTCATTGTCGACCAAAGTCTTCGGACGACCGCGAGGTTCATTTTTCAGGTCGAAATTTCCAGAACGGAAACGAGCAAACCAATAACAGGTGGTGCGTTGGTTTGTAGTGTTAGCTCCGTAAACGTCGTTGATGTTGCGTGCCGCTTGTGCCGCGTTGTTGCCACGACGGTACTCATATTCTATAGTTACTCGAATTTTTAACGTATCCATGATGACGAAAAAGATTGAAATGCGATGAAAATGTAACACTAATCAATAAACAAATGACTACTTTTGGAAAAAAAAAACATGTTTTTAAAATAAAATTAATTTGAAATTAGAATTCTTAGCCAAACAAAAATTATTTTGATTTGAAATGGCCAGTACAGTGCAGAACGGCAATTTCATAGGTAAAGACCTAATATTAAAAAAGTAATCCTTATGTGTTATGCCGCGACATCGTGTTTCTGTCAGTCATATTATGCGGTACATGTTCAATTAATTTCATCAAACAGGCTGGTTCAAACAGTTTTATCAAATTTGCATGAATGTCTGTGGGAAAATTAAATAAAAAAAGATACAACCGAATTAAAAATCGGTTAAAAATTAGTTGTCAAATAGCATGATATGAAATTTCGTGTTGATATTCAATCAAACAGTTTTAACCAGCCCGTTTGATCAAATTACTTGAACGTGTATGGGCCGCAATAGCTGAATAATAAGTAAAGGTGATCTTGTTAATTATAATGAAGTATTCATTAAAGAGCAATCTTCATTATTGTCCTGTCCTTATTCCAGTTTATTTGGAGTCAGTGAAACCTGTAACTAAAGAGCAGGCGCTTCTGGCACACGGGTGTGCCACCCGATTCACACTTTTTAAAAATAACTCACGGGTCGATCATCAAGGTTAAGCAACGCATACCGAGACTCCTTTGTACCTCGGAAAGCATGTTAAGCCGTTGGTCCCGGCTGTCATTTGAAGATCTTTGGTAGTCGTTACGAATTGTCAGAAGCAACAATACTGACTCCAAGTCTTGTCAAGAAGTACTGTGCTACCCAGTTACTGGGTTGTGGATGTGGAGGTCTGGTAGGCAGCCGCTCCACGTAAAATACTGGTATTCAGCTGAATCCACCTTGATTAGAAGCCAACCCCAATATAGTTGGGAAAAGGCTAGGCAGATGATGGGTAGTTTAAATACTAATCAACAGATTTTAGTTTTTTTTTAAATAATTCTATGGATAAATAAAACTAGAAAACGGCTGTCACAATATTAAATAATGTAAACCAAAAGGGGTTTGACCTCTTTTTAATCCATGGTTGAAACGTTCCTTTCATTCATAATAATCAGTTTTATTTCATTAAAGCATCAGTAGGGTAAGACCTAGATTAAAATAAACCTGAAATGTAATTAATAAATTTTATATAAAAGCGTTCATTCAATATGCCATTACTGTAATTGAGTTGGTTCATTTCGACGTTCACTGACTAAAATTATGTCGAGTTATCTGTCGTCTTACCTGAGGGATAAAAGTTAAGCAATTCTATTTTTTTTTGATGGGCTCGCGTTATTGATGTGGTCGATGATGGAGCACGCTTACCTAGAAGTAACTTGTTTACTTAAAAACCCCCAGAGTCCCTAGTCCTAGACAATGTGCCGTTCCATTAGCGACTGCGACATTTTCATCAGACGCCTATCGACAGAATTGGCCCACACATGTCTAAAGCCGGGATGAAATACAGGCCTTTGTCCTGCTGTAAAACAGAACAGTCTTAAGATAAATAAATAATAATAGTAAACTTTTATTGCACCACATCGCTTTCATCCTTAGCCTGGGACACAGACAAATCCATGAAGCGTGCATCTTTAGTACAGTATTTACTCTGGAACTAGTAAGGTTTGCTTTTGAGATGGGCACTGAAGGAACTGATGCTAATAGTATTGCAGTTGCAGCTAAGAGGTTTTTACATTCTGATTCTTCCTGATTACGGTATACCATTTAAATGTATTCGGTTTTATAAAATGTCAAAGTAACCTTTGAAATATTGCAAGTTAAAAAGCGAAAATTGTGAATCTTTTTTCACAGTTTCTTCAAAAAAGGGAGGAGCTTCTCAATTTGGTTGTATTTTTTTTTGTGTGTTTGTTACCTCATTACTCCGTCATTTATGAATCGATTTGAAAAAAAAATATTTTATGTGAAAGGTTATCCTTCCCGTTTGGTCCCATTGAAATGGCATCAAAACCAGTTCAGGGCCTAAACCACCAACTCTTAAAGCAGTATTATTTTAATATTAATTCCAGTGGGAAAGAGACGGAGCTATACGTCCTGTATAGCTCTGTCTCGTTCCCACTGGAAGTAATATTTAAGTAATACTGGTTTAAGAGTTGGTGGTTAGGCCCCACTGGTTTCATCAATCATCATCGCTACTGGTATTCGACTGGTACGGACTGGAAGCCGACCCAAAATAGTTGTGATACAGCTTGGCAGGATCAGTCAAGGATTTTGTATGAATGACTGAGACGTGGCAGACTTGTGGGGCTGATGTTGTACGACTTTTGCACGTCACTGAAGAAAAACAAGTGTTCATTGTCACAGATTTAACACGCATACGAATTCCTGAACGATAGTTTTAGAAGTACTTTAACTGAGTTACTAAGGGGACTTAGGGGTAGGTATTTTAATCAAGAATGATGATATCCGCAAGAGAACTAAGGTTACCGACATAGCCCGAAGGATCACCAAACTGAATTGGTAGTGGGCAGAAGACACAGTCGCAGAACGGCTGGTCCATGGGGCCGAAAAGTTCTGGAGTGGCGAGCGCTTACCGGAACATGCAGCGTTGGAAGGCCTCCCACAAGATGGATCGATAACTAGGTTACACACACATATTAAACTAAATAACTGAAAACAAAAGAAAAAAATAGGATGTTACAAAAACTAGGTAGATGCTCGTGTCTATGGCAACAAGGCACTTAGAATGCTCTGCCATGGGTGGACCCACAGCACGCCACTGATTTTTAAATGGTCACCTAAACATGAAGCTCTACGGAAACCGAGTCTGGGTACTTGTAGAAAACAGAAGTTTAACTACCGCTTAAGCTAAACTGCTTCAGTATCTCAAGAAAATCTAATCGAACGTTTTTTAACCCATTAAGGTTGAGAAACTTACTATCGTTTATGTAAAACTAAAGATATTTAAAAACAATCTGCCTCGTCCTTCTATAAAGTTGAACCTTAATTGCCTGTAGAAAAAAACTTGGCTAAAAACTTCGGTATCTTCGTCATTTTAACGTAAGATTGGGCGCACGGTGTAAGTTCGTTATTGAGTTTCACGATTAATTTTGTTTTTGTATTTAAATTTTGTTTTAGAAAGTATGAAATTGTGTCCTACACCTGCCTAGAAGTTTTATTGATTCGAGGCTGTTTTAAATTAAAAGAGCTTCTACCTGGCCGAAAATTTGACACTTGGTTTTAAAAAAGTTCGCTAAAAGCAATGTTCTCTCTGTAATTGGGGGTTTACACGAGTCCATCAATTTTAGTTCATAATTTTATTTCTTTTTATGGATAATGGTAATATACATAAAATAAAATAATTTTCTTATTAATATAATATGCTGAATTAAGCCCGCCTCTGTACATTTGTGTGTATGAAGTTTTAAATAAATAAATAAATTAATGAGTATCATCTTCTTTATCAAAAACTTACGCATGGCCTTTGAAAGACTGACCTAGATTCGTTTGAATAAAATAAAAGCTGAATAAATTACGTGAAATAAGAAGTATCATAAAATCATTAACTTAAACGGATTCTGTTACAAACTAATTATAATAAAAGCCGTAGTTGAAGTTTGAAAGGATGTTTCAATTTCGACTTATTCTTGAAATTTTAGGCCACTAGACAGTAATTTGAGATCCTTTCGGGAGTTTGTGGCAAAATAAAATATTGTATTTAATAAGTAGGTACGTAGGTTGTTTAATATTACAAGCTAATAGTCTAGCTAATATTTTAATAGTCTTGCTTGTACCTGTCCAAATCGTAATAGCTTGTAAGAAGGTACTATGAATGGCATATTATTTATTATTCTTAGCTAAGTGTTGCATGTCATTGTTCGGTAGGTGCTAGTCACCGGAGCTATTTCCATCTCTAGGGATAAATAGGGGAGAATGGTTCTTAGGTTCAAGATTCAAGATTTAAAGGATTACCAACAGAACCCTATTACTAAGCCCAGCGGTCCGTCCGTCTGTCCGTCACCAAGTGTCTGCCTGTGATGTGTGTGATGTGAAGTTACACTCTATCAGCGAAAACGTTTGTGAAAATTACAACATGTTGTGATTTACCATTTATCATTCGAGTAGCGCATGCAACCCCGCATATTTGGACTATTTGAAAACGTTATCATTGTTATCATTGTGTGTGTCGTAAGTCTCAGCCTAGCCTTGAACGCCATCGGTGATTTAAACCAATTATTCGCGAGCGTTAACTTCACAAAACTGCCAGTAAGCGCTTCATATAGACCACATCATATACATTATAAGTACAAACCAATAGTAACATGCATGCGTACGACAACACACTGTAATTATGTGACTGACGGCGAACACAAGAGACTTCACCCTTACCTCTTGTCGCTTCAACTTAACAATCTCAAGACCAGCCGCCCCCTTGCGCCTTCCCTTAAGTAGGGGGTTAAATGAGCTCATCGGGCCAAGGAAATGAAGGGCGATCGCCGAAACGATCCGCCATTAAATAGGTGTCGGTCTAAAAACGGGTCGTTAGGGATTTTCGATAATATTTCGTCTTTAGATAACTGGTACGTTTGTCTCAAATGGAATTTGTATAACGACTTGCCACGATGGGGCGTTCATTTATCTTTATGCTTTTACAGATGATGGATTGATTTCTGTGATTGTGTTTTTGTTCTGCTCCATTTGTTTAAGTTTTGTTTAATGGAAATACAAGGTCTTGGTGGTAATGTTTCGGAGAGATTTCTGAAAGCTTGATTCGTATCAGATTTGTTGTTATATTGGCTGAGCTAAATAACAGTTTTACCAAAATATTTAACACCAGAAGGGGACGCACTATCAAGAGGCACTGTCAGCGTAGCGTGGCGAAAGTGATTGTCAAAACGTATGACAAAAACGCTGTCGAAATCAATCCCTTACACGTATTTTAGCATTTCGATCATCGCAATACAAACCGTATTGACGATGTTCCTTTTGGGATGCATGAAGGAGCCTCCTCGTGTAGCGCCATTTGTTCCATCAGACACTCAACTGAACCGAGCGCTCGTTGCATCCTGAGGCCCTAGACAATGTACCATTCAATTAGCGAATGCGACTGTTGAAATGCCAAAATGTAGGAATTTGATCACGTGACATTTCGATGACATCTGTCAATTCCATACATTTTTGACGTATTGACAATCGCCTTCGCCACGCTACCGCTGACAGAATGTCACTTGTCTCGAGGACTTGGACAGTCTCACCTAACACCTTATAAGACTGGCCAATCCTTCCCTTGCGTTGATAGGTCTAACACCCGCCTGGTTCGCGACCACCCTCCCACCGGAGTTCGGCGTCAAGCAGCCTGCTGTGTTTCGTCGACGCGTGGAAGTATCAGTGCCTCAAGGCATCTTCTGAGCACGCGCGCTTCATTAGCGACCTAATCTATCGATTTCCATCAGGCGTGATTGAGGTCAAAAGCTAGCCCATTCATAAATAAAAAAAATGTTATTCAGAAATGTCATACGCGCACGCCAGTTGTGAGTACTAAGGTACACACTACCTGCGTGTAACCAGATGAAATGAAAGTAAACGAAGCTTAGGGAGTATGAAAGGATCGTAACAGGCGGTGTTCTATAATTTCTGCCTACTGGCATGGGAAAATAGCGTGACTGTATATCATTATATAATAACAATAGGCCTCATCAGAAGGCTTAAAGTCACCCAAAGGGCAATGGAGAGGGCAATGCAATGCTCGGAGTTTTCTAGCGTGATCGAATCAGGAATGATAATATCCGCAAGAGAACCAAGGAACCGACATAGCCCGAAGGATCGCCAAACTGAAGTGGCAGTGGGCAGGGCACATTGCTCGCAGAACAGCAGTCGCGAAAAGTTCTAGAGTGACGGCCGCGTACGGGAAGACGCAGCGTTGGAAGGCCTCCCAGAAGGAGGACCGATGACCTGGTGAGGGTCGCGGGTAGCCGATGAAAGCGAGACGTACATGACCGGTTGTTGTGGCGACACTTGGGGGTGGCCTATGTCCAGCAGTGGACGTCTTTCGGCTGATATGATGATGATGATGATGATTATGTTATAAACAATCACATAACACGAAATGAGAATAAGATTTTGGCAAAGGTTTACGGCCATTAACAGACGCCTGATGATTTGATTTCTCATGTATAATGTATGAGTTCTTTTATGCCATAGTTTTAGGGACACCAATCGAAACTTATATAAATATGACGTTCCTGCAGATAACAATCATCGATGCGCAAGTGCAGTTCCTTGTCGAAAAACTCATAATCAACAGAGGTTTAAAGTTGCGATAGGGTTCTGAAAGGGTTTTCAAGAGAATCACTAACCCTGACCATGCGCGCTTGGGTTCGTGATGTAACCGCTTCATATCTTTAGGCTGATCACAGAATTAATCGTTTTTGCGCCTCTGCTTTCACGGACAAATTCTTTTGCGAAAAAACACCATATTATAATCGCTACATTTAAAATTAAAATCCCCTTCATTCTACCCGAAACTTTTAAATAGCAAGACCCACATCAAAACCAAAAAGTTGATCTCGAAACATCCGCAAGAAATTTACTTACGCACCTCAAAAAAAAATACACAATTTTTTTTTGCTTAGAAAAGTATATGCGATTTCCACACAAATCATGCGAATGTTGTTATTTTAGGACCTCGGTGGTCCCGAGACCATTAACACTGGTTTGCTTAGGGCCTGAATAGATTACTGTAGGGATTTTATGAAGATTGCACATAACTTGTGAAGTTATGGACCTGCCCTGGTTCTGGACGTATTTTCTCTGTTAGGTAAATGTTCGAAGTAAGCTGGTTTGCGTTGTTTTGAAAAAAAAATGAAAAAAATAACTATGAGAACGCACAACACAAAAAGAACGTAACAGTACTTTTTTTTAAGGATGACAAATCTTTAAATGACTTCTTTCGCTATGGGCGGAGCAGATGGAGTCTCAGACTTACAGACTAAAACCCATCTGTGTTCCTCCAAATGCCTTTTGCGTTCCAGAGCAGCGGTGAATATCCTCCCACAAAGTGAACCGATGACCTGGTGAGGGTCGCGGGTAGCTGATGGATGCGAGACGCACAGGACCGGTTGTTGTGGCGACACTTGGGGGAGGCCTATGTCCAGCTGTGGACGTCTTTCGGCTGATATGATGATGATGATAATGATTTGTTATTTATTTAAACTTTATGTACAATAGTGGTAGTGGTGGTGGTGACTGCTATAAAATGAAATAATAAAAAAAATAAAAAGTGATGACTTAAGGGAACCGAAAACAGAAAACGTGTTTTGACCGACGTTTTCGTCATTATTTATTTGTCTATAAGTTTTGGTTTTTTGTCTTCGGTAATACATGGGCTTCAAAATTTGTATGTTTAAGGCTATCATTACAGATAAAAAAAAAAATGAACCAAACTATGAGTCTTGGCATTCATCAGTTTTTGACTCATTTCAAATTTTGTCTGACCAGTATTGAGCAACTTGTACAGCTCTATCAATTCTCAACTAACTTCCTAATACGACCCACTGAGCAACTTTTAAGACCTAGATATCTTCCGTGTGTGTATCAAGTTTCATTAAAATCGGTCCATTCATTTCCAAGAATTACATTCAACATTGCGTGCTGACGTCATCAATACGAACGAGCAATATTGTTTGTCCAAATGCCCTTGAATTCAATAAAAATCGTGCTCACGGCGATAAAAATAAAAAAAGATAAAGTTTACACAGCTGTGTGTCTGAGTTGTAAGACTTAAATTGCTATTTTGATGCGTCTGGTATCTCCCGTATGGTCTAGTGGCTAGGATACCTGGCTTTCACCCAGGAGGCTCGGGTTCGATTCCCGGTACGGGAAAGTACTTTTTAACATTTATTTTAAGGAAATGGTTGTAACTGAACAGTTTATACCGAAAAAATGTTATTTTTCTATCATTTTAGAGTTTTATTATTAGGGTTATAGTTATTTTTTTAAAATTTAATGTCAGTAGGGAAAGTCCGTGTAACTCCGATTTCTGAATTGTTTTTTGATGTAGAGTATTTGTTAAACACAACTTTAGCATTAAAACCTGTCGAACTGTCCTGAAAGGACTTGCACGAGGCCTTAGCCCAGCAGTGGGATAGTCTGGGCTTACGAAAACAAACAGTCTTTAATTATCAGTCCATCCCTAATATGAAAGTAAGTTTGTTTGTTACGCTTTCACCCTAAAACGGCTGCATGGATCGTCATGAAATTTGGCAGATATATAGCCTGGGATATTGAAAAGGACATAGGCTACTTTTTTACGCGATAACCGACATACACGCAGGCAGAGCCGCGGGCAAAAGCTAGTACTATAATATAACAAAGCTGAAGAGTTTGTTTGAACGCGATAATCTCTGGAACTACTAGTCGGATTTGGAAAATTCTTATTGTATATAATAGCCACATTCATGAGAAACGCTATAGGCTATACGGGAACGAGCACTTCTTACGAACACAGGAAAAAACGGAATACCTATGCGCGTTCGAAGTCGCGGGCGAAAGTTAGTTATTGATATTTATCCACATTTTTCTTTAAATGGCGTAACTGTAACCTTCAAGTCTTCAATCATGACATTTTACTCATTTAAGCCTTTGGAATAACAAAAATACATACGTGAGGGTCACTCAATCAGTCTGCTTCCATATTAAAGTTTTTGCAGACTGGTAAACATTATATAATACTGATATTATATATTCGCTACAAAGGCCACAAAACGAATTCGTTAAGCCGCGGTCGCCTCTGTGCTACGCAATGCAAGCGATTTATTGTAAACTCAACGGATGTACCATTAAAATACTGACTTTTGTATACTGTGGCCAGTGAGGTTTTCAAAAAGTTGTGCTTTATTTTTTTTATGATTGTGTGTAATAGGGATGTTTCGTAAAAAGAAAAATAATATTCTATTTGGTCAGTTACTTCGATCAAGATGTCTGATTGACACTTGAAAAACGGCCAGAGAAAAAATACCATAAATAAAATGTGGTCTTATTTCAAATTTGGAACGTCCAACCGTAGCCAAGAAGAAATACAAATATATTGAACTTAATCGAAATTAAACTTAATGTTCGAGCATAAAAGTTTATTAAAAATTTAGGTACCAAGTTTATTTTTTTATCCTGTTTTTTATATTTCATAGTGTCAAATATAGATGTACGTACATTATATGTGTGGCGTGTGCAAACGTGGACAATTTCCCGACGTAGTTTTGTTCCTGACCTGGGGGTCGATTCTGCTATTGCAATCGTGTCTCAATGACCGGTCAATGATCGATTTTTGACGTATAACGTCAAACTTTTGACACATTTCCCATACAAAAACTGTCAAAGTTGTCAAATATTCGATCACTGACCGGTCATTGAGACACGATTGCAATAGCAGAATCGAGCCCCAGATCTAGTGAAAACTTGATCAAACTTGGAAGCCTACCCTAAAATAGTTTAAATCCTGGAAAAAGTAAAACAGTTTAGGATGAATTTAAACATAGTATTATCAGTTAAAATATTTTAAACACGCCTTCTCAAGGCTGTAAAACTCGAAAGGCTAGAAAAATCTTCGATATTACAAGACTACAAAAAATATCATTTTATTACTACAAATGTATCTAATAAGAATAACTGTTAAACATAAGTTTGAAAATGGCTGGGCCTCTAAATGGTACTTGTGATATGTTTTCAGAAACACACGTGCAATAAGTGCTTACATCCAAATATTAGTTTGTTGTTTGTTTGTTTATTTCAACTGCAGGCAATTTGTAAACTTTTATTGCTTCTCAAACACACATTGATTGTTTCTTCAAAGTTTTTAACTCTTGTATCATCATTATGTGTTTACGCCTTACGGTATTTCATACAAGAACTTATTTTTCGAAATGAATTAAAACCGGATATTTATGTCTAAAAAGTTGTAAGATAACATTTTCGAAAAATAGGGTTGCAGCTAAATTCCCATGAGAATAAAGCAAAAGTTTCAAGCGCCCTCCTCAAGTTTGAAAAGTTTTTGTAAAAATGTTAATTTTCATCCGAGCAAAACCACAAAGTACTACATTAAACCTGCTTCTGACAATCCGTAACAATTGTAAAAGATCTTTAAATTTCAGATGTGACCAACGGCTTAACGTGCTTTACCAGGCACGGAAGAATCTCGTATTGTAAAGGATAGTCACCCACGGACAAAACCCGTAGCCAAACCCTAGTATCTCAAACTACTAAAAAGCATATATTTTTTGCATATAAATAAAATTGATAATATTTTAGTGGCAGAGGTCATGTAGCTCACACAGAACCTTGTTTATGGTAGACACCAGATAAATGTGCAGAAACGCTCATTGAGCCATATTACCTACATTTATTAACTTTCTTAATATCAAAAACAGAAAATATAAAGACATAATGCTGTCCTGAATCGACTTCTATCGTGATCCTTTACGTTCCCTAGTAATGAAAAACGGTTCATAATTTATTGTTCGGGTATCTACGAAGGGATATTACGGAAAGGTCAATGTACTTTATTGCAAGTCTATCTGGACCTTAGAGGTCTATCGGATCGATTGAGTCACTTTTAGAGGACGATGCTCGTTCGTGACACAAAATTTTATTTAAAACAAATATAGCAATCGGACTGGTATGTTTAAATTGAGTAAATACCTATATAAAAGTCTGTGTTTGTTTTGAGTTTCACTTTGATTACATTGTCTGTTAAAATGGGGTGCCTTTCATTTAGTTTAATAACATTTGCTCTATTTTCAGAAGCTATCACGCACAAATGATATAACGTTTACTTCATCTATCAATACTTTACATAATTTTCATTTAATATAACGTTTAGTGTACTTATATAACAACATGATATTATTATAAATAACAACACTTTCTTTAACGTTTGTTTAATATATTTTCATTTATTGTAACGTTCTTTTGAACTAGTTATCATCTTGTATAATTGACATTTGATCTAACCGCTGAACATAGAGCGACCGAGCCTGCTCGGGAGCTTAGGGCACCCCGACACGGATAGGTTAGGTTGGTCATTGCAGGTTCCTTTAAAAACCTTTTTTCTTTCCTTTAAAAACAATGGATGTTTATCATTTCAAGTTGTTATAACAATAGATGATTATAACAAATGAAAATTATATCAAACGGAATGATATCGTTCGTTGTTATATTAAAAATAGTTATACCTAACATTCACATCCGTTAAAATGCGATTCGCATTTGTTTATAAAGAGCTTTAAAGCTGTTATGGTTCTATTCTCGGACGCCACGGTCGGCGCAGTGGTTGAGCGATTGGCTGCTGCGCTACGTGTCGCGGGTTGTTTTGGTTCTGGGTCTAGCCGTTTGTGTATGTGAGTTTATATGTTCGTGAACGCAACCGTGTTCCGTATGGTGTCGGACGTAAAAGAATAGCACCATCCCATCACTTCCCGTGGGTGTCGTAAGAGGCTACTAAGGGATTCACCAGAGAATGGGCAGCAGCATTCTCTGTAGTTACATTGCTACAGCTACACTGCGAACGCTATCCCGCCTGCCAAGCGTGGCGATTATGGCAACCCCTCCCCACCCATCATGTGGGGGAGGCCTATGTCCAACAGTCTTCGCATTAAACGTATTTCGGTTGATATGATGATTGTTTAGAATCAGTTTATTACCGCTAAACAATTGATAGAAAAAGTAGCTAATTTTAATTCATATATATTTTAGGTAAATTGAAATTGAATGCCAAATAAACAGTTTCACAGCTGAGGATTTCAATTGGTTTTCAAAATGGTAAACAAAAGAGAATATTTGAGTTCTATTCACACCTGAGCGGAGAGGGTCGGGAAACGAGAATGCGACGGGGTGTGTTGACGCGAATCAAAACGAATTTCAAATGCAATAATGTAACTTCATAGATAGAAACGTATCATTAGATAAAACAGAACAGAATATTCTTTATTATGTACCTACATCATATAAGTTACAGAAAAGATATATGAATAAAACTTTACATAGGGACACGATGGGCGGCCTTATTGGTCAAAGCAATCACTTAAGAGCAAGACAACCTTTGGATAGATTTAAAAGATAGAAGGCAGACAGCACTGTAGGTGGTCTCATGTGTACTATTTATTTATATAATAAATGGTACAATAATATTGTAATATTTTTCTTAATGACAATACCGACAGACAGTCGATCCTTAAAAAATTTTATGCAATAGCACCAGAGATTAAAATTTTAGAAAAAAGTTCACTGCACCTCTTAGGTGCAGTGAACTTTTTTCTTCTGTCTTTCTTCTTTCTTGTGTCTTCCCCTATTTTGGAAGACAGTTTTTCACCATTCATTGACGGAAAAATTTATCATTTTATTGATATTTCGGAAAGACTTTCTAAAATTAACTTACATTCGGCCATCACCCTCATTAGATATTGCTGTTTTGGGCCAAATTTCATGTATTTCCTCCGCTCTTCCCCGTTATGGAAGCAATCACATCTCTTAGACAAAATTGACCAAATTATTCGATGCACTCTAACATCAATCTTAAATGTGGCTTTGGATGACCGAGCGTGGCTGCAAGCCACACTACCCATTCGTTTCGGTGGGCTCGGCATCCGCAAAATTTCTAGTGTGAGCCTACCGGCCTTCCTGTCTTCGGTCCGCAGCACTGAAGAGTTAACCACAAAAATTTTAGCTCCATCCCTGGTTGACTTTGAAGTGCCGTGCTTGACCGAAGCAGTGAATGCTTGGAAAATGGCTTGCCCGAATACGGCGTTGCCCGGTAACCCATTTTCTCAGAGACAGTGGGATGATGCTCTCTGAGCCTCTGCGTGTTGGTACGGAATAACCTCTTAAATACGTCAACCAACACTGCTGAGCCTGCTGGCTGTGGGTGAATGGGAGTCGGGCCTCTGGCTACAGGCATAACCGTCACCTAACATAAGTACTATGCTGAGTGACACTACCTTCCGGATCGCTACATGTCTGCAACTGCGTGCTCCTAGCGGCGTTTCACATCGCTGTCAATGTGGTGAAGCAGTCGACTGCCTCGGACACCATGGCCTTTCCTGCAGTAGAAGCGCGGGTCGGATAGCACGACACGCCAGCATTAATGACATCATCCGTCGGGCTCTTGTCACCGCCGGGGTGCCAGCCGTATTAGAACTGAATGGCTTGGCGCGAGACGATGGGAAGAGGCCAGATGGGATGACCATAATGCCTTGAAAGTTGGGTAAGCCTTTGGTGTGGGATGCAGCATGTGTCGACACCCTTGCGCCATCCCATCTTCTTAGCACGGCGGGTTGTGCTGGGGTGGCTGCTGCGGGTGCAGAAAATCTCAAACGGTGTAAATACAACAACCTTATTGGGAATTATGTATTTGAGCCGTTTGGGGTTGAAACACTAGGGCCACGGGGTCCGAGTGCTCATCGAGTTTTTCGTGAAATCAGCAAGCAGTTAGTCGACTCTTCACGTGACCAGAGGGCTGGCCTTTTCTTTGGCCAACGAATCAGCATTGCCATTCAACGTGGCAATGCGGCCAGTGTTCTGGGCACTTTTCCCGTTGACAGCGATGTGGACGAATTTTTCGATGCCCTATGAGTTCTTCCCCTCCCTTTTTACTCCGCTTTTATATTTTCTACCAGTTTGTTTTCAGTATCTATAAGTTTTATGTATTAGTGGTTTAACTAGTTTTAAAATTTATAATAAACACAGAATAAATAAATATATTGGTAAAATAGAAATTGCAAAATGTAAATGAAACATGTTGGACCAGCTACCATGACTGTCTTGCTAGCGAACACTCCTTTTTGCAGAGCATACATGGAGGCGGAGGAAACGGTATCGCACTCGAAATACGGAGGCAAACAATAGGGACACCGAATCCGCTTACAGATATCCTGAACGCACTAGGAGGACTGGTCGCTTCTGGAGGGAGGTTGGCTGGTTGGAATGACGACAGCCGCCAAGGCTCTCGCACAATGGTCCAACATCAGAGCTAAGTGCGGAAACCAAACCCCAGTAGATAGATAGATAGAATTTGGCAATATTACTAATAGGAATAGAACATAGGATACTACTTTATTACGTTCCCTTGGGATTATTTCCAACATGATAAATATTATTAAGTAATACTGGTTGTCAGAATGTAACAGCTCTCAATGATCAGCAATCGCCAGTGTCCGCTATCATTCACCCCAAGGAAGCATGGGAAGGCGTCACCTCCTTCTGCCAAGTTACTAGTTGTTAGTTAGTAGTTGCATGTGTTGTTTACTATACTAGTGAAGGAGGAGGCGGACCGCGCGAGTGAGAGGCAAGCCTCACGCCCCAGCCGCAGCACAAGAAGACGGGCCCTTGGGCGTCGGCAGTCGCAGGGCGATTCCAGGCCACCGCAGGCGCGGGCCTGTGGACGGTGAGCGTTGGTTGGCTCGCTGTCCGATTAGAACCAGGTCCGGGTCGACAGTGCGTTGTGTTCCACGCGCGTCTCAAGGAGATTTCAGCAAATTAGGCAGGGCACGTAAGGACCAAGGCCTACCACGGTTGCGAGTGGAATTTGTTCGAAAGAGTCCCCGCGGCCCTGGAACGCAAAGGGCATAAGGAGGAACACGGATGGGTTTTAATCAGTAAGAGTCTGACACTTCCTTCCGCTCCGCCTAGAATGGAAGGAGTAATTTGATAAATTCTTATCCAAAAAAAAAACATCTGCCCCAAGCAAAACTGAAATGTAAAAAGAAAGATAATTTTGCATTGACAAAACTCACATAAGTAATAAAAATTAAAATGGGTCCCAAAATAAATCAACAGCCTAATAATTAAAACAAAAGGTAAAAATTTTATGCGAAACATAAAAATTATGATACTTACTTGGTATGTCTGGTACGGACATTATTAGTTTTAGTGGTCACACCACAGACAACACCCTAATGAGCGAAGTTGACATCACGTGTGTGTATGTGACCCTTTAGGGTATTTGTAAGTAAGTCGTGGGTGGAATATTTCGGTTACAAATTGCAAGTCAGTATGCATGTTTCATTTGACGTAACCAACATGATTTGGCTTTTAATTTTGTGGTCAACCTTCGAAAGGTCATGGTGACAATTATTTTAACCATGTCGTGCCTTTTTCAGTATATCAAAGCTTGATTATATTTGATTTAAATATAATTTAAAATATTTTGGCACATTTGAAATGTAATATTTAATGTTTGTATGCTACCTACTGTGGCAGGACACAGAGACCCATTAATCTTGTAATTGTTCCACTTTTTTCACCTGTGTACACAAATAAACGTATTTGATTTGATTTGATTTGATTATTATTTATTATTTTGCCATTCTAAGACACCGTTGTATAACTCTATACAAAGAAAATATTGTTCGCCCGAAGAAGTGCTCACCTTTGTCAAGCGCAAGTTCAGTCATGCATGGGGTACCCGCTGTCGTGGAATTTGTTCGAAAGAATCAGGAAATACAAAAAGCATTTGGAGGAACATTCCCTTGCCCAGAGTGGAAGGATTCATTTGATGATTTCCCATCCTTAAAAGAAATGGTGTACCCGCTTTCATCTTTTGGGACGGATCTGCTAGATATCAGCTTGATGCGCTTAACTCTATAAGGAAAATAGCCAAGAGGCTTATCGGCTATGATGCACTTACCAAAGTCTAAAGCCAGCATCAACGCCGAGTAGCCAGCCTGCCAGTATCCTATCGGTTACACAAACCCGTTCCATCATGAGACTACAACCCGGTACGTGGTAGACATTCCAACCACACGTAAAAAATGTTCTGGAAATACTTTTACTCTGGGTACAGCATAATAGTGGAATTCACTGCCGGAGTCTGGGGATCTTTAAATCAAGAGTGAATAGGTTTCTTCTAGGCAAGCGTGTTCCATCGTTGACCACATCATTGCTTACCATCTTAGCATCAGATGAGAGAGTGGTTAAGCGCGAGCTAATTAATAAAAAAAATAAATTGATTGCGTGGTTGCTCACAATGGGCCTCATCAAATGGCTTAAAGTCACCCAAAGGGCAATGGAGAGGGCAGTGCTCGGAGTTTCCTTGCGTGATCGAATCAGGAATGATGATATCCGCAAGAGAACCAAGGTTTCCGACATAGCCCGAAGGATCGCCGAACTGAAGTGGCAGTGGGCAGGGCACATTGCTCGCAGAACAGGTGGTTGATGGGGCCGAAAAGTTCTGGAGTGGCGACCGCGTACCGGAAGACACATTGTAGGATGGCCTCTCACAAGGTGGACCGGTGACTTGGTGAGGGTCGCGGGTAGCCGATGGATGCGAGACGGACCGGTTGTTGTGGCTACAGTTGCGGGAGACCTATGTCCAGCAGTGGACAATTTTCGGCTTATATGATGATGATGATGATGGGATTGTACTTCACTTCCTGAAATTGGCACTACGCGGTTAAAACCATAGTGAGTTATTCTCGTTAAATACCTTCTGGCATGTTTCCAGCAGTGACACAATGAAAAGCTGTTTTAATAACTTCTTAACAAAAAACTTCCTTGCTACAAATTAAATCTAGCCGAAGAAAATCCAGTCTTTTGAAAATAAACTTACATTATTCACGAACCAATTGCAGTGTTTAATTCATAATCACAGTTGCGCAATATTATTATAACTTTCTTATTAATTGCAAAAAATATAGACTCGTTCAACGGACGTGACCGAAAATATATTCGCTACAGTAATTTGGCCCAGATCGAGAAAAATAGTTTGTGCTTATTAATATTCAGACTTATATTAAAATGACTACAGGGTATCCGATTTACCGTAGTCTGACGAAGTTGGGATAAGCGTAGGTAATGACCGTGTATAGAATATAAAGTACGAGAAGGTTTCATTTTTTAATCTAAACTATTTCCTATAATTATTTAAAACATCATACACACAGGTACAATGGACGCGGGTGCTGGGTCCCGTGCGTCTCGCTGTCACACACAATTACACCACCACAATTAACCACATCTTCATCTTCGGAACTCTAGCGGCACCCAGCGTCACGTCCATGCCTCGTCTTTTCTATATGTTTCAAAAAATCGCGACGGCGCCCCGTCTGTGCCCTGACCGCGCCCCGTCCTCGTCTTACGTCTTTTCTGTGTGTGGACACGCGACTAAGGCGCTGGAAACAAAAATAATAATAATATTACAAAAACAGACAGAAAGAAGGAAAATATGTTTACTTGGTACACATAGATACACACTATAGGTCATCTGCCTAGCCTTTTGTCCCAACTATACTGGTCAGATATACTACAAATGACAGTCAGGACCAACGGCTTAACGTGCTTTCCTAGGCATGGAGGTAACTCGGTATGTTAAGATGGTCACCCATCCACAGACCAACCTTGGTAAGCGTTGCTTAACCTTGAAGATCGGACCGTGTGGCCGTTATTCTTAAGCTACGAGCTCACACTATAGGTATTGGATCAAAAACGACTTGATTCTAAAACAATAACATTGTGCGATGGGCCTCACGGCTGCGTCAATTAGGTTCTTTAGCAAAATGGCAGAAACTTAGTACCTATAATTTATTTCTTACGTTGGACTGTGATTGAGTGCTGTATGCATTGGACTAAGTAGTAAGTGAACTCTTCTACCGACTGCTTAATTCATAGTTTGAATGAAGTATATTACATTTTTATTTATTTATTATACGGGGTTATTTTTTAATGACCGGCCAAATTTTCACTGGGTGTTCTACCCATGAACACGAACAACTTTCACTATGGGACCGACTCTGAAATCACGAAAAAAAAACCAGCTGTTTCATACAAAAGTTCAATACCTACTCGACTAAAATGTATGAAACAGCTGATTTTTTTTAAATTTGGCCGGTCATTAAAAATAAACCCGTATACATTATTGTACACAAAAAGTAAAACAAAAAGGAAACTTAAAACTAAAACACATACAATAAGCGGCCTTATCGCATTACGCGATCTCTTCCAGACAACCTGAGATGGACAGTAACTGTCTGGACATGAAATAGGGCTGCCATTGGCTGCCAATTAATTATAGTTAATATATTGACGATCTTAATAAGATATTGTTTTCTTACCTTCTTGCTTTATTCAAATGCAAAACTGCTGGTGCATCAGAAGTTTTCTGGGACAGATAAACACGGAAGAATTCGCTGCCAAAACTTATACAGTAAATACTAGTGTATTTCCTTTCCCTAAAGTTTAATGCTCTCGTACGGAGGCGTTACTAACATATAAATAACGTCGCCTAAAAGTAATTAATTTCCATTACAAAGTTTCAACGAGTCAAGCCAAAAGTTTCATTTCGACGGACAAAGATGGATTATTATTAGTAGACAAGAGTATTAAAAATGTTGCTTTTTAATTTTGACTTGATTTTTGTATCGAGAAAGCTTAATTACTGTAGTGGGATTTATTCTAAATTAACAACGCTTTTGACATTAAAATAAGATCTAAGTATATTAGATTTTTGAAGGAGATTTAAAGTAGGTACCTATGAGATTAGTCATAAGTCTGATGTTTTTCTTATAATACTAACTGTGTGCGTGATGAAATTTAATATCGCCAAAAAATATTAAAACTTATTTAACATATATAGAGCTATTTGTAAAAATCAACAACCTTTCAGGGGGTGAAAGTACTCATCATTATAAACAACTTTTGCTATGAGACCAACCCCGAAAAATCGAAAAAAATATCTGTTATTTCACACTATTTCATCGGGTGACTATTGCATTTTGTATGAAACAGCTGATTTAAATTTTAATACTTCAGAGTTGATCCCATAGTAAAAGTTGTTTATAATTATGAGTGCTTTCACCCACTGAAAAGTTGCTGGTGTTTTACAAATAACCCTGTATATGACTTTTGTACCTAATTTGATCTGAAACAAATATTTATTATATTATTAGTTAACCGCTCAGGCCCGACATGTGAAAATTCGTAAAAAAAATATATAAAAAAAATAGGTAAATAAACATTAAATTCGCGATTAATTCGCGACACACCGGTGTGTCGCCGGGCCGGAGCGGTTTTTATTTAATCCCTTAAGGGGATCAATTCTAAAAAAATTTCAAAGAGTTTGTTTTTATTGCCGCTATAACATGAATAACAAAAGTGATGTCACAAAGGGCCTACAAGAAAAACAATAATTTGTTCAGTTTATGGCACAGAAACCTTCGTGTTCGACTCGAACTTGGCCGGTATATTAAGTACCCTTAGCCTTCAAAATTAGTTTTAAATCACAACAAAACGAACCATTGCTTGACAATTTGTATGAGAAACACTTCATCCAATTTACGTTTTCTTTACTTATAGTAAGATGGTGTCTAGGTGTTAGTTTTTTAAGTTACTTTTTACACTGGCAGTGTATATTCTTCTTTTTAATGTCTCACTGTGCGGCAAAAGTCACCTCCATATCTTTCCAGACATTCTTTTTTGCGCCACCACGAACCAGCCTGTCATCTCGCCACCACTTTTTGGGCCGGCCTCGTCAACAATCCCTATTTCCCTACTAATATTAAAAATGCGAAAGTTTGTCTGTCTAGTTCGATTCAGCCCGTCCCTAGCTGTCATCCCCCAGCGATGCCCTAAGCCGAGGTCCTCCACAGGGGCTGCCCTTAGCGTGTAGTCGCTTAGTTAGTAAGTTTTTTATAAGCCCTGGCTGGAGACTTTAATATTTAAATTAAGGCCGCTAAGCAGGCAAGTCCGATTAAGCAGACGACAACCTCCTAGGTTGACTTGCGAGAGGCCACTCACTAAAAAAAACTGTCTGTATGTCACGCCTTCACACTATAACGGCTGAATGTATCGTCATTAAATTTGGCAGATTAGCCTGAGATATAGAGAAGGACATAGCTATTTTTACGCGATAACAGGCGGGCTGAGCCGCGGGAAATAGCTAGTTTTTATATAAAAAATCGGAACCGATTTTCGGCAGAAATAAGTGCAAGGCTCGATCAAAATTATTGGTACAAAGAAAAGCCCTTACATTTATGTCACCCATTTGTCATACTCATTCATTTTGGAGACCAAATTCGATTTGGTTCTTCATACATATGTAACTTTTCGATCAATTTCGGTAATACATTATAAGCCTGCACTCTAATGGAATAAGAATGTCCAATTTTATGAATGCAGCATTCATAACGATTTATTTTAGTATGCCAACACCATCATGATGTGTGAAATAACGTTAAAACTTTTTTTTAGGTCTGATTTTTATTATTGATGTAGCACTTAAATGTTTATGTCTGTTTAATCCTTTTAGAAATAATTTTTGCCACATCTTTTGAGTTTGCTGTGAAGAACTTTTTAACCGACTTCAAAAAAGGAGGAAGTTCTGAATTCGGTTGTAGTTTTTTTTTAAATGTTTGTTACCTCATAACTCTATCATTTATGCACCGATTTGATTTCTTTGTCTTTTATGTGAAAGTATATATATACTTCTTGATTGGTCCCATTGAAATTTCATCAAAATCGATTCAGTAGTTTGGTTTTTAAATCCAAAAAGCTGAAAAAAATAATTATATCATTCAAGTAAACGAAATTGCGTATTTTTATTTCCAGTTCTTAGGTGTAGGGTACCACTGAAAAGTGAAAAAAAAATCTTTTACAAAAAAAAATACAACCGACTTCAAAATAAAATCGGTTTTTCTCGGTTTGTATTTTTTTGTTGTTCGTCCAAATTCTTTCTATCGCTAAAATGCGAAGGGGTATCAAACAGACATAGTTACTGTTGCATTTATAATGTTAATATGGATATCTCATGAACATTTAAATACACCGGTCCCCCCCCCCGCCTCGCCACTGCAGCACCTCGGACATATTCGGCGTTCGCGGAGGTGTGCACCGATTGCTATCACGCGACGATGCGCAAGCGGTGCGGGTTTTTGGTGCACAGAGTGCGGGGCAGCGCCAAAAACGTCCTGGCGATGATCGCCAACAGACAGGATTGCCCTTACATCCGAAACTGCTGCAGCAGACATATTGCTACCTTGTGAGTGTTCGTGTTTTTCTGTGCTTGTTATCCTTTCTGTATCCTTTTATGTATCTGTTTTTATATGAGTTTTGTTACTTGTCTTGTTAATTGAAATAAACTAATTTTATTTATTTATACAGACACGGTGGCACAGCAAAGTTTAACGTTTATAAACTAACCTAAAATATTTTTTTTTAGAAATTCAACGCATTTTAAACTCGTAAATCCACAGTTTATCCATTTGTCGGCTTAATTTGTTCGTGTAAATAATCCGCCATCACAATAATTATGATTTAAACATCAAAATTCCGTTGAACGGTCTCCACTCAGACAGGGCTTAATTTTAAATGGGTGGATGCCATTTACCGTGAATAAAATAAGTTAATTAACTTTAAATTACACGTGGCAAATTAATGGTATTAATCGTTGATTTCAGTGCAAGTAAGGTCCTCGATTTAAAAAAAATTACTAAGAACTTCGAGGTTAACTTCGTCACATCCGGCAACGCTTGCCCAGGTACCGGACCTGGGGCCTAACCACCAACTCTTAAAGCAGTATTACTTCCAGTGGGAAAGAGACGGAGCTATACAGGACGTCCGTCTCTCTCGAAGTCATGGACCGCCATGAATGGGTGACATATTACATACCAAGTTTCCTCTGAGTTTCGGTAACCACATTAAGCCGTTGGTCCCGGCTGTCGTTAAAATATTTTATCTGACCCCAAAATAGTTGGGAAAAGGCTAGGCAGGCAGATCACAGCAAGTCAGCGAAATTGCGATCAATTCTCGTGCCTGTATGCGCGAAAAAGTATTTGTAAATTCAAGGTCCACTGGTCATTTTCTGAATCGCACTAAGTTGTAACTGTTTTGGTGTTCCTAATCTTTTTCGTTGTTATGGGTAGGAACCTACCTACCTAGGCGAGATAAAACTAAAGTCTATTTAGGTGGTTGTGCAACGCACAAGAAGAAGAATCACACATTTGATCAACTCCAATCTCTCGTGGAATCGCTGTGAAAATTGATAGATATTCACCATAAAAATTACAAGAAAATAGGATGTAAGAATGGGTCTTATCGGTAAAAGCGATCTTTTACAGACGACTTTTCGATGGAGTTGATAGAAAAGGAGAAAAAATATATTCCTTAGTGGCCTATTTGCATTTTGTAACCTCCTTGGCTGCAACCTCTGGCAGCCATTTTAGTCATTGGGACTTTAGAAGCTTTGGAAGCGTCCAGTAGAAAAATGAATAGTATTTTAAAGTAGGAAGGAAATTAGAATATATTTGTTTTATAAAGACTGTTGTAATGACTAGCTTCTGAGCCGCTTGCTTGAATATAACTATTCCGTATAAACTCAAATCGGGTTTAATTTATAACATTTTATAAGTAGCCCACAGGCCGTAGCCCTGTGGTGCTAAAATATGTACATACAATAAAATACGTAAAGAAAACAGGGAAACATGTTACTGACATTCAGAGAATGAGGTCTTTAAACATACTTATATATAAAAGAAGGTAAATATGTGATATAATTAAGATAATGTCAATGTCACTTCAATTTGAAACATCCACAATAACCTAATTGAACTCCTCAAACCTAAGGTTATACCAGTTCAAAGTAATATCTCATCACGAATCGATATCAATTCTATCACAACTCGATTTAAACTGCGCTTATCTGGGCGCCCATCAAATGACGGTTATCGTCTGCTGATGAGTTATAGCGTCTAGTTTAGAGCCTTGGGTTTATGGCCTAAAGGTTTCCAAGGCTTTGTGATGAGCTGAGAGCGGGTTAACGGCTAAAAGCGTTTATCAGCATTATTGGTACAGTCGTGCTGCAATGTACGACTACATTCGAAAGATTTTTTATCATAACGCGACCGTGCTAAGATCTCTAGATTACTGAAACCCCAGACTGACGCGATGACGTCTGGAAGGAACTTTTATCTGAATGGCAATTTTGGTGTGAAAATTCTCAGGGTTGCGGATTGTTTTGGAAAGAGTCACCGCGGCCCTGGATCGCAAAGGGCAGGAGAAGGAGCACGGATGGGTTTTAGTCAGTAGGAGTCTGACACTCCTTTCCGCTCCACATAGAGCGGAAGAAGTCATTCAATGATTTCTCACCCATAAAAAGAAAAGTTGGGAGAACACCATCAAAGAGGATCGTTTCCGGGACTTGTCGAGCTTTATTGACTCGGTGTTTTTGTGGTGGTCGCCACTGTTGATTCTGGCTTTCAGGAGTTGCAGTGGATGGTTATTTGGATGGTAGTGTTATGGGCTTGTCCCAAATACAAAAAAAAAATACAGTGTCGAATACTGAAATTCTTTAGCCAGGTCTTGAGGCGGCATAGTGCGTCAAGAGCGAAGCTAAAAAGAAGAATCACGGTAGGGAGTGGTCTTTCAAGGTGGGAATAGAAAAGTCATGAGTTCGATCAATCGCTGTAACTCTTTCAAACAAATTCCGCAACCCTGGCAGGCACTGGCCCCGTCAATTACGCTGACATCTCTTTGAGGTGCGCGTAGAACACAACGGTCCTTATCGGACTGCAAATCTAACCCCTGGAAGGGTTAAGCAGCGGTGTAATCTACCTTTGTTTTTTTAAGTACCGTAGACGCAAGCCCAGAGTTTCAGATGGAATACTCATTTACATTTTATCCGACATGGGAATCGAATCCTGAACTTCATGCTCAGCAGTAGCTTGAGACCACTAAACCAACGAGGCAGTGCAAATTAGTTCCTAGAATACGAATAGAGAACATTATATAAATTTGGCCCCTTCTACCGACAAACATCTAGACGCACTGCAAGTTACCATCCCTACCCTGTTGCTATTCCACCAATTCGCGCTAAGCGTTTCCTCACGTCTTTTATTATGCGCACAGCAGCGAGGTGGAACTCTCTACCTGCGTCTGTGTTTCCGAACGTATTCAACTCTAATCTCTTCAAAGTTAGAGTGAACATGCTTCTTCTGGGTAAGCTCACTCCATCGTCGACTTTGTCTCTGTCACCTCTGACCTAGACTAGAGTTAAGAGCAAACCCATGTCAAATAAATAAAAAAATATATTTTAGTATTTCTCATTGTCTCAAGGCAACAGAGTTGTACTGCTTCCACGAACTCGTTTGTTCTCCTTTCTGAAAAGAAAAAGAAAAATAGGTGAAGAAGCAATCAACAGCTCTAGTAAAGTTACCTTTCCTCTTTTGCGCGAAATTTGTAGTTTCGAAGTCAAAGGAAAGTCGAAATTCTAGTACGTGCAGTACTAGAATTTCGACTTTCCTTTGTCTTTTTCTTTTTTGTTTTTTTCCTTGTTGAAATTACGAAGAAAATTATTTATACTGAAGAATGACGGCCGCCATGGCTCACGCACAATGGTCCACAGCAGGACTAAGTACGGAAACCACAGCCGATAGATAGATAGATATACTGAAGAATGAATATCCGTCCGATATGATTTTGTTTGTTTGTTAAGGGTTAATCCCTGTAAGAATAACTCTGATGCCAATTTCATTTCACTGATAGAGAGCTAGACCTTGAAAGTCAAGGCCGCACGGGTCGGTGCGGCCGAGGTCGGACGTGGGTAGGTCCAGGGACCATAATTACCGAGACACCGCCGCCGCGCCGTGCCTCGGCAAGCACGTTTTTCTTTTTTTTTTATTATTGATAGGCACGCGCTTGACCACTATCTCACCTGATGGTAAGCAACGATGTGATCGAAGATGGAGCACGCTTGCCTAGAAGTAACCTATTCACTCTTGACTTAAAGACTCCCAGGTTGTAGTTATTAGGAAACACAGACTCTGGCAGGGAATTCCACTCCTTAGCTGTACGCACAATGAATGTATTCCCATAACGCTTTGTGCTTGTGGGTGGGATGTCCACCATGTACAGGTGGCGCATCGCCGTACGTCTTGTGGTCCGATGATGGAACGGCATGGCAGAATCAAACTATGCAATTCCGTTGCACACTCTCCAAAATGCAACCGGTAGAAAACCGACAGGCTAGCAACTCGGCGTCGATGCTCGAGACTATGGAGCTTCGACTCGACGAGCCTATCATTGCCGATGATCCTCTTGGCTCGTTTCTCAATTGACTCAAGGGCATCAAGCTGGTATCTAGCAGATCCGTCCCAGAGATGCGAGCAGTACTCCATACACGATTGAAGTTACGCTTGATAAAGTTTGAGCAGCGGTTCCGGCGTGAAGTACCGTCGCACCTTTGCTAGGATTCTCAACTTTTTGGCAGCCATTTGAGTCTTTGCCTCCATGTTACACCTCGGAAAGATGGCAACAAACCGCCAAATGGCGGTCGTCAAATGAACCATGTCAGAGGCCCTTGAAGCGGTTTAGTAACCCTGGCACTAAGGTGTGTGGAGTCGTTAGACCTTACTGCCCACACAATGAGAAGAACGACCTCTTGAGTTAATTTTTTCATGCCAATTCTATTTTCTTGCCTTACTCTATCAAAATTTATGGATGTTCCATAATAAACCTAAAATGTAACAATCAGGGGCCTAACCACCAACTCTTAAAGCAGCATTACTTCAATATTACTTCCAGTGGGAAAGAGACGGAGCTATACAGGTATTTTACCACTGGTAAAAGATTTGAACTAAGAATCAATGATATCATTGTGTTTTTCGGCTGTCTAAAAAGCTTTTTTTAAGGGTAGGAAATCATCAAATGACTCCTTCTTCTCTGGTCAGGGTGGAAGGGAGTGTCAGACTCTTACTGATTGAAACCCATCTGTGTTCCTTTAAATGCCGTTTGCATTCAAGGACCGCGGTGACTCTTTCAAACAAATTCCGCAGCCCTGGCTGTCCCAAAAGCTGCGAGCGAAATCGTAAACACCAGCTAGTCACCTATCAAAATTACTCGTTATAAGAATCAGTTCCAGACTTCTGCCATTCTTAAGATAATATAAAACGTTTAGTATATATGTCGCAGCTAACTAGCAAAATCAGCCGTTTCATTAAAAGTCTAGCCTTTTCATAGAACTGCGCCGTTTAATCAGCGACATAAGTGACATGAGCAAGTCATTAAACGATATTGATCAAAAGATGTCACTTAAGAGCGTTTACGCGGTACGGCTTTTCATACAAACTTTCAAATCCTTATTCTTCAAAATAAATGAACCGATTTTAACAAAACTTGGTGTGCATACGCTAGATATCCAGGTCTAAATAGTTATTAGAAAACATTTTTGAAAAAGATTTCAGAGGGAGAGAGAGAGCGATTTTAAGTTTTCTATAGAAAGTGAAAAACCACTATATCCTTCCCCCTAAACTCTTTTTCAAAAAAAATTCTGATAACTATTTAGACCTGGATATCTTGCGTACGCATACCAAGTTTCGTTAAAATCGGTTCATTCATTTTGAAGAATAAGGACTTGAAAGTTTGTATGAAATGACATACGGCGTACACGCTCTTAAGTCGCTGAAAAATCGGCGCATTCATATGAATAGGCTAGGCAACCAATTAAACGGCTCATTAAGCTAATTGGCTGCGACATATACATCAAAGAGAACGTCCTACCAAAAGTAACGTCAAATAAAACTTAACCTAGACAATGAATATAGTGAAACTTCAGATTCGCTTAAACTTTTTCATGAATGTTGAACTGAGCTATCTATGTACTTTTGCTCCTTTAGGAGTTGATGTTCAAAAAATCTAAAAAAAATAGTTTTAAAATAGCGCACACAAACAAATTGCGCACTCCAAGAAAAGAGTTACCTCGGCCCTGGAACACAAAAGGCACTAGGAGGAGCATGGGTGGGTTTCAGTCAGTAAAAGTCTGACACTCCCTGCCGCTCCACCCAGAGCGGAAATGACCCCCATTTGATGATTAAAATGAGAAAAAAAGTAATGAATTTATTAGGCAAAATTTTGCTACTTTGGGTTACATTATTGCACTTTTCGGTGGGATCTCTATTTTTTCGAAAACAAAATATAGCCAATGTTTTATAGGTTTTATGTTAATAATGTAGCTTTCTAATGGCGAAATATTTTAAAATTCTGTTGTGTAGTTTTTGAGCCAAATTGTAACAAACAAACTAACAAATCTTTCCTCTTTGTAATATTACTTTAGATGTAGTGTATTTGTTTAAATTTCTGTATATTGTATTTATAACACATAAAACTAACTTAACTGTATAATATACAAACTAGACTAAAAATTACCAAATCATGTATAAACGTGTATAAAAACAAAACAAATCATTGGGCATCAAAAAATTCATCCACATCGCTGTCAATGACAAAAGTGCCCAGAACACTAGCAGCATTGCCGCGTTGAATGGCAATGCTGATTCTTTGGCCAAAGAAAAGCCCAGCCCTCTGGTCACGTGTACAGTCGACAAGTTGTTTGCTGATGTCCCGAAAGACTCGGTGAGCACTCGGACCCCATGGACCTAAAGTTTGCAACCCCAAACGGCTCAAATATATAACTCCCAATAAGGTTGTTATATTTGCGCCGTTTGAGATTTTCTGCACCTGCAGCAGCCGCCCCAGCGCAGCCCGCCGTCCTAAGAAGATGGGATGGCGCAAGGGTGTCGACACATGTTGCATCCCACACCAAAGGCCTACCCACCTTCCAAGGCATTATTGTCATCCCATAGTGTATTAAGTTAAATTAAGTTAAGATGACTAACTTTGGCCCGCGGCTCCGCCTGCGTGTATCCTCCATATCCCAGGATATATCCAAAATTTCATGACGATCCGTTCAGCCGATTTAGCATGAAAGCGTTACAATCAAACTCACTTTCGCATTTATAATATTAGTTAGAATTGTAGTAAAGATTAGTTTAGATTTCTGAAAAGCTTATAACTTAACCCTCAAACTGACCTTGTAAGTTCCTGCCAAAATATAGATACTAAATGATCCCAGAGATAAATGGTTTCAAGATGACCTATTAATTAATATTGTCAAGTTCTATTTGCTACAGATGCTTATAATTAACGGGGCGAATGTAACCTCTGCCGTAAATCGAGGTAGATATCGTTTTAGAGGGTTAAAATTTAATTAGTCATAACAACTAAACAAATATCTCGTTAATATTCCCTAAAGGTAAGCAGAGCTGTGTTTTACCTGTTATGTTTGAAGTCGTATGTTCAAATTCAAAATTCAAAAGTCATTTATTCAAATTAGGCTGAGAGCCAGCACTTTTTGAACGTCAAATTTTACATAAAGACAGTCCCCCAAAACGCCCACCCATCACCACTTCCTAGTGTTTTAGCTGGGAAGAAGAAGTGGCGCAACAAACTCCCCAGCAACACATCTGTCTGTTACGTTTTAAGAAATTGAATTATACAATAGTATGTAAAGTATTTCAAGACACAGGAACAAAAATAAATATATATCCAACAACATGGAAATCATAAAATTAAATATTATTTACTACTTGTTAGCTAGCACACTCCGTTATACCATTAAAAACGGGCAATGGTAGAATTTAACGATAGAACTGTGACTCGAACCACAAGTGATAAACCAATAATTTTTAAATATTGTAATGAGTAGAATAAGTCAATAAGTAAATTAAGTCAATAAGTGAAAGAAAAATTACATTGGATGACATTCATTGTCTAATAAAAAAATTGAAGTCATGTAACCTGTCATAAGCTAACTTATAGAGAAAGAACATGAAAAAAAATTTTTGCGTTCACGCAAGACAATGTAATTTTTTTCATGCACACAGCGACCAACTATTTTTATCGTAATAGGGGATTACACTATTAATGAGGATGACTTATTAATTGTAATCCTAATGTGTATTCGTATGATGTGCAATTTAGTTTTTATTATTGATTATTTGATGTATTGTGTTTTATTGAATTTTAATTTTAATAATAATGTATGGACTATGTCTGAAATAAATGAATGAATGGATGAATTAATTAATAGGTCCAGACTACAGACTGCTGCAGAATTTTTATACATCTAGCAGGCATCATGAATCAATGTTAATAAAGCAAAACAAGTATGTAAAGATAGTAGAAAATAGCATTCTGCCCATGGGAAAAAGGCGTGCATTTATGTAATTATGTATATGTAAGTTTATTTCCCGGTATTTTTAATTCACCTCCACCAATTTCAAGGGTTGTTTTTCAGGATTTCAGGGCACAAATTCCTGGAATCTCGGTGTACCCTGATTACTATGTAAATGACTGTGGCTCGCACATTTAACGACCACAAGTTAAACTAAACCTAAGTTAAGGAATTTCAGTGAATTATTTTGAATTATTTTGAATAATACGAAGAGATGTCGAATCTTTTGTGTTGTTCAGACTTCAGACGTTTCAGTAGAGTTGACATTTTAGTGGATTGTGTAAGGTATTGGCTATTTAGTAACAAGAGTTTGTCTTCAAGGTTAAGCAACGCTTGCCGAGGTCGGACCATGGATGGGTGACCATCTTAACATACCGAGATTCTTCCGTGCCTCGGAAAGCACGTTAAGTCGTTGGCGTCATTTGTCATCTTTGACAGTCGTTACGGTAGGTCAGTTCTGTCACCAGTCTTGCCATGCCACGGGTTATGGCTTTATCCAGTTATGGACAGATCCCTCCAGTCAGTGTGTTTTGGGATATATGAAGGAGTCTCCTCGTGTAGCGCAATTTGTTCCATCAGGCACTCAATTGAACCGAGCGCTCGGCGCATCCTGGACAGTCTCACCTAACACCTTATCAAACTGGCCAATCCTTCCCTTGCGGTGGTAGGGCTAACGCCCGCCTGGTTCGCGACCACCCTCCGACCGGAGTCAAGTATCCTGCTGTGTTTTGTCGACGCGTGGGAGTAACTTTAAGGCATCTTCTGCGCACGCTCGCTCCGTCATATACCTGATCCATCGCTTACCATCAGGCGTAATCGAGGTCAAGAGCTAGCACATTCCTGTATAAAAAAAATTAAGACTAGGCCCAGTGAAGATTCTTAGGAAGGTCTCTACAGCGTGTTCTAGAAGTGGTTGGTTTCGGTATCATTCCACCGAAAGATGTCCACTGCTGTATACAGGGTGGTCCGTATATTAGTGGACATATTTAATGTTGATGTTGGGTACCTGATAAACGTTAAGGAAAAAACAGTAAAAGACAAAAAGGGTCTCTTTTCAAAACATTCGACAACAATACAACAATATCGTAGAAAATAACGTGTTAACAGTCTCATTAAAAATAAACAAAACGAATTCTCAAAATCAACCCCCAAGCCAATTCATCACGTACTAAAAGTATTTAATTTAAAAACCCCTTAAACTGTATATAGACCAGGAGATAAGAAGACGCCGGTCACGTTTCACCCCCTATAACCCTCTAGCACCCTTTAAAAATTTAGGTCAATTACTAGCACATACTTCGGTTTATTTATGTGGGGGTGAAAGTGACCCTATGTGGCGTAGTGTGATAGCCATTACTGAGTCCATTTTTCATAAATATTTTGTGTGGGGTTGAAGTAGTAGGGAGGTTGGGATCTTTAATTAATGGGGTGTGAAGTGTGATTATAATTCTATTTGCGCAATAAGGACGCTGGAATTTGCTGGATTCGTGCAGTGCAGGACCTTTTGTGGCGATGGGTAAGGTACTGTGCGCATAAAGTGGCATGGTAAGTCATCAGCCTAGCCTTTTCCCAACAATATTGGGGTCGGCATCCAGTCAAACCGGATTCAGCTGAATACCAGTATTTTACGTGGAACGGCTGCCTACCAGACCTCCACAACCCATTGACTGGGTAACACGGTCCTCCTTGGCAAGACTGGAGTCAGATTGTCTGGCTTCTGACAATATGTAACGTCTGCCAAATATCTACAAATAACAGCCGGGACCAACGGCTTAACTTTCCGAGGCACAGAGGAATCTCGGTATCTTAAGATGGTCACCCATCCACAGACCAACCCCGGCAAGCGTTTCTTAACCTTGAAGATCGACCCGCGCGTTATTATTTTGCCACGAGCTCCACGGCATGGTGACTAGGACGTAGTAAGTGAAATTTTTGGCTATTTTTTATAGCCAAAAAATTCACTTTGTTAACGAAGTTTTGGGTGACAAGGATAGAAGAAACTACTTCTGTAATTTCTTTTATCCTTGTGTGTTTTGGGTAACAAGGATAAAAGAAACTACTTCCGTAATTTTCCCTGATTATTTATTTTTTTCCAAAATCCTGTACTGTCTAGGCCAAGAATGGCGAACCTATGGCATGCGTGCCAATAGTGGCACGCGGCAAAATCATTCTGGCACGCCACTAAATGATTACCTATTTATTATCTAGGTAATTTGCAAAATAACAGTCATTTTTATTTGCATATAAACAAATATGAAACTCTTAACCTTATGTTGGTTTACGAATTTGTATTCTGGTTGCTAAAAAAAGATGCTTTGGTGGCACACCATGGCCATATTTTTTTATAATAACAATGGCACGGTTATCAAGGTTCGCTCGCCATCCCTGGTCTAGCTGGTATTTTGAGAAAAGTCTTTACACCTTAAAAAAAGTTTAAAAAAACAAAGACCGGTGACGTCCATCAGGCCATAATGAAACCTTCCATGTCATATGACGTTAATATCAGTGACGTCACACAACCGGACAGCCGGATAGCACGCGTCGCCTGCAGCCGGACGCTGATTTATTGCACTGATGTGTACTGCATCGTTAATTAAATTGCACACAAGTGTACTTTACACTTATTAAATTGTTTCGTGTTAATTAGACTTGAGACTGTAAGAGCCTTGAGAATTTGGTAGTGCATGTAAATTCCAATTACAAAGAAAGTTTAATTTCAAGTGGACAAATAAAAGGCATTTTTGATTTAAGTGTAATCTCTAACTTCTATGTTCTTCACCACTCTCTGTAACCCATCAGTCTTCAAAGTAAGAATGAACTGTCATCTTCTGGAGTGCGATTCTGCAGTGTGATTCTGTAAACATGTCGAAGTGAACACCCGGGCGCGGCGCACGACAGGTGAGTTGTCAAACCATACAAATAAGATGGAATGACAGCAAAATTGTCGTTCACTCCGCCTAGATGAACACCGTGAGATGTCGACAGAATCGACCGGCTGTAAACATGTCGAAGTGAAGGCTTGGGTGAAGCGATCACGAAGTGAGATGTCAATCCATGTAATCAAGATGGAATGACAGCTGACTTCGTGATTACTTCACCCACGCCTTCTCTTCGACATGTTTACTGCAGTGCGATTCTGTAAACATATTGAAGTGAAAACTTAGGCGAAGTGAACGACAAGTGAGTTGTCAAACCATACAAACAATATGGAATGACAGCTCACTTTGTGATCACTTCCCCTAAGCCTTCACTTCGACATGTTTATGGAATGGACTGGCAGAATCGACCGGCTGGATACACTCGTTTCATTACCTCTCATCTGTCGCTTAACAACAGGCAAGCGCGTGCAGGCAGCGTTGAAAATCCAACAGAGCGGAACGCAAAGTAATATTAAAGTAATATTGTTTTAAGAGGTTGTGGTAGGCCCCCTGACTTATATTGGAACTTGACACACGGGAATAGTAGTGTCTTGGAGTAGTATACAGTATACTTTTCATTCCAAGAATATGTTCCCTTACGATACTTCTTTACGTTCACGCGAGCGCAGCCGCTGTCAGAAGCTGCGGTAGGTGCCAAAAAAATGTGGAATAACGGTCATTGACCCACCTACATTTATTGACATACCTACTTAATTTCAAAAACAGATGTTATAAAGACATTTGGCTGTCCTGAATCGAATTATATCGTGATCCTTTACGTTCTCTCGTAATGAAAAACGATTCATACTGTCCGGGGAGCCTACGTACAACGTACTTTTTTGCAAGTTTATCTGGCGCATACCATAGTCACGCTCAAAAAAAAACAGTAGGTATTTAAAAATAAATGTTTTTTTTTTTACAGTTGACCATTCGCAAATTCTGTGTCATTGAAGGAACTCTTTGAAAATCGACTCGAATTGGTTCGGACATCTTTACAATGCACAGTTAGCCAGCCACAAGAGTGTTCAAATAATTATCACTTACCAAAAACTGACCGCGGCAGGGGCTGCTTAACCTCCCACATCCATCAAAACCAGCAGCTATTTACCCACAAAACTCATTTATCTTACTTTACATACCCAAGCCTGAAAAACCTGAAAATTCTAGCCTAGGCCTTTATTTCACAAGCTAGGGCCATAAACAACAATAAATATAAAGGAGACTTTATTGGCGTGCTCGCCGGGGACAAATTATTTCGGAGCCATACACTTTGTTAGGTAAAACTACTTTTAAGGCTGGTTTACTGCTTAGTTTATAGTAGAGGTAAATAGCATTGCTGATCTGGGAGCAATACGTTTTATTTTAGCTTCTCAGGCTAATCTACGAGTTAGAATGTAACACCTAAGTTTATTATGTAGGTGACAAAACGGCCAGAGTTGCAGAATACAGATTTTTTCAGAAAAAATCTAATTAGTCCACATTATCGTGTTCTCTCCGTGCCTCGGAAGGCATGTTAAGCCGTTGGTTCCAGCTGTCAGTGAAATGAAGTGTTAAGTAACGCGTGTTTTATATTTCTATAACAACAAATAATAAACATATTTAATTTTAATTGACAAACTCCGTAAAGCTCGTGGCTAAAAGAATAACAGCCGCACGGTTCGGTCTTCAAGGTTAAGCAACGCTTGCCGAGGTCGGTCTTTGGATGGGTGGCCATCTTAACATACCGAGACTTCTTTGTGCCTCGGAAAGCACGTTAAGCTATTGTTCCCGGCTGTCATTTGTAGATCTTTGACAGTCGTTACGGATTGTCAGAAGCCAGAAAATCTGACTCAAGACTTGCCAAGAAGTACTGTGTTACCCAGTTAATGAGTTGTGAAGATCTTGTAGGCATCCATTATCATCATTATATCAGCCAAAAGACGTCCACTGTTGGTCACAGGCCTCGCGCAAATGGGGGGTTTGCCGTAATCGCCCCGCTTGGCAGGCGAGTTCGCGATCGCAGTGTAGCTGTAGCAATGTACCTACAGAGAATGCTGCTGCCCATTCTCTGGTGACTCCCTTTGTCGCCTGTTACAACACCCACGGAAAGTGATGGGATGGTGCTATTCTTTTACGTCCGACACCATACGGAACCGTCCGACATCATACGGTAGGCATCCGCTCAACATAAAATAATGGTACCTATTCAGGTGAATTCGTTATGACTGGAAGCCGACCCTAATATAGTTAGGAAAAGGCTAGGCAGATGAACAACACAAAGCAAGCTGTTTCTAGGGTTCGATATCCGAAGGTTAACCAAAATAACCTTATTACTTATGCATGCTGTATCTCAAGGACCGTAATAGTTACACAATTTTACCATAATGTGTATTTCTATTCAGCAATAGAAATACACATTATGGGAAAATTGTGTAACTATAAAAATACACTACTTTTATATAATTTTGTTGTTATAGCAGCCTATAACAACAAAATTATATAAAAGTAGTGTATTTAGTATTTTGTATAGAACTCGTCTCCGGATTTTGTTCGAAAGAGTTACCGCTGCCTTGGAAAGCAAAGGGCAATAGGAGGAGCGCGGATGGGTTTTAGTCAGAAAGAGTCTGACACTTCCTCCCGCTCCACCAAGAGCGGCAGAAGTCATTTGATGATTTCCCATCCATAAAAAAAAATGATATGCAACTTATGTATCCGGATTTTTAGTTCTCATAGTAGTAGCAAGTATATCGTAATAGCCACAGATCCGTACCCATTTCAAATTCTAGCAGCTTATCACCAATTTATGCTTGAATGAAGCCATAAATTAGATGTTTAGACCTGACAACCGGACATTTGCATTATACTCTAGGATTTATCTAGGTCAGGACACCGATCTACACGAGTTAGGTATTAATAGTATCTAATCATTTATTTAAACTGGAAACTGGGCTTTACCCTATTAGCGTTGTCTAGAGTTTGAAATGTGAAATCCGCTTTTAGCATATTCACACATTAAAGTTTTGTTCCCATTTAGATATTCAGATTCAAAATTTATACGTGTATCGTGTCAAATAAAATTTAAATGTTATAGTCGGCTTCCAATCGTCACTTGACAGTGTTTTACTCACTAAATAATACATTTTATCTTGACTCACAATGTAATGTTCCAAATATGAAATCAAAAATGATTTTATCTACACTCACAATGTAATGTTCCAAATATGAGTTCAAAAACGAATGCATAAACACGTCCTTTTTTTTCGTGGATAGGTAAAATAAAAAAAAAAACCATTACAGTTCAACATTTTCCTTCGATTTTTAAAAAACTGCATCATAGAATAACTTTTTAATTTTTATAGCACACTTTTTCTTTTTAAGTTTTGGCGCGTATGGGCTCGTTGACTTAAGGACGTGTTTACAGATGGGTGGTCAAATCATTACTTTTTTACACAAAAGTATGTAATATTAAATAAAATGCACCGAATTGTCACATTTTCTCAATAAATATACCGAAGTAAAAAAAATCACTTCGGTACATTTATTGAGAAACTGTACCTATCTAAAACTATATTTATAGTTCAGAATCGTACCATGCACATTTATCAACAATTCATGGGAAAAACATTTTAAGAATGCAAAGCATTTTATTTAATAAACATACTTTTGTGTAAAAAAGTAACGATTTGACTACCCATCTGTAAACGCGTCCTTAATGTAGAAAAATAGTGTCATTGTCTATAGATGCGCGCGCAATAAAACCCCGCAATAAAATGGCAGGAAAATTGCGCATGTGCGCAGTCATGCGCAATTTTCCTGCCATACTTACTACATATTATTTGCCTTTTTTTTTTTCTTAACTCATTTTTCTACTTTGGTTTTATTTCAACTGTATGAGAGAATATAAAATAGTGTATGGAAAGGCATGTGATTAGGTATTAAAACACTCGGGTAACCACACTCGTGTTTTAATAACCCCTTTTATATGATCGTTGCATAAACTACTATTATTCATTAAAGACAACTTTGGTAAAGTGACTAGATGCTAATCGATAAACGATCAAAATCAATGATCTGATCCGTGGATCGTGATAGAGATTACTGTGTGTACGGGCAGCCTAAGAACTTATCGACCGAATTCGGTCGGTTGGCGATCGATAACTATGTTGAGACTTCCCGCCCTGCTGTTACAACTTGTTTTTCCCTTAGTAAAATAACCTTACACCTCTTAACGCAGTCTACTCAGCTTTACCAACCGTACCTTCACATAAAACACCTCAACAAAACGCACACCTTCTCACAAACATACACACGGAAAATAGCAACAATATCTATGAACGTAACGATACCAATTTGAAAGAACGGCAGACGTCTTCATTTGCCCGCCGTACGAAATTCAATTTATGTGACAACCTGTCCACCAGCTGAAATTCCATTTCCATTCCAGTGAATACGACAGGTTCTGGTACAAGGCATAAGCGACTATTAAGATATTGATATTATATCACGCCCGTATTTCTAAGCTAAATTGATTTTATTATTTATTTTTGCTTTCATATCTATTATGGCGAAATGTTTTGCAATAAAAACATTTATTATATAACATCTTTTCACCACTTTTGTTTGACAAAGTGACAATAATCTGTCAGCGAAGCCATTGTCGAAATACCAAAATAGTTTGAAGATGCCCTAGACAATGTGCAATTCAATTAGCGAATGCGACTGTCGAAATGCCAAAATGTAGGAATTTGATCACGTGACATTTCGATAGCTCCTGTCAATCCCATACGTTTTTGACGTATTGACAATCACCTTCGGCACGCTACCGTTGACAGAATCTCACTTGTCTCAAGCCCAAGGGAATGACGTGACATTTCGATAGTGTTTGTCAATCCCATACATTGACGTTTTAAGAATCGCCTGTTATCGTGACATTACATCAGCGGTAGCTCATGCCATAATGGGTTCAGAAGCTGTCACATGGTCAATCCACGCTTGACTCAGTGGAACGCAGAGCTAAGAGACTTATCGGTGACGTAAAACTGGTGGATGCCAAACTACATAGCTTGGCTCATCGCCGTAAGGTTGCCTGCTTATCAATCTTCTACAGATTGTACTTCGGTGAGTGTGCCCAAGAACTCCACGACCTCATCCCACCGGCCGCCTTCTACCATCGGACATCCAGATGCACTGCATCTTACCATACTTACCTTGTAGCTATTCCACCAATTCGCACTAAGCGTTTCCAAACGACTTTTATAATGCGCACAGCAAAAGAGTGGAACTCTCTGCCTGCGTCTGTTTCCAACTGCTTACAACCCTAATCTCTTCGAAGTTAGAGTGAACAGGCTCCTTCTCTAGGTAAGTTCGCTCCATCGTAGACTTTGTCTCTGTCATCTCTGACATTGACTAGAGTCAAGAGCAAACCCATCTCTAATAAAAAATAAAAAATAAAAAAATCCTTTGGGATTGACATTTTTAAACTTTTTTAAATCTATTTCACATCTTTTTTTAGTATAAAAAACTCGCACTAAAGCCACTCAACTCTTTAAAGCTCGATAGTTCCATCGTAGACCTCATCCATCGCTTTCCATCAGGCTAGTATGAGGTAAAGATATGGCCCATGGTGAAATATAAAAATCGCTAACTCTTCTAACATACGTCAAATGACAATATTTAGTAGATATACGTTTTTTTCACTTAATTAAACGACTAATTTTGCATGTATATAAGGCCGACGACCGGATCGTATAGCTTTATATTTTATGAAAGGAATTGACATTTTCTGGCATTCAATTCTGGCTAAAAATAACCTTTGCCTTCTTATTTCTCGACCCTGAAAATGTTTTTCAGGATTCAGGTGCAGAATGGAGAGCTTTGAAAATGATTAAAAGGCTTTCAATGTTGGAATTTTTTAATAGACCCGTGGCACAATAATATCAGCTTCACGGGTCAATTTTCAAGGTTATGTAACACTTGACAAGGTCGACTCATAGATGGGTGTCGCGACCTCAATGTGGCTCGGGAACCACGTCGAGATGTTAGTCTCAGCTGACATTTGTATATCTTAGACAGTCGTTAGAAGTCAGTAGCTGTTGAACTTCTGAGAGCCGGTCATTTACAAGTCAAGAGGTATTGTGTTGAGGTTGAGGTGTTGTTGTTGAGGTGTTGTGTTGTGTAGTACAAGCCAAAAGGATCATCGGCAATGATAGGCTCGTCGAGTCTTAGCTCCAAAGTCCCCTCCACCGAGCATCGACGCCGTTCCATTAAAAGTCTAGCCCTTTCATTGAACTATGCCGTTTAATCAGCGACATAAGTGTCATGGGCAAGTCATTAAACGATATTGAACAAAACATGTCACTTAAGTCGCTGAAAAATCTGCACATTCAAATGAAAAGGCTAGGCAACCAATTAAGCAGCTGATTAAGCTAATTGGCTGCGACATATACGCTATAATGTAGACTTTGTTTGTTTTGTATACTAAGGAATGATTGATAAGTGGTCAATATTCATCAATCACAAGCCCAGAAGATTAAACTGAAGACATAAATACGTCAATCACATGACCTTTGTCTTGACTCCTGACGGACTGACCGACATTTTCCTGGTTCCTTTGGGTGTAACGTGAGGAAGAGACGGCACGCCCTTGCAATTTTCAGATAAATGGACACCGCAAAACTACCCTCCTCGCACTTTTTTATATTCGTTACAAACGTTCTGCTTCATCCCTTATCTTTTGGTACTCTTTAGGGTTCCGCCGAACCTCTAAATGGAAAAACATAACCCTTATAGGATCACCCGTTTGTCTGTCTGTCCGTTTGTCACAGTCAATTTTCTCCAAATCTAATGGACTGATTCAGTTGAAATTTGGTACACATAATGTAATCTCTCAGACTCAAACACAGACGTCTAACAATATTATTTGGAATACCTTAACAAATATGTTAAGGTATTTGTTCTTGTTTAATCGGGTAAATTGCTTTATTGTTAAACATAGAGGTACATTAAAGCAATTTTAATTTCCGTTTTGCCTTTATTTTTTTTAAAAACAAGACTGGTAGAAAAATAAACAACTTGGTCGCAAGCACTCCAGCTTGGAACCTTACTGGACAAGCACTGCGTTGTAGTGAAATTCCTTACTCTATCAGACAAAAAGTCTTGAAATTAAAGTCCTTAAACTGGTGTTGTAAGAAAATTTTAGTACGAGTCCTTATTATAGTAGAGAACCTTATTTATAAACCGACTTCAAAAAAAGGAGGAGGTTCTCAATTCGACTGTGTTTTTTTTAATTTTTGTGTTTGTCATTAATGTCTCTGTCATTTATGAACCGATTTGAAAGATTCGTGATAAAGTCGGTGTCATATAACGAAGAAGCAACCAAAAACACCGACTACCGAAATTAAAGTTATTTTGGACTTTGTAGTAGTTTTTTGGAAGTCGGTTTTTTTGTTGAAAAAGTGTTTTATATTTATTACATTTTTTATTAATTTAAAACTTCGTGCACAATGGTTCAATGGCGGACTGAATGCCTTAGGCAATCTCCACCAGTCTACCAAGGGTAGTGCAGAGATATCATGGGAGGTGCATTGGTTTAAGCAAGCAAACGCAATTATCTGGCAGTATGTTTTTTCGTCCAGACGATCTTCAATTGAAAAGCACTCCCTCAGACCATAAGGACTGCAACAAGTTGGATGTCCTCCAAAGTGAAGCCACGTGAGTATATTTGCAAGAACTTGGTAGAATCATCACAGTGTTAATTCGTTGGATTCGTTTTTTAGGGTTCCTTACCCAAAGGGTAAAACGGGACCCTATTACTAAGACTCCGCTGTCCGTCCGTCACCAGGCTGTATCTCAGGAACCGTGATAGCTAGACAGTTGAAATTTTCACAGATGAGGTATTTCTGTTGCTGCTATAACAAAAAATACTAAAAACAGAATAAAATAAATATTTAAGTGGGGCTCCCATACAACAAACGTTTGGCCGTTTTTAATAGATAATGATACGGAACCCTTTATGCGCGAGTCCGACTCGCACTTGTCTTAATAACGTTCTTAATTTTATGTATGTACCTATGTTTTTATGATTGTATTTTTTTTCTTCCGTTTGTCTTTCTTTTGTTGCACCTGCCATGTTTTCTCTGCACCCTAAGGTCGACTGGTAGAAAATGCCTACGGTATTAAGTCCACCTTTGTACAGATCTCGTCAAATAACTTTGCCCCTCTGAAGTTGGCTACGAGTGGCTGCGTAGTAGTCAAAATTACGAACAAACTGCAACTGCACATGCGCTAGAGACATGGGGGCGGGGATTATGGCGGCGCGATTTTATGTCTCAGTCACTCGTTTACGTTCGATGCATGCTTGCGTCCCACTTGCTCCCGTCTATGTGACTGCACCTGCGCGATCTTTGCAAATGGCTAACTTCAGAGGGGCAAAGTTATTTGATGAGAACTGTACAGTGTTTTACTAGTGCATAAAGTTTTAGTAAATAAATACGTGTAACAGAAATGCAGCAATACATCGTAAAGGGTCATTGTACTCATCATTATAAACAACTTTTACTATGGGACGAACCTCGAAAAAAGAATCAGCTTATTAGTACATGTCGAGTTATGCGCACAGAAATGTATGGGGCAGTCGAAGTCGTTTTTTTTCGCGATTTCAGTGTTGGTCCCATAGTGAAAGTTGTGGGCTCCCAATGTGCAGTTGTTATTTACCACACAAAATCGCATAGCCTAATATTATCATGGAAAATATCTGGACATTCTTGCTCAGTTGAAAAAATATCGCAATTAAAAGTCGCATACATAGGGTTTGGCCGCCCAATATAAGTACATCTCTCTTAACACTTCGATAAATACACCCATGATGCCGTATTTTGTGTAAAAACCACGATATTTTCTTCCATGGCTTCAAGGTTCCCATAAAAAGTTCCACACTTTATATTTGGGACTATATTAGCTGTCTTTTCACGGTACTTCATGTTGGCAACACTGCATAAATAAGGATAAGCATGAAACACAGACATGCGGTGTTGCTGACTACAATTTATTATTATGGCGAACGGAATCGGGTCAGGATGAAACTCTTGAGTTATCCTCCTTGGGCGGATGGAGATCTGTTAGTTGTTTTGATGGTTGTCACGAATTGCAGCGCTTCTGGGACAACGGTGTGCCACCCAGTTCACGCGTTTTAAAACTCTATTATTAGTATAGAAAGGTATTTTATAGGATGTTGACAGTTCGGTTCAGCACCGGTTGTTTGTCATATTGCTTTTTTATAAGTGTCGTGGTCATATCGTAGAATTGGCCATTCTATGACGTGGCCGACCATTTCATGAAATGGAAAATATCCGCTGCTCAGATCATGATATGGTCCGGCCGGTCAGTGAATAAATAATCAGCGTTTGTCGATATGAACAGCATAACTCACGGCTACTTCATGATGTTCAACTATTAGTGTTAATAAAATAAATTTGTGATAGTAAAATAATCACAGTCAATCACAGATGACAGTACAGTCTCAGAAAGATACCTATCCAGTGCAAATGCCAGCAGAGAGGAAACTGCTACTCTTAGAGAGGCCATAATCTTTATTTAAGTTACGTGTCAATGTTTAGGTCACAAATGTTCATAATTATGTAATTTAATAGTCTTTCTTTTGTTTTACTTAATATCTTTCATTTTTATTCTGTATTTTTTTCCATTAAAATGTTTTATTTAAAAAAATAAATGGGTTTAAAGCTTTTTTATGAAAATAGATTGAAATGGACCATTCTCCATGAAATTACCAAGCCTAGAATTTTATTAATATAACTGATATTCGTAAACTTTAGATCACAGGAACCCATAAAAAATCTATGGTTTCAAAGTAACATGACATTCGGAACCCTTAGCTCGAGAGTACGATTCGCACTTTGGTTTTTAAGTGAAGTCTCAGTAGTAGCCCAAGATTTCGTGATCGCAACGAAGATGTAAAAAACGTTTCCTTAGTCTACTTTTCATCATCTGCCTAGCCTTTTCCCAACTATGTATATTGAAGTCGGCTTCCATTCCAACCGGATTCAGCTAAATACCAGTATTTTACGTGGAAAGACTGCCTACCAGACCTCTATACCCTATTAACTGGGTAACACGGTACTTCTTGGCATGACTGGAGTCAGATTTTCTGGTTTCTGAGAATCCGTAACAACTGCCAAAGATCTATAAATCACAGTTGGGACCAACGGCTTGACGTGCTTTCCGAGGCACGGAGGAATCTCGATATGTTAAGATGGTCACCCATCCACAGATCGACCCCGGCAAGCGTTGCTTAACCTTGAAGATCGACCCATGCGGCTGTTATTATTTAGCCACGAGCTGCTCTAAAATAGTCTACTTTAAATTCCTGGAAATCTAACACTCGGTTTTCCAAAATAACTCTAAAGTTAGTTAATCATAATTTTAGTTCATAAATATGAGCGAACCACGTGTACGTAAGGTCCCCACGTGTCGGTACCTACTTGGAAATTTAAATAATTTTCACATTTTGTGGGACGAAGTAACTGAAATACTAATGGTTTTCACCTGAAAAACCTGGAGGAAGATAGGTATCACTAAAACAAACTCCGTTTTTTTCAGCCTAGCAAAATAAACGCTAAAATATTTAATGATATTTTTATATACTCGTAAACGGTTATCATCGTTAAAACATTGCACCTTTAATATAGGTATCTAATACTTAGAAATTGAAGAACTTCGACAAAATTGAAGAAAATTGTTTTATGTAACTTTTTTGTCGTTTCACTAATACTTTTAGTGCAGGGAGGGACCTTAATTAAAGAAACAAAATATCGATGAATAAATCGCACTTCGTCATTTTAACGAATATTTTACTACAGGCAGACACAGTTTAAGGGCGAATTCACAAAAGAAACTTGACGCAAAAAATGCATTCCAGATCTGTTATTCCATACTAATATTAGAAATACGAAATGAACTCAGTCTGCTACCTGTGCAAGTATTTTACGGCTGAATAGATTTGGATTAAACTTGGTAAACGGGTAGACCAAGGGATAGGTACTTTTGATCCCAGGAGCATGCCCCTTGCGATAATTTTCACGCGTGTGAAGCCTATAACAATGTAACATAATGAAGCACTAAAAGCCTGTATTCTATAACAATGATGACACTGCTCTTAAACTCAGTTCAAATTATGCTGATCACTTATTATGCAGTGTCTATTATCAATGTCTTTTTTGCAAGTAGTAAACTTGATTTGAGTTGAAATGAGATATGGGCCCATATTCCAAAACGTAAACTCCAACTCCAACATAAGCACGAAAATGTCAATGAAAGCTTGTCTAATTGACGTTTTCGTACTCGAGAGATGAGCAAACAAATGCAAAAACTTTAATTATGAAAAGCTCTGATGAAGTTGGAGTTCGAATTGAGTTAGAGTTTACGTTTTGGTATATGAGCCTAACTCATAACAACCACTCCAACTAACCTTGCAATACGCGGTACAAGGATTTGCGTATACATATAGGCAAATCAGCTACCGACATCTTCATAGTACAAAGGTAAGGGGAAATTCTCCATCACAGAAACTAATTCCCCATCTATAACAGAACGATAACACTCTCCCTACAATACTAAACTTTAATTTAAAATCAATATCTCGCCAGCACCCCGATCCGATTAAGTTTCAAATAACATCATTCTAACTTCATCGATATCTGATATCGATATTTCCCCTCACTACGGTCATCAGTGGCCGGCCCGGGGCTAAAAGTTGTCGTCACCATTATTAAGGAATCGGGAAATTCTACTAGTTTGCCCCGGGTTAGGAGCGGGATATCTGTGAAATACCACGTTGGATCTCTAGTTGTCACTGGGACGTTAAATGATTTGGGGATTTTTTCGGCGTGAAAATGTTTTGTGAGTACATAATAGACGATTACGAACTACCTATTCTTGCTCGGATGCGACGCACAGCTTGGATTTATTTAATGAATTAGTTATTATAATTTGTTAAGAAACGACATTATTGTTTATTTTGTCTTCACTGTCAGTAGAGTAGCTATGCCATAGACAACTGGAACTCAGGAACTGTGTTGTCTGTGTTCGGTTGTCGGGTCTGTCTTTGGTGTGAACAGAGTACAGAACACAAAGATTATACAAAAGAGTCGTGGCTAATGCCCGATCCTCACATGCCTGATAGTGAAATTTGTTTTAGTTTTTTTTATATGGTTTTATTATTTGTGCTTTTATTTTGTTTTTATTTTTCTTTTTGTGCGTCTTTTCGGGGAGAATAAAATTATTTTCTTTATTTCTTCTTTCTATTTGGATTTTGAGCTAGGACCCATTATTATTAGTGTTAATGTATAATCCGTGGTGCTTGGCAACTGGTCTTAACCCAGTTGTATTATGTCCTTTGGTGCCTATTTGGCCTAGCTCTGTTCTATCTCCTGCTTAATAAGGAAGGAAGTGGAAATTATACTTTTTTTCCTACTCCTCCGCTGTTATTTTCTGATTAATTTCGTTGCGGGATCCAAGACAGTTGAATCATTTCTCCGGAAACTCGTCGAGCTTCATTGACTCGGCGTTTTTTCTGGTGGTCGCCACTGTTGATTCTGGCTTTCAGGAGTTGCAATGATTTGGGAATGTGGTGTGGCGGGCTTGTCACATAAGAAAAAAAAAAGATGATTTGGATAGAATTGTTTATTTATTTTCGTGAGGTCATATTTGGATTGAGAAAAAAGTGTAAGGAATGAATGTGTCTTTAAAACCGATTAATAGAGGTAGGTTAGGTAGGTATACAAGATTTTCCAAAAGTGTGTGGTCATATTTAAGGGGGATATTGGGTAGCTGATATAAGAAATTGGAAAAAAAAAACAAAAATTCTACCGCGAAAAAAGACTAAAAAGTTCCGAAGAAATGGATTTTTCAAGCAGTTTGATACAGTTAGCGGCATTTACTTTAAGTTCAATCACAGTTTTAATGTCACCAACTGCATCAGACTGCTTGAAAAGTAATTTCTTCAAAACATTTTAGTCACTTTTTCTAATCGATTGTTTTTAAAAATGACAGGTTTTATGTTTTGATATTTTTTCCTTAATGTATTTATATAAGCAACCCAAGATCACCCTTAATATGATCACGCACTTCGGAATACGGAATTTGGAATAAAAAGTTTCTTATGCGTTATTCCAGACCATAATCTACCATTGTGCCAAATTTCATCAGTATCCGTTCAGCCGTTCTGACGTTATTGAGTAATAAACATCCATCCAACCAAATTACCGGATTTATAATATTATATTAGTAAAAAGTCAGATAACAAGTAAGATCGGTCGAGACAGGGTCAGACAGCAAAAAAGACAGATGGACAGAGTTACTTTCGCATTTATAATATTACAATAGATTCATTGAGTCAGTCCTTACAACAGCCATTGTGCCCTATTTACTTTTGTTTACTTCATTTTTACTGAACCAGGTCAAATCGTCAACTTATATACAAAAACTTTGACAACGCTCGTTTGTTTTTCAAGCTATTTTATAAATATTTATAAAAACATCTTACTCCACATTAAGAGGCGTTGTTAGAGGACTCTGAAACTGTTTACTGTCAGCCGAGTCGTGAAGATAAGGTTTACGAGGATTAGCCTTAAAGGGAGAGGTGGCAGCGAGAGATGTACAAGAAATGAGCGGAGCTGATAAGAGTTTATGAAATTGGTATGTTTCTGAGCCTTCTCTATAGGTACTTTTTTAAATTTGCATGTGTAGTGAGTACAAAGCGAGCTGTTTTAAGACTTCGAATTCAACCAAAATCGAATGTATTTTTTTGTTATTGATAGGTTCGTATTTGACCAAAATCTTGATCGATGGAAAGCGATGAGGATGACGTCGATGTAGCATGCTTACCTAACATATTCACTTTTGACTTAAAGACTCCCAGGTGGCAGCTATCAGGAAAAACGGACTCCGGCAGGGAATTTCATTCCTGAGCTGTATGTACGCACAGTTAAAGTTTCATTTCGTGTGAATACTCGTAACAGCCTTTTTCGTTTATTTTTTCTGTGTGTAAGCTTTTTAGATTATTAGGCGACTAGATATGAGTACCCAAAAAGTGTGAAACAACAAAACGTTACAAATCCTATCATAAATTCCCTCTTTCCATGATGATCCAAATCTAAAAATATCAGTCAGCCAGGCCAGCGTGGTCATTGTAATAACCTCGCTGACCTCTTTCTCGCTCCGCTCATCTATAGTTGTAACCAAATCTCAAGGCTTTAACTGCTGAATATTGCGAGGTTTTAGTGTTTTTTACGAAACTTCTATCGAGCGTTGTAAAAAACAGTGAGCTGTATTAAAAATGTATGGAAGAATAAAGTGTTTGGGATCTTTTTAGCAAAGAACTTTTTTTTAACTAGTACTTTGAAGAGAATGTTGTTAAACTCTTGAAGGCTTTTTTAACTATATTTTTCAAGATGTGTGCTTATCTTATATTTTCTTCAAAGAGAAAGATGGCTTCTAAATTATTTTGGTGGTCGTGAATTCAACAGTTGAAAAGTTCCTACACAGGTTCCAGTTTCCTTGGCAGTGGGTTCGTTTAAGGGGGATCCCTAAAGAGACCTCGCCATACATTTTTCAGGAGCTGTAATCTCCGTAAATAAACAGTTTCTGCAGAATAAAAGCAAGTATAATGAGACTTTATAATGTATTGTGATCGCGTGTCGCCCAAATTTTAGAAAAAAAACAGTCTTTCTATGAGAATTAGACCCAATAAAAAACGAAAAATCTTTACATGTGTGAGTGACCTGAATCGCGCCATCTGACAGAAATTTATAGAACCACCGAGAAAAAGTTCATTGCTGTTGTGTTACGAGTTTACGTGCGGTGAACATTTTAAGTAGATGGCGCTGTTCGAAAATTCGAACAAGCACCAAGGTTGTCGAGTGACGGACGCGGCGATGCGACGTTGCCATTCAAGACGCAATTTGGCAACAACGCGTGTTGCCAAATTGTTCCAGTCCATGCGTGATTGTGTGTCAAAATTGTGTTTCTAGCAAGTTAGCGCCGGCGCGCGGGTTTGCCCGCAGATTTTACATTTTATGATTGATGAAATGTTTTTTTTTAGGGAATGAGAAATAATGCTAGAAAGTGAAAACAATTATCTGCGATCTGCCTTTGGTTCACACAGATACAATACTAATGTTATTGTTGTATTACTTATCTACTTTAAATAAATAGTGCCTACCTACCTAAAGATTTAAAAATCTTTCCACTGTATGTAAGTAGGTACTGACAAAACATTTTCTGACACGGTTAACTACTAATTCATTGGTTTGGGTTGAATCAAATCAGAGAAAAGAAGTTCATGTAGGTATACTTAGGGTACCTATACCTAAATCAGGCGATCAGCGTAGGCAAACTTACCTATTTTTATCCTAGCTACCTACGCAATGGTCGGCCGTCTGTCGGTCCGTCTGTCTGTCTGTCCGTCTCTCTGTCTGTCACCAGACTGTATTTCACGGACCGTGATAGCTACACAGTTGACATTTTCACAGATGATGTAATTTTTTTGCATTTGTGTCGCATGATTGTAATATTATAAGTCGCGTAAGATTGTATATTTACAAGTACCTACTTACTTATAATTTCTTCTAGATAAGACAAGTATTGTAAACTATTGAATTTGGGTGTGATTCAGTGTATTCGAAATTATCTCTTCTCAACACATCATCTGTCTAGCCCTTTCCCAACTATACCTACTGGGGTTGGCTTCCAGTCAAACCGGATTCAGCTGAATACCAGTATTTTACGTGGTGCGGCTGCCTACCAGACCTCCACAATCCATTATCTGTTCTCAACATAATCATAGATTATAGTCTAAAACATAAACAAGATTTATTACAATCTTACGATGTTTGGAATTATCCGGTGACACATACGAGTACTTACATAGGTAGGTACCTACTCTAACCAACTAATACCACGATATTCTAAGCTGATAACAACCCTTTGCTTTGCCATCTAAAACCATTCCACCAAAGAACGCCAGTAATCACACTAATCACTGAATGTTACGACTGTATCACCTAAAGAAAACATTCTTAGATCGCGACGAATAATTGCATAAATAATCTTTTATTTATTTAGTACCTACACGTCACAATTTATTTACACGTTAGGTACTATTTAGGTTCAGTCACATTACAACAACCTGTGTAGGTACAATATACCTTTATTACCATTAGATACGGGACTTAGTCACAGCAAGTGGTCCTACTCAACTAAGTGATTGCCCGTAGTTGGCACTCAGTCGCGCACGGAAAATCATTGATGTGACCTTCAGAATGACTGGCCAAAATGACCGATCAGCTTAAAAAAATTACTAAAATCTAATACCTACCTATTTGCTACTATTTGATACCTTTGTTTAAATAATTGGTACCTAATTAATAACTGAGAAAATGAATTTAAAAATGGGGAGTCATTCTGATGTCAGGATGGACTGCCGACATTTAGGATCTCCACGTAAGGGCTCAAAAATTTCAATTCGCCTTTACAAAAATTTAGTACCTATTTGATACCTAAACATACCTATATTTTTTCTAGATTTTTAAGGCAAAGAATTTTATTAAAGATTTTTGTTTAGGTACTATGAATAAATATACTTACCTAGTTCTACCCACATGTTAGCTTTTATCAGTATCTCGTAAATTGTTATTAATTAGTAGTACTTATATTACTAATTATCGTGTAAATTGAACTACCTTCACTGCATAGACTTGAAAAAAAATCACTTGACTTTCTGTATCAAGTAGTACCTACCTAAACATAGGAAACAAAAAATCTGTAACAAAATCTTTTATATTTGCAGCTCAACAGTGTTTTAATAATACTAGGAATAAAAATAAGACACACCACTCGTAAATACAGCCAAAAATGTTAATTTGTTGAAAATAACAAAAATATTTTATCGTTTGCTTCGCCATGTTTGTGAGAGCGAGATAGATATTAAAAACATGCGTGAGAGACACGATACGCACAATTCGCGAGTTGTTGAGAGATTTTGTAAACAACGCGCGCGACGACTAGTACCAGACCGAGGTTGTGTAAGGTTAGCATCACAAATTTCTTCAAACATATTAATAGTTTTTTATTATTATTGTTTTAGCAACCATGATTATTTAAATTCAAGTCGATTTTATTGATAATTGATAACAGTTATGTTTTACGCAATAGGTACTTATTTAAAAAAAATGTTTTTATAAGACAAAGTCTAGTTTTTAGTACCTAATTGTTAGTGCAGAATCACTACTTCACTATATTTAGTTATCTTTATTACGCGACTGTGGCAAAGCAAACGGTTATGATTTCAAGGCTTCCTCGTAACTCCCAAACTGCACGTCATGTGCAGCCATATTCTTTATTTATTTATACATAAATGCATAATGGTGATACTTAAGGCTCTTTTTTATTCAGGTTTCCTAAAGATGAATTAAGGAGACAAAAGTGGCTTGTTGTTGTCCGAAAACAAAGGCAGAAGTAAAGCTTTAGTAACCTTGCGCGATCAATCGAACAATATTTCTTTTTTTAAGTACCTCAAAATAATTAATGTTTTTTATTTTATTTGCTAACGCTACCACATGCCATGTCATTCATAATCGTAAACATTCGTCAACATTCGGCAGCTAACGCGATTTCGCTCGCACGACAGCGCCGTCTCCTATCTCTATCCTTGTCTATCGGTAACAGTAGGTTTGCGACTGTGATGACACTGATCACAGATGTGTGAGTTTCGGTGCATAGTCGTACGCCGAGCCCATGTTTACTGATTGCGATGTTAGAGCGTAACATGCAATGTTTATTACCCAAAATAATTTATCTGAATAATTTGTTATTGTGAAAAGGGATACCTTTTCACCACCAAATCCGATAGGATATCGAGCCTAGAAACAAAAATATGCATAGACCAATAATTACATTATTATTAATATTTGAAAATATTAGGTTTGGTAAGGATAAAGAAAGATAAAATATAATTCAAAAATAAATACAACTAGTGAGATTTGAACCCACACCAAGCCTAATAAAAGGCAGTCTCTAAACCGACTGTCTGTTTGTACAGTTGATAACTGTTTCAAATAGCCGACCTTATTTATGTCAAGGTTTTTAGCTGCTCAGCTTTCCGAAAGTATAGCGTGATGATAATCATTGCTAAGGTTATATTAATAAGAAATAGATTGGAATATAACAATTTGGTCCTCTGGACATTTTAATTTCCAACCATTTTTGAATAAAACGACATCTAGTAGGGTCGAAAGTTACTACTATTTACTTTGCATGTGTGTGTAAAGAGTAAATTCATGCGGCTAAATCTTTATTCTGCTGTAATCTTTGTATGGTAGCAGTTAACAAGCATAGTGATTATCTAAAAAAATCAAGTTAATGCCCTAGGTGGCGCGTATAATAAAGTTGTCTATTAAAACTTTCTATGTTAGGTGTAAAAATTGAAAATGTTTGAAATTGTGGATGTGTCGCCATCTAGCGACAAAATGGCAGTGAGAGCATTCATCCATTCACCAAGCACGACTGTAGAGATTGAGTTTCTAGGTTCGATATATAGTATCCTAGTATCCTAGGTCAGGCAAAAAGTGTTGTTGGGTACCGTCAAACGGGGTGAATAGAAACAAATCTTTGATAAAGTTTTAGATATTGGCTGTCTGTATTTTATTTTATTTATATCAATTCAATAAAATAACGTAAAAATCCTTTTCAAAGTTTTGTACCGTTTCATCCCTTCGTTGCTGGATGGGAAATCATCGAATGACTCCTGCCGCCCTAGGTGGAGCGGGAGAGAGTGTCAGACTCTTGCTGAATAAAACCCATCCGTGATTCTCGTAGTGCCTTTTGCTTTCCAGGGCCGCGGTAACTCTTTCGACACCCTGACATCTCTTTGAGACGCGCATGGGAACACAACGCGCCGTCGACCCGGGCCTGGCTTTGATCGGACGGCGAACCACCCAACGCTCGCCGTCCGCAGACCCGTACCTACGGTGGCAGAGAATCGCCCTGGCGCCCGGGGCGTCTCCCTATGTCGCGGCGGCTGGAGCGTGAGGGCTCTCCCGCACGCGGCCTGCCTCCACCTTCACTAGCATTACTGTTTCGCAGAAGGAAGTGACGGCTGCCCATGCCTCCTCGCTCCGGACCATGGATATGAACCAGGGCCGGACGCAAGGGGTCGCCGTCGCTACCGATTACCCTGCATTTCTGTTCACCTCGTTTGTAGATATTTCTACTACGGTTTTCTCTATAAACCTCCTACGCATATGCTGGATACATAGGTCTAAAATGTTATAAGAGAACATTTTCGAAATTTCTTATTTAAAAAAATATAATTGAAAATCACATTACCAGCTGACAGCGTTGAGAAAAAAAAATTTGATGCTATATCTGCTGTTGAGGTCGAATGGAACGAGCTTGTTCGGGAGGAGTCTGTTCAAATCTTGCTTTGAATGTCGAAACGTTTGATTTCAGATCGTTCTATAAATGCCTATTGTAGGTAATTTTGCAGGAATTCCTAATAAATTAAACCCAGTTTTAGTACCTACATCTAAAAATTATTTTATGCTCACTTTTACACCTTACCTTAAAATTTCTTGAACCTTAAATTTTACAGGTACTACCTATGCAAGTACCTAATGAAATTTTTGAGCACACACCGTAAAACGCCTAAAATAATTAATTAAAAATGTTTTATCACATTTAGCACGTTTTTATATTTCAGCGGGCTGTGAAAAATAAAAGTTTAGAGTTATGATAAAATATTATTTCAGTGAAAATATCTAACAAACGAGAGTTTTGTTACATCACTGGGTAAACGATACTAATATTCACAGTATTTTTTTTATTGTAATTTTAGTTTAATTATTACAGCGATACGGGCCGGTCTTCAAAATTAAGCAACGCTTGCCGAGGTTGGTCCTTAGATGGGTGACCATCCATTACATACCAATATTCATCCGTGCCTCGGAAACCATGTCAAGCATAGTCACGGCTGTCATTTGTAGATCTTTGGCAATCCTAACGTATAGTTAGAAAGAAAATCCGTCTTCAGTCTTGCCATGAAATACCGTGTTACCCAGTTTCTGGGTTACGTGAGTTGGGTGAGTTAGAGGGTTTTAATACTGGTACTCAGCTGCATCTGGTTAGACTGGAAGCAGACTCGAACGTAGTTATGAAAAGGCTTGGTTTATTGACTGTATGTATATGTCGCAGCCAATTAGCTTAATCAGCCGTTTAATTGGTTGCCTAGCCTTTTCATTTGAATGTGCCGATTTTTCAGCGACCTAAGTGTCACTTATGTCGCTGATTAAACGGCACAGTTCAATGAAAAGGCTAGACTTTTAATGAAATGGCGGATTCAGCTAGTTGGCTGTGACGTATACATTCACAACATGATAAACATACAACGTGTAACAGAATAGACGCAATACCTCTTAAGGGGTCATTGTAAGCTTATTATGAACAACTTTCACTACGGGGCGCGAAAAATAAATCGACTGCCCCAAACATTTATGTGGAGATAACTCGACAAAATGTACTGAACAGCTGTTTTTATTGCGATTTTGGAGTTGGTGCCATTGTAAAATTTGTTCATAATGATAAGTTAAATTCCGTATGGTGTCGGACGTAAAAGATTAGCACCATCCCATTACTTCTCGTGGGTGTCGTAAGAGGCGGCTAAGGGACTCACCAGAGAATGGGCAGCAGCATTCTCTGTAGGTACATTTGCAACAGCTACACTGCTATCGCCAACCCGCCTGCCAAGCGTGGCGATTATGGCAAACCCCCCATTTGGAGGAGGACTATGTCCAGCAGTGGCCGTCTTTCGGCTGATATGATGATGATAATGATGATAATGATAAGTCTAATGACCCCTTAGGAGATATTGCATTTATTCTGTTACACCTTGTACCTATAATGTTTCCATTTACATGTACAAAACATCAGATATTTCGAGTGTACCTAATGTAATCTCCATTCATCACAGCAGACATGAGCGACGGGTGCATCATCCAAAAAAAGCGAATTCAATTTATGTCCACACTCGCGAGCGTTTGGTCATCAATCAATGTAGCCATCTCGCAGTTGACATATCAAATTGAATGTTTTTTCCTGTTTTATTGAGATCTCTGCTCGACTTTGTTCCAATTAAAATTGTAGAATTAATTGGGTTTTTTTTTCACTTTTTGGTGACCAAATGTCCAGTGCACCATGTTTCTCTTAATTAAGGGTAAAATGAAAATTTTACAATCTGTTCAGCGGCATTGCATTAAAAATAGTGACTGGGCTCTATCTCACCAGGACACCATGGTGGCGGCCACCGGTCGCGCCACCAACAAAATGTAAGCAGTGTGTGGCCACCAGTGGATGATTCAGTTGCCGGCAACAATTTTTTTACCCTTTATACATCTGCATACATTCTGTTGACGGCGTGTCTTTGTGAGATAGGGCCCAAAATATGCGACTTTTTAATTTGTCACATATTTTTCTGTCGTTAGACAGACTGTTTGTAAAACTGCACTCCCTCAAACAGTACGTTTTTTTAAATTAAATCTGATGGTGTCAGATTTAATAAAAGTAGTCTTATCAAAAGTACCGTGTTACCCCGGTACTGGGTTGTGGAAGTAAGATAAGATCCCTGGAATTCAGCTTAATAGCAGGGGTTGGCTTCCAGTCTAACCTGATACAGCTGTATGCCAGTATTTGGCATGGAGCGACTGCTTACTAAGAGAGGTAACTGCAAGAGGCCTCTTGCTAAGACTGGCGTCAGATTTTCGGTAACGATAAAGATCTTCTAATGACAGCCGGGACCAACAACTTAACGTGTTTTACGAGTCACGGAGAAGTCTGCGTATGTAATTAATGGTCACCTATCCGGCACCTCGGTAAGTGTTGCTTAACCTTGAAGGTCGACTCGAGTGACTGGTAAATAGGAAAACGACAATAGCAGAAAACAACATACCTATCGCGAGCCAAAATAAGTTTCATAAATAAGAATTGTTCCACTTCCAAGAAAACATATTCTCAAGGACGAGTAAACATGAAAGATACGTCGAAGCGAAAACGCATCTAATAATATTCCCAAAACTTTACCCTCAAGGGAATAAAGAACATAACAATACTTGTTCACATATGTTTAAGTAGAAAGTTACTATTCTCAAAGTTGTTCGACACTTTCCCCAAATTCTGCAGTAACATATCGATATCTAAAGGTGGTTATTCACCGAGAGCATTTGCGTGTCATATCAATGCAAGATTCGATTTTGAAAGGTACGTCCTCGCAAAACGTTTTGGGCATACTTCCATTATGTTCTTGTAACTAAGGAGTGGTATTCTCTGATGGAGTTTTGTGTTTCCTGATAGCTACAACGTCGGAATCTTAAAGTCAAGAGTGATAAACAATAAATGCTAAAGGATATTTACTTTCTAAAAACGGTAAAAAAACACTTAAACAAGTAAATTTTTTCCTTAGTAATTTGAAACTAGATCAGTTCGGTGATGAATGAATAGGTTTCTTCGAGGCAAGCTAAATAATTATTGTTGATTTCCGTTTGTATTTCCTGGGCAAGTCCCAAATAAAAATCTTTGCTTCTTTTTTGACCTTTACTCATGTACTCATGTTTTACAAAATAAATATCTTGAATCTTTGTCTGTAACAAAACACACGAATCCTCCCGGTGAATGACCACCTTATCGAACAAGCACACCTCTCGAAATGAAATTCTGTATGCACATAACAGTTCGTAAAGTATTTCGTGTAGCTTTGGTAATTCACCCCTTTGACTTGTAATAAGGTTACGAGAATGAGTTCTCTTACTTTCGAGGGAAGGTGTAATAAATGTATTTAGGACGTGTTGTTGATTTTATCTAATATTTAATGAGTTGAAATGACCGACAGCTTGAATATTTCAGTTGGTGGGGAAACTGTTGGGGTCGTTTGTTTGCTACGGTCACCATAGCATTGTTGTTTTAAGAACTTGATAATGTGATCACAGTCAGCTAGGAAACACCGGGCTCATTTACTTTGATTTGATGATAAAGATTGACACGCACACATGAACATAGCCGACCGCGTGGAGAGTTTACTTCGGTATAGTTGGGCCAATGTGGAACCAATTTATGGCGTCAGAAAAATGAGAAATCATCAAATGACAGTGAGTGATAGTGGGAATCATTCTGCTCCGCCAAGAGCGGGTGTGTCAAACTTTTACTGGCCCTAGCGGACCTTGTCAACTTAACTGAAATCTCTTTGAGGAGTTCAGATTCGGAATTCCGTGAGACTAGTATACCCGAAGGCTGGACTTATTACCGAAAGGAACGTCAGGTGCCTTTTTTTACTGACTCCTCCCGCTCTGGGTGGAGCGGAAGGGAGTATCAGACTCTTACTGACTAAAACCCATCCGTGTTCCTCCCTATGCCCTTTGCGTTCCAGGGCCGCGGTGACTCTTTCGAACAAATTCCGCACCCCTGGCAGTAGCACGTTCCGCATAGTTTAATTATTTAATACTTTACGCACACAAAAGTTCTGACGCGGCCTTAAAGGTATTTTCTACCAGTCTAGCTTTGGATGGTGATAACCAGTGATCGGAAAATTGGGTGCAAATATACCTAAACTTCACTTTTATTCTCCATGAAAGTATAATATGGACATGCTTTTCAGAATCCCGGATTCCGGAATCGTTCGAAATTCCTGAGATAGCTAAAAATGCCCACATACAACATTGTATTTTTTTAAATGAAAAGATCCGATTTTTCATAGGTATTCCATTTGTTTTGAATAAAATAAAGATACCCAATCGAAATAACCACTACTATAATTTCATTAAGTTTGTTATAGTTGTTTTTACGAGATTGTGCAATCCCGCGAACCCGGGATTACTCATTTATTCAGAAAGGAATGTCCATATTATTCTTTCACGGAAAGAAGTTTAAGTATACAAACGCCCGATTATCCGATCACTGGTGATAACATATCAGATGCATAAACATTGTATGTTTTAAATAATCCTCTGTTATTATTGAACCACGAAGAAATAACAGTATCGAAATAAAAATGGTGGCACAAAGTTCAGGCTTATCTGAATCAACGAACTCTGCCGATAATGGTAAGAGTTTGCAAGTATGAAAGATGCAGCAAAGATGCATGAAACAACTGAGAAAAACTGTAATTTTCAGTGGATAGGTATTCCCAAGTTTGCCCCTCCATGATTGCGGGCTGAACAGATACACTGATACAAGATAACAGGCTGTGTAAGGGTGTAAAGGGTGCGCCCAAGACTGGCTGAAGAAAGATCGTGAGACGATAAAGTGTTAATGATCAAACTTGGAGGTTAATTAGTTTGTTTCTTAGCCTTGTCTACACTAGCGGTACATTTGTATCGACCAAGGTCTTACAAATGTACTGTTGGCACAAATTACGATGTTTGTAGATAATGTGTTACTTAAAATGTAATTTTCTTTACAAGGAAAAGGTTTTGAGTCAAAATGTTGATGGCTATGTGACCGGGTTATTGCAAACGTCGTAAGTATATTAATCGCGTGTTTGTTAACTCTATTGAATTTGGATGGGATCGATTGTATTTAAAATAATCTGTTCACAATATATTGAGAGATTAATATTAATCTATTAAAGGATCGGTATTAAAGGTTAAGCAACGCTTGCCGAGGTTGGTCTGTGGATGGGACCATCTTAACATACCGAGTTTTCTCCGTGCTTCGGATAGCACGTTAAGCCGTTGGTCTCGGCTTTCATTTGTAGATCTTTGGCAGTCGTTTCGTTTTCGTGTCGTTCGATTGTCAGAAGCCAGAAAATCTGACACCAGTCATGCCAAGAAATACTGTGTTACTCATTAGGGTTGTGGAGGTCTAGTAGGCAGCCGCTCTACGTAAAATACTGATATTCAGCTGAATCTGAGCTGAATGGTGCTGATGCACGCTTATTTGATACTTAGAATTATTTTTTTTTCTCTTTCTGTACATTGTTCTCACATATAGAAGCAACAAAGATAATGTAACCAGGATTATTGTAAATCATAAAATGGTTTAAAAGAGTGTCCGTGGAGTTTCTTGCACGTTCTTCTCCATAGAGATCTACGCTTTGGAACGTACAAATAGCTTCATGTTTTTGACTGACTGACTCTGACAATTCAAAAGTACCTGTAAATGGTTTATTTGAAATAAATGCTTTGACTTTGACTTTGAATCCGGTTTGACTGGGTGTCAACCCCAATATAGTTGGGAAAAGGCTGGGCAGATGATGATGATAATTAATCTATTAAAGATTTATTACAATCTTACGGAGTTTACACGTATCCAATGATAGCTATAAGATGAAGGGGCTACTAAAGAAACGATTCATGGACTTTGTGAAAGATGATGATTGGCATATACAACGTGTAACAGAATAAACGCAATACCTCTTCAGGGGTCATTGTACTAATCATTATGAACAACTTTCACTATGGGACCAATCCTGAAATCGCGAAAAATAAAATTGACTGCCCCATACATTTCTGTGCGCTTTTGTTGCTATTACATTTTTTCAGTATGATTAGGGCCATTTTCACCAAGCCAAACTGATCGCGATCAGCGTATAAACCACGTATAAGAGCTGTCAGTGTCACTATTTTTCTATGGAATATTGACGTTGACAGCTTTTGAACGCAGTTTAGATGTACTGATCGCGTTCAGTTTCATTGGTGAAATCCACTCCTAATCTTAGTATATTATTTTGGATTTAGACCATCATTGTACCCGAACAATTACGAATCTTATAAAAGAATTGTGTTACAATTTGGCATACAATAAAGTCTATTCTATCTATGTATTTAAAAACGCTTTATGAAAAGCACGGAGCCTGTTATAAGAAATCATAAATAAAAATACGAAGAACCGATTTCGTTTGCTTAAATACTTACTCACATTATCATAATTCGATGGCGCGAATTTCTCTTTACAAATGTCAAAAAAGAATATCTCGAGTGACATTTCTTTTCATTCAGAAATTGGACGAACGTCATGCTTAATTTGTGTATTATAAATCGGATGCAAGGCGAGACATAAACATAGAGAATGAACTGAGCACTTGTTATTTTTCTGATAGGTAGTACTAAAACTAGTTTTTATGGGTGAATTTTTTATTAACAATCGTGGGCACCTAAATTTCGTTAATGTGCGTTTTGCGATCATAATTTATTATTTAATTTATAATTAGCTAATATCTAACAAATGAACAAAAAACGCATTTTAACGTGGCCAAATGTTTAATCAATGTAATTTGTGTGTATACTAACCAATTAATGCACTTTTTCTCTAAACCAAGATTTTTATTTTATGTTATTTTTTTATTCAATTTTTATCAGCACAAAATCGAGCACTCTGTAGAAAAAGATAAACGACTTGACTCCGCAAGTTTTTTCCACATTCTCTGTGCCTATGTACTGAATCTATACGCTCCTGCAAGCCTGTGACGTGGCCCTATCAAAATTCTGGAAAAGACTCGTTTTGGCCACGGTGGCCAATTTTAACGGAGATAAGCCAAGTACTCAGATATAAAAAGAAAGAAAAAATATTTGCTGTCACAGAATTGACATGTATACAAATTATAAAGTTACACCAAAATTCCAATTTTAGTCGACAAGAGTGTACGCAAACACAAATCGCGCTTTCTGTTCCATAGTCCCATGGAACAGCAATCTGACAGGGCTGGGGAAAGATCAAGCGCTGAACCAACGTGATCGTCCTTTTTTCTCACACATTTTAGATGTGGAACACTCACACCATTCTCTATGTCTACAAGGCAAAAGAAAAATATTGTGTAATTTAAACGGTGTATAGGTTCGAATACAGCCTTTACTGTCATGTGCCAAAAGTAGGTCACATGAAATGGTATTTTTATTTCAAAATAGAGTTACTTTTGGGATGTCTGTCGGGTCGGTTCTTGGAATAATATTATGAATATACGAATAGCAGTACAATGAATGAAAGTTGCTCTGCTTCATTTGACTGGAAATTAAAATTTATTGAATAGAATAGGCATAGACTCTAAGCATTTATTCTGATTTAAACCATATACATTGCATTTTTGAATATTACATTATTTGTTATAAGAAAGCTTTGTTGCCCTGTAAATTGTACAAACTTAGAGCACTGCAGGTGCTCTAAAACACGGGTTAGTCAGCAGGCACTGCTAGAAACGGTATTGTTACTTGCATGTGTATTTTGTATTGCATAAAGTTTTAATCTTACTAATATAGTATTATATTTATTCTTGTTATAAATGTGAAAGTTTACATATCTGTGTTTACATATCTGTGATTCGGATGAAATTGTGCACACTGATAACAGCAATATGTAAATAAACACACCAGAGACTGTGGAGAAAGCACAGGCTTCGAGTCGGGCTGAACGGGCAATGCTCACAAACTATGAAAAGATCACACAATCGCAGAAAATATTCCGGGCTGAAATCATGAGCGGTGAAGACTCAGAAATACCAGAGGCCCTAGACATTGTGCCATTCAATTATCGAATGCGACTGTCGAAACGACAAAATGTAGGAATTTGATCACGTGACATTTCGATAGCATCTGTCAATCCCATACATTTTTGACGTATTGACAATCGCCTTCGCCACGCTACCGTAATCAATTACATTATAAATGTTTTGGCATTACGAGAATTACGATCCTACGAATATTACAAAGGTGAAAGTTTGTATGTTTGTACATTTGTATGTTTGTGTAACAATTAGGCAAAAAACGACTGAAGGGATTTGGATGAAATTTGGCACACATGTAGTTCATAACCTGGAATAAAAAATAGGCTACCTTTTGTCCCGGTAAGTAAATGACTAGGACGAGGAAATTCAGAGCCGCTGCTGCCTTAGTATTTCAGATTCACAAGTACCAGGAGACCAGAAACATCAAGTACCAGGAGACCAGAAACATGTCCATAATATTTTTTGGGCTGGTTAGGGTATGTGCAGGGTAGGTGTAGGATAGGTGTAGGGTAGGTGTAGGATAGGTGTAGGGTAGGTGTAGAATAGGTGTAGGGTAGGTGTAGTTACAATACAAATAAAAAAACCTCCCTATTTCCGATTTTCACGCGGGCGAAGCCGCTGGTAGAAGCTAGTCGCTAATAAATTTACATTTAATCTGAAGGCTTTACAAAAGCTTAAATCTAGTTTATTCCTAAATAAAAAGGATTCATTTATCTCTCAAAACTCCTCTTCTATATAACCTAGACAGCTAGTCCAGGAGTCGTGCAACAAGATACACAGGCTGTAAACTTTAAGTGGAACGTGAATCCGCATAACTCCTCGACTTTACTGGCGATTAACGAAAAATTAAACTGGTTGTATTTAGATTGTCGCCACCCTGCTTCTCATTTACAGAATACTAATTAAATAAGTTTAGGGGAGGCGCCCCCGAGTGTAACACGGAGTCATGAAGGGAGGTAGGGAAACGGCGGAATGAAATTTTCTTGATGAGAATTATACCTTTGTAACTTTAGTATTGACTGTCTTAAGTTGTTTCTCTGGCAGCCTTTTCACAGAGAAGGAGGGTAGTTAAATCACAGATCAGAGGCCACAAACTGCATTAGACTACTTGAAAAGCGACTTGTTTGGAATCTTTTAGTCGTTTTTATCGGTCGGGTTTTTTGACAGTCATTTTTTTTTGCCCATGTCTATGATTCCTGTTTTAGAACGCAACGTGGTTTTCCGTACTCTATTTTTTCTTATTTTTAAGCCCAGAATGCTGCGCTCCATTGCTCTCTGGCATACCCCGTGGCCAGATGAAGAAAAATAATTTTGCACTCATAATTTCTGCTCCGCAAAAGAAAATTCTAAATTATAAGGATTTCAAGGTATGTGTGAGTTTTTCTTTAAAAATCCTATATTGTGCGTAAACAAGAAAGTTGGCGGTAAGTGAAGATAAACCTTTTTCTTCTTTTTTTGGATGGGAAATCATCAAATGACTCCTCCCGCTCTGGGCGGAGCGGAAGGGAGTGTCAGACTCTTACTGACTAAAACCCATCCGTGCTCCTCGTAGTGCCCTTTGCTTTCCAGGGCCGCGGTAACTCTTTCGAACAAAATCCGCAAAAGTGAAGATATACCTAGATATTCAATTGTATCGCTGCTTATCCTCTTTATGGATTAAGGCGTAATGAGTATATTTCTTTTCTCAAAGAAAATATTTTAAAATTACCAATTTTATAAATTGGTACCGCCTCGTTTCGTAATTACGTATTTTAAACAATGTTAGATGAGTCGTCATTATTTTAATGATCTTTTATTTAATAACTAAAATTTATTACAATTTATTTTAATTACAAGTATTCTAACATATTAATAACTTACTTTTCTGTATTTTTGTAAAGAATTTCAATAAATCCACGCTTATGTACATATTAAAATTATGTGAAAAATTATGCCTCATATTGAAATTGTTGTACAATACCTAATTGAAGGTTTAATGAAAATTAATAAGATTGTTCAGCGTACCTATGTTATTAACAATGATAAAACGTCCATTATTTAGCAGAATGAGACTTACTACTACTTTTAATCCTTCAATTGTCTACTCTATAATTGTTAGTTGGGGTCGACACAACACGTTTCTATAGCCGATGGATGTGAAACGCACAGGACCAGTTGTTGTGGCGACACTTGGGGAGACCTATGTCCAGCAGTGGATGTCTTTCGGCTGATATTATGATTATGATCCGGGTCATCTTTAACCAAATCCGTTCAGTCGTTGTAGCGTGATTGATTTAATATAATTAATATAAAATATCCAACATTAGACGGAGTCCAAGTGGTCTTTTCTTTGGTCAAAGATTCAGCATTGCCTATCAACGTAGCAATGCTGCCAGTTTTCTGGACACTCTTCCCATAACGATGTCAACCAATGTTTTGATGCCCAATGAATTCTTTCCCCGTCTCCTTTTATACGCTCTTGTTTATTAGGGTTCCGTACCCAAAGAGTAACGGGACCTATTACTAAGACTCGGCTGTCCGTCTGTCGGTCTGTCCGTCTTTCAGTCTGTCCGTCTGTCTGTCTCTCACCAGGCTGTATCTCATGAACCGTGATAGCTAGACAGTTGAAATTTTCACAGATGATATATTTCTGTTGTCAGTAATAGCTAAGGGGCTCCCATATAATAAACCTGATTATTTTGCGGTTTTTTTTTTATAGATTATTGTACGGAACCCTTCGTGCGTGAGTCCGACTCGCACTTTGCCGATTTTAAGTGTATCTGAAGTCACTTATTATTTTAAGTGAATTTAAATCTTGACGATCTAAAGTACCTTTTGATATTCTCATTGAAATAAATGTTTGACTTTGAGCCCATAATTATAACATATCATCCAAAATTTAATTACCACATCCATTTCTTCCCCAATATAACCCTCCCATTTACGGAAGGCATGAATTCCAAGCCAGAGATAACGACGAATTATCCCTTCACAAACTCAACGACTTAGTCTAAGTAATTAAATCTGCCAGTGCAAACATCTCGGTGCTAAAGTATCCAGTACAAGTTTGCTGTAATTAATTACGACTCTAATTTTAATTATGTAAGGTTGTTTATCGATCGGTGGAAGGTTCTTATAGGTAAAAGTGCAACGGTGCGCGGTGCTAAAGTACTCGAGTTGGTACTTGAATATGTTTTTACATTGAGTGTTAGATGAGACCTCGGAGACTGGTTGATGGCAATGGGCTTCATTTCCTATCCAACATCTGCCTAGTCTTTTCCCAACAATATTGGGGTCTGCTCCCAGTCAAACCGGATTCAGCTGAATACCAGTATTTTACATGGAGAGGCTATCTCCAGAACCCATTAACTGGGTAACACGGTACTCCTTAGCAAGACTGGTGTCGGATTTTCTGGCTTCTGACCATCCGTAACGACTGCCAAAGATCTACAAATTACAGCTGGGACCTCGGTCTCGATCTCGTTATGTTAAAATGGTCACCCATCCACAGACCAACCTCGGCAAGCGTTGCTTAACCTTGAATATCGAACCGTACGGCTGTTATTATTTAGCCACAAGCTCTTCTAGCTGGGCTTAATGGACTAGCTTCCTATTACATGTGATATAAACATTACCGTTGAAATGTAAAGTCACTTTTGTTGTATGGGAGCCCCACTTAAATATTTATTGTATTCTGTTTTTAGTATTTGTTGTTATAGCGGCAACAGAAATACATCATCTGTGAAAATTTCAACTGTCTAGCTATCACGGTTCATGAGATGCAGCCTGGTGACAGACGGACACACAGACGGATAGCGGAGTCTTAGTAATAGTGTTTGTTTTTACCCTTTGCGTACGGAACCCTAAAAACGATGTGAGCAGGAGGTGGAAAAAATTATAATAATAATAATATATGTATGTACAATAAATAAAGGAAATAATAATCATTATATAATAATAATCGTACTCATCGCACAAAGATTTGTCCTGTGTGGGAATCGAACCCACGACCTCCGTCCTAGCAGTCAGGGTCACTAACCTAGTGGTTAGTTGGTTTAGTGGTGGTGTGGTCTAGTGACCAACAGGCCACCAAAATGCATGAACATAGTGACATGGTGGTCGGGGTACCTACCTAGTATACTTTTTACCTCGATGGTACGTTCTCGTGGGATAATATTCGGCTTTAATGCATAAAATAATGATATTCACCGCAACGGGTATAACAGGAGCAGTATTCCTGAAACCTGTTAAGCCCCACGTTTATTTTAAATTCCACTATCATCACACAGGGCGGCTTACGAATTTAAAATTACAACATGCTGAACAATTTACATACTTATAAAGTATTAAATCTATATGAAATAATTAAAATAGTTTTGTCATTAATTTTTACTCTAAGTACAGGCGCACAATGGCCGATAGGTTGTCGCCATAAGCAACTGTCGCAATTAATTTATTTCATGCTTTTTCGGGATCAGATACTTGTGACTAAGTAAAAGCAGCCGCTTGGGTCGATTCGTAGCAGCAGCCTACGAATGGTGGCGGAGTTCATCACAGGACACTGCTGACTGAACAAAAATTTCCACACGATAGGTATTAACAGACAGTCCTCTATGCAGAGCATGCATGCATGGAGGAAATGGTATCGCATGTGCTCCTTCAGTGCACAGGCGTTACCGAAATACGGAGGCAAACAATAAGGACACCTAATTCACTCACAGACACCCTGAACACACTGAGTAGACTGATCTGCTTCTGGAGGGAGGTTGGCTGGTTGGAATGACCGCCATGGCTCACGTACAATGGTCCACAGCAGGAATAAGTGCGGAAACCATACCCGATAGATAGATAGATTGGGTCGATTTTAAAAGTTAAGGAATGACGGTCCGTTGATAGGTGACCATCCAATGCATTCAGAGATTTCGTGACTCAGAAAAGTGGTACCGGCTGTCATTTGTCACAGATCTTTGACAGATGTTCCTGAAAATCTGACACCAGTCTTATCTATCATGTAAGACAATTTCTGGGTTATGTAGATCAGATAATATGTATATTTGGTCATCTCATCAAGAAGGGAGTGGAAACTTACCCGAAAATAGCAGCAGACAGATCGATTGATTGTCGCGGCGCGGCGTTGAGAAAACTATCAGTATATTTATACTTTCTTAATATCTATATAATGTATTTATTTCCTATATTTTATTTGAAAAAGTGACTGCCCAAGTAAACACCACGACACCGATACAAAACATTTTGTTAACAAATTCAAAAGAGATTTTATTCGACTAGCGGAAAGCAAAAGGTTTTCAAAATAAATCGAAATATTTGCTACACTTCTGAAAATAGTGAAATGAAAATAACGTATTATTTTTGCTTTTCCTCATTCGTATAAAATTAACACCAATGTATAAAAATCTTTTACATACAAAAACTGAACTATTCCCTAGATACTGTGTCATTCAATTAGCGAATGCGACTGTCGAAATGCCAAAATATAGGAATTTGATCACGTGACATTTTGATAGCACCTGTCAATCCCATATATTTTTGAAGTATTGACAATCACCTTCGCCACGCTACCGTAAACAGAATCTCACTGGTCTCGAGTCCCAGGTTACTTCTAGAGAACGCTACCGTTGACAGAATCTCACTTGTCTCGAGCCCCAGGTTACTTCTAGCGAACGCTACCGTTGACAGAATCTCACTTGTCTCGAGCCCAAGGTTACGTCTAGCGAACGCTACCGTTGACAGAATCTCACTTGTCTCGAGCCCAAGGTTACGTCTAGCGAACGCTACCGTTGACAGAATCTCACTTGTCTCGTGCCCAAGGTTACTTCTAGCGAACGCTACCGTTGACAGAATCTCACTTGTCTCGAGCCCCAGGTTACTTCTAGCGAACGCTACCGTTGACAGAATCTCACTTGTCTCGAGCCCAAGGTTAGTTCTAGCGAACGCTACCGTTGACAGAATCTCACTTGTCTCGAGCCCCAGGTTACTTCTAGCGAACGCTACCGTTTACAGAATCTCACTTGTCTCGTGCCCAAGGTTACTTCTAGCGAACGCTACCCTTGACAGAATCTCACTTTTCTCGAGCCCCAGGTTACTTCTAGCGAACGCTACCGTTGACAGAATCTCACTTGTCTCGAGCCCAAGGTTACTTCTAGCGAACGCTACCGTTTACAGAATCTCACTTGTCTCGAGCCCAAGGTTACTTCTAGCGAACACTACCGTTGACAGAATCTCACTTGTCTCGAGCCCCAGGTTACTTCTAGCGAACGCTACCGTTGACAGAATCTCACTCGTCTCGAGCCCAAGGTTACTTCTAGCGAACGCTACCGTTGACAGAATCTCACTTGTCTCGAGCTCGAGGTTACTTCTAGCGAACGCTAACGTTGACAGAATCTCACTTATCTCGAGCCCCAGGTTACTTCCAGCGAAGCGTGCTCTATCGTCGACCACATTAATCGCTTTCCATCAGAGGAGATTGTGGTCACACGTGACTCGCGACCACATTTTGTTGCTCTCTCCAGTTTAAAGTAGCCATATTTGCAACCGCACATAATTCGTACCCACACTGAACCAATGAAGATAGAATATTTAAAATGCTTTGTTATTGATTACAGGGAAAACATTTTTGATATGAACCCGCCGCTTTTGGTAATACCCGGGTAATGTTCACAATCACTTGCGTCGGAAATATGGGATTATTATGAATGAAATGAAGGGTTACGTGTCCAGTTATATATTTAGAACATCACGTCTTTATTTCCCAAAGGCTTAGGGAGAGATGACTTGTATGTTTTTTTTTTCGAAGTGAAACGTAGACAAAAAATTAAGACGATACAGTGCGTCGAAAACACTCGAAACGTCACTATGATGGTACATTTTTTACCAGCAACGTGACATCACACGTATTTTCAACGCACTGTATCGTTTTATTTTTTTGATTACGTAAAAAAAAAGACGGACAACGTGACGGACTTATTAGGTTTTTTTACAGAAAAATACCTTATTGCTAGTTGTATAAAAATCCCATGTCATTGATACAGGGCCTACTGATAATAACTGGGTGCAAATCCACTAATCCAGATTCCCAGACACACCACTCCAGGGCATAAATCCCGACTTCTACTACTGCTATGCTACGGCCGCGAATCATATTTTGACCAAGATACAACCTGACACTGACCTGCAAATTGCAAAAAACTGAAGAAAATTTGAATTTCGCGGGCTACCCTGGCGCTTCCAACTTAAGCTTTTCTGTAATTTTAATTCTGACCCATTCAATGATTACACGCTTACAGTTTTCCAGTGAATTAATTTTGAAATGGAGTGTGTTTTTATTAATTGTTTAGGGAACAAACTTCCGCCATGAAATTAATTTACATTGCTTCTTTTGAAAACAGAATACAAAAAAAACCGGCCAGGTGCGAGTCGTACTCGCGTGAAATGGGTTCACAACGGAATTTATTTTTGTAACACGTTGAACCCATCTTTTTGTAGGTTTTCCTGTGATATATTAGTCAAGTTTACTTACTATTGTCTGCATTTTTTTCAAAATTTTTGGCTTTGTCGTTTCGGAAATAAGTGTGTTATTGTATTTGTTATTTTTCATCTGAATTTCTTGAATAAGTTCATAACTGTTTATTTTTTAATCATAAAAATAATATATATGCAACTCGCTCAAATTTTTTTAAGTCATATATGTACTGAATTTCAAGAGAATCGGTCTAGCAGATTCAGAGAAAAATGACTATAACAAACGGACATAGAGACTGACGCACGAGTGATATAGGATCACTTGTGCGTCTGTCTGTCCGTTTTTTACGGATATTCGGAACCCTAAGGGTTACCACACCAAACGATTGATCGTCAATCGGAGCCATCGATCGAAGGTAGAATGGATTAGTCGACGTCGATCGATAGTTTCTACTTCTTTCTTCAATTAGCCAAAGCACACCAATCGATCAACGTCGATCGATACCATCGATGGCAGTCGATCAATTGTTTATCGTCCGGTATCCGTCGATCAGTTAAAGTTACCACACCAATCGATTAACGTCGATCGATCGGTTGGTGTAGCAACACCTTAAAAAGGGTTTCTGTATTTCTACGTTACCCCTAACCCTTTCGTAGACAGCACGTGCGTTAATTTAATTCACTCTCAACCCTAATATCGTTACACAAAAAAATCTTTCACGGATTTTTTAATTCGCTATTTCCGCGCGGAGCCAGTCAATATTGTTCCTCTACTAGATCGGGTCTGCGCTCAGGAGTGCTGAACAAGCAACGCCGGGGCGCAAACATTAGCTTATGATGCTGCACTAGCTAATGTGTGTAAACGACGAGATTTTTGTTATTTCTCCTTTGATAGTTGCAGTTGGAAAGTAGATTTCTTTTGTGCTTGAATTTTGGTAGTTTTTAGTTGGGATTTACTTATTTATGACAGCACAGTTCTACCTTAATGGTAGAGTTAGCAAAGTTTGTTTTTTTTAATGGAGGGAAATTATAAAATCACTTATTCAGCTCTGGACGGAGCGGAAGGGAGTGTCAGACTTTTACTGACTAAAACCCATCCGTGTTCCTCCTAGTGCCCTTTGCTTTCCAGGGGGTCTACTCTGTAAGCCCGAAGTCTGTAGTTTCGGCATTAGTGTCGGGCATTTTCTACTCTATATCACCTACGGACTTACGAGTAGTCCTGAACCCGAAATAAGAGCAACTGTCAAATCGTGTTGTCATTAATTCTTAGTTCAGGTACGGGACTAATCGTAAGTCCGTAGGTGATTCGGAGCAGAAAACGCCCGACACTAAGGCCGAAACTACGGACTTCGGGGTTAGAGAGTAGACCCCCTGGGCCGCAGTGACTCTTTCGAACAAAATCCGCAACCCTGGCAGCTCCGAATCTACTGGACTGATTCTGTTGGAATTTGGTACACATACGATCATTTATAACCCAAACACTAATCTTCACATACACTACAAAAATTAAAATATTAAGGAAACAGGAGATACGATTCGTTTAGGATTACAAATAGATTCATCATCATCGTCGTCATCATCATATCAGCCGAAAGACGTCCGCTGCTGGACATGGGCCTCCCCCAAATGGGGGGAGGGATTGACAAAGTTGCCAAAATTGCCAAGCTGAAGGAGGAGATTCAACGCTGAATCAGCGATTCAGCCACATTTATGCAAAATGGTAATAGATCATTTCGATAAAATTGTGATACTGTATTCAAAGCCTTGGAGACTATTTGCCCGATGTGCTGTTCCTTACATAACCCTATCCTGTCTTCTTGTAAAGAAAAACGGTGTATTTTAATTAAATCAAATCTTGAGTTAATTTTGGGACACCCAAGTAAGTAAGATTATTATAGAAATATAGAAAAAGACTTCCACACTAAGTCCACACTACCCAGCTTCCAAATAGCTTAAAAAAACCCAAGCTGCTATAAATACTAAAGCTGCAAAGCTCTAATAATAGCACAGCTTTCAGCGAGTAACTGAGCGTTTCAGCTAATAAATCGATTGAACAGACGATTTTGTACCGGAAAGTTACCGACAGAAGAAATTAAAAAGTTCAGTTTGAACCGGGAAGAGATTGCTGGTTCCTATTAGTCTTTGATAATGTTTCGTATTGAGTTTATCTGGCTGGGTACTTTTGGTCGAGTAGCAAAATAGTAATACGGAAAAGTTCTTGGCATTTAAGAACTAGACTTTTTTTTTCGAAACGGCTGTTTGACACTTCCCGTACCCTGAGCTGGTATTTACTTTGGGAAGAGACTATAATGCCAGTCAATGTGGCAATGCCGCCAGTCTCTTGGGCACATTACGAGCTAACACCGTTGAGGACGAATGTTTTGACGCTATATTTTAGTTTGTTGTAAGTGTATTTTTTAATTTAAGTTATTATTATACTCTTTATTCATTTTATAAACGTACATTTTATGTTTTTTAAATATTTCAATAACAAAAAAATAAAAACATTTAAAGATATAAAAGCAGTAGTCCGCCGGTGCCGGGAGCTGGGTCCAAGCTACCGGTGGTTAGGACTCCAGAGAAAGGAACCTCCTCACAATACGAGCCGTATCGAGGAGTACTGCCTTCTGTATCAGTCCTTTACCCAACTGCGTAACGCCAGCTTCGACAGGTGGTCGTCGAAGTAGAAGTTATTATTTTTGTTAATTTGTAAATTAGTAAAGTAAAATAATAATTAACTTTGCCACGATTATTTTATATTAAGAACCGCGTGAAAATCTTTACTTTTAAAATTTTCTAGTCACAAAGCCCAAAAATGTGACTCCATATTTAAAGGAGACGGAAACTAATGGGCCCAAACGCAAAGAGTTGAGATATGGTTTAAAAAAAAGTTATTATTTTCTATTTCAAAATATAAAAAATATAAAGAAATTTAAGGGCAGTCGATTTTTTTTTCACGATTCAGTGTTGTTCCCATAGTGAAAGTTGTTCATAGTGATGAGTACAATGACCCCTTAAGAGGTATTGCGTTTATTCTGTTACACGTTGTTTAGGTTCTACGGTCGTTTGCAACCATAAACGTACTGTGGCAAAACTGAGAAAACTGCACAACAATAATTACTCTGTCAATCCTAATTTCTCATAGTTTACCTCCTCTTACCCTAAAAACAACATCAAAAGTATATTCAAGCTGTAATTTCGCAGTCTAAGCAGTCTTTACGACTGCTTGCTAAGTGCAGGTGCACTTAACATAAGCTATTATCTGCTAACTTGCCAGAGTAAGTAACATACCTCCTTACTTATTGACTTATATTATCACCCGTTTCCGCTTCCGTAGTTTCATGCATTCAAAGAAAATAGACGGAGCTTCTGTGAAATGATGCTTTGGATTTGTGTTTGTGATTCACTAGTATATTTCCAAAAGTAGGCAAAAGTCATTTAATCACATTATTTAACAAAATGATTCATAAGGAACAAACATACTTCGGGCATAAAAATCATGGCAAGCCAAGACATAGGCAAGTTTAGAAGACAGTAAAGATACTCAAGCCTTTATGAAAAATAAACTAAGGTTATGTTTGTATGGATTAACGAATCATTTTGCGGAATGAGAAATATGCACGAAAAAAATACTTGTTACACACACACACACAGTTTATCACAAAATATACAAAAATGTAGTACTAACAGACAGAAAAAGAATCAAAATTCAAATTGATCGAGAAACCAACGAGATATAACTATTTTAAACGAATAAATCTGTCCCATTCGAAAACGCTGATTTTTATGGCAGCTGTACAGACGTCATGGACTTTGACGTCAAAGTCCATATCGGACTTCTCTTTCTAGTTGTAAACTTAACATGTCATATTATGTGCTTTCTAAAGTTAAGTTTCATTTGTAAATAAGAAATGCATGCATATTCCCTATTGCTATTTTTCTAACTTCAGGGATGAATGTCACAGATTAATACTGAGTTTTATATCAATTTCTAATAATTAACTTTAGTTTTGCATGCCAGTTGAATCTTGAGCAGAAACGACATAATATTAGTTTGAATTGAAATCTTGTCTACTTTTAGCAAATAAATAATTTGTTTTGGATAAGTGAATCAGGAATTCTATTTAGTGTCTTTATTTCAAAACGTTTTGGAGAGTGGCAAAATATTACGCGTTGGGTCGGTCAGACCCCAAAATTTACAAGTCTATTTCTCGTAGTAGTTGTGGTAATTAGCGTAAACGGTCAACACTAACTAAAGCAACACTTTTTTCACAACTCCATCGCAAAGCTAAATAATTTTCTCATCCTACCAATACATGCATACACATAAACAGCCGCCCCCAACATTGCTACGCTGTAGCTCAAATTGCTACGACTGCGTAGCGGCGTAGCGATGTAGCGTCAGAGCTAACACGTCCTCAGAGGGACAGTCAGATGTTTGCTACTGGACACTAAAGTTAGCTAATTGACATTACTAGGTCCCAAGTCCCGCTTGGCTTGTGGTGCGGGTCACGGGATCGATTCTCGGACGGAGCAAATATTTGTTTGATGTTATGTCTGGTAAATCACTAACTAATAGCTACTTCTCGAAAATCTAAAAAAAAATCGATCACGCCTGATGGAATGCGATGTATGAGGTCTATGATGGAACGAGCGTGCCCAGAAGATGCCTTGAGGCACTGGTGCTCCCACGCGTCGACGAAACACAGCAGGCTGCTTGACGCCGGACTCCAATGGAAGGGTGGTCGCGCACCAGGCGGGCGTTAGCCCTACCACCGCAAGGGAAGGATTGGCCAGTCTTATAAGGTGTTAGGTGAGACTGTTCAGGATGCACCGAGCGCTCGGTTCAGTTGAGTGCCTGATGGAACAAATGGCTAATGGCTACACGAGGAGGCATCTTCACGCATCCCAACAAAAAAATAAAAGAGAATATGGATAAGTATGCAAATGAACTGTCAACATAATCACATAAAATATACTCAAATAAATAAATCAAATACACGTAAATACATAAAAAAATTATTACGCACCCTAAAATACGAGATTGCCTCTCTGATAAACCAGAACTCATCCAAATTAAAAGAAAGCGTTTCCATGGTTTACCTCTGTAATACAAAAACCGATAACTCTGTCCTCTAGAAAATGTATCACTACTTCACACCTTTCAAATTCTAATCGTTAAATTGTTACCTACACTCTGTTTAAGGCGCTTGGTAACGTGACGAGCAAACCCACACATTTCAAAGGGGGAATTAAGAGATATATCGATGAGAGTATAAATCAGTGAAAAAAGTCGAATGATGATGATGATGTGTTTCCGAAAAATCGTATTTAATAAATTAATTAAGAAGCTTAGTTAAAGAAAAAACATAATCGAATGAATTGAATGTAGTTCGCTAAGAAAAAACGCTACCAGTCAAAATATAAGGTGTTCTAAATCCACAAAATAAGTATAAAACTGTAGTTGGAAAATTTAAACATTACATAACCACATACCTAATTAGAAATAAAATATTAAAATTATTCAAAAAATAATAGAATAAAAGAAAACACTGAAACGATGTTGCGACTTAAACAAAACAAAATACAACAAATCGTAGAAAAACACAGCACAAAGGATATTATAGACTAGGTAAACGTTTATTTTTTTAGATAAGCAATTGCAACGGTTACAAGGTTCTAAACAGATATAGAAAGACATAGATGACGCAAGAGCAACGACTTCGCGTGCCCGTTTCGGTGCCCAGCTTACGATGAAAAATCGTAAGCCGCCACTTTCGCACTCAATATGCAACAGTGTACGCTAGTCGGACGTCTGTTAGATGTCCAGCTATGTGGTTAGGTCAGTTAGGTGCTACACGTGGCGGCGTCTTTGAATCGTTTTGATTTTCCCATCACCTAATAGTGCTTACGTTGACGTCATGGTGGATAGTCAAAAAATGGCACGCTTGGTTTTCATACAGATCGTGATACTTGCGTTATCTATGTCTATCTATATCTGTGGTTCTAAAGCAAAGTGATATTAGATGTAAAAGATTGATCACCCGACATTTAGGTGTCAATACACCTCACTGAGATGCTATGACGCGCCTTCAAAACATCTGGAGAAATCGCGGTAAAAGCTTCAAAACAAAGGCTCGGTTGGTCAGAGCATTGGTTTTCCCGATTTTCCTCTATGGAGTTGAGACATGGATAATCCGAGCAAGAGAAAGACAGAGGATAGACGCGTTCGAAATGTGGTGCTGGAGGCGGTTGCTCCGTATCCCATGGACAGCCTAACGCACAAATGTGTCTGTCCTTTCTCAACTCATTGTCAAGACCAGATTGTCTACAATTTGCTTACAGCGTATTTTGACCTACTTTGGCCATATAATGCGAAGGAGAGATAGCAGCCTTGAAAAACTGGTAATTGTTGGCAATACCGAAGGAAAGAGAGCACGAGGCCGGTCACCAACACGATGGTCCGACCAAGTAAAAGAAGCTACGTCCTCAAGAAAATTCTAGCAGGTGGTGATGGCAACTTTGGACCGGAATCGATGGAGACAGATTGTCCGCTTAAAGGGGTCCAGTGACCACGATCCTCAGTAATGAGGGACCGACTGAAGAAGAAGAGACACCTCACTGAACTTACTTGCATTCATTTTTTTTGTATTTTTTTTAAGGATATGAAATCATCAAATGACTCTTTCGCTCTGGGTGGAGCAGTGAGCTGGAGGGAGTGTCAGACTCTTACTGTCTAAAACCCATCCGTGCTCCTCCTAGTGCCTTTTGCATTCCAGGATCGCGTGGACTCTTACGAACAAATTCCTCAACTACTTGTATCCATACACTCATCGTAACGTTTAGTTAAAAACCAGCGTCAGGTAACTGCACAACTACCTCACAGTTGTCTGGCCTTTTGTTGAACTGGGCCTATTTGGCACAGCCGTGAGGCCCACAATGTTATTGTTTTAAAATTAACCATCCTCATTTATTTGCTCCTAAATTGTTTCTATATTGTTTTCTTTTTTTCTGTCTTGTCTTGTCATTTGAACTTTTTGTCAGTCCTTGGGCTCTAGACGAGTGACATTCTGTCAACGGTAGCTTGGCGCAGGCTATTGTCAATACGTCAAAAATGTATGAGATTGACAGATGCTATTGAAATGTCACGTGATCAAAATCCTACATTTTGGCATTTCGACAGTCGCATTCGCTAATTGAATGGCACATTGTCTAGGGCCTCTTATCACTGTGTCCAGAATCTAATGTGACTGTTCACGTGACCAGAGGGCTGGGCTTTTTTTTGGCCAAATAATCAGCATTGCCATTCAACGCGGCAATGCTGCCAGTGTTCTGGGCACTTTTGTTATTGACAGCGATGTGGATGAATTTTTTGATGCCCAATGATTTATTTTGTTTTTATACACGTTTGTTCATAATTTGGCAATTTTAGTCTAGTTTGTATATAGTTAGATTTAGTAGATTTTAAATAGTACAGTTAGTTAAATATAACCATGTACCCAAATGAGAGATTATAGTGGCATTTTTCTTTTATGAGAAAATTGACCGAGAAATCTATACTTGGGGCACCCAGAGCCTTAACGATTATACCAACCGTAAAGTGCATTGCACACGATCCCGCATAGAGCCAACATGCACCACAATACCGCGCACTAAGATTTGTAAAGCACATTAACTTAGAGTTAAGTATGGTGTAAATTACCATAAACTATGCTTGGGAACTTAACAAAATTTGTAGTATGCTTGGAATAACTGTGGCTGTTAACTAAGGCCAGCGGCTTGGTCTGAAAGTCGAAAATGTTTTGTCCTTATTCTTTTTCCTATCGTGTGGCAGTAAGGTCTAACGACCCCACACACCCTAGTGTCAGAGTTTCTAAACCGCCTCAAGGGCCTCTGACGTGGTTTATTTGACGACCGCCATTTGGCGGCCAAGCCCACCGGCTTATACGTGCCTTCCGAAGCATGGAATCATCTTTTTATCAGACAATCAGGTGATTCAAGCCTGCAATGTCCTAGGCAAACTGACATTTTTTTTAAATGAAATCCGATCAGACAGATTTGATAACACCAACTGCATCAGACTGCTTGAAAAGGCATTTCTTCGGAAGTTTTTAATCGTTTTAACGGTCGAATTTTTTGAAAAAAATCTCATTTGTATGTTTTGACATATTTCCTGTTCGAATTTTTTGAATATAATCACATTTTTATTTTTTGTCATTTTTTCCTTAATGTTTATCAGCTACCCAAGATCACCCTTTACCACACCTTTCTGGAACACCCTGTATAATAATAGCTTTCCCCCGCGAATTTAAACGCACGTACCTATCTCCTTTTTTCCCGATCTCGAGTGGTATATGTAGCTTCGGCCGTGCGTTGTCTGTCAGTCACTCAATCACTCAGTAACGCAAGAGTTTTATATACGGGGTTATTTTTTAATGACCGGCCAAATTTTCACTGGGTGTTCTACCCATGAATATGAACAACTTTCACTATGGGACCGACTCTGAAATCACAAAAAAAAATCAGCTGTTTCATACAAAAGTTCAATACCTACTCGACTAAAATGTATGAAACAGCTGATTTTTTTTTTGTGATTTCAGAGTCGGTCCCATAGTGAAAGTTGTTCATATTCAAGAGTGTTCTACACCCAGTGAAAATTTGGCCGGTCATTAAAAAATAACCCCGTATATTGATTAGTAAAGTTTAAAAGCTTAAGAGCGTTTACGCGGTACGGCTTTTCATACAAACTTTCAAATCCTTAGTTTTCGAAATTAATGAACCGATTTTAATAAAACTTGGTATGCGTACGCTAGATATCTAGGTCTAAATAGTTATCAGAAAAAAAATTCGAAAAAGAGTTTCTATAGAAAACTTAAAATCGCTCTCTCTCTCCCTCTTAAATCTTTTCAAAAATATTTTCTGATAACTACACTCTTTTGCAAAAAAAACGGGCACCTAAGGAAATTTACGTTCTAAGGTCGATTTTAGTTAATTAAATGAAATTTATTTCTTTGACGTAGTCTGTATACTTATAATCGTGTAAATTAATGCGCGTGAAGTGAATTCGAGCAATGAAAAGAAAAAAAAAATAAGAAGTGGTCGGCAATAAAGACAAGTTTTTTTTTACTTTTTTTAATTAAATGAAGTTACAAATGTAAAAACCTAATAACGAGTGTGACCTCCTCTTGCCAAAATCACAGCTTGAATCCTTCTGGGCATGTTTTCCACGATGTTTTTAATAACGTTTTGAGGAATACGTTCCCACTCTTCTGCAATGACTCTTTTTAGCTCCCTGATGTTTTGTGGAGCAGGTTGCACTGATCTTACCCGTCTCTTTAGAACATCCCACACATGCTCAATTGGATTGAGGTCAGGACTTCGAGCTGGCCAATCTAAACGACGGATCGCAACTTCTTGCATGTACGCTTCCACGTCGCCAGAACGGTGCGGGCGAGCATTATCGTCCATAAAAATGGAATCTTCCCCAAGTGCAGTCAATGTGGGTTGTGCATATGGAATTAGGAGTTCCATTATGTACCGATATGATATTGGCAGCCAAAAGCCTCCTCCTGACCGTCCATAAGGTAACTTCTACTCCTCTTACTTCTTCAAGGCTCTTCTTCAGGTCCACACTTGACGCCTTACGATTACGCAATGCCTGACTCACCAAAAAGCGGTCATCTCTTGGTTCTGTGCAACGTTTTCTTCCCGAACTGGGTCTTCTTTTGACCGAACCAGTCTCTTGATACCGTTGCCAAGTCCTCTGGACAGTTGAACGACTCACATTTAGCCGCTGAGACACGTAAGTTTGCGAACAACCTTCTTCAAGTAGGGCTATAATTTTACCGGTCCTTATCGCTTTATCACTCATATCAAAAATTGGTATTTAATGTAAAAAGAAAGATTAAATTGTTTAATTTGCAGAAAATATCCAAAAAGTTTCAAAATATCGTAATCAGTTAAAAATCGTTTCAGCAATTCGCGCCATTAGTAAAGCAATTTTAGAATAATCCACAATAATCATTATTTTTCTTTTAAATTTTAAATTTGGAACGTAAAGAATCATGCCAGGATGCTTCAAAAAACATGCCAATACATCGTCAAATTAACAAAACCTATTTCTTGTTCTTCTTCATTGAAGTAGAGAAAAAAATCTAAAGTGCCCGTTTTTTTTTGCAAAAGAGTTTATTTAGACCTGGATATCTAGCGTATGCATACCAAGTTTCGTTAAAATCGGTTCATTCATTTTGAAGAATAAGGACTCGAAGGTTTGTATGAAATGACATACGGCGTACACGCTCTTAAAAGGAAATATCAATCGAATGCCAATTTATTACAGGAAATGAATAAAACATCTTCGGATCTGTTTTGACGTGAGTACGAATCAACACTGCGTTATTAATTTTGAATATCATAGCATTATCTATACTCATATACTAACACATTGTATATTTATGCTAATCCATAAGCCGAATTTACATTACGAAACAAGTTTCATGCCTGATGAAATTAATTTCATAACACTACTTTCAGTACCTGTGAAACTAGTTTCATTAAAAATAATAGTGTCGTGAAACCCACAGTATGTCTGTGTTCATGGCTCCGCTAACATCTAAGCTTTATTTTGCATTACAAAATGTTGTCATACAAATGTTATTTTATAAAATTAAGAAAAGGTTGTCTCGAAAGAAAAGATGTTGGTGGATTCGAGGCTGGCTAGCAAGAAAGCAAGCACTACTAAAAAACACACGTCCTATCAACGCCGGCGCTTTCGTGACACTAGTTTCACGTTGCGTTTGTACGATGACATTAGTTGCATGACACTAGTTTTATTCAAAAATCGCGCGCAAATCGAAACTGTTTCAGTGTCGTGAAATCGATGCATGCATTGTAAAACTTGACGTTTAAGCCGAATTTACATTACGAAACAAGTTTCATGCCTGATGAAATTAATTTCATAACACTACTTTCAGTACCTGTGAAACTAGTTTCATTAAAAATAATAGTGTCGTGAAACCCACAGTATGTCTGTGTTCATGGCTACGCTAACATCTAAGCTTTAATTTGCATTGCATAATGTTGTCATACAAATGTTATAGTAAAAAATTAAGAAAAGTTGTCTCGAAAGAAAAGATGTTGGTGGATTCGAGCCTAGCTAGCAAGAAACCAAGCACGACTAATAAACACACGTCCTATCAGCGCAGGCGCTTTCGCGACACTAGTTTCGCGTCGCGTTTATACGATGACATTAGTTGCATGACACTAGTTTTATCCAAAAATCGCGCGCATCACGAAACTGTTTCAGTGTCGTGAAATCGATGCATGCATTGTAAAACTTGACGTTTACACGTGAAATTGTTGGTGAAATTAATGTCACGGAACTACTTTCATGCCACTAGTTTCGTAATGTAAATCCGGCTTTACACGTGAAATTGTTGGTGACATTAATGTCACGGAACTACTTTCATGCCACTAGTTTCGTAATGTAAATCCGGCTATATACTGATATTTTAAATGCAAAAGTAGACTTTGTCTGTTTGTTACCTCTTTATGTCTTAAAGGCTTAACTGGTTTGTATGACACTTGGCACAACGAAAGACCATATCCTGCAATAAGGCATAATGATCGAATTTCTCATCCCGGAAACATGTTCCCTTGGGATGGTTTTCAATTTTCCCGCGATCTAAGCCAAGCTACGGCTGTATATTTTTAATTTTATATAGTTTACATTTCCTGTGCAACAAAATATTTATTTAGGACCCACAAATATATACGCAGCAGGTACCTATCTATCTTTTTCACCCCATACAGGTATGTTTATTTAAATTCTGCTCCATTTTAAAACAACAAAAAAATGCAAATACGAGTTTTATTTAGAAATCCGATTTTACGACTGTGCCGTTATTTTAGATTGGACTAGCCAGAATTATGATCCATAAAACATGACAGGATATACAGAGATTAATAGCCAGGTGTCATTTGTATGTGTGAAAATTTATATTTTTAAGGTCGTCACACACCGCACTAATACCAGGCTGTAACTGTTTCACTGCTGGGCAAGCCATAGAGAGGAGGCACGAGCTTGAATCATCACCATCAGGGTGGTTCGCGATCACACTCCCACCGGAGTTCGACCTCAAGCAGCCTGCTGTTTTTCGTCTATGCGTTAGAGTACCAGTGTCGGTATCTTCTGGGCACGCTCGCTCCATCATAGACCTTATTCGCTGCTTTCCATCAGGGGTAATCGAGATCAAGAGCTATCCCATCTAGATAATTTAAAAAAATCCCTTGGTCACCGCATCACTCGTGATCGGCTGGACCAATTTAATTAATGTGTTTGTTATTGTAAAGAGAAGGTTCTTATGAAATAAAAAAAATAAAAATTAGTGGGTAGGGTATGTAGCCACTTGGCGGGAGCAAAGCCGCGGAGAACAGCTAGTTTAGCGTTGTGCAGTTTTGAATATTTTGGAACGGTTAGGGAATAATTTCGCACGAATTGCTTTATTTGTCAGTATAAAAGTACCAAACTAAATAACGGGTCTTTTAATAAACACCTCTATGTCATAGGAGTCACTGACAGCCCACTCTGCAGAGCCTGCATGGAGGAGGATGAGACAGCAGCACATCTGCTTCTAAGCTACCCGGTAGTCGCCGATTACAGGGCTAAGTACTTCGGATATCCAGGTACCCTTTGTGAGATAGTAACACCAAGGCGTTACTGGCGTTTCTTGGGGAGCTGGGGTGGATCGAATGAAACATTTGTCCCACCTGCACGCAAAATACGCGCTTAGTCGTGGAGTTGCGAAAACCAGCCCGATTTACATATATTTATTTATTTACATACATACATACTGATGAATAAAGCATATCGTGAGAAATTTTTCCAAAATATTTTTTTTGTGTAAAAGAGTTTTCTAAATAATATGGTGTTCTGTACAATAAAGTATCTATCTATATATTTATTGGGTGATCCTATCATAAGAACGGCGGTTACAGACTGGTGTGCAAAGGCCTTAAGACTTGCATATAAATATTTTTTCAGGTGGTTCAACTGTCTAGGTAAAAAAAGGACAACTGGAATTAAGGGTCGTTGACAATCACACTTGTCAGTTCCACCTAGAAATTGACTTTTATGTCTGTGCCTACTAAGGTTAATTTAGCTTGCTCTTTATTGGAAGAAAATTGTTTCACTGTTTCGATAAAAACCTTGGGCTTTCTTAAAATAAAATGACATTATTATACGAGTAACTTATTTTTTATTAGTGCGGTATCCCAATTTAATTTAAGTCAGGACATTCAATTTAATTTAAATTGGGACATTTAGTTTAAAATAATTTTGTTTATGTTGAATGTTGTTTGTTTTAAATTCTATTGTAATAATTAATTCGACCTACTCTGAGATTTATGCATATGCCTATAAATGACTTGTTTATACAGGATTTTCTCTTAAATGTTGTTACAAATTAACTTCCCTAGGGAATATATCCGACTTTCACGCGCGCGAAGCCGCTAGCGAAAGTTAGTATTTTATATAAATACATACTGTGAGCACTGTTACAATTTGTTATTACTATACATTTTCAAAACATAAAAAACAACAAATTTGAAAAAGAACAAGCTTGTTAGGAAAGAGAAAAAGAAAAATACATTCGGAAAACTAAAGCTTCCAGTATTCTTAAAGCCCGTGACAACCCTAGCATTCAGCAGAAAACAAGGCGACAAGTCTCTGAATAAAGACTTTCCTTTCCAGAACTAAAGTGTTTCTTAATCTTTTATTGGTTTACGGCTAAAGATAGAAAAAAAACAAAACATTTATAACACTGGCTTGCAGAAACGTCTACTTGCTGATAAATTGAATAAAAAAAAACGAAAAGTGCATCGTACTTTGTACCAAAAGAAGGATTGGACCAGCTAGTCTATTCTGAAATGATCTTATCGCGAAAGAAGGCTTAAAATGATCAGTCTGTATACCTATTATTTATACATATTTTGTCAATATCTCACTGTGTAACCTTAGTTAGAGTGAGCATGATGTGAACTGTCATTCCATCTTGTTTGTACGGTTTGATGGCTCACTTCATGTTACTCGGTGAGTTGTTTACAGCCGAACTATTCTGTCAATATTTCACCGTGTTTACTTAGTTGAAGTGAGCATGAAGTGAACCGTCGATCCATCTTGTGTGTATGGTTTGATAGCTAACTTCATGTGCACTTCACCTAAGTTTAGTCAGTGAGATGTTTACAGCCGAACTATTCTGCCGTGTAAACTTAGAGTGAGCATGAAGTGAACTGTCAACTTCAACTCCGCTTCTTCGCATGACTCCGTCAGTCCACTTCGCTGCCTCGCTCCACGACTATGGACAGGCAGCCTTAGTTCGGAAACTTACACATATTTGGGAAGATGAATTTTATGGAAAAATTGCGGAGTAAAAAGACAGACACCCCAGACCGAACTCAGAAAGTAGTATGATATTGAATATGTCACATGACAAGACTTACGTAGGACTCGTGTCTCAGCTTGATATTAAGAGTTTTATAACTACCTATATTTTATTTATACTATAAAAAATGTTGTATGAGATTTATGTATGAATGATTTTTTTTGTAATGGTACCTAGCTACTCTTTTATTTTCACATTTTGCAATATAATTCAAGTCAAAAGTAGGTTACTTCTACTGTTACTTCACATTATCGCTTGCCATCTTGTGAGATAGTGGCCAAACGCATGCCTATCAACAGTAAAAACTTGTTAATGTCTTGTTTTTATACTTTTTACTTTGAATTACTTGTACATGCTGTGATCTCCTGTAAGTGAAGCACTACACTATCTTACCCAAGTAATAAATAAAATAAATTGTGTGTGTGTGTGTTGAAGATCATTAAGAAATAAATAAAATAATAGGTATTAAGTAAGTATCATTATTTTGTACTAAAAGTTCTGCAGTATAATACTAAAAATATTTCTAATTTTAATCAACAGTTTATGTTGTTTATACTAATAGGCACTTAAGTAATATTTCTGCCAGCGGCTCCGCCCGCGTGAATTTCGGAAATTATACCAAGAGAACATACTCGCGGAATAAAAACTAGCATATATGTGTTATTCTAGACTATTATCTAACTCTGAAAAATTTCATCAAGATCCGTTCAGCTGTTCTCACCTGATTGAGTAACAAACACAAACTTTCGCATTTATAATATAATGAGTTAGGATATTGTTAGTTAGGATTAACGAATAAAACTCAGCATAAAAACCGGCAAAGTGCGAGTAGGGAATACAGTAGTAGAGACTCGCGCGATGGTGTCCGAATATATATATCATATACTAGCGCTTGCCCGCGGCTCCGCCCGCGTGGATGTCGATTATCGCATAAAAAAGTAGCGTAGCCTATATCCTTCTCCATATCCCAGGCTAGTATATAAATTTCAATGACGATCCATTCAGCCGTTTTAGCGTGTAAGCATAACAGACAGACAGACAGAGTTACTTCCGAATATATGGTAGAGAAGTAGGGATAGTATTTATATATTGTTCGGGTACCTATGAAGGGATATTGGTGAAAGTTCAATGTACTTTAATGCAAGTTTATCTGGCGCCTACTATATCTATGTTACAGTCAATCACACGTTATTCAACGTATAGGTAACTACGAAAACCGCTTTTAGGACAACGGAATAAAAGCGCTGTCAATGTCACATGGTGACCGCTCATTCCGTTGACTACATTGTTTAGAATACACTCCGAGCCATTGATTAATACACAGCTTCGAGCCTTTGGGGCAAAATAAACTGGAACGGGCGATATCGCCTTCTCTTTTACGCTGAACTGTTAGAAGCGTTCAAGGTTTGATAACAGATGCGTAATATGCGTAGGTAGACCAATCGTTCGAGCTTAGGGTTGTCAGTTGTCAATGTAGAAAATAAATTACTTGAAACGGAATTCAAGTATTTAATTGTGACTTTCATTAATACTCATTAAATTATTCGATCAACGAAGCCAATCTCAACGGATATTAACAAGGTCATCATCTGCCTAGCCTTTTCCCAACTACATTGAGGTCGTCTTCCAGTCAAACTAGATTCAGGTGTTGAATACCAGTATTTTACGTGGAGCGGCTGCCTACCAGACCTCCACAACCCATAACAGGTAACACGGTACTTTTTGTCAAGATTGGAGTCATTTTCTGGCTTCTGACAATCCGTAACGACTGCCAAAGATCTACAAATGACAGCCGGGACCAACGGAATTAACCCGGTACCTACGTAGGAGATTTATAAAGTGCACATGTTAGTTTGTATGCAAACAATCTACTCTCTGTTTCTTTAATTATTTGAGTCCAAAGGGACGAACACAACGCATCGTCTGCGTTAAAATAAAAAAAATATCTGAGTCGGACTCGCACGCTAAGGAACCGAACGATTCATATTTTTGTTACTTTATTTTTTTTCTAACAAAAGTTAGTTATATTTAAATTATGAAAATAAATTTATTTCTGACACTCCTTCCACGTGATGTGTCAAAGGGCACATTTGGACAAACTTTTTTTTTAATTTTCCAATTTGACCCCCAAAAGAAAAAAATAATGGAATAATTTAAGTATGTACGTCTGTAGTCACATAGGTAGGTACTTACTCAAATTGTTCCATTATTTTTTTTTAAATACAGATCTGTACAGATGTTGAGTCATAATCGATTACCAAACATTCTAATAAAATAAACATCTGAACGTATAATACAACTTTTACACGACTGCCTAAAACAAGGAGTGTTAATTATTTGTTCTAACAACAAATTAGTATTTTGGTCATCCTTGCTTGGTTGACCTTGCGGGCCATGCTTCGTATGACGACATTATATTAGTCTATGAGCGAGACGCCACTAAAACTACGTATCAGACGAAAACTCAGAGCCCTTGCGCGTTACGATAAACGAAACGGTTGCCATTCCGTAAGCGTAACTACGTTTGTACACACACATTCAATAGTTGCCGAGGAAAAAAATATGTGATTAACAGACGAACAAACAGTGATTTTATACAGATTCCGATTGAACCCTGAAATAAGACAGTGCTTAGTGAGTCTGAAAAATATTTGGTGCACTTTTATTACTGTTGTGTTGTTTTTGGAGGCCAAATCATTCGCCAGTGTTTGGTATGTAAAGTTTAATGAACCAAACGTTACTCTGGTAACTTAATTTTTTAAGAAAAATAGACATTTATTTACAAACAGGTATTTGCGCATGTGTTATTTACTGTATACAATTTTTTTGTTTAAAAATTTAAGAAAAATGCTATTATTTCTTGGTTTTTGTAAACTGTTTTTGATGACTTTCTAAAAAATATCTAAGTTTTGTTTTGTGCTATATAGGTACTACTTACTTATTAAGGTATATATACCTATGTAGATAGTGTTATGATAAATGTATAAGAAAAACATCAGTTTTTAAAATCACTTTATTAAAGCATGAATTAATGTTATTTTGTTCAACATTCCGAGTCATAATTTGCAATCCTGCACATTTTCCCGACTGCGCCAGAAAGAGAGTTGTTTGATTTTTAACCGACTTCAAATTAACCGACTTCTAAAAAAGGAGGAGATTCTCAATTCGGATGTTTGTACTTTTTTGTTGGAAAGGGTATACTTCCCAAATGGTCTCATGAAAATTTTATCAAAATCGGTTCAGTAGTTTAGTTTTTAAATCCAAATAGCTGGAAAAAATGTGTGGAAAAATCATGTACTTATACGAAATTTCGTATTTTTGCTTTCCTGTGACTTTCCAGTGGTGTTGTTAGGTGTGGGGGGGGTACCACTAAAAAAGTGAAAAATAAAAAACTTTTTACCAAAAAAAAACCGACTTCCAAAAAAAACACTACAAAGTACAAAATAAGAAGTCGGTGTCAAATAACGAAGAAGCAAACAAAAACACCAACTACCGAAATTAAAGTTATTTTGTACTTTGTAGTGTTTTTTGGAAGTCGGTTTTCTTTCTTAAAGTTTTTTTTAATTACTGATATGCATTATTTGACCACAATAACTCTTGATGGGTATAGCGATGTTGTGGTCCACGAGGGAGCATGCTTATTTGCGCATGACTTAAAGATCCCCAAGTCAATTCAAACACGAAGAAAGTATTCCCAAAATGTTTCACTTTATGTTTTAAACGTATAATTATTATGTCTTCACAGGTTCGTAAGCATACCAGAATTTCACAGCAAACGATAAAATAATAAGCATTCATCTATCTACAACCGTTAATAAACAGTCGAACATCAAGATGAACACAAGTATGTAATATTTTTGTTTTATTTTCTTTCATAATCTAACTTATATTCTAACGGGCTCAATCCATAAAAAAAACTTTTTAACCATGATTAAAATACTGTCTATGAGATTTTCAATTCAAATTCTTCGTAGAACATTTTGAATAAAGAATCTGCTTATCAGTATTTTAGCTAAGCAATGGTTGTAAAGTTTTTGACAAAAAGGTTGTAAATGTTTCTTAGTTGGTTCCGTTTACCGTCCGCTACTTAATCGCGAGCAAAAAGCGCTTTTGCGTTGGCAAAAGCCATTTCGAAATATGTTGATACTGAAAAAATAAAAAAAATAGTTCGTCTTAATGCGCCCTAGAGGGCACCACATACAATTTATTGCAACATAACCTAGCCTATAACCAGCGAAAAATTTAGACGCTTCCAATGACACGTCATTTGTCAAATAATGATAATTTTTTTAGAAGTTATGAGATAACAGATGAACATGCACACATACAAACCGGTCAAATTCATAACCTTCCGAATGAATTTATACCAACCTTTTATTATTTATTTGTTTCAGTTGCTACTGTAACTAAACGAAAATCAGATGAAAACGTTGATGATGAACTCCTGCAGAAAATAACTAAACATTTTAGTACAGAAGATGTAAAACATATAGAAAATCTATATAGCACTGTTTTAGATATCAAAAGCAAACTGAATGCCGCATATGAGGAAGGGAGTTTAGAATTGAAAAAATATTTTGAATCTATTCAATTGATTTTGCCTGAAAACCTACCTTCTCAATCAACAACATCTTCAACTGTACCCACGGGCAGTGTTGCAGAAAAATGGATGCTCAAACATCGAGGGCCTGGTCCGCGTTTAATAGAACTCATGCCAGATACAGGGATATATGTTAAAAAAAAGGAACTCAAAAGAACCAAGCTCAAGGCAACTGACATGAAAAAATTTGCAAGAGCTCTTTTGACCGTAGTGTTTTCTAAAATAGCTCTTCGAAAGTGTTCGTACAATGGTCTATGTAAAAGAAAGCGACTAGGCTTGGATGAATATGCAAGAACTGTATTAATTGCGTTTGTGACGCAGCATGCCACGGAATCTGGCTGGGACATAGTTAGAAGAAAACAAATGACCTGTACTTTGACTTCTAAGGTTAAAGATCTAAACATTCGTTTCGGAAAACGCAGGGAAGGTGTGGAAGTTTTTAAAGACTGGAGTGTAAAACAGTGGGGTATCACGGTACGGCCATTGAAGGATAATAAGATCTATGAGTGCGATTTTTGCCGTTCAGATATAGAACTAGAATGGTTCTGCAATAATGAGTGTTACCATGTACGGGAACATGGAAGCAGATTTCGACCATGCCCAACACCCGTTGAGTGCAATATTTGTGGAAGTTCAAGTATAGTGGATTCCAGCGATATATGACCAGATGTATAATACTATAAGAATTGCACAACTGTTTCAATTAAATACTCAGGTATATTCGAATCGGTTACCTATCATAAGTTCGAAAAATATTTGACCGAATTTCATTTCACCTAAAACTTTTCAACTATTATCGTTTCGTTTTTTTTTACTTCATCAAAGTCACGGCTGCCACTGTATCAGTTAACCAATCTATTCGATTTTTTTCGTTACTCCGACGTTCCATTTGGTCGAAAAACTTTTTATCGAAGTTACATTTAGCCGGAATAACATTTGTTCGAAGTATTATGTGTCCGAACATTTAAAGTGGTCCCAGTAAAAAGCATGCAAACAAGGATGCTTGCTTCAAGCATGCAGTATGCAGCATGCAAGCAGGCATGCAGCGTGCAAACAAGCATGCAACATGAAAGCAGGCATGCAACATGCAGCAAGCATTGTTTCTGTCACGGCCACGGCGCTGCGGGGTTTGAGTGGTCCCACGCGAGCTTATCGTCGCTAGTGGTTTTAACGCTCACCACCGCAGCTTCGGCCGCGGCTGAGGCTGTACGATGGAATTGACATGTACTTTATGTATAAAAATTCCTTAAATAAATAGAAACAAAAAAAAATAAACACTAATTATGAGGATCACTGTCTATCACAATAACTGTCTTATAAGATTCTCGGTGCTGATATACGCCCAATCTGTTATTTTTTTGGTCTTTTGACCGCCACGGTCGGAAATAGCCGACAAATGAACACGTGGTGCCACACGCCACAGTCGACTAAAGCCAACAAGAAAATGATATTTTTAAGTACAAAATAAATATACTAAATTAAGATTGCTGTGTTTTTTCTTTCTGTTATTTAAAACTACATTCATGAAATAACGTAAAAAGGTACAAATAGGTATATTATGTATCCATTCATCATCATCATCATCATATCAGCCGAAAGACGTCCACTGCTGGACTCAGGCCTCCCCTAAGTGTCGCCACAACAACCGGTCCTGTGCGTCTCGCATCCATCGGTTACCCGCGACCCTCACCAGGTCATCGGCCCACCTTGTGGGAGGCCTTCCAACGCTGCGTCTTCCGGTACGCGGTCGCCACTCCAAAACTTTTCGGCCCCATCGACCATCTGTTCATCCATTCTGTGTTCTATGTATCCATCGGTTACATTTGACTAGAAAAACAATAATCAAAGAACACGCCACAGTCGGCAAGACACAACAGCTGGTTATGGATAAGTATAGTTGTTTTATCTCACGAGTGCGGGCGAGCCATAGTTGTGTAGGTAAATGTGTGACCTTGAGAGCAACTGACACAAGCTCACGCTCACTAAGACAATGTGCACGTACATTTACCTACACAACTATGGCTCGCCCGCACTCGTGAGATAAAACAACTATACGAGATAAATAATATTTAAAATTTATGAAAATTAAAATAGTGCGACTGCAGAAAGTTTGCCAAGCAACGAAGTCAGACTAATAATTAAAAGTTGCCAACTAAGTAAATTGATTAAATTGTTACGAAAAGTCGGCATCGCCTTGTTTATTATTATGATTATTATTTATTATGTACCACAACGTTACATGCCTACTCGCATGCAAGGAAGTTGTCAAACGTCGTGCCAGCCACGCCACTTGGTTCTTCTCGACAGCGGATGTCGTGACGTGTCAAACGAGATATATACCTAGTGATGTTACCTTATTATTATTTGATTTTTTCGTTGGTTTTTGCTAATGTCTGCTGTTACGTTGTTTATAACTAAACACCACACAATTACCTACCTATAGTAGATTCCAGATAAATGTGCAATAACGGTCATTGACCCACATACATTTAGTCAGTGGTGAGTGAAAAATCCTAAACCTGCGAAATTCACGCAATTTGTTTTCGTAATGTGTTGTTGCGTGAAATTTTTTAAATATTTATGTGTACACATGAATATTTAAAAAACTAAAGTATAAGTGTGGCAACACTAACCAAAACGTGGCAACACGCGTGACAGAAATGTAGGGTTTCCAGTAGTAGGTACTTACAGCTTTCGACACCAATTATAAAAAGGCAATCAATTTTTTATACAAGCAAAAATAAAGTAGCAAGTATTGAGCACAAAGTCCAATATTATCCTCCTTTTTTAAGCCGGTTGCGTGCTTGCCATTCTGCGGTAGGTAAATAAACAAGGAGGGACGATATCTCTGTTTCTTTTACGCCAAACATTTGGTCGGTCGTCCAAGTCGAGTTCGGTTCAGGGTCGCGACGCCGCCGGCAGCGATAGCATAATATGGGCGACAGAAACAGAAACTGGCTACTCAAATGACTCAAACTATATCGTTGATTTGAGTAGTGTACTTGCGCGAACCACAAAGAAAACAAACTGTGTACGTTCTATATTCAGATTCTGATTATTAGTGACAAGTCAACAAAAATTGGTGCTTAGTGTCTGTGAAAAATATTTGGAGTGATGCAAATCGTAAGTGGATACTAATATTATGAAGAGGTAAAGTTTGTGAGGTTTTAGGGGGGTAATCACTGGATCTACTGATCCGATTTTGAAAATTATTTTTGTAAATGATAGCCGCATTCATGAGAAAGGCTATGGAAACAACGGGATATACGCGTACGAATTCGTGGGTAAAAGCTAGTGTTTTATAAAGTAGTTGGGGACAAAAATATTATGATGTTATTGTTTTGGTAAGTAGATAAAAGTTTGTAGATCGTTACACCGGTTAAAATATATTGATTTGTTTTACATAATTTTAAATTATAATAATTATGCATTACCTACTGGGTCAGGATAAATCATTTTTGGGACTATATTTCTTTTCAATATTTAACTTTATGTATTTTTTCTTTTTTTTTTGTTCAAGATAAGTACCTATTTTTTTTAGTAAATTTCGCAAACATTCTGTTCTTAATACTGATTTTCTTTTTATGTTTGCAATGTTTGGCTATTTTATTTTGTTTCGTAAGATATACCTAAGGAATTGAATTGTATATCTTGGGTTTTAACTTCTCATCGTCAAGGCAAATTTACTCGACTGTTACCCAAAATGTAAAAACGGGACCCTATTACTAAGACTCCGCTGTCCGTCTGACTGTCCGTCTGTCACCAGGCTGTATCTCATGAACCGTGATAGCTAGACAGTTGAAATTTTCACAGATGATATATTTCTGTTGCCGCTATAACAACAAATAATAAAAACAATGAAATAAATATTTAAGTGGGCTCCCATACAACAAACGTGTTTTTTTCCGTTTTTTATAGATAATGGTACGACACCCTTTGTGCGCGAGTCCAACTCGCACCTGGCCGGTTTTTTTAATTAACCTTTTAACTGAGGAGATGTTTGATTGTGTCTTTACAGATTCTTATTGAAAAGCAATATAATTTATCACAAAAACGATAAAAACAATTGACTTACAACCGCTGAAGAAAATCCGAATAACAGGATGAGCGTATCAAGTAAGTATTTTTTTCAAATCAAATACGTTTTACAGCCATCCAATTGCCGACTTGATTTGGCGTCAACCTAAACTGGATCGCTTTATTAGATATAGATAATAGAAATAGCAAAGCAGTTTATTTTAGGTCGTCAATTGAATAGCAATAATAGTTTATAGTAGGCCTCCAGGTGACAGATAAAAAGTGGAACATTAACATAGTAATGGGTCTCTGTGTCCGGTCATAGTCGGTGTCATACAAATATTTATTTAATTTATGTTAGTACAACTTACAAATACAAAAAAATATAAAACATAATAATATGTAGATAGTAATGTTGAAATTTAAACTATAATCAATAATATCGCATAAGTATCATCATCATCATCATATTAGCCGAAAGACGTCCACTGCTGGACATAGGCCTCCCCCAAATGGGGGGGGTTTGCCATAATCGTCACGCTTGCAGGCGGGTTGACGATCGCAGTGTAGCTGGAGCAATGTACTTACACAGAATGCTGCTGCCCATTCTCTGGTGAGACCCTTGTATAAGTATATAGTTTTATAATTCAATTCATTTGTTTATTGCAATTACATGTGTTTAACAAGATACGTAGGTAATAGTATTACAGCTCACATGTCGGGCACAGAATTTAACAAAATATTAACTTTATAAAAATAAATTAAATACAAACATTACACAATAAACGGAACAAAGTTAGATAAACTATAAAAAAAAATGGAATGTTATGGGCCTCATCAGAAGGCTTAAAAGTCACCCAAAGGGCAATAATAATAATAATAATAATAATAATATATAGTTTATTTCTCTCATAAAGGTACATTGTTACAATAATTTATTTTATAATTTTGCCTTATGCTAGAACCTTTGTGAGAGCTGGAGTCTGAACTAGGTTCAGGACCTGTATGACAGATCTCCAGGCTCACACCCCTTTAAACATAATCGTATTATATGGCATCTTAATTCGGATTTTACATAAAACTACTATCAAACAATTTTGATAGAAAAGTAAATCTATAATATAGGTTTTGTTATATTTTTTTGTGAAGTGTACCTAATGTAAAGTGATATTATTGTAGGATTGTGTGTGTAGTGTGTGAATGTGTGGGGGTGTTTTGTGTATGTGCATGTATATCCTGAGCATGTGTTTGTGCTTATTAGTAAAGATTAGTGGGATGTATGTTAAAAAATAATTATTTAATGGTTTGGATAATACTTTCTGTACCCTCATAGTCCAAATCCAGAAGCCAGTTCATTACAGTAGTTTTGCATTTAGATTTAACCATTGAGTACATATGTAAAATTGTATTAACTCTGTTGTATACATAAGGACCAAGGAAATAAGGTAGTCGTTGAGCTAGCTTTGAATGAACAGAAATAGACGGACACACTGTGTGCTTTCGTCGCAAGGCTTCGAACTTTTCGGGATTATATGAGTTGCGGGAGTGGACTGTTAGAATCAAACTTAGGATGAACAATTTCCGAATAGAGAGGACCTTACAAGTTTTATAAAGGTCGGTGGTAGGAAATTGATAGGGGAGGGACCAACCTACTTTAAGGATCGCTCTTTGGGCACGTTCCAGTTTTAGCAAATGTGTTTTTGTTGCCCCACCCCAAACAACTATACAGTACTGTGCAACCGACTGACAAAGAGCTAGATATACTTGTCTAAGCACCTGTGTGTCGGCCACATGACGGAAATTCTTAAAAATAAATATCAATTTGCGCAGGTGGGAGGTAAGTAAGTCTATATGATTATGAAATGATAATGAGTCATGTATCTGAACACCCAAATACTTTACACTTTCAATGCGACTTAGATGAGGACAGCTGCATGGTAATTGTAGTGATGCATTACATGAATGTGCAGTCAATGAAAAAGGGAATGATGAAAGTTTACCAACTTTTGACAAAGGAAAGGTAAGATACTTAGATTTTTCTACATTTAGAGTGAGTAGGTTTTGTGACAACCAGTCAGTAACGATGTTGAGTCCTAGTTGTGCGTATTGAAATGTCGACTCCCAGGAATGCCCGTGAAATATTAATGCAGTATCATCGGCGTAGGTAAAAATGAATCCATTAGAAAGTTTGTGACGACAGAGGTCATTAATATAGGTGATAAACAAGGTTGGACCAATGATACTACCCTGGGGCACACCGTAGGTTATAGGCAGTTCGTCGCTCATCCAGTCACCTATTTTGACACATTGGCGTCTTCCTGTAAGATAGCTCTTGAAGAGTGACAGCTGATCGCTTCTGATATCAATCTTCTCCAGCTTAGCAATGAGAGTGGGAATTGAGATTGTATCAAAGGCTTTTGCCAGATCTAGGAAGACGCCAATAACACACCGCAATTACTGGTGGACACTCCCGAACGGAAACCGTACTGGCTAGAAGACAAAAGATGATTTTGCTCAAGGTATTTTACAAGCCTATTATTCATGAGCCTTTCCAGCAGTTTAGATAGTGTAGATAAGATGGATATAGGTCTGTAATTATAAGGTTTATCTCTATCACTGCATTTGTGCACAGGGTGAACGATTGCTAGCTTGAACGCATCAGGGAAGACTCCCGTGCTGAAAGCTAGGTTATACAGGGTGTCCCAAAACTCAACGTCAAGCCGAAACGGGGTGACAGGATTGATCATAACCATCACGAGAAAAATCTGAAAAAAAATCTATCCCATGCAGTTTAAAAATTATGGGCGTTTTAAGAAAAACCTAGAAATTTGATCAAACTGTACCATTTTTCGGTTATTGTGGTTATTCTTTTTTATTTTTGTTCATTTGAACTTTGGAAACGTAATCCTAAATAACATTTCTAGAATCCCAATAAAAAATAATGACACAATTGCCTCAAGTTTCCGAGAATTGAGACTATTTGTTAAACTACGAATTTAAAATTTTCAAGATTCGTCGACTTTGACAGGCCCTCCTATAAAAAAAATGTACTAGAGTGCCTTGGCAAGTGGCATTAAAAGTTGGCGCATTTAATCAGAATTCTAAAATGGTACAATACTTGTTAGTTCCATACAATAGAAAAGAGTAAAAAAATTAAAACCTCAAGTAACCCGATTTTTGCTATCTCATTTTACTCAGTTAAAATGTTTTTAATTCACACAAGCTCTAGGTAGGTTCTTAATTTTAAGACAAAATGATGAGAGAGATGGATAATGGGTATGTTCGCCATGAGTGAGCGAGACAGATAGTGACGCCACTTTTACCAAAGTGAAAAAAAGTTAGTAAAATTAGTAAAATAATTAGGTTTGTTGGAATAAAAGTCAGATGATAGAGAAATAACGTTTTTTATTAAAATAAATGTTCAAATTGTTTACCATCAGCCTCAATACAAGCCCTACATCTTCTTAAAAAAGATCTACTTATTAGTCGGGCATATCTTCGAGAGTTGATCGCCTCAGCTGCTTGAGAAATGCGTTCACGCAGGTCGGCTACGTTCTCAATGGGCTTTGAGTAAACTTTTTCTTTGAGAACTCCCCAATAGAAAAAATCCAGGGGATTTAAATCTGGTGAACGGGCGGGCCACGAGATAGTGCCCGAACGTCCAATCCACCTTCCCGGATATTCTTGGTCAAGGAAATCTCTTACTTGCACTGCGAAATGCGCTGGGCAGCCATCTTGTTGAAACCACATGTCGCGAAGATCTGCTAGTGGTACGTCCTCTAACAGGGTTGGTAAATCTTCTCTTAAAAAATGTAGGTAATTAGTTCCATTCAAGTTCTCAGGCAGTTCAATAGGCCCAATAATTTTACCGTTTAAAATTCCGGTCCACAGGTTTACTTTAAAACGATACTGGGATCTATCTTCTCGCATTAAATGTGGATTCTCCACATGCCACTCGTGATAATTGTGCAAGTTCATGTAACCATCTTTTTTAAATGTCGATTCATCTGACCAGAGAATTTTTTGGATGAATTGGGGATTCTCATTATGCCTCTGTAGCATTGTTCTACAAAAAGAAATCCTTTCCTGATAATCTCGAGGTAGAAGACTTTGAACTCGTTGTACGTGAAACGGATGCATTTCGGCTCTTTGTAAAATACGATGAGCAGTGCTTTTCGGTATTCCCGTTCTTTCTTCAATTCCACGTACGGAAATACTTCGGTCACGTGCGACCTCTTGCAATACTTCTTCCTGGAAAGGAAACACAGGTCTACCTCCAGCCTGTATTTGATTCGGGAAATGGCCGCCCTCTGTGAGTGAACGGTGCACATTAACAAACACGCGGTGATCCGGGTAGCGCTCTAAATTTGGATATCTTTCACGATAAAGTCTAGCGGCAGCACTTGCGTTGCATCTGCATTCCCCATAAATGAGGTGCATGTTCGCATATTCTTGTGAAGTGTAGCGCGTAGGCATGGTAGATAAAAAGGATGCCAACACAAAAGTCCAGAGAGAAGCCAAAGTTGCCGGTATGTTATCAACAAGTCCAATTCACAAAGATTCAAGTCCAAAAAGAGAAGCCAAAGTTGTCAGTACTAAATCAACACAAGCGAATACGAACGTGCGCAGTAGACGAATGAGCGAAACGTACTAACTGGTTGGTGTCGGACTGGTAGCGTAGCCATTTGCTTGGCTGAAACTAGTGCGAATGAAACAGATAGATGCCATAGCATCTATCTGTTTCATTCGCACTCGTTTAAACGACGCATCTCCGTCTCAATGCGTGGCGTCACTATCTGTCTCGCTCACTCATGGCAAACATACCCATTATCCATCTCTCTCATCATTTTGCCTTAAAATTAAGAACCTACCTAGAGCTTGTGCGAATTAAAAACATTTTAACTGAGTAAAATCTGATAGCAAAAATCGGGTTACTTGAGGTTTTAATTTTTTTACTCTTTTCTATTGTATGGAACTAACAAGTATTGTACCATTTTAGAATTCTGATTAAATGCGCCAACTTTTAATGCTACTTGCCAAGGCACTCTAGTACATTTTTTTTATAGGAGGGCCTGTCAAAGTCGACGAATCTTGAAAATTTTAAATTCGTAGTTTAACAAATAGTCTCAATTCTCGGGAACTTAAGGCAATTGTGTCATTATTTTTTATTGGGATTCTAGAAATGTTATTTAGGATTACGTTTCTAAAGTTCAAATGAACAAAAATAAAAAATAATAACCACAATAACCGAAAAATGGTACAGTTTGATCAAATTTCTAGGTTTTTCTTAAAATGCCCATAATTTTCAAACTGCATGGGATAGATTTTTTTTCAGATTTTTCTCGTGATGGTTATGATCAATCCTGTCACCCCGTTTCGGCTTGACGTTGAGTTTTGGGACACCCTGTATAAATATGTGAGGTGGGGAATGAGCAAGTGCTTAAATTTTTGAGAAATGTACCCGACAAGTTATTGGAGCCTACCGCACAATCAGTCCTAAGCGCATTAATTAAAAGTTCTAACTCAGAATTGTCAGTATGTAAAAGGACAAAAGTTTTATGATTCTGGATATCATTCTGTTCCAAGGATGTAGCGGGCACGGGTATGTTTTCAGCAAGTGAGCGTCCAATACTCGCGAAATAGGTGTTGACTTCATTAACAGAACGTTTGGGATCAGTTGACGACAATAGATCAGTTGCAAGTGATTTTTGTTTAGTTGTGTTGGTAATTGTTTTTATTGCTTCCCATAATTTTTTGTTATTGTTTTGTGCGTTATTAATAACATGTTTGTCGTAGTTACGTTTAGCAGTTTTGAGCAACATGGAACAGTAATTCCTGTACCTTTTAAATGTAATTTTAAAACCTCGTTTTTCGGAGATTTCTTTAATTTTAGATGCAGGCTATCACGGTTTCGGAGACATCTTAAGAGCCCTGGGGTCATCCATGGCTTTCTCAGCCGTTTTCGATATGGCACAACTTTCAGAATCATGTTTTGTAGTATGATTACATTTAGCGTATTGATGAAAAAGTTAGTGGCTTCGTTAACATTATGGAGACTGTATAGAGGGCTGAAATCGAATTCATCAAGCATTAGTTCAATTTTATCGTAGTCGAAAACTTTTGATGTTTTAGTTTTTAATGGAAGAGTAGTGGGTTCAGAAAGTTGAATGAAAAACAGAACAGTATCATGGTCAGTGACTGAGGTGTTAGCGACATACGAAAAAGCTAGGAGTTTTGATTTTAGTATTACATGATCAAGACACGAGCTATTGTTGCGAGTGGGAAATGTATGTGCCGGCAACATACCGTGAAATGCAAACATAGTAAGATACTCAGTAGAACGAGAGTCACTACTACTATCGGAAATGTCAATATTGATGTCACCCATGACAATAATATTGCTATAGAAGGAAACAGAATTAATAAGTTCGTTTAAAGATTGAATGAATGGGGAGACATTTCGGTTTGCGGGAGGGCGATATATAGCTATGATTACTGTGTCTTTATTAATTTCGCCACAAGACAGTTTGCATCTTGAAGTATATGTTCCGTGACGGAAATCGGGTGGTGGTTCCTAAAGTAAATCACCACTCCCTCATTTTGTGTACTGTGTTTGCTAGTAGCCGCGGAAGTATGGTCGTCAAGTATAGGCAGTGGAGGGGAATTATATAACCAGCATTCGGTGAGTACTATTATATCCCAGGATGTTCCGCTCCTTTCAAGTAAGGTAGTAAAGTCGATAAAGTTCTTATTTATACTTCTTATATTTTGACATAGAAGCTTTAGTGTATTTTTATGTGACCTAGCAATTTTGTTGCATTCTTCTATATTACAAGTAGCAGAGTCGGCTACTGAGACGTTATCCAGCTCCTCTTGAATATTAGTTATATTATTGAATAATTACGGTAAGTATAACAGTGGTTCGAGATTAGGTATTGCTCGGAGAGGAAGGGACGATGCGGTATATGAGGATGATTACAGTGTGAAATTTTAATAAAAATGACACGCAAAACGGATAACAAGGTTGTCCTTGTTATCCGTTTTGCGTCACACATCGTCTACACATCCCTGTTTTCAACACGCCACTTTCTTGTGAAAGTGGCGTGTTGAAAACAGGGATGAAATTTAATGGTGGCTGAAAAATGCGTGTTTATGGAGATGGCAATGGAGTGGGCAATGCTCGGAGTTTGCGTGATCGAATCAGGAATGACGATATCCGCATGAGAACCAAGGTTACCGACATAGCCCGAAGGATCGCCAAATTGAAGTGGCAGTGGGCAGGGCGGGCACATTGCTCGCAGAACAGATGGCCGATGGGGCCGAAAAGTTTTGGAGTGGCGACAACGTACCGGAAAACGCAGCGTCGGAAGGCCTCCCACAAGGTGGACCGATGACCTGGTGACGCGGGTAGCCGATGGATGCGAGACGCACAGGACCGGTTGTTGTGGCGACACTTGGGGGAGGCCTATGTCCAGCAGTGGGCGTCTTTCAGATGATATGATGAAATGGAATATTAATGGTTAAATAAATAGAAATAAAAGCCTGGAATCAAAATAAAAATGTCAATATTAAATGTCACGGTAATGGTTTGGTTTCCATCGAATGGTCCAAAATGTGGCTCCTTATGTGTTGCTTCTAGGTGCACAACATTGTAATTTTAAGTAATACTTTTGTCCGTTGTTTTTCATCTCGGCAAGCTTGCCTTTTTAGCTCAAAACTAATTTATTTAATTTGTCTTTTTTCAGTACCAGGTGTAAACGCTCCACCATTCGCTTTAACCGTAGAAAAAATTGAAGATGTTTACAACAGTATTTTAGAGGTGCAAAGCGAGTTGAACGCCGTATACCAGGAGTCGAGTTCAACATTGAAAAAAGCTTTGAATGAGCCTGAGCCCAACAAGGAATACTTGCATTTACCACCGCTACCGACCTGTCAAGAACCGCCATCTCAAAAACCAGAATCATCTTCTGAAACACCAAAAGAATCATCTTCTCAAACACCAAAAGAATCATCTTCTCAAACACAAAAGCCTTCAACATCTTCATCAAACTGGATGCTTAAACATCAAGGACCAGGGCCAGATTTAGCAGAACTCATGCCTAATTCAGGAATCTATGTCTCTGAAGCTGAACTAACTGAATGCAACCGGCTCAATACTGATATGAGAAAATATGGAAGACTTCTTTTACATCTAGTCTTTTCGAAAGAAGCTCTGCAAAAATGTACCTTCAGTGGTCGGAGTAAGGTGGATCGGCCTGCGTTTGATGACCACGTTAAAAATACGTTTGTGAATTATGTTACTAAGCATGCTAGAGAATCAGGTTGGGAAGTTGTTAGTAGACGAAATTTACTTCTTAGTTGTAACAGTAAGATCCGCGCTTTGTCTAATAGGCATCAGTTTAAGCATAAATCAGTAAGAATAGACTTGTAACCTGTGCAATAATGCTTTCAAATGAAATGAAAAAGAGTCTGATACTCGACGAGCTCCGTCCAGAGCGGATGGAGTCATTTGATGATTTCCCAACCAAAAAATAAAAGTTACACAAATGTTACACAGTCATTATTTTTGACGACACAGTTGGCGCAGTGGTTGAGCGATTGACTGCTGCGCTGCGTGTCGCGGGTTCATTCCCGCACGGAACAAACATTTGTATGGCCTACAGATAGTTGTTCCGGGTCTGGCTGTTTGTGTATGTGAATTTATATGTTTGTAAACGCACCCACGATACAGGAGAAAATCCTAGTGTGGGGCAATAATAATAAAAAAAAAAAAAAAATTGTAATAGGCAGTCACATTTACATCTCTCGCTCATCACTCTTATACAACGTGTAACAGAATAAACGCAATACCTCTTAAGGGGTCATTGTACTCATCATTATGAACAACTTTTACTACCTACTGGACCAACCCCGAAATCGCGAAAGAAATCGACAGCTCCATACATTTATGTGAGCACAACTCGACAAAATGTACTGAACAACTGATTTTTTTTCCCGATTTCGGGTTTGGTCCCATAGTTAAAGTTGTTCATAATGATGAGTACAATGACCCCTTAACAAGTATTGCGTTTATTCTGTTTCACGTTGTATTATTTCGCTATCACTTATGCTCTCTGTGCTCTGTTCAAAACAGAGCCGGACAGAGGACACAGAGCGGGTTCCGTACCAAAAGGGTAAAACGGACCCTATTACTAAGACTCCGCTATCCGTCTGTCTGTCACCAGGCTGTATCTCATGAACCGTGATAGCTATACAGTTGAAATTTTCACAGATGATGTATTTCTGTTGCCGCTATAACAACAAATACTAAAAATGGAATTAAATAAATATTAAAGTGGGGCTCCCATACAACAAACGTGATGTTTTTACCGTTTTTTTATAGATTATGATACGGAACCCTTCGTGCGTGAGTCCGACTCGCACTTGGCTGGTTTTTATCTTTTTTTTTGCAATGGCAGGTAATAAAACACATGTTTTTGTTCAAATAAAGTTTGTTCTTATTTTAAAATGTTAACTTTTTTTTCAGCTTGCATTGCATTTCCAAAAAAGGAGGAGGTTCTCAATTCGTTTTTTTTAAACTGCACTACTTTTACCTAATTTCTTGTATAAGCTGAGAAACGGCTATGTTGTTCGATGGAGCCATTGCCGATGGAGCAGATGGGTCCTAGAGTGGAGACACCATGCGCCATCGCCATGTCGGCAAGCGTTGCCTGTGACTCCTTCCAGGTTTGGTCAGACGGATGCAGAACAGAAAATTTTAAATCTATACAAAATTACTCAATATTTTTCAAACAGTTGAACTCTCTACTACCTAATCAACAAAGGCTACTATACCGTTAAGGAATTTAAAGCTGACAAACTAAATTGATTGACCTTGTAACATGCTGACAATCATACGAAATAAAGAATTACTGTACCTATTAAATTAATATTAAGACTAAAATGCATATTAATACTTGATAAAAATCTAAACATTTTGAATGACATACATGATACAGTATTAAGTATTGTACCTACTTAGAAATAGAATTGTAAAATTGAACTATGTATAATAGCATCGAGAATTGAAATGATATAGGTAATTTGCTTAAAAATTTGCAGTGTCCTTACAGGATGCATATACTTACTAATACTGTGCCCTGAAATTTTAATGCACATGCCAACTAAATTACCAATCAGTACTGTGTAGGTACATGTACTTAAGCAAGTAAACAAATAAATAAATATACTGTTCCACTGTTAGGTAAAGGCATCCCCTAAGTCCTTTAAGGAATTCTTTACCCGTGTCAAATCGTAACAGCCCTCGCGATGCACGTCCAGGGCCTAAACCATAAACTCTTAAAACAGTACCTATTACTTTAATATTACTTCCAGTGGGAAAGAGACGGAGCTTATACGTCCTGTATAGCTCCAAAAAATAAAATATTGGCTTCGAGCGGAAAACCAACCCGCTAAATCAAAACTTCATGCAGCTTATTAAGGCCCCCCGCAGACAGTCGCTACACAGCACTGCAATGTGACAATGCGTTTTTATAGCTTTTTTTAGGGTTCCGTACCTAAAGGGTAACTAACGGAACCCTATTACTAAACCTCCGCTGCTGTCTGTCTGTCAGCGGGCTGTGTCTCAAGAAACGTATGTAGACGGTTGAAATTTTGAGTGTGTAAGTATCAAAAAAATATTTTTTACTATTCAGTTTATCCCATCCTTGATGGCAAGCGTGAAGGTCGCAGGCGTCAGGGAAGCGCGGCCAAAGAATATAGGTTACATACTTACTACTCTTAGGTACCTACTCAGCATCAGTGTAGAAGCGCGGCGAACAAAGTACCTAGGTACCTAAAGTAAATTAAATTAATTTTTATTAGTAAACGCTAATAGTTGTTTTCGTCAGTTCAGTGTTAATACCTAATAATCTTCTTATTTTTGTGTTCATAAAAAGGTAATGATGGAATTATGAGCAATTTCTAGTGTTTCGAGAGGCCAAGATATTGCCTAAATCATTAGATGTTTGGTAGAGTTTATTGAGATAAGTATTTATTGTGAATAAGTAGGTAATGTGTGTGTTGCACTTGGATATATTTTATTTGTGGACCATAACATTCATGTCTCCAATCAATTCTATTTTAGGAGTATGATCTCATTCACAGTACCTAACCTGTAAAACCATTGTCTAACAATAAATTGGTAACACTGGTGAAGATATTTTGCTTCACCGCTTGAACGTCGAAATAAATAATTTACCATGGTACCACTCTACCACTCTCACTAAACCAAGGAAGGACCTAATTTATGTAAGTTCCTACTACAGAGCGACACGTATAAGAAAAACGTGGCGGTATAGAGAACTAACTTGAAATACACTACACAGTGTGTTTGACAGACTTTTGACATAAAAGCAGCGCCATCAAACATCTGTCTTACTGGAATGATAATGTCAAAATTGTCAAACTAGCTGAAGTAAAAGTACCCATAATGATTGAGTGATTGTAAATAGAGAGAATTAGTACAATTAAACTGTTATTAATGATGTAAACAAGTGTGTTTTGGGTGCTGACAGAAACCAACTGTGCCCGCAAGTGTGACAATCACTACAGATACATACCAACAGTGACAATCATTACAGTTATCAAGATGTTATAACTGCATTTGCTTTGACTTACAATAATAATTTTCTTGGTGTCATTGTTCAATATGCTCAAGTTTCATTTAGTTGTCAGTGCAGTAGGAACAGTTTTTTAAGGAATCTACGGATAAAGAGTACCTATATTTTAAAGTGTTTGTAAACGGTAAATAAAACTAGTTATTCTAGTCTACTTAACAAATTAGTTCTTTGAATCTATTATTTTACCCTTGGATCTAAACATAGGACGAAGTTCTACAACCGGAGAAGTGTTGAGATTTTATTTTATTGAAAATATGTACCTAATCTAAAAGAACCAATCAGAATTAGGTAAGTACCTTCTATTTGTAAGTGAAAAACTAAGTTACATCTTTTTTTTTGAGCTATAAGTAACTAAAATAAGATGACCCACTGACCAAATATAGGTACTTTATAATAATTGTATGGACTATATCATCATCATCTTATAAGCCAAAAGACATCCACTGCTAGACACAGGCCAAGTGTAGCCCAACAACCGGTCCTGTGTGTTTCACATCCATCGACTACCCACAACCCTCACCAGGTCATTGGTCCACATTGTGGGAGGCCTTCCAACGCTGCATCTTCTGGTATGTGGAAACGGAAATATATTTCGTTAAAAATATTTGATGTACTTAGACTAAAAAAAAACACATTTCATTAAAACAATAAGAATAAGTCAACAGGTTGAACTTGGTCAAACTGATAAGACAGTGCGTTTTGTTACAGTGCAGTTACATTTTGATTAAATACACAGCATATGTTTCAACTTATGTAAAATTAATGCTGAATCCTCAAAATCTTCCAATTTGACATTTTACTATAATAAGTTTAATACACAACAATATAAATAAACAATTTAATTAGACAGCCCACTGAACTAAAATCTTTAAATTGGTTTACATTGAAAAGGCAGTTGTCCGTTATCAAAGTACCTGTTTGTACTTTGATAACGGACAACGGCCTTTTCAATGTTAACTAACACTATTTGAGGTGTTTTATTTGTTTTTAGTATGTTTACGGACCCTGAAGATATTTTCTACTTTACTCAATATCTACTTCTATTCTCCATCATCAAATACATCATTTGTAATATCAGCTTATATTCAGGTCAAACACAACCCTATCAATTAGAAAATAGTTCACCTATAGGTACTATTCATCATTATCTGCCTAGCCTTTTCCCAACTATATTTGGATCGGCTCCCAGTCAATACCGGGTACTACTAAGATATTAATTTATAAAATAAATAATGAACTAAAGATTCATTGGGCTGCGGGACAACATTAGGTATGATTTGGATTAGGTAATGTTATTTTTAAAATTAGCTACTTATGTAAATTCAGTTTTTGCAACAACAGTACTTGATGATCAAACCATTAAAAGATTGTCGTTGAACTGACAAAGATTTACTATAATGCACTAATGTTATTTACAAATATGTTTAATTACATAATTATTAAGTGCTAACTTTAGCAGACACTACAGGGCACCCATTGAAAGATCTTCGTTCAACATTCTTTTGAATTGAAACTGTCAATAGATGTGTATTTTTTTCTGATTTAACTAAAGTACTTAAATGGGGTTTTCAATACTGCTGCTGGTGGTGGTGTATCTCTGGTGTGTTAACTATCAAAATATATTGTAAAAACAGTTTGCCCGAGTTCAACCCCTTGATTTAATTATTACTATACTATAACTGTAGCTAATAAGCTAATTATTCACTTTTTTTATAAGTTCATTGGGTATTTTAATTTTAAATTATTATTACATATCTAACAGTTAAGATTGTTTTAAAAAATAACTTCTTAATTAAAAAAATACCTAAGAAACGTTGCCTTGATATTATTTGTCATTTCATATTAAGTGGCATAGTCAGTGACATTGCTCGCAGAACAGATTGTCGATGGGGTGTAAAGGTTTTGGGGTTGAGACCGCGCACCAGAAAACCCAGGGTTGGAAGGCCTCCTTTATAGTATACCGATGACCTGGCGAAGGCCGCGGTAATCTGCTGGTTGTTAGATAGGACTCGTCGATGTAACGAGGGAGGCCTTTGTCCTGCAGTAGACATCTTTAGACTGAAATTATTATGATTATGATCCATCACGAATTCACGACTGCTGAGTTTCACTCTCTAGTTTTATTTTTTCCTGTGTAATGTTGTTTACGTTTTGTTAGGGTTCCGAACGAATGCAACCCTTATAGGATCACTCGTGTGCCTGTCTGTACGTCTGTCACAGCCAATTTTCTGCGAATCTACTGTAGCAAACCTGTTAAAATTTGGTGCACATAATGAACTTTTGTGACTCAACGCTTTACGTAATAAAAGAATATAGTGTGTTTAATTTTTTTTCCATAATTTAAAAAAAATGTCATTCAAGAAGTTAGATAAGAATTACCATGTCCCCCCCCACTCGCCGAAACTAGACTTTCGGAACTCTTAGCACACGAGTCCCATCCGCGCCGGTTTTACTACCCAACTGCGTCAGAGGAAGGGTAATTTTTTTCGAGCGTATGTATTTTAGTTTACGTTTTGCGATTGCGATCAGCGAATAAACCAAGTTCATGAGCTGTCAGTGTCATTATTTTCTATGGAATATTTACACTGACGGCTCTTGAACCCAGTTTAGACGTACTGATCGCGTTCAGTTTCGTTGGTGAAATCCGCTCTTGGTTTTGTTTATTGTTTACGTTTTTTTACAGACAATGGCCAATTTTGATACAACAAGTTATTTGGTCGTGAAAATATCTGACCTAGTTGACGAAAAATATATAGGCTGCAAATGTATACCTGCACGCTGGGCAGAAAACCCTTCTAGCAATAATTATTTAATAATCCGCTATCCTGAAGCAGAGAACTCTGAAACTAGATTGCTAGTCAAAAATAAAGAGCCTCCAAAACCAACATGGCCGCTTTACAGTGCATTGGTAATGCTTAGAACAGGTACTTATTTTTTTTGTTTTTTTTTTTTTATTTGAATTTCGCGGACTACCCTGGCGCTTTCACCTTAACTTAATTTTTATTAGGAGCACGGATAGCCAGAAGCAGTTTTGCCAACCATACCCAAGCAAAAACAGCAGATCACTCCCAAAAAAACAGCAAAATGGTATTTTTTTATCAGAATCGGAATCACTACCTACTGCTCATTATTTATGTTTCTTTTCCCGTAACATAAAAAGTTACACTTTTCTCCCGCGACAATGAGAAATGACTGAGCTATCCAGCAGTGCGATTCTGTAAACATGTCGAAGTGAACACTTGGGCGGGGTGCACGACGGGTGAGTTGTCAAACCATACAAATAAGATGGAATGACAGCTCAGTTGTCATTCACTCCGCCTAGGTGAACACCGTGAGATGTCAACAGAATCGACCGGCTGTTGTTTTATCAAGTACCAAAGATGTTGCGCGATGAATGGGCAAATTTATAATCCCCTAGTAAACACACGCGACGCAAGTTGAAAACTTTTTAACCGACTACGGCGAAACAAAAAGGAGGGTTATGAATTTGGCCGGTAGGTATGTATGTACATAGGTATTTATGATGTTCATCTGTTTTCTCATAACTTCTAAACCATTCATCACAATTTGACAAATGAGGAGTCATTGGAAGCCTCTACCACACCACAAGATACCACAGCTATCATCTAAACATTAATAAGTTTCAGATAAAATGTTTTCTTGTTTCATACTTTTTAGAACGTGAATTTTCTGTAGTCGGGTTTTTGTTTTTTTGTTGCTTTATGTTAAACATTAACATTATTTTTGTTTGACATGACATTTTGGGACATGTTATGACTTGTTTTGTTAAATATAGATTAAAATTAATTCGGATAGGTAGGTATATACATGCATACCATGAAGCTAGAGATTTTATCGTTTTAGACGAAATCTCCAGTATTGTTGTCAGTAGTGAATGGCCTGTCAGTTTTACGGAATTGTTCGAAAGAGTTACCGCGGCACTGGAACGTAAATGGCATTTGGAGGTACACGGAATGGTAGGTTTTTAGTGAAGCTAATATCTAGCTTCACTAAAAGCAGTAGAAATTGGTACTTAAACAGAAAACAGGGATATCATGGTCAAAAAAACAGTAAATCTACTGTTGAATCAGTAGGGTTGGCAACACTGGTCAGAAGCCAGAAAACATCAGTTTTGTCGTCGTGTCGCCCAATTATTGGATTGTATTGACTACTAGTATTGAGCTGCATTCGGTCAGACTGGAAGCTGACCCCAATATAGTTAGGCAAAGGCTAGGCAGATGAATTGACAGAATAACTGGTTTAGCGAGGAATATTGCAGGAATAGTGAATGAGCCACAAGAGGGGCAAGAAAAGATGATATCAGCGATAACGGCTTATCAAAAGTCAAAAGTTCAAATTATTTGGGTACGGTATTGCTGATAAAATATCATTTTTTTTAGAGTCGAGTACCTAGTGGTTGTGTTCCGATTCCGAATTGAGAATTTGGATTTTAAAACGTCTCAAACACTTTGAACGCCGTTACAGGATTTTTCAGTATAAAGTAGAGTATATTCAGAAACTGACCATAAGTGAAAAATGGCAGATAAAACGGTACTGAAATATGCCCCTCGTTTAACCAGTTGTACTGCATAATACGAATGCTACCAAAATATGACTAAATCAAGAAATAATAATCTTTACAGAATCTTTTGAAAATGCTATTGAGTACATCGCGGAACACGATATGGAGATCTTTCCTACAAGTGATGAACTGCCGGAAAATAATATGAACAAAACAGGTAATCATTTTCTTTATTTAATCATCATCGTATTCCTGTCCTAGTCCCATGTAACGTTTTCTTCTTTCTTTCCGTCCTGTCAAGTGTCAATCTCAAGCTATCACTAACTCCCTTTTCTTAACATTCTTCACACAATATTTCTATCTCTTATTTGGATGATAGAAACACAGACAAAAACGGATAAATCCAGTTTTGTCATCTCCATCATCATGATCCACATAATAATAACTTCCGTTTTATCCCTCTCATATCAAGAAATGATTTGTAACGTCTTAATATCTTCAAAACACATGCATATTTTAGTATTATAAATCATTTTTCAGCAGTTCCTTCAACTTCTTCTTCAACGTCACTTAAACGTAGAAAATCAAGAGATAGCACAACAAATGAGGATAACCTGCCTAAGAAAAAACGTGAATCAGCCATCCGTTCCGAAATTAATCTTAAAATGTTAATACAGAATGGACAAGTTGATACAAATAAACAAAAAGTTTCTCCTAAAAAGGTTTTTTCATTACGAAGAGAAACTAGAACAGAAACTCTTGCAACCTTGATTGGCGCTGAAAAATTTGACAAACTAGAAAAACTATATATCAAGGCTGTTGCAGCAGATTCACATGAACCAACTGAAAATGTGGAGACTAGCGACAGTGAAACTGAAACACTACCTCCACTTGATAGAAATAGACTAGAACCTGTAACTCCGAATTTGTCAACCCCAACAAGTACTACAAATGTGCCAAATACAACAAAAACAACAAATGCATCAAATACAATAAGTGTGCCAAATCAAATAACTACTACCTATGTGCCAAACTTAATAAATTCAACTAAAAAAGATACTCATGCTTTGCACTATTTTAATAACCCAAGAAGATCAAAAAGTCCATTGAGTGATAGCAATGATACTAGTACAACTCAAATATCGTCTACAAATAATCTAGGCGAAAATAAAGAACAAGAAACAGATTTAAATGAAAGTCGGTCTTCATTAAATGCAGATGTTTTAAACCTCCATAATCTTATACAAGCTACACATAGTACAGTAAACATCGAGCACGTAAAAGACATGTATAAAACTGTTTTAGAAGTCAAAAGCAAGTTAAATGCTGTGTACAAGAAGAAGAGTACAAAATTGAGAAAATCTTTTGAATTAATTAAATTGTTTGTGCCTGAGCTAAAGAGAGGACTAATTTTACCATCACTTCAAGAACTTAAAGAGAAAAGTCAGCAAACTAGTGAGGAACCAATACTTTCAGCTTCACGAAGAGAACAGTCATCCCAAAGAATAAATCCGTCTTCTCAACTGCCTTTACCATCTTCTGAACCAGCGTCTCAATCACCAGAACCCTCAACGTCTTTACCTAAATGCAGCTATGTTGCAGAATGGACGCTAAAACATAAAGGACCAGGGTCTGGTTTAACAGAAATCTTGCCAAACTCAGATATATATGTCGACGGAGCCGAATTTGTACGAAGCAAACTCCTCGCAAGAGACATGAAACACTTAGCTAGACTTATTTTTCCTTTAATATTTTCGAAAGACGCTATTAATACGTGTTCGTATACTGGTTATGGGCCGTATGGCAGGCGTCCTAAATATACAGATGCACGACCTGCGTTAGACGAACATGCCAGAAATGTTTTAGAGGCTTTCGTCAAAAAGTATGCCGAAGGGTCTGGCTGGCCTATCATTAGTCCAAAACTTATTAACGAAACTTTGAGTGTTAAATTACGGACGCAGAGATATTATTACAATTTAAAGAGATTATAGAGGTACAGACAGTACAGAGATTACAGAGGAGCTTGTAGCTAAATTATAACAGCCGCACAGGCCGTTTCAAAGTTAAGCAACGCTTGCCGAGGTTAGTCTGTGGATGGATGACCATCTTAACATACCGAGACTCTTCCGTGCCTTGGAAACCACGTTAAGCCGTTGGTCCCGGCTGTCATTTGGAGATCTTTGGCAGTCGTTACGGATTGTCAGAAGCCCAAAAATCTGACACAAGTCGTGCCAAGAAGTACCGTGTTACCCAGTTAATGGGTTGTGGAGGTCTGGTAGGCAGCTGTTCCACGTAAAATACTGGTATTCAGCTGAATCCGGTTTGACTGGTAGCCGACCCCAATACAGTTGGGAAAAAGGCTAGGCAGATGATAGAGGTACAGACAGTACAGGGTGCGTTAAGTTCTAGTAATTAATAGGCTGTTGTATATTTTCTAATCGCGTGGACAATGTTGATACCGCGATTTAATGTGGCTGACATCAGGGGCTCGAGACAAGTGAGATTCTGTCAACGGTAGCGTGGCGAAAGCGATTGTCAATACGTCAAAAATGTATGATGGGATTGACAGATGCTGTCAAAGTTGAAGCATTTATTTCAATTAAAAACCATTTACAGGCACTTATGAATTGTCAAGGTCGGTCAGTCAAAGAGGTGAAGCTATTTGCACGTTCCAGCGTTCAAGCGTAGATCTCTATGGAGAAGAACGTGCAAGAAACTCCATGGAGAGTGTCCATGGAGTTTAAATGAACACTAAAATCGCAAAAAAAATACAGCTTTTCGGAACATTTTATCAGGCCGTTCATTTGTTTTTTCGCAATTTCAGGGTTGGATTATGTTCGAAAGAGTTAGCAGGGATGGGTTTTAGTCAGTAAGAGTCTGACACTCCCTTCCGCTCCGCCCAGAGCGGGAGAAGTCATTTGATGATTTCCCATCCAAAAAAAAAAGAGTTGGTCCCATAGCAATTTGTTCATACATAGTAGATACATATGACGTTTAATCTTTTATTCCCTGTAATTCAATGTTTTAAATTTTTGTCAGTCTGTTCTGGCTAATCTCCGAAACAGTTGAATCCTCTTTTGAGTTTAATGACAAATAGGCAGTTGGTCATCAAACGTTTTTTGTTTACATAATTCTGAAAATAAAATTGAACACAGATTTCTGTTTAAGTGCATATAAAGTGAAGTACTTATTTCAAATAATATTTATTTTGTAAAAAAAAAATGTAAGTACTTAAATTGAAAAAATAAATTTTGTTGTGTCAGTTTTTATTCGTTTTATTGATTTTAATAAATGTCTTAATAATGTTATCTCCTACTTATTATTCTTACCAATACTACCATTTCTCAACTCTTGCTTGAGTTATGTGTACTTACTTACTTTTAAATATTATTATTACTTATTTTTTTCACTTTTTGTGTCTTGTGCGAGGTACAAATAAATATTTTTCTTTCTTTCTTTCTTTCATTTAAGATATTTTACCGACTTCAAAAAAAGAAGGACGTTCTCAATTGGGTTGTATTTTTTTTTGTTTGTTACCACATAAATTCGTCATTTATTTATTTATTTATTTATATAAGGTACTCCAACGACTTATTCACTAAAAACATATTACATAAAGGAATACACATATTATCTCTTATTATGGTGAATTTGTCACTTAAAGAAGTACACAGCTTATACATACTTTAATAAAAAAAAGTAAACTCAAATTTTGAGATCCATTTTAAAGTGGATAAACCAAACCATAGTTTAGTTTGGTTTATCCACCTCAAAATAGATCTTTTTTGTAATCAAATCAGTTTTTGTAACAATTATTGATGAATAAGAGTTACGAACCATAATTATGTGTGTGTATTCCCAGCGGAAAAATGTCGATTTTCTTAATTTCAGTTAAGCAGATATTTAGTGTATGACGTCGTGTAAATGTGTATGGTACGTACGAATTTGTGCATCCAACCATTGGGGAGTTATTCAACAAAAACTGTTTCCGCTGGAACTACGTCATCCCAGCGGCACTTTTTTTTTCCTATGGATGTACAAGAAAAAAAATACATGCAATAATTAGTGTATGATGAGAGGTAAATGTGTATGTTTAATTGAAATTTGTGTGTCTTAAAACTTCGAAGATATTCAAGTTTCCGCTGCGCTGACGTTTGGCTATTTGATGGAAATCATATAAATCGGTTTAGTGCAGAGTTGATTTTTTTTACGCACGTTGCTATGAATTTGTGTATAATGTTTGTGAAAACAGATTTTGAAAAAAGCATACCGTTTAGGAGATATACACGTAAAGGTGAAATATGGTTATTAGGTAATAGTACTTAAAATAGGAACTTTAGAGCCTAACTTTTAACGTTTATTTGTATCTTGTAAGGGTCTACAACGTCTTGCCAAGTTTCATTTATGTGCGCTTAGTAATTAATGAGCAATGGCATAATTTACTACGAATGGACCACTATATTTTATGACATCCTATTGTAGGACTTTTTAATGGAAAAGCAAAATAAAACATATTCCACTATTTAGTGTATTAATTCAACTATTCATATGTAAAATTTCAGCTCATTACGCTCAATTATTAAAGAGATATAATAAAAATACCAAAACAACCGAATTACATGGATAAACCGACCAAGTTTTAATGGCTACAAAAAAGCGGCCCTGCAGTACATAGAGCTAACGTTCTAGAATTTCCAGTATAGTATCGTTATCGTGTTTAATAGATTCGTACAGGCGCGTACACAATCGTTTCGCAGAAAATAAAACAACTACGTTAACTTTGTACTCTTAAAATTATTTATTAGTTACTGACTATTAAAATTAAAAAACATTATTAACAAAGTAATAATAACATCAAATAACTAACAACGCCACCACACATTGATATAAAGAATCAGTCTTTTATAAATAAGAAATACGTTGCCTACTGTAAAAGCTCAAATACTTATGTATAGGTAAATCTTAGGTATTAAGTTCCTACTAGTAAATTTTCGGAAGTTGGTCTTCTCGTTCGAGCTTTTACAGCAACAAATAAGTACGTCTTACAATCACAGAATCACAGATCTCAGATCAGGTTTATAGTGTAGTGAAGTACCGACCTACTTACCTACGTTCTAGCGCATATTCTTGCGGGAACGTGAATACCTACGGGAACGGGAATTCCAACGGGAAAAAACGGGATATGCGCGTACGAAGTCACGGGCAACAGCTTTTATTATATAAAAATGCGGGCGGGGGTTTGACTGTTGTTCTGTGTTTTGCGCTTGCCATGCCTGACAGGTTAAAAATAAGTAGGTACCTACGTAATATTATTGCGGGATTATACCTATTAATTGTGGTTTGAATAAATGCAAACAAGAACAAATGAAATTCTCGTCTCACACTTCAAAGTACCTACCTACACATATTATTATTCGAAACAAGTTCGAATAAGAGACTGCAACTTTTGAACAGCTGAACCAACTTTCATCAAATAACTATAGGTATTTACATGGCTGTCATAAACACTGTAGGTATGCACTGGAATCTATACATAGCAGATATAGACAACTTTTAGGCTTTCGGCGTCGTCGAGATGTAAGTAACAACGAACCTACCTTCCAACAGATAACATTTTGATGAGGAAGTATTTTATTAGGAAGTACTTACCTTGTTTATCTTTTAATCATTCTCACTACTGGCTCAATAAGTATGTCACAGTCACTTACACTATGTCAATAACCGAGTCCAATAGGTACATAATATTACGTTGCGGCAAAATAAACAGCGCATACGCACGTTGTCCTTGGGTGCACATTAGTATACTATTGTAGTCTTTGTCTGTAACTACTACCCGTACGCATTAACTTGGCACCTGGCTCGACACATGTCGAATGACGTTTTAATTAAAATTGAACAATTCAATTTCGATGTACCTAAATAATATAATCGCAATGATAACAGTGACGCCAAGTAAAGCGTTTCGAAACGTATCGAGCCAGGTCAAGAATTGTGTTCCGACCTGTACTAGTCCAATAATGGTAAAACACTGGAAATTTTAGAACGTTAGCTCTATGTACTGCAGGGCCGCTTTTTTGTAGCCATTCAAACTTGGTTGGTTTATCTATGTAATTCGGTTGTTTTGGTATTTTTATTATATCTCTTTAATAATTGAGCGTAATGAGCTGAAATTTTACATATGAATAGTTGAATTAATACACTAAATAGTGGAATATGTTATATTTTGCTTTTCCATTAAAAAGTCCTACAATCGGATGTCATAAAATATAGTGGTCCATTCGTAGTAAATTATGCCATTGCTCATTAATTACTAAGCGCACATAAATGAAACTTGGCAAGACGTTCTAGACCCTTACAAGATACAAATAAACGTTAAAAGTTAGGCTCTAAAGTTCCTATTTTAAATACTAATACCTAATAACCATATTTCACCTTTACGTGTATATCTCCTAAACGGTATGCTTTTTTCAAAATCTGTTTTCACAAACATTATACACAAATTCATAGCAACGTGCGTAAAAAAAATCAACTCTGCACTAAACCGATTTATATGATTTCCATCAAATAGCCAAACGTCAGCGCAGCGGAAACTTGAATATCTTCGAAGTTTTAAGACACACAAATTTTATTTAAACATACACATTTACCTCTCATCATACACTAATTATTGCATGTATTTTTTTTCTTGTACGTCCATAGGAAAAAAAAGTGCCGCTGGGATGACGTAGTTCCAGCGGAAACAGTTTTTGTTGAATAACTCCCCAATGGTTGGATGCACAAATTCGTACTTACCATACACATTTACACGACGTCATACACTAAATATTTGCTTAACTGAAATTAAGAAAATCGACCTTTTTCCGCTGGGAATACACACACCATAATTATCATGAAGACAATCAATAGGAAAAATACAAAATCGTCATCTAAGAACCGAATTGAATAAATCTTTTTTTTATAGGAAAGGATATCTTTCCGATTGGTCCCATGGAAATTTCATCAAAATCGGTTCAGTAGTTTGGATTTAAAATCAAAATAGGTGAAAAAAATAAGTCAACAAAAATTGCGTATTTTGCTTTCCTGTCACTTTCCAATGGTGGTTACAGATTACGAAAAATTGTATAGAAAAAAAAAATAATAATAATAATAACGTCTACTATAATAATATATTGTAGATAAATATCTTGACTTGGCTCGCGAGGTTGTCGACATGTGGGATGTGAATTCGGCAATCATTGTACCGATAGTCGTGTCAGCCAACGGCTTAATAACCACGAGCCTCGACCAACATCTTAGGAGGCTCTCGTTAGGCAGCTGGATTAAGGGCTTGATTCAGAAAGCAGTACTTCTGGACACGGCTCGTATTGTTAGAAGGTTCCTCTCTCTGAAACGTGAAAGAAGAAACAGTACGTGTATATTTTTTGGAAATCTATCTGACGTACTAATTAGATTTTTTTAGTCATCTACCCCATTGTTAACTAAAATGTTTCTCAAGTGGTGATGGTGATTTGTTTCTATTTGGTTTAGACATAACGGAAACAAAAGTTGGTGAATTATTGGAGAGTTGCAAACAGTTGGAAACACAAAAGTTGCCAACAGTCTCAGTGGAAACGCACCTTAATGATTATAAACCAAACTTCATTTATATCAACTTAATAAGAGATCAAGGTACCTAAATATAGATATGAGCAATCTATAGCTGTCTCAAATGGACTGGTCCACGAGGAACTAGGAGCAGAGGCAGGTCTAACGCTAGATGGGCTGACGAGATAGTGGAGATGGCGGGTCAAAACTGGAAACACGCTGCCAGCGACAAAGCTCACTGGTACTCCTTGGAGGAGTCTTTTACCCGAAGGAGGTCCGTACAAATTATTTAAAAGTTACTATAAATTTAATAGATTTTAATTTGCATAGAATAAGTAAAGCTTTATTATTAGTATTATATTATAGCCGTCTCCAGGGACCCTGGAAATGGCTATAGGTTGCTCAATCTATCTTGTACCAAAATTCATTAAAATCAGTTCAGGGATTTAGGCGTAAAAGTGCAACAAACAAACGAACTCACTTTTGCATTTATAACGATAAGTAAGGACAGGAATTTAAGATTCCTCCTAGGTATACTACTCAGATCGTTTTCAAGGTAAGTATTTACTTAAACATTTCTAAAGAAATATCACATTATTTAAGAATTCTCCGCTTCCATTCAAGTAACATACTTACTATGAAACTGATATCGCCGCCATAAAATATAGCGGAATATATTCACGAACGAAATTGGGACATTTATAGGCACTTTTAGATATTATCTCCGTGTATGGAGTTTCTTATGGTGTGTTCTTTCGACGGTTTAAGGTAGAGATAAAAAGTAAGGATACCTACCATCATATTTTTGAAACATGTTTAAGCTATGTATTTACCATGTAAATAAACTGTAAATATGTCGCAGCCAACTAGCTTAATCAGCCGTTTCATTAAAAGCCTAGCCTTTTTATTGAACTGTGCCGTTCAATCAGCGCCATTAGTGACATGGGCAAGTCAAACGATATTGAACAAAAGATGTCACTTAGGTCGCTGAAAAATCGGTGCATTTAAATGAAAAGGCTAGGCCACCAATTAAACGGCTGATTAAGCTAATTGGCTGCGACAAATACACGCAGTTAAAATGGTATGGTACCTATACTTGAACTCAGGTAAGTATTTTTCGAGACTAGCTCCGAGACTACGGCGAAGGTGGTGTGACGATCAGCGAGTCTATTCTGTCAATGTCACCGTGTAAGCTCAGGTGAAGTGAATATGAAGTGAGCTGTCAGCTGTCAATCCAAACTAGATGGAATGACAGTTCACTTCACGCTCACTCCAAAGTTTACCTACTCGGTGAGATTTAAGCAGAATAGACCGGCTGATCACGTTGACAGGTCAAAATTGGCTGGAGATCGCACAAGATAAATAAGTTTGGAAGGTGTAAGGGGAGGCCTTTGTATAGCAGTGGGACACAAATTAGGCTAGTAAAAAAAAAAAAACGGCCAAGTGCGAGTCCAATTCTCGCACGAAGGGTTCCGTCCATTATCCGTAAAAAAACGTGAGGCCCCCCTTAAATATTTATTTTATTGTTTTTTAGCTGTGAAAATTTCAACCGTCTAACTATCACGGTTCGTGAGATACAGCCTGATGACAGACAGACGGACGGACAGCGGAGTCTTAGAAATAGGATCCTGTTTTACCCTTTGGGTACGGAACCCCAATAAGCAGTAGTGTTCGTACCCGTAAAACTTATTTTTGTTGGAAGCAGACTTGTGATTTTCCTAACATCGTTTCATGCTTAAGTTGCTGTATTGGACGGCGCATGGTTCGTCGCCCGCCGGACCTTGTTCCCTTCAATAAAACTGTTTGTACTCGTTAGGGAACATTATTCCGTAGTTCATTGTGAACTGTTGTATGAAATAATGCCTTTGTGAAGCACAAAGGTTTCCGTTTGAGTGAAATAGCGTAGTTTTGTCAACTTTTCACTCATCAGTATTTGGTTGGTTTCAGCGGCTTTGACAGCCCTAGAGCAAGAAGTTATTTTATCGCAGACTAGCAGCACGCCGCAGTTTCACCCGCGTAGTTCCCGTTTCCGTGGGAATACGTGGATGAAATATAGCCTATGTTACTCCCTAATAATGTAGCTTTCCATTGGTGAAAGAATTTTTGAAATCAGCACAGTGGTTTTTGAGTTTATTCATTACAAACACTTTATAAAATATTATAAAGAGGAAAGATTTGTATGTGTGTACACATACAAATCTTTCCTCTTTATAATATTTTAGTATAGAAGTATAGATTTGTGATGAATGATTTGTGAAATAAGAAATAAATGCCAGAGACGAATTTAATTACATCACTAAACTTCTCTGTCATGAAGTGTTTCGGTGAGTGTCTATGTTACCCTGAGATAATTTTCGACTTTTCGCGAGCGCATCTACTGCAGAGATGGCATTATTCGAATAATTTTTCAATCAACTAATTATTCGAATAGTAAATTAATCGTCACAATATTAATCGTGACTATGTTAATTCCCATTAATTTTTCTAGCATGTGTTGAAGAACCGTTCTAGCGTACCTATATACTTATTCTAATGATACAAAACAGTCAAAGGTAGTCCAGGTTGACAATAAATAAAATTAAATAATAAATAAATAAATAGAAAAATAATGACACTGACAACTCATAAACGTGGTTTATTTGCTGATCCCGTTCAGTTTCATTGGTGGAATTGGCCCTTAGTCAGTTATGTTTCAGTACTATTAATAAATGTACAATGTGTAACAGAATAAACGCAATACCTCTTAAGGGGCCATTGTACTCATCATTATGAACAACTTTTACTATGGGATCAACCAAAAATCGCGAAAAGAAAATCAGCTGTTCAGTATCTACCTACATTTTGTCGAGTTACGCGTCCAGAAATTTCAGTGTTGGCCCCATAGTACGTACGTTGGACGTAGGTAGGTATAATAAAATATCCTCCACTAAAAGCTACGAAGAATTTCACAGGGTATGGTTCCCTCTTCACCGCTTCTTTAAGTTCAAACATTTAATCCTTTCAAATCACCGTTAACTTTAGCACTGGTTTGCGGACGTGAAACTTAAACTTTGGAGTCATTTAAATCAGAGAAGGAGCCCATCTGAATGTTTCAACTTGAAATAACCTCGTAACTGCCCTGTCTTGCACTACCTATTTGTAACTTTTTCTGTTGATAAATTAAAATTAAAAGTGATAATAACATGATAATAGGTACCTACTAAGAGCGAATTTCACCAATGAAACTGAACGCGATCAGTACATCTAAACTGCGTTCAAGAGCTGTCAGTGTAAATATTCCATAGAAAAATAATAACACTGATAGCTCATAAACGTGGTTTATACGCTAATCGCGTTCAGTTTCATTGGTGAAATTGGCCCTAAGTCAATCGTTATTAAATCAATTCAAGTAAGTAGACCAGGTATCTATCTTTCTTTTGTTAATCGTTATTCATTTAACCTCTCATCATGACCAAAATCGTAAGCATTTTCACCATTATTACACAAAATAATACACGGGAAAATCATTAAGTTAAGATAGGAAAGTAACGCATGAACAGTCGGGGCCCGCAGAAATTCGGGCAGGCACCCCTCGGGGGCTGCGTTGAAGATTGCTTAAGTGCTCCCGTAGCCCCCGGTGTAAGTTTGCGAGGGAACACGAGGCGGTTTTAGTCAGTAGAAGTCTGACAGACTTCTCCGTCGGCCCCAGGGCGGAGGGTATCCATGAGGATTCCCACCCCGTTACCAAAAAAAAGGTAGGTAAGAAAATTAAAAAAACTATTTTGGTAAACATGAGACCTTTCATTTAGTTTACCATTTATTATTTATTAATTTATTTATTTAAATAGAACGGCCGAAACCAATAACACTATTTAATTGATATAAAACTATTTAATACCATTTATTTAACACATTCATGCCTTCTTCTCACAAAAATTCAAACATTCTGACTCTTCCATTCATTCGCAAACATATCCAAATCTGTGTTTGAGTCCAAGAGAGCGTTAATAGCGGCTAGAGTTCGAGGAATAGGCGACTTGGAGTGTGCAACTGTACGGCGAGTTGGAACAGCCAATAGGCGGTGTTTTCTATGACCACAGTAATTGTCTGGGACAAACAGATTGCAGACCTCATTATGCAGATCAGGTGTATCACCATGTGTTAGTACTTCTAAAGGATCGTCACCGTGTCAATAGAATTACCTTTAGAATCCTAGAATGTTAAGAAGGTACTATATCCTAACTAGTGTAAGAAAGCATAACATCCTACCTGAAAGACTTACTTACCAAATATATTGTAATTCTAACTCGATTTTAATAATTAATATGTACCTAAGCTTGTTATAAGAATTAAATTAGTTATATCTATATAATTTATGTTACATTATTAGTTTTGACTTTTAACAATTGTTTAAATACTTGTATGCCAGTGAATGGCGATACATGACAGATCCATGTACCATGTTTTATACAAATAAAATATTCTTATTCTTCTTCTTGTTCCTTATTAGCGATACTTAAGTATGATGGTAGGTAGTGCACGTGTGTATTTTTTTATAAAATCAGTGCGTGGATTCCTGGGAGTCTATTCTCTAAGCCCGAAGTCCGTAGTTTCGTCCTTAGTGTCGGGCGTTTTCTACTCCGTGTCGCCTACGGACTTACGATTAGTCCCGGACCCGAACTAAGAATGAGTGACATCACGATTTGACAATATGTAGTCCGAAACTACGGACTTCGGGCTTAGAGAGTAGACCTCCTGGTTAGGAACATTGAATTTTCAAGAAACTAAAAAAAAATCATGCAGTTTAAGTTCTCATCAAAATCGGGCCAGACTCCTTTGAGAAGTTTTTGATATTCATGCACGCCCACTTGAAAAAATCGCTCTGTTCACCGACAGACGCTTGATAAGGAAACCACCCGAAGCCGTCAACTACCTATTTGTTTTATTAAAGCTGAAACAAAAGACTGCACAATACACGATCATGTAGACGCATTGTTCTCATCGAGAGAGAGGTAGGTACAATAAAACACTTATTTTGGCGTGAATAAAAAGGTAGTAAGACATGCCAGTAAATTCTCGCATGACGGCCGCCTCATAAGGTTTCTGGCGATAAAATGTTACATGCCCTAAGCAGGGATGGCACGCATCGGTTGTTGGTTTTCAGTGATAAATGTGGTAAGAAAAATAATGTTTTGTGATCGAGAATTATGTATACGTAACGGAATATTAGGGTGTTACCACACCAATCAATCGATTGCCGATCGATGGTAGAATGAAATAGTCGACGTCGATCGATAGTTGTTACTTCTTTCTTCAATCAGCCAAAGCCAAACAATCGATACCAATCGATTAACGTCGATTGCCATCTATCGGCGGCCGATCAATTGTTTATCGCCGGTATTAGTAGTACCTATCGGTGTCCGTCGATCAGCCAAAGCTACCACACCAATCGATCAACGTGATTGTGTAGTAACACCCTTAGGCCCATATTCCAAAATGTAAACTGCAACTCAACTCCAACTCCATCGGAGCTTGTCACAAATTGAAGTGTTTGCATTTGTTTGCTCATCTCTCGAATACGAAAACGTCAATTAGACAAGCTTTCATTGACAACTTCATGCTCATATTGGAGTTGGAGTTGAGTTGGAATTTATGTTTTGGAATATGGGCCTTTAATGTCAGTTGGTGAGTCAATCAATGGTATCTAGCCTTTCCCAACTATATTAGGATCGACTACCAGCCTAGCTGGGTACAGCCGAATACCAGTATTTTATAGTTGAGCGATTGACTGCTGCGGATTCGATTCTCACACGGAACAAATATTTGTATGGCCTAGGTACCTACAGATAGTTGTTCCGGGTCTGGCTGTTTGTGTATGAGAGCTTATAATGTTTGTAAACGAACCAACGGTACATGAGAAATTCCTAGTGCGGGCAACGTTTAAAAAAAAACTTCCCAGTAATTGGGTAATATTATGACACCTCTTGGCAGGACTGGTGTTAGATTCTCTAGCTTCTAACTGCCAAAGATCGACAAATAACAGCAGGGACCAACGGTTTAACGTGCTTTTTGAGAAACGGAGGAGTCTTGGTAGGTATGTTATCATGACCTATCGACGGATCTCTGTATAATCTGTATAATCCGTGAAAATACGGAAATAAAAAACTTGGACCGAATTCGGATATTGCTTTACGCACTGCATCCGAATTCGTGAAAATACGGAACTAAAGTCCAAAAACTCAGACCTCAGATCCAAATCCAAACTATTCATGCCGTCTTTGGCATATCTAAGGGTGTTACCACGCCAATCGATCTATCGTCGATCGATGGTAGAATAAATTAGTCGAAGGTGATTGATAGTTTTACTTCTTTCTTCTAACAGCCATACATGTACAATTTTTTTGTGGCCCGGTGTCCGTCGATCAGCCAAAGCTACCACACCAATCGATAAACGTCAATCGATGGCATCGATCGACGATCGATCGATTGTATGCACGAAGACGGACAGATATATGTCCTATTTGAATCCGAGGTATTGCAAAAGCGTTCATACAAACAGTACTACGGCTACTGCGTCAATATGCCTACCGAATTGAAGTCTCACGGATGAAAGAGAGAAATCGGATGACGGAAGTCGGATCTCGTGCATAAAATACCATACAAATTGTTCTATGACTACTTCGGAACGTATTTTCACGGATTCGGATCGGATGCAGTGCGTTTACCCGCTAAAGTGTTAGATATCTATCAAACATCAGACGTGATTCTTGCTATCGAAACGGACAGCCCTGCCGACTGCCGACATTAAACACAATTGACGACGTAGCAATCAGACGTGGAACAACATCACTCACGGAGTTACCGGGAGATTAGTTGTAACTAACGGCAGCCCATCGCTCCTTACACGGTACGAGAACAAACCCGTGTTGGTTTTACTAAATCTACGGGTGAAATGATTGCTATATAGTTACCTTGCAGTGGAACTATATTGTATACAGGGTCATGGGCGTACTCAGCTTCTGGCCTAGAGGATGTCAGATTTTTTAGGTCAGATCGTCCGCGGCTGCTTTGTCATACACACTACACAAAGACACCTACCACCACCTTATAGTGATTAAACTTTCGTTTCAAATACGTAGCATCACCAACAAAATCATAGTTTTCTGGAGGTGCCCAGCATCGCTTTAACATTTCCATTCGCATCTAAAGAAAAGAAAGAAAGAAAAATATTTATTTTGTACCTCGCACAAGACACAAAAAGTAAAAAAAATAATAATTAATAATAATAAAAAAAAAAAAATAAGTAATAATAATAAAAGTAACAAAAGGCAAGGCGAGGCCAAAAAGGTCCCTATCTCAGCATTATGCTGCGATACTTATAGTAAAATATCACAGCGCTGGTGTTCCGATAGGGCCCTGTGATGCCACGGATACACTTACGGAACACATAGGTACTTATTAAAATTAAAATAAAATATACAAATAAAATAATGATTATTATAAATAAACGTAAATATGAACAACTTACATACATAAATGTGAAAAAGGTACATACACAATAATACACATACTTGACCAAAGCTCAATAGCCCAGTGCTCCAGTTTCATTTGTCGATCGCATAGACAAATGACGGAACGCGCGAGCGGAGGAGGCTATGGTCGAATGTCAAAAACAAAAAGAAAAAATGGTAGAAACAGAAAGAAACATAAATAAAGCTAAACAATAATACACACATATCCTTAACAATTATATAGTTTAAAATTTAAATAGCGTGTAAAAAATTACTCATCAGCAGACCCAATAATAAAACAACAAACATCTCGGTAGTCATTACGAAAGATCGTCCAACCCATCGCTTGATATCATTTTTATGACAATTAACTCCATCTTCCAGAATGGATGTAGATTCAAATGTTGGCGCTGGATCCCCCTCACTAGATTTACTGACACTGGAACTATCCTCATTCTCATTACTCGTTATTTTTCTCTTTTTTGGTTTTGTGGCTGCAAACATTTATTTGTTCATCGGCTGGCGACTGTAGCGCTTACTCACTGCGCGGTTTTTTTATGGCAATTGCACCGTGCATTTGATTTTGCCAGTGTCTGCTGCGCGGTTTATTCAAAAGTTAGCATTACCCACGTTATAACCTCATTGTGTAAATATCATCACGTATTTTGTTTGTATACAACTACAATATTTATTTGCATGCTATATGTCATAGTATGGCGGAATGTGTCTTGCACCATAAACTTATTTAACATCTTTTTACCACAGTTTTTGCAAATAAAAATTTACTTAAGTACTTACAATAACATAATTAGCTTTTTCGCGGATCTACTCCTGTGACGTTCCCCTGCAGTTTTGTGCATTTTTTATAAAATTTCCAAAAACTGCTTCTAACCATGTAGTTGAACAACATTCTTTTATTCAAATTCCCTGCCGGAATCTGTTTTCTGATAGTTTTAACCAGGGGCTCGAGAAAAGTAAGATTCTGTCAACAGTAGCGTGGCGAGGTGATTGTCAATACGTCAAAAATGTATGGGATTGACAGATGCTGTCGAAATGTCACGTGATCAAATTCCTACATGTTGGCATTTCGACAGTCGCATTTGCTAATTGAATGGCACATTGTCTAGGGCCTCTGGTCGTCATTAAGTCAAAAGTGAATAGGTTACTTCTATGCTGATGGACTTGATGGTAAGTAATGAAGTGGTCGTCGATGGCACACGCTTGCTTACAATAATATTTATTCACTCTTGACTTAAAGATCAGTATTTGGGAAACACACAATCCCGCAGAGATTTACCTACAGCTTAGCAGCGCCTACGCCCAATGAAAGTATTACCAAAACGTTTCATATCTTATCTGACTATACGTCATGTGTCTAATATATCTTATGTTTAGGTATGTAAGAACATGCATATAGCTAAAGTAAATGCTAGAATATCCATCGTTAGAAAACGCTTATGATAAAATCTAACCTACGGTTACGGAGGGAACATATGAGATAACGTCACTCGCCATGCAACATCTGGATGGATTAGATATGGTTGGCGTTGGCTTTTTAGGTACAAATTAAAGAGTCGCAGCTATATTGTGGTTTGTTTCGGGTGGTAACTGTTTCGGATTCGGCGGGAGGAAACGCCAGGGTGTTTTCATTGTGAGGATCGCCCGGAGGACGCGGTGGAGAATACAGTGGAGGTCTGCCCTGCTCGGGTGGAGCACCGCCGTGTCCTCGTTGAGGCGATCGGCGGCGGTGACCTCTCGCGTCCGGCCTTGGTTCAATCCATGGTCCGGAGCGAGGAGGCATGGGAAGCCGACACCTCCTTCTGCGAAGCAGTAATGCTAGTTTAGGAAGAGGCGGGCCTCGTGAGGGAGAGACTACCCTCACGCCCCTGCTACCGCAACATAGGGAGACGCCCCGGGCGTCGGAAGTGGCAGGCCGATTCCCGGCCACTATGGACTGCGGATGGCGAGCGTTGGGTGGCTCGCCGTTTGGTCAAAGCGACGGCACTTTGTGTTCCACGCGAGCCTCAGAGAGATGTCAGCATAGTAAAAGGGGCCTGTTAGGGCCAGGGTTGCGGATTCTGTTTGAAAGAGTTACCGCGGCCCTGGAAAGCAAAGGGCACAAAGAGGAGCACGGATGGGTTTTAGTCAGTAAGAGTCTGACTGAAAAAAAGGTATATTCTGGTGATAGAACTGATTATGTTAATGATATCTGGTGAAGGTCGCGGCTACTCGCTGTTTACTAGACGCACAGCTTACTAACCTCGATTAGTAATCATCAATTAAGTTTAGTTTCTTCAGTAAGACAGTAAGAGAGGTGGCACATGTATTCTTGCAAGGAAGGGTTACCAGTTTAAAGAGCTTCCAGATATAGCAAAATTGTCTATTACCGGAATTTTCGAATGTTGCGCTATTGATCTGCCTATGTATAATACAATTATTGTTTGTTTATATAGGGTACCAAAGTCCAATAACTTACCTTTATTTTTTGAGCAATTAGAGAAGGTTTTAAGTACTATTTGTAACAGAAATTTAAAAAGAAGTGTCGTAATGGCAGGTGACTATAATATAGACTGTCTTAAACGTAGTAATACTCTGATTGATCTAGAATGTTTACTCTTAAGTTATAATTTAAAGTTAGAAATAAATCAGCCAACTCGACTCGCAAGCGGCACTTGCATAGATAACTTTGCACATAATGTGGGGAAAAAGTGTAAATCTGACGTAATTGACTTCGGCCTGTCAGACCACACAGCGCAAGTACTAAAATTACCGGTTAGTAAAAAAATTTTAATAAATTATTGGCGAACAAATAGACGAGATTATAGTAAAGTAAATATGCAAAAATTCAAAAATTATATAAAATCTTTTTCTTTTTCTGAAATCTATAATACAAATAATCCTAACACAGCATACAGTGCATTTTTTGAATCTTTCATGATGCTGTATAACTTATGCTTTCCTTTCCAAAACGTTACAATAAGAACCAAACTAAAACCTAGGTGGGTATCACGAGGCATTAAAATCTGTAGTAAAAAAAAGAGAGAGCTTATGTGGAACTATAGGTTAAATCGTAATGAAGTAAATAAAACTAAATTTAAAAAATACTCAAAACTATATAAAAACATAATTAATTTAACGCAACGTGCACAAAATAATCACAAAATAAAAACATCTTCTAATAAATCTAAAGCCACATGGGCGATCATAAATAAATCTAAACTGAATTTACCAAAAGATAGTATCACTTCCATAGAAACAAATCACAAAATTATAACCAAGCCATCCGAACTTGCGAATGCCTTTAACAATTTCTTTATAGAAAAGATAGAACCAATACCGGACGCCGGTAAGAATGTAACTGTAAATATTCCTAAATCGAGCCAATCTATGTTCATGGCACCAAGTACTCCATATGACATACTTCAAATTATAAAATCGCTTAAAAATACTACAAGTGTAGGATATGATGGGATCTCTACTAAAGTCCTTAAGTATATCGCTTATTATATCTGTGACCACCTAAGCCATATTATTAACATGTGTATTACCACTGGTTCATACCCGGAAAGTCTCAAAACTTCTATCATTAAACCCATCTTCAAAAAAGACAACAAGCGGAATATGAACTGTTACAGACCAATTGCACTTATTCCTATAATTTCGAAAATTTTTGAAAAGTACATATATAATCAAATTTATAATTATCTGGAAAAATTTAACATTCTTTCGGAAAAGCAGAAAGGTTTCCGCAAAAATAAAACGATAAACATGGCTGTTTTTGATTTTATAAATAACGTGATGGGGAATGTGGATAGAAGGACGCCGGTATGTACCATTTACTGTGACATGACCCAGGCTTTCGATTATGTTAATCATGACATTCTCCTTCGTAAACTAGAAGCTTATGGCATTAGAGGCAATATATTAAATCTCATAGAATCATATCTAAAGGATCGTAAACAGTATACAGAAATATCTAAAGTGAACATTAATACCAAAAAAGAAGAAACTTATTCATCTAAAAAACGTATAGTTAAATATGGAGTCCCACAAGGGAGCGTATTGGGTCCTTTATTATTCATAATCTATATAAATGACTTGCCACTAGTAACTAAATATCCAGTCTCACTTTTTGCTGATGACAGTACAGTCACTATTGATTGTATAAATAAAGATACGTATGAACCGGAAATTAATAACACAATCAATTCAATAATTAACTGGTTAGATAACAATAATTTAAAGATCAACCTAGAGAAAACAAAAATTATGTTCTTCAGCCAACGTTTAGAAGCACAAAATGTTAATGTTCAATACAAATCAACCGTTATTAAAAAGGTGGATACAGCTAAATTTTTGGGCCTAATCATTGACAATCGTCTGAACTGGAAAGCACACACAGAAGAATTAAATAAAAAAATATGTTCTTCTGCCTATGCTCTCTATAAACTAAAACCTATCATAAGTATCAATGCCCTTATAACTGCCTACCATGGTATAGTCGGCTCGATATTGAGGTTTGGAGTTTTATTTTGGGGAAACTGTACAAATAGAGAAATTATTTTTAGGTCACAAAAAAGATGTATTAGGGCTATGTTTGGTTTGAAAATAACTGATAGTTGCAAACAGTATTTTATAAAGTATAAAATTTTAAGTCTGCCGTCCTTATTTATTTATGAAATAGCAAATTTTGTACAAACCAATCCCAACCTATTCAGGAAACTATCAGACGTATCTATTCGTAATCGACGGGATAATAATAGATTATGTGTACCAAGGTCAACCACGGCATTGATGCGAAAAAGTATTTTTTGTTTAGCACCAATCATATATAATAAAATCCCAAAACCTATTAGACAAATGCCTACTGCTCTATTTAACATGCATTTAAAAAAATTTCTTGTAAATAAATGCTATTATACCATATCGGATTTCTTAAATGAACGCAATTAATTAAGTACATTTTTCTGCAATTACGACATTTTTACAATTTGAATCTCAAATCCATAACCTTATCTGTACATTGTCTTCTTTTTTAAGTAGTATTACGATGAAAAAAATAAATAAAAAAATATTGTTTTGTTGTTTCAAACTCAAATCTTTTGTGGTTATTAACCAAATATGTTGTTTTTGTACGCCATAAATGGCAAAACATGCAGATCTAACCATTATTATAAGACCTTGCACATTATATGATGTATACTCATGTTTTTACAATAAAAATCTATTCTATTCTATTCTATTCTATTCAGCTTAGCTCGCAATCCGGGGTAATTTTTCATACTTATAAAATACACATCAGAAATTATTTCAGCTATTGCACCTAAGCTGTCACAGGCTAGTTTGGATGTGTCAAGTAAAACGCATAAGTACCACAAAATAAATGAACCAATACAACGTGTAGAATAAACGCAATGCCCCTTAATGACCCTTTAAGAGTTATTGCGTTTATTCTGTACTCATTATTATGAACAACTTTTACCATGGGACCAACCTAGATATCGCGATAAAAACAGCTGTTCAGTACATTTTGTCGAGCTACGCGCATATAAATGTATGGGGCAGATGAGTATGACCCCTTAAGTTTTGCGTTTATTATGTAACACGTTGTATAAGTTGGGAAGCTGTGTGTCGTATTCTCGCTAAACGGTCATCGCTCATCAGAATGCCGAGACTCGTGTGCTAGACAAAGCCATGCTTAACCTTAAAGATAGGCCCCTGGTACAGTGCTACTAAGAGGCTACCAAAATAAAATAGCAACCATCGACTATCGGTTGACGACCCCTGATACCAAGTCACTTAAAGAAACTTCGTTACCCAAATCACCCGAAAACAAAATCAAACTTAGAAAAGCCGTATTACTACAAAAAGCCGCTATCATTTGCGAGCGGAATGTAAAAGAGCATTCAACGTGTATGCCTAGGCCGAGCTGCCGAGATTCTAGGCACGTTTTCAGATAAAGCTGCAATACGGTGACGTCGGCAAATGGGACCTACTAAGTACGTGACCGTGGGACTTGGACCTTTTTTGTAAGCAGTTTCCTTACCGCACGAAAATTTCCCTGTATCGTGGATGCGTTTACTTTTTTCTTTTTCTTCTTTTTTTTTTTTTTAAAAAAACGTTGCCCCACACTAGGAATTTCTCCTGTATCGTGGGTGCGTTTACAAACATACAAATTCACATACACAAACAGCCAGACCCGGAACAACTTTCTGTAGGCCATACAAATATTTGTTCCGTGCGGGAATCGAACCCGCGACACGCAGCGCAGCAGCCGATCGCTCAACCACTGCGCCAACCGTGTCGTCAAAACTGCTACTGACATGAATATCTTTTTGGCTACTCAAATACCCACAGGATACAGGTGTTTTTAACCGCCTTCAAAAAAGGAGAAGGTTCTCATTTCGGTTTTATGTTTATTACCTCATATCTCCATCATTTATGCGGTTCATAATATTATATTATTATATATTTTTAAAAAAAAATTTTCGATCACGAGATTCTGCCATTGGCTTCGCCCACGTGAATGTCGGATTTAATCCCAAGGGAACAAATTTTTATTTTTTTATTATTGATTGGCACGCGCTTGACCACAATCTCACTTGATGGTAAGCGTTGATGTGGTCGAAGATGGAGCACGCTTGCCTAGAAGAAACATATTCACTCTTGACTTAACGACTCCCCGGTTGTAGCTATTAGAGTAAGTTTTATTTGGGACAATAAGCATTTTTTCATTTTTTCAGCTATAAGAAAACACAGACTCTGGCAGGGTATTCCACGCCTTAGATGTACCGACACACAATTAATGTGTTCCCGAAACGTTTTGTGCGTGTGAGTGGGATGTCCACAGACTACCGGAATAAAAAATAGCCTATCTCTGTGATAACTTTCATCCTGATCAGTTCAGCCGTTCCGGCGTTATTAAGTGACAAACATCAATCTATCCAAAGTTTCGCTTTTATAATACTTAGTAGTAAAAATTAAAGTTATTTTGTACTTCGTAGTGTTTTTTTTTTATTTGGAAGTCGGTTGTATTTTTTTTTTACTTTTTTGTGGTACCCCACACCTAACAACGCCACTGTAAAACCAAACTAATGGTCTATTTTACATGCACTTCTTCTCTTCTTGCTTTCATTTTATGAAAGCAAGATGAAAATAGCATGCATCAATAGCTAAACAAGAACGAATCACGAACTAGTGATCAATCATAATATTATTACAATAAGTTAACTCAAGTTTGTCTTAAGTCAGGACGTATCTACTAAATTGATTTATCTTATTTAAACTTAGGCTTGGAGATGATAGATTTCATAGGCTAAGCAGTTTGTTTGGACTTAAATTTAATCTAGATTATATCCTAACGAACAGACTTCGATTTATCTTAATAAATACTAGAAAACTTCATGTACCTAATGCTTTCTTCAAGGACTACATTTTTTATGTTACCAGGGGCTCCAGACAAGTGACATTCTGTCAACGGTAGCGTGGCGCAGGCGATTGTCAATACGTCAGAAATGTATGGGATTGACAGATGCTATCGAAATGTCACGTGACCACATTCCTACATTTTGGCATTTCGACAGTCACATTCGCTAAGTGAATGGCACTTTGTCTAGGGCCTCAGATGGCCAATTCTACTAATTTTTAATTTCAACAACGTTCAGTCGCAATCTGTCAAAAAAGCCTCAATTAAATATATTTTTGAAAGATTGCGACTGACATGCGGATGCGAACGTTGCTTAAAAATATGTAAAATTGTCACTCAGATACTGACCCACTGCTCAGCAGACGCCTCCACCAAGTATATCTAAGAATTATTAAAAACACTACAAAGTACAAAATAACTTTAATTTCGGAAGTCGGTGTTTTTGGTTGCTTCTTCGTTATTTGACACCGACTTCCGAAATTAAAGTTATTTTGTACTTTGTAGTTTTTTTTGGAAGTCGGTTTATATACCAACATGAAATAAAACTAACTAAAAATGGCCGTCTGTCTGTCACCCCATAATGTTAAATGAAATTGATTTTAGCATAATTTTGACTAATTTCAAACTTTAATTTTAAACTAAAGTTTCAAACAGCACTAAAATTAACTTTGTTTATTAGTTAGCGACTAATGTTCGTGCTAATAATGAATGAGGTTTCGTCTGAAAACTCTGAGTCTCTTTTTATTTTTAAATATGTTTTAGTGCAGTGCAGTGTTGGCCCAGGCATTTGATATATTTTATCTCATAGTGACTGCGTGCTAAACGTTGAAGGAAAACATCGCGAGGAAACCAGCGTATATTAGAACCAAAAAAATAACTACTTTTAACATCTATTGGGCCAGTATGCAGGATTATGGCACACTTTTTCTCAGTGAGGCTTAAACTTATAACGTTCCCACAGCTGGGACACAAGTTCCAGCAGTGGGAACGTTATAAGTTTGTGATGCTATGTTTGACCGCTATCTCTTCTTGATTTCAAATACTTGAGTAGGTTCTAGTGTGTTTTCGTGGATGTCAAAAGTCATCAAATTTTTCTACATTAGTTCAACTACTATTAGATATTGTACAAAGTAAAACAGAATAAACGCAATGTACTTATCATTATGACCTACTTTGACTATGGGAGCAAACCCGAATTAACTGTTTCACGTAACTTTAGGAATAATCTAGTTTTATTAAAGTTCAGATAATATTACCTGTGACATACGCGTACACACACACGAGTAAGTACGTTTAAAAAATACTACCAATCTTAACAAAAAGGTTTTTTTTTAATCACAGTGTCCCGGGATCTCAGGCATGTCCATACTATGAAAACACGCCGCAAGTACCAAAAATAGCTCTACCTAGTGATCAGAGTATCACTGTTCATCATTAACCGCCTCATAATTACATTACATGCCAATAATCTAATAATACCTATATATTAATATAATCAGGTGTTTGTAATCATCGTATTAATTAGAATATAATTTGGCATCAATGCTAATCAATTTAACGAAGTATCTAATATCAATTGAACACATCTGTCAGAATCAAATTGATTGATTTATTTACTAGCTTCTATGAGCGGCTAAAGTCAAATCCCAAGGGAGCATACACGCGGGTTGAAAAGTAGCACACGTTGACACGTGCTATTCCAGATTTTAATCAATCTATATACCGAATTTTGTCCAGATTCCTTCAGTCGATGTAAGCTTTCGCATTTATTATCTTTTGTGTACCTCCCCAGACAGGAAACTTACCAGGCGCCTTCTGCGACTGGATAGGGGCAGCTTACGAATGGTGGCGGGGACCATTTGATTATCGGACACTGCTCACTAAACAAATATTTTCACACGATAGGTATAACGGACAGTCCTCTGTGCAGAGCATGCATGCAGAGGAAACGGTATCGCACATGCTCCTTGAGTACACAGGCGTCGTTGAAATACGGAGGCAAGCAATAGGGACACCAAATTCACTGACAGATATCCTGAACACACTAGGACTGATATGCTTCTTCTGGAGGTTGGCTGGTTGGAATAACGGCCGCCAGGGCTCACGCACAATGGTTCAACATCAGGACTAAGTGCGGAAATTATACCCCAACAGATAGATAGATATTTTGTGTACTGCAACAAGCCATTCTCTACTGGTCCTTGATCAATCAGATCTAAAATGAAACACTCCGGAAAAGAACTGGAGCCCTACTATGAGCTATGACGTGCCAATACCGTCACGATTCAGTTCGGCTATGCATCTTGTGTAGCTACATCTTCCCACACCGGATCATGATGATTGTTGCTGATGTTGATTCCGTTGTTGTTGCTTGATATTTAATTGTTGTTACGATTTCTTGTCCTAATTTTAAAGGACAAGCATCTGTCTCTGGGACTCGTCGAACTTCATGGCTTCGGGGATTTACTATTGATCATAATCAGCACTCACCAGAAAATCTCTGAAGCATAATACACGAGACATAGACTGGCAGTGATTGGAAATTATGTGATTAACGTATCATTAAAAAAAAACAAAAAAAAAAAAATAGGTTAAACCGTTGCAAATCTATCTCACCACTAAACTTGTACACTAAGCGACTCCAGCTAGACGGGAATATCTCAAAGTGTAAATATATCCCCAAGTGGAGTCCTTTCTAACATATTATCTTCCACGGGACATGCATAATGCATGCGAAATGCGGACCAACTTCCAGCTAGACATTGTAAAATGGCTTCAGTTAACACATTTTAAGCTCATTCTTAAAGTTACGTTGAAGTTTCAAGTTTCAATTTTGTCTTGGGATTGCGTTTTTGCATTTTGAGCGAAAATTGGGTTGTAATCTAAAACCTTGTAGGCCTCTGGAGTATTGTCTAAAATGCCGAAACTCCGCCTGCGTCATTTAGGGTAGGTAAAACACTGGGGTCGCGGGTGCTCTGAGTGGGGACCGAGTGATCCCAGGAAAGACGGCAGCACAGTGATGACGTACTGCTGTGTTCAGCGAAGCTCAGGAGAGACCCCTGTACAGTCTATCTAAGGATGGCATGGCATGATTGCCCAACAGGTGTTGCACAGGGGAGTTCCGGAATGATATTTTGTGCTTAAAGGAAGAAAGATAGAAAAAAAGAAAAAAAGAAAGAAAGAAAGAACGAAAGAAAGAAAGAAAAAAAGAAAAAAAGAAAGAAAGAAAGAAAAAAAAAAGAAATAAATAATTTATTTGCTTATAATGTAGGTATACATACTGGATAACTTTTTTTGCAGTGCGCAAACTTTGAGAACCACTTCTGCCCATGTAAATGAACAACTTTCCCCAAGAAAGCCATAATCAATTCCTAAAAAAAAATTTGAACTTCCCATACAAAATTGTCATCATCTGACCACAATTTGTATGGGAGACTCAATTTTTTTTTTAGGAATTGACTATGGCTTTCTTGGGGAAAGTTGTTCATTTACATGGGCAGAAGTGGTTCTTAAAGTTTGCGCACTGGAAAAAAAATTACCCAGTATAGGTTGGAATATTTGTAAATTTACCCCAATGTCCGGGCGCCTTCTGAAGGTTTCCACACGAGAGCAAAAAAACCCTAAGGAGTATGAAGGGTTTGTAGCTACTGATCTCGTAGTGACGACACAAGTTTAGAGTAAATTTGGTTCTTTCTTGAAAGAAAATCATGCAGAGCGACTATATAGCTTATATATAGCTTCTTTGAGAAAAAACTGAAATCCTAAAAAACATGAATTCTCTATGTTAATCTACCGACTTTGTATTTTATAAAGCAACTATGGCTTTGCTCGTTATAATATTTATAGATTATCGTAAAAAAAACTATAACCGTCTCCAAGAAATCATCTATCTCTGTCCAACATTCACTAAAATCGATTCAGCGTTTTACGCGTGAAAGAGTAATAAACTAACTCAGTTTCGCATTTATAATATTACCCATCTAGTTTTAACGATGAAGATGGTCAAAACTCATCACGGAAGCCATTTACAGAATGTTTGATCAAGTTTGCTAAGAAAAACTGCTGGTTTATTATAGTAGTTTTTGCTATAAGCCGTAGATTCAAGATTCAAAATCACCATCTTCAGGGTGTTCTGCAAGGTATAGCATGGAATCCATCAATATTTTTGCTCGCTAAAGCTTCTAGATGCACTCGATAAGGAATTTTGGTAAAAAGATGACTGGTAACTAAGCTAATATATATAGCTCAGTGAACAGCATAAGCACAAGCATAATCAGCTTGCCATGTTCCCACTGCTGAAAAATAAGCTTCTTAATTGTGCAAGAGAGTGGGTCGTAAGACCCACTCTCTTGCACAAAAACCAAATCACACTGGACCTACGTGTTGTGTTATGTGTATACATAACACAACACGTAGGTCCAGTGTGATTTGGTAAATAACGTATGTTCTACAATGCTTCTAAGTTTGAAAACAGTGGTGATGAAATAAAACGTACCTGCCTGGGCTGAAAGTTTTAACCCACAATTTACGACTTCAACGTTTTTTCTTTTATAACCAAAGACAAAACCTGTACTGTTTCACTGCTCGGCAAAGGTCTTCATAGCTTTCCAACGTTCTTTATGTTTTCCTACCTCCGGTCAGTCTGTCAGGAACGAGTCTAAATCGTCATACCAGCTTTTCTTTGAAAGTTTTTTAAGACTCAAATAAAATCAAAAACAAATTTACTTCAAATGTACCAAATACAGATTCTCAGTCAAAAATATAAAGCTAGTTGCACGTACCAAACCAATTCTCCGACTCTGTTCTCGTATGCGTTGAGTCTCTCTCATAATCAACAATATCTCTCCCTCTGTTCTAGCATCAAACTTCGTAATAATTATAATCAAAGTCAGGGTGTGCGTCACAAATTAAATTACTTACGCATTGCTCATTGGCAATCAGCTGAATGTAACTTGATCGGATCGAATGCCTTAACATGCTGTTATGGATTAACTTGACTCACTAGGCGGTGAGAACACCACTGATTTTGATATTCCAGAGGCTCCGGAAAAGTGACATTCTATTGGCGGTCGCGTGGCGAAGGCGAAAAATATATGGTGACTAACACTTGAAATATCACGTGATTATCATCATCATCCATCGGTTACCCGCGACCCTCACCAACCGGTAACCAGTAACTGATGGATGCGATCGAGATGATGATGATAATTATCATCATATCAGCCAAGTGCCGTCCACTGCTGATCGTAAGCCTCCCCAAAGAGCGCCAACCATCCCGGTCTTGAGCAGTCCACATCCATCCGCTGCCAGCCACCTTCTTCAAATCATCGTTCCATCGTGCCGTGCCCGCGACGTGATCAATCTCATAGTTGCAAAAGAGTTTGGCAGGTAAAAACAATGGTGGAGTAAACCTGCTGCCGCTCAGCTGCCTAGTGCGAAACCACAAGCATTGTCAATGAACTTATGCGCAGTAGTAGTACCCACTAATACAGTGCAGTGAAATACATATACAGTCCGGTAACTGTCGATTGTAAATAAGTCAAGAGTACAGTATTTTATACAAACTTGCAAGTTCTTACGTTCCAATCTTCGAGGTCAAGCGACGCTCACCGAGACCAGCGCGTGGATGGATGACCATGTGAACATACCGAGTTTATTCGTGCCTCGGAGAGTACGTTAAGTCGTTGGTACTGGCTGTCATTTGTAGATCTTTGACAGTCGTGACAGGTAGTCAGAAGCCAGAAAATCATTGATACCTAATCATTGGGTTTTGGTGGTCAATACAGGTCGCTCCATGTAAAATACTGGCATTCAGCTGCATACGGTTAGACTGGAAGCCGACCCCTACATCTACAACGTGTAACAAAATAAACGCAATACCTCTTAAGGGGCCATTGTACTCATCATTATGAACAACTTTTACTATGGGACCAACACTGAAATCGACTGTCCCATACATTTTTGTGCGCATAAACTAGAGAATATTTACAGAACAGCTGATTTTTTTTCGCAATTTCGGGATTGGGCCCATAGTAAAAAGTAAGTGACCCTTTAAGAGGTATTGCGTTTATTCTGTTCCACATTGTGTACTAGTAGTTGGGAAAGGGCTAGGCAGATTTATTACCGATACCGCTTTCACCCGCAAGAGGCCGAAAATCCTATCCTACTAATATTATAAAAATGCGAAAGTTTGTGAGGATGGAGTAATGTATATTTGTTACTCTTTCACGCAAAAACTACTGAATGGATCTTGATGAAATTTGGCACAGAGGTAGATTATAGTCTGGAATAACACATAGGATACTTCTTATCTCGGGAGTATATTCCCTGGGGATAATTTCCAAATTCACGCGGGCGGAGCCTCGGGCGGCAGCTATTTACGTGATGTTTCTGATATGCAGGGTGTTCCAAAAATGCGTGGCCATATTTAAGGGTGATTTTGGGAAGCTGATATACACTTAGGAAAAAATAACGAAACATTTCGACCAGGGAAAACAAATAAAAAGTTCCGAAGAAATGACTTTACAAGCAGTTTGTTACAGTTGGTGGCTTTTACTTTAGTTCAATGACCGATTGGGTGTCACCAACTGCTTGTAAAAGTCTTTTCTTCGAAAAATTTTAGTCGTTTTTATATGTATATTTTTTCCTTAATGCCACTCAACATCTGCCTTAAATATGGCCACGGAGTTCTTGAATACCATATATAGGTATTATTTAGCCACTAGCTTTCCGAAACCAATTTGCAGATGAAGTTTATGAAATTGCTGATATTATTAAATAAAATATATTTTTAACTAATTTTTTTTTTTGGGACAGGTCCGTCACACATTTCCAATCCACTGCAACTCCCGAAAGCCAGAATCAACAGTGGCGACTACCAGAAAAACGCCGAGTCAATAAAGCTCGACGAATCCCGGAGAAATGATTCAACTGTCTTGGATCCCGCAACGAAATTAATCAGAAAATATCAGCGGAGGAGTAGGAAAATAATAATAGTTTCTAATTCCCTCCTTATCAAGCAGGAGACAGAACAGAGCTAGGCCAAAGGCACCAAGGGACTTATACAACTGGGTTAAACCCAGTTGATACATTAACACTGACAATAATGGATCCTAAATTGTGAGCTACTTTTGATTCCAGTAACTGGCAGATATATCTAACATGAAATTCACATCGAGCTTTCAAAAGCCTCGGTGGCCATTTTTATCAAGCGAATTAACATATTTAGCTGAACTTCACCCGGCTTTAACATTTATAAAACATAAGTTTCCATTGTTATGGTCCGGCTTTAAGTTGCTCGAAGTTTTCTATTATGGTCGGAGGAAATCCTTTTTTAAGTTGTGGTTGGTAAGTTTTGCTTGAAACTTTTGTTAAAATGAAAGTCGGAATAAGCAAGCTTGTTGTTTGCTGTAACTACAATATTTTCAGTTGACCTGGCGTGTCCTAGTTTTAGTAACGGTCTTTTTAAATGCCATCTACGTCCACTGATGATAGCGCTTTTTAACCGACTTTTAAAAAAGGAGGAGGTTCTCAATTCGGATGTTTGTATTTTTTTTTTTTTTTATGTTTATTCGCGCATAACTCCGCCGCTTGCCAACCGATTTGAAAACTTCTTTTTTGTTGGAAAGGGCGAAATGGTCCCATTGAAATTTTATCAAAATCGGTTCAGTAGTTTGGTTTTTAAATCCAAATAGCTGGAAAAAATTTTAGAGGTAGCGGAACAGAGAGTAAAGTCCCGCAAACCTCCATTGAAAAGGGAGGATCCTCCGACCAGACGGTTGTTTGTGTCTCGTGGGCAACTGCCCGAGTGTTGATATTCGGGCTTTGCTTGTGCTCTAATCGCACTGTAAACTTTGATACCGCGATTTAGGATTTTGTAGTTAGTTCGCAGCTAGTCGAGATAGATGGCGCTGCGAGTCTCATTTGTTGTGATGTTGATTCTGCTACGTTGATTTTTGTGGCGGCATGAATGCCGCTACATCACTCCCCTCCGGAGACCGGAGGTCGATAGTGGATGAGTCGTCCATACATCTTGAAATGCTTGCCAGGCCAGTGGAAGGTTGGTTCCAGTGAGTCGGAACCGGAAGTCGCAGAGTTCTCGGTGAGTCGGAACTGTCTGCGTCGCAGAGTTCACGGTGAGTCGGAACTGTCTGCGGTGCCCCGATGCTGCTGCTGGCGTGACTGCTGGCGTCGACCAGGAGAGGTTCTTCAAGGCTCTTCATGTGACTGGCCGAAGGTGCAGTGTGCTTGCCATGGTGGGTCGGAGCTGTGCGACGTGCTGACGTGACTGCTGGCGTCGACCAGGAGAGGTTTTTCAAGGCTCTTCATGTGACTGGCCGAAAGTGCAGTGTGCTTGCCAAGGTCGCTGATGAGGTTGATGATAGAGGCTGAGGATGCTGACCAGGAATGCGCGTCCGCTGCATGCTGGTGGTCAGGATACCCGTAGAAGCCTAGGGTTCTGGCTGGCTGTATGACTCGCTGCTCGAGAGCTTGAGGTCAGGATGAGGAGAAGTGATGATGTCGTCATGATGAAGTAGCTGCACGAAGGCTGCGCTGACGTCCAATGTCGAGGGTCACCAGTTTGGAGGTAGCGGAACAGACAGTAAAGTCCCACATACCTCCACTGGAAAGAGAGGATCCTCCGACCAGACGGTTGTTTGTGTCTGGTGGGCAACTGCCCGAGAGTTGATATTCGGGCTTTGCTTGTGCTCTAATCGCACTGTAAACTTTGATACCGCGATTTAGGATTTTGTAGTTAGTTCGCAGCTAGTCGAGATAGATGGCGCTGCGAGTCTCATTTGTTGTGATGTTGATTCTGCTACGTTGATTTTTGTGGCGGCATGAATGCCGCTACAAAATATGTGGAAAAATCATCCATGTATACGAAATTGCGTATTTTTGCTTTCCTTTGACTTTTCAGTGGTGTTGTTAGGTTAGGCAGTGACCTCTCGCTGCCGGCTGTAGTCCGTTCTATGGTCGGCGGTGAGGAGTCCTGGGACGCGGTGGTCTCCTTCTGCGAAACTGTCATCGCGCAGAAGGAGGCTGCGGAAAGGGAGAGGGAGATGTCGAGTGCTCACCCGGCCCGCAGCAGGCGCACCGGGCGTCGGAGGAGGGCATACGCTGCCCTCCTTCTGCCCCCCTAACTGGGTCCAGGGGCGGCGGACTTGGTGATGTCCGTTGCCCCCCATTCATCCGGACCCGAGGTGGCGGCGCGTGGTGTTCCCGTGCGCCCCTCTGACGTCGCGGGGGCAGTTAAACACCTCACTCCCCCCGCTTACGAGATGTGGCCCGCAGAGGCGGGCCGGCACCAGCCGGGGATTACGGAAGTCGCATACGTTCCCGCGATCCCCGGCGTAGGTGGAAGATGGAACACCGGGGTGGTTTTAGTCAGTAAGAGTCTGACAGACCCCTCCGCCCGCCCCAGGGCGGAGGACATCCATGAGGATTTCCCCCCGTAAAAAAAAAAAAAAAAAAAAAAAGGTTACCACTAAAAAGTGAAAAATAAAAACTTTTTCACAAAAAAAGAAACCGACTTCGAAATTAAAGTTATTTTGAACTTTGTAGTGTTTTTTGGAAGTCAGTTTCTTTTTTTTGTGAAAAAGTTTTTTTTTACAAGTCCTCCATAAGCGAATATCCTTCTTTTCATCCCTTTGAAGCAGGCACGGGCGTTGATATGTATGTTAGTCAGTCAGTATCCCTTTTATAGACAGGGTGACTGGTATTAAGTGCGTTCCTTTAAGTTGATTTGCATCAATTTTGACTCTGAAAACTTGGGGTCCGTAGGGGTTGTTTTCGAGTTATCTCACGACCAAAAACTGCAAATGATAAGAAATCTACCCGGCTCTGGATAGTCAACTGATATTTTATGGATAGCTCATGATCCTGAATCGTGGTGTTAAGATTCACCGCTGAATAACTAGGTAAAAAAAATTGTCATGCAAAAAGGAGCTTAATACACGGTTGTAAGATCATATCGAGTTATCTCAGTATAATCTTCAACCTTGCTAACGTAACGAGGGCTGCAGTTGTTCAACAGGTAAAAAGTCATATCTTTGGAAATGAAGCGTAAAGTACAAGTTCTATTATAATTTCTTGAAACATCTCATGAGTTTTGAAACAGTTCACTCGAAATAAACGTATGTCACTTGGCGTACAAACTACAGGTCACACTTCCATGTTAATAAGCTTTCTAAAATGGTATAATAATGCCCACTTTTGACATGTGTGGTTTTGGCAATGTAGTTCTTTGGTGGTACTTGATAGTACACATTTTTCGATGCACGTCTTGCTTATTGCGGATTTTCTTAATACCGGTTTGTGATAGCTGTTCGACTTACTGCGACTGGTTATAGTCGATTAGATCAGGCAAAATCTGTCACCGCCAGAAGTCTTTTAGTTATGCAGTCGTTTCATGTAAAATTATGTACTTATGCAACATGATACCTATCTGACCACCTGGTAAGACTGCTGTCAGAAGTACTGGCTGCTGACTTCCCGTTAGGTTGCTAATAATATTTCCCTGAATATAATTTAATTTGAACTTACTGGAGATGCTGAATCAGAAAACGTCTTGTCTTTATTTTCAAAAATCTACAATTCGTAATTTATTTCATAGAACAGTAGTTTCATTTAAAGGTTTACGATCCATACACATTTGGAAGGATAGTAAAAGTTTATTTTTATGCTCAGCTCACTGTATTACTATCGAAGCAAAATTTATAATTTAGTCTGTCTATGTTTTATAGCGAAATTTGCTGACAGACGAAAAAAACCCTGACAGACATGATAAGTCCATTAGAAAGAAAACAGCATTTTTGAGTGATCCGGAAATAGCATTAAGTTTTTTTTTATTTATTAATGAGCTAGCTCTTGACCTCGATCACGCCTGATGGAAAGCGATTGATGAGGTCCATGATGAAGCGAGCGTGCCCAGAAGATGCCTTGAGGCACTGGTACTCCTACGCGTCGACGAAACACAGCAGGCTGCTTGACGCCGAACTCCGGTGGGAGGGTGGTCGCGAACCAGGCGGGTGTTAGCCCTACCACCGCAAGGGAAGGATTGGCCAGTCTTAGAAGGTGTTAGGTGGGACTGTCCAGGATGCGCCGAGCGCTCGGTTCAGTTGAGTGTCTGATGGAACAAATTGCGCTACACGAGGAGGCTCCTTCATGCATCCCAAATGCAAGTTGCGCCATTTTTCGCTTATTTTAATTGGACATTAGTATCTAATATTCAGTTATGAAAAAGTATTTTATGTTTTCTATGCTGTTACAAGCTGTGTGCCCCTTTTTTTGACACGGGTAGATTTAAGTCAGTAAAAATCTGACACTCCCTCTCACTCCGCCTAGAGTGGATTCAGATTCTTACTGACTAAAATTAAATTTTTCTTTAAAAAAATGTTTGCGAGATTTTAGTTTCTGTAAATATTGGCCGATGAAGGAAAGTTCAACGCAGTTCTGCGAATACAGTGTACATTTTATTTACAAATGGACACAACCATCGTCTATGGACGATAGAACGACAACAACAACAACAACATCAGAATTTGTTTGAACAGTTCAACAACTCTGTCCGTCCACCGTCGAGCCATACTCACACAGTCGCACCATAGACATCGTCACTACGTTTACAATGAACGCCTACCGTAGTCTCGTGAACTAGTCGAATAACTTAACTACTTGATCGACTCGTCGATGAACAATTATGAATGTTCTAGTTTCGTTAACGAAAATTACGTCAACGACCCATCTCTACGACAAACCCTCAACTACCCCTGCTCATTCATGTCAAAAAAGGAAACCATCTATTAACACAATAGGATTTTAAAATAAAAGAAATGCTTCTACTTTATGTAAAACTATGAATATAAATTTCCATGGACAGAAAAATAAAAGTTTATTCCAAACATTATTTAAGAAAAGTGGAAAATTATTATTAGTAGACATAAAAAAGGGTGAGTATCTCTTCCAAATATAAAAACCTAACTAGTGGAATCATGCGGCTGAGGTTGTGGAGGAGGAGGAAAACAACCTCTGGAATTCTTTCATTGACTTAGGCACAAAACCTTTGTGATACAATTTTTGCCACTTTAATTGGTGATTCCCGCGACCCATCTCAATAAAGCCCTCGACCCGAATTTGGATCGCGATCAGAGGTTAAAACACGCTGGTCCAGAGTCTCAGGCGAAATTTGCCTGTTAGTTATTACCAACACTTCTCCCTGCCCAACAATACAAAACTATGCCAATCGTGTAAGCTCCGTCATTCATGAGATTTATTTCAATGCATCTGCCAGAGAACCTATTGTATAATTTCGTTAACATGGGAAATTGAGTGGATCCAGTGCTCATTGTGTTTTGAGTACAATAAAGAGCTGAGTATCGGCACATTGGGCTATCGATCAGCTAGAATCAGTGTCTATTTTTAGTGGAATAAAGTTAGACAAAATGGTGGTAGTTGGTTTGACGTCATTGTAAATTATGTCAGGCCATGATTACAGATGGCGGTGGGTGTTTTAACCAGTGATAATAATGTGTGTTCCACGACACGGGGTGTCACACCACCAACTCCAAACTTGACGCTGCTACTGAGAAATTCAAAAATGGAAAAAACCCAATAACACTTTTTACCCGATCTGGAAATCAAACGCATACTCGTGAAGTCGTCTGCTCGAGCAGCCTGTGTTTGCCCGCCCGTATAGGTTTTATATGAAACCTTTTTTTATGGATGGGAAATCATCAAATGACTTCTTCCGCTCTGGGTGGAGCAGAATGGAGTGTCGGAATCTTACTTACTACATCTATATAAACATCATCGCTTACCATCAGGTGAGATAGTGGTTATGCGCGTGCCTATAAAAAAAAGGCTATAACTCATTCGTGTTCCTCCTCATGCCCTTTGCGTTCCAGTGCCACGGTGACTCTTTCGAAAAAATTCCGCAACCCTGTTTTTATACAGTAAAATCCAATGACAAAAAGTGAACCAATTTACTAAGTATGGGTAAATTATTGTAGGCGTAACGTCTCCGTTATGCCTAGTATTAAATAATTATCATATATACCATTGATGTATGATTATTTTCGTTAAATTGATCACTTTCACATTATTATTTCGATCCGCCTTTGGCCTTGTCAGCCACATAATAACTCTGTGATATCATTTGATTCCGTGTTTATCCCTTTTCATTCATAATGCGCCATTAACATCCAAACTTCAATCGAAATTTAACTAAAGAGGTCAGCTCTCACAAATTTTGGGATTCATAAAGGAGCCTTCTCGAGTAGCGTAATTTGTTCCATCAACCATCAACTGAACCGAGCGGTTCAGTTACAGTTGCAGCATTAGATAAGACTGTTCAGGGACAGTCTCACCTAATACCTTATGAGATTGGCCAATCCTTCCCTTGTGGTGGTAGAGCTAACGCCCGCCTGGTTCGCGACCACCCTCCCACCGGAGTCCAGCGTCAAGCAGCCTGCTGTGTTTCGTCGACGCGTGGGAAAACCAGTGCCGTAAGGTATCTTCTGGGCACGCTCGCTCTATCATAGACCTCATCCATCGCTTTCCATCAAGCGTGATCAAGGTCAAAAGCCTAATTAGCCTTAGCCCATTCCTAATGATAAAAGTAAAACCTTTGTTGTGCCCCATTTAATAGCAGACTGTTGATATATGGGTCAGCCTAGGCGTAATTAGGGATGGGCAGCAATAAACGCAATAATAACACAAGTTTATGTCCATTCTGCGCAAAGTATTGTTTGGCGCGGCCATAGGAAGCTTAGTAAGGGAGTAGACGTTGCGAACCCGAGGAACCTCAGATAGTTGTTTTAATTGGTTGGTATTTTATTTTTATGGGTATGTAGTAAAACTGTACAGCCAGTCCATTCTTTCAATATTCAGCGTGAAATGAATCAGTCATTCCATCTTGTTTGTATGGATTCACAGGTCATTTCATGTTTTACACGAAAGATGATAACATAAAAAAAATTATCTACAGTCACAACGCAATGTTCCAAATATGAGTAACAGTTCAAAAACGAATGCATAAACACGTACTTTTTTTCGTGGATAGGTATCAAGTCAAGGTCAATGAGCCATCTTTGTCTATGGATGAGCGCGCTGCGCAGTCATTCGAATACGCAATGAGAATATCCGCCATATTGAAATAAACTATTTTATCTACACTCACAACGTAATGTTCCAAATATGAGTTCAAAAACGAATGCATAAACACATGCTTTTTTTTCGTGGATAGGTAAAATTTAAAAAAAAACCATTACAGTTCAACATTTTCCTTCGATTTTTAAACAACTGCATCATAAAATAACTTTTTAATTTTTATAGCACACTTTTTCTTTTTAATTTTTGGCGCGGGCTCATTGACTTAAGTCAATGAGCCAGCTTTTATCTTTGTCTATGTTAGAGCGCGCTGCGCAGTCATTCGAACACGCAATGAGAATATCCGCCATATTGGAATTAACAATTTTTCCACTTATTTTATTTCCCACACTCGTGTTTTAATAACCCTTTTTATATGGTCGTTGCATAAACTACTATTTCCACTTATTTTATTTCAACTGTATGAGTGAAGATAAAATAGTGTATGCAACAGCATATAATTAGGTATTAAAACACTCGTGTGATGCTATTATCAAACTCGTGTTTTAATAACCCTTTTCATATGGTCGTTGCATAAACTACTATTTTACAAAACCACAATATGCAAATTCCTATATTGTTTTCTCAGTTTTTCGTAGATAACAATTGTTTTTTAGTGTCTTGTCTTTTCTGCAGGTTTTAAGAAATATAGGTAATAAAAATCTATTCAATCAAATACCATATTATTAACCGACTTCCAAAAAAGGAGGACATCAATTTCCCGTACAAATCCCTACTCCACTCTATCACTTTATAAAGATCTCTGTGGTCCCGATAATTCTGAGTACGGTACATTTAATTAACATTTTGCGGTCATTACGGTCTATTTCAACGAAACGAACACACTTCGTGGTCTATAGCCCTTGTAATGGCCTCACTGAGTACCATCGGAACTCACTCCGATTTTCTTAGAATAATTTATTCGAGTGAATTTACAATTTAGCATGGTTGTACTTTGGTTCGGATTGGAATAATTTATCAATTATTCGAATCGGGGTTTGATTTATTTTAAGTTGTGATAGTTAATTGGGTAGGTAGGGTAAGAACTAGAGGTTGTGTTTGAGTCATACCTTTCATGATTCCCACTTATCCAAAAGCTTGTTATCAGAGTACACTCAGCACCAGTTTATTTTATTGTGTGTTATGATATTGTGCTCTTTTTTTTTAAGAACCGTATGGCACTTCATACAAACTTTCAAGTTCTTATTTTTTAAAATGAATGAACCGATTTTAATGAAACTTGGTATGCATACGCTAAATATCCAGGTCTAAACAGTTAAATAGAGAACATTTTCGAAAAAGAGTTCAGAGTGACAAAGAGAGAGAGCGATTTTAAGTGTTCTATAGAAAGTGAAAAATCATTCTATCTTTCCCCCTGAACTATTTTTCGAAAATGTTCTCAACTATTAAGACCTGAATCGCGTACCTATGCATAAAAAAATCATAAAATTCAGTTAATTCATTTCGAAAATAAGGACTTGAAAGTTTGTATGAAATACCGTTGTGTTTTGTGTGTGTCGAATAAATGTTTTCTATACTATTCGATTCTATTATATTCACTAGTGGTCTGCCAGTTTAAAATAGAGAGTCCATGTCGATTACACAGATTAAAGTTCCCTGAAGGCCAATTCTACAATTTATATACATTTTTGACAGAGCGCGACTGCGTTGTTCTGAAATTGAGAATGAAGTTTTGTCAAAATTCATTTTAACCTGTCATTTTGGTATTCGTAAAGTTTGTAACGGTCTTTAATCAAATTCTCAGCACAAAAACCAGTGTAAAGTACTGTACCAGGTACTGACTGGGGTGGAATCAACAAAATGCTAATTCATTATTTCTATAAATATTTGCTTTTCAGATGATGATCCTCCTTTATTTTTGGATGGGTAATCATCAAATGACTCCTCCCACTCAGGGCGGTGCGGGAGGGAGTGCCAGACTCTTACTGACTGAAACCCACCCGTGTTTCTTCTAATGCCCTTTGTGTTTTAGAACCTGCATGAAAGAGCCTCCTCGTGTAGCGCAATTTGTTCCATCTGACACTCAACTGAACTGAGCGCTCGGCGCATCCTGGACAGTCTCACCTAACACCTTATATGACTGGCCAATCCTTCCCTTGCGGTGGTAGGGCTAACACCCGCCTGGTTCGCGACCACCCTCCCGCCGGAGTTCGGCGTCAAGTAGCCTGCTGTGTTTCGTCGTCGCGTGGGAGTACCAGTGCCTCAAGGCATCTTCTGGGCACTCTCGCTTCATCATGGACCTCATCTTTCGCTTTCCATCAGGTGTGATCGAGGTCAAGAGCTAGCCCATTCATAAATAAATAATAATAATAATATAATCTGTACACCTTTCTACCCAGTGTCATCTTTCACACCATTTCATTCAGCTCCCCTATCCACATCTTACCCAAAACCTCCTCGACATGTTCCACATTCAGTTTCTAAAAGAAAAAAGTCAACTACACTGTTTTCCATAAAAAAGTATACGCATCATTGCATCTTTAACACCATTTCAAAGTGTAGCTGCGAGTGCGGTGTGGACTACACTGGCGGTTCGCTGTAACGGCGAGAATAACAGATATTGAGCGACGCCAGTGCATGAAACTACCTCCACACACACGCGGGACGTAAAACGTAGTGTGTTACGTGTCGGGAAATCGAAGGAAAGTTTTTGAGCAAAATTATGGCTAGAGAAAAAAAAAATTAGTCATCCCCGCATTCTTTTTTACTAAAATTTATTTTGCAAATGATTGGTCAGTGTTACCTAGCTGAGAATAAACACCGAAATAAACTTATGGGTCCAGAGTCTTTAGTTTTTTCAAATCATGATTATGAGAACCATGTAGGCTAATGTCAGACGTGGTCTTTCGAGAGCTGGGGGTCTACTCTCTCATACGGACTTACGGTTAGTCCCGAACCCGAACTAGGAATAACTGCCAAATCGTGTTGTCATTCATTCTTAGTTCGGGTTCGGGACTAATCGTAAGTCCGTAAGTGACACGAAGTAGAGAACGCCCGACACTAAGGCTGAAACTACGGACTTCGGGCTTCGAAAGTAGACCCCCTGATTCTGACTATGATATAATATTTTTTATAAGAGGGTAATATCGAGTGAATTGCGTAGGTAATGTTAGAAGTCGATGTTTGCCTTCTCTATTTGTTGATTACCTGTTTGTTTTGTCTTTGAGATTTTTTTTTTCATCCTATCCGATAGGTACCTACTCAAAAGCACCACGCACAGGATGATGAGATGAATTATTTTGCTGATTATTTTTTTTTCCATTTAATTTGTCGGTCCTGTGTTTGTTGTTAAATTTTGTGGTCAATGTGCTTTCTATCTTTCCGTAATACACTTTTTTGTTTATTTAAAAAAAAATCTTCCAAATTGTATTTATTCTATTTTTTACTAACTATGCCCGCGACTTCGTTCGCGCGTGCATTTCGTATTTAGGAAGATAGTATAAACATAAGTACACAAAGTCACTAATGTATGTAGGTACTCATCATGATTATGACATGACTCACAAAATTACGAAGAACGAACCAACGCGACGTTAACACTTAAAAAGATATTTGAGGGGAATTTACTAACCAAGTTATCGGCACAATTATGAAAACGATAATTTTTCACGAGGCTTGTTTATTTACACACTAGCGCGCAATTCTTAGTCGGCGCAGAGGGCGCCACTGTCAGCTTTTAATGGTGGCAATTACACTGTCTGCGAGTGTATCGCATTTTATTAGCAACTGCCGCAAAAATTAACTTTGCCGAGCCAACTTTGTTTTGAGGTTCGCTAGATGGATACTAGATTATTCTGGTTAGTTTCGTTACGTTAGTTTTATAGCGTGTTTCTGTTTTTGGAATATTTGTATTTGTATTTGGGTGGTGGCAAAAGAAGTCAGTGATCTATTAAGTTACCCTGTTACTGTATGAAGGTTGCGATCAATAAAAGGTGTAATCGCGAGTAGTATATTATAATATTTAAATTATAGTTAGTTTTTCGGTTTATTTATTTACAGTAAAGTCATTTTTTTTTAAATATAGCTAACTATTTATACGTAACCTAGTTAAGTACATATTATATTTATTTATTTAAATTAAGTACAGCCACATCACATACATTGCATTAATTTAAAACAAGGTCAATAACATAATTATCTAATGCACATCACAATTATGGCGTACATAGCACTCACCAGAACAATAGTGCTGCCTTGAAATTCCTACTTAATAAAAAGAAAATGTATTTATTTATTATTTATGCACTCGTAAAAAACCAAAGGCTGACTAATAATAAACCATTTTTTTCAGGTTACAAAGACCTATAGGTAAATACCTTAGCTTAACCCTTTTGCAGTTAGAGGGAATATTTGTCCCACCAATAAAAACCAATAAAAAAAAATCAAAATTTCAATTTGCAATTTTTTTTTTCGACCTGACAACACTAACGTAACATTATGACGTTTGTTTCTGTTTTTATTTGAAGTTGACAGATTCATTTTTTCTCAAAGTTCTTGAGGTGAATGTTCAAAACTGGCGTTTTTTTGTACTGCGAGAGAAATCGGTACATATCTTTGCAATAGAGTGGTGAAAAAAGGTAAGTTCTTCTAGACGTTGTGCTTTTGAATGTTTTTTCATAGATGTAAGACGTATTTTTTATGTATTTGCCACGAATTATCATTTATGTCGATTTTTGTTGGTGGGAAGAATATTCCCTCTAACCGTGTGAACTATCCGCTTTCTACTAATAAGGTTAGAGAAAATATTCCTTTATTTTGGTTATGGTAACTGTTTTTATTGTTTTGCGACTAAGGAAAAAAGGTTTTGGTGGTCTTATTACTGCTTTTCCTCGGGGCTTGGTGTGGTTTTTGCATGGCTTATGTTTTTTTATTTGCAGATTGATTGAAAATGAAAATACTCGGAGATGATGATATTGAGAAGGAGTTGTACGGTATGTTCGGCTTGTCAGAACTTGAAGAGTCTGAAGATGGCGAAGAATCAGAAGAGGATGACGTTCCGTACAATGTCACGAAATTACAGCGAATTTTAGGGGATTTAGATGAACCAGAGTTTCGATCTACTGCAACAATACGAGCATCGTTATCGCCTCAACCATCTACATCATCTGATGCGGAGGTCCCATGCGGTGAGCCTTTACTTGTAATACCCACTGTGACAGAACCTGTTGCGTCTTCATCTGCAGTGCCATTACCTATTGTGCCGCAACCAGCTGTACTACTGCCTGCTGAGCCTCCTATTTCACGTGAGTTACCTGTACAACGAAGAGGACGAGGAGCTAGGACGGAACGTGGATCTGGAACGGGACGTAGATCTGGAACAGGAAGAGGAGCTGGAACTGGAACGGGACGTGGAGCTAGGACGAGGCTAGGAAATGGGGCTGGATATGAAGACGGCGATTCATCCGAAGATAATACGCCACCAGAATCAGAAGCAGAGTCAGAAGCAAATGATTCTGACAGAGATGAAGAAGCGTGGAAAAAAACCTCGTGGACTGATATTAGGCCACAGCTTGAGTCTTTTGATAGATTTCCAATGTTGGTGATCACATGCCAAATGATATACCGTCGTATCAAAGATGCCGATATTGCAGCACTAAAGCAAAGGATAAGCGATCTAAGATCAAGTGCAGCAAATGTGGAGTGCCTTTATGCATAACACCATGCTTTTCGAATTTTCATAAACAAATGTAATTTTCTTTTGTTTTTGTTTCTATTTTCTTATTGGTAGGTATTCAATTGTGTGATTTTAATAAAGTTATTATGTAAGATTTATGTTGTTTTTTTAGTTTCTTGAAAAAAATACCTCTATTTCATTACTCTCAAACAGGTAGAGGGAATATTCTTACCACCAATTAAAAAAAAAACTTAAAAAAAATATCAATTTTTATTTTAGGCATCTTATATAACACAAATCCGAAAACCAAATCTTTCTATCTCATCTACATCCTTATAACCGTTAAAGGGTATACATATAATAACAATTGTGTTAGTAAGTAAAAACGTAAAACTAACATAGTTTTAAGTTAGTTGGTAAGTTAGTACACTTAGTTGCACTAAGTCTTTGTGCGTCCCGGTGGCACTTGTCCGGGATAACGGTGGAATACCACATCATGTGGCCAAAAGCTTTCTCCCATCACCTGCGGGTAGCATGGAGGCTTTTAAGGCGTTTACAAACATGCTACCTAAGGCATTTTCTCTGTGCGATTCCCGGCCACCGTAGGTGCGCGTCTGCGGACGGCGAGCGTTGGGTGGCTCGCCGTTCGATCTATGCCAGGCCCAGGCCGAGGCGCGCTGTGTTCCACGCGCGTCTCAAAGAGATGTCAGCATAGGAGTAGGGGCCCATTAGGGCCAGAGCCTGCCAGGGATGCAGATTTTGTGGGAAAGAGTTCCTGGAACGCAAAAGGCACTAGAAGGAGCATGGATTGGTTTTAGTCAGTAAGAGTCTGACACTCCTTCCCACTCCACCCAGAGTGGAAGGGGTCATTTGATGATTTGTTTCCCATCCTTAAAAAAAGGCATTTTCTACCAGTTGACCTTAGGGTGATGCAGAGACAGCATGGCACAAAATACACTTAAGCGCAAAGTACCTACTCCTCCTATAGCTGTCACCTGAAAACGTGCCGAAGTCTGGCTTCAATCCCATACCAATGTTAGTTGTATGTTACACCTTTGCCTTGTCTTTTTTAGGGTTCCGTAACCAAGGGGTAAAAATGGAACCTATTACTAAGACTCCGCTGTCCGTCTGTCTTTCCGTTTGTCTGTCCGTCTGTCTGTCCGTCTGTCTGTCCGTCTGTCCGTCTGTCAATCTGTCCGTCTGTCCGTCTGTCCATCTGTCCGTCTGTCCGTCTGTCTGTCCGTCTGTCCGTCTGTCCGTCTGTCCGCAAATCTCACCTGCTGGAAAGTAATGATGTGTTCGACGATGGAGCACGCTTGCCTAGAAGTAACCTATTCACTCTTGACTTAAAAACTTCTTTAAAGGTTGTGACTATCAGGAAACAGACTCCGACAAGGAATTCCACTTCTTAGCTGTTCGCACAATGGAAGTATACCCAAAGCGTTCTGTGCGTATGAGTATAATGCCACCATGTACCGGTGGCGCATCACCGTACGTCTTTAGTGATGATGGAAAATTTTACAGTTTCGGGTAGCCTGATGTGCTGGCGTCTGTACAAGTAAATTTTTTTTTGAAAAAATCGAATTCCTTCGTAAATCGCTCTTCATCTACATTCAGTGGTTTTGCAACTATACCACGATTACCTTATTTGCCCACCTGTAAATACACAATGACAAACAAACCCAGATAGTGATATAGGTGTTTACGCCCAGTCGGAAGGTGATCCGTGTTGTGTGTTTAATCAACTTAAGTGCTTTGCGGCACTTCTAATTACTTTGTATTCATAAATAACAGAATACGACTGCTAATTCTCCACAGGGGACTGTTTTCATAATCCAAACGTTATTGTGTAAATGGCTGACACGATAATTTTAAGTGGTATTTTGGTGATGTTTGTCAAGCGAGAGAGTGATTAGTGTCAAATACAAAACTATTTTTTTTTAAATTTTGTTTTGTACTAATAGAAAGCGATCATCGCGAGAATACGAGACTGTCGCTTTAATTTTTACGGAAAATCCGATCGCGAAGGCGCCTTCTGGTTTTGCCGAATAAATTAATGCGACGAAAGATTTGAATAAGGATTGACTAAATGAAGCTAGTTTCACGTTCAAAAGCTTAGGTCTCAATAGAGATCAGGAATTCCAAAAAGTCGTGAATAGCTGTTCGTTTGGCCTTAATATGAAGGCATTTGCTTCATAGTTCGCACCATATATAGTGCAAATTATGGTGAATTGTAGATAACCATCGATACAAATGTTATCTGTAAAGATAAGCATTGGAAAAAGGATCAAGGTTTCAAGCTTTAAAGAATTGAAAAAAGGATGATGATGATTTTAATGGGCGCTTGGTTTATTGGGCATAGTCCGGAGTTTCGGACTATATTCAAATTAAGTTGAATAACATAACATATAACTTATACATAACAATGCAGTGCAATGGAGAGGGCAGTGCTTGGAGTTTCCTTGCGTAATCAAATCAGGAATGATGATATTCACAAAAGAACCAAGGTGACGGACATAGCCCGAAAGGACCCGTGGGCAAGGTACTTTGCTCGCAGAACAGATGGTCGATGGGGCCGAAAAGTTCTAGAGTGGCGACCGTGTACCGGAAGACGCAGCGTTGGAAGGCCTCCCACAAGGTGGACCGATGACCTGGTGAGGGTCGCGGGTAGCCGATGGATGCGAGACGCACAGGACCGGTTGTTGTGGCGACACTTGGGGGAGGCCTATGTCCAGCAGTTGATGTCTTTCGGCTGATATGATGATGGTGATAACCATACATACCTCTTTTGGAACTCAGTTCATCCGTTTGGACGGGAAGACAAACCTAAAATAGTTGGGAAAAGGCTTGACAGGTTGATTAAAATTATTAAGTCCATAACGAATGTGTACACCTACCTACAAGCCACACAAATTCATCTTTTGCCAGTTTCTCATCAAAAGCACCAATTTTCAACTTGAACTGTGTTATTTGGTACGAGACATCAGTGGCAAGCCTTTTTTCAATGTGTATTTTTTTTCTAATCCAGACTCCGCTTCAAGCTGCTACGGAGAAACTTCTTTACAAAATTTACACATGCTTAGCTTTTCATTGACCTTAAATAAAATAAAAACAAACTAATCTCTAAATAGTGTTAAAAAAAGGCTGTCTGCCTTTGTTTGCTTCTCTGTTAAAATCTTCTAAACCACGCAACGAATTTTGCTACAGTTTTCACAAATAGAAATTACGATAAGGGAGGAAGTTTCGTTTAACAACGTGTAACAGCGTTAGTGTATACGTGTATTGCGTTTATTCTGTTACACGTTGTATAATTTACAAAACCCACCCCATGCAAAGCCGGGGTGGGTCTATAGTACTTGACATAATAGAATCCGCAAATCGCAAACCAAAATTATATACTCTGTTAAATTAACTAAAATAACTCGGAACAATATGGCGAACTATCATATCCGTTGCGATTTATGTGGCTAAACGACTCTCTATCCAATTGTTTCTTGCTTCGATGGCTGGACAAATGCCAATTTGTCAGCAGAAACTATATTAGTTTGTCGTCACAATATGAATGGGCATTTTTCGATACGTTTCATTCAACTGGCTAGGTTTTAACCCATAATAATAACAGATTTTTTTTTGAGATGAGTCGAGATCGCCAGCATCACGCTGCAACGCCTCCAGGTCTTTCCCCTTGTGGTTACGGGGATATAAGAGCTGGTACTTAGGAACACGGATACGATACAAAAGATAAATGAGGTAGTGGTAAGAAAAGGTAACAGCAAGTCGACCATAGTTAGAGATATTATCGGGAGAGGACACAATCATCCGTACTCTTGCGTACATGGCTGATCTCCGTTGAGATCGACCACCGTGATCGGTTTTCGGTCGGGCGAGTATCACTATATCATGGTCAGCCGTGGATTTTCGAAGATCGACCTGAGTGGCTGTTATTATTTAGCTTAAAGTTGGGGTCTACAATGACGTATTAAAACCACCATACTTACAGTGCAACAGGGAGATGAAGCAATAAAAACATTTTCACAAAAAAAAAGAAACCGACTTCCAAAAAACACTACAAAGTTCAAAATAACTTTAATTTCGGAAGTTGGTGTCAAATAACAAAGAAGCAACCAAAAACATCGACTTCCGAAATTCGATCCGAAGTCGGTTTCTTTTTTTTTGTGAAAAAGTTTTTGATTTTTCACTTTTTAGTGGTACCCCACACCTAACAACACCACTGGGAAGTCACAGGAAAGCAAAAATACGCAATTTCGTATACATGGATGATTTTTCCACATATTTTTTCCAGCTATTTGGATTTAAAAACCAAACTACTGAACCGATTTTGATAAAATTTCAAAAAAAAAAGTTTTTCAAATCGGTTGGCAAGCGACGGAGTTATGCGCAAACAAGCATAAAAAAAAACAAAAAAGATACAAACATACGAATTGAGAACCTCCTCCTTTTTTAGAAGTCGGTTAAAAAGACGCATGACACTATCTTTTTTTCACAACAGAATAATTATAGCATTGGCACGATCCAAGTAACGTTGCTGTGTTTCAGTTTAACCGATCAAGCGCTTCTGGCACACCGGTGTGCCAACCGGTTCACGCGTTTTAAAACTCTATTATTACTATAGCGCAAGGTATTTTATAGGATGTTGACGTTTGACAGCTCGGTACCGCACTGGTAGGTACGAATGATGGTGTAAGTAATTACAAGTTCTCGAAATATTCCAGTTTCGTCTCTGCCATAGTAATAATCTGCGATGTCTGTAGGGATATGTACGGATGAACTATAGCTTTTTCTCTCAATGAAACATACTATATTAACATATATCTCAATATAAAAAAAAAACCATAATTAGGTTACGTGGGTATTGTTAGGAACCAATGGGCTTGTTTCACTTTGAACCTTTTCTTCGCCCTAAAAATTTAATCAAACGAGTCTTCGTACCATTGACTCAAGACCAACCTTAAATTTAAAAGTCCCTAATACAAAGTAAAATGAAAAATGTCTGTGGAATCTTTACCAGTTGCACGTAGGATTTAAAAGGCGGGACACGTTTCGACATGTTTCTAAGACAAATAAGAGAACTTACGTGCTTAGCAAACCATCTTGTCTTTGTAGTGAATTATTTGGACCTGTAACCTAAGGATTAAGTTCATTTGGGAACGTAAGATATACAGTCACTCCAAGTAGGTACAGAAGAATCTTACTAATCCGAAAATCCAGGGGGTTATTGTAATATTTAGATTTCTGGATTGTTCACAAAAAAAAACAGGATCAATTAAATGAATCTTTTCAAAACGTACCAAATCACCCGCGGGCAGAGGGTGTCCGACTGCTGTAGAACCATATCTCCGGGTCGTCAGCCCAAAAAGGAGGAAGACGCACTGACACTCGGTCCACGCCCGTATAAGCCGTCGAAGTCGTTGCGCAGTCTTCAAACGTTTCTTCCGTCATAGTGTAGGTAACGTCGGTCGTGCCGACTTCAACTGGTCACGGAGCAAAGAGATTTAAATAAATTTAATGTGTTTGTCACGGAGGAATGCCGAATTTTATATCGGGATTGTTGCAATATTTGCCGAAATCGGACTCACCTGTGTTTCTCGTTCGTGGGGGTCACCAATTACAGTTTTGTTTCAAAATAGTCTCATATGTACTCATCCGCGCTCTTTCAGTTTTCCTGTCTGAGCTCTAATGGACCAGGGTGCAGTCTCTTGACAGTAAATACGAAAATTGCATGTTCAAATCACGTAAGTAATACACTATATAGTTGTAAGACACTATATTGCCGAAGTCCTAAAGTACCGAATTAGTGAGACGCTACTGTGATTCCGACTTCGGGCCGGTTCCATCTTCAGATAAGACGTGCCAGCTACGGCGGTGATGCTCCACTGGTACATGGAAGACATACCACCCATACGCACAAAATGATTTTATTTTATTTTTATTATGAATGGGCTAGCTCTTGACCTCGATCACGCCTTATGGAAAGCGATAGATAAGGTCCATGATGAAGCGAGCGTGCCCAGAAGATGCCTTGAGGCACTGGTACTCCCACGCGTCGACGAAACACAGCAGGCTGCTTGACGCCGAACTCCGGTGGGAGGGTGGTCGCGAACCAGGCGGGTGTTAGCCCTACCACCGCAAGGGAAGGATTGGCCAGTCTTATAAGGTGTTAGGTGAGACTGTCCAGGATGCGCCGAACGCTCGGTTCAGTTGAGTGTCTGATGGAACAAATTGCGCTACACGAGGAGGCTCCTTCATGTATCCCCAAGAGAGATTGGGGAATACTGTCACTGTGTGTACATTCTAAGGAGTGGAATTTCCTGTCGAAGTCTGTGTTACCTGATAGCTACAACCTGGGGGTCTTTAAATCAAGGCGATCGTGTTTCATTGTCGACCACATTCATAGCTTTCCATCAGGTGAGAGTGCGTAACAACGTTAGCTATATTTTCAACAGTTTTAGTAAAAAACTGAATTCTCTAAAACCGAAATATAATATTCTGTGACATGTAACATTTATCACAGTACCCTCTGAGCGGCAAGATCTAGTGCTGCCACATTTAGAGCATTCCCTGTGGATGTCATTACGATGCCTTATAAGATTTCATCTATTTCTGTAGACCATATTACTCGTTTCAAAATATAGTTTTCTCCAGAGATGAAGTCGGGTCTCTAGGCCTCTAATTTAGAGTTGTGAGTGTCAATTGAATTTATTTGATATTTTTGGTTTTCTAGTCATATTTTCAGTGTCGCTTAAATTATGAAAACTAACCTAACTGCTAAGAAATATGTATTTCCACTTTTAAAGTCATCAGGGTTCCTAGCTGGGAGGCACAATGCTGGTGGTCCTGTTGATACGGTAATTTTTCTTTTCTATACTTAAATTATATTGGGAAATTTATTTCCCAGGCTACAAACAGTTTTATGTGACTCTATCAGATTGCGAAATGTTATGCAATTGGTAGTGTCCCTGTACAAACTAACTCAAAACTAGATTTTCAAATCATCTCCATCTGCATAAGCCTATATCTTTTATTATGGCTTCTAGCCTAATAGATTGCAGCTGAATACCAATATCTTACATGAAGCATTCAGTTTACTGGTATTGACTGTCAAAGATCTACAGATGACAGCTGAGACCAACGGCTAAAAGTGCTCCTCTCCAAGGCACGGAGGAGTCTCAGAATGAAATGAATGACCGCCCATTTATGAAACGACCTCGGTAACCTTTGCTTAACCTTAAAGATCGACCCGTGCGGGTGCTATTGTTCAGAAATGAGTTTCTGAAACAATTTTTATAAATAATTATGTAACATTTGTCACCAGCATAAAAATCAACTGGAGCGACAAAATAAATTAGACTTGCAAAAACGTACCACAAAAATCTTTTTGCACGTAAAACCGAGTAATATAACCCGGTGCAGATATCAATAAATGTCATTTCAATGTAAATCGAGGCACGCGTACCAATTGAATTTCTACCATTCTACCATTGCACCACATTCATATTCAGTTTTGGGCCATGCTACTTTTCATTTTATCCCCGACTTTTTGACGTTGTAAAATATTCAAATACGCTTTTTCGTGTAGCGGATTGGTATATTGTTAATCTGCTTTTACGCAGTATTTTTAATTTGTATTTTTATTTTTTTGTTGGTTGATTAATTAATCTATACTTCTATACTAATATTATAAAGAGGAAAGATTTGTATGTGTGTATGTTTGTAATGAATAAACTCAAAAACTACTGAGCCGATTTCAAAAATTCTTTCACCAATAGAAAGCGACATTATTAGGGAGTAATATAGGCTATATTTTATCCACATATTCTCACGGAAACGGGAACTACGCGGGTGAAACTGCGGCGTGCTGCTAGTAGTTGAATATTTTGGTTTTTGAGGGAACTGAACTTTTGAAGAAGTGTCTACGATACAGTATATACTTAAACTGAAAGCATTGTGGTTTTACGTCTAAGGGCTCTAAAGTTCCACGGATGTAACAAGTCACTTTTCAAGCAGTCTGGTGCAGTTTATTTCAGTTCAATCATACATTTGATGCCACCTTTAGGTTTCCACCAGAGATGTGCGAGTATGTGTAGAGAGGAATGTGTTTGTAAAAACCAATAGAATCGCTTCATTTACCTAGCCTCTTCGCAGCTCCGGAGGAAACGGCTTAGTGGCGCGAGGTTTTTGCACGTACAAAACAACCGAGGGATAGGTGCGATTGATGTGTACGAGGGATGTGTGCGAGAGATGTGTGCGAGGGATGTGTGCTAAGGATGGACGCAAGCGTGAAACTGAAAAGAGTCCTCTACACATACCGGTCATCTGCGTACCGTTTCACAGCGTCGCTACCTCACACATCTCTGGTGGAAACACTCAATCGTTTCACAGCTTTTTTTTTGATCGGGGGGAGCGGAAAGGAGTGTCTGACTCTTACTGACTATAACCCATCCGTGTTCCTCCTAATGCCCGTAGCGTTCCAGGGCCGCGGTGACTCTTTCGAACAAATTCTGTAACATCGTTTCACGGCTGCGTTACGCATCTTCGCGCTGCTCATTTTCCTCACACATCTTTGGTGGAAACTCACCCCAATACTTGGATGTACCCGCCTGTCAAGCGTGGCGATATGGCAACCCCCCCCTATTTGGGGGAGGCCTATGTCCAGCAGTGGACGTCTTTTGGCTGATATGATGATAATGAAGGGCTTAATCCAAAAAGTAGCACTCCTGAATACGCGCTGGTGCTTATTCTTAGAACAATCCTCTCTCAGGAGTCCCGACTACCGGTGGGCTACTATAGACCAAGATCTGAGTTTCTAAACAAAGTGACATTGTATCCGCGAAATCGGCAGCCAAAATGACAAAATGTACGTAATTGACCACATGAAATTTCGCCTACCGTCACGCTGTTGCTGATAGATTGTCAGCAGAGATTAGGATATACCTGGCTGATCGCTTTTTACCACTTGTAAATTTACCTTTAATTCATTCCCCAAAGTTTTCTGTCAGAAATCACTTACATAGGCTGCAAAATCACTATAACCTACTGTGTACGAAGTCCTCTCAGTATGCTTATAGTTACGCAGAGTAACTTATCCTAAAAATAAATCTCCAACTTAAAACCAAAACAAGTTTCCAGTAAATGATCAAGAAAAACGTATCTTAAGCCGATGCTCTGTGAGGATGACAGCGGCCGCCTGTCTTTTAAATCCTTTGTGGAGAATTTTAAAGTCGCCGCAGCCGCCGAGACTCTCAAGCGGGAATCCAACTCCAAACCTCGTACAACCCACCTGTTAGAAAAGTATTACAAGTTTCTAGTTTTCCTGCTGTTTGAATTTGTTTGTTTGGGGAACTGATTTGAATTCTAGACACTTGTTTGTATTGGAAGTTGAGGGGGAGGGGGGTAAAGTGGTTAGACGCAGTTGGATCAAAGCAAGGGAGTGTATCAATGCCGCCACAAGAACAATGCAAAATTTGTACCGCAACAAAAAAATAAATAAACGCAGCGCCACCTATCCCGCCAGCAGCAAACTACTAAACGAAATCCCGCATCATGATATCAGTTTTCCGTGAGATTTGAACATTATACAGCAGGCCAAATATCAATTATCGGGCAGTTGCCCACCAGACACAAGCGTCCAGTCGGAGGATGCTCCCTTTTCAACGGAGGATACTCCCTTTTCAACGGAGGTTTGCGGGACTTTACTCTCTGTACCACATTCCTCTTTAAGAGGATCGATTAGAAGGTCAAGTCCATCGGAGTGGTAAATTGTATATAGGTGATTGATAATGACTGTGTTCCTTCAAATGGGCTGTTCTAGAACTTTTTACTCAACGTGAGAAATGTACTGCAAACTGAATATGGTTTTAAGATTAGTTATAGTATGACCTCTGGTGAGCTACCCGAGCTTGGTAGCCTACTTTAGGCTCTAGATACAAGTGAAATTTTTTCATTCAGTTTCAGTTCATTCGATTGACGAAAAGTCTGAAATGTATGGGATTGACAAGCGCTACCGAAAAGCCACGTGATAAACACCGGTCATTTTAGCAGATCTATATTACTACTGCGGAACTGCGGAAATATAACCTAGTTGGCAATTACATTTTTGAGCCGTTTAGCGTTGAAATTCTTAGGTGCTGGACACACAGAAATGACGTAAGACGAGGACGGGGCGCGGACATATATCTCTTCCGTGTCCTTTTCATACAAAATGTAGGTATAGAAGCGTCGCAACAAAAAACATATAGAAAGGACAGGGCACGGACACGACGCTTACTCGTCTGCGCCCTATTGTAAAAAAATACAGAAAGGACGGGACACGGGCGCGAGCGGACGAGGGACGGGCGAGAACGGAGGTGGGCGTGGGTGCCGGGGCTCGCGCGTCGCTGTCACACACAATAACTCCACCACAATTAACGACATCTTCATCTTCGGAAGAAGACATGTTATCCTGTCAAAATCGGACGGTTGAATGAAGTTGGTTGAAAACTGTTATCTCTCACAGCACCCAGCGACCTCACGTCCGTGCCTCGTCTTTTCTAAATGTTTTAAAAAGTCGCGACAGCGCCCCGTCTGTGTCCTCGTCTTAGGTACGTCTTTTCTGTGTGTTTTAGACCGTGGGGTCAGAGTGCTCTTGTGTTATTAAAGAACTTGCTAAACGCTTAGTTGACACTTCGCGTGACCCAAGGGCTCGCTTTTACCTCGGACAGAGGATAAGCATTGCCATACAATGTGGCAATGCCGCCAGTTTTTGGGCCCACTTTCAGTCGACAGCGATGCGGACGAATTCAAAAACTGGAACTGGAACTGCGAACTGGTATTTAAAATATTGAATGTATATGTTTATAGTAAAATATAGTTATTACTAACGACATAAGAACAAAATGCCGAAGGACATACCAATAACTCAAAAGCTCTTCTATTTTTAACCCAAAATTCATACGAAGCACTCAAAGATAGAAAAACATCTTAAGTCGAATGTTTGCTTGAGATTAAATCACATTTGCGTTTATTGTGTGGTAAGCTTTTTTATCGGTGGCTTACTTAGGTGTACAGTCAAAGAGAGAAATAAGTAATATCGGAACCCTTAAAAAGGCTAGGCAGATGATCAGATGATGATTAAAGACAGAGAAAGTATTGGACACCAGCAATTTTAATTATACCAGCTTTTTCCCGTAGTCTATTCAACATTAGCCGTACAATGACACCCAGTGAAAACATAGTTTTCTACCAGTGAAACAAATTTCGAAATAGGATCATTAGTTGGGATAGTATATGCAAACGAAATTCCTATCAGTTTCGCAAACATGATCCGATTCAATGTAATGTTAATCTTAAACAGTGGAATCCCGTAGTTTTCATATTTCGTGTTGTCCCAGTAGTCGTGTCTGCGCATCCGGCGCCTCCCGGGACCATCGTCAGTCCCGCGTTCTATATTATGGTGTCGATGGTAGGGTCCCGATGGGAGCGGGGAGCCAACAACCAACCAATAATCTTTTCCCATTTGTATTTTGGTCGGCTTCCAGTCAAACCAGATTCAGCTGAATACTAGTATTTTACATGGGGCAACTGCCTATCTAACCTACACAACCCAGTAACTGGGTAACACGGTACTTCATGGCAAGATTGGTGTCAGAATTTCTGGCTTCAGACAATCCGTAACAACTGCCAAAGATACAAATGAGAGTCTCGGTATGTTAAATGAAAAAAAAATCGTTATCAGTTCGAGATCAAAATAAAATATTATTTTAAAATGTACGTCTACTGTTACGTCAATTACCAGAATGATACTACGACATTATGATTTAAGTATAGTAGAGAGGGCCGAAAATTATTAAAAAGTAATAACTCTCTTTATTTAGAAATGTCGATACCAATTTATTTTTTTTCCGGTTTGACTTTTCGGTAGGAACTTACTGACCTTTCGACAACAGATTACAAATTGCTGTCCAATTTTTGCTACCTTTATTGATTGAAAAAATATGAAATTAAATAAACATGATTACTTTTCTTCAGAGGTAAAGCCTCATAAAAAAAAGAATTGAGAGGTTTATCTTTCCCATGGTAAAATTTACTTCTGATGTATTTGTCAGCCAACTAGCTAAATCCGCCGTTTCATTAAAAGTCTAGCCTTTTCATTGATCTGTGCCGTTTAATCAGCGACATAAATGACATGGGCAAGTCATTAAACGATATTGAACAAAAGATATCGCTTAGGACCCTGAAAAATCGACACATTTAAATGAAAAGGCTAGGCAACCAATTAAACGGCTGATTAAGCTAGTTGGCTGCTACATATGAACAACTTTTACTATGGGACAAACCCGGAAATGACGAAAAAAATCAGCTGTTCAGTACATTTTGTCGAATTATGCACATTTAAGAGTATATTTATGGAGTAATATTTTTTATAAGCTATTGCATCGCTTCTATCGCGGACCTTGAGCGTGGAGACCGAATCCAGAAATTCCATAACGAAAATAACCCAACACCCCCACTCCGACCGGCACAGCGGTGATACTTTTTGTTTCTATGACGATCTGTGTTCTTAATTTGAAAGTTTTGTTTTTTTGAAATTATTTTTATAAGTTGCGAGTGGCATTTTTGAGCTGTCAAATGCAATGTGACCTCTTTTGAACTTTTTGAGGTTGGTGCCCTATTTATTAGTATTGCTACTTTCCCGCGGTTTTGCTTGCATAATTATTAAGCTATTGCAATAGCTTTACCGCAGCAGTCTCCGAGTGCCAGACGTCTATTTTAACAATTTCAGGGTTTGTTTCAAAGTAAAAGTTGTTCGAAATATTATCTGCCTAGCCTTATCCCAACTATATTGGGGTAGGCTTCGCCGGCACCAACGGCTTTACGTGCTTTCCAAGGCACGGAGTACGGAGTAGTCTCGGTATGTTAAGATGGTTATCCATCCACAGACCGACCTTGGCAAGCGTTGCTTAACCTTTACGACCCGGGCGGCTGCTATTATTTAGCCTTTTTTGCGTTTATTCTGTTATACTTTGTATATGTTCGAGAAAAAAAAAGGTTTCCATTGATAGGAATTGCTCACCCATTCTGCTTGCACAGGTTGCTTGTGTTTTCGACTTGGAAGACGCTGTAGTTAGTGTCCACACGCCATCGTTTTATTTTGTTTTGCACGTTTATACTTAATTTTTTTTTTTTTACACGCTCTCCATAAATTATACACTTTCTTTATCATTTATTGCTTTTTACACGCTTTTTATATTATACACATTCATTATTACCTATTTTTGATATTTTTTATTGGTACACGCTTTTTAGAAATCACACTACTATGGCACTTTATTGAAGCTTTTTTTTATTTTTATTTAAGTATGCAACACACTATCTCAAGACACTAAAACTGTTTTACGTCCGTGACACCTCAGGTTCAGTTAAAAACCAGCGTCAGGCACTAGTTGCCTAGCATTTTATGCTGAACTGGACCTATTTCGCGCAGCCGTGAGGCGCACACTTTTGTTTTCACTTTTGTTCTCAAAGCCACTGTTTTATTTTTATTAGTTTTTTTTCTATTTTATTTATTTCGTTGTTTTTGTTGTGTGCCACTGACTGTGGCCAATAAATGTATTTTCTTTCTTTCTTTCTTCTTTTCTTTCTAATTTATTTACGAACGAATCGCATACAGTCAGACCGCACCCCAATCTTTCCGCTATCTTACTAACAGCATATTAATGATCCTCTACTGGGAAATCTCTGCGTTATCATAAGTTATGATAACTTATAGTAAATGATCACCACATCTAGCGTCGCGGTGATCAGAACCGATTATATGAGAAATTGTAACTAGAACTGAGTTGTAGTAAATTCAAGTTGACAAAGTTTAGATAGGGCTAGGCGTTACTAGTTTATCTACTGAGGAGCTTGTAGGCTCCTGTCGTCCACTCTGTAAACCTATCACTCTGAAGACATACGTAGAGTGAAAAAAAAATGACTTTGTCAAAAAACCCGACAGCTAAAAACGACTAAGGGCGAATTTCACCAATGAAACTGAACGCGATCAGCGTATAAACCTCGTTTATCATCTTCTGTCAGTGTCAATATTTTTGGTTTTTGGTATAACATTTTTTATGTGTCCATGTACCGTGCGTGTTTCATGTAAGTATGTATTAAATAAATTGTATTTTTTCTTTCTTTGCGAGACACGGAGGAGTCTCGGAATTTTGAAATGGCCACCCATCCACAGACAAACTTCGACAAGCGTTGCTTAACCTTAAAGATCGGCCAGTGCGGCTGTTATAATTGAGCCACGAGCTCCTCAAAAGCTGATCCCATCGTAGATGGGAAAAGTCTAGGCAGATAGTTTACAATTTACAAGAAATATTAATAACCCAAAATCCATTACTCTGTATATATTTAAACTGTCGAAGCGTAGTTAACCACCGCAACGTTTACATTTGAAATTGATGTCTGTACAAACATCGTTACGTTTCTGTTTCCCTTGTTTGTACTCCACTGTTTCATTTCATGTTTCGAACTAAGGGATTTGGGTTTATTTACAAAGGAAGTGATCTAGAGCTCAAGAGCAGGTAAACAGTATCTACAGTTTTGGAGGATATATGAATAAAAAAAACTTGCTAACATTATTACGTATTTCTTATATGTTTTATTTTTGTACAAAAAGTATTAACCTGTTGTCAGTTTGCCGGGCAGTGTCAGGGCCGTGGCCGAAAGTAACTCTGTCTGTCTGTTACGCTTTCACGCTAAACCGGCTGAACGGATCGTCGTTTAAGCCGAGAGTAGGTTCCCTTGGGATGATTTTCGACATTAACATTATAAAATTTTGACAGGCCTGTTGGTCTAGTGGTTAGTGACCCTGACTGCAAAGCCGGAGGTTGTGGGTTCGATTCCCACTCAGGACAAACTTACATAATTGTTTGTTCTGTGTTTGGGTGTAATTTATCTATAATATGTATGTATTTATAAATTATATAAGTATGTATATCAGTTGTCTGGTTACCATAACACAAGCTCTGCTTAGCTTGGGATCAGATGGCCGTGTGTGAGTTGTCCCAAGATATTTATTTATTTATTTATTATTTATTTATTAAATGCGAAAGTGCGTCTTATCGGCTGAACGGGTTTCGATAAAACTTGGCACACGAGTAGACCATGTCCTGGAATAAGACGTAGGATACTTTTCATCCCGGAAGTATGTTCCTTTGGCATAATTTTCTATAGGTATTCATGTGCGCCAAGCCGCCGGCGAACAACAAACAATAATTTACTTCTGACCACTTAATTATTAAAATCATAGAACTGTTTCTCCAGAGGAGCTCGTGGCTTAATAATTTCAGTCGCACTGGTTGATCTTCAAGGTTAAGCAACGCTGGCCGGGGTCGGTCTGTGGATGGGTGACCATCTTAACATATCGAGTTTCCTCCGTGCCTCGGAAAGCACGTTAAGCCGTTGGTCCCGGCTGTCATTTGGAGACCTTTGGCAGTCGTTACGGATTGTCAGAAGCCAGAAATTCTGACTCCAGTCTTGCCAAGAAGTACCGTGTCACCCAGTTAATGGGTTGTGGAGTTCTGGTAGGCAGCCGCTTCACGTAAAATACTGGTATTCAACTGAATCCGGTTTGAAAGCCGACCCCAATAACGTTGGGAAAAAGCTAGGCAGATGATGATAGAACTGTTTCTCCTTTCTATTTTGTAAGTTTCAAACTCACGAACATTCCCAGTTTTCAAACTACACAGCTAGGAAAACCTAATTTACAAGGGCTCTATAATTGGGCAAGATCCTCCGTGTTCAGATATAATGAGTGTCCCGCGTGTAATGCACCGTAACTTTGAGTCAAAGGCTTGCCTTCTGGTTGTAGCTACAGAGTAATTGTTTATTATGTTTGCTTCAAAAGGCAAAATAATTTGGTTATAGTGTCCCGCTTGAAGTCACCCAAAAGGCTCTGGAGAGGGCTATAATAAATATTAATAAACTATTTATTTTTAGGTTACAAAGACCCATAGGGGTCTAAAAATAAATGGTTTTTACATACTCCCTTTAACAATTGTGTTAGTAAATAAAACTTAAAACTATGTTAGTACCTACACTAAGTTGCACTAAGTCTTTGTTCATTCCGATGGCACTTGTCCGCGAAATCGGCGAAATACCACATCATGTGGCCAAAAGCTTTCTTCCAGCACCTGATGCAAAAAGAAAATTTGAAAAAAAAAAATACATCCGGGCGAAACCGGGGCGAGCTACTAGTAATATATAAAAAACCGGTCAAGTGGGAGTCGGACTCCCGTACGGAGGGTTCCGTACCATTATCTATAAAAACACGGCAAAAAAATCACGTTTGTTGTATGGGAGCCCCACTTCAATATTTAATTTATTCTGTTTTTAGTATTTTTTGTTATAGTGGCAACAGAAATACATCATCTGTGAAAGTTTCAACTGTCTAGCTATCACGGGTCATGAGATACAGCCTGGTGACAGACGGACGGACGGACAGACGGCCAGCGGAGCCTTAGTAATAGGGTCCCGTTTTACCCTTTGAGTGCGGAACTCTAAAAAAGACGAGAGAAAAAATTACAACGTGTATTGCTCTTTCTCACTGCGAAATGGTATTCTCGTTTCACAAAATATAGGTTTAAATCCACAATACTTAAAAGTACCTACTAAGAGGTTACCACAAATTACCACACAGTAAGCACAATCAATCAATCTGCTAAAATTAATCAATCTAGTTAGCCTATTCCCAGGGTCAACTTCCAGTCAAACCGGATGCAGCTAAGTACCAGTATTTGTTAGGCAGCGGCTGCCTATCTGACATCCAGAACCCTGTAAATGGGTAATACGATGCCTCTTGGCAAGACTGGTATTAGATTTCCTGTCTTCTGAATAACAGTAACGACTGACACCCATGTTTTATTCTTGATTTACACACTTGACAAGAGTGGCAACACCCGCACTGTTTACATTGAGCTGCGTAATTTTAATTCTGAAATATTATTAGTTGTTGTATAGTTAGTGTTAAAAGTGGATAGATGGAGTGTTAGAACTAAATTTAACAAGTGACATTGTCGGTGACAATTTACGACAAGTGGATAAGCAAATACGACTACCTAAGAAAACAATAACATTCCAAACCAAAACGGTAAATAAACAAAAATTCTGTGTACATGAACGCAATTTAACATCTTATCGCAAACCACTACGAGTGGATGACTACTTTTAGTGCAGTGTAACAACATTTTTAGTGATTTATCTAACATGCCAAAAATTGAATACCGTTTTTGCAATAGATTTTAAAGACTGGACTTTGGACTCGGAATATTGTTACACAACTACCGCCAATACGTAACCAAGTGGTGAGTAGACGAACAAAAAACTAGCACTACCTGTCGCCACAGGGCAAAGTGTTGGCTGGTGATACCATACATAAAAATAGATCTTAAATTGGTGGAAAATAGTTTATTTTTGAAAATAAATATGGATGATAACATAACCTACCGCAGCCGTAAACTATTCAGAACGAGCTCATTATGCGATATGACTGCAGATAGTTCACCTCTTTTTGATGCAACAATGATGAGTCTACCTAATACGTCATTAAATTCCAGTCAAACAGTTATAGAGCTTCAGGAAAAAAACAAACAGTTGTCCAATGATTTACAAAGTGCCCATCAGGAAATTGAAAATTTGAATTCGGAAAATTTTAGACTAAAAACAGATGTTCAAAAATACATTAAAATTATAAATGCATACAAAGAAATAAATGTAACTGACTTAAAGAATTCGACTCCGCACTCAGAACGCAAACGAAAAGTAAACCAGAATAGCAAACCAACGCCTGTGACAAATAATAGGCAATCAATCACCGCTATACAAAACAAAGAAAATGACGAACCAGCTTACGACAACTACAAGACAATATCACCAAAATTGACTCAAAACGAACGAATGCCAGGGCAAGACCAGACTCTCAACAGTGAAATTGACTCGACTTCTCACCACAACATCATAAAAGAAAATGAATTAGCAGGAAATTCACAACAGACAAACGTAACAAAACCGGTAAACATATCAGAAGCAAAACAAATCCCCGAAAATGTACGGAACAAAACCTCACACAATATTCACTCTCAGACTAAACCAACACGACAGATTAAAGTCACAAAACTGTCTAACAATGGGGAAAGTTTTCAAGTCAAAAAGAAGAAAATAGTCATAATTGCTGATCAGCAGGGACGCTTCATTCAGAGAATTTTACAAAAATTATTCGGTAATGACTTTTTAGTAACATGCTTTTGGAAGCCGGGAGCATCACTACAGGAAGTTCTAAGTACGGAAAAAACAGAAATAAGTCTACTTAATAAAAACGACTTTCTTATTGTTTTGGGAGGCGTAAATGATAAAAACCCGGAAGAAACACAACTGTGCCTCAGTAATTTTTTGAATAATTCCAGAAATACAAATGTTATGGTCTCTGAAGTACTATTCAACAATCATTTAAATGAACGAAAGTTAAATTATAAAATTAAATTTATCTGTTCTCACTTCAGTCATTCAACCTACATAGACATGAATTACTCAACATATGTGCCAAAATATCGCTTTTTAGCATTACATGCGTCTCGATTAATATTGAGGGAAGTTTTGGGTGCGGTATACAAACAAAAATATAACCAGTATGTTAGTGAAAACTTTATTAATACCAACACTGCTACTATCTTTGTTGACAAATATACTCAGACAGAGTCTACCTACATAGAAAACGAAAATTCCGGCACTAATAATTTTTTTCGCCTATAAATATATTAAACTTCTGCACCAAAACATTAATGGTTTAATAACTAAACTAGATGAGTTAGCGGTTCATTTACATTCTTTGGGAGATGACAGTAATTGCAATCCGGTTGATATTCTATGCATAACGGAACATAACATGACAGTTGATGACACGAAACTACTTAAACTATCCAATTATATAATGGGGGATTATTTTACAAGAAATAATAGAAATGGGGGATCATGCATATTGGTTAAATCTTGTCATAAATTTAAAAGAATCACAGATGCCTTAACTCTGAGTATTAGTAACATATTCGAGTGTAGTGGCATGCGTCTAAAGCTATATGGAAAATTATAAATGATAATAAGACAGTAACACCAAAAGAAGAAATAAACCAAATAAAAGTTGAAGACAAATTAGTAACCAAACCGACAGACATAGCGCAAGCTTTTAACAACTACTTTATTGACGATACAAAACCTACACCCAATGATAAATGATAAATGATAAATGATAAATGATATTTATTTTGTAAGTAGGTTAAACATAACACTTTTACACGTCAATATTTTTTGGTCATTTTAAGCTAGATGAGGCCGGTGTTTCCTAGCTGACTACCCTGAGAAGAAACACCGAAACAAACTCAGAGGTCACAGTCTCTTTTGAAGTCCATACAAATTGTACTGGTCAAATCATACGAGAACCATGTAGGTTAATGTCTGAGGTGGCCTTTTGAGGAAAGTGCCACACAGATTTGAGTGGACCTGTCCAGACAGTGCAAGCATTTGTCAGTTATTATGGAGCTCAAACTTAGAACTTTAAGGAGCTCAACGATTTGACGAACAATACCAAAGTAAGGACATTTGGGTAGGCCGCATAAAAAAAATCTCAAACTGCCAGACATTGTTGACTAACATGAAATGAACCCCTATCATAGCGATCTGCATGGTCCCCACATTCACAATACGATATGAGGATCATGCAGATCAGTGTCTGAAATGGTCTTTTGAGGAAAGAACCACACAGATTTGAGTGGACCCGTCCAGTCAGTGCAAGCTTTGGTCAGTAGTCGCGTAGCTCAACTTAGAACCATAAAGGAGCTCAACGAACCGACGAACATGCCAAAGAAAGGACATTTGTGTAGGCCGCATTTAAGTACTCAAACTGCCAGACCTCGTTAAAAATACTTCAAAGAAGAAGTATTTCAAAGAAGAGAAAAATAAGAAGAAAATAACCCACATGGTCCCCATATTCACAAAATGAGTTAAATAATAATAATAATAAAAAAATAATACTTTACAAAGTAAGTATTCATGTCAAACATAATAAATTGAAAAAAATAAAAATAAAATATATTACTTTACAAAGTAAATATTCCATGTCAAAAATAATAAAATAGAATACTTAATAAAGTAAACATTCATGTCAAAATTTACCAACGAGATGAGAGAAAAGTATACAACAGAGCTTAAAAAAAAGAAAAAAGACAATTTCTAAAAATTAAAAAGGTATATAACATTAGGCCATGTACATCATTGAAGCAGCTCAATCCCAAGCCTTTTTGTCTTCAAGATAGTCTTTAATTGTGTAAAAAGCTTTCTGGCATAGCTTACGTTTTATAAATAATTTGAACTTATTTATACTAAGGTCTTGAATATGGCTAGGGAGTTTATTATAAAAACGTATACATTGGCATCTAAATGAACCACCTATTTTTTTGAGCCTGGTTTTAGGAATGACAAAATTGTGTTTGTTCCTAGTATTTACGTTATGGATATCACTGTATCTTTTAAATAGATTAATATTTTTATGTGCATACAAAAGATTCTCATAAATATACTGAGAGGGCACAGTCATTATATTAATCTCTTTAAATTTGTCTCTGAGGGAGTGTTTAGGACTTAATTTATAAATTGCACGAACAGCCCTTTTTTGTAATACAAATACTGTCTGAATATCGGCGGCATTTCCCCACAACAGAATGCCGTATGACATCACACTATGAAAGTAACTAAAGTATACTAAACGGGCTGTCTCTAAATCAGTTAAACCACGAATTTTTCTAACGGCGTATGCTGCAGAGCTAAGTTTTTTTGACAGTTTATCTATATGGGGGCCCCACTGTAGCTTCGCATCCAAAGTTATGCCTAAGAACACAGTGGTATCTTCGGGTTTCAACTCTTCCCCCTTTATTGACACACTAGTGTTCACTTGTCGAACATGTGGTAACGTGAACTTTATGCATTTGGTTTTTTTTTCATTAAGCAGAAGATTGTTAATATTAAACCAGTTAACTACAGTTGCGATGGCACTATTAACATCGTCAGTAAATGACTGTGGTACAGCTCTTAAAACACTGACATACAATAATCCAAATTCTATTTTCTTGAAACCAACTTATCCACAAGATGTTGACCGAATTATAAAAATGCTTAAAAATACTAACAGTACAGGTTACGATGATATAAGCGTGAAAATAATCAAAAAAGTATCGAATCTCGTTGCTCCAGTACTCAGCCACATTATAAACCTGTCCCTTGAACATGGAGTGTTTCCTTCAAAATTGAAATTAACACTCATAACTCCCGTATTCAAAAAAGAAGATAGAAATGAGATGAAATTTTACAGGCCAATTGCATTAATACCAATATTTGCAAAAATTTTTGAAAAAGTAATCTATAATAACTTGTACAATTACTTTGAAAGTAATAATATATTTGCAAATGAGCAATTCGGGTTTCGTAAGGGTAGATCTACAAGTAGCGCTCTCTTTAAATTTTTAAAACAAGTAATGACTGGACTAGATAAAAAACAACAAATAACTGCGATTTTTATGGACATGTCAAAGGCTTTTGATCATGTGGATCATCAAATACTTCTTGATAAATTGGAAAAATATGGGGTGAGAGGAATTGCATTGAATCTTTTGAAATCATATTTAGGAAACAGATTACAAGTAACACAAATAACTAGAATAGCAAATGGTACAAAACATGAACAAACATATAAGTCGAATCCCAGAATTATTCAGCATGGAGTGCCACAGGGAAGTATACTGGGACCACTTTTGTTCATAATATACATTAACGATTTACCCAAATCCATAAAGCAGGAACTAATATTGTTTGCAGACGATAGCACAGCTATTTTTACTAAGGACCGACAAGATGATTATGAAACAAATGTTAACAAATCTCTTAAAGATATCATAAACTGGCTAAATGTAAACAAACTAAAAATAAATATTGAAAAAACCAGCTACATGACCTTCAAAAATAAAAACTCAAAATCAGCAAAAATTCACATTAAATATAAAAACGAAACATTGAAAGAAGTTGATAATACAAAATTTCTAGGCATTCACATTGACTCTGGGCTGAACTGGAAAATGCAAGTCGATGATGTCTGCAAAAAATTGCATCAGTCTTCTTATGCATTTTACATGCTAAGAAAAGTTGTCCACGAAAGTGCATTACTAAGCGCTTACCATGCATATGTGGGTTCTATACTCAAGTATGGTGTTCTTTTTTGGGGAAATTCTCCCAACAGAGAATATGTATTTAAAGCCCAAAAAAAAGTGTGTTAGAAGTATATGTGGCCTGAAACAAACTGATACATGTAAAACAGTGTTTACAAGTATGAAAATTTTAACTCTCCCTTCAATATATATTTATGAGGCTGCAGTGATGATAAAATGCGATATTGGTAATTATGAAACATTAAGAAGTACACGACATAAAAATGAATTAAGTGTTATTGCATGTAGGACAGTTAAATTTAAAACAAGTATATTTGGTATAGGGATAAAAATTTATAATAGACTACCAAACTGTATTAAAAACATTGAAAACCTGAATATTTTTAAAGCTAAACTTAAAGAACTCTTAATAAATAAAGCATACTATTCGATCAGCGAATTTTTAAATGATAAAAGTATTGACTAAAAACATTGGTATAAGTATGTGTGATTACTAAATTAGAATTTGACTGTGGACCATAATGTAAGTATATTAATGAATGACAATGTATTTTTGACATGAGTAAATGATATTAATTAATGATAATCTAATTTTGACATGAGTTTTGGCATATTTTTGATATATTAACTAACGATAATGTATCTTGACATGAGTAGGTAATAATATTTATGAACGTTATTGTATCCTTGACATGAGATTTTGACATATTAATTAATGATAATACATTTTGACATGACTATAAATTTAATGAATGGTAATGAACGTAGACGTAAGTGATTTTATTCATTAATTATAATTTTGGCAAGGTTTGGTTTGGTAGGGTTTCTGACTTGTATAATGATATTAATGAAAAAACAGATTTTGAAAATATCAGATATTGTACACCCTATGGGTATGTTACAGCGTACTATGAAATATTATGATAAGAACTGCTTTTCAACCTGTGACAAACAATAAATAAATTTGAATTTGAATTTGAATTTGAATTTAATATCTTGATTTATTATCTATTTACATAATTATACAGGGTGTACAAGTAACATTTTCAAAAAAATCGACCTGAAAAATCTACTAAAAACTTCCGAAGAAATGACTTTTCGAGCAGTCTGATGCAGTTGGTGACATCTGTACCAAACTGCTTGAAAATTATTCATTTCTTCGGAACTTTTTAGTTGATTTCCTGGTTGAATAAAAAAATATTTTTTTTTTAGTTTTGCTATTTTTTCCTTAATGTATATCAGCCACCCAACATCACTCTTAAATATGCCACGCACTCTGGAACAGCCTGTAATATACGTTGGGTAGGTCCAAAATCCAGCCATTTCTGACTTTACAATCTTTTAACCACCTTTCGTGCCAACCCGAGGGCAGAAAATTCACAAATGCAATTGGCCTCCTCCATCTTTCAACTTCTTCTCCAGCGGCTCTAGACAATGTGCCATTCAATCAGCGAATGCGACTATCGAAATGCCAAAATGTAGGAATTTGATCACGTGACATTTCGACAGCATCTGTCAATCCCATACATTTTGACGTATTAACAATCGCCTTCACCACGCTACCGTTGACAGAATTTTACTTGTCTAGAGCCCAATGTGCAATTCAATTAGCGAATGCGACTATCGAAATGCCAAAACGCAGGAATTTGATCACGTGACATTTCGACAGCATCTGTCAATCTCATACATTTTTGACGTATTGACAATCGCCTTCGCCATGCTACCGTTGACCGACTCTCACTTGTCTTGAGCCCCAGAACTCCATCAATGAAAATGGCATCAATTCTCCGGAATTATAGTTTATTCAAACTTGCATTTGAAGCGTACTTGCTTCGAAACTTAACGATACTTGAATTCACAACAATTGCTACCTTAGTTTAAGCTAGCTTTAACTTAAGTTTGTGTTTAATAAACGGAAGGTACCATAGAGCACGTAGGCTCGTCGAGGAGCTGGTGGATACATAATAATAGACGCACGGGTCGATTTTCTAGGTAAAGCAACGCTAGCAGAGATCAGTCTGTGGATGGGTGACCATTCCTGACGTACCGAGATTCCTCCGTGTTTCGGAAAGAACGTAAAGCTGTTGATCTCTGCTGTCATTTGTAGATCTTTGGTCGTTACAAATTGTCAGAAGCCAAATCTGACCCCAGTCTTGCCAAGAAGTATTGTGTTGCTCAGTGACTGGGCTATAGACGTCAGATAAGCAGTCGTTCCACTTAAAATACTGGTTTCAGCTGAATCTGGTTTGACTGGAAGCCAACCTCACTACAGTTAGGAAAAGGCTAAGCAGATGATGATATCTGAGCACGCAGATGCCTCTGCGGTTACAGGTTTTCCCGCGAACCACCACTGCGTTTCAACGAAGAGTGACATCACCGACCCAGATCAATGAGGTCGCAGCGGTCGACAACATTCTTAACTGCTTCAAAATTATGGCGTCATTAAGCTAATGGTTGACATATCCTAAAACCTCGTAATCACTAGAAGACAGGTGACTTGCGGCCCTGTGGCCACGCCGCTGCTGGCGGCGTTGTTAAAACTTTCCATACAAACCAAATGTGTAAGTGTATCCGTTTACTCATACAAATTGACGGACTGTCACTATTATGACAACGGCTGCGCAGCCTTTTCTCAACTACCTTTTTTTAAGGATGCAAAATCATCATTATGTCTCCCTCTGGGTGGAGCGGAAGAAAGTGTTAGACTCTTAATGACTAAAACTCATCCATGTTCCTCCAAATGCCCTTTGCGTCCGCGGTGACCCTTTCGAACAAATTCCGCAATTTCCTAACTACCATGAGATTGGCTTTCAGTCTAGCGGGATGCAACTGAGTACCAGTATATGACACAACTGCCTATTGGACCTCCACAACGAAGTGTTAACAAGAAACACCTTGGCAAGACGGGTGCTAGATTTTCTAACATTTGACAAACGGGAGAGACCGTCAAAGACAGTACAAATGACAACCGGGAACAACGGCTTAACGTACTTTTCAAGACACGGACGAATCTCAGTACGTAAAGCCGGATTTACATTACGAAACTAGTGGCATGAAAGTAGTTTCGTGACATTAATTTCACCAACAATTTCACGTGTAAACGTCAAGTTTTATAATGCCTGCATCGATTTCACGACACTGAAACAGTTTCGTGATGCGCGCGATTTTTGGATAAAACTAGTGTCATGCAACTAATGTCATCGTATAAACGCGACGCGAAACTAGTGTCGCGAAAGCGCCTGCGCTGATAGGACGTGTGTTTATTAGTCGTGCTTGGTTTCTTGCTAGCCAGCCTCGAATCCACCAACATCTTTTCTTTCGCGACAACTTTTCTTAAGTTTTTACTATAACATTTGTATGATGACAACATTTTGCAATGCAAAATAAAGCTTTGATGTTGGCGGAGCCATGAACACAGACATACTGTGGGTTTCACGACACTATTATTTTTAATGAAACTAGTTTCACAGGTACTGAAAGTAGTGTTATGAAATTAATTTCATCATGCATGAAACTAGTTTCGTAATGTAAATCCGGCTTAAGGCATGGTCAGACATACACGGACTGACCTTTTTTTTTTTTGAGTAAAGATAATGCCTAACGCATGCCACGCCGTCCGGGGAGATTACGTGGTTATATGGGGCTTGCACTCACTAAAATTTTCGCCTGTGCACCTACTTTTGCCTTGATAGGTGGGCCGCGAGAACTGCTACGCATGACATTCGCGACCCACCCAGCGTGGCCCACTTCTGGGCTCCCTCTTCTTTGCCCCAATCTGGGCTACCTCTTCTATCAGCGATATCCGGGTGCACTGGGACATCACCACAACTCTATGGACCGTGCAGCGTGGACGATAGAGTCCCCAATCTATCGTCCGCTGGCCCCTCTTATGGTGCCTGCGCCGTCCTACCGTCCTGCGACGAATTGGGTCAGCCAGAGAGTCCTCCTCCCTGACCCGGTCCGCGGTTTCCTTTTGCGAGATTACGTCCTCATACACGGACTGACCTGGACTAACGTTGCTTAACCACCAGTGGATTGTCCCTTGTGGCTGCTTTTTGTCTGCTGATATTACTTTGTACTTATTAGTAGTAAGTACAGCTATTCAGTACACTTTGTCGAATTATGCGCACATAAATGTGTGGGGCAGTCGATTTTTTTATGATTATTTTTTCTAGGTGCATCATTCTCGCATCTCTAAGCTCTTATTAATAAAAAAATGTAAAAATTTTCTTGTCCGTAAGAATCTCCAATGGCGCATGGACAACTAAAGTCACTTTTATTATTTTCCAAAATATTCTTTTGATTGTGTGTGTTGACATTCATAAGTGCCTTTTAATGGTCTATTAAATTTAATAGGGAGGTTTCCTGAGTAAAAAAAATTGATTCTATTCAGTCCGTCGGTTAGAATATTATCGAAAAATATTGGACACGTATTTTTTGTTTTCAAACCAATAAAAATTGACGAAGATAAGATCATAGCATCAAAGATCAGGAGTGGGGACTTGTAACGTCACTTTCAGGTCAAAAGTGTATCAGTCTGTGACGTCACATGAGTTTTCAACGCACTGTATCGTTTCCATTTTATGTTTACGCGAAAAAAAACGTGTCCAATATTTTTTTGAAATCTATCTGACGGACTAATTACATTTTTTCAGGAAACATCCCTATTGAAATAAGTGAATTAACTTGGCTTTGACTTCATTATTACTAAGCAACAGCTCCTCAATTCTGAATATGGCTATGACAGTCGATTCTTGTGATCAGCGCAAATGCGCAGTCCTTGCATTCCTTGGTCTGTGGAGGATACCTTGCACTAACTTTGTAGTTATTGCACAGGAATTCAAAAGCTGGGAGTTATTGTGGATGGATCAGAGAGTAAGATATTTCGTAATACTCTTAATTGCATTTTTGGTTGTATGTAGATATTTAATAATTTTCTTGTTCCTTCATAAATAAGCAGGTAACTATTGCATGCATAGATAGGCAAATTATACATTATCACTTTTTAAACAGAAGTTCCTGAAAAAATACATCACAAATAACAAACAGAACAAATAAAAAATCACACACCACAAATCACACATCACAAATTAAATGTACATAAATCAAGTGATGCGATAGTAGATTATGCACCAAGGGATAAAGCACTGTCTTATGTCACGGGCGCCATATTTAATCTAGAGCTAATGGAGGATTCGGAGTTAAAACAAAAATCTTCATGCAGCGAGGGACTTAAGCTATTCCCAAGCGAATACACAAAAGGTGTCGGGGATAATGATCCCCGAGGAGGATACTCTACTTTTCACACCTACTGTGACAAAATAAGACGCCATAGTACTAAAATCGAAGTATTAATTAAGTCACAAACAGTAAGAAGTATAAAAAGTACCAAAAAATAATTAAAATTACTGGTAACATTTGAAACATTAGTACAGAGTTGTGAAAAGACAAAGTTCCATTTTTATTTGGTACGTTTACTGTAGAATTTATATGTGTATTGCTCGTCATTAATGCTTCAGAATCTTGCATCTGCAGAGGATCTTTTTGGGTGGTGAAAGTTGGTGAAGGTGGTGAATGAGGTTAAGGGAAAGATGTAATGAGATGGTGTGATGTTGAAGGTTGCGGTGAAAAAGAATCAGATGACATTTTCAAAGTGCTGCTGTCACCAATACGGCAAATTATTATATTCTTATTTTGTATAGAGTATTCAATATAACCCTCCGCTTCTGTGTTAGATATTCAACCACTATGCCTTTTGATCTAGGTCATATCTGCTTCTGAAACCGCTAACAGTATAGCCAATGATCTTCTAAAACAATGACTCATACAGAGCTCTGTATTTGGTACTTATTTCGCTATTTCTTTCGGCATGACACTCATCAAATTTTTACCAATCCTTGCTGTGTGCATTTGCCATTATTATATGCTACAAAATAACTGTTAGTGTTCATATTAGAGAGTCGCAGAGCTTGATACTTTTCAACAATTTTTGCGTATTCTTCACGGATGACAAATGACCTTTCTGCGTTTGTCTTAGTACCTGGCAAAGTGGCAACTTTATTAATAATAACTCATCTGAGTACTGTTTCTCGATATATTGGACCATTACGTTTACGAACTCCTGACCACGAGCACCATTCAGTCCAAAAATTAAAAGGCATCTCATTATGAAAGTACGTAAATTCAGTATTCAGTACATAACGTCCTTAAAATAAGCATGGGTCGCTGGTTTAGTGGATATTCCCAAGTTGCTATTTTAGTTAAAAAAAACATTATGTACTTACTTTTACGGCAAGAAAGCTATGGACAGGAGCTTCAATTAAAAAAGTTGGTCTTCACCTTCAAGTACTCCACGATTTCCTCAACCTTCGTAGTAGTAGTTCTAATAACTAAGAGTTTGTATTAATATGATTAAGAGTGTCAATTCTACTCATTTTTAAGACCTCAGGTTAGGTTTGCATGACATACAATAATTTGACGTTTTCGATTAGGAGTCTTATGTACGATCAGAAATTGACTTTTCAATTGAAGTAGTAGAAAATAACGTATAAGTAGGACGTCCACCGAGAATGTGGGATATGAGCGCTAATCACCACTATCTGTTACTGTATTACTTTGAAATTAGGATCCTAAATATTTATTTTGCTACTTAGAGACTAATAACAAAATTAGAAATAATGTATTGTAGGTAGAAAAAGTAATTACAAGCTTCCACGTGTAAGTAGGTAAACATCTAAATAAAAGTAATTATACGCGTTGACTTGGTATAATAGTGAATATTGTTTTTGAGAAAACATTCGTTCCAGAAACTGGGCCAAAGTCTAAGTCTCATGTAGAACGTTATTTTCCTAACGACTCCAGCCCCGACATGTGAAAATTCCCAAATAAAAAATAGATCTTATGTAATTGGTAAATAAACATTAAATTCGCGATTAATTCGGCGCACACCGGTGTATTGCCGGTGCTTGAGCGGTAGGTAGTGATTATGCTTTGAAGTAAAACCTGATGGTTCGCGGGCTCACTCTGCAAGAGAGAAAGCAAATTTATTTGCAACTTTCTTTGCAAGCAATTTGCGTCTGGACGCTGACTCCAAGCAACCACCAACTTTACCTCGTTGTGACTCTTCGATGCCGGAGATCGCAGTTTACATTAAAGAGGTCCGAAGAGTATTGTGCAGTCTAGACGTGAATAAGGCCAGCGGACCTGACGGCATTCCAGCGAGAGTATTGAGGCAATGTGCACCTGAACTGTCTCCTGTGTTGACACTACCGCCTCTCTCTTGAAAAAAGAACGGTGCCGAAATCATGGAAGCTTGCGAATGTGCAACCGGTGCCCAAAAAGGGAGACCGTGCTGACATTACCGTCCGATCGCCATTACCTCCATCCTATGCAAGGTTATGGAAAGGGTTCTGAACAGTAAGCTGCTGACCTACCTTGAAGACAATGATCTCCTCAGTGACCGTCAATATGGCTTTCGCCGGGGACGGTCATCTGGCGATCTTCTTGTGTATGTGACGCACTGCTGGGGCGAAGCCATCGAGAGACACGGCGAAGCACTTGCTGTATCGCTCCACGACCTCATCCCACCGGCCCCCTTCTACCATCGGACATCCAGACGCACTGCATATTACCATCCCGACCTTGTAGCTATTCCACCAATTCGCACTAAACGTTTCCAAACGTCTTTTATAATGCGCACAGCAAAGGAGTGAAACTCTGCCTTCGTCTGTGTTTCCAAAAGCTTACAACCCTAAACTCTTCAAAGTTAGAGTGAACAGGCTCCTTCTGGGTAAGCTCGCTCCATCGTAGACTTTGTCTCTGTCATCTCTGACATTGACTAGAGTCAAGAGCAAACCCATCACTAATAAAAAAAGAAGTAGATACCTGTTATTGTACGGGACTTGGCAAAAAAAATCCTCTCTCAACTGAAATAGCGCTTATCAACAAATTGCCATCCAAGTGTACTCAGCTACTTCTTTCATCATTGGGAACAAGGAGACCACTCATCAACTCGGTAAGTCTGACTAGCTCAAAAATGGAAACACCTCAAAACCTTATGGTAATTCTAAGAATTATAGAAACCAATGGAGACAATTTGATCGTTCCAGACTAACATCCCACCATGACCATGAGGTCATGGTGGGATGTTAGTCTGGATTTTATGTTAGCCTTAAGATCATTCTTAAGGCATGATGGCCCCAATAAAAAGAGAGATTTTAACATAAAATGGCGTTGGAAAACCCACCAACCATTGTAATAATTTTATCAGTAATATTGACACTAAAATTTTAACTTTATCGTTTAATTAAAAACTCAGTTATTTGACTTGACGTTTTTTTTATTTCCCTATTCTCACCTCGTAAACATTTTATGGGAAAGAATATAAATTACTTTCTGAAGAACTCTCAGTTTACGGCAACGATTTTAATTATTAGGTCGTAAGTTAAAATCTTGAGGTGGCGACCTCATCACTTTAATCAGCACTTTGAAGTTGACACTTCATTTTAGGAGGGTAACTTACCGAGATAAATTTTTATGAGAGGTTGTGATTTAAAAGCTGTCTTATTATACAACCATGCTGGCATAAGACATTATTTAATATTTTCTTTATTTTCGGTTTTGTCTTTATTATCTGTTTCAGGTCTGTTGACGTCTTTGACTACTAATTATAAGACAGGCTGCAATTTTTTTTTAATGTTGCCCAGCACTTGGAATTTCTCCTGTATCGTGGGTGCGCTTGCAAACAAATAAACTCACATACACAAACAGCCAGACCCGTACAGCCGAACTATCTGTACAGTAGGCCATACAAATATTTATTCCGTGCGGAAATCGAATCAGCGACACGCAGCGCATTAACTTAGTCAATCGCTCAACCACTGCGCCAACCGTGCCGTCAAATTTGCTTGTTTTACAATGTGAATATTATAATAACCTAGGCGCCAAAATTTTTAAACATCGTTTGGATTCGTATTTCAGGCGGAATCTGTCAAAAATGTTGGGAAGTTTATTTTTTTTTGACAGATAGCGAATGCAAACATTATTTAAATAATCATAGAATTGGCCCTTTGGTCTCTATCAAGGCACCTAACTAACCCAGTTTATTCCATCGTCGACTTCATCAAGCAGCGCAAGCCTTCAAAAAAAAACAATACTTCTGCTCAAGTTCCATCTATTTGTTTGCAAATCGATGACATAACAACAGCTATTCAAAGTCTGAAAAAAATATACAATAATGACCTTTATATCAACAATTTACGACACAAAAATGCAAAGATATAAACATCAGCCAATAGAGAGGGATAATCGACTCCTAGCTTTACAAATACCCCGTTCAAACTGTGAGATATCACGGCCGAATCCTTTTTATACGGCGATCAGTCTGGTTTATGGGCCCCATTTGGAAACCATTAGGATTTCCTATGGAGATAGGAGACTGGTGATATTTGAACACCATTAAGGTCTGTTTTTGTTTGTCAGTTTTTAAGTTGTGGATGGGTAACACGTTATGTTCATGGGAGTTAGATTCGTAAACAGGAATGGATGAACAGTAAAAATGCAATGCTCCGTATGAGTTTTTTTTTCATAATCTCAGCCGAAAGACGTCCACTGCTGGACATAGGCCTCCCCCAAGTGTAGCCACAACAACCTGTCCTGTGCGTCTTGCATCCATCGGCTACCAGCGACCCTCACCAGGTCATCGGTCCACTTTGTGGGAGGCCTTCCAACGAGCCTTTAATTTAATGCAAACGGCAGTAAGCAAAAAATCCACCCACAGATACCAGAATTGTTCGAAATGACAATAAAAATCCTTAAAAATTCTCTAAATTACACAAAAAACGATGTCGGAAGTTATTTATCAAAGGTCCGCCAGATATGATTATCCTTGCGACAGCTAACAGTTTTGGGGTCGACAGAATAATAGGTAATTTAGGCCGACGGAGGCCTAATTAGCTGAGAAAGAGCACGTTGAATTAAAACATGGTTTTTGTTGCGAATTATTAAATTAGAATTAATGTGAGGTTTGATGTTCTGTAATTTGTTTGGGATGTCTGTGCTGTTTTTGTAATGTTTTTAATTAAAGATTTTAAGGAATTTTATTTATTTTTCTGGAAGAAAAAGGTCCACGAACTCTTTAATGTGTTTTAGTTGAATATTATTGTAATTATTTTCTTTTAGCTAACATCGTTAGAATGTTTATACTAATAGAATTTTTAACAATACAATTAGGTTAGATTATTTTGATAAATTTCTACCCCGCTGGAGACAGGGTCGGCAGGTGTGTTTTGCTGAAAAACATTCTTGCAGTTGCTGCCCTTGTCGCTATACGTCTGTTATAGGTCCAGGCGATGTGGCGACCCTTGAGGGGGGCCTGTGTCCAGCAGTAGCCGTTTTTCGACTAAGATCATGACTCAATGACCTGTTTACCAACATGATGCTTGGGCATTAGTTATCTTGTAGCGGCATCAATACAGTCGCGCCATGAACAAATACTTGTGTAAATGTCAATAAGTTTCATACACTACAAGTTACCATTAATATCTGAACATTCATTACTTCATTAATAACTGAGCAGATGCATGAAGGAGCCTCCTCGTGTAGCGCATTTTGTTCCATCTGACACTCAACTGAACCGAGCGCTCGGCGTATCCTGGACAGTCTCACCTAACACCTTATAAGACTGGCCAATCCTTCCCTTGCGGTAGTAGGGCTAACGCCCGCCTGGTTCGCGACCACCCTCCCACCGGAGTTCGGCGTCAAGCAGCCTGCTGTGTTTCGTCGACGCGTGGGAGTACCAGTGCCTCAGGGCATCTCCTGAGCATGCTCGCTTTCATCATGGACCTCATCTATCGCTTTCCATCAGGCGTGATCGAGGTAAAGAGCTAGCCCATTCATAAATAAATTAATAAATTAGATGCTTGTCAATAACAAGCTAGCATGCAAGCATTCATCACTTTGTCTGCTACAATGTATTTGAAGGTAAGTGTACGAACTACTTTAATAAATAAAATAAAGTACAAAAATATTCCTCTCTCTTTATGTATAAAGAGAGAGGATTATTTTTGTACTTTATTTTACCTGCCAGATGTAACTGCCAGATGGTTGCTATCGGGCTGTAGCCCGATAGCAACCATCTGGCAGTTATTAATTAAGCAACGTTTGGCAGTAGGATCCTCCCTTGTCGAAGGAGGTTAACGGGATGTTACATCTTGTTCCGCATATCTAAATAATCCCTACGAAAATCAATATAAGAGTGGAACATCCCAAACATCACAGAACATTACACACAAAATTATATCTAACGCAAATTAATTGCCTATGAAATAATAAACATATTGTATATTCATAGAACATTAATAGTAATATTACATGTATGCAATCTAACGTGGCCATGTTATGGCACATAAGTTAATTATGGCGGCCACATCAATGTGATTCATGGCGTGACGCGCCACGGGTTTTGTTACCAGGAGAGGAATTTACCCTGATTTAAAGATAAACTGTCTTTTTTTTTGGTTCTTCGAACAGGAAGTTCAAAGAGCTCGCTGCTAAATAACTAAAGTCACATGAATCAATCTTTGAAGTTAAGCAACGCTTGCTCCGTGGATGGGTGGTCTTTCATTTGTATATTATATTTGACTTTGACTGTCACTTTGGGTAATCAGAAGCCAGAAAATTTGATACCAGTCTTGCGAAGACATTTCTTGGTTGCCAAAGCCAGACAGGCAGCCTCTCCTAGAAAGAAATTAATGGTACTACTATATTTTGTTAGAATGAAAAGAATATGAGTGTATTTGGTGGTTAACTCGTGCGCAATATTATGTTTCTACACCCAATGACATAGGTATGGTGTACGTTGATTAAAGTTGAATGATTAAACAAATTGAAGAATTTCACACTCAAGGCGCGGTGATGATAGGTGGAGTACAGCGGAGACCGAGTGGCGTCCGAGGACTGGAAGAAGACGTGACGGTGGTCCAGCGACGAGATGGACGGACAACATCGTTTCCACCCCCGGTTCTACCGGGCCAACTTCCTGCCTCATGCAGGTTCTACCTGCATGAGGCAGGAAGTTGGCACAAAAAAGAGGCACATGCTCAGTGGCCTTAGTGCGAGTTTTTCAACGATCTCGATCACGTTAGCGTAAACGCCAATTTGTATTGAAACTGAATAAGCGCCATCTGGTGACACTCATGGACAACCTGTTTTTTTCTATACAATTTGACATAAGCGAACGTTTACGTTAACGCGAGTGAGTACGTTAAAAACTCACACTAAGCCCTCAGCAGTGGGCGAAGACGGCTGTTATATGATGATGATGTTTAAAAAGTTTATACTATCAATATTACCAATCCGACTGATTCCCGAAAACTTCAGTCCAATTCTAACCCGAAAAATACTGCACTAATTCAAAAGCCCCTGGGAAATAGAATGACATTATGTACTTTTTATTCAGCGAGGTATTTCCGTGGTATTTTTCCATTTCATCCTGGCAACATGGGTCATCCCCTTGGGTATTACGTTGCGAGCCCCGCGGTCCACCTTTGTGAGCCTTGTAATTAGACCACGAAATAATGGGAGGTGACGATGAATTTTTTACGCGTATCATATTTTGATGGGAACAATGTCGATGTTTTTATATACGTGAGTTTGTAATTTGTTTGCGTTAAGTCAGTTTAATATGGGAGTTTGACGTTTAAGGGTGTCTTAGTCAGTCATGTTTCATACAAACGTAGTCTGGCGATTACTCTACGGATAAAAAAAGTCACATTTATTTATCTCGGCTTTATCTAGGCCTGTATGGAAACAAAATAGAAAAAAAAATATTGATATGCAAGTTATTTGTGTCGAAACTTCCAAATTTTAACACAACTTTGGGCGTAAGTAAATAACTTATGTAGTAGGTACGAAAATGGAAAAATATTAACCATACAGTCATAGATTATTTCCTCAAAAAAAAACGGGTACATTCAGTATTTTTTTCATAATATCCTGACTACCAAATGTTTTTCAATAAATTTTACGAGCTCGTTTTCGTTATAAATCATCTTATATGATATGGAACTGTAAATTTGTGTATATTACTCATCACAGCGTTTATTTCTTCCTTTAAATAATTTTGGATGAGATAGCATGCGTTAAACCGCGCCCGTCAATGAGTTCAGCCGTTCGACTAGGGCACCCTTAAGACATCGATTGAATAAGAAAGTGGAATGATTGTAAGTTAAGCTTTAGGTGTTTGATTAAACTGCTCTTAAAACTTAAAAAAGAAGGAGGTTTTTCTCAATTCAGCTGTATTTCTTTATGTTTCATCATCATCATCATAAGCCGAAAGACGTCTACTGCTGGACATAGGCCTCCCCCAAAAGAGAAGTTTGTCATAATCGCCACGCTTGGCAGGTGGGTTGGCGATCGCAGTGTAGCTGTTTTTATGTTTGTTACCTCATAACTCCGTTATTTATGAACCGATTTGAAAAATTCATCTTTTATGTGAAAGGATATCCTTTTCAACAGGTTCCATTGAAAGGACATTGTAAAAAATGGCCTATGAACCAACACGCATGAAATATTTACTATAATTACTAGTTCTTTTAATAATGTACATTACATATATTTTAATAGAACGGACACTTTTTAATTTCGAAAACATTTTAAAAAGTATTCACTTTCATCCTTAGCTTCCGTCATAATCCTCGGTGATAGTTCTATTATTTTTTGGTTCAATTTGAGGTTTTTAATAGGCAAAGGTATTATAGCTCATACAGCCATGTCTTTGTAACAGCACTCTTAATAAGAGTTTGACACAGACAAGCGTCAGTATTCTCAACACTTGATATACGATAATGATTATTAGTTACAAACAGTCCGCTATGATGTCGCGGAACCATAATAAGCCTTATCAAAAATCTCGATTGAAAGTGATGTTTGAAACGAGCAATAATATCGACACTGACAGTTGACGAATTGACATTGACAACATTTGACATTTGGTAGTAATGTCACTTGGCGCGCGCATTCTGTGCTCGATCTGCGTTTGCGTTGGTTGCGTACTGAATTCGTTTGCATTTTCTTACTTTTCCGATTTTATCTAACAACTCCATTAGACTCCCGACTCGGACCTAGAGTTCAATGTCAAGAAGCTGTCGTACTTACATTAGGTAATAAATGCTTAGTTATTGCTACATACCGAATGTTTTTATTGACGTAATTATAACCTCAAAATCCGAGAGTTTTTTTTCATTTACTCAGAATTCTCAAATGTGTCCTTTGTTTTAATTTAGGTTTAATCGAAAATATACATTATCTAAAAGCCAAAGAGTAAATACACCTCCCTGTTGGATCTTAGGCGAGCTATGTATGGACGACGAGCAATGTCCTTTCATTAAAATCGGTTCAGTAGTTTGGTTTTTAAATCCAACTTTTTTAAAGCTGGAATATATATGTCATTCAAGTAAACGAAATTGCGTATTTAGCATTCCTATGACTTACCGGTGGTGTTGTTAGGTGTAGGGTACCACTAAAAAGTGTTTTTTTTTTTGTAAAAAATGTTTTTCGTTCGAGAGCTTTAATACAGTGACAAGGTAGAGGACGGAGTCTGTGTTTCCTGATAGAGACAACCTGGGTGTCTATAATTCTTAATTCTTTATTGTACACTATAAAAACTTATAAATTTTATATTGAAGAAAGTTCATGTACAAAGGCGAGCTTAACTCAAAGTTGAGTTTTCTCCTAGTAAACCTTTGAGTCGTAGTAGGTGAAGTAGGATCCAGTGCACATTAAATTACTTACTACTTATTTAAGTCAAGAGTGTAACATGGTTTAAAGTCGACCAAATCATCGCTATACATCAGGTGATTGTAGTCAAACGCAAGTTTACACAAAATAATAAAAAAAGTTCGAGGGGATATTCAAGGGGGTTCGGGACACGGTTGGCGCAGTGGTTGAGCGATCGACTGCTGCGCTGCGTGTCGTGTTCGATTCCCGCACGAAATACAAATATTTGTATGGCCTACAGATAGTGGTTCCGGTTCTGGCTGTTCGTGTATGTGAGTTTATAAACGCACCTTCAGGAGAAATTCTTAGTGTGGGGCAACGATTTTTTTAGAAAAATTAAAAATCCAATCAACACGTGATGTCCATACAGAAAAAAAAATGCTTATAGCAGCTCATCTTTTATTTTTTTTATCGGGAAGCGTTTGACCTCAGTCACATCTGGTACAGAAGAGCGAAAATTACTGACAAGTCTCAAGAAAAAACAGTTAAGTCCGTAAATCGAAAATTTGTGTATGAAAGATCATGTTCGAGGTTCAATGGAATGGAATGAAAGTAAAAATTTCATTTTTAAGATGGAATGATAATACTTCGTTATACTTAGGTAACGTCTCCCTATCCGGTTGAAATAATGCGTAAATTAGTCTGTTGCATGTCAGAAGGACATTATGAAGATTTAATGACGATCAGTGGAACCAAGCATTCTGTACCATTTTCCTAAAGGCCTAGAACAGAGTGAGGGGCTAGCGCGGAGGCGACAGCGGTCGCGATTAATCAAATATATAAGGTGTTAAAAAAATAACTGGAAAAAATTTAACGTATCATTGTACTCATCATTATGAACAATTTTTACTATGGGGCCATACCCGAAATCGCGAAGAAAAACAGCTGTTCAGGAGGCCTACCACAACCTCTTAAAACAATATTATTTTAATATTACTTTGTAATTTCTGTTGTTGCATTTTCAACTCTCGGCGCTGATCCGAGCGTTGAAAATCCAACAGAGCGGAACGCAAAGTAATATTAAAGTAATATTGTTTTAAGAGGTTGTGGTAGGCCCCCTGTACGTTTTGTCGAATTATGTCATAATTTTCATACAAACGCTCGTACGTAATTATGCCGTTGTAACACATCTATCTTCGAATTTTTTGAAGTAATAGGTATCTTGTGTACTATATCTAGGTTTCTATTACAGCAAAAAATAAAAATTTGGAGAAACAAATTCAGTATAAGCCTCCGAAAATCTGCATTTTGCACAAATTTCATCTGAACTTTGGCCGTTCATAATATATAAAAGTAAAAAATAATTTGTAAAAGTAAAAAAAAAACATCTTGATGGAAACCTTGCAAAAATAATGGAGATTTTAAATGAATAATATTCATTCCACAAACTTGTAAGGCTCATTCAAAAACGCGTATTTCCTGGAACTACTTTTATGAAATTTTCGAACACTATTTTCGTTCAATGTTACCGCGTTCTCACTTTCTTGTTAGTCAAACACTTTGCGCTGGATGAAACAACAAGCTTTTCAACCAAGCTCGCGTTGACGATAGACGAACCGGGAAGGGCCCTCTTAAAGTCGAATTATAAATTCTAAGCCTGCCAAAATATCTCGAAATTCACTGTAGACACCAATCGTGTCCGTCACCGCGGCCGCTCCCGCCGTAGTCACTGCGCTTCAATTGTAAAGATATCCATTTGAAACAATAGCAGAAACACAGGTTTTAATTAAAATGGTCATGCAAAGATGCGGTAGCAGGAGGCTTACCCCTCTGTCGGTAACTCTCTGTTTTTTGGTAATCAGAGCTTTACGAATAATTCCATCTATTTTTCGAGATTCGAAAACGGAAAGTAATAGGCCAAAGGATTTATAGGTCATAACGAAGGTGACCCTGAAAACCTGTGACGTAAACCCATCAGAATTCTAGAAAAAGACAATTGCCAGTTCATTTCCCCCACATTTCTGGCACCTTCTGGGCCCGTATTATTTTATTTTTCTTACTTGTCCTATACAAGTAAGAAGCTCTTAGTGCATCCCTTATTTTTATGATAATGATATAAACATAAGTGCATTTAAATGCAAAAAAATTGATTTAAAGAACAGAAATTATGATTCTGTTTTTACATCACATACTTTCATCATCACATCAGCCAAAAGACGTCCACTGTTGGACATAGGCCTCCCCCAAGTGTCGCCATAACCAAGTCCTATGTGTCTTGCATTCATCGCCTACCCACGACTCTCACCAAGTCATCGGTCCACCTTGTAGAAGGCCTTCCAACGCTGCATCTTCTGGTACGCCATCGTCATTCCAGAACTTTTCGGCCCCATCGACCATCTCTTCTGCGAGCAATGTGCCCTACCTACTGCCACTCCAGTTTGGCGATCCTTCGGACTATGTCGATTACCTTGGTTCTCTTACTCTCTATCACGCAAGGAAACTCCGAGCATTGCCCTCCCCATTGCCCTTTGGTTGACTTTAAGCCTTCTGATTGGGCCCATTATAAGCGACACCGTTTTGTGTCCATAAGTCATCACTGGTAACACGCACTGGTCAAAGACTTTCGTCTTGAGACACTGTGGTATGTAGACGAGAAGATACCAGTATACCAAGAATGCCGTGCCGCCCAGCCGAGTCGGATTCGACGGTTGACCTCTTTCTCAAAGTTAATTCTACCTAACTGGACCGTTTGTCCTAGGTAATGGTATTTACGTACAAATTGTACTTATTTATGTGAGTTTGTATCAGAGAAGTGTACAACATTTCAACTGAATCGCTCCAGTAGATTCGAAACAATTTGGCTGTTACAAACGGATAGACAGACACACGAGTGATCCTATAAGGTTTTCGTTTTTTCATGTGGACGTACGGGACACAAAAAAAATTGTACACACAGCCAAGTCCATTGGGCATAATTAATATTAATATCTCTTTTGATGAATTGCATTTCCGCCGGTGTACCTTAATGACCATCCGCCATTTAAATAAGTTACCTCATTAAAATACGGAATTTCAGTTATTCTGCAAACATGATGAGTCAAAATAATAACATTTGCATGATTGATGATATACAAAAATGTGCTTTTAGATTTGCGAGTGTTTATAGCAACTAACGAGCTATGGCCCTATGAAGTAATAAGGACGTTTCCTGAAAAAATCTAATAAGACCGTCAGATAGCTTTCTTTCATGTAAACAAGGAATGAAGACGATACAGTGCATTGAACATTCATGTGACATCACAGACCGACATACTTTTTAAGGCGCTGACATCAGCAAAAACTGAAAAATTGCTGGTTTCTTAACGAAATTTTAGCCAAATCTGTTTAGTTTCAAGCTGCAGAAAAGATATATGTTAATTTAACTATATTTCAAAGAACACTGTTGTTTCCGAAACATGTTTAAAAATAAAATCTCGATAGTAATGATCGTCAAAGTTACTTCTAACTTTGACCTTAGAAAAAAAAATCCCATGTTACTAGCCTACTGATGCCGATAAAAATTATACCAAATAATAAATCGAATCTTAATGCAAAACTTTGTTGTTTTAGATTTTTAATAGAACAACTTAGTTTTGAGGAAATCGATAAAATGCTTCATATTTGGCAATAAATTGCAAGCATTTAGTCGTCGCGCTTCTCTTTCTTTTCTAGACATTCCGAGAGTGACCGAGCTTTTGCTGTTGTCAGCGTCTTAACTTGATAACAGCTGGTCTATTACTTTGTGGTGCCACCCATCGCACAATGTGGTCGTAATAACTGCAACAGCGTACGAGTATTAATAGGCTATTTTTAATTATATAATTTTGCCCAATCAAACTGACCAAGTATCCACCAATCACAAGGCGAAGTGGACATCAAAATTGTTACCAATCCACGTTTCCCCACTACTAGGACAGATTGGTGGGGCAAAGTGAAATAATTCACAGTTTTATGACATAATATTTTTTATTGACAGCCTCGCGTTTCACCTCTAGGTGTCTACTCTCTAAGCCCGAAGTCCGTAGGAACTAGGAACAACTGTCAAATTGTGTTGGTATTAGGTTCATTCTTAGTTCGGGTTCGGGACTAATCGTAAGTCCAGGTGATACGGAGCAGAAAACGCCCGACGCTAAGGCCGAAACTACAGACTTCGGGCTTAGAGAGTATAATCCCTGAATATTATACTTACACAAATTGCATCAAATTGTTAAGCAAAAGTACAGGGTGTTAAAATAAAAAACAACATTATTTTTTTATTTCAAATTGTATTTATTTTTGTCGTTATTATATTAAACCATTCGCATCGCACTCCACACTATTGGTCCGTTCATATTACACAACACACCATATACTTCATCATTTTACAAATTACTTCGAATTATCTATAATTATTTACATTTTTACACTGAATAAACAATTTTTTAAATTTCTTTTATCTAGATAATGGCATTTAAGATAGATAGAGACAGGCGGTTTATTTATACAATTTCTTTTCCCTTTTTGTCTAGTTTTTCCTGTTACTACTTAAAAATAATTTCCCAATTTTTGCTAGGTCTTCTCACAATTTATTTCTCCATTAATATGAAACGTTACATTAACAACAAAGGTGTCAAGGAGAAAGTGTTTTTTGAACGAAATCATAGAAAAATAAAGAAGCTAAATACTACTTATTCTAGAAGTAAGTATATGATGTTTCTAGGAAAAAAAATAAACGCCATTTCTATCTTAAACAACAATGCGAACTTACTGAACGCTCATAAACAATTTGTAACTATATTTAATTTCGTTATAATACGTATAAGAAAAATCTTGGAAATATACCTTTTATACAGTTTACAATATGTATATACACAGGCTACATTTTTAACCGTGAAACGCTTGCGGAAAAGTGTAGGCACACAGAAATTCGATATTATGTAAATGAGAAGGTTTATTGTCGGAATTCCGCACGTTAATAAAAATGGAATCGGTTTAAAATCATGCGAACATCTGCCTGTAAAGCTGTTATCCTTTTTCAGGGTTTTGTACCTGTGATTACGGAAATTTATTATTAAGCCCATGTCGTCTGAATGTGTAATACTGAATACTGGTATTTTGTTACATTTGGTTTTTCTGGAAGCCGACTTCACCATAGTTGGGAAAATGCTTAGCAGAGGATGATGACGTCTGTCTGTTTATCATAAGGCTCTATCTCTGAAACAATAAGTGATAAGAAGTTGAAATTATCACTCATTGTAAGTTTCGTTACGTAATAAAATATTTTCAATCATCTAACACTATCTTGTATTATTTTAAATTGAAAAAGTACATTGAAACGAATGTAATTAGCTAGCTGAAAGAGTTAAAATGCTTTTAAAAAAAAATTCTTTAGATTTTTTCGAGAAAAACAAAAACTACTATAAAACTCTATTTACAGAAAATTTGTCAAATATTACCGACTCGACAGCCCATTACTTCGCCTCAGATAACCCTTAACTTTATGGGATGATAAGCATCAAATACAATCCCATTATCTGTCATTCGCACCTTCCGAGTACATTTATCATATGACGAAGGTGTTAGAAATAAGGCTGCACGTTTAATAACGAGCGGAAGCGACAGCGGGCCGCAAAATGATTTTATTGAACGTCTCAGATCCCTGTGTTTCAGATAGATAATAAAATCAAATCATCTATGTATTATGACAGATTATTTGACAATGAGAAATAATTGAAGAGTTTTATCATTTTAAATTGCCATAAATCAATCACTGCAAACATGAGACTTGATAGCAACTTTAGTGTTAACAGACTCGAGCTGAAACTGGCTGGCAACGATATTATTGCCGAAGTTAAGTGCCGTTCCAGTAGTGTGAACTCCTTGGCTGACAAGCACTGGCAGACAAGTTAGTCGTTAGAACTTTGGAAGCGTCCAGCAGAAATATAAATAGTATGTATTTGAATTATGAATGGAAAAAAATATGTATTGTTTTATAGTTAGATATTGTAGGTATCATCTCTCGACTAGGGCAGATGCCCAATATAATTACGCGGTAAATTCCCAAACGGTGTTTTCATCATCATCATCATCATATCAGCCGAAAGACGTCCACTGCTGGACATAGGCCTCCCCCAAGCGTCGCCACAACAACCGGTCCTGTGCGTCTCGCATCCATCGGTTACCCGCGACCCTCACCAGGTCATCGGTCCACCTTGTGGGAGGCCTTCCAACGCTGCGTCTTCCGGTACGCGGTCGCCACTCCAAAACTTTTCGGCCCCATCGACCATCTGTTCTGCGAGCAATGTGCCCTGCCCACTGCCACTTCAATTTGGCGATCCTTCGGGCTATGTCGGTAACCTTGGTTCTCTTGCGGATATCATCATTCCTGATTCGATCACGCAAGGAAACTCCGAGCATTGCCCTCTCCATTGCCCTTTGGGTGACTTTAAGCCTTCTGATGAGGCCCAAACGGTGTTTTATTTTGTATTAATTAGTGACTGGTGCTAGCTTGAAGGCCGCTGGTGCCAGCAGTGTATGTCTTGATTATCTCTTACAATTTTAAGTTTTGACAATTGTTGTCACTGAAAGAGTTCAGCAGTTGATACGCTTCCCGCTTCCGCTTATTACCGACTGCTTAGTCCCAAAAAGGGTTTCTCACGATTTCTGTGTTCCTACACTTTCCAACAACAAAAGAAAGCATGGAAGGTTATATTCACGCAATTCATTTCATTTATTACGTAAGCACCAATAATTAATACCTACTTTTAATAAACCGATTAAATACAATATTGTAATAATTGTTTTCTTTTATAAATTGTTTTTTTTTTATTTACAAAATTATATAGGAAAATTTGAAAAAAAAAACAAGATTATCTAGGATTATCTGCTTCTATGAATTATATTCAATGGGTAAGGATATTGAGAACATCGGGGTTACCAGTACAGGTACATTCTCTATTTCCAAACTCCGAACCATGTTTTAAAAAGTTAAAAAAATACCTTAAAATTAATTAATATACTTAAATTAAAATAAATGTAAGTTTCGAAAATTATTTGTCCATATTAAATAGTATAGTGTTATAGTTACAGCATTACAAAAAGTAACATTGAAATAAGCCTTCACTTTCACATAATTAAAGGAATATTATCTTTCCTTTGTCAGTTTTACTGTCTTTTTAATTGCATTATCAACAAAACCAATATAAAATTTTAAGCAGGATCTTTTAAGGCACCAAAATAAGGAAACAGGGAAGTTTCATCTCAGAAGATCATAATCTTGTTTTGGCCGCGTCGCGACAAAGTAATGAAGGAAATATTTGCATTGTGCGTACAGCAAAGGAGTAAAATTCCCTGTCAGAGTCTGTGTTTCTTCGTAGCTACAACATGGGTGTCTTTAAGTCAAGCGTTAATAGAGTGAACATGCTTCATCGTCGACCACATCATGGCTTTTCATCAGGTGAAATTGTACTCAAATCAGAGCCTACCAAAAACTAAACTTAGAAAATGCGATGTCGCATTTTCGCGGGGCAATTTGTCTGAGAGAGTTAGCTATTTAAGAAAAATATACAGTTTTATTTTGTAAAACACCAACAACCTCTCAGTGGGTGAAAGTAGGTACTCATGATTATAAACAACTTTTGTTATGAGACCAACACTGAGAAATCAAAAAAAAACCTACTGTTTCATACATTTTCATCGGGTGAATATTGCATTTTGTATGAAACAGCCGATTTATTTTTTGATATTTCAGAGTTGGTCCCATAGTAAAAATTGTTTATAATCATGAGTACTTTCACCCACTGAAAAGTTGTTGGTGTTTTATAAATAACCCTGTATTCATCCAACACAACCTACCAGTTTAGAAATCGAAAAAAACACCATAAGGACATACAAAAGAAATAGGTACTAGACGAGCTTAGATTCCTATTAAATGGAAACGTCAAATCCTCCCGCTTCCTATTGATTGTAACTGGCACAGCTACTGTCCTACATAGTCGAAGATACGGCTTAAGAAATATACACCCTCATCTGTAATTTGATGATAAAGATTTTAATAAAAATAGAGATATTATGTAGATTATTTAACAGTGAGGCTGTTAAATAACATTAATTAACTTTACCTCATATATAGTTGCATAGCAAATAAAATAAGCTTTAATTTAAAAAAAAACAGACAAACAACTTAGGAGAATAATATTAATAACGCCTTGTTACCTGCTTATACTTGGCAACGTCATAGTTGTAACAGAGGGAAAATAGGTAACCAACATAATATTGTATACAAGAATTCGGAGAAGTTGATCAATGAAAAAAAGTTGTTTATCCCGGATTTAGCTTAGCAACCCATGTACAATTTCTTCACACATAATCTTGGTCTTCTTCAAATAACAGATATACAACGTGTAACAGAATAAACGCCGCTTTTACTATGAGACCAATAATGAAATCGCGAAAAAAAATCGACTGCCCTATATTTATGTGCGCATAACGCGACAAATTGTACTGAACACCTGATTTTTTTTGCGATTTCGATGTAGGTCGCGTGGTAAAAGTGGCTCATAATGATGATTACAATGACCCTTTTTGATGTACTGCGTTTATTCTGTTACACATTGCATAATCCTTTTCATGATCAAATAAAAGATAAGGGTAATATTCCTCAGGCCGTATCTTGTACTAACAGTAGCTGTCCCACAGTATACTATCCTACAGCGACTGTCGTGCTAGTTTGTGGTCGTTCGCTTCTCACTTACGACCTATTATGCAAGACAGTGATCCGCTTTGCGGGAGCTGATAGCATTACTGTGTTAGCTACCTTTAATACCTTTCAGTAGGAAGAAAGGTTTGTTACGGTTTTTGTCAGAGGGTGCAAGTAAAATTGGTTAAGGAAAGGCAGGAAATAGATACGGGATTATTCATAAAAAGTAACCACATGTTAGTATTAATACTGGTTAGCGGATTCTTAATTCGAATTTGAGAAGCAAAAATTCAAACGTTGATTGGCGTAAAGTGTCCAGGGGCTATTTTATGGGTTCTTAATTCCAATTTTCTACATATAATTTGAATTTGAAACCTGTTAATCGGTAGTTGGATGATTAAGGTTAAAATCGTTTAGGCTTCATCAGGAAGACAGCTGCAGTGCAGTAAGGGAAGGGATATTAGGGAAAGGTCAATGTACTTTATTGCAAGTTCATTTGGCGCCTACCATAGACAGATGATAAAATAAACCACACACAACTCCACAACTTCTAGTCACAAGTATGCACACCTATTATAGCGTCGTGAGCACTGAACCGCGACCTCTCTAGCTCGATAACAGTTCCCAACGCGTCATGTTCGTGAACGGGTGCCATCAGAAGCTTATTTCAATATTTTATACTTATTTGATAATTAGAATTCTTTTTTCTTTACATTGTTCTCACATGTAGAAACAACAAGGATAATGTAACCAGGATTATTGTAAATCATTAAATGGTATAAAAGAGTGTCCGTGGAGTTTCTAGCAGGATATTCTCCATAGAGATCTACGCTTTGAAACGTGCTTCATGTTTTTGACTGACTGACCTTGACAATTCAAAGTGCCTGCTAATGGTTTATTTGAAATAAATGCTTTGACTTTTGACTTTTTTAACAATAAAATGGAAGTTAACTAAGATTGAAATTGTGTGTTAGTTAAAATGTACCTGTTAGTTAGAAGACAAATTATATTCTGTCAGCGGTATAGTGGCGAAGACTACTGTTAAAAATTTATGAGATTGACAAACGGTGTCAAAATTTCACGTGATTTATCCCGCATGTCTTGGCATTTCGACAATTTCATTCACTGATTTGCCTAAATTTAGCAGTCTAATAGTCACAAGTATGGAAATGGTATGGACAGCTACTATTACGTTGTGACCTCTGTCAAACGCGACCACTCCCGCTCGATAACAGTTCCCATTAAAATAAAAAAGGAACTAATGTTGGTATTATATAAGGTGTTAAACAATAAATTGCAAGAATTTCGTGTACATGCTCGGCATTATCTAAACAACGTATCCCAAAAAAATAAAACGTGTTATAATGTTATTTTTTCACACTTAAAAATAATTTAGTAAATATTTTTATGTGCACTGTACTGCAGGGCTGCCTACTGCCTTCGGCGCGGCGGCCTACGCGGAGTACAGTGCGCATAATCAACAAAGTGCGTAGTGAAAATATTGCAAATGTTTGAAACGGATTATTATATTTAATTTTATTTTCGTTTTTAATTATTATTTTAAACAACTCCTTATATTTCTTGCAGTTGATTTTTTAACGCCTTGTATATCTGTCAGGTAGCCTGTTATGAACTATAACGATTGACGAAAACTTCAACATGTCATTGACATGCGTTAAAGATTGTCACGTGATCCCACATGTTGTCTTTTTGACGATCATAATCGCTGACAGAATTATAGTTTTTCTAGATTAGTCTCTTATTGTTTTTTGACATACAAATTCCATTAAACCTTACGATGATGATCAACTATACACCATTATGAATTTAAAAAACACTCAAATCTCAAGTGAAATAGGTACATCTAAATATAAAAAGTCTAAAGAAGGATCAACAAGGGCCTTTATTATTTTTATAGCACAGTTTAATTTAAATATTAGCAAAACATTCGACGCCAAAAAAGGCTTAGTGAAAACCATCTCGTCTCAGTGAAGGCTTATTTTCAACGATTTAAATATTGACATTTCGAAGCACGGTCGCTCACTGGGAGCTCTTGCCACAGAGTAAGTAAATACAGAAGGTTAGGAGTACACGTATTAAAAAATTACCTATAGTCGTTATGGTGAGTACTTTTCAAGGTAAAGTTATTGAAACCTTTATCTGTTTGTCTTTTCATCAAGTAGCACCTGCTATGTTCTCTCTGCACCACTAAGGTCGACTGATAGATAATGCCTAAAGCATAAGTCCGCCTATGAACCAGTGCGTTATACCCGATTGCCAAATAAGTTTTGATAAATAAAAAAAAATATGCAATTTAACTTATCAAATTTATCTTATCAATCATCTTATCTTCAACAAATAAGTTTATTTATCATAAATCTCGAGAACTTTGCGAAACTTTTTTGATTTCATGTCAGAATGACCTGATGTGACACTACATAAGTATTTACATTCACATAGGTATAAAACCAGGAGTTATCTCACATCATCATTATAGAAGCAAAACAGCGTACCTATTGAAATACAAAATAACTTTGTTTGAAAATTCAGAGCCGTTTGACAGTTTAACCTGTTCCAGATTCATTTAAGCGGCAAAATATCCGAAAATCGGTATCGTTGATAAAATGTCACTTTGTCTAAGTGACATTTTATCAACGATACCGATTATGAAATGTCACGTATCACTTCTAAACATTTAGCCATTTTGACAATAGTTGTTAACGCTGATTGAATGTTCACTTTGTCTGGATACTCTGCTGGTCGATTTTAAAAATAACTCAGCATGAAAACTAAAGTCCGTTCAACGAAAGAAGTCTCGCAACGGCGGCGGCGGCGCTAGTTTCTATGCGAGTGTACGCTATCCTCTAACAAATCTTGTTAGTTCCATTTATTTCCGCGGGACTTCTTTCGTTGGACGGACTTTAAGGTGGTATGAGCTTGAAGTGAACTGTCATTCTACCTTGACTGGATGGAATGACAGCCCACTTGCACAAAAAAAATAATAGCCCTACTGCATCGCATGAACCTTCTGTAATTCATTACTCTGTGCACGAGGGCGAATTCAAATGCCCGCGCTCGATATTTACACGTTAATATTGAATCTCAATTTGTTACGTCATGTGTTTTTCAATTAAAATCCCTGAAATTTTTCATGCAATAAATCCAATAGTGACTGGAGTTGAAATAAAGTGATTTTGCTTGTTGACTCTTGAATACATTATTTGGATTTCACAATTGAAAGTGTGTTTTTCTTTTCATTTTGATTTTGAATAAATACCCGTTGACTGATTAAAACTCCGAGAGTTGAATAAAAAATATTAATACGCTGAATTAAATATTGGCAAAAAATTAATTGAAACATGATTAAAAAAAATTAAAGCTTTTCAAGAATAAGAAACATATTATTTTTCTTTTCTTTCGGAGTTTGAAGAAATACACGTTGAAATAATGATTAAAATTCAGAGAATTGAATCAAAACTATTTATACGGTGCATTAAATATTTACAAAAAAATAATTGAAACATGATCAAACAAAAGCTTTTCAAGAATAAGAAATAAGCAGATCCTACAGTTATTTCAAACACTTACTATGAGATTTACTGGTCATAATATTTTAAATACAGTCTTAGCAAAATAACTCAAATAAACTTTAAAAACTTAACTAAAATTATATACGTTTCATAAACATTTTTAACGTTGAATAACATAATATTATACCACTACAGTCAGAGACAACAAATGGGCCATGATTCTTCTTCTGCTAAAAAGGGCCTCAACGTCAGCTAATAATGAAATTAGTATACGCGTTCACCGTACAAGAAACACGGCATTATAATGTTTTACGCACTGACCACTCCTGAAGTTCGCTTCGATTAGATAGACCAAATACTGGCCAATTAGTGGCGTCAGATAAGCGTGCGTCTGGCGATTCAATACTCCGTGATTTTTATCACAACTGTCGAGGATAAGCATAGCCTTATAGTGTAATGTGTATCACCGGGTTATTGCAAAAACTGTATGTTAATAATTAAATGTAATGAATGCGCGTGTTTGTTAACTTTTTCTACTCAATAAGATATTGGATTTCTTGTATTTAAAAGACTTATCAAGATGTATGTACAATCCGGTGGCATGTGCATACGAGAGACAGAGATGGCTCAATGTTAACTCTGACTGCAGTTTTTGCTGAGTTAGCATTAAGATTTTAATCTCGTAAAACATATTTATAAAAGCAACATAGTATATTAACTCCATTCCCAACTTCATTGCGTCGGTTAAAGCTACCAAGGCAAATCGAATTTGGTTTTAAAATGACGTCATTTCATTTAATGGGTCGCCGGAATTCCAAGTCATGCCAACTTTTTTGTTTTTAAAACATTTACACGAACTTTTGAGATACAGTAGGCCGGCCGTTACAAAGAGTTTCTTAAACTTCTTTTATCCGAATATTTGATTCGGTTTTACTTTCAAAAGATCACCTATTTAACCTGGTTTCTAATACTTGTATCAATGGGTATCGTTGTACAGGTATTTTAGTTGAGAAGGTCAGATAGACAGTCTTTCCATGTCATTATCATCACATCAGCCGAAAGACGTCCACTGCTGGACATAGGCCTCCCCCAAGTGTCGCCAAACAACCGGTCCTGTGCGTCTCGCATTCATCGGCTACCCGAGACTCTCACTATGTCATCGGTCTACAAAAAAAATGTAAAATTAAATTTTGTAAAATATTGGAATTCAGCTGCATTCGATTAGACTGCACTTGGAAAAAGAAAGATTAAACCTATTTTCTAAATCTGAATCGTCCACTATCGTCGTGACTGTCACTGATGTCGTGTTCTGCATGGTGTCGGACGTAAAAGAATAGCACCATCCCATCACTTCTCGTGGGTGTCGTAAGAGGCGACTAAGGGACTCACCAGAGAATGGGCAGCAGCATTCTCTGTAGCTACATTGCAACAGCTACACTGCGATCGCCTGCCAAGCGTGGCGATTATGGCAAACCCCCCCCTCATTTGGGGGATGCCTATGTCCAGCAGTGGACGTCTTTCGGCTGGTATGATGATGATTATGAATCATCCACAGACAAATTGTAGTGGACTACAACAACCGATCAAATAAGATAGATACTCATGACTAATATAGGTTTCAAAATCTAGATTGAAACCTATTCCAGTCTATTTAAAGATTATGTCAATACAGCTGAATCCAGTCATGCGTAGTTATTTTAGCAATGCTCTTTGACTTGCAATAAAATTTCTAACGACAGAAAAGAATTTTTCATTTGACAGCCAACAATTTCAGCTAACATCTTCATTGATATACCTACATTAAATTTTACTATTACATCTTTTTGATGACCCAAACGATCGGAGTTACAGCCACAGAGAAACTGAGCCATTATAAGAACCGGAAAACTGTAAGGAGAACGATAATAGGAACGTTAATGTGAATGTGGTCGATAATGGCATGATTTTAGAACCATTTATGTTCAAAGTAGACCTTTACGATCATTACCGTTTAGCTCTTAATTGGGAATTAATCGGAACCTATTTTAAATCAGTCATTTCCGCAGTATTCGAAAGCAGAAGTCTAAGGCCGCATATTCGGAATGGCGGCGCGTGCAGCGGAGCGTTCCAGCGTGTTTCGTCGCATGCAGTGTCGCGTTCAACGTGCACGTAACTAGTTTTTGCTAAAGCGTGCGTGCGAGCGGGGCGTCCAAGCGTGTTTACCAATCGGAAACCGCCATTCAACGGCAAGTGTCATATGATATAGTGTAGATAATTTAGTAAATTCTCCTTGAGAATCTCTCTGTTCCATTATTGTTTTACTTTCAGTATTTCTTTCATTGAATAATTCAAATCTTAAAAATAAGTTTTCTTCTAATAAAACGTCAATATCTTCCCATTCCATATTCTATTTATGAACACACCCACTTCTTTCACTGGCAAATTTTGACACACTGATCACTGGTACACGCTCGTAAAAACACCGAACACTGATCACACCGCGCTGCTTAACTACACGCTAATAACGCTGCTACGAATACATCAAGAGAGAAGTCCATACGTTCAGTAGTCGCGCGTGCACGCTCAAAACAACGCCTCGCTGCACGCGCTGCCGTTCCAAATTTACGGACAAAAGTTTAATCTAAATTAAGGTCTGTTTTTGGAAATTGTTGATATTGATATACCTATTTTAAAGGAGCTTGACTTAATATTGGCTTTTGACTGTGAATTGGAAAACTGTTTACATCCGCTCCAATGAAAACGATAAACTAATTTAAACTTAAAACAACTCCGACCCGTTCATTTCAATACCAAATTCGATTCCCCTTCTAAAATTACCTTTATACAAACTTTTCGTACATCACCATAGTTATAATCTACACTTGGGTCGCATTTTCAACAGCGTTCATCAGAAACGGTTCTTTCACTTCACTTGCCACCTTCTTTCTCGGCTTAGGAGGTGGTTTGGGAGCAGTCCTGGACCTTCCGAGGGTCCCACTAACAACATTCACTGAGTAGCCTGATCTAAAGTCACGATTCCTTAGCAAACCTTCGTGTTCCGCAAGGGTAACCTTTAAAGGCCTCTGTTCTGACTTGATGATCTGGTTCACAGACATGGCTTGCAAAGTTAGAAGCTGATTATGGATGTTCGGAGAACTTAAGCTGTTCCTGGGGATCGTAGCATGAGGAGTCCCTGGTGCAGGTGATGGTGCAGGCTCCTCATCATCAACATATGAAGGCATCTTTCCAATAGGACCCAAATCTATCTCACTTTTGTTCAAACTGTAGTAGTTTCCTCCGTGGTTGAAGAACCTCATATTGAAGGTATCATAGTAAGGTATGACTCCATTCAGGGTTGACAATACTTGTGGACGAAGACTGTTATCTGGAGCCAATCTCGGTCTCCTTGGCAACGTGACATAGCCTTTGGAACTGATGAGTGGGATGGAACCTTGGAAGTTTTGGCCTTGAAACCTGCTGTAAAGGGCAGGGTTGACAGGTGTTACTCCGTAGACTGGAGATTTGATTGGACTCTCTGTATCTTGCGAAGGTCCTCCTGCTGGGGAGACTTGTGTCCCTCTGAGAGGGAATGCGAGGAGGTCTGGTGGGTACGCCTGGTGCTCTTGGACTAGGCGATCCATGAGTAGTGCTTCGTGGGACATCTTTGGAAGTTCTACTTCCTGATGCCGGCTGTTGTCCTCAGTTGATGCTGTGGAAAAAAGATAGACGATTAATTTTGGCTTTTATAAAATAGTTTTATTTCTGTGATGTTATATGTTCTAGCGTGGCCGTGGACTTGAAAGATAGATAACTTGTTTTAATTTCGGTTATGTTTTAAACAAACGCTGTCCCTGAAGACAGGTCTTTGACCCTCACAACAATATATCAACTGACCTACAATTTGTATAAAAACACCCAACATTTTCGCTTCACCGAAATCAAGAAGAAAATAGCACTGACAATGGTTAAAACAAATATTTTTTGTCGGAACCCTCGACGTCATTTCCATAACCGTATAATCTTGAAAACAAGTCAAAGCTGTTGACATTTGAGGGCTCCCGAATAAAAATTCAGAAATTCTCCACAATTGTCTCCGCCAAGTTAGGTAGTCATTAAATTTCATGTTCTATTGTGAAGGTACAGTGACCCAATGAAGATATTTTGGCACCGAAAACACCTCCCACCACCACCTTGCGACATGTTTGCATGAACTTTTGATGTGCAAAGTTTGCTTGCTGAGCTTGTTGGTAAATTACAACTGTTTCACGGGATGAGGACGTTAAGCAACGCTTGCCGAGGTCGGTTTATGGATGGGTGACCATCCGTTAAATACCGATACAACCCCGTGCCTAAGAAAACCGTTGGTCCCGGCTGTCATTAGAACATCCTCGGCTGTCATTACGGGTAGTCAGAATCCAGAAAAACTGACACCAGTTTTGCAAAGGAGTACCGTTTTACACAGTTACTGGGTTGCAGAGGTCAGATAGGCAGTCGCTCCATGTAAAATACTACTGGTATTCTCCTGCATCCGGTTAGACACAAAGCCGATTCTAAAATAGTTGGGGAAAGGCAGATTGATAGATTGAAGATTACTTGCTGAAGGGGATGTACAGCATACAGACTGAATTTGGAAACTCATTGGAATTTAGAATAGTAGTGTGTGATACTGTCACCTAACAAATATGAGAGTGACTATACGCCGAGCCGTACGCGAGTTTTATAGTTTTTTTATTTCGCAATCCTGGTCTATAGAGAGTACACTTATTATTTACTGAGTTCGATCCAGAAACACACACACTACACAATGTTTCCTTTCCTTAACTGATATTTATAGTTCAGGAAAATAAATAAAGAACGATATCGTTGGAAAAATTTCAAACCTGAGTGTTTTGATGGAATTGAAAATATGGAAGCATGTTTGTCTTGAATTTATTATAAAGCAGTGTGCAAACCCGGGGGAATCGTTTGTATGTAGTGAAATAAAAGAATATATAAAGGAGTACTTCAATTCTTGTTCATTATTCTGTTTGAATTGTTAATGTTATCATGGGGGAAGATTTTTCTAAGTACAATTTATTGACCGTTATTAATTTGCAAATATCTGTTTCTAGATTAATTAGTTTGTTTTGTCTTTGTGCGATGTACTCTTTTAATGTGTATACGTTTAGCTTAAATAGCACAATCATAGCCATCTTGATTTTTAACCGACTTCTAAAAAAGGAGGAGGTTCTCAATTCGGATGTTTGTATTTTTTTTTAAGAACAGTATAACCCCCTTAAGAGCGGTTAGATTAGAAAAAGAGAAAGATGTATTTAAAAAAAAAAGAATAGTATTTTAATAACAATAAAAAATAGTATTTTAATTTTCTTCCGACTGTCATTTGAAGATCTTTCATTATTATCATCTTGCGAAGGGAGTTTATTTTTCTTTTTTTTTTCATTTCATTCAATTCTTTTCCAGGGACTAAGATGGGAAGCTCAGGGCCTAAACCACCAACTCTTAAAGCAGTATTACGTTAATATTACTTCCAGTGCGAAAGAGATGGAGCTATACGTCCTGTATAGCTCCGTCTCTTTCCTACTGGAAGTCATACTGAAATAATACTGCTTTAAGAGTTGGTGGTTAGGCCCCAGATAGGGAGCCACTCCAAGTAAAATACTGGTACTCAACTACATTCGGTTAGACAAGAAGCCGACCCTAATATAGCTAGGGCAAATCTTAGCAGATTGAATATTTAGGGCCAGAGCCTGCCAGGGTTGCGGAATTTGTTCGAAAGAGTCACCGCGGCCCTGGAACGTATAGGGCATAAGGAGGAACACGGATGGGTTTTAATCAGTAAGAGTCCGACACTCCCTTCCACTTCACCCAGAGCGGCAGAAGTCTTTTGATGATTTCCTATCCATACAAAAAAAATACCTTTACTTCAAGAATAATTTGGCAATTTTTTTCGAGACCAAAAGGTTCACAGCAGTTAATGGTAGACACGAAATAAATGTGCAATAACGGTCATTGACCCACATACATTTATTGACTTTGTTAATATCAAAAAAAGAAATAAAGCTGTCCTGAATCGACTTCTATCGTGATCCTTTACGTTCTCTTATAATGAAAAACCGTTTGTATAATTTATTGTTCGGGTATCTACGAAGGGATATTAGGGAAAGGTTATTTTTCCGGTACGGAACCCGTGTACGTGTCCCGATTTGCACTTGGCCAGTTTTTGTAAACGATGATATTCAATTCAATTTATTCATATATGTGCATTGCGTTCGAATATAAACATCATAAAACATAATCATTAAAATAACGTTATGTAACTGTGTACCACTAATACATAAAACTTATAGATACTGTATACAAACTGGTAGAAAATATAAAAGCGGAGTAAAAAGGGGAGGGGAAGAACTCATAGGGCATCTAAAAATTCGTCCACATCGCTGTCAACGGGAAAAGTGCCCAGCACACTGGCCGCATTGCCACGTTGAATGGCAATGCTGATTCGTTGGTCAAAGAAAAAACCAGCCCTCTGGTTACGTGAAGAGTCGACTCATTCGGTCATCATTCGTTCATTGACCGTCATTTCGGTCAATGACCATTATTCTTCATAAATGAAGAATAACGGTCAGTGACAGTAAATTATGAATCTTTTTTCAATACTAGAACAGAAAGGATCACGATAGATGTCGATTCAGGACAGCTATATGTCATTATTTCTATTTTTGAAATTACGTGTGTCAATAAATGTAGGTGGGTCAATGACCGTTATTCTTCATTTATCTGGCGCATACTATAACTGCTTGCTGATTTCACGAAAAACTCGATGAGCACTCGGAGCCCATGAACTTTATTGCAAGTTTGTCCGGCGCTTACTATAGTCACTTATCAAATCCCATTCCAAGTTTCTGTTCAAGTAAAATAACTTTGATTTCACAAAACGCAAGATCAAAGTGAATTAAGAACGGAATTCGTCTGAATATCTGTACCAAAAGTTTATACAGGATAATTTTATCAGTTCGAGCTTTAATTTGTTTACTCGGAATGGGTAGAAATTAACGGAATAATAAACAAAAGGTTTAACCAGCGAACCATGGCGGGCAATTTGTATTGCTCAAGTACGTAATTGTTATCAGGGGTGCGGGGATGAATTTGTACCCTTTTTAATCTGCGGGTTGATCAGATATCACGGGGAAAGTTACAGTCATCTTCGGGTACTTACCCGGGTCTTGTTATTAATTTATTATTTGTATGGCCTACAGATACTTGTTCCGAGTCTGGTTGTTTGTGTATGTGAGTTTGTACGTTCGTAAACGCACCCACGATACAGGAGAAATTCCTAGTGTGGGGCAAAGTTAAAGATTTGGTATTTATACTCGATCTATCCAGGGTTTTTCCAACTAAAGGGTGTTTGAGAAGTGTGTAGTCATACTTCAGGGAGGGGTTTTGTATCTGCAATACAGTAAAGAAATAATTTTAAAAATAAAAACAGATGGCCAGACGACCTGGACGCGTACCATGAGTGCTGGTACGTGGTGACACGTGAAAAGAATTCTTGAAAGGACTTGGTGGAGGTCTTTGCCCAGCAGTGGGACCGCATGGGCTAAAAAAAAACTAATATTAACTTTAAAAAAAAAACTCGATATTCGCAAATAACGACTTAAAGTAAACTTAAAGTAAATGAAGTTAAAAAAAAAACTTTGCAAACACTAACTTTCAAGCAACGTTCTCATTTGCATCTCAGTGCATGTCAAAAATGTATGAAAATTAAAGCTTTTAAAATATAGTTTAATTGGGACTTTGGGCATGTGGGGGATGAACACAAAATAAATTAGTCAAAATTATTTCCTTCAACCAAAATAGTGGTTTCGGAACATTACCTTACAAACTTATAGATACTGAATACAAACGTGTAGAAAATATAAAATCGGAGTAAAAAGAGGAAGGGATGAACTCATAGGGCATCTAAAAATTCGTCCACATCGCTGTCAATGGGATAAGTGCCCAGCACACTGGCCGCATTGCCACGTTGAATGGCAATGCTGATTCGTTGGTCAAAGAAAATGTAACATTTAGTGACACTATTCCTATATTTTTTATTAAAAATGTTCTAATGATACTTGTACGCTTCACGGCAAAACATAGAGAATCTAGGTTATATTGTAACATCTCACACACCATGTACCACCTATGTTTACACATAAAGATTCTGATTCTGATTCTGATTCTGAAGGAACATAAACAAACAAAATTCTAAATTGTAATTTTGATTATAAATTCCAAATTCTATGTAAAACTTAGTTCGACATTTGTATCGTACTTTGATACTAACAATACAATTACAAGAAATTGTTTCAGTAGGTACGTCGAAATTTAACTAACAATAAGTTTTAATAACTTGAAAAGACAGACGTTGACTTTAAAATTAAATTTAAAACTTTGAATAGAAACTGAATCACTTCCTGAAGGGTTTGTTGACGTGATCTGTCGCAAAATGAACATTAAAACTACCTTTTGCAATTAAAAATTTCAAGGCTCTTTTCAAGAGGGGTCGGTAGAAATACAGTGATATTATTCCACGCAAATCTGCGTGGTTCTTTCTTCAAAAGACCATTTCAGACACTGATCTGCATGATCCTCATATCGTATTGTGAATGTGGGGACCATGTAGATCGCTATGATAGGGGTTCATTTCATGTTAGTCAACAATGTCTGGCAGTTTGAGTTTTTTTTTTATGCGGCCTACCCAAATGTTCTTACTTTGGTATTGTTCGTCAAATCGTTGAGCTCCATAAAGTTCTAAGTTTGAGCTACATGGTGATTGACAAATGCTTGCACTGTCTGGACAGGTCCACTCAAATCTGTGTGGTACTTTCCTCAAAAGACCACCTCAGACATCAACCTACATGGTTCTCATATGATTTGACCAGTTCAATTGTATGGACTTTAAAACAGACTTTGACCTCTGAGTTTGTATTGGTGTTTCTTCTCAGGGTAGTCAGCTAGAAAACACCGGGCTCATCTAGTTTAAAAAGAAAAGATTGTTGTATAAAAGTGTTATTTACAACCTACTTACAAAATAAATATAATTTATCATTTATCCTCAATATTTGTAAACTACTTCATAGGGAGCGAACTCATAGCATGTTTGACTACTATAAAAAATCTACATGATTGAATAGGTACTTCTTTAAAAGATATCATTAACATGGTACAAAATCGTGGTGAAAAAATAGAAAAGTTACACGCTTATTCTTCCATTGTTGTCACGTCATACGTCGTTTGTACAAAATGTCGCAAATTCATTAAGGTGTCACATAATGTGACATCATAAACAACTAGTGCTGTCTTTGTTTAGGAGACAGATTCTAGAGTTTGTTTAACTGCTTGTCTTTTCTCTAGGATTTGAGAAATGTGCTTAATAAAACTCCAGCTTCTTTTTCCTAGTCTATTGCCATCAATCTAAATTCCAGGCTACTAAATTATTTAATCGCAGAGGTAGATTCTGAGAACGGACAAGAAATATAATACACTATTGATGTAGGTTTAATTGATACATTAGTTTAAGGCTTCACATACCCTTTCTCTTGTTCTTTCTTACACACTATTGTCACACTTTAAAAATAAGCAGTACCTTTGTATTAATTATTATGTTAAATCTGTATTGTTTCTGTGTGTGTGCATAAATTGTAAAAAAAAGGTAACTTTTTAATTACTCTTTTCAAGTAAAGTTTATAATATTTGTTGTACATTAACTAATATTCGAGTCAAAGTCAAACGTCATTTATTCAAATTAGGCTGACTGCCAGCACTTTTTGAACGTCAAAGTTCTACAAAAGACAGTCCCCCAAAAATGCCCGCCCGTCACCACTTCCTAGTGTTTATTTTATCTGAGGATATAGAATGCTATGTGTGACCATCCTACGTCTGCACCTTAAGGAATACTATTAAACTAATAATAGATACAAAGTAAAAGCAGCAGAGGTAAATGAATTTGCCTAGCTAGCCTTTTTTCAATAAACATATATTTGTCGTCTTCCAGTAAAACCAGATGCCGCTAAACACCGAAGTGTCTAGTCCTCATATAATACATAAATTGTGGCATAAATATTACAAACAACCCGAATTTACCCCTATTTACGGTAAAAGGGGTCACTGTTTATCTTACGAAGAACCTATGTTCAGCTGATTTTAAGCAAAGATTTTAATAAGCTAAAATAACACGGTAACTTCTGAAGTTGCGCCGAACGAGAAAATCTCGGTTATTCTGTGTGAAAACGATGCAGCATTAAAAATGAAATATTTACGTGCCTATATGCATAGAGTAAATAATAATATAATAATAATATCTTGGGACAACTCACACACGGCCATCTGATCCCAAGCTAAGCAGAGCTTGTGTTATGGTAACCAGACAACTGATAAACATACTTATATAATTTATAAATACATACATATTATAGATAAATTACACCCAGACACAGAACAAACAATAATGCTCATCACACAAAGTTTGTCCTGGGTGGGAATCGAACCCACGACCTCCGGCTTTGCAGTCAGGGTCACTAACCACTAGACCAACAGGCCAGTCACTAAATAAATTTAGGAGCACGTTAGTTTAGTCAGTAAATAAATATAGGAGCACGTGAAAACCTCTTTATCACAACACATGACTTCAGAAAACAGGTTCGAACCTGTTTCTTTGCCAGTTCCCATAGAAAAATGTTTGAATCCCTTTGTAAGCGTACTGCTTGTCATGATGAGGGCGCCACTATCTCACTTAACGAACGATAACATGGGAAATCAGTAAGAGAATTTAATCAAAACGTTAAAAATAAATGTGGAACAATAAACGTTACTCAAAATCTAACACTTGTCGGCCAAGTAGTGTCGACATCATAGGTTTCCATTTAGTAAAATATTTAGTTCCACTTGTCACCACATCATACTCTTTGTTGCCAAGCTGTAATTCTTAGTGTGTCTTTTTTTCAAACTCTTTCAGCTGTTTCGATTTGATCATTTAACATACCTATATTTTTTTTATTTAACATTTTACAGATAACTTTAGTAAGATTTTGACTTTTGGTCGGATTTCGTTTTTGAGTACCTCATTAGAAGAAATCAAGTGGTAGACTAGTTTTTAGCAGTCCTCCGTTGAAAACTCAATGAAAATTTTCTAACTGGAAATTGTCAGAGTCACTAACAAAACTATTTATTTTTACGTTTCTCTCTCTGCCCCAACAAACTCACTCGAAAACACCTGGCTGGCACATATTACATTTTTCTTTGACATCAGCACGAATTCACCTACATTCAATTTCCAGTTTGCTAAGCGTTCTTCTGACATGTAAGGTTTAGTTCACATGCGAGGCGACGTTTTTTAGAGTTCCGTATCCAAAGCCTAACCAATGATACCCTATTTGAAATGTATTTTGTAATAAATTTTCACAGAGAGTGTATTTTCTTTGCAGTTATAAAAAAAAACAAACATTAAAGAGCTGCATAAAAGAAAAACTATCCTAAAGATTTTGTGAGCTTGTACTAGAAATCAACTACTAATACTTAATTGGGAAAAGTCTTGCCAGAATTATTGCTATTTCCTCTATCTTTAAAAGACAGAGTGGACGAACCCTAAACGCTCAATGTTGTTAGTACCAAACTACACTGGGTGGCAAGGTGGCACGTTTGTCCAGCTGGCCACGTCGCTTGTAAGTAATTCGTTGGGGCATGTAGTGAATGCTTTTGTTTGGTTATCTTGAAAGACAGTGTTTCGAGCTTTGTCAAAAGAGTTTTTTGCTGAAAAGTTTGTGCATTGTTTTGACAAAAATATATGCGAAGAATGATCATGCAGAACCTAAATACCATTTAAAATATTTTTGCCTAAAAAGTCACTAAAAAATACGAGAAATCGCTTGTAAAAAAAAATATGAAACAAGTTTTGGAGGAATATAAATATAAAAAGAATTTATAGATAAATCTTTTCAAGAAAACCACTTTAGATAATGTTGTAGGTTACTCACCTAATACAGATTCGTTGTCTAGTAAAGTCCTATTCAGTTCCGACATTTCTGTAGCTTCACTCGTAAAGGACTGAGGCGCTTCATACTTCCGAGGCGGCTTCGACACCGGATTCACCTCTATCTTCATCCCCTTCTCTGTTTCAGAAGCTTCTGAGCCTTCTATCAACACATCCCCATTAGAAGAACGAGCATCGTTCTTAATCAGTCTTTTGATTTCATTGTTTTGAGTTGTAAAATAACATACCACTAGCGCTGCGCCGAATATTATAACTATAGCTGTTAGACAGCCAACTAAAATTGCGAAGGAATCAGTATCCATACCAGCTATGGTACCTACTCCTCCATATCTTGAAAGCACTAGGGTTAAAGTCTTCTCGTCGCGACCTCCAGGGTTCTCAGCAACGCATGTATAGTTACCTCTATCACTGTACCGTGCGTAAATAATCGTCAAATTCACCCACCGTATCAAATCCATAGTATTCTCAGCTACGGTGTATCTAATCTCACCGAAAGCTTTCATTTCGATAATTTTACCATTAAATCGCCAGCTTACTTCAGGTGGTGGATTCCCTACTACTTTGCAAGTCAGAGTCACGTTTTCATCGTAACTTTTGACCGTGGCGTCTGGCACGGGCTCGAGTATTGTCGGCCGGCACGCGAAGTTAGACGAGTCTAATTCATTCCAAAGTTTGTCTTGTACAGATGCTGGCTCGGCACACGACGTGGGAGGGGTGTATAGGTTGTGACTGATCACCCAATCACGAAACGTCTGTAAGTTGCAGTCACAGCGCCATGGATTGTTGTGTAAATCTAACCCGGATAAGTTTCTCAATGCCATCAAAGTTTCCGGCTTCATATGACTCAAATTATTGCCATTAAACCTTAATATTTTCAACTGTGGCAAGTTGACGAACGCTTTCGTTCCTATACGGTGTATCCTATTGTTGCTCGCTTCTACTTTCTGAAGAAACTTCAAATTGCGAAATATACCGTCGTCCAACTTATCGATAAAGTTGTTGCTTAAGTTTATTAATCTCAGTTTCTCTGTGCCTTTGAAAGTATCGGGGTGCAGTGATCGGATTCTGTTCTTCGACAAATCTAGTTCGATCATGATTGCGAGAGTAACGAACGCAGTTTTGTGGACTACTTCGATGCTGCACTCTTTGAGGAAGAGTTTCTTCAGGTTGCTGAGGCCTACTTTCTTAAATGCTTCTTGGTGTAGTTGTTGTAGATTGTTATTTGATAGGTCTAGTATTTGGATGTCGTTGCTGAGATTTGCTGGAACTACTTTGAGGCTTGAGTTGGAGCAGATTGCAGCTTTATTCCCGGACTGCCATCTGCAGTCGCAAGGCCTCTGGCACTCCGTCGTAAAGTCTGCTACCGTGGTGGTGAGCAGCGCGAGTGGTATACACGCGATTCTCATCCATGCCGTCCAGGATTTATGGTCCATTTTGCTGTGATGTTGGTCATTTCCTCGTGCCGTAGCATACCTGGAGCGGGCGTGTCAGCCGACGCATTGGTGTTCTGAAACAAACAGAAAATTGAATTTAAGTAAAAGCTTCCAATATTTATTCCGGGGATTCAATTTGTTTGAACAATGGCCTTTTGAGCTGCAAAAGGGGAACTCATAACATGATAAACAACTTTTATAAATCTTTGTAGTGTTTACGAGTAGATGCAAGTGATGAGAAATAGCGATTTTGATACTTTTTTGACACTGATTCATAATGATAGTCCTGATTGGCAAAGTTAAAAAATCAATTTTCATCAATCTTAATACAGGGTGTTCCAGAAGTGCGTAGATATATTTAATTTATAAATTAAAAATTAATAGCTAAAGAGAGCATAACAAAAAAAAACACTTTTTTTAATTGACCAATATGAAAATTACTTATAAAAAAGTTTTTAGGAAATGACTTTCCAAACAGTTCATTACTGTTGGTAGCATTGACATTAGTTCAATCACAGATTTGATATCACCAACTGCAGACTCTTTGAAAAGTAATTTCTTCGGAACTTTTTAGTCGTCTTTTGTGGTCGTTTTTTTAATGTCTTATTTTATGTTTTGATATTTTCCCTTAATGTAAGTATATCAGCTACCCAACATCACCCTTAAATAAGCCACGGTACACCCTGAATATAAAACTAGACGATGCCAATTTGACATTACTATAGTTTTTGTTAACTACTACATTTTAAATTACGTTATTTTTTTTCTCTCCCAACTGATTAAACGAGACACCTGCCATGTTTGATCTTCGCCATCTTTGGTCCACTGGTAGAGAATGCCTAGGGCACAAGTCTGAATTTGTATAAATGTGTGTTCATGAATTTCTTTATAAATCAACATCGGAAATGTTCTTTCAATTTTAGTTTTATAGAGATTTATAATGCAATGATTATTTTATTCATCCACGCAAAAAGGAACCTAAGTAACTTAGAAATTGATCCCATGATAAAAGCTTGTCTTATTGACGTTTTCGTACTCGAGAGATGAGCAAACACTTCAATGGAGACAAGCTCCGATGGTTGGAGTTCGAGTTGAGTTGGAGTATACGTTTTGGAATATGCGTACTATAAAACTGTACACATTTTTACGAGTTTTACTCTCAAGAATCTATTTGAAGAGAAAAATCTTGCACCTTTTGCTACATCGCAAGGTGGGCGAAAGAATAACGACCTAAATACGTGACGTTGCTAGAATCATCATCATCATCATCATCATCATCATATTAGCCGAAAGACGTCTACTGCTGGACATAGGCCTCCCAAAATTTTCGCCACAACAACCGGTCCTGTGCGTCTCGCATCCATCGGTTACCCGCGACCCTCACCAGATCATCGGTCCACCTTGTGGGAGGCCTTCCAACGCTGCGTCTTCCGGTACGCGGTCGCCACTCCAAAACTTTTCGGCCCCATCGACCATCTGTTCTGCGAGCAATGTGCCCTGCTCACTGCCACTTCAGTTTGGCGATCCTTCGGGCTATGTCGGTAACCTTGGTTCTCTTACGGATATCATCATTCCTGATTCGATCACGCAAGGAAACTCCGAGCATTGCCCTCTCCATTGCCCTTTGGGTGACTTTAAGCCTTCTGATGAGGCCCATTGTGAGCGACCACGTTTCTAGAATAGCTTTAGATAAAAAGAGAAATAGCTTTATTAAGCTACGATTACTCAGTCTAGTCGAGCGGTAGATAGTGAGCTTGAATCTAATAGTTTTACTGACCAGAGGTCCTAGACAATGTACCATTCAATTAGCGAATGCGACTATCGAAATGCCAAAATGTAGGAATTTGATCACGTGACATTTCGATACCATCTGTCAATCCCATACATATTTGACGTATTGACAATCGCCTTCGCCACGTTACAGTTGACAGAATGTCACTTGTCTAGAGCCCAAGGGCTTGATCACGTGACATTTCGACAGCGTTAGTCAATTCCATACATTTTTGACGATTTGCATTAAGGAGCATGCAGTATTTCTATCTTGCATTTTAAAGAATTCCATGTAAAATAAACCATACATAAATAAAAAAAAAATACGCTTTAATTGATTGCCAATATTTCGGTTTTAAACTGACAGTTTAAACGCGCGAATATGGACGATGAGCCATTAATAAAATCTTTACGTTCATTTCTACTCTACACATGTCATATTGAACCAAAGTTATTGGAACTTCAATTTGGCCTTGTATCTATAAACAAACGCTTGTTTATATATATATAATCAAGCGCCACAGATAATATTGTGTCTGTGCATAATCTAACATTAATTAACCTATATTCTACGATCTTGAACTAATATTTTCGAAGTTCAACCAAAGTTATCATAATTATGAAACGTGTAGCGAAACTCTGAAGTCTTGTATTTGATAAAGTTCCTTCAAAGTTAGCAAAACAGTTAAATATAACTTGATCTACAGCTCTCGATGAAGTGGTTTCTTTCTACCAACATAGGTAAACGATTTGTAAAGGCACGGCTGTTATTTGTAGATCTTTGGCAGTCGCCATGAATAGTCGGAAGCCAGAAAATCTGACGCTCGATCTTACCAAGGGGTACCGTATAACCCGGTGATTGAGTTGAGGAGTTCATATAGGCAGTAGCTCCTGCTCTAGCTGGCTAGGATCCTTACGATGATTTTCTTCATCGCTCAGGGACGACTAAAATCCATCACGTTAGGGTATTTTACTGAAAAAATCTAATTAGTTTGTCAGATAGATTTGCAAAAAATATTGGTCACGTATTTTTTCTTTTTTCACGTAAATAAAAAAGTGCGTGACGTAGATATGATGGTACAGTTTTTACCAGTGACGTAACGTCATGCGTGTTACCAACGCACTGTGTCGTCTTCATTTTTTGTTTACGTAAAAAAAGAAAAAATACGTGCCCAATTTGGAAATCTATCTGACGAAGTAATCAGATTTTTTTAGTAAAATACCCTATTCCGGTGTGTGATGAGACGGAACTCTACAGGACGCATTATAGCACTATCACTATCACAAATCGGAATCCCGGTGGCATTGGCAAGTAATAGTATAGGCTAGGCAAGTCAAACATCAAGCAACGTATATTCACCACCCAATACCGAAAGAGTAAAACGTTTTTCCTAAAAATACTTTAACAAAAATTCCACAACAAAAACTCATTCTTTATTAAGCTTCGTTTGTCTGGTCCCGCCCTCAGCATCGTCTTACGTAGTTACATGAAAGAGTCAATTAAAAAGTGGTTGCATAAATCATTTTAATGTTCAAGGCGTGTAGGCAGCTTTCAGAATAGTGGAAAACTTAAGGAAAAGTAAGTACAACTTTGGTTAATTTTTCAAACTGGATTTTTCATTACGTAGTACTTTAGATGACCCGAATTAAAAAAATACCGTTTCTAAGAAATTATTAATGTATACCTACTTACTATTTATTTTTTACCATTGTTAGAGGAGCTTGTGGCTAAATAATTTCTGCCACAAGAGTCGATCTTCGAGGTTAAGCAACGCTTGCCAGTGCGTGGATCAGTGACAATTCATGAAATACCAAAACTCTTCCGTGCCGCGATTGTTTCAGGCTGGCATTTGAATATCTTCGATAGTCGATAAGGATAGTCAGAAGCCAGAAGTTTGGCACCAGTTTTGCCAAAGGGTATGTTACCCAGTTACTGGGTTGTGGAGGTCAGATATGCAGTCGCTCCATGTAAAATACTGGTACACAGCTGCATACGGTTAGACTGAAAGCCGACCCGAACATATGTAGTTGTTGTGGAATTTGTTCGAAAGAGTCACCGCGACCCTGGAACGCAAAGGGCATTAGGAGGAACACGGATAGGTTTTAGTCAGTAAGAGTCTGATACTCTCTTCCACTCCGCCCAGAGCGAAAGCAGTCATTTGATGATTTCCCAGCCCAAAAATAATGGAAGGAAGACGCGTTCAAGGAAGATAACTGGCAAAAAAGAAGGCAGCACATACCAATCAGTCTACACTACAGAAGATCAGAACTTTGAGACGCGGTGTGTGTGGATGCGATCTCCAGCAGTGGGAGATCGTCGAAGAAGAACAGAATGACGGCAAACCAGACAAAAAATCAATTACGAACTTTTTATATCAGAAGGCCAATTCTCGGACTTTAAAAACGTTAAAATTCAAGTCTCAGTGACATTTCGGCGAAAATCAATTACAAAATGTAGGGTAATATAGTATATATTCGAACTATAAGTCGGTTTTGGCAGCAGGATGCAACATTGCTTCACTAGTAAGTATGAAAGAGACATGAAATAAATCTTTTACACACTTAGTGGTAAAGCGATCTTCTGTCCCTCTCTGCTCAGCTGTGAAGAAAATCACCTCTTTAAAGAGGTGTTTTTGACAGATTGCACTGCGATACGAATGCGAACGTTCAGAATTGCTACTCGGATTTGGCCTGTGATTTTTTTCTGTTCATAGGTCATGACTACAAATATTAAAAGACAAAAGTAATATCTATTTTTTTTTTTTTTTTGAGATGGGTTTGCTCTTGACTCTAGTTAATGTCAGAGATGACAGAGATGACAGAGACAAAGTCTACGATGGAGCGAGCTTACCCAGAAGGAGCCTGTTCACTCTAACTTTGAAGAGATTAAGGTTGTAAGTATTTGGAAACACAGACGCAGGCAGAGAGTTCCACTCTTTTGCTGTGCGCATTATAAAAGACGTTTCGAAACGCTTAGTGCGAATTGGTGGAATAGCTACAAGGTAGGGATGGTAAGATGCAGTGCGTCTGGATGTCCGAGTGTAGAAGGGGGCCGGTGGGATGAGGTCGTGGAGTTCTTGGGCACACTCACTGAAGTACAATCTGTAGAAGACCGATAAGCAGGCAACCTTACGGCGATGAGCCAAGCTATGTAGCTTCGCATCCACCAGTTTTGCGTCACCGATGAGCCTCTTAGCTCTGCGTTCCACCGAGTCAAGCGCGGCAAGCTGATACTATATTTTAAAATAAATTATTATATTTTAATGTTTATTCGCGTGATCAAAAACACAGCGTTAATGTAACATGACGTCAGAATTCAGTAAACCTATAGTAAATACGTGGAACTGACAGATTGTCAATCGTCATTACGTAACGCAACTTTTGATCAGTGCAAGCTGGATTGTGATGTCACTATGATGTCATACAATGGCTGTTAATAAAAAAAAACACTTATTTGTCACTAGCTTTTCCCTCGTGGTCTGTCCCATACATTTTTCCAACAAGGAAAAAGAACGACAGCATAGTTTAGCTATCAGTGATTTCTTCATTAGATTCATTTAGATTTAGGCTTCCAGAGACTATTTTCTACAAATAATCACAGTAACATCCTTTTGAAGATTATTTTTGTTAATAGTTCTTCCGTTATAAAAAAAAATCGACTGGCCGCATACATTTTTGTGCGGATAACTCGAGAAAATGTATTGTACAGCTGTTTTTGGTCCCACAGTGAAAGTTGTTCATAATGATGAGTACAATGACCCCTTAAGAGGTATTGCGTTTATTCTGTTACACGTTGTATAAAACTCTTCCGTTACTGAGTGACTGCCAGACAACGCACAGTTGAAACTACTGGTTGTAGAAAGCTGAGGCATATAGGTCCCTAAGGGAGTGTAGAGGGTGGCACTAAGAGAATATTTCCCGAAATTCCTACGAGGGCGGGAAAAAAAGGCGCGTACGAAATTGCCGGAAAAAGCTAGTGAAATATAAAATCCCGAACCACGGTTTCCGTTATGGTGACATCTGTACCCGGCTTCAATAAAAACGAGTTGTTTTTAAGAAACGTAAAAAACTTTTTTACAAAAAAATACAACCAACTAATTTAAGTTTGGCAGTCGGTGTTTCTGTCCGTCTTCCAAAATTAAACATATTTTTAACTTTTTAGTGGTTTTTATTTGGAAGTCGGTTGTATTTTTTGTAAAAAAGTTTTTTATGTTTCACTTTTTAGTGCCAACCTTCCAAACATATTCCATACAGTGTATATCAATTTAATTTGCTATCTCTGAAGTTCTTCATCAGATATTAACAAAATTTAAATGGGACCATTTTGGAATACACTTCTTTCGAACAAAAAAAAAATTTGAAAATCCGTTTATATAACAATATGACGGAGTTACGCCCGAACATGCATAAAATAAAATTTAAACAACCGAAAGCTGCTCTATTTTCTCGATCTGAGTGAAAATTAAGGTGTAAATCCTTTTTGTTTTTGTTTTCAGGTTTGTATATTTAGTATAAGTTGTTCATAATGATGACTAGCCTACAATAACTTCATCATCATCATCATATCAGCCGAAAGACGTCGACTGCTGGACATAGGCCTCCCCAAGTGTCGCCACAACAACCGATTCTGTGCGTCTCGCATCCATCGGCTGCCAGCGACCCTCACCAGTACAATAACTAATTTTCAATAAAATATTTCCTAAGGATTCAGATACTATTGTCACCATGACAAGATTCTAACATTTATAAAACAGCATCTTGTTGTATTATGTTTTTGAAGGTATTTTAAAGGTCGTTTATCTGTCCTAACTAACCAACCCATGGCTTTACGATAAAGGCATGTATTTAAATCGATATCTGTATATTCCCTTTTTTCGATCAAAATATTTCAAAGTTAAACCAAAAATACTGACTTGCACTCAAATTATGCACACTAAATAAATCAAATTCGATATACTGTTTAATGGTATTTGCAGAACTGTTTTACTGAACGAATATTTGGCTAATGATATTTCTGGGTGGTTTAAAAAAAAATAACCACGAAGGGGATGGCGGGGTCTGTTCGCTCGCTTCGCTCGCTCACTTGACCCCGCCATCCCCTTCTAACCTAACCTGTCCGAGTCAGGGTGCCCAATGACCGGCTGCTATTGTAACCATGATAACCACCTGCTATTTCAGGGAAGTGCAATTTAGAGTGCAAGTTAGTATTTTTGATAAACAATTCGTATTTTTGTTTTATAAATCATAAATCCGATGTATGAACCACATTTTTGGTGTGAATTCGATAAAAAGGTCATCTCGTTTTGGATGATTTTTTTAGTTTTTTTGTAAGACATGTTTTCTAATCAATTGGGATTTTTTGCACAGCATTATTTTTTCTGGTATGCATTAAATTATACAGATGTGCATTTAAAAATATCCCTACGATAAATAGCGTTAACGAACAGATAAACGACCGGTAAGGTACCTCAGAAACCGAAAATCAATAACTATGTGATGAAATAACACTCCTTTTTTTAAGAAGTTGTCTAAAAATACGACTTTACTGACCATACGGTGAGCTTAGTGCCAATAGCAGACACAATTTAATTTATAGTAAAACAATGACATCACACACATTATTCAGGTGTCGCGGCCGTCGAGAATACCTCGGCCACGACATGGTCTCGAGGCCTCGTACATGTACCCTATTTGTTAAAATTTATTCCGCGGCTTAAGATACAGGGCATGCCAAAAAAATATTCAATACATACTCTCGAAAAACATTACCTACTCGTCTTCTGGGTCAGTCGAGTAAAAATAAACTACTATCACTAATCCATTTTATAACCTTGAAGAATATGTTATTATATTCGAAGGTATCTAATATTCCCCCTAATTTAAAAAAAAAATCATTGTAGCAGTCATAGGAAATCATATTATTACGGTATTCGTTGTAATATACTATTACGGGGAAGCTTTTTTAATGTCCATTTGTAGTTAAAATTTAGGTCATGTTCAATTTCGAACTAAAATAACTTACTAATTTACTCTCTAATTACGGACACTGATAGTTTAATTACGTTGCTATTCAGTCTGTAATTATATTACATGGCAAGTTCAATAATTTGTTAGAATTAAAAAGTAGTCTAGGATTCCCTGGTAGTTTACGGTACTGCTGATAAATTTTGGTGTAAATCTTTGGCGCATAATCTGTTTCATAATTCGTTTAAAAATACTAGGACAACGTCAAAGAAATCGCACGGAAATAACTAAATATTCTGATATCTATAAAACGCGGGTAAGTAGTGAAGTTAATTAATTAATTTATTTTTTAGGATTTCTAGTGAATCTATATTCATTTAGCAGAAGAGTTTGAATGTAGCCCATTTATCGAGGAAGACTATAGGCTATTTAACATCACGTTTACGATCAACAGAAGCGGAGCATTCATGAAATTTGTGACGCAGACGAAGTGGCGCGGGTCAGCTAGTTCGATTATAAGACATTTAATTTCCAAAAAGAACCAATGTTTATCTCACATCATCATCTGCCTAGTCTTTTGCCCAACTTTATTGGGGTCGGCTTCCAGTCAAACCGGATTCAGCTGAATACCAGTATTTTACGTGGAGCGGCTGCCTACCAGACCTCCACAACCCATTAAATGAGTAACACGGTACTTCTTGGCAAGACTGGTGTCAGATTTTCTGGCTTCTGACAATCCGTAACGACTGCCAAAGATCTCCAAATGACAGCCGGGACCAACAGCTTAACGTGCTTTCCGAGGCACGGAGGAGTCTCGATATGTTAAGATGGTCACCCATCCACAGACCAACCTAGGCAAGCGTTGCTTAACTTTGAAGCGGCCTGTGCGGCTGTTATAATTTAGCCACGAGCTTTTCAACTAAATTAACAATAAGTAGTAGTTTATCTTATGACTTTCAAGCTATCGAAGAAACTGAAAATGTGGATGTTATATTCACATTTACCAACCTCTTAAACGTCACTTGTAGTGCTTAAGTTTGAATGTCATGTGGAGTCATGACATTCAAACTTAAGCACTGAATACAATGTCAGAATCACAAAATCATGATTTCACATTCAATTTCGTCAAGTATCAAAAATTCTAAGGCAAGCGAGCGGAAATCTGTAATATTACTGCAAAGTATTTCGTTTATAACTTTCAAAACGATTATGAAGCCGAACTTTGCCGGGCCAAAACGCGACTGTCTTAAAAGCGAAGTTTTTTTTTCAGAGAAAATCCCTGAAACATGAAAGCTCTCATGGATTGAAGTGGTAAAGTTGTAATAAGTTTGTATCAACACGGGATGTTAGAGACGCGTTACATTTTTACGCGTGAATTCATTTCTGATCGGCTGGGAGTTGAGTTCGAAAGACTTTGCTTTTTCGCTGGATTTTGCTGAAACATTGGACATTTTAGACCAATTTTAGTCGTATGTGTGGAAATACAAAGGGTGATGTTTTTCTTGAGAGAATTTTTCTAGAGTGAAGCTATCAAACGTCAACTGATCAATCTGCCTTGCTTTTTTCTAACTATTTTTGGGTCGGCTTTCAGTTGAATGCTGATGCCCAGTATTTTACATGGACCGACTGCCTATCTGACCTCCTGAACCCAGTACAGTTACTGGGTTCAGGAGGTCAGATAGGCAGGACAAATATCTGACACAAATCTTGCCAAGGGATACCATATGACCCAGTGGTCATATGGTATCCCTTGGCAAGATTTGTGTCAGATATTTGGCTTCTGACTATCCGTATTGACTGTCAAAGACCAGCTGGTAGCTTAACGTGCCTTCCAAGGCACGGAGGGATCACGGCATGATAGACGCATAATGGGATTATTTACTAAAAATCTAATTAGTCCGTCACGTAGATTTCTAAAAAAATATTGGACTTGTATTCTTTTTCACGGTAACAAGAAATGAAAAAAATACAGTGCGTTAAGACAATGACGTCACTATGGTGGTACAATTTTTACCGGCGACGTGACGTCAGGCGTGTAGCGCTGGAACGCAAAGGGCATTTTGAAGGAACATGAATAGGTTATAGTCAGTAAGAGTTTGATACTCCCTCCCACTCCTCTTAGAGCGGGAGAATTCATTTGATGATTTCCCATAAAACAAAGAAAAATAACCAAAAACACTTTAAAACCAATACTCGAACACCCAAAAAAGTCATCACACTTAAAAAGAAACGACGCACTTACACATGTCAGTAGGGTGTCCATAAAAAGATATATAGCAAATTTTAGGGCCAATATCGCACAAAGCAAAGAAGACATTAAGGCCATCTTTACCGCGGGGTGAGGGGGAGAGGGGAAATGGTTTTTCAGATGACACGCACGATCATAATGGCTGAATGGCTATGGTGGCCATGTTTTGATGGTAGTTTACGGTTTTTGTAATTGGTGTATGCGATTGGGGTCTTTGAGATCGTGGGGAAGGGTGCTCGTTGAATTATTTACAACAGTGGTAATAATAGAGTGTGCGTGATGTTGATTTTGGTAGTTAACAAAAGAAGTTTGCACAGGCTTGCAGGAAAACAATGGCGTTCAGGATCTTTTCTTGTATTGTGTGTGTATTTTCTTGCAAATTAACATGTTTTGATTTTGCGCTTTAACCTGAGTATAGGTGTGGAGTGTTGAACACAAAAATAATATAGCTAAACTTATCTCAAATGATTAAAAGGTAATATAACCGGTTGTTGTGGCGACACTTGGGGGAGGCCTATGTCCAGCAGTGGACGTCTTTCGGCTAATATGATGATGATGATGAATATAACCAATATTACCTTTTGATAATTTTGGTTGGTCTGTAAGAGCTGAAAGAACTAATCCGATAACAAGTAATAATATTCTTTCACTAATGGAAAGTCTTATTGCCAAGTGCCAAGGACAGAACATGTTTATGTATATATACACCATATCTAGGTAAGTAATTTTGCTCACTGTTAGCAGCCTTCAAGATCAATAATATAAAAAAAATTGTAATAATATATTCTGTACCTGCCTTTGCCCGCGAATTCAGACTCCTTAAAACGTACAAATGCCAATGAACTAATAATTCTGTGTTTGTGATTAATACCGAAAGGACAAAGCACCAATTAACTACTGTAAAAAATAAAGAATGTATTTATTTATTGTGTATCAGAGCGTAAACGAAGCAAAAGGAGTAAGTATTACGGATTGTAGCAAATGGCCACACCAGACGAATCAGTATTCTTTATTACAGGACATATCCTCCAATCTGCCTAAACGATGGTGTAAGTACAGCACATATACTCCACGTGCGATATGAGAACAGTAATGTTAGTTTTATCACCTACAAGCCACAGATTTGTCACGCGACTTGGCCCGTATTGAAGATTTCTTCTATGGGCTGGCAGGAGTTGGAAAAAGAGGGAAAGTGTACGGAAAAGTTGTCAGAGAGAGGCTTTGAAATCTATATAGTACATTGATTAAAGAAAGAAAAGAAAAAATAAAAAAAAAAATACTAAAAAAAAAGGAGAAAGGAGGTAGAAATACTTTATTTGCGCCATGCATGACGAAATAAAAATAAATAAAAATTACAAAAATTATGCAAGTTGGGAAGATATGCCTCACATTCGCGCAGAACGGCCATCGCTCAGCATAATGTTGATGAGTTCCAGCATTATGCTGAGCGATGGCCGTGCGAGACAGAGCCACAGCGCTGGTTTTCAGCGACAGCTGGCGCTGACAGAATGACGTCAATTGGACAAGACATTGTATCTGATTGTCATATAATACCTATATATTTTTTAGGGTTCCATACCCAAAGGGTAAAACGGGACCCTATTACTAAGACTCCGCTGTCCATCCGTCTGTCCCATGAACCATGATAGTTAGACAGTTGAAATTTTCACAGATGATGTATTTCTGTTGCCGCTATAACAACAAATACTAAAAAACAGAATAAACAAACGTGATTTTTTTGAAAGCTAAAACCTGGGAGTCAAACGAAAAAGAAACAACATTTTAAATGCTTTAAACTATCCACACAGTTACTCGCAAGTGCCTAATAAACTAAGGTAGTGCAAAACATTATTTGGTCAGCATAATACGAACTGTCTTCTTGTCAAATTAACAGCACAAACCTTATACGAACGGATCCCCTTTGCAAATGGTTGCATGATAGAAAATCAAAACTTTCCTGAGCAAATTTCAAAAGAACAACGTACAAATCAACAAAGTTTAAAATTATCGATGGTCATTTGATCAAAAGTTCAGCTGACAAAGTCTGGAATATCAATGTTTAAATTATTTATTATACACTATTGACCAAATCGTGGTGGGCATTCTGCTTAACATGCTTTAATGCCAAAATTTAGCGAGTTCGGGATTTGTGGCACCCCGACTCGGACAGGTTAGGTTAGAAGGTAATGGCGGGGTCAAGTGAGCGAGCGAACAGACCCCGCCATCCCCTTCGTAGTTATATTTTTTAAACCACCCAGAAATAGGCTCCGTCGACTACACTCTGCCAACGCATTAAGAAGTAGCGCTCGCCGCGCCGGCCGCTGCCGCGGCACCGCTCAAATTGCAAATTTATAAGATATCTAAACTATACTAACAAATTTTGATTTTTCAATTGATGTTAGACCAGCTACAAATTAGCATTTACAAAACTGACCTCAGTCTCAAGACGTGATAAATAGGCAGGCGACTTATCTATTCAGTTCAAAATTAGTATACTAAGACCTTAGAAATTAGGTCGTCCATGATTTGCTTACACAAGTAAAATAATTAATCTTTTACGTGGGAGAGTTCAAAAATGAGTTCAAGGTCGGATGCGAAGTGTTTTTCGTGAAATTGGTTTTTAGTAGGTTATAATAACAGCCGCACGGGTCGATTGAGAAGGTTAAGCAACGCTTTCCGAGGTCCGTGGATGGGTGACCATCTGAACATACTGATTTTTCACCGTGCCTCGGAAACCACGTTGTTTTTTTTTGGTCAGTTTTGAAATCTTATCGGGGAATCGAGTTATTGGGTTGTGAAGATTCCGTAGGCAGCAATAAACTGCTGCTTAGCTAGCATCCTGTTAAAATAGAATCCGACCGCAACCTAGTTGGAAAAAAGATAAGAAAATTTATTCATTTACGTACACAAAATAATGTGCAGAAGCGGACTTAACGCCATAGGCATTCTCTACTAGTCAACCTTTGGGTGATGCAGAGAATAATGGTACCTAAGTGCAATATAGAGAAATAAAAGCAAGTATTAATAATATTTATTTCAATACATACAATATAATTAAATACTCACATTAACAAGATAAAGATATGAAGTACTTAAACAAGTAGTACGAATGGGTAATTAGAAAACATTAGCGGTGTGATAAGACTTTCTGCCAACTTCTAACGAATGTGTTCGCGAACTTTAATTTTGAATTTTGGTTGGTTGGCGGCCATTTTGATTTCTACAGATTGTTTTTAGTATTTTGTCGTTGCCATTTTTTTATTTTTTATTAAGTACCATTACTTAATAAAAAATAAAAAAATGGCAACGACAAAATACTAAAAACAATCTGTAGCTCTGTGTGCTTGCTCTTGACATCGATCACGCTTGATGGAAAGCGATAGATGAGGTCTGTGATGGAACGAGCGTGCTCAGAAGATGCCTGTTCACTCTTGCTTTGAAGACAGACGGGTTATATGTGGAAAGGAACACAGACCCTGGCAGAGAGTTCCACACTTTGACTGTGCGCATAATAAATGTGGAGAAGAAGCGCTGAGTACGACTAGTCGGGATATCGACCATTTTTCCCTGTACTGTATTTTATCTTTTCTCTAGGCTTTGAAAAATACAATAAAATAAATCCACTAAATACCCTATTGTCGATCTAAGTACCCACTAAAATAAAGAACTTTATTACGTCATCACTTACAGTAATAACCGATTTTCCTCTTTTCAACAAAAACCGCCAACCTAGTCGTCTCCTTATTAATGTTCCGCCTTATCTGAGGTCAGTTCGACCTCAAATACTGACAAAGACGAAAGTGCGTATATATCCAATAATATATTAGATAAATCCTGTGTGATGCCGCATAATAAATATGTTCAGAAGGTAAGTTCTAAACTCGATATCACCAAGACTTGGCTGTCATAACTACTAGACAGCACTGTCAATATTTTCCATAAAAACGAAACTTGTGTGACAATTCTGTTTAGGACTGCTGTAACTTGTGCAATTACGAATAGTATTAGTCATGAAGTGTCTAGGCACTGCCGGTTCGGCGGCGACCTCTCTCGTCCAGCCCTGGTTCAATTCATGGTCCGGAGCGAGGAGGCATGGGAAACCGTCACCTCCTTCTGCGAAGCAATAATGCTAGCGAAAGAGGAGGCGGGACGCGTGAGGGAGAGACAACCCTCACGCTCCAGTCACCGCAACATAGGCAGACGCCCCGGGCGTTGGGAGTCGCAGGACGATTCCCGGCCACCGTAAGCGCGGGACTGCGGTCGGCGAGCGTTGGGTGGCTCGCCGTCCGATCAAAGCCAGGCCCGGGTCGACGGCGCGTTGTGTTCCACGTGCGCCTCAAAGAGATATCAGCAAAGTAGCCAGGGCCTGTTAGGGCCAGAGCCTGCCAGGGTTGTGGATTTTGTTCGAAAGAGTTACCGCGGCCCTGGGAAGCAAAGGGCACTACGAGGAACACAGATGGGTTTCAGTCAGTAAGAGTCTGACACTCCCTTCCGCTCCGCCCAGAGCGGGAGGAGTCATTTGATGATTTCCCATCCAAAAAAAAAAAAAAGGCACTGCCGGTTTGAGTTACACTACCGCTTAAAAGTATTTGCCCACCTGCATTTTGCGAAGCCAAAGCTCTATCAGGCTGTCATTAAAAGCAGTGAGTCTAAAATTTAAAAACGGTTGTTGCTTTAATGAAGACATTTCATTTGTTAAAACTTTTCAAAATATACAAGGTATACCTTTTTCTGGTCGGTCAAATACTTTCGAGTGGTACTATGGTTCTATAGATTGAGCGAGAATGCATGTACTCTTATACACGCTTCACGTACAGTAAGATCTAGTACTTTGAGATCGCCGCCGTGCGTATGAATCTGATCTGTTGTGAAAAGCTCGTAGCTGAATAATAATAGCCAAACGGGTCTATAACTCAATACCTGAAGTATTTCACGTAAGAAACATTTACCCATAGTGCCAAAATATACCTTACAGCAATTAACATAAGTGGCATTTACCAATCATGCAGGAATGTCCCTTACGTTAGTTGATACTTCTGACATTGAACTCTTGTCGAAGTTGGTCCGTGAATGTACTCCCTTGTGCCTCGGAAGGCACGATACGTAGTTGGTCCCGATTGTCTCTTGTGCATCTTTCTCGTCAAGGATGGTTAGACTTAGGACCCAGAAAATCTGATACCAGTCTGGCCAAGGGGGGTATTGCTCAGTTACTGGGTTTTCGATGTCAGATAGGCAACCACTCCTAGTAAAATACTAGTACCCATCTTTATTTAGTTTCTATTTACTTACACAAACTGCGTTAGAATAATAATATGTTAGTCAATAATGTTGTGGACCAAAGTAGCCTGAAATAAAGAGATTATTATTATTATTTTGTTTATACATTTTTAAATATTTATTAAAAATATTAAAAAACAAATATTATTATTTCGATTATTCAATTATTTTTACTTATTTGATTCATTTTTATTTTTTTCTTAAAATACAAAAAAAAATATAAAAATAGTAGCCCACCAGTATCGGGAACAGGGTTCAAGCTTTATTATTATTATTAATCTGGTTAGACTGGACCTCAATCAGTTAAGAAAAGGCTAGGCAGGCATATTGATTGATTAAATGTGCGAAGCTGATCTTCTGCATCTATCTATTCTGTGGTGATATAGTGAGAGCAATTTCTCGTATCTCCTAATGTTATTATTAATCTGTCGTGAGCTATCTTTTCAGCAATATCCTTAATATTTGTTATTATACATTGTCCTGTACATATCTGCTTTCTGCTGTGATATTGGTAGCGGTGACTTATTTACTGTTTGATAAATGATGAAATAAGACATTTATTTTAAGGAAAAGGACATAAAAATAAGGTTAAACTGTATTGTACAATTTGAGAAGATTAACAAAACGTTTTGATGCGTTGCGGTACTCTTATGCGGACCATACGCGTTCAAGTAATTTGATCAAAAAGGCTGGTTCACACTGTTTGATCAAATATTAATCACTGTTCTATTATCTTCTATGAGATTGGTTTTTAAATGAATATTGATTTTAGCTTGTAATATTATTTTTCTAAAACATTCAGACACAATTTGTTCATTGTTATTGAATAAATGAAATGAATAGAAATACGAAATTTCATATAACTTCATGCCATTTGACAACTCATTTTTGATCAAATTTTCCCACAGACATTCATGCCAATTTTATGAAACTGTTTGAACCAGCCTATGTGATGAAATGATCTGAGGTCTTCATCATATCAGCCGAAAGACGTCCACTGCTGGACATAGGCCTCCCCCAAGTGTCGCCACAACCACCGGTCCTGTGCGTCTCGCATCCATCGGTTACCCGCGACCCTCACCAGGTCATCGGTCCACCTTGTGGGAGGCCTCACACCCCGCTGCAGGAGGATAGGTTCTGATGTCTGATCCTGAAGTCGGACTGACATGGTGGCGTTTTCATACAAACACTTCAGCACCTCGATGTACCGATAGTCGATCTGGCACCGTTGGAGAGACTGCAGCACAGCCCAAGTCTCGATCGAATCGAAGGCTTTCTCGTAGTCCACAAACGCTAAGCAGAGGGGCAGATTATACTCTTCGGTCTTCTGTATAACCTGCCGCAGCGTGTGTATGTGGTCTACGGTGCTGAAGCCTTTTCGGAATCCGGCTTGTTCGAGAGGCTGGAAGTCGTCAAACCTGCGTGCGAGACGGTTTGTGATGACTCTGGAAAACAGCTTGTAGTCCATAGAATGTCTCGATCTCCCTCAGAAGCTCCGATTTGGCGGATATGGTTCTGCCATCGTCGGTCTTCAGTTTTGTGAGCTGGCTCTGCCCAATAGACAAATCTCTTGCAAAGACCTTGGAGGCCTTATTCCGCTCTATCGCGTCTTTAATCTTTTCAGTATTAAAGCGGCGGAGGTCGCTTTTCAAGGACTTGGAGATCCGTCTATTGAGCTGGCCGGTATTTACACGCATAGGTCTGAGGTCTTAGTGCGAGTTTTTTAATGATCTCGATCGCGTTAGCGTAAACGTCAATTTGTATTGAAACTGAATAAGCGCCGTCTGGTGACACTTACGGACACCCTGTTTTTTTTCTATACAATTTGACATAAGCGAACGTTTAACGCGATCGAGTACGTTAAAAAACTCGCACTAAGCTCTCTGCACGTGTATGGCCCGCATTACGGACGATGAAACTATAACTATAATAATCAAAGAAATAAATAATCCAAAAACTTACTTTTAAATATTTTGGTTTCGTCTTGTCCTTCCTGGAGTAGCCTGAAGGTAAATCTTTTATAATAAAAAGAAAACAACCCATTTACTTATATTCCACGAAATGCCGCCAGGGCAGAATTTCTACCTAGAATTTAATAGAATTCCCTAAACTGTATAAAGTGATGATATAATCTATTTGGACATGAAAAAACCGGTCAAGAGCCTTTCAGGAACAAAGTACGGGTTCCGTCAGTATTAGGCTGAAGGATCAATTTCTAAGCACCAGGATGTACTTACATAAATAATAGACTCGAGAATCTTCAAACTATGACAAAAGTATCAAGCTACATAATAATATGTATGTATACAGGGTGTAACGGAAATATGTGATCAAATAAAAAAAAATAGTGTAAGATAGTGCTTAACATAAATAGTACCTAACAATATATAAACTCCTAACTAAGTGAACCTTAAAATATGGAGTCAAAAAATTAAAATCGTGTTATTTTTAGAAATAAGATCTTTATTACTAGGTACATGTTACTATTGGTAAATGTATATCATAATATTATCATTATATCACGTAGACATACGTTCTAATAGAAGTTACAAATAAAAATGTAGTAAAAAAAAATGATAGAGGTCTAAACTTTTTAGATGAAAAGCTCAAATAATAGAAGGCCAGGATAGTCCTAGGGTATAACGGATTCACAAGGATTTCTCATTCTCACACAATACCCTAAAAAGAAAGGCTTACTTTCCTCGAAAAACAATTTCACGACTGACAAGCGGAGGAATGATAAAAATTTGTTTTTGTCGTAAAAAAGAAATCACAACTGAGATCGATCTTTATGAATATTATATGAAAACTTTTTAATATCTTTGGCCTAGACTTGAACTGGCAATGCATAGAAAATAGGGTAATCTTACTTGAACGTGAGATTATTATAATAATATGGATCGCCTTAAAAAAACCTACATAATATTATATTACATAATATTTTATTTTATTATTTTTTATGAGGATTATTGGTAAATGTTTCCTACTGTTTCACGCATAAACTACTAAAGGGATTTAGATGAATCGAAGGAAAATGTTGAACTGTTTTTTTTTTTAAATTTTACCTATCGATTTTAATATTACTTGGAAAATTACGTTGTGAGTGTAGATTAAAGCACCTGGTGTCATAGTAACCATAATAACGTGCTCCCCATGGCTTGCGACTACTTCAACTGACGTGTAACTGACTGGAGCTGACTGGAGTGTTCCTGACTAGCCCCCGACTGGGCAACTATAACGCCGTCCAGCCGACTGGCAGGGTCGCCATGCGATGTGGGGGGAAGGAGGGGTTAAGTAAACACAGTGATGCGTTCATCTCCAACTAACGTATCCTTCTTTAATTGTTAACGTACGGTATTATATACATAGTGCGTACGTCATATTATTATAATAAAACTGTAAACACATCTTATTCATCTCAACTTAAACTACGTGCTAAACGTGATGGTAGGTACGTGACATCTCAGCACAATCCAAACGAGTGTTATAATGTTGTACTAAATTTCATTACGAAACTCCTTCGTTTTTTTTAAATGGGATCCAAAAGCAAAGGAATCACCAAACAGCCACATTCTCACTACGCAATTCGTAGTATCTTTATGAATTTCCAAAAAATAACATTGACTTGCAGGCGCGTTTCACAAACAAAGCGTCGTAATTTAATAAAAAACTTGTTATTCGAATAAACGTCGTGTCCCGCCATTTTTTTTTGTCCGAAATTAGTATTGCAAAAAATTATTACTTCTTCATAACACACCACCAGATATTACTAATGCAGCAAAGGACTTTTCAAACCAATTATTACCAGAAAAGTCGGGAAAACAATATGAAAAGGCGTAAGTACCAAGAACTTTTTGTAGAGGATTCATATTATAGTCTTGTATGCAACTGTACATAATTAGGTATTGAAACACTCGTACTAGCAGCCACAAAATCTAATATCTACCAGTCTTGCCAAGAAGTACCGTGTTACCCAGTTAATGGCTTGTGGAGGTCTGGTGAAAAAAAAAAATATAAGGCGGAAGGTCCACGTCAAATACTGGTATTCGTATGACTAGGAGCCGACCCCAATATAGTTGGGTAAAAAGGCTAGGCTGATGATGAGTAGAGGACACCTTTTTCCGCTTCCTCGCTTCGCTTCCCCGCTCCGCTGCCTCGTTCCGCTTCCAGGTTTTGTATGATTTTTTTAAACTCGTTTGCAAATCCCTGTCCACTAGCAGAGCCGAGATTTTACGCCATTCCATTGGTCAATATTGGCACGGCTCCGCTCCACTCCTTTCCTCTCTTCTCTGTGGACAGTCAGCTTTAAAATCCCTCAATCAAATTGCCTTGAATCATACATAGGTTTGTACACACATTAGCTCGCGACTTTTTTCGTGTTGTCATTTTAACTGCGAATTGCCTTCAAAAGGAATTAAGGGAATATAGGTCTCTTGATCCGAATGCAAAACGCTACGTTATGCGTTATGGCGTGCGACAACAGTGTTTAACGTATTTATTTATTTATTTATTTATATATACATCCTTGTACACCAAATTTAAAAATACACAGTAAATCTTAAACTAAAAAGCATACAATTGGCGGCCTTATCGCATTCCGCGATCTCTTCCAGGCAACCTGGAATTGATAGAGATAGCCTGGACACGAAATGGGGTTGCACTTGGTGCAAATATAAAGTTACCATACAGAGAAAAAACAGAAATTAAGCAATACAATATACTAAAATATATACATAAATACATACATATTTAATATACACAACATAAGTAAGAAAATATGTGACAATTATTAAAAAAACAACGAGAAAGGAATACTAGGGTACTTGATCGCGTTTACGCTAACATCAATTTATTTCTACTAAAACACAAGCGTCGTCTGGTGACGACAACGAAAAACCATTTTTTCCATAAAATTATGACATAAGCAAACGTTAGCGCGATTGAGTAAGTACGTTAAAATACTCGCACTAGGGCCATTTAAATAAGTTTAAATTATATAACTTCTTCTTCGGTAAAGAGCTTCCAATAAAAAATCACAGCGCAATGCCATACTTTCGACTTAATAAGGTTATTGATCAGTCCGACCTCTCCCCTTGAATGAGGTGGCACACGTGAATTATACCAATCAACTGCCGATTCCTAAATAAATAAACGACTTTTTTATGGTTTCTCACGTTTTTTTAAGGCTCCGAAAGTGCGTAAACTCGTTCTCTTTGAGCCTTTTCACTTCGACACTTATGACGAATCCAATGATACCTCATTTCGATAACAGAAGTATCAATTAACGTAAGCGACATTTTAGAATTTTTGATAAATGCCACTTGATGTAATCGCTGTAAGGTTCATTTTGGCATTTTGGGTAAATATCTCTTATGTTAACTGATACTTCAGGTATTGATTTGTGAAAACCTACGCAGCCATTTAGGATACAGGGTGCGCCAAAGAAATACAAACATAGATATATCCCGTACGAGTTAACATGGCACCTGGCTCGACACATTTCGAATGTCGTTTTGAGGTATTTATTTAAATTGAAAAATAATATTTCGATGAAAACAATATGAACGCGTTAGCATCACTGACAGTTGCGTTTATATTATTTTCATCGAAATCGAATGGTTCAATTTAAAGTTGAATGCCAAAACGTAATTCGAGGCAGGTACCAAGTTACCTGAATAAAACCTCGTTACTTACTTTATCATTCATAAACGGACAAGACTTTCGTCACGTGACTCCTTTCTTTTTTTTTACTTCCCGATGCAAACTAAAGACTTGTACATGCACCCTAAATACATACAAGCATACTTTTTCACACGACATGACCTAAAAACCTCGCCTGGCCTACATACACAAATATGTTTACACTACATAATAAAACACAACAACATAAGGTGCTCAACCTAATAAAAAACTAACCCTTTATCAAAACAGGAAGTTATAAATAAAAAAAAGAATAATAGTAAAGCAGTTTGCGTGTCAGTAACGATTGGGGCAGGGCTGATACTTAAAATCAGAACCATTTATTGTAAAACATGGGTTAAAGGTCAAGGTCTTATAATAATGATATTATGTCGCATTTTCAGATTTAAGATAAAAACAAACAAAATCTAAAAACAGAAAACAAACAAAAAAAAATTAAAATCAAAGAAAATACATGTGTATGCAATACATGTAGTGCAATACTTATGTTTTATCACTTATGTAATCATCTAGAGCATAGTTACATTTCTCAACTAATAATATTTATGAAAACTAAAAAAAAAATAACAAAAACATTGATGAAAATAAAATTTATGAATTTTTTAATGACCCCATTATGTATATTGGGTTCATTCAAAAAAAAAAAATTCAAAAGGTGCTTTCATTCTGTTACACACTGTAGCGTGTAACAGAATGAAAGCAATACCTTTTAAGGGGTCATTGTACTCATCATAGGCATAATGTAGATAATAAGTGGCAGAACAGATGGTCGATGGGGCCGAAAAGTTCTGAAGTGGCGACCGCGTACCAGAAGACGCAGCGTTGGAATGCCTCCCACAAGGTGGACCGATGACCTGGTGAGGGTCGCGGGTAGCCGATGGATGCGAGACGCACAGGACCGGATGTTGTGGCGATACTGGGGGGAGGCCTATGTCCAGCAGTGGACGTCTTTCGGCTGATATGATGATGAGAGAAAAATCGTTCAAAATGTTTAAGTTGAAAGTTTTCTTTAATGTGGTTTGAGATCCGACTGTCCCGGAACGAGTGTTATGTTTTTGGAACATGCAAGCATACGTACTTACCTACATACATACATGTGAGTATGCTTGCAAATATTTAGCACGGTTTGCAAGCCAAGCGGGTGAATAATTTTTAACAAATGAGATACACATTAGATTCGACTGAAGTTTCGAAGTGACAGAGAATATCTAAATTTTAGAAAAGAAACAAGATGGCCACCGTCGTAAGGTGAGTCTGTGAAGCCGTATTTTACATGTGGGGTTTCAAAACGAAGGGCTCGAAGAGGTATTTCCAAAAAGTAGCTTTTTAAGTAATCTAGTATTTGGAATCGGCTCCTCTAGCTTCCTACAGGATATATTTACACTACTATAGTAAAATACTATTATTAATGCAATAAAACTGAAGAGTTTGTTTGCTTATTTGTTTGAGCGCGCTAATCTCTGGAACTGCCTGTCCGATTTGAAAAAATATTTTTGTGTATGATGGCCACATTCATGAGGAAGGCTAAAGGCTATACGGGGCCGGGAAATTCCTACAGCAACGGGAAAAAAACGGGATATGCACGTACGAAGTCGCGGGAAAAAGCTAGTAATCCTGTAAACCTCACTATAATTAAACTGTAGTTTACCCACACATTCCCCTGCTTCCTTTTCGCTAATAACAACATTCTGCAATCGTGTATCTGTTTGCCGAGCTTAGTAATTAAGATTTCATACCCACCCGACGATGTTTGTAGTGGCTGAGATTATACAAATATTATGGTAAATTATATGTTTTAGTTTGCATAATATCACTCCGTGTCCCGGAAGTTCTAAAAACCGGGTCGGCATCGGGTACCCAAAGGTTTGAAGAACGGCGTTTTCAGCAGTTAGTTTGAGGTAGGTACGTACCTGATAATTAGGTACCTATTTTAGTAATGCCTTTTATTCATATTTTTTAAAAATAATTCTTATTTAAAGGCTCAAGACATGTCAGCCTAGTAGCCGGTGCCCGGTAGGGCCAGAGTCTGCCAGGGTTGCGGTATTTATTCCAAAGAGTCACCGCGGCCCTGGAACGCAAAGGGCATTTGGAGGAACATGGATGGGGCTTAGTCAGTAAGAGTCTGACACTCCCTTCCGCTCGGAAGGTCTCGGCCCAGAGCGGAAAAAGTCATTAGATGATTTCCCATCCCAAAAAAAGGGCTACAAAGTGGACCTTCTAACAATAGGTACGAGTCGAATCTAGAAATACCGCTTTCTGAATCAAATCCTTGATGCAACCGTATAACAAGAGCCGCCTAGGACTGAACTCGTCAAAATTTGAAGAAGTTCAGGGGGTCGAGTCTGCTATTGCAATCGTGTCTCAATGACCGGTCAATGATCGATTTTTGACGTATAACGTCAAACTTATGACACATTTCCCATTCAAAAACTGTCAAAGTTGTCAAATATTCGGTCAATGACCGGTCATTGAGACACGATTGCAATAGCAGACTCGAGCCCCTAGTTGTGGATCAATCGTTGTATCAGAAAGTGGCTTGGAAGCAATTTAACCATTATTAAGGTTCTATTAACGACCATAATGAGGTACGGTACACAAATAAAACTCGCAATGTTTAAAAGTCTCCAAAACATTTTACAGAAGAAAATAATTACTTATACATGCACGAAAATTCTCAAATTACTCCAAGCCGAATAAAATGAAGCGTAAAGAAATATAATAATAATTTCAAACATTTTCAGTAACAATTAGTCATTTAAACTTGACATCTTCTTAGAAGGATGAGCGTTACATATTCGTGTATTATAAAGGTTGCCGTAGATATGCGCGACGCGACAATGCGACTACACGTTTTTATAAGAATTGTTTAGAGAGGAATATACCCGTATGAATGAAGTACCTACAAGTAGGTATTATTGACTAACAGTACACAACTTAAGAACACTTGTATTTAGAGCCCATATAATTAGAGCTGATTTTTAATAATAGTCAGACATTTTTGCACCACCTCACGACTTTACGAAACCCAAAAAGGAGTTACCTCCAGGTAGTGCAATTCAATTGGGCCCAAACAATCTAAAGAGTTAATCGTTAAATAAATAACATAGCTGTTAAATTATGTCAAACACATTTTTATTTATCAGGTAAAAGTAAGAATTAGCAATTTTGTAAAATAATTATATTACAACATAGGTTTACAATAAAATGAAAAAAAACCTATAGAAAGCGTTGTCGCACTATCGCCATGTTGAGTCGTGCCTGTCTCCGGGAGCCTTTAGGCCTGTCTGTAATATAATTCAGAATTCCAAGGTCACATTCAGACGGCTGTTTCGAACTCCTAATGTGGTTACAGTACTTATGAAACGAGCCTTACATACTTGAGATTGAGAAGTAATTTAATTTAACATTCCTCGAAATTGTATTTCGAGTTAATTTCTGATGGCTTTTGAATAGTCTAAATTTGGTTGGTGTGAAGGAAATACATAATGTTGCGGCTCTATTCCTCAAAAGGGTCCGCAGACATTTAACTTGTATTACAGAAATTGTCATGAGATTAACCCACATTGAGAGTGGATTTCACCAATGAAACTGAACGCGATCAGGACATCTAAACTGCGTTGAAGAGCTGTCAGTGTAAATATTCCATAGAAAAATAATGACACTGACAGCTCATAAACGTGGTTTATTTGCTGATCACGTTTAGTTTCATTGGTGGAATTGGCCCTTAGTCAGTTATGTTTCAGTACTATTAATAAATGTACAACGTGTAACAGAATAAACGCAATACATCTTATGGGGTCATTGTACTCATCATTATGAACAACTTTTAATAAGGGATCAACCCCGAAATCGCGAAAAAGAAATCAGAATGCTTTGACTTTTGACTTTTTTTTTGAAGTCAGTTATAAATATTCCAAAGATTCTACTAGATCCGTAAAAAAGGCAAAAAACTAACAATTCATAGGTTCAAGGTTACCTACATGAGGCACAAACTATCACTTTTTATGATATCATAAATATTAACTATTTTACCATGGGAGTGTCGTGCCTCGGTTATGGGGTACTGACACGAGATCGTGTAGGTTCTTGTACCATTTATTTTTGGGTATTTTAGGGTTGGGAACAAAAGCAAGTGAATGAGGTATGGAATGCTTTAAAGCCTAAGAAGAGGTAGATGACAAAAAAAAATCTAATTAGTCCATCAGATAAATTTTATTTCCAAAAAATATTGGACACGTAATTTTTCTTTTTTCACGTAAACCAAAAATGAAGATGATACAGTGCGTTGAAAAATCGTATGACGTCACATTTCAGTACACCACAGGTCACGTGTCCTGACGGTCAGGGGCTCGATTCTGCTATTGCAATCGTGTCTCAATGACCGGTCAGTGATCGAATATTTGACAACTTTGACAGTTTTTGTATGGGAAATGTGTCAAAAGTTTGACGTTTTACGTCAAAAATCGATCATTGACCGGTCATTGAGACACGATTGCAATAGCAGAATCGACCCCCAGGTGTTCTGACGCGAGTTTAACATTTTTTACCCATCCCAAAAAGTGCACAACACCGCCAAAGAAGATTTCACTTCAAAAAGTAAAAAATTCTCAGATTGTCATCTGCCACCTGCCAGTTTTATTACAAAGGTCTCATAAATAACCTTTACGAAATCAATCTCAAAAATTACACAGCGTCATTTTAAAAATTATTACCAAATCGTACAACACTGGCATCGAATTGGTAACAGTTCAATTATTCGTCATCCATCAACGTCACGCCATATTTATTCATCACTTACTGAAACATGGAACTTTGAGTGGTGCCTACTCACTTGGATACAGAAGACACAGATAATTACGAACAACTTTTATCGACGGCTCCATACATTTCTGTGAGCATAACTCGACAAAATGTACTGAACAGCTGAATTTTTTTCGCGATTTCGGGGTTGGTCCCATAGTAAAAGTTGTTCATAATGATGAGTATAATGACCTCTTAAGAGGTATTGCGTTTATTTTGTTACACGATGTATTAGCTGCTAACTTTTGTCCGCGACTTCGTACGCACATATCCCATTTTTTTCCGTTCCCGTGGGTATCCCGGAAAATCCTCTCTTAGTGCTCCGCTATGGAGTGTAGAGAAGCTACAATTTACAGCTTTCTACGACCAGTAGTTTCGGCTGTGCGTTGTCTGTCAGTAATGGAAGAATTGATATTATGATTGAGCCTGCCACTCGTTTTTAATTTTTAGATATAGGTATAACTGGAAAAAATCCTGAGAGAATTGTTACATCCCTTGTCACGAATACATTCACAAGCTGGTATGTTCATTCATTCAAATTCTAGAAAATGACACATGACATGATAATGACACAATGTTATTCAAAATTCTACATGTTATTTTTATAAGCAACTATTCCACAAACGACAGTTATCAAAGCACAATAATTGTTACAATTGGAAAACTCCAACCGTGTTGCCAACATCAATCAATGTCATTTCAGTAATACTATTTGGACACGGGCAACACTAACTGTTCGTTTAGTTTACGAAATTCTGGCAAAGGTGATCGAACTGGCTTATGAAAATAGTTTCGTGGAAATTGTCATTTTGTACTAATATTAGTACCCGTTCAAGGGGCCATACAATGTCAATTTGCGGTTGAGGTAAATCACAATTACTGGAACCAATTTTCTGATACCCTGGTTCATTTTAGTGTTCAATTCTATGGTTAGGTTTTATGTTTGGGCAGGTAATATGTGTATTTGTTTTACCAACTTTAGCAATAACTAATGAAATTGGATTACCGGGTGTGTATCGATAATATTGAATGTTCATGTTTTTTTTTAGGGTTCCGTACCCAAAGAGTAAAACGGGACCCTATTACTAAGACTCCGCTGTCCGTCCGTCTGTCTGTCCTTCTGTCACCAGGCTGTATCTAAAGATCAGCCAGACAGTTAAAATTTTCACAGATGATGTATTTCTGTTGCCGCTATAACAACAAATACTCATCATCTGCCTAGCCTTTCCCAACTATGTTGGGGTCGGCTCCCAGTCAAACTGGATTCAGCTGAATACCAGTATTTTACGTGGAGCGGCTGCCTGCCAGACCTCTACAACCTATTAACTGGGTAACACGGTACTTCTTGGCAAGACTGGTGTCAGATTTTCTGGGTTCTGACAATCCGTAACGACTGCCAAAGATCTACAAATGACAGCCGGGACCAACGGCTTAACGTGCTTTCCGAGGCATGGATGAGTCTCGGTATGTTAATATGGTCACCCATCCACAGACCAACCTCAGCAAGCTATGCTTAACCTTGAAGATTGGTCCGTGCGACTGTTATAATTTAGCCACGAGCTCCTCAACAAATATAACAACAAATACTAAAAAGAATAAAATAAATATTTAAGTGGGGCTCCCATACAATAAACGTGATTTTTTTGCTGTTTCTTTATAGATTTTGGTACGGAACCCTCCGTTCGCGAGTTCGACTCGCACTTTGGTGGTTTTTATTTTTTGTTTCAAATTCACACATAAAACATAGGTGTGTTATCTATTTTTTAGTCTTTGTTCTATCAGAATACCAGCGCTGTGTAATTTTTTTTTTAAATATCGCAACGTAATAACAATATGCTGAGATATAAACCTTTTCAGCCTAGCACAGGGATTTTAATGTTGATAGTTTTTATTACTTACTCCGTTATTTTTTTTGTTGTCTCTCCTGTTAGAGTTCTAAATTATTTTTTTATTTCATTTGCTAGGGTAGGCCTGGAAATGGTGGCTGTACGACCAAGACGCCTACTGCAAGGGCTGGTTCGAGGTGGCCCGGGAAGAGAATACGTCGAAAGATTTGGGGTAGGCCGTTGCCCAGTAGGCTGAATAAAAAAGAAAAAAAAGTTATGGTCTAAGAACGTGAAAAACTTGAGGAGGCGGGCCGCGTGAGGGAGGCACAACCCTCACGCCCCAGCCGCCCCAACGATTCCCGGCCACCACCGTAGGCGCGGGTCTGCGGACGGCGAGCGTTGGGTGGCTCGTCGTCCGATCAAAGCCAGGCCCGAGTCGACGGCGCGTTGTGTTCTACGCGCGCCTCAAAGAGATGTCAGCATAGTAGATGGAGCCCGTTAGGGCCAGAGCCTGCCAGGGTTGCGGATTTTGTTCGAAAGAGCTACCGCGGCCCTAGAAAGCAAAGGGCACTAGGAGGAGCACGGATGGGTTTTAGTCAGTAAGAGTCTGACACTCCCTTCCGCTCCGCCCAGAGCAGGAGGAGTCATTTGATGATTTCCCATCCATAAATAAAAGAACGTGAAATACTTACCAAGCTACTATGATCGGCAATCCAGATTCATTTGATTCATTTTCGCCATCTGAAACAATGAGTAAAACAAATTTAGAAACACCAATTTATTACTACGTAAAGGGTAAACACACTTTGACACCTTTCTTAGTAACAAGACTTTAATGAATAAGGGTGCTTGAACATTCAAAGGCATAAAGTATCTTTGCCTACATTTAAAGGACTTACGTAGAACTTTAGACAATGAAATATATCTACTTAAGTATGTATGTACTAACGGCTCTTTTGTCTATTAACAGAAAGAACGTCTCTTGTTCATAGGAGGAACATAATTTTAATACTTTAAGACGTATACACGGACATCTAGACGCACTGCAAGTTACCATCCCTACCTTGTTGCTATTCCACCAATTCGCACTAAGCGTTTCCAAACGTCTTTTATAATGCGCACAGCAAATGAGTTGAACTCTCCACCTGCAGCTGTGTTTCCGACCGCATTCAACCCTAATCTCTTCAAAGTTAGAGTGAACAAGCTTCTTCTGGGTAAGCTCACACCATCGTCGACTTTGTCTCTGTCACCTCTGGTCTAGACTAGAGTCAAGAGCAAACCCATCTCAAATAAAAAAAAATACCTCTAATATCATCACGTTTAATTCCTCCAAAGATGTAGGCTGAAGTGGCAAGTCACTTTCATTCAGTTTTTTAACATCAATGTAGATAAAACGGAGCCATCCAGACCAGGGTAATAAAATATCAATGGAAAACCCAACAGCGCTGCCCAACCTAGAAACAGTCCCCATACGGCGTGCCAATGACATCACGATTAACAATGAGAGAAAGAAACAACTACTATCCCTTTTTCGCAAAGGCTAGTCATAGAAACGATGACTAAAAACTATAATGATGTCCGACAAATAAATTTCCAAAAAAATATTAGACACGTATTTTTTTTTTTTCAAAAAATGCAAGCTCGTTCCTGAATAAAAAAAATAAAAAAAAGTTAAGACGATACAGTGCGTTTTCACTCGTATGATGTGACATTTCTGTACACTTTTTATCGAAAAGTGAAGTCACAAGCCCCCACTTCTGATATTTAATGCCTTTTATCTTCGTAAATTTTTATCTACACTAATATTATAAAGAGGAAAGATTTGTTTGTTTGTTTGTAATGAATAGGCTCCGAAACTACTGGACCAATTTGAAAAATTCTTTCACCAGTAGAATACTACATTATCGGTGATGGACATAGGCTATAGAATATTTTCAACAAAGTTAGGGACCCGTATGAAAACTTCGATAATGTAACCCAAGGTGTGAGAAAAATTCCTTATATCCAAATACAAAGTGGATGTACTACAGTTTTATAGAGGTCATCAATATCTACAAAAAAGTCCGCGATGTCATATGTCTAACTATTATGGATAAGTCACCATGACCGTTTTTGTTCATATTATCCAAGCAAATCCCATGGTGAAATAAAAAATGGTGATTTTAGTATCATGATATTAATCCTTATCCATTTAAATAGTTTGATAATTAAGGTTGATTATGTCCGTATAAATTACACTTTAAATTATTCAAATTGGACCTTTCGTTCAAAAGTTACGACGGTAATAAACATGCTCGGTGAAAGAAAAATGTCGCGGCTTGAGCGAACTGAGGAGAATCGTATCAATGCTTTGTCCGATGAAGTTGAAACACCACGGCATTTAAATGTTTTCGATAAAACAATAAGGCATACGCGATTGTCAATACGTCAAAAATGTATAGGTTTGACAGTTGCTATCGAAATGTCACGTGACCAAATGCCTACATTTTGGCATTTCGATTTCGACAGTCGCATTCGCTAATTAAATGGTACATTATCGAGGTCATCCTGAGACCATAGAATAAGTAGAAATGGCTAAGTAATAAATGAAAATCATTGTGCTTCATTTTCCAAAACTAACCTTTTATAGGGGGCGTTGAAGTTTGTGGAGTACCTACTTAATCCGCGCGGACGAAGTCGCGGGCGAAGTGCTAGTTGATTTAATAAAACAAAACGTGAAAATGGGCGTCCCCCCATTCAACTATTTTCAAGTCATATGAATAGTCACTGCGGTCGCCACTCCAGAACTTTTCATCAGTATCGATTATCTGTTCTGCGATAATGTACCCTGCCCACTGCCACTTAAGAATCGCAATCTTTAAGCTATGTAGGTAAAATTGGTTCATCTGTAGAAATCTTCATTTCTGCTTTGATCATGCAAGCAAACTCAGACCTTAGCCTTTTCCAATGCGCGATCGATGATTTTATCGCGTAAGAGAAGTATCGGCAGGCCTTGCCAGCCGATGGCTGAATTAATGATAGTAATGATGATTAATTGATTAGTCACCACCTTTCTAACCAGTCATCATTCACACAGACCATCCGTCGCTTCTTTGGTCTCCCGTACCCCTATATCCACATTCATACTCAAAACTTCCCTCACATATTAGAACAGCAATTAGTACAGTTTAGACGATTAAGATAACATTGTAATACCAATTTATTTCTCCATGTCAAAGGAAACCCTACCCTCAAAAACATAGGTGGAAAGATTAGAGAAAATTGTGTGATTATAACATTTATAACGTTTCACACAGAAAGGCATACAATACAGGCTGAAACGGCAGAAGGCTGTTAAAAATTCAACAATAGATAGTGGTCTTCTTTGTAGTAGTCGCACAAAGCGAAAATTGTGAACGTCCCACGGATGTAGGGGGACTAGATGGCGCATCGGAAATGTGCTTTTTCTTATTTTTTTTTGTGCGGTGATAGCAATATTGGTGTGGGGTTGTATTGCCGGACAAAGGTTTCTTTTTACACGAAAAAAGAATGAGTATTGATTATGGACCTAAATGTTCTCAGGGGTGAACTTTTGCTATGAGACCAAACCTAAAAAATCGAAAAAAAAACTGCTATTTCATACATTTTCATCGGGTGACTATTGCATTTTGTATGAAACAGCTGATTTAATTTTGATATTTCAGAGTTGGTCCCATAGTAAAAGTTGTTTATATAGATGAGTACTTTCACCCCCTGAAAGCTTGCTGGTGTTTTACAAATAACCCTGTACAGGTATACATTTATGTATGTATACCTAGGTATACCTATCTTAATATCCGTTATAAAGATGTAGGATTGTTTGTTGGAGGTCATTTAATCCCTGTAAGTATTGAAACGATTTCGATATTTTTTTTTATTCTCAGTAACTCGGTGGCCACGGAAGTGAAGTTACGGGAAAACGCTAGCCGCTGCGGCTCCGACATGTGAAAATTCCCAAAAAAAAAAAAATGTTATGTAATAGGTAAACAAACATTAAATTCGCGATTAATTCGGGACACACCGGTGTGTCGCCGGGGCCGGAGCGGTTAAATAAAGACGATAATATCATTCATGTTATTTTAAGTTTCTTTCACGGCTACCAATATGCATCTTATAAAAATAAAAAGGCTGCGCAATAAATGTGTAGAAATAATATTCACCAATCTTACGTGTGACAAGGACGTAAATTTGTTCAGGTTTTAGAAGATGGCTCTAGTAACGAGGTCGTTCGCACTTGTGAACATATACAATTGAAGTGCACATTGTTGTAATTAGTGTCACAACTACGTTAATTAAACCATTTCTTGCTATGTCACAAATTTTGTAAGTAATCTGCACAAATACTTAAAACGAATAAATCTATAATTATATAAAAATGAAAGGCATACAACATTTATTATGAACAAAATCCAAACTCGGTCACTGCGTGCGCTATCATTATTCACGTCTGCCTGTCAACACATTAACACATCGCCACACTGCCACATCCAGTACTAAAATAAATATCTGTACTTGTAAAACTGTGGGCCTGTTTCATTTTAGTAGTCATTGTAATTTCGCGTCGACACGGCACGATGCTCGGGATTCCTCCAACTTTCGCTTTGACAGACATTCTGATGGTTTCCTGCTAAATTATATCTTTTATTGCTGCTGGTCACAGTTTTGAACTGTCATTTTAACCAACGTTTTGTTAAAGTTTTGGTTGCTTTCGTCTGTTAGCAATTAATTTCTGGTTTTATATTTTATCGCTTCATGACGGGTCTGTCGAATCGTTTAAGTCGATGATAGAGCGAGCGTACCCAGAAAATATCTTTAGGCACTGGTAATCCCACGTGTCGACGAAACACAGCAGGCTGCTTGACTGAGGGTGGTCGCGAATCAGACGGGCATTAGACCTACCACCGCAAGGGAAGGATTGGCCAGTCTCCTAAGGTATTGCGCTACACGAGGAGGGTCCTTTATGCATGAAAGGGATAACTTTTCTTTTTTCTAGACAAGTGTGCTCCATCTTCGACCACGTTATTGCTTACCATCAGGTAAGATTGTGGTCAAACGTGTGCCTATCAATAGCAAAAAAAACAACGGGTTGCACTTCGGGAGTGCCGGCAGAAGTGAAAACTTGAACATTAACGTTGTGCATTTTTGAATATTTTGGAATAGTTTGGGAATAATTTCGCACGAATTGCTTTATTAATCAGTATTAAAGTACTATCATTTATAAGGTTAAATTCAATATTCATTTCTTGCGCTGTCGTACACAAACATGACAATTTATACTACATTATCCGTCTTACGAATTTCCGATCAGATCACGTGTCCTGACGCGAGTTTAACATTTTTACCCATCCCAAAAAGTGCACAACGACGCTAAAGAAGTTTTCACTTCAAAAATCCGACAATCACGCGGACGAAGTCGCTGGCAAAACCTAGTATCTGTATATAAAGCATTGTCACTTGTCACATTATCGTGGAAGCTTTTCTAAGCGCTCACCATCAGGTATCGCCCTTCTATTCTAAACATAAACCTCTTACCGTCTAAAATATCAGTATAAAATAAAAATAACCTTAGAAAACTATTCCTCTTGCCTCTAAACTCCAGCTTACGAGATATAAGCAGCCTTCAGAATATAAAGCTGGAGGCAAAATATTATACACCGAGCATAATATATCTTCATTGATATATATATTTTGCTAGGAAGTTGCACGATCTCCTCCTCCATATTACGTGCAACCTTGTATGGGTTCGTATTATTGGCAAGTATCTGTAGCGAGGTCGTTTTAGAAGGATTTTGGGGTATATATTGCATATTTTGGTAGTATATTTTAAAGACAATTAAATAGGTAATTAATTTCCTGCCCTTGTCTCATGTTACTTGGTCGGTGTAATTATCTATCTCTTTTTCTTTCTCTCCTGTAAATCGTCACGGTAACATTCACAACCTTTTCTTTCTCGACATTCCTCACTATTAGAATGTTAATGTGTTAGTTATGTTGAAACCACACTGGTTTTTATGTGCCAATAATGGTCATAGCCCGCCCGAATTTTTAAGTTGGTGGTGTGAGTCACCGTAAGAGAAACACGCTCGCTTCATCATAGACCTCATCTATCGATTTCCATCAGGCGTGATCAAGGTCAAGAGCAAGCCCATTCCTCAATTAAAAGAACGATCAGAAGGATTATTTAAAAACTTTTTAATGGTCACAATTTCACAAACAGACAAGTAATGCAAACCTTACAGATAATTTGATTCATCCACTGAAACGTTTTAACACCGCTGTAATAACACTCAATCCAAAAAGAAACCTACAAAGACGAAACTCCTGTTACCGTAATCTGTGCTTAACCCCAGAACAAGGCAGTGTTAAGGCTCGCTTGGTTCGGTCTCCCCATTTAACGCGGCGTTAGAGAACGTAATCCCAGCTTACAGTAATAACTGCTAACTGATATAAATTGAGCTGAGGGTTTTTGAGGATTTACAGTCAAACTGAGTTTAATTTATATTATGAAGAGGACTTTGAAAGGGATGAGCTGATAGTTTATTGAAGAAGCCGGTTCGTTTGTAAGGTGAAGTAGTTAGTTTGGTACTAATCCTGCTCACTGATAAATCTTTATTAAGGATTATTCTTGCATTGCTCTCAGAACAGACAGTCGATGGGGTGCAATGGTTCAGCTGTTCTATTCTGTTGACATCTCACAGTGTACATTTAGGTGCAGTGAATGACAAGTGAGTTTGTCATTCCATCATGTTTATATGTTTTGACAGCTCACTTGTCGATCACTGCGCTTTGTTTTCACTTCGACATATTTACAGAATTGCACTGCTGGAGTGGCGACCGCGTCAGGGAAGTCGCAGCGTTTACTTCCCTGAAGGTGGACTGATGACCTGGTGAAGGTCGCAGGAAACCGCTGGATGCGAAACGCTTAGAGCCAGTCGATGTACACACTTGTGGGAGGACTATGTCCAGCAGTGGACGTCTTTTGATGAAAAGATGATAATTCTTGCTCTGAATACCAGTATTTTACGTTGAGCGGCTGCCTACCAGACATCCACAACCCATTAACTGGGCAACACGGTACTTCTTGGCAAGACTAGTGTCAGATTTTCTGGCTTCTGAAAATCTGTTACGACTGCTAAATATCTCCAAATGACAGCCGGGACCAAGACTTAACGTGCTTTCGGAGGCACAACTTCTCGGTTGACGGTTGAAGTTTGAGGATTCTCGGTATGTTAAGGTGGTTACCCATCTACAGGCCAACCTCGGCAAGTGTTAAAGATCGGCCCGTGCGGCTGTTATAATTTAGCAAAACATTAAATGTAAATTGGTTGCCAAGACTCTCAAGCTCATAAGGTTTTCATTTTTAAAAAGTTATCAGATCTCCATGGCTCTAGAAGACCTAATTCGGCAAACCCTACATCTCTAACTCAATTTAATTGAATGAAATCTTCGAAGTACATGTAACTGAATTAGTTAAAACATAAAAAAATCGTAATAGCAAAATTTTTCAATTACATGTTTTTCTCTTCTGAGAAGGTTCTGAAAAAAAATCCATGGAAATCAATTCAGCATTGGATTCGACCAAGAAAAAATCGTAATTGCTTACGGTATTTCAATTTTAGGAAATCCGTAATTAATTTAGCTAACCAATTATTTTATGTGGTGATTGGATGCGAAAATGCAATTATCTTACAAAAGTAGGTATAGTTACTATCATGCTGTAACAAAAACATAATTAACGTTTTAGAGGTCATTTTCAATAGAAATTTTGTCACCGTGAATAATTCTGCTGCTGCAGCTTTTTCGCAAATATTTTGAGGTCGGATAAAGCTGAATACCAGGAACTATATTTCTGACCTCAAACACGCAATAAGGCCGCATTCACACGGGATCCGTCATTGACGATTCGTCAAAAAATGTGATGTTATGACGGATGAACGTTCACATTGCATACGGAATCGTGTTTTTTTTCACGATTTGTCAATTTATCAAATTAATAGTTCACATTCACACAATGCTACTACCTATTAGTACTACCTACTGAAATGTGCGGGCACAGGCAGGCGGCGCGGTATCCGTCACAAAAAAATATTCACAGAATATTTAGTTATATATTCACTTTAAAAATAAATAATTGAATTAAAATAAAACAAACATTTAAGGGGGGATCCCATACATCATACATGATTTTTTTGTTTTTATTGATAACCCTTCGTGCACGAGTCCGACTCGCACTTGGCTGTTTTTTTTTAAAGACGGTACGTGATTTAAGACGTACTGTCCATCTTTTTTAGGGATTTGTAATGCGAGTGAACATGGACATTAAAAACTGGGCTTAACGTGCTTTCCGAAGCACGCAAATGTCTCGGTTTTAATGAAAGAAGACATCATTTTTTTATTTTATTTCTTGATCAATTTTTCTTAGCACAACTTATTTTGATTAATTATCCGCTTACTTATTTATCTAATATGTATCTCTAGATCTCACAAATTATTATTTGCACTAATTGTTAGTTATAGTACATATATTATTTTGTTTTATTGGTTCCCAAGTTCAAGGCTGTTTTGGGTTAATAAGATTATCTTTATTATTTTCTTGCCAAGAAGTACAGTTTTACCCAGTTAATGGATTGTGGAGGTCTGGTAGGCAGCCGCTCCATGTAAAATACTGGTATGCAGCTGAATCCGGTTTGACTGGGAGTCGACCCCAATATAGTTGGGAAAGGCTAGGCAGATGATGATTTTCTTTTTAACTAATTTTAATTATGTTTCTAATTTTTAACCATCTTGTCAATCTACTCGTAAAATGTGGCAATTCTGACCCTCAAGATACAGGAAAATATCTAGTTTGGGGGTCACCGACCATCCTGATCTGTGAAATATATGTGTATTAAATAAATAAATCTTCAGAATGACCTCAGTCAACGTTGCCTTGCCTTGAAGATCGACCATCTTTTCTTCCCAGATTCCTCATTTTGTCACTTTAAACAGATTATTAATACCTAAATGTCCATAAATATTATGTTAGGACGCTGCTAAAAGGTATTTTAATTCAATACAAAATGCTTTTAATTTCGGGTCTTTAAAACCTGCTAAGTGTTTCGGGTAACATTATCGGTAATGTGTTATTCAAAGGCCCGTTTATGGTACAGACCCGTTTATGGCACCGTTCCGCTTATGGTACAGCCCGTTATTTTTCAGGCCCATTTTGTTTAACGGGCCCTTCCTTTATGGTTGGGATTTGTTTAATCACATGTCAGAAGCAAGAAAATGAGAGTTTCCATTCATTCGGGTGACACGCTCATGATAAAGATTAGTGTACCTTTGTTATGATCTAGCTGCCGCCCGTGACTTCGCTCGCGTTATTATAATTTTTCGCATCTGGTCTCTTCTATTCCTGTACCATCATTCATAAATATCAGTTCAAATATTTAAAGAAATGATGAAAAAAAAGGAGGAAAAATGTTTATTTGGGACTCGCACAAATCAATTTCTCGAAAAATTGTCTAAAATAAATTAAAAAACAAGCCTAATGATTAATTATTAATACAAGCTAACAAATGGATTTTATCTGTGCGAGGTCAATTAAGTCCACCTTTTGTACTTTTATGGTTGCATGAAGTTTTCAATAAATAATAATAAACTTAAAAAAGAAATACAGCCGACTTCTTAAGGAAAACCACTACAAAGTACATAATATCTTTAATATTGGAAGTCAGTGATTAAGGTGTGGTTTCTACATTTTTTGACACTGACTTCATACACAAAATAAAAAATTCATAAAAATCCGAATTGATAACCTCTTCCTTTTCTGAAGTCGGTTAAAGAGAAGAAAATATTTGCATTTATGAGTTCAAAAACAATATTAATATAGAACCTAAGCGAATGTTGCTCTACGATGCCACAGACAGACACAGATACAATGACATACGTCATTCAAATATTTAACGCCACTTTTTTTGTCAGGTTTAAAATATAAATAGGTAAGTAATTATCTCGAAAAATTAACCAAAAACGTATTTGCGAAATAGTATCAAAACTGTACTAAACTCATAGTTACAAAATTTTTCACCAAGATTAACTCAGAAAGAAAAACACATAGTCACCCGTTCAACAACCTACCTACAACTTTTATTCTCACTGTTAACGCTAAGACAAAAGGAAAAACAGTAAAAAAATTACCTTCATTACGTCCTGAAACTAGGCCGAAATGTAGGTCTAAAAAATCACAAACGATTTCGCACGTCCAAATCCCGGATAAACCTGTCCTTCGCTCAGATGACCTAAGACCTTCATCCTTACTTATCCCTGAGATAAATAATGGGTTGACCCGGATGCCGTTTGCTCACCTATGAATAAATAGAACCCATATGATATATAGGGCGAAAGAGCCGTCAAACAGGCTTGAATAGTTTTAACTAGGGGTTGAACAGGGATGTAGAGCGGACGGATACGGTAACACCCCATGATACGGGGTGGATTTTTGAGATTTTGAGTTATAAGGGCAATTTCATTCATCGTTGTTGCTACGGGGGATGGTCCTAGGAGACTGTCCTTTTTTTGACGATGGGAAATTATCAAATGACTCTGACACTCCCTTCCGCTCTGAGCGGAGCGGGAGGGAGTGTCAGAGTGTCCGCGGTGACTCTTACAACCCTGGCAGGCTCTGGCCCTAGCGTGGAATAATACAACGCGCCGTCGACATTCATTTTGAAAAATAAGGACTTGAAAGTTTGTATGAAATGCCGTAGGGCGTAAACGCTGTTGACGTGCTTTCCGAGCCACGGAGGAAGTTAAGACGGTCATCCATCGACGGAACGACCTCGGCAAGCTTTGCTTAACCTTGTAGTTAAACACACGGGTCTGACTACAAGGTTGTTATTATTTAGCTATGAGCTCTTCATCGAGCAATAGCGATTGGAGCGACCACATGACAATGATTTTATTGATTGATTTAGGTACTCGTACAAAAATCCACATCAATTTCAGACTTTAAAAAGTGCCATTGGCCTACTTCATATAAATGTTTTTTTAGTTTTTACATATTTTTATCGATTTGTTTTATTATAAACCCGGGTCACCACTAGAACCTAATGCACCGATGGTGCTCTAAAGGGAATAAAATTTATTTTTTATTGTATTCCCGATAGAGCACCAAGGAATAGTTTTGGTGCTCTAAACATTGGTGCTCTTAAAATCGGTGTTCTAACGGGAAAACAGGGTTCCGTAAACGAAGGGTAACGGAACCCTTAAAGTGAGAACCCGACTCGCACTTGAACGCTTTTTCTAGAAACTCTTAACTTTCCGGTACTATTGTATCCTTTAAATATTTCGGTTTAAAGAAACTTTATTCCCAATAAAGACATATGTCACTTACTTCAGAATAATACTAAAAAACATACATAAATATTGACCACAAAATGTTCGTCATCAGTATTATAAGTTAATAGTTTACCCATCCAATGCATTCATTTCTCCAGAAGTGATCGATCCGCAATTATGTGCTGGCTAAGTTGAGTTTTGAATGCATTGAAAGAGTGCAGATGTCTTATGCAGGACGGTAATCCATTATAGAGTTGTGCTCCTTCAAAAGTTAACATTTTTTTGCCATAGTTAGTTCTTGTTTTAGGTAAAACTAGCAAGCTTGCTCACCGTGTGCTGCGTTGACTAACTAGTTTGAGTGAACGCTTTTTATTTTATTTATTTATCAATCTTAATTTAATCGCAACGCAATAGGCAAACAGCTTTATTGCAAAAAAGTCAGTTGAAATTCAGAATCGACAGGAATGGAATACAATGTTTCAAATAACTACGTCCGTCTATATTTCGGAAATTCGCGAAACATGTATGATGTGTACACGGAAAATGCTCAAACTTTCAGTGGCATAGTATTTTTCAAATGTACACTTTCGACCTAGGTAACTTTATAGTAACTGGCCACTCATAACAAAAAAAGTAGAAACAAGGTAATGCACAAAAATTATTCCTGTATCTGGTACAGGAATAATTTTTGTCCTTTTCATTCATGGGCTTGCTTGCATTACCTTGTTTTTAACCGACTTCAAAAAAAGGAGGAGGTTCTCAATTCGGATGTTTGAATTTTTTTTATTTTTATGTTTGTTCGGGCATAACTCCGTCGCTTGCCAACCGATATGAAACCGACTTCCAAAAAACACTACAAAGTGCAAAATAACTTTAATTTCGGAAGTCGGTGTTTTTGGTTGCTTCTTCGTTATTTGACACCGACTTCCGAAATTAAAGTTTGTAGTGTGCACTTTGTAGTGTTTTTTGGAAGTCGGTATCTTTTTTTTGCGAAAAAGTTTTTTACCTCTTTTGTTGTGTGGCCAGTTACTATAGCGCGGCCAATTACTATATCAGTTATGATACATTTTTGTAGGTCAAAAGTGTAAATTAATATGGAACCCTAACAGAATCACTCGTGTGTTTGTTTGTCCGTCTGTCACACTGGCAGTATGTGAACCGTGGTTGCTGAAAGATGTTGCCTAATAAACCCAAGGTTTTATCCTTTCAATACTGCGATAAAATCACAATCATAACAATACAAAACATTTGCCAAAATAGGAACCACAAAGCAAAATGTATATTCCATAGGTACACCTCAGCGAGACCCTTCGAGGAATCTCTTGAAGAAGTACTTCCCCATTAGCGTTTCTAGTTTTCTCTGCATCTGCGTTTGGTTCTAAGACCCGCAAAGAGGACTCTATAGTCCTCTATATGGCTATCCATTAATTAAATTATCTTGACCCATGAAGCAAGACCAAGTTAAGTCAAGTCGACCTTGGTAATGAGGAAGAAGTATAAAACGCATCTAGTTCTGAGGGGCTTGTGACGTCATGTCTTGGTAAAAATTGGACCGAGGAGTGACATCACGTTGCTGATTTTGTTCGAAAGAGTTACCGTGGCCCTGGAAAGCAAAGGGGCATTAGAAGGAGCACGGATGGGTTTTAGTCAGTAAGAGTTTGACACTCCCTTCCGTGCCGCCCAGAGCAGGAGGAGTCATTTGATGATTTCCTATCCATAAATAAAAAGGAGTGTCATCACGCGAAATTTCATCGCTGACACAAGAGAAAATACGTGTTCAATATTTTTCGTTCATTTAACTGACGGATTAAATAGATTTCTTGTCATTTACGCTATTTTTAGGGTTCCGTACCCAAAGGGTAAACGAGACCCTATTACTAAGACTCCGCTGTCCGTCCGTCCGTCTGTCCGTCTGTCACCAGGTTGTATCTCATGAACCGTGATAGATAGACAGTTGAAATTTTCACAGATGATGTATTTCTGTTGTCGCTGTAACAATAGATACTAAAAAAAGAATAAATTAAATATGTAAGTGGGGCTTCCATACAACGAACGTGATTTTTTTGCTGTTTTTTTATAGAAAATGGTACGGAACCCTCCGTGCGCGAGTCCGACTCGCACTTGGCCGGTTTTTTTATAGTAAGTAGGTACTAAAACTAAGTATTTCTAGTACTTAAGTTTTTGTCTTTCATATGCATTGCTGTGAAAAATAAACTAATTTTCTTTTTTCCAATAATTAACAGTTTAATTTGGAATTAACTTCCTACAGCGAACATTTTCCTTGTAAATACTAATGAATTTAAATCGTTCACTAGAATACCCTGAACTGAACAAAAAGGAAACGGTTTAATTGGTGCAGTGGCTGAGCATTTGTGGTTTTTGCACTTTGAATCATGTGCCTGATTCACACATTTAACAAATTCTTTGTTCACAAAAAAGATATACCTAAAACATTTGTTTAATTACATTACTAGCTTCTTCCAGCGACTTCCCGCGTAAATATCTGGAATTATCGCAAGAAAACATAATTCCCGGATAAATAATTCTAATCTAGACTAAAGTCAAGAGCAAACCCATCTCATATAAAAAAATGTGTCCTATGTTTTGCTCCAAGATACAATCTATCTCCTAAATCAATTATAATTAAAATCGGTTTATCGCTTTAGGCGTGATAGCATTACATACATACGCAGTTAGATAGACAGACAGACACACGAGTGATAATATAAGGGTTCCACACGAAAGTTTTGAACCCCAAAAGCATATTGTAATAATGGTTTGCTCAACTAAAACAATTTATAATCTCAATATTGGACAAACTGATCAATTCATCATCATCATCATCATCATATCAGCCGAAAGACGTCCACTGCTGGACATAGGCCTCCCCCAAGTGTCGCCACAACCACCGGTCCTGTGCGTCTCGCATCCATCGGTTACCCGCGACCCTCACCAGGTCATCGGTCCACCTTGTGGGAGGCCTTCCAACACTGCGTCTTCCGGTACGCGGTCGCCACTCCAAAACTTTTCGGCCCCATCGACCATCTGTTCTGCGAGCAATGTGCCCTGCCCACTGCCACTTCAATTTGGCGATCCTTCGGGCTATGTCGGTAACCTTGGTTCTCTTACGGATATCATCATTCCTGATTCGATCACGCAAGGAAACTCCGAGCATTGCCCTCTCCATTGCCCTTTGGGTGACTTTAAGCCTCCCTACCTAACTGATCAATTAAGCGGCTTAATTGCCGTTAGCCCAATAGAAAATAGTTCCATTATCAAAATAAATTTAAAACATGTAGGTACCTAAGTACCCCGAAACAATTCCTTACATTTATTTCGATCCATTGAAAGTATTGTAACAAATAACATGCGCAATATCGTACGGAACCCATAAAAGTAAAGTGTAATTGGGGGTCCGTAACGATGCTAAAAAACCTTTTCTTGAATGAAAGGCACGAAGCAATCGTGAGCTTAATAAATTTATTGTATGTTGTACTTTATGATCCAATATTCTTCATTGGTTTTTCATTTGTTAGGATATGGTGAGTTAAAGTGTACTTATAGATAAAACATGGTAATCAATGTTCGTGTTTTAGGGTTCCATACACGAGGCGTAACCAACGAAACTGTATTAAAAATCACCGCTGTCTCTCAGCGGGCTGCATCGCACGAACCGTAATAGGGAGGTGCAGCTATTTGATAATTTACAATACATATTGATACAATAAGATTGTTTGTTAAACTAAATTAAAAATAAATTTCATGCAAGAAACGTGATTTTTTCGGTTTAAGGTACCTATTGAACCCTTGGTCTGCGAGTTCCACTCTCACTTGGCCTGATTTTTATCTATAGACATATCGTATAGATATGAAAAATAGCAAATCTATGTTATAGTCATCATGATCACTATTTTGCCCTCCTCTCAACATGTCATTCCCTCTCCAGCCATATCATCTTTCAAACTCTCCATCTATCGTTTGTTTCGTCTTCCACTTCTTTTATAGCCATCCCACATTCGCAATCAAAAACTCTCCTCACTCTAAATGTTTTTCCTAGCTTCGCTTCTGCATCTGATTCCATACAAGATAGCAGGTCTAACCATTATCTTGTCATTGTGGCGCACTTATACCTGCATAATGTAACAGTTTATGAAATATCTTTTAAATTGGTTCCATATTGGAGGAGGAAATAGACAAGACTAATAATAATAAAATCCGCAAAAGAACGAAGGTTACCGAAATAGCCCGAAGGATCACCAAACTGAAGTGGCAGTGGGCAGGGCACATTGCTCGCAGAACAGATAGTCGATGGGTCCGAAAAGTTATGGAGTGGCGACCGCGTATGTACCGGTAGACGCAGCGCTGGAAGGCCCCACAAAGTGAACCGATGACCTGGTGAGGGTTGCGGGTAGCTAATGGATGCGAGACGCACAGGACCGGTTGTTGTGGAGACACTTGGGGGAGGCCTATGTCTAGCAGTGGATGTCTTTCGGCTGCTGTGATGATGATGGGTTTAAATTATCCCAAGTTTTTGCTAGCGGCTATGCCCACGTGAATCCGTTCAGCCGATAAGCCGTGAAAAGGTTACAAACAGACAGACGGAAAGAATTGCTTTTGCATTTTTAATATTATTATGTTTTTAATTTATATTTTTTTAATTTGATATCAATTGATACCCATCACGTTTGTGTAGATTTGTCGTTTAATTTTATATAGTGCTACTCTAAATACTTAAAATTGGTCCCTTCACACGTGTAACACAACACCCAACTTTCATTAAAGTTGGTTAAATTCAGCGATATACTTTAAACGTTGGATACTTAAGTACACTTGCCCAATTATTTGTCAGCTGAAATATTTATTGCGGGTTCGAATCCCGGGTTGGTACCGTGATTTATAGTGACCCCAGAAGTGTCTGGGCTTTTCGTTCACTTTGTTTTTACAGTAAAAGAATGAATTGGTAACACAAAAAGGGGATTTTCTCTTTTTTGTTACTTTTTAAATTGCGGTGTTTCAAGGATTCGGGTGTTTGTGGTCCTCGCGGTGTTATATTTTTTTTGTAATTTTTGTTTACAAAATCGCCGTAGTATGGCAAAACCTAGATTTGCCGATACAGTTGACAGCCTTTTGAATAAAACAATTATAGCGGCCCTGAAGCGCAAAGTGCATGAGGAGGAACACGCATGGGTTTTAGTCAGTAAGAGTCTGACACTCCCGCCCGCTCCACCCAGAGTGGAAGGAGTCATTTGATGATTTCCCATCCATAAAAAAGACACTAGTCGTGTACCAGTAATCCAACGATTCATTAAAGGTACTAAAGCATTTACGTTTTCAATTTGTTAGCTGATTTACGAATACTATTCTGCGGTGAACGGATGCCGGAGCATTTACAAAACCGATTAGTAATTATTAATGAACCACGGATTGGTTGCTCATTACACGTTCTCTGGAAAATACGTTCATTTATTATACTAATTACCTAGGTAGAGTAATTTGAATATACATCTTTTATCGCATTTGCATTTAATTATTTTAATCATTCCTGAACTTCGATCTACTAAACCTCGTATGAGAATGAGTTCCAGCAATTCAACATTTAAATGTTTTTTTTTTTTTTTTTGAGGATGGGAAATCATCAAATGACCCCTCCCGCTCTGGGTAGAGCGGCAGGGAGTGTCTTGTCTAAAACCCACCCTTAGTCCTCCTAGTGCCTTTCTTTCCAGGGCCGCGGTAACTCTTTCGAACATATTCCGCAACCCTGGCAGGTTCTGGCCCTGGCGGGCTCCGTCTCCGTTGCTGACTGCTCTTTCCGGCGCGTTTGGAGTGAAACGCGCCGTCGACTCTAGCCTGACCTGATCGGACAGCGAGCTACCCATTGCTCGCTGTCCGCAGGCGTCAGTCACTGCGCCTTGCTCAGGAGCGTCAGTTCCTGAGAGGCGCAGCGACTAACGATTTAAATGAGTTTGAGTGATTTAAATGTTGAATTGCTGGAACTCCATCTCATACGAGGTTGCACCATCCAAGATTTGAACGAGGCCAATGATAGAGCTGTACAAGTTGCTCAATACTGGGGGCCGGCTGACGACAAAATGTATGGGAATGACATTGGGTGTGGAAAGGAAACGTCATCACCTAATGTCATTCCTATACATTTTGTCGTGAGCGTCTGACGTTAACGCTACAGAAAAGTTTTTTGTCTAGGCCTGCTGGTCAGACAAAATTTGATATTCATGAGTCAATCGACACGAAAAGAAAAAGAAGAACATTTAAATGTTATTTCTTAAATAAGAAGTCACTTATTCTATCTATTATTTGCCCTTACTTTTTTCTTTTCTCTTATATTATATTCTAAGTACTTACCTATACAAGAGTCCTGTGTCTAAGCTGTGGGAACTGAGCTGAACTTGATAATTCTTGTTTTCTTAGTCCAATTCATTTGGGGGTCGACAGTTTTCTCCTCAAGCTCATTCTAGTCATAGAATCGTTCTTTCACACCCCAATCTTAACTAGTGAAATGTTATTTGTTGAAGTACAGAAATTCTGTCAGCTCTGGACATGTTGTCATCATCATCTGCCTAGCCTTTTCCCAACTATATTGGGGTCGGCTTCCAGTCAAAACGGATTCAGCTGAATACCAGTATTTTACGTGGAGCGGCTGCCTACCAGACATCCACAACCCATAAACTGGGTTACACGGTAGTTCTTGGCATGACTGGAGTCAGATTTTACTGGATACTGACAATCGTAACGACTGCCAAAGATCTAAAAATGGCAGCCGGGACCAACGGCTTAACGTGCTTTCCGAGGCACGGAAGAAACTCGGTATGTTAAGATGGTCACCCATCCACAGACCGACCTTATTAAGCGTTGCTTAACCTTGAAGATCGACCCGTGCGGCTGTTATTATTTGCACGAGCTCCTGTCCGGACATGTTGTACTAATTTAAAACCACACGCAATTGATCAAGTAGAGAACAAATAAACAATAATAGCCTTCTTTTCAAAAACAATGAATCCCTCAATTTGCAACAGCTATTTAAAAGATTAAAAAGTAATTCAAAAAGTCTATTAGGAGGCAATATTTGTCCCAAAGCGGGGAATAGTACGTAAAATGTCACTCGCTAGATTTATTTAAAGACTCGGAAAGCAGTTTCGGATATTTATGACCCAATGACTTTTGACTTGTTAGTTTTTTTAGGCTTTACAAAATATGGCGACTAGAAATGCTCGTGTTTTAAAGCCTTTAAGAGCTCTAGTTTACAAATAGGTGCTGTTGTACTAAATGTTCCTTCTTTTTATTTCTCCATTGCTTTTTAGTTGTTCAACTTGTTTGTTCCTTCTTTTATTCTTCGATGAATATGTTTTAAATACTCGTTAATTATTTAGTTTGACAGTTCAAGTATTCAGTTGGATAGGCAGACGAACTTTTCATCATGGTTTTCAAATTAATGTTGTAGGTATTGTCTAAATCAGATTAAGGTACGTTGGGGTAAGGTCGGACTGTTTTTCGGTTAGTTGAAGAGGCTCCAGCAAATGTTCTGTCCCTCATTTCCTATAGAAGATTTTCAAATGAAATTGATCTTTCATTGACGAGGAAAAAAAATACTTTTAATCAGTATTTAAGAAGTTTCTTTTATTTAAGCGGTTGCCAAGTTACACCTATGTGAAGATAAGGTATGCTTATCAAAATGCCAGGTAAAGACCGGACCATAGCGGGGTAACATCGGACTACTATCTAAAGTCCACTGTATGGCTTAAAACGTAAGGTTTTAATTGGAGAAATATCCGCTCTTTTCCGTTCTATGAATGTACTAAATGATTTTTTTAAAAGACAAGTAGTTTGGTTGTAACAGTCACAATATTTTTTTTTTATATTTATAGTCGGATCTTCCCCCGTATAACCACAAATGAAGAAATTATGTTGCTCAAACTTTCTATGTAAACTAGCTTGTATGAAAGTATTTTACCTAAGTAATTTTACCTAAATAAAAGTTTGACACTCACTGTCATTTTTAAGACAGAGAAAAATCGAATGTTATTAAGCCGATCTTCTACCACACGGGGGAACACCGGATCTCAGCTTACAGTCATCGTACGACTGCATTTGTCAGTTTAAACTAACAGCTACTTAATATAAAACGATTTCATACACAAAGTATAAGAAAAAACAATCAATACTCACCATTAAATTTAAAAAATGTAGTCTGGGGGAAGGCCGGATCTTCAATTTCGACACGAAAATGTTGACTTTTACGTTTGTGCCTAAAAAACACGTGTATACCATAGCAGCGACGACCGCAGACTGAAGAGATGGGCAGAACAAAATGGAGTCTTATATTATATTGCCAGAATTAAAAAATAATGCCGCGTTTGGGAGTTATTTCCATCATCTGATCTTTCCCCGATCCGTTCTTACCCCAACGTATTTTCGAAAGAGTTACCGCGGCCCTGGAAAGCAAAGGGAACTGCAAGGAACACGGATGTGTTTTAGTCAGTAAGAGTCTGATAGTCCCTACCGCTCCACCCAGAGCGGCAGGAGTCATTTGATGATTTTCCATCCATAAAAAAAGGTATTGTAAATAGAACTAATTCTGTGGATCAAACAATACGCACACCTGAAAGAACTGAAAATTGTCATATTCGTGAGTTGAACTGGAACAGCGAAACACCTGGTTGCGGGAGTCCCATGGTTTCGACAAACAACAATTTCGGGCGGATCAATGTGACTACGCTTGGGGTCGGCCTATGTCCAGCACTGGACATTTGTGGACGAAACGGTAATAATAATGATGAAAAAAAAAAAAAATAAAGATGATATTAATTTATAACGACAATTACGTACACATACAAAATGCATTATTGTATAGTTCTATATTGAGATAGACTCATCATAGCACAAGTGCTTTAGTGGTTTTTGGTTGCTATTTACGATGAATAATCCTGTATTCTTTTGTATAAATGATAACTAAATTTAAAAAACCTTGCTCTGCATGCTGACTTAATAATTTGTTGATAAAGTCTGTCTGCACATTATTAACACATCACAACACGGAAGCATTGAAAAAACATTTTTTTTATGAGTGGAAGTTCTTGTCTGTTTTCTACAACTTGTAACAGAATAAACGCAATACGAGAATGAACAACTTTTACTATGGGACCGACACTGAAAGCGCGAATTTCTGATACATTTCTCTGCGCATAACGACAAAATGTTCTAAACCGCTGTTTTTGTTTTCACAATTGGCCTTACTATTTAATATTACATATGGCCTCTTTTGAGGTTTATTCTGTTACAGGTTAAAACGACCAATTCGAAACGTGCACTAACTTGAGAAGTTTTACAAGTGTCCATTTAGTAGGCATAAGTGGCCAAAACATTTTGAATTTTTGAATAGTATGAAGCCACGATGCACGTTCAATGTTACAAACAAAATTATATTGTGTTTTTGTCGCACAGTGTACCAACCCTCCCCCTCTCCGATTGCGATTACGATCACAGTGCTGGCAACTTGTAAATGTTCAAAGTTAAATTAACCACGAAATAATTTGATCGCTTAAAAGGTTTGCCGGCTAACACTCTCTGGACTTGGTAACAGTTACGATTTTGGCAAGTGTACAAAGTATTTTTGGATGGTGTCGATTTTCGTTCGAAACTATAACTAGATGTGGCGTTACTATTCATAGGGTATTTCAATTAAATCTGCTGTCGAAATCATCCTACATTTTGTTAAAAAGTTTAAATTCTTGTTGATGTCGATGATTCCTATATAAATTGTTTCCTATTACAAGAAATCTAAAACAAACTCAGATGTTAGATGTAGTTTTTTGTCATACTATTTTCTTTATTTCTGTATAGGTAACATCGTGTTTCATGTATGTGCTAAATAAACTTTATACTTTTTTTTCTTTCTTTTTTAGATGTCAGTCTCGTTTAAAGTCCCGATATTATCTTGGTCACTATGAGGATTGCTCGCAGAACAGATGGTCGATGGGGCCGAAAAATTAGCGACTACGTACTGGAAGACGCAGCGTTGGAAGGCCTCTCACAAGGTGGACCTGGTAGGGGTCGCGGGTAGCCGATGGGCACAGGACCGGTTGTTGTGGCGATACTTGGGGGAGGCCTATGTCCAGCAGTGGACGTCTTTCGGCTGATATGATGATGATGATGAATGAGGATTCAGCTGTGTACCAGTATTAAACTTGGAGCGACTGCCTATATGACATCCACAACCCAGTAACTGGGTTACGGAGTACCCCTTGGCAAGACTGTTATAGAATCTGGCTTCTGTCAGTCCATAAAATCCATAACGACTGTCAACGATCTTGAAATGACAGCAGAGACCAGCGGTTAAATGTGCTTCCCGAAACACAGAGGGGTCTCGGTATGTTTATGATGGTCACCCATCCTCTGACCGACTCCGATCGATAAGCGTTGCTTAACTTACCCACGAGGAGCCCTTCAGGGAATACAAGTGTGATATTACACGTTATTTCATAGCCAGACGCTTAAGTAGAAACTCCATTATAATAGTCGCCACCCACATACAAATTCCAACAACGGGTGAATATTTTAACTTCACACATAATTAGCTATTTACTTCAAAGGGCTACGTTTCTTTGTAGTGTCACAGTGTACTAAAGGACGGATCAAAATGTCTGGACGTTTACCGGTATAACAGGGTGGTGGGAATACATTTTCTTTTGATGTGTTGTGTGCTCGACTTTTGTATTTTAACGACGTGAAAAAGATATTGTTGTCTTGTTTTGTTTGCCAGTGTGTTTTCTAAGGGTAAGGAAAATATGCTTTCGATAAAGGTGAACCTTTTGCTGACTTTAGTGAGTTGAAGTATCTTTTTTTGGGTTCCGTACCCAAAAGGTAAAAACGAGACTTATTACTTAAACTCCGCTGTCCGTCTGTCTGTCTGTCAGTAGACTGTATCTCATGAACCGTGATAGCTAGTCAGTTGAAATTTTCACAGATGATGTATTTCCGTTGTCGCTATAACAACAAATACAGAACAAAATAAATATTTTAGTGGGGCCTTCCTTACAACAAACATGATTTTTTTGCCGTTTTTTTTTATAGATAATGGTACGGAACCATTCGTGCGCGAGTCCGACTCGCACTTGGCCGGTTTTTTAATAGTGAGTGGGTTAGTTTCTATATACAAGGTAAGTGTTGTATGTTATGACTGGCTCTGTTGATGTAAACAAATTGTATGAAGAGGTTGAATTGTACGATGACGAAGAAAAAATTGTACGAAATAATGCACGATGGAGCAAAGCAACAGAACATTTACCACCACTACCAGTTTATTTAGAACAACTAGATCTCACCTCATTTAAATGACTATCTATGCTTTTGCTACGTGTTACCCATTGGTCGAGACGTTTTTTGTTATCGATAGGCACACATTTGACGACAATCTCACCTGATGGACAGTGATGAAGTAGTCGATGATGGAACACGCTTGCCAAGAATTAAACTTAAGAAATTCCACTCCTTACCTGTACGCACAATGAATGCATTCCCAAAACACAAGAGGGTGCAAAATTCTACAAATTTTCAAGCAATGTTCGCATTCGAATCTCAGTCACAATCTGTCAAAAAAAGTCTCAATTTCCATACATTTTTAACAGAATGCGACAGACATGCGAATGGGAACGTTGTGCGTAAAAATTAGTAGAATTAGTCATCTGATCTTTTAACAAAACTGACTTATCTTCACCACACTGACTTCTTAATAATAAACAATAATCTAACTTCTTTCGTTCAGTCCATCCTAAGGTTGTCTGTAAGAGATTGCCCTGTGCGATAAGACCGCCCATTGTACACTTGTTTTTATAAAATTTTTACTTGTGATTGATGTGAGGTGTACAATAAAGTATATAATAAATAATAATAATAATAAATAAACATCAAGCCTATGAGGGTTGGGCTCAAGGCAGTGAAGCCACAAAGGCCACATGTCTGAAGGAGTAGTATCACATACCATCACCCGACACGGTCTCATCGGGTAACAACGTTGCGGTGGGTGACCTTGTAGTGTAGGGCTCATGTTATTTATAATTTTGTGTTGGTAAAGGAAGGGAAATTTTGAGGGTGAAGTTTTGAGCATGAGTAATATAAGGAGGGGAAGACTATGATATATGAACTGAACTCGTAGATGTAGGTGTCAAGTGCACTCTGAAATGCACTTGACACTTGACTCGAATGACGTTTTGACATTTTAATTTATATTGAAGAATTTGATAAATAATATAAACGCAATAGTAACAGAGTTGGAAGGCCTCCCACAAGATGGACCGTCGTCCTGGTGAGGGTTGCAGGTAGTCGATGGATGCGAGACGCACAGGACCGGTTGTTGTGGCGACACTTGGGGGAGGCCTATGTCCAGCAGTGGACGTCTTTTGGCTGATATGATGATGATGAATAGTAACAGTGATGCTAACGCGTTTTTATTGTTTTCATTGAAATCGAAATGTGCCATTTAAATTAAAAACGTCATTCGGAACGTGTCGAGCTCTAGCAACTGGGGATCTACTGTTTAAGCCAAGTCCGTAGTTTCGGCCTCAGTGTCGGGCGTTTTCTACTCCGTATCACCTACGGACTTACGATTAGTCCCGAATCCGAACTAAGAACAACTGTCAAATCATGTTGTCATTCATTCTTATGTCGGGTTCGGGAGTAATCGTATGTCCAAAAGTGATACGAAGTAGAAAACGCCCGAATCTAAGGCCGAAACTACGAACTAGAGGCTTAGAGAGTAGACCCCCAGATTTGTACCGATGGTGCTTGAGCTATTTATGGAGCTCATGACGCGCCTTAGCGCGCGCTTCATCATTTGCGGCAGACTAATGCTAGGGTTGCGGAATTTTTTCGATGTAGTCACCGCGGCCCTGGAACGCAAAGGGTATTTGGAGGAACACGGATGGGTTTTAGTCAGTGAGATTTTGACACTCCTCCTTTTCGCTCCGCCCAGACGAAGGAGTCATTTGATGATATCCCACCCTAAAAAAAGCAATTATGTCAAAAGTCCATGCGGTGGACAGCCTATTATCATTTGCAAGGCTAATTTTCGAAACCCTGATTGCATTGAGAAACTGTTGATGGAAATTCCCATTAACATTTTGCGCAACCGTTTTCATCCACCTTAAGATCACAGCAAACATCTGCTACATAAATCTAAACCAGTTGTGATATTATATTCTATTGATATTGTAATGTTGCTTTTATTGAATTGTATTTTTTTCCTGCGGCATCGCTCGCTCAGTCTCTGCTCAGTTCCAAGCTCAGGCTCCAAGGTCTCATCTATCTCAGTACAAAAATTCATGAAAATCGGTTCAGCGATTTAGGAGCGTTACAAACCTATTTTATAATATTAGTTCATGTGCTGAACAGTTTTTTTCGTCAGTTCATTCATGTCAGTATGTCATTACTATAAATTTTGTCGTGAGCGTCTGACGTTAACGCTACAGAAAAGTTTTTTGTCTAGGCCTGCAGGTCCCTTTCAAAAAGTAATTCATAAAAATGAGTACAATGACTCCTTTCTGGTTTTGCGTTTAATCTGACGTCTTGTATAGACGACCGAACAGGATAAGACAATTTCAAAGGCACCACATTCTATTCCTAAAATCCTATCTCTCGGAGATACCGTATCTTTGACATTCAAACCTCCATCATCCACATCTATCCATCATAACATATCACTTTAATCTCGGCGCCTAGATTAAAAGGTCTGCACGACGAATATGAAACGGACACGCAAAGCTGTGCACAAACATCATTTTGTGACTAAATTCTGTGTGCACGTGTCTGAATACAGCGACATTTGCATAGCGATGTGTCGGACAACTATATGTCTCTGACATATTGGTATGAAGGATGTGGAGCTTACTTTTTTGAACATATATTTAATGTTAAATCCACATTTTAATATTCATCATCTGGAAATTATACTTTTTACTATTCCTCCGCTGTTATTTTCTGATTAATTTCGTTGGATCCCGTCCAAGACAGTTGAATCATTTCTCCGGGATTCGTCGAGCTTCATTGACTCGGTGTTTTTTCTGGTGGTCGCCACTGTTGATTCTGGCTTTCAAGAGTTGCAGTGGTTTGGGAATGTTGTGTGTCGGGTATGTCCCAAAAAAAAAATTCGTCATTTGCCTGGCCTTTTCTCAACTATTGGGGTTGGCCAGTCAAACCGGATTTAGCTGAATACCAGTATTTTACCATATTTTAATATTATGAATGGGAAATTAACTCTGTTTATCTGTCCGACTGTCTGTTAGATACCCACGTCTCCTCACGTCGTTCTTCACCCTTAACGGCTGAACAAATTTGCTAGCTTTTGCCAGCAGCTTCGTCCGCGTAATAGTCGAAATTATCTCAACAGAATAGACTCCCGGGATAAAAAGTGTCCCGTAAGTGTAATTGTCCTATTCCAGGACAAGGTCTACCCGTATTAATTAGACGTGGAGAGGTAATAATAATGCAGACAGTCAGTTATTTTCGCAATTATAATATTAGTAGGGATCATCATTATCCTTACTAATGTTATAAAATGCGAAAGTAACTCTGTCTGTCTGTTACGCTTTCACGCAAACGGCTGAATGGATTGTCATGAAATTTCGCAGATAAATAGCCTGAAATATGGAAAAGGACATAGGCTACTTTTTACGTGTTAACCTACATCGACGCGGGCGGGGCCGTGGACAAAAGTTAGTCTCTCATATTTATTTCATGTTACTTGGGGAAGGTGCATCGCACTAGTTATAAATAGGTCACAGTTGCCCAATCAATTCGGAAAAAAATATTAAACAAGCACGAAATTCTAACTGCAGAAAACCACTTTCCATCATCATAATTTGTAATAGCAAATCTCAAAACAAAACCTACTTGGTTAACTATATTTCGCACCCATATGTCACACAAAATATAGCGCAAGGTGTAAATCCAACGATTCATCGTAGTTGCGAGTTGGCTTTCACGAAACCCACGTCATATTCAAGCTAAAACTTATTTCGCATGATTCAGTCAGTCAGAAGTAGGTTACTGAAAGCGATCTCGCAACATAGTGGAATATCCAGTTTCTGGATTATTTCTACTTCACTGTTCATTGTTTTCCGTAAGGAAGTTTTGAATATATTTTGTTTTATTTTGAAAATAATTGGTAATATGACCACAGGCTTGGGCAGGGGCTGCATGATGGAGCCTCCTCGTGTAGCGCAATTTGTTCCATCAGACTCAACTGAACCGAGCCCTCGGCGCATCCTGGACAGTCTCACCTAAAACCTTATAAAACTGGCCAATCCTTCCCTTGCGGTGGTAGGGCTAACACTCGCCTGGTTCGTGGCGTCAAGCAGCCTGCTGTGTTTAGTCGACGCGTCGGAGTACCAGTGCCTCAAGGCATCTTCTGGGCACGCTCGCTTCATCATGGACCTCATCTATCGCTTTCCATCAGGCGTGATCGAGGTCAAGAGGTAGCCCGTTCATAAATAAAAAAAAGGCTTACATTTCTGGCGAAATGTGCTTTGCGATAGGACGTAATTCTCCTCTTTCTAACTACAATATTAATCAACTCAGTGGCAGTTCGCAGACTCTATTTGAGCACGGCCGACGGGTGATAGCAATACACTTGCTCCCGATTACTTTAGGCTTAAACATAATTTCCGAAATGTGGATGTCAGGTTTTATGTACCTTTCATAGATAGACTTTGGCATAACTAGTCGTTGAAAACATAACATACTATAATGTTATAAATGTTTCCTTCATTAAAACAAAAACGAATTAACACCACTAATTAAATCCTTACAAGCTCTATTAAATACTTCCACATTCATTTTTTAATCAAATAAATTCAGAATTTTCATTCCATTTCACAGTCTATTGCAGCACGAAGAGCCACTTCATTTCATTTGGCTACATTGTAATCAATACAATGATTCCGAATATACCGTAGCGTTACAATTGTATTGTGCACAGTTACAATGGGGTGCAAGTACTGCTGGAGTGGGCTCAATCAATTGATTTTTTGTTACGGTTGAACCAATGAGAATTTGCTGAAATTATACTTCTAAAAATGATATTACATTTTTTTTTGTATTATTTTCAACATATAGTTTTGTATGTAATGCTGTTGATGTACCAAATAAAAAACAAATAAATAAAGTCTGTTTGATAGCAAAATGTAGTACCTACCTTAGAGTATGAATATTATAAAATCAGGGTGATGGAATCCACTTACATTTATGGCAATTTGTGGGTTGGATACTTATATAAGGTTTTAATATTTATTTGTATTTTCACTTTTTCAAAAATATTTTGACAGCAAAAAGTTACTATATATTCTAATTATATTTTTAATCTCGAATTCAATTTTAATTATTGGACACAAAAAAATATCTTCGTATTAGTAAATTGTCAGGTATGTACCGTGTAGGTTGGCTCATCTAGTTGACTGCACGGATTGGTATAGACTGACAGTTTAGAGTTTATTGTATTTTCCACAAAAAAATGTTTCTCTTTGATTAAGGAGAACTAACAAAGTATTTTTTTTATCATTTATCATTCACTTAGATAATTTTAGTAAAAATTGGGTGGGTAACCTTTAAAAACAAAGTTTTTAAGCTTGTAATAAGGAATAAAAAATGGCCCTCTCTCCGACAAGGAGAACTTTTCTACCTAATTTATGTCCAAATTATTATGAAGGTTAATCTTTAAAACATTAAGCAGAAACCTCGGATAAGCATAGGGCAGTCATTATAATACGTGCTTAATTTTCTTTATGAAAACATTCATTATTTCGGCTACTGTAGAGCTTTTTGCTCGGCCGGTCCAAAATAGGCTACCGTGAATTAATGAACTTCCTCTACCCAAGTAAAGGCTGTGTGCCGTGTGGAGCGATAGATATTTCTCGAAGCTGCCGCCCGCTTTTCCGCCCACGTGAATGTCGCAAATTGTCCCAAGGGAACATACTCCCGGGATAAAAAGTATCCTATGTGTTATTCCGGACTATAATCTACCTCTGTGCCGAATTTCATCAAGATCCATTCAGTAGTTTTAGCGTGATTGAGTAACAAACATCCATCTCTCCAAACATCCAAACTTTTGCATTTTTTATTAGTAGATAATAAAATAATTTATGAAATTGTATATTTATAAGTTAAAATAAGTTAAAATAAGTTAATTATAATTATTATAAATTTTATATATTATTCAAAAAACGGATATTTCTGAGTAGGGTAGTATTTCTGATGAAAAGCGATGATGTGGTCGACGATGGAGCATTTTCGTCGTCTAGGCGTAACTTATTCACTCTTGACTTTAAAATCCCCAGGTTGCAGCAGCTATCAAGACACACAAACTCCGGCAGGGTATTCCACTCCTAATTGTTTAGGACATAATAATATTCGCTTCTCAAAATAAATATGACATGGGTTGACATATTTTCGTGTCCAGTTTTCAACTAAAAACATGGCTAAAGTTCCTTTCAGTAATACTCGTATACGTCAAAATTTCATAGTGTCTGAACAAATGCTACCATTTTCACAATTTCAGTTTCAACGCTTTTGAAAAGGTACCTAGTTTCTTTGAATGGGTTCTAGTTTCGAAACTTAATTCTTACTCGACTTTAAATTCAAGGACTTTTTCTTGAACAAAGAAGTAGTCACTATTGGTAATTACAAGAAATAAATTATTTAGACACTGAAAAACTACTTGCAACGTTAGTGTAATATTGTAACAAACATAGATAAACACACATACACACACACACCATCACACTACCATAAACAACACACACCCACACACACTTACGCTCAAATACATACATAAACACTATCATACTAACTATAACTTTTAGATATAATTTTTTTTTTTTTTTTTTTTTTTCTTCGGGTTCACCCATCAATGTACACTATCTAATGTTATTTACGTGATGCTGATTTCTATGTAAAAGGCGGAGTCCTGGTGTCCTGAAACACAAGCTTGCAGCTTAGCTCAGGCACCAGTCTCCCACAATAATAATTAATCATAACATTTTACATAAAGTACCTAATGTATAATATTGTGGTGAAAAAAAAATAAAAAATAAAACATTAATTTTATTTCGTTTCTTTTAGAACTACTCGTATACATAAATATACATAATTTGTTAGATACTGGGAACTTTGTTGCGACACTTCTTTTCCTGGCTCTAGAAAATGGTGAGTGGCGGGCGATTTTAGACTTTACCACTCGAAGTAAAGATCTCAAACTAAATTGAAGTGCGAAGCTTAGCGAGTTTGGTAATTTAAATTAATTTAGACATTCAGAATAAAAATTAAGTTATTCTTAAAACATATAAAGCAGTCTGATCGACCACCTGCGTGACCTTAGGTCAAAAATTTGCATAACCACGTTGTATGTCAATGCTAATTTTCTCCCAGTCTTTTAGGCACGTTTCCGAATGACAGCGATGTGATACTTCGATGCCTTAGTGTCCTATAAACTTTCAACCTTCTCATAACGCCTTCGCATAGCTCCCACTACAGTCCAAACCTAAATGCAAAGTGTGATATTTCATAGTATAATGCAGGCGACCCATTCGGCTGACGAATTCATTATTTTGCATAACAAAACCAGAGAGTAAGACTAAGTTGAAACAATGACCGTACTTCCCCTTAAAGTCAGGGTTGCCAGTGTAATTGCAGAATTGTTTCAATATAATTATGAGACGGTGCAGCTTGGCAGTTGAAATTCGTTTAAAGATTTTGGTGCCCGCAGACAGGCGTGACGCGACAATGCGACAACGCGTTTTTATAGAAATTGTTTGTGTTGTTTTCGATCTGCCAAGACTTTTCTTGCGTTGGGGCAGATTCTAGTCAAACTGAATGCAGCTGAATACTTGCATTTTACTTAAAGTTATTGAATATCTGACCTCCACAACCCAGTAAGACTATTTATCAGACGTTCGAACTTCTGACTGCTAGAGACAGTTGTCAAATGTCTCCCAATGACAGACGGGATTAAAACAGCGTAACGTGCTTTCTGATTCACTGGGGAGTCTCGGTAGGTGCCTATGTATGTAAATATCTAAAATTGTTTTACAGAAAAATCGAATTGTCGCGTCGTGCCTGTCTGGAGGAGCCTTTAGGCTGTTGTATTTAATTTTATAATGAAGAATTTTGAATGGTAGTTTGTTTGTATTTTTTATTGGTTAATGACTTGGTAACATGCAACACTTCATGTTTTGGACTAAGCTGCTTGCGGTCATACCGTAGTTAGGTCAATGATCTCTTCAACTATGGGATGCATATCACTACCAAACTATTTACTAACAAATATATTCACTGCATAATATTTAAAAATATCCTGCATTCATAAAATAAGTTTTCTTTTTGTGGCGGTATGTTATCAACAGTCTATACTCTATTGAGTATAGACACCCTAACAGTACCTTTAGGTACTGTGAGGCACCATCATCATCTTCCTCTTCCTGTTTCTTTATGGATGGGAAATCATCAAATGACTCCTGCCGCTCTGGGTGGAGCGGGATGGAGTGTCAGACTCTTACTGACTAAAACCCATCCGTGCTCCTCGTAATGCCCTTTGCTTTCCAGGGCCGCGGTAACTCTTTCGAACAAAATCCGCAACCCTGGCAGGATCTTCCTGCCCTTATCCCATGTTACTTAGGGTCGTCAATACATGTAAATAAAACTTACATAGATCCCTGAAAAGCCCAAAAGATTCGCATGAGTTTGCAGGGGATACGATTCCGGGAAAAAATTGTGGCCATATAAAAAAAAATACTTTCTGATTTTCAAGTTTATGTATGTACAAGTTTATTTGGCGCCTTTCATAAGCCACTGTGTTGCCTGATAAAAGTAAGTAATTGTTTTCCAGAGTCAGTCATCATCATTATTTTTTTCCTCGATACATTCGGGTTCGGCTTTCAGACTAACCAGATATATAGCAACTAAATACATTTTTTTTACATAAAAGCCTGTATGTAAAAAAAATGTATTCAGTCTGACCTCCACAGCCGAGATACTCGGTAGAACGACGCCCTTTGGTAAGACTAAATGTCAGAAAACCAGACAAGGGCTATAAAGGAAGTCATGATCATCATCATATCAGCCGAAAGACTTCCACTGCTGGATATAGGCCTTCCCCAAGTGTCGCCACAACAACCGGTGCGTCTCGCATTCATCGGCTACCCGCGACCCTAACCAGGTCATCGGTCCACCTTGTGGGAGGCCTTCCAACGCTGCGTCTTCCGGTATGCAGTCGCCACTCCAGAGCTTGCTTCGGCCCCATCGATCGGTTCTGCGAGCAATGTGCCCTGCTCACTGCTACTTCAATTTGGCGATCCTTCGGGCTATGTCGGTAAACTTGGTTCTCTTGCGGATATCATCATACCTGAGTCGATTACACAAAGAAACTCCGAGCCCTCTCCATTGCCCTTTGGGCGACTTTAAGCCTTCTGATGAAGGCCATTGTGAATGACTTGGTAAGACTGGATGTCAGAAAAACAGACAAGAGCTACAAAGGAAGTAATAAAATTTTATAATGTAATATACATTAACCCCTAAAAACTTTGAAAAACTCTTTAGGGAACACAGAATACCACAGCTCAGTTAACCTAGGGAACAGGGAAAAACGTTACAAAAAAGGGTATTCAAAACTTTTTCACTGTTTTAATTGTCATCCCTTTTGTGAAAGTATTTTTAGGAATTATTACCTACATTCATACTTTTGTTAAACACGACTTAATTTGCGTGGGCTCAAGTTATAGTCTAAGTTAGAGTAATATTTCTTGAAGTATTCTTCTTTTAATTTGTTGACGAAAAATGCTTTTCGGTAAGTTTTCATTTCTTACAAAATTGGTGTGATGAAAGGTGTTCGGAGTTCATTTCTTTATCGTGAGTAATTGCTTCAGCCCGGGTTTCACTTCGATATGTTTACAGAATCGCACTGCTGAAGGAACTCTTGGCTAAATATTAACAGGTGACGGTTCTATCTTCGAGGTTAAGCAGCACTAGCCGAGGCTGTTCCATGTATGGGTGACCACCCATTACATACCAGACTTCTTTGTGCTTGGAAAGCACGCAAAGCCGTTGGTGCCGATTATCATTTGTAGATCTTTGACAGCTGTTACGCATAGTCAAGGCAGTAAATCTGTCACCAGTATTTCCAGTTTTACCGAATAACTGGGTTGTGGAGGCAGTCCATGTAAAATATTAAGTTGCAGACATACATTTTTCCACGCAAGGAATTTCTCCTGTGCCGTGGGTGCGTTTACAAACAAACAAACTCACACACACAAACAGCCAGACCCGGAACAACTATCTGTAGGCCATACAAATATTTGTTCCATGTGGGAATCGAAACCGCGACATGCAGCGCAGCAGCCGATCGCTCAACCACTACGCCAACCGTGTCATCGATATAGGTACATAGATAGTTTCTCTAAAAATGTGGCTGTGTTAAATTACCAATTTATACTTTGTGGACATGGCATCCAAGGAAATATGCCAACAGACATTCTCAAAGACCCCGGACATTTCTCAATGTGTTCAGGCATAATGAATGAAGTTTAGCTCGTTATTCATCCCTCGCATAGGCGGAGTTGTGCCATTAGTATGCAAGCAGTGCGTTTGTGACAAAGTTAGGGGGTCTTCACATTGGTGTAACGTGAAGGTAACGTAAAATATGGTGCTTTTTGTTTTTTAGGATTCCGTTCAATCGACTGGAAAAACGGTACTCTTGTGCCTGTCTATCTGACGCAGCCAAAATGACTGTGACCTTATCATATCAGCCGAAAGACGTCCACTGTTGGGCATACATGTGGATGAACCTACTACATATCCCATACATGGGGTATGTAGTAGGTTCATCCACACTTCACTAAAGTCTCACATACTTAATTTTAAGAATATATGATTTTCTCATCTCACTAGGTACTGAAATATTTTTTGACGAAAACGAAAAATTTCACTAAACTAATGTTATTCTACCATTTATTCTGTTCTCTACTTACAAAATGTCACCGCGTCTAGAGTTTTAGGAACCATTTCACAAATTGGATTTCAAGAATGTAAGAAAAATATATGCCTAGTCTAGGTACTAGGCATATAATATACAACGTGTAACAGAATAAACACAATACCCTAAAAGGCCTGACATCGCGAAAAAATAATCTACTGTTCAGTACATTTTTTTCAGTTATGCGCACAGAAATTATTTTATTTAATTAATGGATAATTAGGGGGTCTATAAACGCACACTATGATATGCTTATCTAGCTTAACACAGGATTTTTAAATGTTATGTTCAACCTACAGTTCAACTATATCTTAAAGTACGAGTTTTAAATTTAATATATCGTTTAGTTAAGATGTGAACCCCTACGCAGCATTGATTTTCGATTAAAACAACTGCCCAAACTATAATAGGGATGATTCGTGGTCAAAAAATATATGATTTTATTTAGTCCGTCAGTTAGAACATCGAAAAATATTAAAAAAAAAACTGTTTATTTTCAGACAACTTAGTCCATAAAAAAAGTTAGTAACAAAGATCTTATTTACTATATTAATGCAATTCAAATAGGTAGGCCTCTGGTGTGGGACGCAACATGTGTCGACACCCTTGCATCATCACATGTTCCAAGTACGGCGGGCTGTGCCGGCGCTGCCGCTGCGACTGCTGCTTGCGGCGCAAATACCTTATTGGTAATTACAGTTTTGAGCCGTTTGGGGTCGAAACGCTTGGGTCATGGGGTCCGAGTGCACGTCTCCTTTTCAAGGATATATCTCGCCGACTGATCGACACTTTGCGTGACCAGAGGGCTGGCTCTTTCTTTGCCCAAAGAATTAGCATTGCCATTCAACGTGGCAATGCTGCCAGCCTTCTGGGCACGTTTCCGGATGACGGCGATGCGGAGGAATACTTCGACGCCTGAGTTTATTTTATTTTCATATATTACTTATTTTGTTTGTTTTGGTTTTGTTTCAATGAATAAAGTTTATTCAAATAACAATGTGAGTGAATCTAGTACCTACCTACTACTTAAATTAAATGTTATTATTATTTTTTTTATTATTATATATTGGACACGTATTTTTTGTTTTATCAAATCGATAAAAAAAGACGAAGATAAAACACATTAAAGATCAGGAGTCCCAGCTGGTGATATAACGTGTACGTAAAAAGTGTACTTACGAGTTACGTCACACGAGTTTCCAACGCATTTTGAAAACTCGTGTGACGTAACTCGCTCGTTTTCATTTTTTGTTTACGTGAAAAATGAAAAAAAACCCGTCTAATATTTCTTGGAAATCTGTCTGACGGACGAATAAAATTTTTTTAGTCTATCCTATTATCATTTCAGAATCCTTTAACCAATGCTCATCATCATTGTCGCATTTTTGCGTCTCGCCTACCAAATAATTATGTTCAAGCCTCATACACTTAATAGGACCAAGCTTATTCATAAATCCAGACTCTCATGTTACTGAAAAATTCATACTGAAAACATAATTACAGGTAAACAATTGAGGTAAAAAATCTACGTTCCAACATCAACAATGAAAATAAAAATACCTAACAAAAGGTAACGTAAATGCTGAGGTACACGAAACAAAATTTATTGGCTATTTAAGCTCAAGTAATCAACTTTGTTGGTCTTATTAAGAAAGTTTCGCATTCGTGAATAAATTATTATGTGATACAAAGTGAAATGAAATGTTGGAAATTTTAGAAGTGTTCCTTGTGTGGTTGACAATACCGTGTGATTATATTTTTATAAGGATGGGAAATCATCAAATGACTCCTTTCGCTCTGTGCGGAGCGGAAGGGACTGTCAAAATCTTACTGACTAAAACCCATCCGTGTCCCTCCTATTGCCCTTTGCATTCCAGGGCCGCGGTGACTCTTTCGACCCATTACCGTGTGATGGGGCCTTAAGCCTAGACAAAATGTCACTTGACTGAGCTCTGGAATTTGATGTCGATCTTGTCGCGCTCAAGCTTGTCCTTCTTCAACTCTTGTTGTGAAATACGCGGTCAAAAGCTAGTTTATTTGTAAAAGTTTATACACTAGTAAAAAAACGCTGTATAAAACGGACTTGGGCTTGAGTGTCTTAGGCATTTTCTTCTAGTGGGTCTTAGGATGGTACAGAGATGGCATGGCAGATAATAAATCATCTTTGAAATCGGAATACTCGGAGGCATGAAATGAACATTTAAGATGGTCCTCTTTTTGGCCGTTAAACCGGTTTAGGCCTCGGAGGAAAATCCAAGGAGCTTATTGAGTCGTGTGTCTTCAAACATTTTCATTTATCATAAACTAGCCGACCCGCGCAATTTCGTCTGCGTCAGTTTTTTCATTAACGCTCCGCTCTTATTTGTCGCAGCGTGATGGTATAGCCAATAGCCTTGTAAATGGGCTATTTAACACTAAAATAATGTTTCAACAAACTAACTCTTCAGCTTTCTAATATTGGTTCATAAATTTAAAAATCCATTTGTTAGACACTAGGTAGATTTACTCATGTCGACCCGTGCCTAGAACCAGCAAAGTTTGCAAAATAAAATGTACATACACTAAAATAATTCTTAAATTTTTGGTACCTACTAACTGTATGGCTTTTTGGCCGAAATAAACGCAAAACAAATAAATCTATACTAATATAATAAAGCTGAAGAGTTTGTTTGTTTGCGCAATATCTGGAACTTCCAGTCGGATTTGACTTGCCTATGTCACTTATTCTCGCTTAATAAACGGCGCAGTTCAATAAAAAGACTAGACTTTAAATAAAACGGCGGATACAGCTAGTTGGCTGCGACACAGTCATTGCTTTTCAAAGATATTTAGAACCACGATTCTATTGCGAGACCATTGACCGACCAATGATCGACCATTATGAATTTAGCAGATTACGAACTTATACAAAAACGTCCATGGGATCGTGTTGGAATGACGAATTAATAAAAATAGCAGACTTAGGGCCCTGTGCGGGTGTTATTAGTAAGCCACGAGCTCTTCAAATATTGCTTTCTAACGTACAACATATATATTTAAACAGACTCGTAGCTTTAAATTGCAACAGCGGTTTATTAGATACTTGGCCTAACAAATTCGCTTTCATAGAGGACTTATAATTACCTCCTTGATTATTAACAAGACTGTTAGGTATAGCAATTACTCATTCTTGTGTTATATCTTAGTTACAAGTTACGACCCCCATGGAATGACATAAGGAAACTCATTTATAACTGAGAATACACGGAAATTAGAAGTAGCTTGACTATATTATTAACACACACAATTAATACTAAAGACAAATGTTAAAATAAATAATTGTACGGACAATAAAACAAGGTTGTGCTTTAATCATGTTCATGCTTTTTAGGGTTCCGTACCCAAAGGGTAAAAACGGGACCTTATTACTAAAACTCCGCTGTCCGTCTGTCTGTCACCAGGCTGTATCTCATGAACCATCATAGCAAGACAGTTGAAATTTTCAACGATGATGTATTTCTGTTGCCGCTATACAACGTGTAATAGAATAAACACAATTCCTCTTAAGGGGTCATAGTACTCATCATTATGAACAACATCTACTATGGGACATAATAATCAATTTCACAATACAACATAAATTCTGTTTAAAATAAACGCCAACAACAAATAAACACGACCATAAAATAAAGGAAACAAAAAGAAACAATTTTCGCAAGCCGATCATCCGAATCGACTTCATCTCGATCAAAGAGCCCACGAAAGCACAATTAAACTTTCCCAATGCCTTTGTTTAAAAACACAACTCCGGAAAATTCTTTTCTGTATAACAATTTTCAGTTTGAAACTAACCGACAAAAGTCCAATAGTTTTCCAACAATCTTGATGAAAGCGATTGAGCATTTCGCCGACGATTTCAGCCCTACAATGTTTCGGTTTCTAGGGTTCCGTACCCAAAGGGTAAAACGGGACCCTATTACTAAGGCTCTGCTGTCCGTCCGTCCGTCTGTCACCAGGCTGTATCTAATGAACCGTGATAGTTAGACAGTTGAAATTTTCACAGATGATGTATTTTTGTATTTATGTAGCGGCCTACAACAAAAAATACTAAAAACACAATAAAATAAATATTTAAGGGGGGGTTTTTTTTGCTCGTTTTTGCTAGATATTGATAACGGCAACAGGTAGACGCTTTAAATATTTACAGAATATTTAGATATATATTCACTTTAAAAATAAAAAATTAAAGTAAAATAAAATTAATGTTTAAGGGGGGATCCCACACAACAAAGGTGATTTTATGCCGTTTTTATAAATAATGGTTCGAAACCCTTCATGCGCGAGTCTGACTCTTATTGGCCGGTTTTTTACTTTTATTGCCACGGAAAAAAACTTTGTTTATTGCTCTCTGACTTGGGTTTGAGAAAAATCTTGTTTGAATGTTCGTTGATATAAATTGACAGATGTGGATTTTGCTCTCACACTCAGTTTGGAATAATTATGTGTTTTGTATTTGAAAACTGCCATGTGTCATCCATGATTCCAGGATGTTAGAGGAGGTATTATCAACTCTATGTTACTTAGTTCTTCGAAATTTAGGTAAATATAGTCTACCTATTCAGATCTCTGGTCATCACATCATAGACAAATATAAATGTGTGTCGTGCTCGGAGCTTCCTTGCGTGATCGAATCAGGAATGTAGATATCCGCAAGTGAACCAAGGTTACCGACACATCCCGAAAGATCGCCAAACTGAAGTGGCAGTGGGTAACAGGGCAGGGCACATTGCTCGCAAAACAGATGGTTGATGAGGCCGAAAAGTTCTGGAGTGGCGACTGCGTACCGGAAGACGCAGCGTTGGAAGGCCTCCCACAAGGTGAGACCAAGACCGATGACCTGGTGAGGGTCGCGGGTAGCCGATGGATGCGAGACACACAGGACCGGTTATTGTGGCGACACTTGGGGGAGGCCTTTAAGCAGTGGACATATTTCGGCTGATATGATGATGATGATGTGTCATGTTATAATTATCTCAGATACTTACACCTTTTGAACCGGGCCACAGCAATACTATTTTCTTTTTCAACAACCTAATTGACAAATTAGGTACTTGGGCAGAGATCAGGACTGGGAGTCTTTAAGTCAAGAGTGAATAGGTCACTTCTAGGCAAGCGTGCTCCATCTTCGACCACATCATCGCTTACCATCAGGTGAGACAGGTAGTGGTCAAGCGCGTGCCTATCAATGATAATAAAAAAAGATCGCGCAAGATAGAGAGGACTGAAAAGGAAAATGGGGAAGTCTTTGTCCAGCAGAAGTAGACATACTACCTATCTCACCTGATGGTAAGCGATGATGTGGTCGAAGATGGAGCACGCTTGCCTAGAAGTGACCTATTCACTCTTGACTTAAAGACTCCCAGTCCTGATCTCTGCCCAAGTATACTGAGTAAGGTGTGGAAAAGTATGGAAGTAGGTAAGTACAGTAATATAGTAACTAACTATCTATATTGTCACTCAAAATACAAGATCATTTATCTAATTTTGTAAAAAAATCTTTATTTCATACGTGACAAAATTCAAATTCCATTGCAACCAATAAATGGGTCATTTAGTCGATTCTTGAGTTGGTGAGAGCTGAAGAGTCTTTCAAGGAATGGCTACTTAGTCAACTTATATGTTTTAAGAATTCCCATTTCCAATATCCTCAAAGAATGCTTGTACATCTATACTCAAATATAATATTATAAAGAGGTAAAGTTTGTGAGTTTGTGCTGGATATACTGAACCGATTTTTAAAATTCTTTTTGTATATGATAGCCACATTCATGAGGATGGCTATAGGCTATACGGGAACGGGACATTCCAACGAGAACGGGCAACAACGGGATATACGCGTACGAAGTCGCGGGTAAAAGCTAGTCTTTAATAAGAGTAATCTTTGATAAGCATAATTAATCCAGAGTCTTCTGATTCGTATATTTACAAATATTTTACTTTCCTGGCATTACATAAAAAGTTATCTCAAAATTACACGTAAATCGGGCGACATAAAGTACCTACCTCCCCCAAAAATGTTTAAACAAACAATTAAATCACTGTTTTCCTGATCAGATTTTACAGCATTTTGTCCCGAAACTTAATTATGAGACTCGTTCATAAAACACTCTTTTCACATTAATTAATATAATTATCGAAATTAATTAATTCCCCAGCGAGTAACGCTTCGTTGGCTCCTAATCAAAATGTGCGAAAAGGTACTTGTTTTATAATTTTGTACTAACTTGGAAAGTCCGTTGTAATTTTGCAAATGGAATATCAATTCAATATTATGGGACGCCATTTTGTGTAAAGCAAAGATCTAGAGAAGGGACTGAGTCTTTGCTATCCAAATATTTACCCAATATTCTAATTATGTTCTATTTTTATTTATGGTATTTGGTGCCATTGCCTTAACTCGAATCATTCTAATTTATAGACCTAGCTTGTTCGGGCAAAAAGTGGGAGAGAGATTAAGCGATTGTGCCAGAGAAATCGTCTGTTCTAGATTTCTGATTTGGCCACGTATATACGATACCTCTTAAGGGGTCACGTCACGGTCTTGTGGACACTACTCCACAAGACCGTGACGTGACCCCTTAAGAGGTATTGAGTTTATTCAGTTACACGTTGCATTGCATACTCGTCACTAAGCCCTATCTACAAGATACAGGTACTGGCCACACAAGTCGCTTTGCCCTCTAGGCCACCGTCGTCAACCTCATATTACTATGTTGTCCAATGTTGCGATTTTGATCGGCGAGAGGACACCCATCATAATGAAGTCACTTTTAAGAAATGTCTTTTACTAGTCAAATTTTGCGACTCTATTGCTCAGTCGATTCTCTTTGTCTGGGTATGTTTATAGCGTTGATGGAAACTGACGCATCATTTGCGATCGTTATTTCTAATTAAGGGGAATGTTTTAGAAAATATAATTAAGAAGGGAACCGGACGTTACAAGAACTTATTGGGTACTTACAAAAGGATGGACTCGTTAACCTTACTACCCTAATAAGTAGGTAAGTAATACAGGTATCAGTTGCGTATTTTTCAAGAAAATTGTGACAAGAAAAGTTGATTCTTCTTGAATTTGAAATATCTTTTTCTCGTACGTGTCTATGTTTTTGTTGTCGATCCCACACGAACCGTGATAAAAAATTGCTTTTATTTAAAAGCCCTAAATAGTAATGGCTTTCTTTTCAATAGAGTTGTCAAAAAACAAAAGGCCCGTTTTGACAGCAGGATACTCATACAACAAAGAGATTTACTTCATGTCTCTTTCATACTTAGTAGTAAAGTAATTTTATATCCTGCTGTCAAAACGGGCCTTTTATTTTTTGACAACTTTAGTGACAAAATTTTCGGAATCGGATAACCCGGTCTGTTATGTCAACATCCTACCGTGTAAAGGACATTGTTGAAAATGGCCTATGAATAAACACGTATGAAACCTTTACCATAATTACAAGTTTTAGGGTTCCGTACCCAAAGGGTAAAACGGGACCTTATTACTAAGACTTCGCTGTCCATCCGTCCGTCTGTCACCAGGCTGTGTCTCATGAACCGTAATAGCTAGACAGTTGAAATTTTCATAGATGATGTATTTCTGTTGCCGCTATAACAACAAATACTAAAAACAGAATAAAACAAATATTTAAGTGGGGCTCCCATACAACAAACGTGTTTATTTTGCTGTTTTTTTATGGAAAATGGTACGGAACCCTCCGTGCGCGAGTCCGACTCGCTTAGCCAAGTTTTTTTTTTATAATTTACATTTTAATTATAACAATAGAACGGACACTACATAATTTAAAACAAAAATGAAAAAAAAGTAATTCACTTCGGTATTATACCGTGGTGCCATTTCTTTTTGTTTCAATTTGACATTTTGAATAGGCAAAGGGTATTGTAGCTCATACTGCCAAGTTTTGTGCACAGCGGTGCACATTTTAGAGCCACCATCAAGTTTTAATAAAAAAAAAACTGTTTTAATCTCAGCACACACAGGTAAGGTTTTTAGTAACAAACAAAATAAAGCGATTGAAAGCGCTGTGTGAAACGAGCAGCATAGACACTGATAGTCGATGAATGAAACACTTTTGTATGTTTATATTGGCCTAATTATAACCTCAAAATTCCAAAGCGTTTTGGATTTTTTACAATTCTCAGAAGTGTCCGTGATTTCAATTCGGTTTCAATCGAATATATCCATTATTTAGAACACAGAAAGTATATTCACGTCTCTCTTGGTTCTTAGGCGAACGATGTATGGATGCCGAATAATGTCCTTTAGGTGGAGTGAGCATAGAGATATAGAATTCTCATTCTATATTGCTTGTATGGATTAATAGTTCACATAAATGTCATGTTCACTTCACCTTAGTTTACAGAATCGCACTGCTGTACTTACAGAGATTACCTCCTACAAACAAACAAAAATTTTATCTGTTAACGAGCATCTCTACCGGCATTGCACGGGTGCAAAGTATTACTCGAACCTTTATTGTTCATCGCACTTTCTATTAGTGAAAACCGAGTCAAAATACGTTGAGAGTTGCAGAAGAAGTAAGCAGACAGAGGCAGACAGTGCCTTTGTTTTATACTTTTTAGAGAAGAGGTAATAGTTTTGATTAAGTTTAGATGGAGTGGATTTGCGGGCGGTATCATCATCATCATCATCCTATCAGCCGAAAGATGTCCATTACTGAACATAGGCCTCCCCCAAGTGTCACCACAACAACCGGTCCTGTGCGTCTCGCATCCATCGGCTACCCGCAATCTTCACCAGATCATCGGTCCACCTTATGAGGCCTTCCAACGCTGCGTCTTCCGGTACGCGGTGGCCACTCCAGAATTTTTCGGCCCCATCGATAATGTGCTCTGCGCGCTATGTGCCCTGCTCACTGCCACTTCAGTTTGCATCCTATGGGCCATAAGCTTGGTTCTCTTGCGGATACCATAATTCTTGATTCGATCACGCTAAGAAACTCCGAGCATTGCCCTCTCCATTGCCCTTTGTGTGAGTTTAAGCCTGATGAGGCCCATTGTGAGCGATCACGTTTCAATACCATAAGACAAGTCATCACTGGCAACACGCACTGGTCATAGACTTTCATCTTGAGACACTGCAGTATGTGAGATGAGATGATACCACGCATCTTCCTGAACGCCACCCAGCCGAGTCAGCGGGCGACTGCTAATAAATAATAACCACTATAAAAAGAGTGGGCCGCTTAAGTTCGACAAACACGGTACACAAAAGGTTTCTAGTAAGTTTTCCATTACCAATTTCCCTTTTCTATGTTGATTGACACTAATAGGCGATGAGACAGCACATCGTGCCCTATTCCGACCACAAGCGCTAAGTAGTACTTTGTGGTTATTTTGGGCACATTTAGACCGTTTTGTTGTTGATAAATACGCTTCTTTTGTTTGTGGGGTATTTTCCACAACTATTTTCACACTGTTCGTTGTCTTTTTAGTGGGAACTATATTACTGCCATCAATAATTTTATTAGGTTTTAACACTGTTAAGTCTGGTATAAATTAACCTCCTTGTTGGGCATTATTTTCCATCACTTGAAAAGGAATTTATGGTAGACACCAGATAAATGTTGCAATAACCCACATACATATATCGACTTTCTTAATACCATAAAGAGAAATAAAGACATAAAGCTGTCCTAAATGGACTTGTATCGTAATCCTTTAATGTGCTCATGTAGGAATGTAGGACTATGTGAAATAAATATATTTGAATTTTATCCTTTCATCGTGTTTCAGTATGCTTGTCACTATGTTGGCTCGTCATAAGCGTTATGCGTAGGAACACCGTGTAGACTTTTACTGTAGGGAAGAATCCGAGATCGTCCCTTTTTTTTGTGGATGGGAAATGATCAAATGACTCCTTCCGCTGTTAAACCAGGGCCGCGGTGACTCTTGAAAACAAAATCCGCAACCCTGGCAGGCGATATCGTCTCTGCACCTTCTTCTGGCAGGAGTAGCAATGGTGGTTCTCCTATTTTAAGAAAAATAAACCATTCGCATTTTGATTGAACATTTCAGTCCAGAAGCAAGTGCCTCTATCGGTTCTAATACTAAACAAAACTAAACTTTTACCTTTACGACCACCTAAAAAGCAGGCGAAACTACTCACAACCTTTGTCTAAGAATCCCAAAACTCTTGCTCACCAAAATTCAATTTAGTCTGTACGGTAACTATGACCCAATTCCCATTCAACAGAGCCAGTGTTTCCCAAATGTTAATAAACTTTTTTTCAAATACCCTCCCCTCATCTTACCTTCGGGGTAATGTAGGCAACTGTTCGTAAACCAGGAAGTACTGAGGCCTTGCCGGGAAAATAATGTGCTTCAATAAAAGGTACTGCATACTCCGATGTTCCCAAACTTTTTGAGTTGTGACCCCCGGCGGTTTGGAGAATGAAAACTTTTTGGAAGTTTGTTTCGTGGTTGGTTTATATTATCAGTGTTATGCAATGACCTACATCGTCGTTCTGATGTAGAGCAAATTTCTTTTTGTCAAGCAATAAAAAACTTTTTCACAAAAAAAAAACACTACAAAGTACAAAATAATTTAAATAATAGGTGTTTGGTTGCTTCTTAGTTAATTGACACCGACTTCCGAAATTAAAATTATTTTGTACTTTGTAGTGTTTTTTTGAAGTCGGTTTTTTTTTTGTGAAAAAGTTTTTTATTTTTCACTTTTTAGTGGGTACCCCACACCTAAGAACACCACTGGAAAGTTACAGGAAAGCAAAATGGATGATTTTTCCACATATTTTTTCCAGCTATTTGGATTTAAAAACCAAATTGCTTAACCGATTTTGATAAAATTTAAATGGGGATATCGAGAGAAGTATATCCTTTCACATAAATCAAGAAGTTTTCAAATCGGTTCATAAATGACGGAGATATGAGGTAACAAACACGAAAAAAAAAAAGAAAAAAACAGTCGAATTGATAGCCTCCTCCTTTTTTGGAAGTCGGTTAAAAAGGCAGTGGAAACGTTCACTTCTACAGGAGCTTTAAATATTTTTGTTTCTCTTGCAACAATAATAATCACTGTTCAAAGGCAGGCTAGAGCATTTTCGACCGGTCTAGTCGACTTTAATCCAATATCAGTTTTATAAATTAAAAATGTATTTGTTCTATCACAATGAGACGTTATTATTCTTCGTAAGAGTAATTGGGTTTTGAAACTTTTTCAATGAATTTTAAAATCTAGTTCAAAGCTAGTCACTAAGTTTTGTTTCAGCCGACTTCAAAAAAGGAGCGTGGTCATAAAAGTCGAGTTTCGTTGCATTTTTCTTTTCGCGAGTTAAAGATATTTCCACTTATTATATCTTGGGGGTTCTAGAACGTTTGAGAAACATACACAATGTCTCGATACAGCTCGTGAATTCTCGGTTTTATACGAAAAGGTGGAGTGGAGCCGAAAATTTTTCTATCACACTTCTCATTTCTTGCGAGTAGCACTCAAAACATTATTTATATGAGCCATTTCTAGATTTATTTATACGCTTGTATTGATTGATGGCGTGTGAAATGTGACGAGTGAGACGAGAATTTGAAATGCTAACATTATTTTAGGTCCTGTGTGAGTGAAATACCTATATTATACAAAATCAACACCTAAAAATCATTTGCCAATTTCACATAATATTTATTTATTTATTTATTTATCAAATATGGATGACTTACAGCTAAAACAACCAAAATAAAAAAATGTTTGTGAGACAGACAGCCAATTAAAAGTCATCGCTTCCAAAAAACAGAATGGAAAGAAAGAGTGAACAACACAATTACACAATACAGCAAGCAAAAGAAAGGAAAACAAAAAAAAAAAACACTACAACATTCAAGCTTAAACTAAATGCACATTTCATAATTATTATTATTATAAGAGTTAAAACCCGAACATTTTAAAACTCAATTAAAAAAGCTAAGGCTCAAGCACTTTCTGGCCGAGGACACACTCGTTATGAAAGGGTCAAAATCATGCTGTTTACATATGTCGTTAAAGTTTTTACTTGCACGCACTATAAATGAATTTTGCCTGTACTTCGTAGAAGTAAATGGAACACGCAACGGTGCGTACCATCGCTTCGACCTTCCGGGAACATTAAAATAAAATTTGGATAAAATATCGGAATTAGTAATAGAATTATTGAAAACTTTTAATAATGAAATACAGTCAGAGATTGCTCGCCGATTAGTTAGGGGTAATAAATGATATTTCTTACAGAGGGTGAGGTAATCTTCAGACCGGTAGGGCACTTTCTGATGATAACACAAGTACTTGATAAACCTTTTCTGGATGCTCTCTATACGATCAATGTACTTATGATAACACGGATTCCAGATTTCAGATGCATATTCCAAGTGGCTTCTAACAAAAGTACAGTAAATAATTTTTAAAGTTTTGGCTTGAGTGAAGCACTTGGATAGCCGCATTATGAAACCTAGTGCTTTAGATGCTTTAGCGACTATGGCATCGACATGAAATTCAAACGTAAGCTTAGAATCGTGATATACCCCCAGATCTCGGATGCAATTCGTTCTAGGTAGTACTTGATCACCTAAGATATACGATGAAGGTATAATTGAGCGCTTTCGAGAATATGTTAGAACCGAACACTTAGCAGGGTTAAGATCAAGCTTACTTCCACGACAATAAGCCTCCAGACGACGTAAATCATCCTGAAGTGCAATCACGTCCACATGTGATGATATTGTGGCATAGATTTTCATATCATCAGCGAAACACAACAGTTTGGATGAAATTAAGCAAGAGTTGATGTCGTTTATATAAATAATGAAAAGTAATGGGCCGAGCAAAGAACCCTGAGGGACTCCACTGGGGACAGGCACCCAACCAGACATATAATTGCTTAATACTACAGCTTGTGACCTGTTCTCCAGATAAGAAGAAAACCATCTGAGTATAAAATATAAATATCACAAAAGTCACAAAGATAATAATTATAATAATTATTTTAATAACAATATTATCATGCATAAGGTCTTAGGTTTGATTCCCGAATAGGGCGTTGAATTTATGAATCAAATATTTATAGCTCATTGTCATAATGCGATTAATTTAATGCTTTCTGCTCAAAATCGCTGATCCGCACAAATCCTCATGTGTTTGATATTCATTCATTAGAAAATTATATTCCAGGAATCCGCTAACAATTTTGTTGAAAATCCCTTTGTTAAATTAAAGTCGTTGCAAGTCAAACTGGGAATCAGTCAAAAAGCTTCTGCTAACTTTGATACAAAGGTAAAATTGTTTAGGTATTTGTTTGACACAGTAATCTCCTGGAAGTTCTGATCCGATTTCGAAATTCATGAAAAGATAGAAAGCTACACTGTCGCTTATATAAAAATAACACAAACCTTGAAAACGGGTAATTGTTATCATCGTCTACTAATAATGGGGCGTATGACAAAATAGCTAAAAAAACATCTGGTCAACATGACATAAATGTAAAAGGGCAGTTGTTTTTTTCCGCGATTGTTTGTGATTTAGTTGTATTTTGTATTTTACACTCCCATAAAATAACAATAATACCACTTAGTTATATTGTAAGGGATAAAATAGCATCTATAGGTATACTTTTCTTGCTAATAATTTCATTATTTCTGTGGCTGCAATAGCAAGTGGCGAAGAAACACGACATACGGAAACCTGGGTCTAATGGCCTGTATTAGTCAGTAGTGAGCTAGCGTGGTGTATTTAATTGTATCATATGGAATCCTTTGTAGGCACTTAGACCCCCATTCGGTCCATTTTAGCGTGAGGGTTCTGGCCAGATTAGTTCTAAACAGTAGCATACACACTTCCTAAAAAAATGTTACAGTACACAGTACAGTGTGTATAGTATTAACATAATAATTAACATTTATTTAAACAGCATTAAACAAAATTTTTTAATAAAAAAAATTCATTAATCGGAACCTTCACAAGTTCCTACCAGTTACATTTTAAGGTTACTGGTAGTAAGTTTTCGATTTATCGAAGTTTTTAACATATTAATGTTTTTTTTTTTCAATTTACCCAAACCAAAAACTGCAAATCGTGAGATATATACTCTTTTTTTAAAATAAAATAGTAAACTGATAGTTTTCTGAGCTCATGAAAGCTCATATAACAATTTATAAAAAAATACCAAAATCTCTGGAAATGAGGCGTTACGTTAAAGCATTACATATTTGAAACCAGCCCTTGTTTATTGAGGCAGCGTTCTCGAAATAAATATAATTATGGTACTTCACGTAAAAATTACAGGTCACACTTCCTTTTTAATAAGCTTTCTAAAATCGTAAAACAGTGGCCACTTTCACTACAATAATTTCAAAGAACGCACTCAATTACCTATCACCCTGTACGTTCTTGTTTCACAGGCTTCGCGAAGCAACCTCACTGTTTCAAGAATACTTGCGCGTTATTGTACCTATATATATCACAAAGATCGATATCCTCCTGCCCGTTTCATTTTACCACTGCGCTTTCAATTGCATTCTTCAAACACAATATTGTGCGCAAAACTGGCTGGCAACCTTTCGTTCACAACTTCAAAGCTTATTGGTGTCCGGAATTCAGTAGATATCGTATATAAAGAAACCAGAAAAAAAATAAATGTACCACCAGTTATTGGTAGAGGAGCTCGTGGCTAAATTATAACAGCCGCACGGACCAATCTTCAAGGTTAAACAACGCTTGCCGAGGTTGGTCTGTGGATGGGTGACCATATTAACATACCGAGACTCCTCCGTGCCTCGAAAAGCACGTTAAGCCGTTGCTCCCGGCTGTCATTTGTAGATCTTTGGCAGTCGTTACGGATTGTCAGAAGCCAGAAAATCTGACACCAGTCTTGCCAAGAAGTACCGTGTTGCCCAGTTAATGGGTTGTGGAGGTCTGGTAGGCAGCCGCTCCACGTAAAATACTGGTATTCAGCTGAATCCGGTTTGACTGGGAGTCGACCCCAATACAGTTGGGAAAAGGCTAGGCAGACCATCAGTTATTGGCAGCTACGATCTAGGTGCTTTCTTACATAAAGCTGTCCTGAATCGACTTCTATCGTGATCATTTACGTTCTCTTTTTTTTTATGGATGGGAAATCATCAAATGACTCCTGCCGCTCTGGGTGGAGTGGGAGGGAGTGTCAGACTCTCACTGACTAAAACCCATCCGTGCTCCTCGTAGTGCCCTTTGCTTTTCAGGGCCACGGTAACTCTTTCGAACAAAATCCGCAGCCCTGGCAGGCTCTGGCCCTAACGGGCCCCGTCTGCTTTGCTGACATCTCTTTGAGGCGCGCGTGGAACACAACGCGCCGTCGGCTTGGGCCTGGCTTTGATCGGACGGCGAGCCACCCACCGCTCACCGTCCTACGGTGGCCGGGATTCGCCCAGCGACTCCCGACGCCCGGGGCGTCTCCCTATGTTGCGGCGGCTGGGGCGTGAGGGTTGTCTTTCTCTCGCGTGGACTGCCTCCTCCTTCACTAGCAGGTGGAGGTGACGGCTTCCCATGCCTCCTCGCTCCGGACCATGGCTTGAACCAGGGCCGGACGCGAGAGGTCACCGCCGCCGATCATTTAAGTTCTCTAGTAATGAAAAACGGTTCATAATTTAATGTATCTACGAAGGGATTCTAGGGAAAGCTCAATGTACTTTATTGCAAGTTTGTCTGGCTCCTACCATAGGTATATTAATCTGACCCATCTCTGGACCAACCTTTGCATGCGATGCGTAACCTTGTACGTCGACTAGTGCGTTCCACGTTCCATTTCTAAGCCAAAGAAAGGACAGCTTTTTCTACCAATCGAGCAATTTGATTTAATACCTTTCGAATTCTTCGGACTGAAAGCAATTTTACTTGAAAACTTTTCGAGTTATGAAGATTACGCTTTGATCTTTGAGATAAGACTAGAATATTGGAGTACCAGTTTCTACTTTAACGAAGGATCGATAGATACATTATGTAAAAGAATATGATTAGAGCATTTTGCAGACCTACTTTGTCGAAAGATGGCGGAACGAACTCGACTCCTGTCGAAATGACCCGTACTAACAAAGGACAGAGTTATGTGGAAAAGAGAGTCAACTTAATATCTTTATTTCTGTTTTCGGAATTAAGTATGTCAATAAATGTAGGTAGGTGGGTCTGATCGTATTGCCAATCTACACTAATATTATAAAGAGGAAAGATTTGTTTGTTTGTTTGTTTGTTTGTTTGTTTGTTTGAAATGAATAGGCTCCGAAACTACTGGACCGATTTGAAAAATTCTTTCACCAGTAGAATCCTACATTATCGATGATGGTCATAGGCTATAGAATATTTTCAAAAAAGTTAGGGATCCGTATGAAAACTTCGATAATGTGACCCAAGGTGTGAGAAAAAATCCTTATATCGCGTACGCTGCGGAATCTATTGACAATAGAGCAAAGTGATGTACTACAGTTTTATAGAAGTCGTATCAATGCTTGGTCCGATGAAGTTGAAACACCACGGCATTTAAATGTTTTCGATAAAACAATAAGAATACCAAATGTTTGGATTTTTCGAAAATCAACTAGGTACATACATAATAAGGGGTGAAGCAGGGGTGAAAAGTTTTTAGGGGAGGAAATTATAGCTTGCTTCAATTTACGTCGGAATTCTATGAACAAACTAAAAGTGGGATAATTGAAACAGATCATGTCCCTAACAATTTCTGCATAATCAACCCCTGACGGGCTGAACGGGGTGAACAGTTGCGCTGAACCAATAATGAGAATCGTTGTGCTTAATTTTCTAAAACTAACCTTTGTAAGGGGATATGTATAGGGGCGTTGCAGTTTGTGGAGTACCTACTATCCCCACGCGGACGAAGTCGCGGGCGAAGTGCTAGTTTATAATATTTATATAAATAGATACTTTTACGAGTTCAAAGCTCAAATTCACATTTATCCAATTCAAACATACTAATTTTATTTTTCAACAAAACTTGACTTAAACTTTATTTCAAGCCATGGTAACAAAATACAATTATTATAAAGAAATAGTTCCTGCTAGGAATGAGTTGTTGAAGCCAACAGTTAACTAACAATGAAAGATGCCAACAAATTGGTTTAAATGTCTCTCGCTTTCAACTAATAGTGGAAAGACGTGAACCATTTTACTTAGTTCCAAGAACAGGGTTGGAAATATACGGGTCACAATTGTGATAGGAACCGTATGTCAAGTGAGAGCGTTTTTAAAAAGCCGATCACAAAAAAAGAACTGAACTGTTGACGGGAACAGGCACGATTCCTATTACATGGGAATAAATACAACTGGAGAAATTTGAATGTCATACGGGTATACCTTTGCTTTGAAACAACAACAACTCAACAGCAACAATATTAATAATGGTATAGTAAAATATGTTATCGATACTATCATGTAAATACTAATATACAACGTGTAACAGAATAAACGCAATACCTCTTAAGGGATCATTGTACTCATCATTATGAACAATTTTCACTATAGGACCAACACTGATATCGCGAAAAAAAATCGACTACCACATACATTTCTGATGCTGATTTTTTTCTTGATTTCGGGGTTGGTCCCACAGTAAAAGTTGTTCATAATGATGAGTACAACCCCTTACGAGGTTTTGCGTTTATTCTGTTACACGTTGTACGATAATATAATAAAGTTGAAGAGTTTGTTTGTTTGAACGCGCTAATCTCTGGAACTGCCAGTTGGATTTGAAAAATTATTTTCGTATATGATAGCCACATTCATGAGGGAAACTCCTAGGGGAACGGGAAAAAATTGGATATGCGCTTTACGAAGTCGCAAAAGCTATTTATTAATATAAACAAATTATCGGCTGAATGGATCATAAATCAATTGGTATGACTTTGTCGCAGCCAATTAGCTTAATCAGCCGTTTAATTGGTTGCCTAGCCTATTCATTTAAATGCTTCGATTTTTCAGCGACTTAAGTGACATCTTTTAATCAATAATCATCTTTTAGTCACTACCCATGTCACCTATGTCGCTGATTAAACCGTGCAGTTGTATGAAAAGGGTAGACTTTTAATGAAACGGTTGATTATGCTAGTTGGCTGCGACAACTATACAATGAGAAGCTAGCAGAAGAGAATAAAAGGTTTGCACGGATATGTTGAACAAAATATTGTAGTTGAAACGTATCCGTGCAAACCATCAATCGCTCACTCCACCGATATAGTTCATGTTCATGCCAGCACAACAGATGGAATTCCAGTTAACAATAGAGTGCAAAATCGAGATATTTAAAAAACTGTACCATAGTAAAAAAAGATTTTATGCAGCTTTTTTTATGGAACATTTTTTAAATATCGCGATATTCACTCATTTTTAACATATTAAAATGACTAAAATGTTATGTTTTTGGGTATTTAAAAACTAATAATATGCTATGATGTTCCTTTACGTACTTAATAAAGATTCTCAGATCCACTGATGATATTTTAGTGTTTTTATCGGTTCGAACAGTCGTATGAAGAAAAAAAACACTTCTAGGATCACTTGTGTGTCTGTCCGTCTGTCCAAGCTAATTTGGCCCGAATCTACTGAACCGATTCAGTTGCAATCTGGACTATGAACAAACAATTTTACCCATAAATATAATATTAGATAGATTGATTTATTTGTTTTTTTTATTGGTTCAAGCTAACTAGGCTAGCTAGCTAAGTCGGTAGTTTTTTTTTTAAGGATTGGAAATCATCAAATGACTCCTTTTGCCCTGGGCGGGGCGAGTGTCAGACTCTTTCTGTCTAAAACCCATCCGTGTTCCTCCTAATGCCCTTTGCGTTCCAGGGCCGCGGTGACTCTTTTGAACAAATTCCGCAAAAGTCGTTAGATATGCATGTCATACAGAGCTGCGAGCTGAGTATCTTTCATAACATTTTTACCCGCTCCGTTCCAATTTATCTTCCGTATATTCACACGGCGAACACAAAACTAACAAAGTTGGAAAGGACGAAGAAATTCAAATTATTTCGATAGTGAGAACAGTAACTGTTCCATTTCGCGACAAAATGACTATTGTGAAGAATCCCTTTGTACTCAAATTTCTAAATTGGTTTCAAGGTTTTTGGGGTATCAGAGGTACCTATCGAGGAAAAGGAAGACAGAAGTACTAAAGGACAATGCTCATTTTGTTAGGAGTTTTAGGCCCCTAAAAAACTTCGCATGTCACGGTGGTTTTAACTTGGTTTTGTAGACCTGGAAATACCTTTTCATAACCTGAAATCTAATGAAATAGTTTAAGAGAAATCTTATTTTTTCAGATGCTGAAATTGAGGTTATAAAACGAGTTGTTTCTTTTTGTTTTAAAGATAAAGATAAAGATAAGATAAAGATATTTTATTTGCTTAAAACATGGTATAAAAGGTGTTATTGAAAATAGATTGATCAAACATGTTTTGCTTAAAACTAAAGCGTGCAAACTTATACACTAAAATATTATGTCAAAATTGAAATTAATTACATTAAAAATTCATTTCAAAAGTCAATACTATAACAATTATTAAAAATTCATTTTAAAAAGTCATTAATACTATAATAATTATTATTATTGAGCCATTTATACAGTTGCATTTTGAATAGCTTACAATTTAATGTTTTAAAAATACTTGGTAATTTATTATACAGTCGTATACACATAGCCAAACAATTTTTATTATATTTTGCTGATCTAGGTAGGTCTTCCAGCACAAGCCTATATTGGTCACGACGACTTCGAGAGCTTTTAAATAGTTCTTCTAAATAGTCTTTCTGTGAAAAAAGACGAGTGAAAAAACATATTTTAAATCTCAAATCCTTTATTGCAATCCATAATGTACACAATATACAGGTGGTACATTTAAAAAGAAATAGAAACAATTATGGACTGATTATCTTATTATTTTAAACTATCATTCATTCATGTAAACTATTTACATGAATGAATGATAGACGATGACGACATTTTTCATTTTTTATTTCAGGTATTGTATTATTTATTATACTTAGTTTCTAACATCTACTTCCCTCCAAATCAAACAGGAGTCAGAATACTATTTCATTTAGCCGGATAACATTGCCTAAACAACAACCATCGAACTGCAAATCTCGGTACCAACCAACCGCACCTGACTGAATATCAACATTTCACACACCGCTTGTCATATTAATACGTATAGTGAATGTATGATTATTGAATACAATAATACGCGCCACCAACGATCACGGTACGGTAGGCGGGTGATCGAATTCAAGCGATATTCATTCTTGCGTGGCACGTGCCAGTATGGATCATTTTCAATCATTATGATCACTGGCTCCGATCGGGTTACCATGGCGATTTCGTTCCCGGGATCAGTCTTGAGTTTATTTTTAAGGATTTCTTCTGACGATACTCAAAACTTTGTGCCTAAATAAAGGAAATAAGCAAAAGTGAAAATTCTTACCACAGGCAATGCACAGAAATTACTTAATTGTGTAGGCCCTGTACCTACATCCAAAAGTAACTATTATTTCGGCTTCCCTTTGCAACCATGGCAATTTCAAGTATCTATACCTTTCCTTGTAAAACGTTAATAGGTAGTTGCTTCCGTTTACAAAACTTTTACCCTTCATTACAGTCTGTTTTTCCCCGGAATTAGGGGGAAAGACTCGCCTACATTTATCTTTGCCCATTTTTTTCAGACTACTGTTATTTTCTTAAAGGAATTTGTTTCAATTTGCTTTAGGAAGCGCCGACTCGTTTCTTCATTGGAGACGTGACGACATTTCTTTTATTGTTCGTTGAGTTTAAGAATATTATGTTTGTAAAATGTGTACTTGGTTTTGCTCGTGAGTTTTGCTTTGTCCTTTCCGATTGCTTTATACTTTCGCGCTAGCGAAGTTGCGATAACATGATAGTTTTTAAACGGATCATCTCGTGATTGTATATACTGAACGAGAATCAACCATACATTTTATTGAAAATACTTTGTTCATCAAGTTGGGACGTACTTCTAGTCTATCAATACGATATTATTAAAACAATATTATATTTGATGACACGGTTGGCGCAGTGGTTGAGCAGTTGACTGCTGCGCTGTGTGTCGCGGGTTCGATTCCCACACGGAACAAATATTTGTATGGCCTACAGATAGTTGTTCCGGGTCTGGCTGTTTGTGTATGTAAGTTTGTATGTTTGTAAACGCACCCACGATACATAAGAAATTCCTAGTGTAGGGCAATGTTTTTTCCAAAAAAAAAAATATATTTTGTGCAAATCAGTCAAAATTATGTATTATTAAAATACAACAAATTCATAAATGTTTACATGCATAATTATATCAGTTACAGTATTTAGGTATTACTCATTACGTGTTTAAAGTTTTAAAACAAGGTCACGACCGTATTGAGAGACAAGATCACCCAAACTAAAAAAAATAAAAAATATTTTTTTACAAAAAAAAAGTTCTTAAAATAAATGTCTTATTCAAATCCCAAGAAACTCGAAACGTATGGGGACCTCAAGATCCCGCATTATATGTATATGGGGTCGGGGGATGTCAGATGATATTGACAAGCGGATCCAGGGATCTCAATAAAGCAGTCAATCCTGCTATTACATCCACCGACGGCAAAACGAAAGCTCTTTGTTTGCACAATATGTTTTGTTTGAAAAACAAAAAATGAAGAACAATGTGAGAGATATGAGTAAGTATTGAATAAAAAAAATATGTTAAGAGCGTGCACGCTGTATGTCATTTCATACAAACTTTCAAGTCCTCATTCTTCAAAATGAATGAACCGATTTTAATGAAACTTGGTATGCATACGCTAGATATCCAGGTCTAAATAGTTATCTATCTACAGATTGCAATCAGTCAAACCTCGAGTCGCAAAATTAAGATGTTTTACTTTTTCTCAATATTCTGATAGTACCCAATCAAACCAAACAAACAAAACCAAAAGTTCCGTATGGTGTCGGATGTAAAAGAATAGCACCATTCCATCACTTTCCGTGAGTGTCGTAAGAGGCGACTAAGGGACTCACCAGATAATGGGCAGCAGCATTCTCTGTAGGTAGACACATTTTAATAGCTACACTGCGATCACCAACCCGCCTGCCAAGCGTGGCGATTATGGCAAATCCAGAGGAGGCCTCTGTCCAACAGTGGACGTCTTTCGGCAGATATGATGATGATGATGACCCCACCCATGATATTTACATTGATTTCTAATCAAAATTGATCACCGTACCCAATCACATACCATATTTTATCGCAGCAATGTTTCCGTATAGGTTCGTTTCACCAATAGCTCCGAATCAGAGGCGTAAATTGGCTATACGTTCGACGATGCAGCGCGGCTGCCTAAACGATGACCAGTTTGAGCAAAGGTTAGTTAGGCCACTTAGTGGTGGTATTCTGCTAGCGAGCAAGCTATGGTATGTTGACAGATGCATTGAAAATGTTGTGATGTAATGAAACGTCAACTCTTTAACATCTCTTAGTACACTGTTATCTTAGAAAGTTATTAAACAGACGATATAAATAAATATTAGCAGTGTGGACAAGGTTACGCTTGGAGTTTTTCTACGTGGCCAAAATCAGAAATTATGAGATTTGCAGACGAACGAATGTAACCGACATAACCCGAATTATTGTCTATGCCAAACTTAAGTTGCAGCGGGCAAGCCATATTACTCCTAAATCGCATGACTGATCCAGACTCCAGACTGAGATTGGACTAAGTCGCGAGACTGGCAACTGCGTACAGGAAGACGCAGGGAGTCCGATAAATTGGTGAAGGCCGCGAGGCCGTTGTAGATGCAACACAAAACCTTGTAATGTCGGGGAGGTCCATGTTCAACAGCGAAAGTCTTTCGGATGAAATGATCATAATTAGCTATGTAGAAGAAAAAATAATGGGTTCAATTCCTAGGTTTTTTTTTATTTTTATTGAGGAATGTGCTTGCTCTTGACCTCGATCACGCCTGATGGATGAGGTCTGTGATGGAGCGAGCGTGCCCAGAAGATGCATGTTTACTCTTGCTTTGAAGGCAGACGGGTTATATGTGGAACTCAGACGCTGGCAGAGAGTTCCACACTTTGGCTGTACGCATAATAAATGTGGATGAGAAGCGCTGACTACGACTAGTCGGGACCTATCGACGAAGTGCGGATGGTACTCAGCAGTACGTCTGGTATTTCGGTAGTAAAAGATCTATGGTGGGATCAGGTCATTGAGTTCACACTCTCCGAAGTACAGTCTGTAGAAGACCAACAAGCAACACTACGCCGATGAGCCAGGCTGTGAAGCTTAGCCACTAACGTCTTCTCGCCTAGCAAGCAAGCTGGCAGCAACCTGTTATTCGCTGAGCCATCCCATATGTGGTTGCAATACTCCATACAGGAACGGACTTGGTCAGGAATCGGAGTATTATTGGGTTTTTACATACGGACTAAAATGACTAAAAAGACTAGACTGAAGAAACAGAGAGTGCACCTGAGTTTGCGCATACACTTGTTATCTATATCTCCTTCGCACTTGGTAAATCTTCGTTTAGATTGGTCACTGTGATCGGAATTCAATCGAGAGAATGTTTATTAGTAAGATGAATATTTTTGCCTTAATACCAATCAACCTCTTCAACTTCACCTATCGCTACGACTGTACGAAGTTTCGTCTCTGTTGGTTTAATCTATGGCTCGAAGCCTATGTGCCGAACACACATTGCATAATTATAGAGGAAGCAGTGATTGATGATGATTTCTATATGTACATTGCTGCCGTCGTGTGCCATTCATTATTGATTAGGCAGGGTGGGTGTTTTTTTGAGCAGCGACAAAGCGGCTGTGTTTAAGGGCTTATGAACTGAGTCTACAAATCCAAAAGAATCACCAAGATAAGTGGCGGTGGGCAGGACACATTGCCTGCAGAACAGATAGTCAATGGGGTCCATAGGTTGATGTAGCGTTGGTAGGTCTCGCAAGATGGACCGATCTGGTAAAGACCGCGGGATTCCGCTGAATGACCATTGCATACGGAGACTCGTCCGAGCCTCAATTTTCGTGTTTTTTGACAGATTGCGACTGACACGCGAATGCGAAAGTTGGTTATAAATGAGACGAATTGGCACTCAGGTCATACTAAATTACACCTAATATTTAACTTTGTATAAAGAACTACTAACAGAAATGACATACGTTTTCACTTGAAGCCTTTCCAAGTAAAAAATAATTAATTATGCTTGATCTTTTGAGCTTTCAGTGGCTTCACGCAAAGTCCTAAGCATAGGGATTGAGCTCACGAGCGCTCACTCAATTCACGCCTTAGCCGCTCTGCTATTCGCGCAGTTCGTTCGTGTGTATACAGGATGATTTAAAATATCAATGGCAATCTTTCAAAACTTGGAGCGATTGCCCCACCCTCCGATACTGGTACTCAGCTGTATTTAGTTAGACTGGAAGCCGACCCCGACATGGTTGGGAAAAAGCTATGCAGATTGAATTATCTTTCAAGATATGAACATATCAATCAATCAAATTATTTACTTGCTAGAATATAAGTATACAATACAATAATATGGAATGTTATAGTTGAGCCATACATACGCATAACTTATTAAAATATAAAAGAATAGAAAATATTGATTGGACACCACAACAACACACAACAACAAGAAACACATTTTCAACATTATTTTATTCAAATCATGTTATAGTTTTTAAGCTATAAGTGCTCATAAGGTCCAGGCTTTAAAGCCCTAATTTAATCTTATCTAATAAGCCCGTTGTGTACCTAATGTCCCTTTTCCAAACATGTATGTGGTCTGCCATTTTGTTAAGTTTCGAGACTAACCAAACCCAACACTAATCTCTTGAATTGCGGGATTTGTTCGAAAGAGTCACCACGGCCCTGGAACGCAAAAGGCATTAGGAGGAACACGGGTGGGTTTTCAGTCAGTAAGAGTCTGACACTCCCTTCCACTCAATCCAGAGCGGCAGGAGTCATCTGATAATATACCAACCTTAAAAAAAAAAACTCAAAGAAATTGCTTCTTCCTATTGTGAAGAGTTAAGTGTGACCCGACAAAATGGATGGGAATGACATTAGGTGATGACGTTTCCTTTCCACACCTGATGTCATTCCCATACATTTTGTCGTCAGCGTCTGACGTTAACGCTACAGAAAAGTTTTTTGTCTAGGCCTGCAGATCAGCAGCTGATTTTAATTTAAAATATTTCCAATACATTTATAACTCCACCTGTATAACATTCCTACAAAAACACTTGCGTGCACCATTATCGACGCTATCCTTCAAACAATTGCTCCAGAATATGTATATTACGCGTAAAATCGAGCGTCATCGCAACTGGGACGCGTCGGGGTCACGTACGGATCACGTGGGCTCCTCGTATGAATCACGTACGAACTAACACGCTACACGTACAACTCTATACTGAATACGTGTCGAATTAGGTGCATTATGATGGCACTAAGTTTAATTGTTTTGAGAAAGGATAATCCTAAACGGTGCGGGTGAAATTGATACTTTAAGGGGTTTGTGTACACGGTGGAGCATACGGTCTGCCCTGCTTGGGCGGAGCACCGCCGTGTCTTCATCGAGGCGATCGGCGGCGGCGACCTCTCGCGTCCGGCCCTGGTTCAATCCATGTTTCGGAGCGAGGAGGCATGGGAAGCAGTCACCTCCTTCTGCGAAGCAGTAATGCTAGTGAAGGAGGAGGCGGGCCGCGTGAGACAGAGACAACCCAAACGCCCCAGCCGCCGCGGCATAGGGCGACGCACCGGGCGTCGGGAGTCGATTCCCGGCCACCGTAGGTGCGGGTCTACGGACGGCAAGCGTTGGGTGGCTCGCCGTCCGATCAAAACCAGGCCCAGACCGACGGCGCCTTGTGTTCCACGCGTGCCTCAAAGAGATGTCAGCATAGGAGTAGGGGCCCGTCAGGGCCAGAGCTTGCCAGGGTTGCGGATTTTGTTCGAAAGAGTTACCGCGGCCCTGGAACGGAAAAGGCACTAGGAGGAGCATGGATGGGTTTCAGTCAGTAAGAGTCTAACACTCCCTCCCGCTCCAGCCAGAGTGGAAAGGGTAATTTGATGATTTCCCATCCTTAAATAAAAAAAGAAAGGGGTTTGTGGTCGCTTCGATGTTATGGGATCAGCTTTTTAAGTTTTAGATCTGGCAGAATGCTCTTTTGTGTCGTTTTTAGGGTTCCAAACGTCCGTATGAATCAACGGAACCCGTGCAGGGTCACTCGTGCATCTGTCTGGCTAGTTGGCTGTCTGTCTGTCATGAGAGTATTTTGAGTTAAGCGCGTGTCAAACTCTACTTTCATACCAAATTTTGACAGGTTTCAGGCTAAAATAAAGTTCGAGAAATATTCAACTTCAAATTTTTAATCAGCAATCGGGGTAAATACTGTCAAAAGTTACTTTGTAATCTTCTATTCTTTATCTTAACTATAATATTATAAATGCGAAAGTGATTTTTGTTTGTTACGTTTTCACGCTAAATTGACTGAACGGATCGTCATGAAATTTGGCAGATATATAGCCTGGGATATGGAGAAGGACATAGGCTACTTTTTTACGCGATAACCGACATACACGCGGGAGCCGGGCAAAAGTTAGTTACATTATAAATGCGAAAGATTGTATGGACGAATGGATGTTTGTTTTTTTGTTACTCAATCACGTCAGAACGGCTGAACGGATCTTGATGAAATTCAGCACAGAAGTAGATTATGGTCTGGAATAACACATAGGATACTTTTTATCCCAAGAGTATTTCGACAATCTCAGGCGGAGCCGCCAGCGGCAGGTAGTGTATAAAATTGGGTTACATTGATTCAGGACATTTCGTCCAAGTCTACACCCTCAGGTCAACCATCAAGTCTATTTAAAGTTAAACCAGCAAAAAACTATACTTTACATTTTCAGGCTAAGCCCCCATAGCACATGCATAATGAGTATTACTTACCTACTAGGCCACGATACACAAACATGGCTGCCACTCGGGTTTGTGTGCTGTCATAACATTTTACTACGCCTAGTTTCAATCCAAGCAGAAGCATCGCAAATTCTACTTTAAGTTATAGGCATTTGGGTCATTGGACATGAGGCACAATCGCCACATAATTACGAGAAATTTCGTGCTCTCACAGAGATAAAGTTAAATTTGATTGGAGGCTAGCGTTTTCTGGTGAGAGATCGTGAATTTTCAAGAAAAAAAAATAGTCAATTATAAAAAAAAAAAAAATTAAACATTTGTTGACATCATCTTTGAGCAATTTTATCCCTTGATCATATTACAATAAGTTTGTCAAATAGTTCTAAATTCAGAAAATCATTGTCAATTCTACTACTTTTAAGCATCATTTGCATGTCAGTCGCAATCTGTCAAAATTGTTTGGAAATTTAGTCTTTTTTGTCAGATTACGATGTTGCCTAAAATTGAGTAGAATTGGCCTTCTGGTATAGAAAAATAATTGTTATTTGACCTTTGCTAAAAACTAGCATGACCCGACAGACGTTGCGACGTCTGTCACTGTGACTGCGGCAGTGATAGTGTGTACTGTGGCAGTGACAGCTAGGAACAGTTTTGGGAACAATAAAAATGCGTGTGTCTTCATTTTTCCGTGCACTTTTTCTCTTTAAAGGAACCTTCCGCCAGCTATATCGAATAATTGAATAAATAAAGTTAAGTGAATTAGTCTAGCAATTCTCGAGTCTTGCGCTTAGTACCATTATTTAACTTTTTTTTTTTGATTAAGTAGAAAAAAAATTCTTACAAGAAAAGCTCAAGCTGCAATACAGTTTCTAAGCTCAGTCGTAGCCTTACAAATCCTTCTTCTAAATCAGTGTACTATACAAACAAATCCGCGTGCAAAACTACCAGCTTACGGAGTAAATGTATTGGAAACATATTCGCTGTGACCCTAGCAATACTGAGGCAGCAGCGACGTGTGCGCGAACAAATACATGAGTATTTACCCTTTATAATAGATATGGGGCCAGGAGAATAGCGATTAACACTTCGGCCTATACGCAGTTACAGGCTGCTGTTTTATAGACCTCATCTACCGCTTTCCACTAGGCGTGATAAAAAAATTCAAAAAAACAGCACTCCATTATCTTTAGAAATATACTTCATATAAGTTTGTATTGAACTCGTAATCTATTATATGAAGTAATAGTTCGTTGAGAAATTTAAGTTTGTTGTATCAACAATGATAATAATTAAGAAATGCTGCACAAGCTAAGTATGACATACTTCAGCTTGTATCTTATATCAAAAGTCAAAACTTTTATTTCAAGTAGACGCGTGGGAGTACCAGTGCCTCAAGGCATCTTCTGGGCACGCTCGCTTCATCATGGACCTCATCTATCGCTTTCCATCAGGCGTGATCGAGGTCAAAAGCTAGCTCATTCATAAATAAAAAAATAAAAAAAAGACCATTAAAAAGCACTTTCAACATTTGCAGTTAAAAATAATAAAATGTCTCTAGTCGCTTTCGCAAAGGTAGAACTTCTTTTGGAGAAGAACTGACAAGAAACTCATTACCTCCAAAAAACAGTTTTTTTTAGTACGCCTAAAACTCCAAATCTTCACTTCATTCCTACCTCCCAAAACGAACTAAAAAAACTCATAATAAAAACAAAACACAACTAGAGAACAAACTTCTCCAATTTCCATCCCAAATTAAATTATCATAAGCTGTGTCCCCCGCTAGTTTCGGGGCCAGCCTGTAGATTGCTTCGCCGTTTCACTGAGCCGTATGCACTGTCCCTGCGTCGAATGAAAGTTAAGTTCTAGCTATTGCTAGATCCTCGCTAGATCGTTTTATTGTCTATAAACGTTATTATTGTGAAAACAGTACGGGTAATGGGGTGGAGTCTATATTTGTGCAGATATTTTCTGTCGTGTTTTTTTTTATTGAAAATTACATTTCTTTCCTTAGTAGTAAGTTGGAGAATTACATCGAAGTGGCAATTTCTCGACTTTAGTAGACAAAGAAAGAAAGAAATAATTTGTTTATGTGGGACTCACAAAGACACACAAATGTAAAATAAATTAAAAATTAACAATAACATTATAATACTAAAAGCTTAAAAACCAACTTCCAAAAAACACAACAAAGTTCAAAATAACTTTAATTTCGGAAGTCGGTTTCTTTTTTTGATGAAAAAGTTTTTTATTTTTCACTTTTTAGTGGTACCCCACACCTAACAACACCACTAGAAAGTCACAGGAAAGCAAAAATACGCAATTTCGTATACATGGATGATTTTTCCGCATATTTTTTCCAGCTATTTGGATTTAATAACCAAACTACAGAACCGATTTTGATAAAATTTCAATGGGACCATTTGGGCAGTGTACCCTTTCCAACAAAAAAAGATTTTTTCAAATCGGTTGGCAAGCGACCGAGTTATGCCCGAACAAACATAAAAAAAAAATACAAACATCCGAATTGAGAACCTCCTCCTTTTTTAGAAGTCGGTTAAAAACAAAACGAATTTTACCGGTGCGAGACCAAAAAGGTCTCAATCTCAGCATAATCTGCGGATATTTAAAAAAAAATAACACAGCGTTGGTATGTACGATTGGGCCCGTGTGCGTTCAAATTCGCATCCATCATGGTTGCAAGCTGTCAAAACCACATTTTGACAAGATTACAAGAGGAAGCTGCTTTGTGTCATCGAAACTTCCAAACACATCGATTGATGGCGATTTTATTATTGAAGTTTTCAGCTGTTTTATTGTCATCAACTCATTAATGGGGTTGTGTTTTTTGTAGAACAGACTTATTCAACTCGCTATCCACTTGATTAGCTCCTGTATAAAAGCCCCGTTTGAGAGCAAAACTTTCTACGCAATCTCGAAATAAACACTTAAGAATAACCTCAAACAATCATAATTTTAGCAGAAATATCGGTATTCTTTCTCTGAAAGCCGGCTTTCATTACACAGCCCACAGAGCTTGGAGACGCCTCGATAAGGCCATTTTTAGAGACGGTATTATTAAAAACCTACATATTCATACAAATACAAATTGGATATTTGACTACTATAATACTGTACTTACTAAAAATACTTATGTACTTGATATGCCATTTTTTTAGATTTACAAATGTATTTTACTTTCCTAGAGGTAAAATCCAGTAATATTAGAAATCTAATTAAAATCCAGTCCCTTGCTCTGCGCACATTGCAGTTGTGCTGTTCGCCTTTGGCTTTTCAAAATCAAAATTCTAGAGCCGGGTCCAATTTATCAATCTAAACATAATCGAGGGACCCCTACCCAAACACACAATAAAAAACATCCTAATCCGTCCAGCTCTTTAGGAGGTGTTGAGTGACACATAAACGTAAAGGATTATATTATTTAAAAAAATAACTGTCAAAAAACCCGACCGCTAAAAACGACATCAAATCCAAACAAATCGCTTTTCAATCAGTCTGATGCAGTTTGTGGCCTCAGATCTGTGATTGAACTGCATCAGACTGCTTGAAAAGCGACTTTTTTGGAACTTTTTAGTCGTTTTTAGTGGTCGGGTTTTTTGACAGTTATTTTTTTAAATAATATAATCCTTTATATATATTTTTTTTTTTATAAGTATTTTTTTTTTGTGAGTTACCGGGCGCCATTTTGTATAGCCTATATCACTACCACAATTCTGACGAATTCAACGACACCCTATTTGTCATGTCATGGGCGTGCCAAAGAAAAAAACATACATACATACAAACATACAAAAATACATACGTGCATACATACGCTCGAAGAACATTACTCTCCTTCTGACGCAGTCGGGTAAAAAGAAATACCCATTTTATGATTAGCAACGGCATCATTTTTCTCTAATCAATGCCAGCGCGGCAGTTCCGTGCTCTACGGCGAAACTTAAAGCGTTTATGTTCAAACAATAGAACGTAAACGTCACTACGATCGTTTCCTACGTAGGTTTACGTTCTTTGTTTTATACTTCTTGTTTTCATACCTAGATTTTTTTGCAACATGATTATGAACGGTGCGATAATACTAGTATTATAAGATTCTTTAGAATTCAGTGATTTTAGCGAGTACGATTTACGCTGTATAGTTGAAACTGAAAATTCTGTTTTGTTAATTTTTGGGTCAAATGTGAAAAATGTGTTTTTATTTTTGTATTTTTGTAGTATGTTTTCAGCGGTAGTTTAAACAATAGAGCTGCACCCGTATGTAGTATTTACACATTTTTTTCAGTACTTCTAGTTTTATTTGCAATGTGTCGTAATATTCGAAGTTCCTTTTTCATTTCAGGCTGTGAAAAAATTCGTTTTACATACTGCTGAATGAATGTCTAAAGAAATACTTGGGCTTGAAACTGGAGTAGCTGCACAAAGTTCGCTAGTACACTGCATTTAAAGCAGTCTGTAATAAGAAAGTTCTTCGTGCTACTTCGGAGCTGTTCGTGAAACTTCGGGAGTGTTCGTGCTTCCTCGAGCTTGTCCGCCAAAGCGTCGACTAGAGCTCGAGCCGTTTTCTTTTCTCGTCACTTTAAGAAAATAATTGTCCTTTTGAGTAATCAGTTTAAGTTAATTAGAAGAGTTGAACGCGACTTCTGTTTCTGGTATTTTTTCGCTTTTTAAAAAGACCTAGATATTTATATTTTTTTCATGTAAGAACAAGTTTATGGTTACGTGGTATGGGTCGTGGTATAAATAATAAGTAACTCGCGTTATAGACGATATTTTATTGTCCACAAGTCCTTACACGTGTACACAAAGTTCAGAAGGCACAATAGGCACAAGTTCATAAGCACAAGCACAAGTGTACAGATGCCTACACCACTACCCTCCAGAGACCGTCAAGGGCGATAGAAGTCAGTAAATTTAACTCGCCTCCCGGAACGTGTTGTGTAACTCGGCGGCACTACTGGTGAGGGTTCCTCCACCTGGTCAGACAGAATGAAGGCAGGCTTCAGTCGGTCAATGGAAACTGTAACTTCTTTGTTTTTAACGACTATTTTAAAGATCTTGTCCCCTCGTGTGATGATTTTATATGGCCCAGAATAAGCAGGCTGGAGAGCACCCCGCAATGCGTCTTCGCGGAGGAAAACGTGACCGCAAGTTTCTAGCTCCTTATATACAAACACTTTGGGATTGCAGTGGCGGGAAGCTGGTACCGGTCGCAGTTTCTCGGCGAAATTTCTAAGCCTCGCAGTAAATTCAGCTGTGTCTGATGTACCGTTGACTGTTGGCTCAAAAAATTCTCCGGGTAACCTTAGCGGCTCCCCGTACAGCATTTCCGCAGAAGAGGCTTGGAGGTCTTCCTTAAAGGCAGATCTTACGCCTAATAAGACCCATGGTAAAGATTCCGTCCATCTATCGTTTGCATGGCAGACGATCGCGGCCTTCAGCTGGCGGTGAAACCGTTCAACCAAACCATTGCATGCCGGATGGTAGGCTGTCGTCCGCTTATGTTCGAATCCGGCTATCTTCGAGAGACATTGAAACAGGGCCGATTCGAACTGTCGACCGCGGTCGGTTACAATGTCTGTAGGGCAACCGAACCGAGATATCCAAATGGACAGCAAAGCCTTGGCCACCGTTTCCGCTGTAATATCTTGTATCGGTACTGCCTCTGGCCACCGTGTAAATCTATCCACGGCTGTTAAGCAGTACCGATAACCTTGGGAAAGTGGGAGAGGACCAACCAGGTCAATATGGATCTGCTTAAACCGGGCGCGCGGTAAGTTATAAGTGCCAAGAGGAGAAGTCACGTGACGGTTGACTTTCGTCCTCTGACACGGTATACAAGCACGCGCCCAGTCCCTACAGTCTTTTCGCACGCCCGGCCATACAAACCGCTCGGCTATCAGCTTGGCCGACGCATTGCTGCCAGGGTGGCTTAAAGAATGCAAGCTATTAAAGATTTGCTTGCGAAATGGTTTAGGTACGTATGGCCTGGAAGCTGAAGTACTGACGTCGCAGTACAGGGGAATTCGGCTTCCTGGGACAGTTATTTTTTTAAGCTGCAGAGAAGTACCTTCGCTCAAGAGCTTACAGAGTTCTGAGTCAGAAGTCTGAGCTTGAGCTAGTTTCTCGAGGTCTACGGGGTCTGCTAGCTCTTCAATTCGCGACAAGGTATCTGCAACCACATTATCCTTACCAGAAATGTGGCGGATATCTGTCGTGAATTGGGAAATAAAATCTAAGTGCCTATACTGCCTAGGCGAACAGTTGTTCTTCCTTTCATTGAAGGCAAAACTAATTGGCTTATGGTCAGTATAGACTATAAAATGGCGAGCTTCTAGCATGTGCCTAAAATATTTAATGGCCTCATAAATTGCTAGAAGCTCCCTGTCATATGGTGAGTATTTAACCTGCGAAGGACTCAGTTTCCTTGAAAAAAAAGCTAAGGGCTGCCACGCATCATCTTTGAACTGCTGCAGGACCGCTCCGATGGCCATGTCGGAGGCGTCTGTAACAACTGCAAGCTTAGCGGTGCAGTCCGGATGAGCTAGAAGAGCAGCGTTGGTCAGGCTTTCTTTGCAGGCTTCGAAAGCAGCTAGTGTGTCGCCTGTCAAGGAAATTGGCTGTGAGCCTTTGGCGGAGCCTGTTAGTAAGGCGTGAAGTGGGGCTTGAATTTCGGCTGCTTGAGGGAGAAATCTCCTATAAAAATTAATCATGCCTAGGAAGCCTCTTAGCTGGCGAACATTGGTTGGTGGTGGATAATCCTTGATCGCCTGAACTTTAGCATCAAGTGGCTTAGTACCACTCTCGGTAATCCGGTACCCTAGAAACGTTACCTCCTTCACACCGAAAACGCATTTCGAAGTGTTCACCAACATGCCATATTCCTTCAGCCTGTTAAAGACCTGACGTAGGTGATCCTCGTGCTCCTCTGGACTTCTAGAAAAAAACTTTTTCACAAAAAAAAAGAAACCGACTTCCAAAAAAACTACAAAGTTCAAAATAACTTTAATTTCGGAAGTCGGTGTTTTCGGTTGCTTCTTCGTTATTTGACACCGACTTCCGAAATTAAAGTTATTTTGAACTTTGTAGTTTTTTTGGAAGTCGGTTTCTTTTTTTTTGTGAAAAAGTTTTTTATTTTTCACTTTTTAGTGGTACCCCACACCTAACAACACCACTGGAAAGTCACAGGAAAGCAAACAAAAATATGCAATTTCGTATACATGGATGATTTTTCCACATATTTTTTCCAGCTATTTGGATTTAATAACCAAACTTCTGATCCGATTTTGATAAAATTTCAATGGGACCATTTGGGAAGTATACCCTTTCCAACAAAAAAAGAATTTTTCAATTCGGTTGGCAAGCGACAGAGTTATGCCCGAACAAACATAAAAAAAAAAAAAAAAAAAAAAAAAAAAATACAAACATCCGAATTGAGAACCTCCTCCTTTTTTAGAAGTCGGTTAAAAAAAGAATTTTTCAATTCGGTTGGCAAGCGACAGAGTTATGCCCGAACAAACATAAAAAAAAAAAAAAAAAAAAAAAAAAAAAATACAAACATCCGAATTGAGAACCTCCTCCTTTTTTAGAAGTCGGTTAAAAACACGAGAAAATCGTCCAGGTAACAATATACGAAGTCTAATCCCCTCGTCATTTCGTCCACGAACCGCTGAAAAGTTTGGCCCGCATTCCTAAGACCGAACGTCATAAATGGAAATTCATATAATCCAAATGGCGTTGTGATGGCGGTCTTAGGAATGTCCTCGGGGCTGACAGGTATCTGATTATATGCTTTCTCTAAATCTAGCGTGCTGAAGACTTTACACCCAGTTATACTATGAGTAAAGTCATGGATATGTTTAATCGGATACCTGTCAGGCACGGTACGGGCATTCAACTTACGGTAATCGCCGCAAGGACGCCAGCCGTTGTTTTTCTTTGGCGCTAGGTGTAGCGGTGATGCCCACGGGCTCTCAGAAGGTCTAGCTGTACCAAGGGTCAGCATAGACTGGAACTCTTTTTGGGCAACCTTAAGCTTGTCCGGTGCTAAACGACGAGGTGAAGAGCAAACTGGAGGGCCTGGTGTCGTGCGTATGTGGTGTACTGTTTTGTGTGATGTGCAGTGTGCCTTACCAGCTGGTCGAGTAATTTCCGGAAACTCGCTGAGAATTTTATGATGCCGAGTCTCACCAGTCACGACTTTAACAGAAGAAATGTTATTACAATTAGCTACCGCAGCAATAGTAGAAATAGTAGTTAATTTATCAATTAGGCGCTTGTTACGACAATCAACTATGAGATTATAAAAGTTTAAAAAATCTACGCCTATTATTGGCTTCGTAACATCAGCTACAATGAAACGCCATTGAAAGGTTCTGCGTAAACCAAAATCTAATTCTAAATTTATACAACCATATGTAGCTATACTAGAACCATTAGCTGCACACAAACTATAGTCCGTACGAGCACGACGATCATGAAGCACTGACCGTGGGAACACGCAGAGGTCGCTCCCTGTGTCGACCAGGAACTGCGTCTTCGAAGATCGATCAGTAACAAACAGGCGACCAGAAGCGGGCAAAGGGCAATCGTCGGTCGCCATTACCGACCGCCCTTGGAGTTTTCCGCCTTGTAGTCGCAGGGCCGGATACACTTGTTGGCCTTTTCTCCGAACTTGTTGTGGTACCAACAATTGGGGAACTTTTTGTAGTTCGATAGAGAGCGCTGCCTCGAACTGCTGCGAGTGTTTCTGGTGGAACGGGAGCGTGAACGGCTGTTCCGACCTGACATCTGCTGGAACTGTCGACGAAGCTCAGCTATTTCCTTAGTTAGTTCGTTCAGACCTGAAGTAGGGACAGCGTCGCTCACAGCGGCAACCTTCGGAGTTGTCGTAGCCAGGTCGTTCACTCTGTCGGCTAAGTCAGCTAGATCCTCGAGAGAAGTTGCCCCTGGTTGACCTGCGAGCACTGTCTGGATGCCATACGGTAAGCGGCTAACCCATATCGTCCTCAAGAAGTCGTCAGGAACGTTTGAGCCTGCTAGGCTTTTCAAGTGGCGAAGAAATTGTGATGGCCTGCGGTCGCCAAGCTCCTCATGCATCAACAACTGTTTGATCTTCTTCTCATTAGACACGGTGAGTCGCTTGATTAGCTCGGTCTTCAGTCTTTCATACTTGTTAGTGGCAGGCGGGCTAATAATTATATCTTTTATCTCTCTGGAGTGTTGATTATCGAGATGTCCGATGACATAATTAAATTTAGTGACATCGCTGGTTATTCCAGCTATACTAAATTGGCCTTCGACTTGGGCAAACCAAATCTCTGGCTCTTCAGCCCAAAACGGGGGCACTCGTACGCCGACTTTAAAAACATTGCTGGGATCTATCGACATCCCCCCATCACTAGTGCTAGGTGACGGTAACGTTGCCGCGCCTTGTGCGTCTTTAAACATATCGCTTTCCATTGTTCTTCACGGGGTCACCAGTATGGTTACGTGGTATGGGTCGTGGTATAAATAATAAGTAACTCGCGTTATAGACGATATTTTATTGTCCACAAGTCCTTACACGTGTACACAAAGTTCAGAAGGCACAATAGGCACAAGTTCATAAGCACAAGCACAAGCACAGTATAGAGTAGCGGAAGGATGAAAGTAGAAGATTGATAGACAGACGAAGCATGGTTGAAAATGAGATTACATGAAAAAGCAAAGGTAATTCGCGATACCGCGTGTTTACAATATTGAGGCGACAAGCGTGCGCTCCGCGTCGAGGTGTGATCCTGACTGGTTTGACCTTGTGCGGTAAAAGGCATGCGCCCGCGCAGCCGTAGCCGGCCGTATATAGCTATTGATAGTTGTACGGATATTGGTAATTAGTGATGATGGTTCGCTCGATAGTTTATGACCATCGACTATCGATAGTAAATTTATCGATCAACTGGTAAGGAAGTATGTATGTTAGTATTCAGTGATTGGTTTGTAAATATTAGATTAAGTTTAAGACATAGATAAATATAATAATGTAAATAATTTAAATCAAGTGTACAGATGCCTACAAGTTTATAATTATCTTCTTGTTATAGAATAATCTTAAATCTACAATATACTTATCCAATCTGTAACCATTTGACAATTCAGATTGTTTATATGATGGTCACCAAACTAGGCAGAATTAGTAGTCAGAATAATTTTACCGGTCTATATAATAATTAATAAATATTATTATTTAAATAATATATTTGGCGCGAACTTTACCAATGTAACTGTGTGCGATCATGTAATGGGGGTCGAATAGCTGTCACTAGTGTCAGTTTAAATTGTTGTGAAATAATAATTCTGACAGCTCTTGAGCGCGGTTTAAATGCGCTGATCGAGTTCAGTTAAAATGGTGTAATTGACCAACTAACGGAGAAAATGATGATGGCTAACATCCTACTTATTAATAAAATTGTATTCGGGACAACAGATAGACATAACATTGAGGACGTTGTTAAATATTGCTTATCATTACTGCTTACTCATCATTATGAACAACTTTTACTATGGGACCAACCCCGAAATCGCGAAAAAATAATCAGCTGTTCAGTACATTTTGTCGAGTTTTGTGCACGGAAATGTATGAGGCAGTCGATTTTTTTTTCCGCAATTTTAAAGTTGGTCCCATTGTGAAAGTTGGTCATAATTGTGAGTATACTGATCCCTTAAGAGGTATTTCGTTTATTCTGTTACACGTTGTATAGAGTAGATAGTTGATAGCTACAGAAAGTTAAGATACATATAGTTAAAATTATATTAATTACAGGTACATGATATTTAACTAGGACTTTAAATTATATGTAGCGACGAAATGATGATAACTATGCGCATTTAGCTGTACAATGATTGAATCTTTGTATCTTTGTCCAAGATTTTCTATCGTAGAAAACAGTCTTACACCTTGCGTCATCTTATACAACGTGTAACAGAATAAACGCAATACCTCCTAAAGGGTCGTTGTACTCAACATTACGTACAACTTTTGCTATGGGACCAACTCCGAAATCGTGAAAAAAAATCGGCCTCCCCATACATTTATGTGCGCGTAACTCGACAAAATGTACTGAACAGCTGTTTTTGCTATTTCGGAGTAGGTCCCGTAGTAAAAGTTGTTCGTAATGATGAGTACAATGACCCCTTAAGAGGTATTGCGTTTATTTTGTTACACGTTGTATTATAAAAGCGACCAAAAACTTTCAAAGTGAGCCTAAGGTTAAAAGCATTTTAAAAGGTAAACCTGAAAAATAAACAACACAGCTGCAGCTAACTAACTATAAATCTTTCAGGCGCGCCTAACTTTCAGTTTTCAGAGTTTTCATGAATTTATATTTTAATGAATAAGGTAAATAGTTCGTTTGTTGTTACGCTTAGTTTTAATGGAAATTGGCAGGTTTACTGCCGAAAGCGTTGATACAGATTAATTATAATTCTAGCTTTTGCTCGTGACTCCGTACGCGCTTATGAAGTATGAAATATACGTTACGACTTATTCTCAATACCTACCTAATATACTGTATAAAAAAATCATAAAAATCAGTCGAGCCGTTTCGGAAGTGTGCGATCACAAACACCGTGACATATTATTTTTATACAACGTGTAACAGAATAAACGCAATACCTCTTAAGGGGTCATTGTACTCATAATTGCGAACAACTTTTACTATGGGACCGACTCCGAAATAGCAAAAATAAAAATCAGCTGTTTAGTACATTTTGTCGCGTTATGCGCACAGAAATGTATAAGGGATTCCATTTTTTTCGCGATTTCAGTGTTGGTCCCATAGTGTAAGAGCATAAGGAGGAACAGGAATGGATTTTTGTCAGTAAAAGTCTGACACTCCCTTCCGCTCCACCCAGAGCAGAAGAAGTAATTTTGATGATTTCTCATCCTTGAAAAAAAAACTTCTTTTCGTGAAAAAGATACGTCAGTAGTCCGTGGTGTACTATTTACATTGAACCACTACACTGTGCAATAACAGTTCAAGCATTATTGTTAACACCCAGAGCTTATTTTTATAGTACACCATTTTAATCAAAAGATATAAGTGAGCCTGCAATGAGCGGTTTTATCGCTAAAACACATCTCTTACAGACGAGCTTTGAATGAACAAGACTGTCGAGAGAAATAGATAAGAGAGGGTCCTACCTTCCTAAGGAAAGATATTGTCGGTTGTATTTGAAATATTCATTTTGGTAGACTATTTAATATTGTCATTGGGAGTAGTCTGTCAGACAGTAGGATGACAAAAACGTATCAATGCGAACACAGTGCTTATTCTACTAAGTTTTAAATAACATTTGTATTCGTATATCAATCGCAAACTGTCAAAAAAACAACATTTTTCCTTCATTTTTGACAGATTGCAACTGACACGCGACCGTTGCTTAAAAATTTGTAGAATTGGCCCTCAGTTCCTAAGAAATGGAAGTAATTGCGAAATGAAACTAAATCTGGTAAAAGATTTGCTTTTTAGAGTTTCATACGTCCGAACAAATAGCTGGAACCCCAAAGAGGTTCATTCATGTATCTGTCTGTTCATCCGTCACAGGCTATTTTTGCTGAAAATACAAAACCGATTTGTTTAAAATTCGATACAGTTATGAACTTCTGTGAACCAAACACGAACGCGCAACGTATTTTTTTATAGTTGACCCGTATGCGAAAATTTTATGTTAACTGAGTTTTCGAAATTTTTTGTAGATTTGAATGCATTTACAGATAAATACTGGAACGGGGTTAGACCCTGAGGCTATAGAAAAAATACTTTCTGTCAGCGAACACGATTTTCGAAACGCCAAAATTCAAAAGAATAATCACGTGTTTGTCAATTGCATACATTTTTGACGTTTTGTCATTCACCTTTGCCGCGCTTCCGATAGCAGGAATGTCAGTGTAGAGCTTCTGACGCTAGCATAAACCATGAGTAAAAAACATCAAAATAAAAAACATACAAAAATATGAAAACAAAAAGAATACAACAGACTTCCAAATAAAAAAAAAACATTACAAAGTATAAAATAGCTTTAATTTCGGAAGAACGATGAAACAACCAAAAACACCGAACGGGTTTTATTTTTTTGTAAAATTTTTTTTTTTTTCACTTTTTAGTGGTACACAACACCCCTTTGGAACGTGTAAATAGCTTCATGTTTTTGACTGACTGACTCTGACAATTCAAAAGTACCTGTAAATGGTTTATTTGAAATAAATGCTTTGACTTTGACTTTGACTTTGACTTTGACTTTGACTTTAAAGTCACAGGAAAGCAAAATATATATAGCAGCCATTTTGATTTAAACTACTGCACCAATTTTTGATGAAATTTCTAAGGGAAAAATCGGAAACAATTTATCCATTACCCTAAATACAATCCATTGTTAACTAAAATTAATCATAAAGTTATCTCGACCTAGGATAAACCTTACAGCCAGTCAAAGATTAACCCACGCAACGCGTCCAAAATAACAAATTAATCAAAAATTCCCAGTGGAAACATAAATGTTTAAATAAATTAAATTCGTACGCAGAAAGGCTTATAAATTTAAAGGCGGTTGGGCATAAGTTTCACAGCTGCAACAAGGTATGAAAATCTAGCTAATTACTACGTGTTACAGATTGCCTACAGCTGCACGTTTCACTTTAGTTTGTGTCTTAAATACAGGCGACAGGCGATTTTGGTCTGAATTTAAAGCCAATTCAAGTAAAATCCCGAGGTTATTAGTCAGTCATGTTAAGTCATTTCAGTACTTGATTCAGAGGGTTCTAATTAGGAGTTTTTTTAATTGATCAATCGTGAACTAGAACAAAAACGAGCTAGAATGTTGAACAGATCGCACTGGCCGCTTAGGGCCTTCTCGAGTTACCTGGACTGTATCAGTGTGGCCGGTTACGAACAATCGTTTCATTTTGCTACTCGCCAGGCGACTCACTAGGCTCTAAGGCTTAGGCTCTAGACAGACGGACCGCATTTCAACTGCAATCCAACCGCAAATTGCAGTTCGGATGCAGTTTGAATGCAGTTGACACGATTGCAATAGAACTGCAAACCAAACGTGCAGTCCGATTGCAGTTCAATTGCAGTCGGCGTGCAATCGTGTGAACTGCACACCGACTGCAATCGAACTCTAGCCTTGTTTCTACTAATACTGATTCTATGCGCGGGGGGGCGGAGCGTTAAAGTAGTGCGGGCGGGTGGGTATGGTGCAGTTCGGATGCAGTTTGAATGCAGTTGACACGACTGCAATAGAACTGCAAAGCAACCGTGCAGTTCTATTGCAGTCGTGTCAACTGCATTCAAACTGCATCCGAACTGCAATTTGCGGTTGGATTGCAGTTGAAATGCGGTCTGTCTGTCTAGAGCCTTAGTAGTCAGTGCGTTTTTGTAATTAAAAATACAACACAGTTGTTGCATTTTTTTTCTGTTCGACCAATATTCGCCTATATGTCATTACAAATACGAACCAACCCGCTACCTCTTCCAATACATACCTCACACTCCGGCGAGTTGGCCCAACCATTCCTCGTCTACTCAATTGTCCCGCAACTAGGTCAAGTCGCCTCGAGTCGATTTTTGCCATTTAATTAGACCCGTGCCGACAGGAATTCATAGTGCTCTTTTGGCCACTAATTTTCGAAGGCTGTGTGTTCTTATATGCGGTAGTGTATGTGTGTCTAAGATTAGAACACTTCATTTTCTGTAGGATATACGCCGACCGTATACCCTGCAGAAAATGAAGTGTTCTAATCTTTTGTTGCATGGGTTCTTATTTTTAGTGACGCTGAGCAAATGTTTTTTTTTTTTTTAAAACGTTGCCCCACACTAGAAATTACTCCTGTATCGTGAGTGCGTTTACAAACATACAAACTCACATACACAAACAGCCAGACCCGAAAATGAGGATGTGAGAAGCATAGGATTTGGGGCGGCCAGCAGTGGACATCTTTATAAACTAGCTTTAAATAAAAATAATATATAGGTTAATGAGGTCCTATAGCCAGCCTTGTCAGCTACATCATCGGACCAGAGTGGCAATTCTGTAGTAAATTTTTAAGCAACGTTCTCATCCGTATCTCAGTCGCAATCTGTCAAAAATGTATGGAATTTGAGGTTTTTTTTGACAGATTACGAATGATAACGTTGCTTAAAAATTAGTAGAATTGGCCCTCAGCTCTTTAGTACCATAATATATTATTTCATTGCCTTCTAAGGTAAATTAGCTTGCCAAGTTTTAGCTTTATATACTTGAAATATGGATTTCTAATTTGTAACAAGACACTCGCAAGTTGATGAAAAGTTTTTTATAAGGCACGTGTTCATATTATTATTAAGAGATTTTTTGTTCAACCTAAAAGCCTTAAGAGAAAACATTATGATACAGTCGATTCCAAGAGTCAATATTTATTCATTAATTATACAGGGCGACTCTTGATTCTTCGAAATATATATTTAATTCACGGAGGAGCTATTTTCTTACATAGTAAAGCAATATCATCATTTATTTAGTAAATAAATAAATGATGAAGTAAATTAAGGAGCTCGTGGCTAAACAATAACAGCCGCACGGGTCTTTCTTCAAGGTTAAGCAACGCTTGCCGAGGTCGGTCTGTGGATGGGTCTTTATATACAAAGTGTAACATAATAAACGCAATACTTCTTAAGGGGTCATTGTTCTCATCGTTATGAACAACTTTCACTATGGGACCAACACTGAAATCGTGAAAAAAAATTGACTGCACCATGCATTTTTTGCGCGCAACTCGACAAAATGTACTGAACAGCTGATTTTTTTCGCGATTTCGGGGTTGGTCCCATAGTAAAATTTTTTCATAATGATGAGTACAATGACCCCTTAACAGGTATTGCGTGTATTCTGTTACACATTGTATAATTATACAAAATCGTGGCCACTTAACTCTTTTTTGCTCACGGCTTTTGAATCTTTGTTTGATATTAGGTACACTGACGACATTTTTCACCTACGTTTTTCCTTTCCATACATTATTACAATCTTTAAAAGGAGAACAAAGCGGTGAAAGCTTGAGGTCATAAATAAAACCTCCCGGGGGTGAAGAATGTTACAAGACACAGGTGGTTACAACTGGGATACCGTTGATAACTTTCCATATTTCTTTCTTTCTTTTTCCTTAAGCACAATTACTGTTTTTTTTTCGAGGAGTTTGGTGTTCTTTTTTATGGTTTCTTTTTTTTAAGAATGGGAAATCATCAAATGACTCTTATTGACTAAAACTCATCCGTGTTCCTCCTAATGCCCTTTGCGTTCCAGGACCGCGGTGACTCTTTCGAACAAATTCCGCAAATGTTTTATGTTATGCGTAAACAAGTGAGAATTATTTTATTCTTGCATTAGTTTCTGCCAGTAGTTGTGCCCGCGTAATAAAAATCCCGATGGAACATTTTCCCGGGATGTAAAGACATAATCCAGGAAAATGGTCTACCTGTGTGCTTAAGTGTCGGCCAAAACCGATACAAAAAATAACAAACGGTAGGTAAGGCAGACCGATTTTCTGGCTTTTGACTATCCATAATGACTGTCAAAGATCTTTAAATAACAGCCGGGACCAACAGTTTAACATGCTTTCCGACACATGGAGGAGTCTCGGTATATATTGGATCGTCAACCCATCCACGGACCAACCTCGGCAAGTGTTGCTTAACCTCGCAGATCGACCCGTGCGACTGTTATTATTCATCTGCGATCCAAATACAATATAATCAAAATAACCTTCAGTAACAATTAAGGGGTTTTCTGTACGCTGACATAAACTATTGTTTGATGTGACAACTATTACATCGCACACCCTTCACTTTCTGACCATCCCTTGTCCCAAATTTAGTATGACACTGACCAAATAACGTGACCACGTTAAAATAATTTTGATAATATATTTGCGGTGAAAGTGGCTCTGTTTCTTATGAATTAATAATAATGACCAAACCTACTTGTAATAAGATTTGTTGGGCAAGTTACATATAACGTGTAACAGAATAAACGCAATACCTCTTAAGGGGTCATTGTACCTACTCAACTTTATGAACAACTTTCACTAGGGACCAACACTGAAATCGCGAAAAAAATCGACACATACATTTATGTGAGCATAACTCGACAAAATGTACTGAACAGCTGATTTTTTAATCAGCTGTTCTGCTGAGTACAATGACCCATTAAGAGGGCGTTTGTTTTGTAACATGTTTTTATGCCTGAGTGTAAGTGTGTGTGTAAGAACTAGGTGGAGATAAATCGTGAGGCGAGTTACTACAACACCAGCGGTTGGACAGTATTCAAACTCGTAAGTGACCACGACCGTTTTTTCAAAAGCGAAGCGAAGAAGTGTCAGTGGGCAGGTCACATTGCTCGCAGAACAGATAGTCGATGGGGTCGAAGTGTTCTGGAGTAGCGACTGCATACCGGAAGACGCAGCGTTGGAACCGATGACCTGGTGAAGATCGCGGAGATCCCCTGGATGCGAGACAAGCAAGACCACAAGGTGGTCCAACACAACAACACACTACAAACACACTTAAGGGCGACCAGTGGGGTATTCCGGTAGAAATTATGAAACGTATGTCAATAAACATTTATTGATAAAAATAAGCTTGAAACCTGTCCAGCTTATGTCAGTCAGGGCCACAACCTATTTGTATAACAATACTGAACAAAAATTGACCCCAAACTGACCGAACAAATACTTGATTGAGTTGTTTATGTACCTGCCACCGATTTCCCTGTAGACCCGATAATGGAACGAGATCAACTTGCTTGCGCGTGCCCTGAATTGAATTGTCACCTTATAGCGGGGGGCAAGTGATTGGCAGAAGTTCAAGACTTGGGTATAAATGGTTGATTGGTTATGAGTTTACCTATCTTGAGGCAATTCTACTAATATTATAAAAGCGAAAGTTTACGTCCTACTAATCCTATCCTACTAATATTATAAATCCTACTAAAATTATAAATGCGACAGTTTGTGAGGATGGATGGATGTATGTTTGAATGGATCTTGATAAAATTTGGCACGGAGGTAGATTATGGTCTGGAATAACACATAGGGTACTTTTTATTCCGGGAGTATGTTCCCTTGGGATAATTATCGACATACACGCGGGCGGAGCCGCGGGCGGCAGCTAGTATTTTATATGCCTATGACGCGATTTAATTTTTTTTCGATACTTGTAGGAATACAAATTAATGTAGGGTAAAAATGTGTGTCAATATTAAGAGTTTATATAGGGCAGCGTGTTGCGTTCTGCAACCTCTATTGAAAAGGGGGATCCTCTGACCAGACATGTATTTTGGATGTGAAATTTGTGTGACGTGAGATATTTTTTTTTTCTTTAAGTACCGAGCCTACCTGCTCCAAATTCACCCATAGTCCCATCCACCATCTGTTCTGCACGTAATGTGCCCTGCCCACTGCAACGTTAGTTTGGCGATCCTACGGACTATGTTGTCCGAAAGTTCTGGAGTGGCGACCGCTTACAGGAAAACGCAGCGTTGGAAGGCCTCCCACAAGGTGGATCGATGACCTGGTGAGGGTCGCAGGTAGCCAATGTATGCGAGGCGCACAGGACCAGTTGTTGTGGTGACACTTGGGGGAGGACTGCCAGCAGTGGACGTCTTTCGACTGATATGATGATGATGTTGATGATGAATGTAAGGTAGATTAATAACTTTTGTTCGTGACTTTGACATTTGCGCCTAGCCAGCTCATTCCCATATCAGTGCTTCACTGATTTCAGATGATAAGAGTCTTTAGACAATGTGACTTGCTATTAGCAATATCGATGGTGGAAAAGTCAGAAGATTAGCCATTGACCACGTGACATTACGGTAGTGAATATATACAATTATCATCATCTTCCTGCCCTTATCCCATGTTACTTGGGGTTGGTGCAACACGTTTTTTTCTTCCATTTTGTCCTGTCAGCCGTCACGCTATCACTTCTTCTTCGTGTGGGTAGTAAGGTCTAGTGTCAGAGTTTTTTAACCGCCACAAGAGCCTCTGACATGGTTTGACGACCGCCATTTGGCGGCCGGGACCACCGGCTTATACGTGCCTTCCGAAGCACGGAATCATCTTTGTATCAGACAGTCAGGTGATTCAAGCCAGCAATGTCCTAGCCAAACTGGAAACAAGTATACAAAGTATGCTTCCCGTGGGAATCGAACCCACGACTACCGGGTCACAAGGCAAATGCCTAAACCACTCGACCACGGAGTCAGGACACTATCATTAACTCTATCACTAATCCGAAAAAAAAAATTTGAACATCCCATAAAAACTTGTTATCAACTGAGCCCAATTTGTATGGGAGACTAAATTTTTTTTTCAGGAATTGACTATGGCTTTCTTTGGAAAAGTTGTTCATTTACATGGGCTGAAGTGGTTCTTAAAGTTAGCCCACTGGGATAAAAAATACCCAGTATAAATACCACATTATTAATTATTCGATAAATCTTTATCGCTGATAATATTTGACTTTGTATACAGGCTGTTTCAGCCTAACCTTTCAACGCTAGTTAGTCTGAAAATCTTGTAAGATCTAATAAGTAGGTAATAATAGTTACTAAGAAACTTCCAAGAAACAAGACCGTAATTAAGAGCTGTCAAATTAATTATTATGAAGTGCGTACATTATATAGAGTAAGGCCTAAAATAATATGATTAATTAGCATATTCTGTCGTGTTTTCCGAACATGTTTATAACGTTTATGTTCAACCTAATTTACAGGTACCTATACAACTAAATCTTTCTGATGAATCACTCAAGTTTTAGACTTTCTCGCGTACAAACCGCCAGACCGAGGGCGAAGAAACTTTGTTTTTAACCGACTTCAAAAAGGAGGAGGTTATCAATTTGGATGTTCATATACAACGGTTAACAGAATAAACGCAATACCTCTTAAGGGGTCATTGTACTCATCATTTTTGCAAAACTTTTTGCAAAAAAATTCAACCGACTTCCGAATAAAAACCACTACAAAGTTCAAAATAAGGGCGATATTTTATAATATGTAGTTATGGTGATTATATACACAAGACAAGGCGAAACTTAATCAAGGACATGAAAATGAAATAGTATTTTGCAACAAACAAAATTCCACCTTCGAATAACTTTATTGTCTTTTTCGAATTGCAAAATCTCTTGTGTATTATTCCAACAAATATATAAAGCAGTCAAACCGTTGATTCAATCGCTAAATTGAGAAACCCGATCGCTGTCAATCGTTGTCAGCTGTCAAGAGGCGGTAAGGGGAAACCGAATATCGGATGCAATATTCAGTGATAGGTCTTGTGGCCATATATTTTAAAGATTCAGCACATCCCTATGGAAAAACAGAATGGTGCGTGACTGTATGTCTGTCGCAGCCAACTAGCTTAATCAGCCGTTTCATTAAAAACCTATCCTTTTCATTGAACTGCGCTGTTTGACGTGCGTATGTCACTTTAAGGATCCAGCAGAATACCAGCGTCCTGACACATGCTGAGCTGGACTCCCATTTGGTGCAACTTGGAGACACGCACCGCACAAATTGTTCTAAATTCCATTTTTAAATAAAATTATTAAAGTAGGTAGTTTTGGCACTTCTGCCATAGATTCATAATGCTTTGTCTTTTTCTTGTTTGTTTTCTTTTTTTTTTTTTCTTTGATATTTATATGATCACTAGTTTTTATTGTGGTCTTATAATTTTTGTACTAACGGAACTCTTTTTTGTGTGCTGTGTTTTCTGTTCTTGCACCAAATAAACGCTTTATCTATCCATCTATCTAGCTATCTGTTTAATCAGCGACTTGAGTGACATGAGCAAGTCATCAAATAATATTGAACAAAACATGACACTTAGGTCTCTGAAAAATTGGCGCATTTAAATGAAAAGGCTAGGCTACCAATTAAACAGCTGATTAAGTTAATTGTCTGTGACATGTCTATCACAGAACATTCTCTACGAACACTGCTCATCTGAACTATTCGTATGAACTTCTGTGAGAAAAACACGGACGCGTTATGTAATTATTTTTTTTAATTAATAAATTTTGAAGTGGTTTTTAAGGGCTTATTTTGAGGGTAATCAAATAATTTATTGATCTTATAATGTAAAAAATAAAATTTATAGATTCTGAGAGAGACAGAGAGAGAACATGTAAAGATTTAAACTAACGTTAAAAATTAAATGATTCGTTCGGAATTATTTGTGTGCGAGTCCAATTTGAACTTGTTTTCCTTTGACTGCGGTAAAATATTGTTGGAGAATATTTTGTTCATCTAGCTTTTTACCAACCGCAAAATTAATCCCACAGGAACATTCTGCTCGGTTTAATTAATAACCATACAAACTGTAACATTTAAAAAATCATGATGATAAACTTCGTACGCACATTTCTGTTCCCGTACGAATTTCCCGTTCCCTTTTAGCCTTTAATGAATAGAATGTTTCTCATGAATGTACCTATATGATAAAAAAATATCGAGGAATTTTTATTTTATGATAAAAAAAATTTTGTTTATCAAAAAGAATTTTCCAAATCCGATTGGTGGTTCCAAAGATTAGCACGTTCAAGCAAACTTTTCAGCTTTATTATATTAGTACTAGCTTCTACCAGCTGTGGCTTCGCCCGCGTGAAAATCGGAAATAGGGGGGAGGTTTCTTGATTTGTATTGTAACTACACCTACCCTACACCTACCTACAACTACCCTACCATAAAATAATGACATGTTTCTGGTCTCCTGGTACCTACTTGTGAATTTAGTGCTCACATTTCCAGCTCCGGAAATACTTCAACATGTTTCTGGTCTCCTGGTACTTGATGTTTCTGGTCTCCTGAAGTGTGAATCTGTAGTACTAAGGCAGCAGCGGCTCTGAAGTTCCACTTCTTCCTCAGTCTCCATTAATCCATGCCACATTCCGGGATAAAAAGTAGCCTATTTTTTATTCCAGGATATGAACTACATATGTGCCAAATTTCATCCAAATCCCTTCAACCGTTTTTGCCTGATTGTTACACAAACATACAAACTTTCACCTTTATAATATTAGTAGGATAGAAATGTATAGATTTACAAGATAGCTACAATACTGCGTTTGTATTCGTATCTATCTCTTTCTTTCTTTCTTTCTTTCTTTTCTTTCTTTCGATGCTACAAAATTGCGATGCACCTTACTGCGAAAGACTGTCACTGCGAAGCAAAAATCTCAACTGATGAAAAGCGATAATGTGGTCGAAGATGGAGCACGCTTGCCTAGACGTAACCTATTCACTCTTGACTTAACGGACCCACGTTCTAGTTATCAGGAAACAGACTCCAGCAGGGAATTCCAGTCCTTAGCTGTACACACATTGAGAGAATCCATAAATTTTAGTGCATATGGATGGTATGCCTATTGTGGGTTCTAACTAGCAGAAAAGAGAACGCTGATCTGGCTTTCACACCGAAACCGAAATGACCACTCCAGTGTCCCTAAGAGCCGTCACGCACTGCATCTGATCCGAATTCGTGAAAACACGGATCTAGAGTCTAAAAAATTCGGACCTCTGATCCAAATCTGTCGATCGATTGCACCGATCGACGTTGATCGATCGCTGTAGCTTTGGCTGACAGAAAAAAGAAGTAAAAACTATCGATTGACTTCGACTAATTCATTCTACCATCGATCGATGGCGTCGATCGACGATCCATCGATTGGTGTGGTAACGCGCTTAGATATGGCAAAGATGGCCCATGGATATCTTGGATCCAGGTTTTATATATATTATATATATTTATATATATTTTTTACAAAGCATAAAATCCTCACACTGCCGTCACTTTATATTTTAGAAATCGTCTTGTTTGTAAGAAATAACCCCCATTTGTTTCCTCGAATATCGGATCTGGTAATACGAAATCGCCGGGATAATAGTAAACTTCGTGTTCAGCCAGCTAAGACAGCACTACTGTATAAAAGCGTTGTATGCAGAGCACCAATAATTTATAACAATATCCCTATCTGTGTCAAAAAACTAAATACAGACCAGTTTAAGAAAACGTTTAAAAAAATACTGACAGAAAAAGCCTACTATGATATTAATGAATTTTTAAATGACAAATCGCTCTGATATACTGACTGAATCTATAATATTTATTTTGAATCGCATGAATATTTACCAATTGTTTTTTTTATTTATAATTTAATATTAATGTTAATTGTTATTTTTTTTTTTTTTAGATTATTTAACATTGTATTTAACTTTTTTATTTTTTGTTTTTTGAAATTTTATGGTCTTCCGACCTAATTTGTACACCAGCCATGGTCAAACATGTTGTGCCAAAGAATATCCTGTAACACCTATAATAAACATTATACCATGTATATTATCTACACATGTTTTTGCAAATAAATGAATCTTATCTTATCTTATCTTATCTTATCTTATCTTATCGTCTCTAGATCCGTATTTTCACGGATTCGGATCGCATGCAGCGCGTAACCGCTCTTAATCAACAAAAGATTTAAATTTCACAGATTTTCTTAACTAACTTTAATCAAATTCTGACTTAAACTGTTTAAAATAGTTATTAATATTTATAAAATTACTACAGCGATCAATTAAGATATACGAAACTATTATAAAATAATTTATTTTATAACTAACTTTCGTAATTAAAATCCGTTCACAGAATATTGGGCATGGTTACGAAGTTTACCTAGAGATAAAGACAGTTTCTATTTATCATCCAATATCGTTGAGGGTGACTGAATTATAACAGCCGCACTGACTAATCTTCAAGGTTAAGCAACGCTTGCCGAGGTTGGTCTGTGGATGGGTGACCATATTAACATACCGAGACTCCTCCGTGCCTCGGAATGCACGTTAAGCCGTTGGTCCCGGCTGTCATTTGTAGATCTTTGGCAGTCGTTACGGATTGTCAGAAGCCAGAAAATTTGACACCAGTCTTGCCAAGAACAACCGTGTTACCCAGTTAATGGGTTGTGTATGATTCTATTAAGTCTGTTAGATAGATTTCCGAAAAATGTTGGACACGCATTTTTTTTTCACGTTATAGTAGTTTATGCAACGACCATATAAAAAGGGTTATTAAAACACGAGTGTGGGTTTATCACGCGAGGCGTAGCCGAGTGTGATAATAGCATCACACGAGTGTTTTAATACCTAATTATATGCCGTTGCATACACTATTTTATCTTCACTCATACAGTTGAAATAAAATAAGTGGAAAAATAGTTAATTCCAATATGGCGGATATTCTCATTGCCTATTCGAATGACTGCGCAGCGCGCTCAAACATAGACAAAGATAAAAGCTGGCTCTTTGACTTAAGTCAATCAGCCCGCGCCAAAAATTAAAAAGAAAAAGTGTGCTTTAAAAATTAAAAAGTTATTTTATGATGCAGTTGTTTAAAAATCGAAGGAAAATGTTGAACTGTAATGGTTTTTTTTTTAAATTTTACCTATCCACGAAAAAAAAGTATGTATTTATGCATTCGGTTTTGAACTCATATTTGGAACATTACGTTGTGAGTGTAGATAAAAAATATTATGACAATACAGTGCGTTGAAAACTCGTGTTACGTCACATTTCAGTACACTTTTTATCGGAAAGTGACGTTACAAGCCCCCACTTCTGATATTTAATGCGTTTTATCTTCGTCAATTTTTATTGATTTGATCAAACAAAAACACGTAACTAAACAATATTTTTCTAAAATCTATTTCACGGACTAAATAGAATCTTTTTTACTATGGAATCATATTCCTTATTGTCCACGTTAATACTTCTACGTTTCCCCTGTTCAATGACAAAAGAAAACGTTCTTTTCTGTGTTAGGTGCGGGCACCCGATGTGTTTTATCCTAATTTAATACAACTTCATGCGATTCTGCGAGATCTGGGATCCTCTAAGCCACCCGAGATATGAGGAGGCACGCGCTGATCATATTTTATGTGACTTGAGAGTACAAACAGTTTGCAGGATCCGTCCACTCTTACATCTTTGTTAGTTGCAATCAACGTAATTCTTAATTACCACGCTAGGAGGTTAAATATTTTAGCGGTGGTATAAAGGTTTTCGGCTCATACTAAGCTGGCTTGAAACCGGGTTTGTTACTTTCTGGCTTACCTGAGGTAAAAATGTAGTGTTTATAGTGCATTCAGCGTGCGATGGAGAGAACAATGCTTGGGGTTTCTCTGGGGGATAGAATTCGCAACGAAGTCATTCGCCAGAGAACTAAAGTCACGGACATTGCGCGATGAATCAGCATGCTGAAATGGAAGTGGGCCGGCCATGTCTGTAGACTGACAGACGTTCGATGGAGCAGACATGTGTTAGTGTGGAGACCGCGTATGGGCAAACGTAGTGTGGGACGCCCTGCGGCACGATGGATCGATGATTTGAAGAAGGTGGCTGGGCTGGCAGCGGATGGATGCGGACTGCTCAAGACCGGGATGGTTGGCGCTTTGGGGTTACGTTCAGCAATGGACGGCAATTGGCTTATATGAGTGCATTAGTCTATACAAAGTGTAACAGAAAATACGCAATATCTCTTAAGGGGTCACTGTACTCATCTTTATGAACATCTTTCACTATGGGACCAAAAATGAAATCGCGAAAAAAAAATCGAATGAGTACAATGACCTTTTAAGAGGTAGGTATTGCGTATATTCTGTGACACGTTATACTGGGTAATTTTTTTTCCAGTGCGCAAACTTTAAGAACCACTTCTGCCCACGTAAATGAGCAACTTTCCCCAAGAAAGCCATAGTCAATTCCTAAAAAAAAATTGAGTCTCCCTTACAAATTGTGGTCAGTTGATGACAATTTGTATGGGAAGTTCAAATTTTTTTTTAGGAATTGACTATGGCTTTCTTGGGGAAAGTTGTTCATTTACATGGGCAGAAGTGGTTCTCAAAGTTTGCGCACTGGAAAAAAAATTATCCAGTATAGTGAAAAAACCTACAAGGAAACAGTAACCGTGGTGATCAAAGTCATACCTTTCTGTTAGAGGTAGACAGATTTGTACTTTATTGTGACCAATTTGAAATGTATTTATTTACGTAGTGCTTCCGTATTTGGGTTACAGAAGTTTATTTTATAATTTATGTACACACAGAAAAACAGTTGCAGAAATAACATAAAAATAAATAATATTATATTATATTATTAAAAATTAGTAGTACAAAGGTACTGCTTATTTCTTAAGAAATTTCTTCCAGCAGACCTGCGAAAGGAGAAATATAGAAGAAATGTAGACAATAGTGTGTAAGAAAGAGCAAGAGAAAAGGGTATTTGAAGCCTTATACTAAAGTATAAATAAACCTACATAAACATTGTAATTATTATTTACTATAATATATACAAATATATGTTTAATTCTCTGTGCTGTGATAATTATACATATAATTCAGTTCCTTGCGAAGATGAGAGACATGATCACACTTACGCAGACCAAAAACGAACCGGATGCAAAGGTTTTGCAAACGCTCAAGCTTGTTTAGTAGCTCCTCAGTAGCATCCAGGTAGCAGGCGTCGGCATAATCTATAATCGGCTGAATAATTGTTTGAGCCGGCTTTGAGCTGGAGGCGTTTCAGAGAATGAAAAGAGAAATAAACCTTCCGACTGACCTCGTTGACATGCGTACGCCATTAAAAGGTTGGAGAAGATTAGAAATTCTTATATGCATATATCATAATGTATAGTACATTCGAATAAAATTGGCTGTTACAGACAGACAGACACACTAGTAATTCTATAGAAGTTCAGTTTTTCCTCCGGAACCCTAAAATGAACATACAAACATAAAATCCTCATGGAAAACGACATACGTGTTTTAAAACATCGTTTAAAATATTTTAAACAAATACGTATACAAAAATCAAAACCAATTTCGAAATCAAATATCGATCACAGAACCAACTTGCTTTTAATATCGAATCTTTATGGAATTTCTAGAGGAATACGTTATTGGTAGTACTGGAATTTATGCTCGATGTCAGGTGGGGAATGTTGGTCAAATTCCTCACTTATATTGTTGTACGGCGTCTTTTGTGGCCACTTTATTCCTGATGGATTGGAGGTCCAAGTGATGAGCAGTAAATTTGTTTTGGGCTGAATCCGTCTTCAGAAAAGATGGTCATGTTATGCAGCGCTGTGGCTGTGTCTTGCACTGAAGTCCCAGCATTATGCTGAGCGATGGCCGTTTCGTGCGATTGTGAAGCCTAACTTCTAAATTGTAAGCAATTTCTTCTTAAAAAGTAACTAAGCAAAGACCTAAAAATACGATTTGATACCCAAAAAAAACATATTAAGAATCATGCTTTATTTTTAAATAGCTGTAACTTTTAGTTACCTTTTTAAAAAAGGGTATGCCCACTCTAAGTAAAAGAGCCAGTATTAAACTTTGGTGTAATGTTTTGTTTTTGGTCATAATACTTTACGAGACAATCATTTAACGCTAAACCCTTTTACTTGTGCCTCTCACAACAAACTCGGCAAGGCAAAGTACCTACCACTGCGTATGAAATTGAAAATTTATGAAACAACAAGATTTGTTTTCTTGACCTTAATCCCCGTTCTCGGTATCTATCTTTTACGTTAAATTATGTTGTTATCTACCTTGTAATGCATCTTGCCGTGCCTAACAATATCTGATACTTATTTCAAAATTATACTTTCAAATGTAAACGTACAAGGAAATCTAAAAACAATTGGGCCAAAGATGGAGCCTTGGATGATCCCTATTATTAAGCAGTTTTAGAAATTCTTAATTTCACGTTTATATCCACAGCCTATATTTAGCAATTGATTCCATTCCAGTAATTTATTGAAAGGCTAAAATGCCAAAATAATAATACAGGAAATTCGATGTGGCTATTAAACAAACATAATAATTTGCCGAAAATCGCATGTAATTGGTGTCAAACGCTGAAGCCGATTTCCAATTTATTTGCCAAAGGCATTAATTGACCAAAGGTTAATATTACTATTCGCAAAATGTATTAATTTTGCCCAAATCCAATACAAATGGGGAAACATACTGGTATTTGAAAACCACATTATTTGTTTAACATTCTCATTGGATCTGTCGTATTACTTAGTATTATACCATTCGTGTTTTTCGGTACGTTTAGGGAACACAATCATTGTGTGTACAGCTAAGGATTGGAATTCCCTGCCGGAGTCTGTGTTTCTTGATAGCTACAACCTGGGAGTCTTTAAGTCGAGAGTGAATAGGCTACTTCTAGGCAAGCGTGCTCCATCTTCGACCACATCATCGCTTACCATCAGGTGAGATAGTGGTCATACACGAGCCTATCAATAGTAAAAAACGTAATAATTGCTTTTGTAATTATAAATCATAATTTATGTCATGTTTAACCCTCGAAGATTGTTTCAAGCGATTCATTTTTACAGTATTTTTTTTGTCTCAAATTCTCACCAGTTTTTTAATTTATCCATTAGTGTCAATTCAGACACTGGGAAATGGGTCTTTAGCTATGTAATGTTAGGAGTTTGATATTAGAAACAGATTTCACTTTTAATAATATAACATAGCATACATTTTTCAGTAGTATTGCATTTTGTTTTTCTTAACAAGCCAGATCAAAGTCAAAGTCAAAGTCAAAGTCAAAGCATTTATTTCAAATAAACCAATCACAGGTACTTTTGAATTGTCAAAGTAAGTCAGTCAAAAACATGAAGCTATTTGCACGTGCCAAAGCGTAGATCTCTATGGAGAAGAACGTACAAGAAACTCCATGGACACTCTTTTAAACCATTTTATGTTTTACAAAAATCCTGGTTACATCATTACTTGTTGCATCTATATGTGAGAACAACGCAAAGAAAGGAAAAAAATAAAAGTATTCTAAGTATCCAATAAGTATTAAATATAGAAATAAGCCAGTGACAGCTAAGATATGACCAGTCTCCACTGACGGCGCCCGTTCACGAACATGACGCGTGCATCAGCACCATTCAGCTCAACCATTTTGAAGGGAACCGAATGATCAAATACACGCGCCACCATCAGCGAGACATTCTAGCGAGCATGACACACCCTCAACTGCCCCTGCTCACTCATGTCAAACAAGGAAACCATCTATATTATTAACAGTATAGGCTCCATGGTCCTCACATTTACAGGATTTTAAAATAAAAAATGCTTCTAATTTATATAAAACTATGTATATCAATTTTCAAAAACGGAAAAAGAAAAGTAGTATTTAAAACATAACATAAGAAAAGTGGAAATTTTTATTAGTCTACACAAAGAAGGGTGAGCATCTCTTCCAAATATCTTAACTAGAGGAACCAAGCGGCTGAGACTGTGGAGCAAGACCGGCATTTAGCCAAGCATTTTTATCAAGTATATAATCTTCAAGTTTATAATATGCTTGTTTACATAGTGTGCGTTTTATGCATGTTTTAAATTTTCTCTCATTCAGTTCTAGAATTTCAAGAGGTATTTTGTTATAAAATTTAACACAGTACCCCATAAAAGAAGTGTGTACTTTTGCCAATCTGAATCGGGGTTGATCTAATTTGTTCCTATTTCTAGTATTAAAATTATGCCTATCACTAATCTTACTAAAAAGGTGAAGATTTTTCCGAACATACATTATGTTTTCGTATATGTATTGACAAGGTACCGTCATGATGTTAATATCTTTAAACAGTTCTCTTAGGGAATCGCACCGACCCAGATTATATATGGCTCTGATGGCTCTTTTCTGCAGAATAAATATAGACTCAATATCTGCAGCTCGTCCCCATAATAAGATACCGTAAGACATGATACTATGAAAGTAACTAAAATAGACCAGCCTCGCGGTATCTATATCAGTAAATTGACGGATTTTTCTGACAGCATATGCTGCTGAACTTAGCCGTCCCGCAAGAGATGTTAAATGAGGACCCCATTGTAGCCTTGAGTCCAGTGTGATGCCCAGAAAAACTGTGTTTTCGACGAATTCAAGTTTCTCTTTGTTCAATACTATGTCGCAATGATAACTTTTGACATTCGGTAAAGCAAATCTGATACACTTAGTTTTCTTTTCATTTAATACTAAATTATAGCAGTGAACCAATTTTGGACCTGCTGTAGGGCGATCTCGTCTTAACCTCGATCTTGCCGTGATGATGGAAAGCAATGAGATCTAGGATATAACGAGCGAGTACAAAAGGTTGCTATCCACATTTGCTTTGAAGACTGCCGGACTTCATATGGTCCTACCATCCGAACACCGACGCTGGCAGAGAGTTCCACAATTTCTTAATCCTTAATCTTATAATAATTAATGAGAATTTAATGAGAATGTTGGGACAGAGATAGGGCCTTAATAACGGTTATACTACTTTAACGCGATGCCACGGACAAAAGATAATTTCCAATATTGCATTCAAAACGTAGATGTTTCATCTAAAAAATCTAAAAAAAAAACTTGTATGAAATATTTAGTCCATGTAACACACAAATTGCTATAAATATGCAAATCAAACAATAGTCAGTGCTTTACCCAATAAAATTGGCAAATAAAGGTATATGGAGCGAGTTCCACGAAATTTAATCAAATTTTGTCAATATTTATCTACACCGGTGTGTATTCAGTTCTGATAGGCCGCGACCTTTGTTTAAAAATACATCGTGTCTAAGAGTAATTTAGTTTTTAGAGTTTCGGTCGTCCGAATGAAAAAAGGAAACCCTGATGGGATCACTTGTGCGTCTGTCCGTCTGTCTGTCTTTCCGTCAGTCACCTCCCATTCGCTTCGAATCTACCGAACAAATTTAGTTGAAATTTGTGTACCTTCACATAATATACGGACTTTTGTGACCTAAAAACATTGGCGCTGGGGTCACTTTTGGGGTGTTTTAGAAAATTAAAAAGAGTTTTTAAACTGTCCTCGGGACTTATGAAATAAAAGCTATTTTGAGGGTCTTAAATCTATTATTGTCGTTTTAGAAATAATTAACTTGATACTAAATTTTAAATTTTTATATATAGCTTTAAGTATTCGTCCCTTATCTCCAAAACTGCTAAACCATAAATTTTGAAAAAAACCTAGAAAAAAACATAGATTACATGAAAACCTATAAGAATTCACGGTTTTAAAATATCACGTTTAAAAATTATTACTCGTGCTTTAATTTTTATTTGTTTTCATTCGACTCCCACTTGACCGGTTTTATTTTTTATCAACGAATTTATTTTTAGCATCACCTTTCCTTCCTCATTGTGTTTCTCGAGTAAAAGGCCATACTTTTTCTTGGTTTATTATAATAAATGACTGGACCGAGTGTTTATAAACACCTTATTAAAAATATGGCGTAAACCCGGAAAATTGCATGCTTTAAGTCTTCCTTGAGACTGTCTATTGCGTCAAAAACGAGTGCTTCTTAAATCCACTTAATTATATTTTACACAAATTGACTCACTGGTTTAATCATAAGGTTTTCAGACAAAAACATGGAAAATACTGGAACTGAACTAAACGTCAAAACAAACATCAGCAAAAATGAATTGGAAGAAACTATCATTCCTGTACTTTATATTTTTCTGTTAAGTTGGCATGACTGGCAGAAGGCACATCTTTTCCGACCACAATCTTATTTGACAGCCGGTAGTGCCAACTTACTGGTAATGGATAAGTTGATTTCTTTTGATAACTGTCGGATTAGCACTTTTCCGTGTGGGAGGTAAACTGACACAAAATATTGTTGAATGGAACATTTGGAAGATCAGGTGAAAAATTTACTTATGGCAGTTAAAGTAAGTATAATGTAACAATGATAAGTTGGTTCAGTGGGTTGTAAGTATGATTTCCGAGCTTCAATTGGGTCCACAGTTCTGGCTAAGTGTAATTGAGTTCCTCAATAAGTTTTCATTATTTACCATAAATTCCAGACTAGCAGCAAGGTACTAGTTAGAAAACTGGTGACAATAAACTCATCCCTACTACATAGGACTTCATCATTTATATGTTGCCGAGTTATTACAAACTCCGTAAGTTCTTACTACAAAGCGTAAATTTTTTAAACTCATTTTTCTCAATAAGACACGGATAAATTGGAAACTATTGAATTTGGATGGGATTAATTGTAAATGATAACTGATATTTATTTTGTAAGTAGGTTAAACATTACACTTTTACACGTCAATATTGTTATATGATGAGGCCGTTTTTTCCTAGCTGACTACCCTGAGAAGAAACACCGAAACTGTTGCAATTAATCAATGAAAGTCGGATTCACACGAGATTACTGTAATTAGAAGAGTTTGTAGATTACAACAAAATACATCAGTAATGTTCACGGAGTAGAGAGCGACCATAGACAACATATGAAAAGGCGCGAAGTTTACCACAGACTATATCTAACTTTAACACTCCTACCAAATTCGAGCCTTCGCTATAGGCCATATAAAGTTTTAAATTAACATTAATTATTTGAATAGTAAAAACAGTTACTACAATAAACTCAACTTTTACATTGGTACAAACAATAATACAAGTTAGTTATCAAGTTTTGACATCCCAATACTATTTCTTAGAAATCTAAACTTGTCTCTAGGCAACGCCTTTGTGAAAATATCTGCATACTGACTATCAGTGTGTACATAGTTCAAACTAATAATATTATTCTGATATTTTTCTTAAACAAAATTGTACTTAATATCTATGTGTTTACATCTCTTATGAAATTCACTATTTTTAATTACATTTATGGCGCTTTGATTGTCAATGTTAATGCACACAGATTTTTGATTGAACTTACTGATATCACTAAGTAACTGTCTCAACCACATAGCTTCTTTAGTAGCTGCACAGGCAGCCATGAATTCGGCTTCTGTTGTGGACAAGGCAACAGTTTGCTGACGTTGGGATGACCAGGTGACAGCACCACCATTCTTAAGGAATACATAGCCAGTTATTGAACGTCTGGTTACTATGTCATTTGCAAAATCAGCATCGCTATATCCAATAAGCTCAGTACTGTCACAGTTGGATGTGTAGCATAATCCATAACTTCTTGTCTCTTTCAGGTATTTTAATATTTTCTTTACAGCATTCCAGTGGGAGTCATCATATGAATGTAAGTATCGACTGACCTGACTAACAGCAAACATAATATCAGGTCTGCTTACAGTAGCTGCATGTATTAGTGATCCTACTGCTTCTCTGTAAGGATAGTTTTTCTTCAGAGCATCATCAGCCTTCTGCAACTTCACATTTGGATCAGCAGGAACACAGTTAGGGTTGGCATCATGCATGTTGAATTTCCTCAACAATTGATCAATGTATTTTGTCTGATGTACAAAAATACAGTTTTCATTCTTTTCAATTTGCATACCAATAAAATTGGTTAATACAGGACATACTTTTATTTCAAAGTTTGTTTTTAGATCGTTAATTACTTCCATCATGGTGGATTTATCTTTACAAAGCATAAGTCCATCATCAACATACAGACACAGATAACATTTGAAACCATTTATTGTTCCAATATAGACACACTGATCTGCTTTACTTTTCACAAAGCCAAATTTATTAAGGACTGAACTAAATTTTGTGTTCCAACACCTGGGTGCCTGTTTTAGACCGTATAGTGATTGAACAAGTTTACATACCATGTTAGGCTTGCAGTCTAGTCCCTCAGGTACTGTCATCAATATTTTTTCCTTCAATTCACCATATAGGAAAGCAGTGGTTACATCAAATTGGATTATTTCTAAGTTCTCTTGAGCTGAAATGGATAATAATAACCTAATGGAGTCGTACCTCACTGTTGGTGAGAATGTCTCATCAAAGTCAATTCCTTCTTTCTGTGCATAACCTTTAGCACACAATCGGGCTTTGTAACGAAGACCTGTGGGTTCGTCTTTGATCCGGAAAACCCATTTGCTTCCAATTGGCTTGGCATTCTGAGGTTTCTCTACCAATATCCAAGTTCCATTTTTCTGATGAGATTCCAGTTCTTTCTCTATTGATATTTTCCATTTTTCAGAATCAGCTGATGTTATAGCCTCATTGTAATTCAATGGTACAAGAGTATCTTCACTGCAGCACAGGTAACCTTTTCCCTGATTATCTTTATACTTAGAAAATTTGTCTTTATTTCTAGGTCTCAGAGTTATATTTGATGGAGATGGTGTTCTAATGTTCTCACTTGGTAAGTATTCACTGTCTGTACTGTTATCTGGTTCAGAGAAATAGTCAGTGTTTGTGGATTGTAATGTGTCATTATTAGCGTCAGAGCTCTCTGATGTATGTTTGTCAATTGGTACAGATGATGAGTCACACATTGAGCTGTCTTGTATCAAGTCCACCGGAACATAGTTTCTTTTAACTGTAGATTCAAGGAAAACTGCGTCTCTACTCTTTATTATTGTTCTGGAACCAGTCATTACAAATCTATATCCTTTTGTATTATCACAATAACCAATGAATATTGCTTTCTGTGCTTTTGCATCCCATTTTCTTCTCTTTTGTTTTGGGAGATGGATCATTGCTTCGCATCCAAATACTTTTAAATGTTTGACAGATGGTTTCTGCCCGGACCACATCTCTTCTGGTGTTTTGTATTTAAGTGATCTTGTTGGAGTTCGGTTGATGAGATAGGCAGCGGAGTGAATTGCTTCAGCCCAGTACTGTTTAGGTAGGTCGGCGTTAAGCAACAGACACTTAGCTTTCTCCACCAATGTTCTGTTCATTCGCTCAGCAACTCCATTTTGTTCGGGAGTGTATGGGGTGGTGGTTTGGTGAACTATACCAGCACTTTTAAGGAACTCAGAAAAGTCATAGTTAACATACTCAAGGCCATTGTCAGAGCGAAGACACTTTATGTTGCATTCTAGTTGTTTCTCCACTTGACTTTTAAATTCTTTGAATTTATCTAGAGCATCAGATTTCTTCAGCAAAAAATAAACAAAAACTTTCTTAGAGTAGTCATCAATTAGACTCATAAAATATTTTGCACCACCTAGCGAACTTGTCTCCATCGGACCACAGATGTCGGAATGCACCAGTTCAAGTAACTTTGAGGATTGAGTTACACTTTGTTTCAAAGGTAAGCGTGTTTGTTTACCTTGCAAGCATGTTACACATGTTAATTTATCATTTTTCTTTGTAAGTTTTACACCTTCAGTGTAATCTGCTAATTTTTCCAGATCTTGAAAATTTAAATGGCCAATGCGTTGATGCCAGAGGTATGTATCTTGCTCATCAACATCAGATATGTATGCATGTTCACTTTTCACATCCAGCCTGTACATATTGTTGACTAAGCTTGCCGTTGCAACAACCACATTGTTTTTGTTTAATAACAGACAGCCTTTACTGTTAAATTTTACTTGACCTCCATTTTTTATGATCTGACTGACTGACAACAGATTGGTTGCCAGCTCTGGTATATACAATACATTTTGAAACAGAATTTTATTGTACTGACCTTTATTATTGCACACATCTAAAATCAACTGTCCAGTACTATGAACTGATAATGACTTGTCATTTGCTACTTTGATTGTCTTGATAAGTGGAACTGTCTCATCTTGCAATAAATTCTTATGTTTGGTCATATGCACTGAAGCACCAGAGTCTATATACCACGGATCTTCGTAAGGGTTTGTTGTAGAAGCTATGAAAGCAGCCGCAAAGCTTGAACTTTCTTGGTTCTTCTTTTTGGGATTTGACTTGCACTCAGCAGCGACATGGCCATATTTATTGCAACTATAGCAACGTGGTCCCTTTTTAAACTGTTTCTTGGAACCCGTATTCCCTTTATTTTTATGTTTTGCAGCAAAAGCAGATGTGTCACTTTCACTCATTTTGACATCTTGAAGGATTTTTGATTTTACAGAGTCTGCACTTATTTTCATTCCTGAACTTCCTTTATGGCAATGATCATAGGTTTGTATATTTCAGGTAGACCGGAGAGGAGCAGGGTCCCGAGCCACTCGTCATCTACTTTAAAACCGATATTGCGAAGTTTGTGAGTCGTGGTCATGATCTTGCTCACGTATTCTTCTACGTTTGAACATCCGGCGAGATTAGTTGTGCATAAGTCTCGTAATAAACCCACACGGCGTGTAAGCCCCGAGTCATCAAAAGCGTGTGCCAAGCAGTCCCACACCTCCTTTGCAGACGTTGCATCCTGTATGTGGACATAGTTTACTGAGTCCACAAGCAAAATTATTTTGGATTTTGCTTTTATGTCCCGTTTGGAGTCGACAGTTACGCCGGGCACAGGTTCGACACAGTCCCACAGTTCCTCATGTTGGAGATATGTTTTAACAGCAAATCTCCATGTGGAATAGTTTTCCCGACCAGTTAACTTTTCGATCATCACGAGAGGATTACTTGACGACATTTCTTGAGCGATATTTTGACGAACTGAATGTTATTTCACAGTCTGAAAAACCGACGCACACTTTGAGGTTATGCTTAAACCGGCATGTAATGTTTTTGCTTTATGCACTGTTTTTACACTGTGTTCACATTTAACAAGGCTACTGGGCCAATAACCTGTTGCAATTAATCAATGAAAGTCGGATTCACACGAGATTACTGTAATTAGAAGAGTTTGTAGATTACAACAAAATACATCAGTAATGTTCACGGAGTAGAGAGCGACCATAGACAACATATGAAAAGGCGCGAAGTTTACCACAGACTATATCTAACTTTAACAGAAACAAACTCAGAGGTCAAAGTCTCTTTTAAAGTCCATACAATTCATACTAGTCAAATCATATGAGAACCATGTATTTAAAATGATCAGTTTGCAATACTTCGATAATTTATAATTTAATAAAGATTTATTACCATCTGACAAGGAATTATCCAGTGACACATATGTAGTTACCTGGCGTAGTGTGTCCTTGACCAACCCTTCAGGGAATACAAGAGCTCGTATATGATAATTCAGATATTATAGTGCTATAGTATTACGTTAACTTGTACACGTCTAATTTTAGCTGCTTTATAAGGGTTCCGTACTCGAAGCGTAACCAACGGAACCCTATGACTAAGTCTCTGCTGTCCGTCCGTCGGTCCGTCCGTCCGTCTATCTGTCAGCAGGCTGTACCTCAAGAACCGTAATAGGTAGACAGTTAAAATTTTAAGTGTGTATTTCTATTGAAGTTTTATCTACAATTGATAATAAAAATTCAATGAAACATTTTTTTTTATCTTAAATATTCCCATATAAAAAAATCTTGAGAATTTAGGTAAATTTTAGTACTTACAAGTTTTCGCGAAAATCTGAATTTGCCCATACCATTTTATCGTGTTGACTCAGGACCTTGATTCTGGTATAAATTTCAACTTGCTAGGTCCACCCGTTCCTGAGAAAATCGGTGGTGACACATGGACAGACGGACAAGAGAGTGATCTTATAATGGTTTCTTTTTCCCTAAAAACATGTTTTTTTCCCTTCATGTGAGAGTCCAACTCGCACTTGGCCGGTTTTTTCAATACTGCAGCACCTCAATACCTCACCTGGTATTGAAATACGTTTGTTCCTAAATTAATAAAACAGACCAAAACTTTAACTGGATTAAAACTTCGTTAGTGGCCAATTATGACAATGCATTAATTGGGAGCTCTTGCGAGATATTTTAAAGAGTCTGTTTGTGCATTGTTATTAAATGTTACTTGCTTCTGCCTGGGACTACGCCAGCGTGAAGGTCGAAAATTATCCCAAGGGAACACACTCCCGGGATCAAAAGTAGCTATGTCTATGGCATGTTCTACTCGTGTGCTTAGTTTTATCGAAATCCGTTCAGCCATTGAGATGTCAGGAGGTTACAAATAGACAGACAGAGAAATTTGTTTTCACATTTTAATCGCATCATTAATTTAATTAGGTACAAAGTGGTATTAAGAAAAGAAATAGATTATAATATTTATTTATATACATATACTCGTATAATTTGGAAAGTTGATAAAGGCTCTTAGAATCACCATTATCTTGTTTTTAACCGACGTCAAAAATAAGGAGGAGGTTCTCAATTTGGTTATTGAAATGTATTCTCTTCTTTCATACTCAGAACCAATTCCACCAATGAAACTGAACGCGATCAGCGAATAAACCACGTTTATGAGCTGTCAGTGTCATTATTTTTCTATGGAATATTTACACTGACAGCTCTTGAACGCAATTTAGATGCACTGATCGCGTTCAGTTTCATTGGTGAAATCCGCTCTAAGTTCTCTAGTCGTAATTTGAATAGTCAAACTCTTACTTTTTCCACTTATAGTCATTCATATTCATATACAAAACTTTACAGACTAATCAATAAAAGCAATTAAAATAAAACACGAATATGAAATTAGTTATTGTGATAAACTGGCCACAAAACCAATCATATTTTATCAGGTTGACTGGTAGAGAATGCCTTGTTGCATTAAGTTCACCCTTGTACCACAATCCCTACTAATTTTATAAGTGCGAAAGTAACTCTGGCTGTCTGTAAAACGGCTGAACGGATCGTCATGAAATTTGGCAGATATATAGCTTGGGATATGTAGAGGGACATAGGCTACTATTATTACTTTTTTACGCGGTAACCGACGTCCACGCGGGCGGAGCCGTGGTCAAAAGCTAGTTGGACATAAAGTTTAAATAAATATTTTAGCAGTCGCTTGATACGAATTTTAGCAGGCGACCAAAAACCCAGCGGTCAACGCTCGTCTGAATTGCAAAAATCACAAACCTCTAATTTGACCGTAGGCAAATGACAAGCAAAATTTTCAACCCCAAATAACAGCTTAAAACAACAAGCTAACAGTTAACATTTTATACAAAAACTGAGCTTCAGGGCTAGCCCCAAAACTCTGTTTTTAGCGAGCAAACGACTAGCCTGACATAGTTTGACCAAACTTTATTTGTAGTAAAAATCACTAGTATTCGGAACTGTGATTTGTTTGTGTTACGGAAAAAGGAACTGTTACCGAAATAACTTTTGTACGAACGTCAAGTTTCGACGTGGTTTCCGGATTTCGTTTTGACACAAATATTAATAGGCTTACTCGTCTTTGATTCAATCCTTAACTTTATTAGCCATATTCATAAACAGGTAGTAAGTAAGTACTTACATGTAGACTAATATTATAGATAGGTAAATTATTTTTTTTTGGTTGGATATGAGCTCTGAAAGTGCTCTCTCGGATGAGTCGAGAGAAATTATTTTACCAATCGAAAGCTTAGGAAAACCCAGAATGAATCAAGGTTTCTGTGGGATAGGCCACGAGAGCAACGCTGCGGAAAAAACTGGATTTTTCGTACCTATATAAAATAGAAACGATACATTTTCAAAAAGTCCAAAATATATTGCATTGACATACTCGTGGTCATTCTAGCGCCCTGTCATTTCAAAACCAGCAGCAAACACGCTAAAACTTATATACTCCACAAAAAAGCCTCGGAGCTGTTATTTATTAATATTCGTCTAAAAATACCCGTTCTATCTTCGGAACAGTGCACATTAGCTGTTCAATAATGCAATAGGATTCGATAGCTTCGACAAGAATAGATATAAAATGGATATGAGTGATCGTTGCGGAAGGCGTAGGTATATTTTACGAGGTCGAAGCGGTATGTATAAGCTAATTACACTACACAGAACGATGTGCGTTTAATTTTAGAGCGTAGAGATATTCTGTTGAACTTTTTCGGTGTAGATGGAAAATAATTACCAATAATATTTAAGTTGTTATCTATTAGTTATCTGCTTCAACTGTTTTTGAAATTTGTAAGTTGCTCACGTTAATGTCGAATATTATTCCACGAGACCGTATTTTCGGGATAAAATTACTCGTATTATGTTTGTATCTAGGCCGTGCGTGTCTATTGTGCAAACATTAAAAAATTCAAACTCACAGACTTTTATTTTTTTATTTGAAGTAACATTGTACTGTAACTGTGTGGTAAATCAGAAAGCATCACATTTTGAGAGCTAAATAAAAACAGGAATTCTACAACCAAAATTGTGCAACCACACATTCAATAAACAAAAAGTTACAACATTTCGTAGCGCGTAGCGGTTTGGTTATCTGGTACGAGCGTAGCGGGCGTAGCCTTGACACGATTACCGCGCTACGGCGTAGCAACACTGCAGTCCGGTGTAATTGAACCTGTGTTTTATGGACAGTATGAAAGGTGTTTGTGCACTTTGTTGACGAAATTAGGTCTAGATTAGTTTGGCAAAATTATTACACCTATTTTGATGGACCTGGGGATTTAACTATGACCTAATTCATCCGTGCTATCTACAAAAGCAGCCCATTAACTCCCCGAATTTATTTCGTGTTTCCAAATAAGGTTGCCTCATGATGTTACTTTATAAATAATAAATGGAAAATAAACCAGTTGTGTTGAAATCCAACTTGGAAAGGTGAAAAAAATGTTATTGAATATAGAACCTTAAAGTTCAATCGATAATGGGTAAAACAATTTATTTTATATAACAACAAAATATATTTGATGCCCTAACAAGCCAAGCCCTTTCATTTGATAAGTGGCACGGTACAATAAATAAAAACAACGGGTTGCACTCCGGGAGTGCCGGCAGAAGTGAAAACTTGAACACTAACGTTGTGCTATTTTGAATATTTTGTAATGGTCAGGAAATAATTTCGCACGAATTGCTTTATTTATCAGTATAAAAGTACTATCATTTATGTGGTTAAATACAATATACATTTATTGCGCTATCGTGCACAAACATGTTAATTTATATTACATACTCGTATTACATTATCCGTCTTACGAATTTTCGATCAGGTCACGTGTCGTGACGGTCACGTGTCCTGACGCGAGTTTAACATTTTTTACCCATCTCAAAAAGTGCACAACACCACTAAAGAAGTTTTCACTTCAAAAAAAATTTGGTTCTAAACACCATACAGATTGTATCTTCTACTGCGTATTAAACCATAAAAATCTTTATTAACTGTAGTGTAGGTACTGATTTCTCGTGATACCAATCACGAGAAATCAGTACCTACACTACAGTTTTGCTCAAAGCTGATTGGATCAGTCCCTTGTCAGAGTAATCACTGACTGTTACTTCCTATTAGTTCCTCTTAACTTACGGAACCCTTTATAAAGTGAATGGGTTGCGGTATTACAAGTTGTAAGCTGTGGTAGAAGATTTTGGCATGTTGGAATAATATTTTAGGAGGGGATGGTTACGTTTTGGGTGTTGAAAAAAAAGATAAGTGAAAAGTTAAGTACTCTTTGTGCAGAGATAGGAGAAGGGGGTGTGGCTTCTAGAGAGATTGTTGACTGCTAGAATAGAATAGAAACAACCTTGCTCTTTCTTTGTAACCGAGTTCAAAAAAATTTGGTGTTTCTCAATTCGGTTTTTTCTTTTTGTCTCTCTAGAGATTGTATTGCATTAAGTCCATCAACGTATCACAGTTGTGATACACAAATTTTAAATCCCTATACAATATTATAAATGCGAAAGTAGTTCTGTCTGTCTGTCTGTTACGCTTTCACGTTAAAACTGCCCAAAGAATCGTCATGAAATTTGGCAAAAATATAGCCTGGGATATGGAGAGGGACATAGACTACTATTTTTTACGCGATAACAGGCACGCGGGCAGAGCCGCGGGCATAAGTTAGTCATTAAATAAAATAAGAACTGAACTTTTTTCAAGCTTCATAATAACAGTCTAAGATCTCCTTATCGCTGTATATCAACAAAAAGTGGTTGTTGTGTTGAAAAAAAAAGTAATGCATTCAAATTCAAATTAGGCTGTATACGAGTACTTTTAAAACGTCAAACTTCTACATAAAGACAATCCCCCAAAATCCCCCCGTCACCACTTTCTAGTGTTTAAGCTTGGCCGAAGAAGTGGTGAAACAAACTCCCCTGCAAAAAATCTTTTTATTATGTTAATTAAATAGTTAATTCACCTTAAACAGGCACAATAACATTGATTTCTATGTTTCAGTTTTAAATAAATAACTATGAAAATGCATGTTCAGAAAACAACTATCCTTTTGGGGTAGTCGGGTAAAAATTTACCGGTTTCTATGATTGGCTAATCAAAGGAAACCGCTTTGAACAGTAATTGGAAAGACCACTCACCACGAGAATCGCCATTGCTTGTGTATATATGAAAAAAAAAACCCAATCAGTTCACAAGCTTTTTTTATTTCAAACTAGCTTTTGCATGCGGCTCCGCCCGCGTGAATGTCGGTTATGGCGTAAAAAGCCCATGTCCTTCTCCATATCCCAGGCTATATATATCTGCCAAATTTCATCACGATCCGTTTTGACGTTTTAGAAAGAAAGCGTGAAAGCGTAACAAACAGACAGGCAGACTGAGTTACTTTCGCATTTATAATAAAAATATTAGTAGTATTAAAACATCTAGTGACATTAAATTCTTGACTCTCCGTACCAACCAAGAAAATCGCACAGAAATAGTTTCAAGTTCCTTCAAAGAAATTAAATAGCAAACGAACGATATTTCGCTGCATTAGCAGAAATTGTAAGTAAAGGTAGCATTACCGAAACGACAAACCGCAGAGATACTGCATTGCGCTGTAGATGCACCTGTTCGTAACACCCTGCGAATGTTTTACTGTTGAATATTGGGTCCTGTTTGTTAAATTATCAGTGCTATTATTTACCTTGTAGCCCCTAATATTTTTTTTTCAGACTCTTACTGACTAAAACCACTAGGCACTATTAGGAGCACGCATGGGTTTCAGTCAGTAAGAGTCTGACACTCCTTTCCGCTCCGCCCAGAGCGGGAGAATTCATTTGATGATTTTCCATCCATCGTGCGTCTGTCAGTCACCAGTAACGGAAGTGTATATATTATATACATGTTTTTCTTTAGGTATGGCCACTGGCAGGTTAACACGCAAGGGCTCGCCTTCAGATCAAAGCCAGGCCCGGGTCGCCGGCGCATTTTTTTCCACGCGCGCCTCAAAGAGATGTCAGCATAGGAGCCAGCGTTAGGGCCAGAGCCTGCCAGGGTTGCGGATTTTGTTCGAAAGAGTTACCGCGGCCCTGGAAAGCAAAAGGCACTACGAGGAGCACGGATGGGTTTTAGTCAGTACGAGTCTGACACTCCCTCCCGCTCCACCTAGAGCGGCAGGAGTCATTTGATGATTGGGAAATCATCAAATGACTCCTGCCGCTCTGGGTCCATAAAAAAGGGCTATTAACTGCTTAACCGGACTTTAACAGATTTATACATAATTATTGATTTCATCACTCATGTGAAGTCTCATGATTTAATAAGTACACAGTTACAGAGTATTTCATAAAGCAAAACCCCGAAAATACTTCGGTATAAACTGGGGATCGAACATCAAAGATCACAACATCAACGTACACAAAAACAACTGCAGGGCAAACACCCAACTTACCAACATCAAAGAGTACATAGTACAGATACTTAGCAAGTTTTGAAGTAGCAAAACCGAAGGAAAATCATATAATTTTCCATCTAACACGCGCTAGTTTGAAGCTTCAACGTGTTACAAGCTGGTTGGATAACTAACAAATACTTTAATTACTGAGTGACGACGTTAGCATGACGTCAGAGCTTCTTACAATTTTGTTTACAGATTTTCAGGAATAGTTTTAGGGAAGTTTATTGATTTCAAAGTTTGTATAGAATGAGGTTGTTGTAGTTCTGAATATAATTTTCATTTTAACTATGTAGGAGTTTTAGGAGTTTGTAGCTAAATGAAAACAGGCGCACGGGTCGATCTTACAGGGTTAAGCACTGTACTCAAAATATTGTAAAACATTGATTTGAAAAGAGTAACTATGGAGTTTCTTGTCCGTTCTTCTCCATAAGAATCTACCCTTGCGAACGGACAGTAGAGTCACTTTATATTATTTTTAATGTAAATGATGACGTTCAAAAGTGCCGTTTAATGGCCTAATTGAAATAAACGTTTTGACTTTGACTTTGACTTAAGCAATGCTATTTAGTTATTAGTTAGTCATCTATAATATGCATGGGTGATAAACCTTTGTTTTTACGCAGTTGGTGGGTTGCATCAAATCTGTGATTGAACACTTAATGTCAATTGACATTTAAGGCAAGTTGCTTGATATAAATGTTTTTTTATTATTTTTATTTATGATGACGCCAATGTCGGCCATTTTAATTTTTATATGTATACCCAGTGTCATTCTTACAATCAAGACGAATCGAACGAGATAAAATCCATCAAGCTGTTTAGACTACAGAGCATGCCAAAGAAACATACATACATACTTACATACAGTCGAAAAACATAACCCTCCTTTGGTACAATCAGGTAAAAAACAGTGCAAACACAATACCAAAAACACTCCTAACAAATAAATCACAAATAATTCCTAAAAACTCACGCCGAGCCACTTTATTTCAGGTTCTGTTAAACACAGATGCTTATCTAAACAAAACTGCAGCAGAGTACCTATAAAGTACCACTAGTGCCATCAGTACCTACCTACAAAGTACCGCCACAAGTGCTTTTAATCTAGATGCTATCTGCGATCCACACGCCAAATGTTTCAAACCTGTTTCGTGATTATTACTAACATTGTCACTGTCAAAATTTAAAGCAGTAGCTCAACTACCTGAGCAACCGCCGATTCTTGCTAGGATGCGACGCACAACTCGAATTTATATACTTTATATCCTCGATTATTTGTATTTTTTTGTAAATTGTCCAATTTTAATATGATTGTTTGCTATTATGTTGTTTTTGTTGTCAGTTGTCACTGTCAATCGAGATCGACAGTCGGTGCCGGACGTCATGCCATAGACAACTGTTTTGCTTTGTCTATGGCGTGACCAGAGACTCGTGGTTGTTAATGTCCAGTCCTGACATAGATTAGCAGTGAGACAGATTTTATTGTTTTTAGTTAGTTTAATTTTTTTTTTATTGTTTGTGCGTCACTTCTGGCAGAATAAAAGGATTTTCTTTCTTCTTCTTCCTTTCTTTCTTTCTTTCTAACTATGATGTTTTAGTTAAGTTTTTATCAATGTACCAAAACGGTAAGAAACTTGCAAACCAATATTTCAAGACATGCCTCTCTCTACCCGTACTTTGACCGAGTCCTAGAAAACCACTCCTTCTCACATCGGCATTTGAACATGGCCTTATCGCGTTCAGTTTCCTTGGTGAAATTCTCCTGATTTTTTTGTTAAGGACTTTTATACGTATGTAGGCATAGACAATATAATATAATCAAATGTATCGTGTGTTTGACGGATGGACGTTAATTCACAGTTGGTCTACCGTTTATCAAATGTACTGTGGCACCAGTTTCAGCTTTATATTCTTTGAAATGTTTTTGGAGCGAAAATGTTTCGGTTTCAGTTATGGCTCTGGTATTTAGACAGCTAGCGAGCGCAATGATAATATGGGATTTTAGTTTTTAATCAAGAGTTACACGTATGTAATTAATCTAGATTTGGAATAGAAGCTTTAATCATCATCTGCCTAGCCTTTTCCCAACTATATTGGGGTCGGCTCCCAGTCAAACCGGATTCAGCTAAATACCAGTATTTTATGTGGAGCGGCTGCCTAGCAGACCTCCACAACCCATTAACTGGGTAACACGATACTTCTTGGTAAGACTGGTGTCAGATTTTCTGGCTTCTGACAATCCGTAACGACTGCCAAAGATCTACAAATGACAGCCGGGAGCAACGGCTTAACGTGCTTTCCGAGGCACGGAGGAGTCTCGGTATGTTAATATGGTCACCCATCCACAGACCAACCTCGGCAAGCGTTGCTTAACCTTGAAGATTGGTCCGCGCGGCTGTTATAAATTAGCCACGAGCTCCTCAATAGAATAGAAGCATTAGTGCTAAACTTAAAAGTGTTAAATCTTGAGATTACTTCTAGGTAAACGTGGTCGTCGACCAAAGAATCACTAATCTTCAGGTGAGATAGTGGCCTAACCTATCAGTAGCGAAAATAGGAAGTTTTTAAGCGCGTGAAAATAATTGAATCAAAATGTGGTGAAACATCGCATTATGTTCAATCTACATTATTATTCGACACCATTCAGTGTTCCCCGCTACTTTCAAAATTTCTACCTATTGCAAATTTTAGTTTGACTAAATTGAAAATCATTTTAAACGTCAATTTAGCTTTAAAAATTAACTTTGTTGAAAATCGACATATTTTATAACACACATACATAATACACACTTCAGACATAATTGACATACTTACATTTAATTCCTCCAAATAGTCTAATTTCTAGAAAATACAATTGCGAGCACTTTAATAACATTTTTTTGATTATATTTTAATAATTCAATCAACCTAACTAGCCTTTTCACAACTATGATGGGATCGGTTTTCAGGATTCTGACAATCTACAACTCGTCTTTTCTCAAGTGTGTTGGCTAACAGTCTAACCAGATGTAGCCAAATACCAGTATTTTACATGGAGCTACTGCCAATTTTACCTCCACAACCCAGTAACTGGGTAACGCGAGACTACAAGGGAAAACTGTTGTCATATTTTCTGGATTCTGACAATCTGTAACCGTTGAATGACACAAGACGGGATCTACTTGGAGCAGGATCTCTAGTTTCGATTCATTAGCAATATTTTAGGGGGATAAGGATCCCTCATTCAGATTCTTGGTAGTTCACAGAAATACTTTAAATACAGCACTAATAAACGTAAAATTGAAAAAATCTATCCCCTACCATGACTGAGCTGCAGTTTTTTTTTTTCTTATTTTTGAATTGATCAAAATAGTTTAATTATACTATCCCGCTGAAAAATTGCTTATGAATTAAATGCCACTCTGTATGGTAAATAAAATTACAGTAAAAACGGCTCATTCGTTTGTAGATAAAAACGTACAGAACAAACAGACAGATTAATTTCCGCATGTTTAATCAGATTGAAAATGTTCATTGAAAGTAAAGACAAAACAAAATGTTATCTTGTTAATACTCTCCGCGTCAATTAATTGATATTTTAATTGAAATCGTTTTGTATGTCTTCGTTGAAAGATGTATTTTCATCCGATTAACAGGATTCAATAACAGATACCGTTTCGTAGACATTTTAGTTAATTACTTTACAATGAACGAAATTAATATTTATTAAGCTGTTTACCTGTTTGTTTAAATATGTACCTACCTAATTCTGTTATTTTTGATATACAGCGTGTAACAGTCATTGAACTCATCATTATAAACCACTTTTACTGTGGCAAAATCGCGAAAAAAAATCGACTGCCCCATACATTTCTGCGCGCATAACTCAACAAAATGTACTGAACAGCTGATATTTTTTTTGCGATATCGGGTTTGGTCCCATAGTAAAAGTTGTTCGTAATGATGAGTAAAATGACCCTTAAAAAGGTATTGCGTTTATTCTGTTACACGTTGTATATTGAAAGCGTATAAGTGGCCATAATGTCAATACACGTAGAAAAATAGCCTGAGAAACTGTGAAATGAAAATTTGACGACACGGTTTGCGCAGTGGTTGAGCAGTTGACTGCTGCGCTGCGTGTCGCGGATTCGATACCCGCACGGAATAAATATTTTTATGGCCTATAAATAGTTTTTCCGGGTATGGCTGTTTGTGTGTAAACGCACCCACAATACAGGAGAAATTCCTAGTGTGAACAACGTTAAAAAAAAGAACAGGGTAGGCCCGTTTGTTTTCACTTCACAGTCGCAAATTGTCAAAAAAACCTTTCCCAAAATTTCATTGATTGTCGCACAGATCATATTCTAAATTCGAAAATAACTCTGTCTGTGTGCTCATTACCTGTATACGACTTAACGGCTGAACGGATTTATATGAAACCTGGCTGAAATGGATTTTTGCCGCTGACCGTTCTATCCGTATTGGTGGAAAAAAATCTATTTTTTTTGTTTTTTTTACTATATTTATTGATAGGCACGCGTTTGACCACTGTCTCGCCTGATGGTAAAAGATGATGTTGTCGAAGATGAAGTACTCTTGCCTAGAAGTAACTTATTCACTCTTATTGACTCCAAAGTTGTAGCTATGTTGATTATGCTTGTTTACCTACACCCAATGAGATGGTTGAAAGAAACCACAAAATATTATAGTAAGTATAAAATACTTCACCCAAATATATCTATGTTTTCTAAACAACATAATAAAAATATTGTCCCAATCAACTCAATACCTAACATTTTAATTTAAAACTTTACATCCAGCTGTATAAGGTTGAAAATTAAACAGAATAAGTCGAGTATTTTAAAACTATATAACTTGCCACCAGTAATTGGATAAACCAATTTAAAATGCTGGAAATATCTTCACTTATGGATTGAAAACCGCTCTCTTTTAATTTTCCACCTTAAGCTAAAGCAGATAAGGTTTATTATTGCCTGTGTTGCGTTGGTATGCAATTTTAAAATCTAAGTACGGGAACTTAGTTCAAATTTAATTAGCTTCGTAAAACTTAAGGAGAAAATGTGCTTTAATAGATCTATTCATGCTTTAAAAGTACTTAATGGTGTAAATACGTGGGTGTGTCAGCTCCGACGCACGACTGAAGTTTAGTCCTTAAGAACTATTATTGTGTAGATTATGTAAATCGTTTCTTAAGGAGTTAACTCCAAAAATATGGATTTTCAATTAATCTGCCTAGCCTTTTCCAATTTTTTGCGTTGCCCCACACTAGGATTTTCTCCTGTATCGTGGGTGCGTTTACAAACATACAAAGTCACGTACACAAACAGCCAGACCCGGAACAATTATCTGTAGGCGATACAAATATTTGTTCCGTGCGGGAATCGAACCCGCGACACGCAGCGCAGCAGCCGATCGCTCAACCACTGCGCCAACCCTGTCGTCAAAATTACGTTTTGTTTTTAGCGGGGCGGGGGTGGGGCGTCTAAAACCCATCCGTGTTCCTCCTAATGCCCTTTGCGTTCCAGGGCCGCGGTAACTCTTGAGAACAAATTTCGCAACTTCCAAATGTTAGAGTCGGATCCCAGTCTTACCGGATGCATTAGGTACCAGTATTTCACATGGAGCGACTGCCTATCTGACCTCCACAACCCAGTAACTGGGTAACACGATACCCCTTGGCAAGAAAGATGTCAGATTTTCCGTCTTCTGACTACCCTTAATGCTTTGATTTACATGAATGTATTGTTTTTCCTTGTCATGTTTTGTAAACCACTGTATAAATTAAAGTTTTTAAAACTTAACAGACGAACGTGTATTTGGGGAGTTTGTTGCGCCACTTCTTACCAGCTAAAACACTAGGAAGTGGTGACGGGCGGTGGATGTCGAAACATCGTCAATACAAAACAAATAATTAACATTAATTTATAATAAAATAATATAAATTAATTTAAGATTGAAATTCTCCTTCATTTTCTCTGGTTAAATTAATACATTTTTCACTTTTAGCATTTGCCATTTAAAGTAAGAATATTCCAGTAAAAATAATCTTCTTCGTTCTTATTATATTTTGACAAACACTGGACACGACAATACTCGGAACGAAGCCGCGCTCGACTGCAGACAGGCACGAGCTGCGCCGCTCCCCGCACCGCAGTACCAGCATGGACAAGCACTCAGCCTAATTCGAATAAATGACTTTTCATTTATCAACTGACAAAGATTTTCCAATGTCAGCCGGGACAACCGCTTAACGTGTTTTCCAAGGTACGGTGTAACCTCGATAAGTCACGGATCACCCATCCGCGGACCTACCTCGGCAAGCGTTGCTTAATCTTGAACTTCGACCTGTGTGCCTTTGTTATTATGCCACGAGCACTTCGACCACGAGGTCTCCGTGTTGTTAAAATAACCGTCAAAGGTTTTTACCAGAATAAATATGCGTTTTCCCTCACTAGAATTTTCTGCAATGTTGTGGGTGTGTATACAAACACACATTCTTATGTACACAAAGCAACCCCGGAACAACTATCGGCAGGTTAAATATTTGATCGGAGCGGAAATCGGTCGCACGATCGCAGACAGGCAAGTGTGCGATTGTGAAAAATATCTCTGTCACTCAACATTTGGTGTTAGTACAACACTATTATTTACTTTTGTATACAGCTCTTCAGCGGCTTTGCTTGCGTTATTGTAGATTTAAATTTTGCGGAGTATAACACACTTCCCAAATTAAACTATGCAATTCTGTCGCATTGCTACTACTACTTACTATACTGTATTGTATTTGTATTGCATAGTTTAATTCCGCCAAGCCCGTTCCATCGTCGGATCACAAGACGTACGGCAATGCGCACAAAACGTTTTGTGAACACATCATTGTGCGTAGGTACAGCTAAGAAGTGGAATTCCCTGCCAGAGTCTGGGTTTCCTGATACCTACAACCTGGGAGTCTTTTAGTCAAGAGTGAATAAATAGGTCACTTCTAGGCAAGCGACGAAAAAATCAGCTGTTCAGTAGGTACATTTTGTCGAGTTATGCGCACATAAATCGAATGCCCCATACAAATGTATGGGGCATTCGATTTTTTTCAAGATTTCAGTGTTGGTCCCATAGTGAAAGTTGTTCATAATAATGAGTAGAATGAGCCCATAAAGGCCTGCGCAGACGCAGCTTTTGTCCGCAGAGAACAAAAATCATCCATATTTCAAACTGTATATTTATTGGTAATGAAGTTATTTGTTATCTAAAGTCGAAGATTCGTGCCAACCGTGTTTGTTTACATTTTTATTTAATATTATACAAGTATCATCCACCCACATGAAAAACGATTAAAAAAGACAATTATGGCGGATAAAAGTCCCTCGTTAGCGCAGGCCTTAAGAGGCATTGCGGTTATTCTGTTACACGTTATATTTATTATGCTGTACGGTGGCCGCGATTATGGTTTTGTAATACCACTAAAATAAAATAACTTGCAGTTCAATTACTAACCGACTACAGTGCATGCGTTTACGGCGTAGTTTATAAACCACTAATTAATTACAATTTCACAATTTATTAATTGGCACTATTCATATAACCACAATACGTAACGCTCTTACATACTTAATTGGCTTGTTCTGTCGTTCGTTTTATAGTGTAGTACGGCCCTACTCAACCTTTTTCTGGGCCACATAGCGCTTCTACTATTGTCATAATGAGCCGCAATGACCTACAGTACAATAAAACTCTGTATCTAAAAGTATCTACCAAATTTATATATCTGCCAAATTACATGACGATCTGTGCAGCTGTTTTAGCGTGGAAGCGTAATAGACAGACAGACAGAGTTCCTTTCACATTTATAATATTAGAACCTCAGGCTTACCTTTTCGTTACCCAAGATAAGAATAAAAGAGAAACAATATTCTTCGCTCATAATTACCTTGCAACTTTACCAGAACAATTCACAATTGAAAAAGCACCAACAGTTGTTACAGATAAACATAAGTTATAGCCTCCAGGCGGCCAACGAGGCTTAACACAGGAATATATGCGCTCTGTTTTAGAACAGGGAAATACAAGCAGAGGATGCGGTATAGAAATATTTACTGGTTAGTACGGATAGACAGCGGTTCTACGGTCCGTTTATTTCGTGAAATGGACATCTTTTTAGCAGTTGTGACTCGGATTGTTTTCAAAATACGAGTAGGTATATGCGAAGTTTTGTTCTGACGTTAGGACAAAAGAGCAACACGTAACATTCGAACATTCGTTGCGCTTTTGACATACATTCTCACCAAATGTACTATTCATTAAACTTTATGCACTGGTAAAAACTACTGTATAGAGGCGAGCTTAAGGCCTTAGACATTTTCTACCAGTCTTTAGAGTGGTGCAGACCTTAGACAAAACACGGCAAGTCCAACTAATGGGGAAAAACAAACAGAAACATCATCATCATTATATCAGCCGAAAGACGTCCACTGCTGGACATAGGCCTCCCCCAAGTCAAGCCACAACAACCGGTCCTGTGCGTCTCGCATCCATCGCCTACCCGCGATCCTCACCAGGTCATCGGTCCACCTTGTGGGAGGCCTTCCAACGCTGCGTCTTCCGGTACGCGGTCGCCGCTCCAAAACTTTTCGGCCCCATCGACCACCTGTTATGCGAGCAATGTGCCCTGCCCACTGCCACTTAAAACAATAAATACATTTTTTTTTATGATTGTTGAATTTAAAATCGGATGAATCAAGAGTTCAGATTGCTATTGAAATACGAAATTACAAACACTGCCCGAACCAGACATCGAGCCCATTCAACAGCAGTCGCGCTTACTATCATCACCAGACCAGGGGCCTAACCACAAACTCTTAAAGCAGTATTACTTCAATATTACTTCCAGTGGAAAAGAGACGGAGCTATACAGGACGTATAGCTCCGTCTCTTTCCGTGGTTTAGGCCCAGGAGGCTGCGAGGCAGTCCAGTAAATTAAAGTTGCTTTTATTTTTATCACATCCAGCCGGAACTTGCTCCACAAAATTCCACGCTTATGCTTTCGCCAGTAGTTTTTTTGGGCGGTAGCTGTGCGCCGAGTTTTGACCTAACCCCCTACTTTTAATGGATACCCCCAAACACTAGTTTCGTCTCGTTGTTCTGTGAAAAATGGAGTCAACTCATGTTCTTTGTTTTTTATTAAAACCGTCCTGTTTTGCGTATGGCGTGTAGTCTAGTGTTTTATAGCATATTATTATATTTTTGTCTTACCTTTGCTTATTAATTTTCTAAAACTACACTCAAAATAATAGTTGTTTTTAGGGTTTCGTACCCAAAGGTTAAAAACCCTATTACTAATACTCCACTGTCCGTCTGTCTGTCCGTCTGTCTGACACCAGGCTGTATCTCAAGAACCGTGAAAGCAATTGCAATTTTTACAGATGATATATATCTGTTGCCACTATAACAACAAATACTAAAACCAGAATAAAATAAATATTTAAGTGGGGCTCCCATACAACAAACGTGATTTTTAGCCGTTTTTATATAGATTATGAATGCCCTTACGTAGCCTGTAACTTACCTATTGATGGTGCACAATAATATCTCGCGCGGCAATAGCTAGCTGTGATTGACTGCCGTAGCCAAATTTTGGTCTGGAGGACTAAATACTTAGTAGTTACATGGTATAGGTACCAATAACCATGGATGCCTACAAAATTCCTTAAATGTATGGGCAACAAACCTATAATTTCTACAACCCTTTGATAACTTTTTCAAATTTTGACCATGCCAAGAGATTTCTCATAAACAGTTGTAGTTGAAAGAAGATGAAACCATCCTTGAGCTAAAACATCAATTACATATTCACATAATAGATTCAATACAAAAGTATGAGTAGATACGAGTATGTACGTATTGAAACTTTAGCAATATTGAAACTTCAATGCTTGGGAACTCATCACATTCGTTTACGAACAAATGGAATAAGTAACAAGACAAGAAATCAACATGATATGAATTGGCTCTTTGGCCTGAACATCTCTTTTGATGAATAGAATGATTGCTTTCAAAGCCGCCATCTTGGAATTAGATTTCAAGATGGCGAAAATGAGCACCATTACCCTGTGTAGGACTGCTTATACAAATTGGCCACTAAACTGGACAGTCAGTTCTAGGTCGTTATCTCATAGAATATTAAACCTTATTAACATTTATCGACCCGCATTAAAACACAGTAAATCTAAAGTAATACAGTGAGAGAGTAAAAGAGCTATAAGAGCGATATACAATCTCCGCCGACGTGATTCTCTAAGGGAACTGTTTAAGGATATTAACATCATGACGGTACCCTGTCAATATATATATGAAAACATTATGTACGTTAGAAAGAATCTCCATCTTTTTAGTAGACGAGGCGACAGACATAATTATATTACTAGAAATAGGGATCAACTAGTTCAACCAAGTTTCAGACTAGCTAAAGTAGCCTCATCTTTCATGGGGTACTGTTTAAAATGTTATAATAAAATACCTCCTAATATATTAGAACTGAATGAAACAAAATTTAAATCTTGTATCAAACGCACACTATGCAAGAAAGCATATTATAAGTTGGGGGATTATATTGAAGATAATAATGCTTGGCTCAATGCCGGTCCAGCTCCACAGTTACTAGGCCGCACAAACTAATCTTTTGGCATTTATAAATATTGTTGGACCCGTTGAAGACTGTAAAACATTATATTTTCATTGTATAGACTCAATGTAATTAGCATTGTATAAATTCATTAATTAACGGCACATGTGTGAGTACTGTGAACCTTATACTACTTTTATTTATTTTTTAATTGACTTGACTGCCCTGGCGGTTGGGAGTGTCATGCTCACTCAAAAGTCTACCTGATGGTGGCGCATGTGTTGGGTCATTTGGCTCCCTTAAATATGGTTGAGCCGAATGGTGCTAGCGCATGCGTCATGTTCGTGAACGGACGCCGTCAGTTTGGACTGGTCATCTCTCGGCTGCCACGGTTTATTTTAATGATTTGTTATTTTAATTTGTTGTTGATTTTTATTTTTTACTCCGGATACTTTAACGTGCATTTCTTTTTACATCGTTCTCACATATATGTTTGTATAATTTCAACAGGAATGATGTAACCATAAAATTGTAAAGAAAAATAATTTAAAAGAGTGTCCGTGGAGTTTCTTGCACGTTCTTCTCCATAGAGATCTACGCTTTGGAACGTGCAAATAGCTTCATCTTTTTGACTGACCGACCTTGACAATTCAAAAGTGCCTTTGAATGGTTTATTTGAAATAAATAATTTGAATTTTGAATTTTTTGAATTTTGAATTTAGTCGGTTCGCGTTTCAAGTAGGTACAAATGTCGAGACGTGCCAATTAACTAAACCTAACATCTCTGTATACCCCAGAGCGTACAGCCGTGAAGATGCGGCTAGAGATGACGTGTTTGCAAAATAAACGACTCGCGTCTCTCCTGTTGTTCTAAAGCCCCCTCTGTTGACTCTGCGTAAATATTAACAGACTAACGTATCGCGAACCTACACGGGTGGTTGGAGAAAATGTATGGAAATGACGTCACTTATAGGGCTTGTGAATCTAGCTGGTCTTCGCGAAATTGTAAATAAATTTTACGAACTCAGACTTGGCTTTGGTGCTTCAAATTATTTTACAAGGGGCGACATTATACGAACAGTATTGATTTAATACTAGGTTCTGCCAGCAACGTCGCCTGCTTGTGAGTCGAAAATTATTACAAGGAAACATACTCACGGTATAAATAAATCTTGTAACCTATTCCAGGACCCGGGCTACCTGTGTGCAGTTCTCCTGTAAAGAGCGTTGACGCCGTACGGCATTTCATACAAACTTTCAAGTGCTTATTTTTCTTCAAATGAATGAACTGATTTGGGTGAAACTTCCTACGCATAAGCAGGATACATAGGTCTAAAAAAGAAAACATTTTCGAAAAATAGTGTTACAGCTAAATTCGACCGATTATAGATTTTTAAAAAAAACACATTTCAAAAAATTTCTTTGATAGCTTTTAAGGCCTATGTATTCTGTTCTATGCCTAGAAAGTTTCTTTAAAATCAGTTTATTGCTTCGAAAATAAGATCATGAAAGTTTGTATGAAATGCCGGAGCGTAAACGATCTTAAGACAAGAATAGGTAACAAACAAGCAGACAGACAAAGAACTCTACTTACGCATTTATAATACTCGTATTTAGTAGGAATGTTAAAAAAAAAATCTACAGAACCCTTTGCACGCTAGTCGAACTCAATCTTGGCCGGCTTTTTATAAACTAAAAATAAAAAGAAATGCCATAGGAGACACCTTTGTCCATCTCCTTATCTGATGGCGTCGCAATGAACCGTTAACATCTAGCCTCCCTTGTGTTGAGCGTCATTAAAATGCTTCACTCACGGCCCTCTCTCTGTGACTGCGATTTTTTTTTTGCTACGTAAAACAACCGTAGGTATGACTTTTGTGATACTCAAATGACAAAAGTGTTTACTATAAAGGAGAAATCCTTATTGAATCACAGATTTGAGACTTGTTTGGAACTCTTGAGTTATTCGACTGGGTTTTTAAGAATACTTTGACGCGTAAGTGTATTTTTGTTTTTGTATATCCATATGTATATATTAAGGTTTAGTAGACGTAAATAACTTATTTCATGTAATAGATCTATAATATACTGGATAACTTTTTTTCCAGTGCGCAAACTTTGAGAACCACTTCTGCCCATGTAAATGAACAACTTTCCCCAAGAAAGCCATAGTCAATTCCTAAAAAAAAATTTGAACTTCCCATACAAAATTGTCATCTGACCACAATTTGTATGGGAGACTCAATTTTTTTTTTAGGAATTGACTATGGCTTTCTTGGGGAAAGTTGTTCAATTACATGGGCAGAAGTGGTTCTTAAAGTTTGCGCACTGGAAAAAAAATTACCCGGTATATATTCAAATCACAACTATTACTTTATACACACTTAAATAAAAGACTTAACTAAAACTAAAAATAATCTAAAACATGGCGTCGAAAAATTTCTCCGCATCGCAGGGGCCTAACCAAGTAGTATTAAAGTAATACTGCTTTAAAAGTTGGTGGTTTAGGCTCAGACCAAAAGGCTGGCAAGATTGCCACGTTGTATGGCAATGCTTATCCTTTGTCCGAGGTAAAAGCCTGCCCTAGGGTCACGCGAAGTGTCAACTAAATAGTTTTAGTTTTCTACATTTTATTTATGGAGAAGTTATGTATTGATTTACCTACTGTCATGTCGTTACTGGCACTCGTAAGATTAAGACAAATCTTTTCAGGTGAGAATCGTCATCAGTTATAAACAGCTGTAATAGAAAGACAAAATTTAACTAATCTAGTTTCCTTATACACAATGTTCATCCAAAAACAAAGTAATTTCTAAAATGTAATCCTTGCCAACTGTTCTTGGAGTCAGTTGCTACGTTTAAAAGCAAAACCCCTTGTTGAACTGTAAAAGCAATATGTCTAAACCGAAGTTCCGGTTGCAGCCAATGACGTTCAACTTCGTGAACTAATAACTTGGACAGAATCCAATGGACCACGCTTTGAATATCGAATTGAGCAATTGTTGGATCTAGACTAGATGCTTGTACAATATCGGGACAAAATAAATTAGCTAGCGTAACTCCATAAACGTGACGAGTAGGTATCATAATTATATACGAAAGCTTGATATTAATACTCACCAGCTTAATTTATTTCGTCTCATTCTTTTCTAATATATATTATATTAGAAAAGAATGAGACGAAATAAAAAAAGTCTAAAATGCACACTATGCAGACAAGCATATTATAAACTAGGGGAGTACATTGATGATAAAAATGCTTGGCACAATGCAGATCCGCTTCACAGCGACTAAAACACGCAATCTTTGAATAAGATGTGAAAACATTGTTGGACCTGCTGAAGATTGTAAGACCATCTTTACATTGTATAGACTCAATCTCTTGCATTGTGTAATTTTACGCATTAATTATTTCAAAACAAATGTAATCATGATTTTGAAACACTGATTTAAAAGAGTGTCCATGGAGTTTCTTGCACGTTCTTCTCCATAGGATCTACTCTTTGGAACGTGCAACTGCCGCGCTGGAGATAGGGTCGGTGAGCGTGTTTTGCTGCAGAACAAGTTGCTGCTCCTGTCGCTAGCGCGGCAGAACTAGCTTTATCTTTTTGACTGCCAAACTTTGACAATTCAAAGGGCCTGTTACTGGTATATTTGAAACAAAGGTACTTGGGTTATGGTTTGATTTCTAGGTCACGTAAGAAGTGTTAGTTAGTTTTTAGGGTTACGTATCCAAAGGGTAAAAACGGGACACTATTTAGTAATAGGGTCCCGTTTTTACCCTTTGGGACTTCGCTGTCCGTCCATCCGTCCGTCCGTCTGTTACCAGGCTGTATTTCATGAACCGTGATAATTAGACAGTTGTAATTCTCACAGATGATGTATTTCTGTTGCCGCTATAAAAACAAATACTAAAAAACAGAATAAAATAAATAGTTATTCGGGCTCCCATAAACAAACGTGATTTTTTTGCTAGTTTTCGCTTGATATTGATAACGGCAACAGGTAGACGCTTGTATATCTACACTAATATTATAAAGAGGAAAGATTTGTTTGTTTGTTTGTTTGAAATGAATAGGCTCCGAAACTACTGGACCGATTTGAAAAATTCTTTCACCAGTAGAATCCTAAATTATCGGTGATGGTCATAGGCTATAGAATATTTCAAAAAAGTTAGGGATCCGTATGAAAACTTCGATAATGTGACCCAAGGTGTGAGAAAAAATCCTTATATCGCGTACGCTGCGGAATCTATTGACAATAGAGCAAAGTGATGTACTACAGTTTTATAGAGGTCATCATTATCTACAAAAAAGTCTGCGATACCATATGTCTAACTATTATGGATAAGTCACCATGACCGCTTTTTGTTAATATTAGTCAAGCAAATCCCATGGTGAAATAAAAAATGGTGATTATAGTACCATGATATTAATCCTTATCCATTTAAATGGTTTGATAATTAAGGTTGATTATGTCCGTGTAAATTACACTTTAAATCATTCAAATCGGACCTTTCGTTCAAAAGTTACGACGGTAATAAACATGCTCGGAGTAAGAAAAATGTCGCGGCTTGAGCGAACTGGGGAGAATCGTATCAATGCTTGGTCCGATGAAGTTGAAACACCACGGCATTTCAATGTTTTCGATAAAACAATAAGAATATCAAATGTTTGGATTTTTCGAAAATCAACTAGGTACATACATAATAAGGGGTGAAGCAGGGGTGAATAAGTTTTTAGGGGAGGAAATTATAGCTTGCTTCAATTTACGTCAGAATTCTATGAATAAACTAAAAGTGGGATAATTGAAACAGATCATGTACCTAACAATTTTTGCATAATCAACCCCTGACGGGCTGAACGGGGTGAACAGTTGCGCTGAACCAATAATGAGAATCGTTGTGCTTAATTTTCCAAAACTAACCTTTATAAGGGGATATGTATAGGGGCGTTGCAGTTTGTGGAGTACCTACTATCCCCACGCGGACGAAGTCGCGGGCGAAGTGCTAGTATAATAATATTTACAGAATATTTAGTTGTATATTCACTTTAAAAATAAATATTTAAATTAAAATAAAACAAATATTAAAGGTGGGCTCCCATACAACAAACAACTACAGAAAATTGACGTTCTAAAAAGTATGAAACAAGAAAATATAACCGTGGTCGTATGCCACCTATTCTGGTAAAACATATGTTTATAGTAATGAAACATCAAACTTTAGCACTACAGTTTAGGGCAAAGTGGCATACGACCACGGCTATGTTTTCTTGTTTCATACTTTTTAGAACGTGAATTTTCTGTAGTCGGGTTTTTAGTTTTTGAACTTCTTTTTTCCTGTACTGGTCCGATGACTAAAATTCATTCACTAATAGAAAGCTACATTACCTCGAACACCTAAGTAGTAAAGTACATATTTAGTTATTATCACTATCAGTACTATGTTCATTTCTATCTGTAAATGCACCCAGAATACCGACTAAATCGCTAATGACGGCAACGTTACAAAATAAACTTAAAAATTCTATCCAAATTACAAAAAGCAAAACCACTGGATACAGATGAACTGATATCATAATTAACTTAGTTACTGAAACTCGGGCGATGTCAGTCGAACAGCGACTGTGGCAGTTTCAACAGTTAGATGCATTAGTTTGTCAGTAATTACACTATCTTTCGGGAATTCTGAATGCTGATTTGTGAATGTTTTTTGTTAATCCTCTGCATTGCTGGTAGTAATTACTTTAATTAACGTTTTGATACTGGTAACTAAAAGCCTGAATCATCTTTAAATTGGCAAAAGCTTGGTGAAGTTATGGGGACCCTCCCCATTACTTCCAGCCGTTTTGGTCGGTCAGTATGGATCATCGGTTATTAACTTTATCTAGCTCAATTTCTGCATGGTCTAGCACTACGTCTTCTGTCTGTGCTAGAACTCTATTTAGTATTTGTTTAAGCTTAAGATTTGCTACCATGCTAGCATACTGCCTGTTCAGCAGCAGTATACATTATGGTTGTAACAGTATTTCCGCAAGAAATCGTACATTCGCATCCAATTCAGAAAGTTATTAGCGTGTAATGAAAGACTACTGTAGAGGTTTGTGAAAACCACTGATCCGCCTTCGCATCCGCCAACACTAAACGGATTCTGCTACATCCTTAGTGTATACCTTTATAATAGTCCTTAAAAATCATGTCTTGTAGGAGAAAATTCCCACAATTTGCACCTGCATAGCACTAATAAAAATCGCAAAATACGAACCTCAGATTAGTTCCCATTACTTTTTATACCCTTTCTAATCCCAGATATTCCAAAAACCCTGCTTTGCTTTCAAGAACACTCTAGAAAATTACCTTTGGATCTGGTTTCTGACTTGCTCTGAATTTCCTAACTAATAATGTTTGCTTTACCTTGTGAGCTAAACCAGGTACTGCGGAGACGGATTCATGTATTCGAGAGATAACATGAGGTAAGTATGTTATCGTATATCCTCCATCTCAGCATTTAGTCATAATTGATGTTGTATAATGTTATCAGTTAGTGGATTACATTAATTTGAGATTGAACATGTCTCAAGTTTGATATATTGGTGGCGGCTGGAGACCTAACTGTGATATTGTGTATGTGAGTGATACATGCCGTCTATTTTTGTTTTGATGGAAACAGCTCTAGACAGAGACGGTTGATTAAACAATAGGAGACTCATATCAAGTTATGTACCAACCCACTTTTTCAAACTTACACAAATTCTATATTACTTATAATAATATCTAATGTCAACGACTTAACAAATAGCTGTGACCTGATAGACGTACCTTTAATAAAATATTGCAAACATAATAATACTTGATATAAATCCCAAAACGACATAAAAGAACCACAACCAGGCCAACCATTGTCAAGTTTTGTTGCCTAAAGTAATTCAAATGCAATGTAATACTATGATTAATGATTTTACTTGTAACGTGCTGGGCGCCAAAAGCGCTTACTGGCGCCCAGTTGGGACTGTTAACAATTTATGCCCAAGTTCAAACCTTCAATTAAAGGTAACTATAATTAATTACAACTAAATTGTAAGCTATTTTTAGTAGGTACATAAGTAACTTTCAATAGATAGGTATTTGGACAATTAACCCTAGTTAGCTAGCAATTTGATATCATTCATCGAAACGACGGGTATGGCTAAAAAGTATACTGCAAACACCGATGTCGACACCCGAGTTGGCACGAGGTGCGACCAATTAATCTTGTGCACCATTAAAATTACAGCGTATTAGATGAGTGAAATACATTTCATAGATGATTATTTCGTAGAACACTAAGGGCCAATTTCACCAATGAAACTGAACGCGATCAACGAATGAACCACGTTTATGAGCTGTCAGTGTCATTATTTTTCTATAGAATATTTACACTGAGAGCACTTGAGCGCAGTTTAGATGTACTTACTGATTGCGTTCATATTCATTGGTGAAATTGGCCCTAAGCGAACGACTGCACGCGGTTGTTTAATTGAAAGGGCAAAATATTAATCGTCAGTTTATTATTAACTGAAGAATAAACATGACAGCTTTTGTGTAGAATATTTGGCATATTTTCTACATGAAAGCTGTCAAACTGTCATTTTTACTCTTATGGCAATAAATATCTAAATATTGAAAAATCGGCCCTGAGAGAATTTGCTACATGTTTTTTACGTTTAAACATTAGGTTGGGTTACTATAAATATGAATGTTTATTGTCATTATCCATAGCTATTATCATAAATGGCTGAGTTAGTTGAAAATTCGGAAAATGACGAATGATAAGCCAGTTTATGATAATATAAGCTATCAATGTAAACACCAGCATTATTAACAACGATCAGAGTGCCAGTTATTCTACTAATTTATAAGCAATTTTTGCATTCGCATGTCAGTTGCAATCTGACAAATTTGTAGAATTGAAACTCTGTACAAATTAGAAATCAACTAATCATACATAAATTCGTCATCTAATTATGTTTATATCGAAGCTAATACTGTTCATGCGAAAACTTGCATAGGTGCCTTTCGTTTTTAGCCACCCCGAAAACCACAGATACGACACACATAACCTAAACAACCTTTCCAACATTGGACAGTGGGAGATGCCCGACGGGCTTACAGTCTGACATTCTTTCCCACTCCATCCACAGCGTCAGACTTACTGACTGAAACCTGCCTGTGTTCCTTGAAATAACCTTTGCGTTCCAGGCCCGCGGTAACTCTTTCAAATAATTCCGTAACCCAGGCAGAAGTTATAAGCAACCTTGTGCCAAACTTCATGTTTCAGCCAGCGCGAACGTTAAGGCTGCCCTTGTTCATTAATGAATGAACGAGTAAAGCAATTCCCAAAATTTTATAAATCAAAATATAAACACACACCCAAGATCAAAACCATCCACAACAGTCAGTCCTAATGCAACTAATAAGTAACAGACTAGCCTCCTAAGAATTTCAAACGAACGTGCCAATCGACGTCCGAACTTTACCCAGACCGGCAGTTTGTCTAGCATCCGTGCTTTATTCTCCTCTGTGGCTTCCGAATATCTACGGACTTGCCAGTTGAAATTAATTTGTTGTTTCTCAGCCGGCGCCTAGCGTTGTTCCGATGTTTGCCGTTTGAAATACGATATCCAATTTCAATGTATGGAGATGAATTGTTTGAAACTATTGGTTATGATCACGGATAAGTTTACTGTTTGTTTTGACGGCAAAATGATTATACGTTTTCAATATTTAAAAATTATATTATGGTCGTTGGAATGCTTGTCTTTATGCATCATTAACCATTGCTGCATTTTTCACAAAACTCGGCAGTTCATATTTAAAAAGAAAGTAGCATCTTACATCTTTTTAACCGACTTCTAAAAAAGAAGGAGGTTCTCAATTCGGATGTTTGTATTTTTTTTTTATGTTTGTTCACGCATAACTCTGTCGCTTGCCAACCGATTTGAAAACTTCTTTGTTGGAAAAAGTATAATTCCCAAATGGTCCCATTGAAATTTTATCAAAATCGGTTCAGTAGTTTGGTTTTTAAATTCAAATAGCTGGAAAAAATATGTGGAAAAATCATCCATGTATACGAAATTGCGTACTTTTGCTTTCCTGTGACTTTCCAGTGGTGTTTTTAGGTGTGGGGTACCACTAAAAAGTGAAAAATAAAATACTTTTTCAAATTAATTTCGGAAGTCGGTATCAAATAACGAAGAAGCAACCAAAAACAACCGACTACCGAAATTAAAGTTATTTTGAACTTTGTAGTGTTTTTTGGAAGTCGATTTCTTTTTTTGTGAAAAAGTTTTTTATTTATATTTGGTATCTCAGCCGACCGTGTTTAGTTCGTTCCAGTAGTCTAGGGAAGTCCATTTTAGGTATCATCTGCCGGTGTCTGTGTTTCCTAAGAGCGACCATCTCGGGGTCTTAGTCATGGTAAGTCAAAAGTGAATAAGTTGCTTCTAGGCAAGTGTGCTCCATCGTCGACCACAACATCGCTTTCAATCAGGTGAGATTGTGGACAAACGGTATTCATTTCCTTAAGGCGTTCCTACAAAAGAAACATGATACATGTTTCAACGATAACTTCACGTCCGGCTAGTAAAACATTTCATAACAAGTCAAGACAAATGACATTTACACGCGACGATAGTTTATTGCCATTTCTTTTTTGGAATTAAAATAATCACGTAGGTTACAAAAGTTACCGAGTACTTACAGCATGCTTTCTTTTGCCAGAAATAATTACGGTCAATACTATTATAGACCCTATTATCATCTGCCTAGACTTTTCTCAACTTTGGGGTCGGCTTCCAGTCAAACCAGAAGCAACTGAATACCAATATTTTACGTAGAGCTACTACCTATCTGAGCTTCACAACCCAGTAACTGAGTATCATGGTACTTGGCAAGACTGGTGTCGGATTTTCTGGCTTCTGACAATGCGTTACGACTGTCAAAGATCTTCAAACGACAGCTGAGACCTACGACTTAACGTGCTGTCCGAGGCATGGAGAAGTCTCGATATGTTAAGATCGTAACTTATCCACAGACCAAACTCGGCAGGCGTTGCTTAAAGTTGAAGATCGACCCGTGTTTCTTTAAATATTAGCCCACTCTTCTATATCACCATCCCTTTAAAATTATCACGTAACAAAAAGTACCCAGTACTCCAAAACCGATTTCTATTTGAAGAAATAATTACATTCAATACTAATAATTATAGACCCTATTATAAATGTAATAACTCCGTCGGAATAGATCATAGAAATCAAAGTTCAGAAACAACAGCTCGGGCCACAATAGGTACAAGTTGTATTCAACGTAACAAGCCTTCGTCAGTGGTCGACGTGGATTGAAAAGTAACGATACGCACGTCACTCAAGATTATGTCGATAAATTTGGTGTTGATTTCGTTTGTCTATGGCCAAAATGCAGCTAAATGGCTGTTGCAGTTTTGCTATTAATGTATATGAATTAATAAATTCAAGTCCGTAACACAATTTTCACAAAGTTACGATGAAAATGCATCATGTAGATACTTGAAACTTTGTTGTAATACATCAGCGGATTTTTTTTACGTTTATGGGTAATGTTCATCTGGATAACATGTTAAACCTTAAATTATCGTGTCGTCTGTTTATGTATGCGAGTTTATAATGTTTGTAAATGCACCCACGATACAGGACAAATTCCTGGTATGAAGCAACGTTTAAAATAAGACTCAATAAAAATATGGTTACTCATGTAATTATAAGAAAGTCAATCTCGTAGTTTTAACTTACATTTACCTATCATTATGAATAAGATAAACATGGTCAATATAAAATTTAAATATTATCTTAAACTTTTTAACTGTGACTGAAAGTGTTCACGTGATGGAATTGTTAAACTATCAAATTCGAACTAGCCTAGGAGCCTAGTAATATAACGAACCTCCTTTAGTGATATGTGTTGTATTTTTATTAGACGAGTGTAACCTTAATAAAAATCACCGATTAATTAATTCGCTTAAGCTTTTAAGATTGAAACTTTTATTTTGGATGTGGATTAATTATAGAAGTCAATAAATGATAAAACGATAATTCAAACTGGAAACTGTTTTAAGGTTCTTAATTCCTGTTTCAATCATTACAAATCTTTCAAAATGTTTAAAGTAATACCAAAAAAAGGTATCAAATCATTTTATTACTGTCTGAGAAGTTGTATTATAAATCATTCTAACCAAGTCGATAAAATCAGTGGCACATCACTAAAGAAGCCCTCCGTTAATCGTCTCCTTATAATTATAGGTTATCGCCGCGCATGATTTCACTGGCTTCTCCCACTTCTTTCTTTCAAGCCAGACGGTAGCGATAATTAGTTGCCATCACCAAACGAAAGTCAGCCCTATCATCATCATGCGACAGCTCACATTCCCGTTGAACGACCCACAGTCGCTTTCAATGACACTTTGGCAGGCTGAAGAACTATTCATACGACAGCGCCTGATTTTTCCCTGATATTTCGTGTGACATTTTTTCCTAGTTTTTTTTTTCCATGCAAGGATTTTCCTGAAAATTCCCCTGTTAGTACTGAATTGATGGCTCGGTTTCTGACCGGTATATTTGAAAAGTCACGTTCTATTTCGGGGCAAGCACCCGTGGCCTTTTAATAAATGTTGAAAGGATGAGGTGTGTTTTTTAGTCGTTTTTGACTTTTGACATACGTCGCGGGTAGGCTTAAAGTTTTTAGAAAAGAAGTTCGAAATTCACAGGAAAAGATGGTTATGTATATACACTTCTTAGATGTTCCACGTCCTACATATTTTCAGCTATAATATTAAAAAAAAATGTGATGTGATCCCGAATACTTCGACACCTAAGTGTATTTTGTATTTCTATATTTGTTACAGGTTTGGTTGATATCAATAGTTACATAGATTTGAGTTAATAACTTTAAGATAATTAATAAAATCTTTATTTAAGTTGAACGAAGAATAAATATGCGAGGGAGGACTCTGCGGTCTCAAAACGATACATTTACTTACTGTAATGAGTTTTTCAGAGAGTCCCATTTGGGCGCCAATAAACGTAATTGGCGAATCAACGTTATTGGCAGGCTATTGATAAAATCTACTTAAGATAAATTCGTACTAATTGGATTCCCACTTACTTCGTATATTTCTGCTTCAGCAGCGACCTGAAAAGAGACAAAAGTAATGAGTCATCGAATTATAATTTATATGAACCGTTATATTCTTTTCTTTCATGTATTTATTAATTTTATACGACAAAGGTTATAAAAGCAATAACGTCCTAATTTGAAATTCGTTATCTCCGATTAAAAGTAAAATCATAAAAGTGTACGTAATTCGAGTTTCGTAGAAACCGAAGTATTATTATATTGAACATTATTATTATAAAATACATTAACTTTTTTTTATTATATCTAAACGATAATTAACTAAACACAGCATTTTTAATGCATGCGTTGTTTTGTGAAATATAAGAGTCATTTTGAACAATTCATTTTTCAGCAACTCTCGGTTATTACCACACAGTTATTCACAACCTACTGTTAGTCAGTATCTTTCCTCTGCTGAGGAAAGGCTCCAATACTTCCTCAACATCACATTCTGCCAAGCCTTTACCCAACTATATTGGTTTCGGCTTCCAGTCAAACCGGAACAGTTGAATACCAGAATTTTTACGTAGAGCGTCTGCTTAACTGACCTTTACAACCAAATAACTGGTGATACCCCCTGTGGTTAGACTGGTGTCAGATTTTCTGGCTTCACACTACCCGTAATGACTGACAAAGATCTACAAATGACAGCCGGGACCAACGGCTTAAAGTGCTGTTTGAGGCACGGAGGAAACTCGGTATGTAATAAACGGTCACCCATCTATGGACCGACTCGACAAGGGTAGATTAACCTCACAGTTCGACCTGTGCTATTAGGCACGAGCCACAAGTACTATACAGTTATCGAGCAAAATTAATAAAACTCGCAAACAATGATGCTTGGCAAGTCAAACTAACTTCGAATCAGAATGTCAACAAAAAATTAAACAAAAACAAAACGCATCGCATAATTAATCGTAAATCCAATACTTTATAATTAAAGTTGATAAATGGAATCCCAAATAATTACGCGATGGTAGAACAGTACATAATTTGTATACAAACTTCGAGTTTAACATTCGTTAAACTCGTCGTGTGAATTTATTAAATCGCGTTTATCTTCGGGTTGTACATTCGTTTTGAGAAGTGAATTTATTTATATTAACCTTCAGTAATAATTATAAAAAATATTTGTTTGTTCGAAGGGCAATGGAGAGGGCAATGCTCGGAGTTTCCTTGCGTGATCGAATCAGGAATGATGATATCCGCAAGAGAACCAAGGTTACCGACATAGCCCGAAGGATCGCCAAATTGAAGTGGCAGTGGGCAGGGCACATTGCTCGCAGAACAGACGGTTGATGGGGCCGAAAAGTTTTGGAGTGGCGACCGCGTACCGGAAGACGCAGCGTTGGAAGGCCTCCCACAAGGTGGACCGATGACCTGGTTAGGGTCGCGGGTAGCCGATGGATGCGAGACGCATAGGACCGGTTGTTGTGGCGACACTTGGGGGAGGCATATGTCCAGCAGTGGACGTCTTTCGGCTGATTTGATGATTTGTTTGTTCGAAGGTGAGGAGCTTATGGGTAAAGCTGAAAAATCTCAAAATGGGACAGATTATTGGGATCTCCTTTCATTATAACCTACTGTTTTTAGGCTTATTTACTTGTTTTTTATATCTATGCTTATTTACAATGAAAATCTAAAAATAAAGCGATTAGTAGCGAATTCCGAAGTCAAATTCTGTGTAGAATATTTGAATCTGCTAATATTGGAACTAATCATGTGATTAGATTGTAACTATACCTAACTAATATCATAAATGGGATTGTGAGTTTGTTTATTTACTAAACCGATTTTGATGAATTGACCTTGGAGAAAGTTATAGGCTATTTTTTTGGGCAACAAGCTAGTATTTCTATAAATATGGCTGAAATTTTAATGCAAAATACAGTTGTTACTCGAACATTTTAGGTAACAAATATACAGGGCTTTCCAGAAAAGTGCGTGGTCATATTTAAGGGTGATGTTGGGTAGCTGATTTACATTAAGGAAAAAAATCTCGATCGATTTTTTTTTAAATTCAGCTTTTATGTTTTGATATTTCACTTTAATGTATATCTGATACCAAACATCAGCCTTAAATATGACCACGAACTCCTGGAACACCCTGTGTACTATAGTACACAGGGTGACTTAAAATCCTGAAAGATATCATATATGATATCTTTCAGGATTTTAAGTCACTCTGAGGCAGCAAAGTTTTCTACCACTGAAGGATTTTTCTCAATCGGATCTATATTTATTTATTTATAACAGGAACAATTCACATTGTGTTTGAAATCATAAAATATTCAAAGTAGCGTGAATAATATGGAAAATAATAAAATTTCAATAACATCACAAATTAAAAAAAAAAACGATATAATTTAAAATCAAAACAAGAAAAAAAAATCAATAACATACCAATATTACCCAGTGTTTCATTAGATAATGTAAAATTTTAAAAAGTGGATTTGTCACCGTCTATTGAATGCAGACATTTCTCCAATAGGAACGCTTTGAGTCTTAACTTAAATGAGCTCTTTTAAATTAAAGTTTTTAAGTCTAATGGCAACCTGTGAAAAATTCGCACTGCTTGATGTTGTAGGCTATATTGCACAATATTAAGTTGGGGTATTATTTTGTTTTTAAAATCTTTTCTGCGCGTACTTTGCCTCAACTGTCTCTCCTCACCTGTTTCAGAGTTATGCAAGTATTTTTTTTAAATTCACCAACAATACTAAAATATAGAGGCTGGGCACAGTAAGAATTTATAGATTGATAAAGTGTGGCCGACAGCTCTCTATTTGCGATTTCCGAACCATGGTTCGTATGGCTCTCTTTTGAAGCACAAAGGAAAACTTTGAAAAACTATTTCCCCAAAACTGAACACTATATCTCAACCTTGATTCTATTAGAGCATAATATACAGTTTTAAGGTGTTTTATGTTTATTTCATCCCTAAGACTGCGTAAGGCATAACACGCTGAGGAAATATAAAAATCAAGGGCTTGCAATTCCCTTTTCCAAATTAAGTATTTGTCAATGTATATTCCTAGAAACTTTACCTCATTAACTATGTCAATTTTAGCGTCATTAAGTGCAATCGTTATGTTGTCTTTATTGCGAGCTGTTGTACTAAATAACATTATATTGGTTTTTTAGTGTTCTTTATGAACTTGTTACTTTAAAACCAAGAATCTAAAACTGTCAACAAAGCTCCTGTATGTCGTCAGCTTCAACTATTGCGTTGGTGTCATCCGCAAAAACTGTCTGAAATAATTATTATAAACAATATTTCCAGAGATTACCTGCAACAAAACGAGCAACAATTTTCCGTTTATACCTATTGTAACACAAATTTTCATCTTTATAATATTAGTTTAGATTTAGATCTTCCCACGATTTAATCATGCATGTTTTTTCGTTATATTATTTGAACAATTATAGTTTTATCTAGTATCATAATTTATTTTAATATCATTTTCATTTTAAAAGAAGGAAAACAATGTAAGTTTATTATAATGTGAGATATTTAGATGACTGACTTGATTGAGAGACTTACGAAAAAAGTTTAAGGATAATATTTACAGACAAAAAATACTACACAAGAAAATATTTGTTATGATGTTTGGAATAATTACGTTGTTTTAATATTTATAGCAAAAAAAATATGATACAAGATAGGTATGTGAGAATGCAATTGTTTTAATCACCTACAGACTAACCTTAGACATAAATGTTTTTTTTTTTACACTCTTTATTTTATTTAGGAACTTTTGAACGCAGTTCATGCCAGTTCTATCATAACTTAATCTATGACTATATAAAGTAATCATTATGCCTATAATAATACTAGCCTCCTGTGACGAAGGTTGAGCCAATATTATTTATTTATTTATTTATTTCCCATCATACAATATCTTTACAGGTTTGCCACCTAATGCGATAATGCAGATAACTATTTTTATTTCAACTAAAATAGTTACAAACGAATAGTTTTCGATCGTACTTAAATGCTACTACAAACACCTTATTATTATCTATGTCACAGTATAGTAGGACCATAACATATCTCAAAGAGAGCTCTCACTATAAATCCGCCCAAAGTACAACAAAATATGTCAAAGTCTTCCGCTATACTGTTGAGGATACGGAGTGCGCACGTTAATGGCGCCTCATTCACCAGCTTAGTGCGGCCGCGCGGCACTGCGAGCAGCGGCCGCCGCCGCCGCCACACGTATCTGTCCGGAACACACATGCACACTTGTCGCAATACGTCTGGATTGTGAATCTTTCCTCTCATCACCTTAAAGATATATGAGACTAGCGCTAAGCTCCTTCTAACTTTTAACTCATTGTATCCCACCATACCCAATATAAATAAGGTGGGATACTTATTTGGGTAAAATGGGTATACTCCGTAAAATTTCTTATATAAATATCTTATAAATTTATTCTGCACTCTTTCTAACATGATGCTATACTTAGTTTCATGTGGAGACCAGACGACTGCGTGGAACTCTAAATGACTCCTCACTAAAGAGTTATACAATGCAATAAACGCCTTGATATTCTGAAAGCCCTTAGCTACCCGAAGCACGAATCCTAAATTTCTGTAGGCTTTCCTACAGATTTTAGTTACATAATCTCTAAATTCTAGTTTAGAGGAGAAGTTAACACCTAGATCTCTGACTTCAGACACTTGCGCTATTGGTACCCCGTTATGTTGTAATGTAATATGTTGGTGAATATAGGCACATTTAGTTTATTTAATTTTAATTTCCTTAATAATCTACATCTTTCGGGTTCATTCTTACCACACTCCAATAAGTCGTGTTGCACATCTTCTATTTTACCATCACAAAATGTGCAATTAGGTGAACTGACTTTTTTCATTAGAAATGCAAAACCTCTCAACGGCATAAACGATGGAGACGGGTAAAAAGCTTACATACCTGTAAAAAAATCTGAAAATCAATGTCAAAAACTATTAGAGAATATAGGTATTAAATAACTCAATATAGGATTTATTAAATAACTCAATATAGGATTTATTTTTCATTTTTGGAACACGTATCAATTAAAGTGGAGCAACCTGTATATGTCGATTAGAACCAGTTTTCTAATAACAGGCCAAATAGCGCGCAATTGAGCCAGTACGTTACGTGCAAATATCTCATGTACCCACTTCTACGTTCTAACTAATGGATGTTTACGTCAACTTAGTTCGAGGTGTTGCTAAGATACCCACATTAAATAATGTGGGTATCTTGGTAACATTTTGAACTTTTGAACTTATTATCGAATAATATTATTAGTTATTAAGTTTTAGTGATTAAGGTGTATTGTTGTAGCGAATTGTGAGTACCAAGACAAACCAATCATGGTTTAATGGTACAATAAGAAACTTAAAACTGTACACAAACTGTATTATAAAATAAATAAAAAAAAAAAAAAGGTAATTAAGAAGAAATGCGGGTGGAGAGACTTTTGAAAATTAGGTATTTGAAGAAACTATTGCTGTCGCTCTGCAAACGCTCGGCGTCCGGTTCGTGCGATAAGGACAACTGCAGATCCGACTGAATAACCTGAGTAAAAAGTCATATGTCGAGGTTTGGCTCTCGCCTATTTTTCCTCCAATATTAAACCAATTTAAAATATATTTTATAAACTGAATAAGAAGGATTATATACTGTCTCTTTGATTTTATTTTTTTATTAATAGTTGTTAAATTCGTACACTAGGCCTCTGTTGACAGCGGTCTAAATAGGCAATTTTTTGCATTTTTTTAGAGTTCCATTGCTAAAAATAAAGTATCAATAAAAAAGAAAACATACAAGAAGGACATACAAGTAGTTAATATTTATTATTCTGTAAAAATCTTTGCATTTTGGTCACCAGAAAGAAAACGGGGTCGAGTCTGCTATTGCAATCGTGTCTCAATGACCGGTCAATGATCGATTTTTGACGTATAACGTCAAACTTTTGACACATTTCCCATACAAAAACTGTCAAAGTTGTCAAATGTTCGATCAATGACCGGTCATTGAGACACGATTGAAATAGCATACTCCAGCCCCAGGTGAGAGCGTTTCTATGGAGAAAATACCACCCGCATTTCCTCTTAACACTTTTTTGTTCATACCAACGCATGAGTTCGTGGCTAATTTATAAGCAAGAAGATACACCTAGAACCAGTATTTGACATCGAGCGACTGTCTATCTGACCTCTACAACCCAGTAACTGGAAAACACAGGAACCCCTTGACTGGTGTCATATCTTTAGATTTCTGTAACAACTATCGTAGATCTACATATACAGGCGGGAGTAGTCCCAGTGTTGAATGGATGGTCACCTATCCGCAAGCCTACCTCGGCAAGCGTTGCTTAACCTCGAAGACCGCACCGTGCTGCGGTTATTATTTAACCTTGAGTTTCTTCAAAAACCATACAAACAAACTAACAGAATTACAAAAATCATAAAAACAACACACTATACTAGTTAAGTACTTGGAATAATAAAAAAAAACAAAAACCATTATTCGCACTTCAGTAACAAATTGTTATTCCCAATAACTTCAGTAATATGATTCCCACAACTAAACAAACAAATATTATAGCAGAGCTATTACACAAACGAAATAATCGTTTACGGCCCAATCCTTCTGAAAGTCGTCACTTCCTGTTTGCCCTAATAGCCGCTGCAGAGCCAATTTCCGGCCGCCATATTGAGAAATCCGGTCCATTACTAGCTAACTCTACTTTATCTGTGGTTCTAAGAAATTGGAGCGGTTATGATGATTGTTTATGATTCTGTGCCAAGGTCATAATGCTGCTGTATTATTAGGAGTAAGCAGAGGGAGTGTGGAGGAAGATTTAAAGTGTTTTTGCGCAAAATGATTAGTAGGTATTAATATTATATTTTAAACAAAGCATTGGTCTACCAGCTGAAAATATGAAATTACTTAATTATGATAGAGAACATTAGGTAAGCAGGTACAATCTGAAAAAGTTTTGATAGGAATGTCGTTTTCCGGAATAAAAAAAATACGTTTGACACGAACCGATTGTATAGAGGTTCAACGTGTAACAAAATCAACGCAATTACTGAAACATTGAATTCGCAAAAAAAAAAACGACTGTCCCATACATTTTAATAGGAAAATGTTTGTACTGAACAGCAGATTTTTTCGCGATTCCAGGGTTGGTGTCACGTTGTAGATGTTAAACACTGAAATTCTGCTTTAACAACATCAAAAAACCGGCCAAGTACGAGTCGGAGTCGCGCACGTATGGTTCCGTACCATTATCTATTAAAAACGGCAAAAAAATCATGTTAATTGTATGGGAGCCCCACGTAAATATTTATGTAAGTACTGTCTAGCTATCACGGTTCATGAGATACAGACAGACAGAAAGACGGACAGCGGAATCTTAGTAATAGGGTCCCGTTTTTCGCCGGTACGGAACCCTAAAAACGACTTTTGACATAAGTTCTATAGTTTTAACAAGTTTACAGCTTCTAGTCTCTAACTTCGAGGGATAAAAACAACAGGAATACCAAGAGACTAACAACATATTTAACTTAACCAAATATATCGAAAACTTGACGTCTTCATCTCTTTCGCTGACGACGGTAGTCGTACATGCTCACTCATGTTCTCGAAGTTACTACAAGTAACTTATAACTACTGCCAAGTAATACGTTCCACTATTCGGTAGCTAACAGAGTGGAGTAAAACGAGAAATGACTGATTCTCAATGAACTTTATCTCGAGATTGTCTACACTAATAAAGAGGAAAGATTTGTTTGTTTGTTTGAAATGAATAGGCTCCGAAACTACTGGATCGATTTGAAAAATTCTTTCACCAGTAGAATCCTACATTATCGGTGATAGTCATAGGCTATAGAATATTTTCAAAAAAGTTAGGAATCCGTATGATAACTTCGATAATGTGACCCAAGGTGTGAGAAAAAATCCTTATATCGCGTACGCTGCGGAATCTATTGACAATAGAGCAAAGTGATGTACTACAGTTTTATAGAGGTCATCAATATCTACAAAAAAGTCCGCAATATCATATGTCTAACTATTATGGATAAGTTTCTTTTTCTTAACTTTTTGTTAATATTAGTCAAGCAAATCCCATGGTGAAAAAAAAAATGGTGATTATAGTACCATGATATTAATCCTTATCCATTTAAATGGTTTGATTATTAAGGTTGATTATGTCCGTGTAAATTACACTTTAAATCATTCAAATCGGACCTTTCGTTCAAAAGTTACGACGGTAATAAACATGCTCGGAGTAAGAAAAATGTCGCGGCTTGAGCGAACTGGGGAGAATCGTATCAATGCTTGGTCCGATGAAGTTGAAACACCACAGCATTTAAATCTTTTGGATAAAACAATAAGAATAATAAATGTTTGGATTTTTCGAAAATCAACTAGGTAAATACATAATAAGGGGTGAAGCAGGGGTGAATAAGTTTTTAGGGGAGGAAATTATAGCTTGCTTCAATTTACGTCGGAAGTCTATGAACAAACTAAAAGTGGGATAATTGAAACAGATCATGTACCTAACAATTTTTGCATAATCAACCCCTGACGGGCTGAACGGGGTGAACAGTTGCGCTGAACCAATAATGAGAATCGTTGTGCTTGATTTTCCAAAACTAACCTTTATAATGGGATATGTATAGGGGCGTTGCAGTTTGTGGAGTACCTACTATCCCCACGCGAACGAAGTCGCGGGCGAAGTGCTAGTGTTTAATATAGGCGTAAATATAACTATATTAACTACTTTGAGGGAATAGCTAAATTGAATAGAATGTATAGATATGTAACTTGGACTATGAAGGAGTAACAATTTGTGGTAATTAGCAATTTAGTTATATATTATTGTCATTATAATGATATTAGTCTGTAAGTCTTCCGAAAACTAAATAAATATACTATAGAGCCGTTTGGGGTTGAAACCCTCGAGCCGTGGGGCCCTTGTGCTCTTAGCCTTTTCAAAGAAATTTCGAAACGGCTGGTTGACACTTCCCATTGGCCATGAGCTGGCTTTACTTTGGGTAGAGACCAAGCATTGCCATTCAACGTGGCAATGCCGCCAGTCTCCTGGGCACATTACGAGCTGACAGCGTTGAGGATGAATTTTTTTATGCCATATTTTAGTTTTTTCTATGTTATATTTATTTTTTATAATTGTTAATAATAAGCCTATTATGGTATAAATAGTTCATTAATATACAAATATTAATAAACTATTTATAAAATAATAAGCTTCTTATTTATAACTAGCATTTGCCCGCAACTTTTTTCCGTGTCCAACTCGTAAGAGACCAACAATGAGTTTCATGGACTTTTTTCGCGGAACCTTTTCCTAGAATAATATTAGCCTCCTTATAACAAAAGTTAGCGTACAGAGAAATTATTGTCAAAGTGGTCCAATTATTTCTGAGATAAGCCGGAACACACATTTTGACAAAACTGTAAAAAGCAACGCTTTAAAAAAAAATACTGTAAATGCTTTCTTGGTTGGTATACATATTACCTACATCCGGGCGCCATGAAATATTTCAACACGTGAAGTTTTTTCGCGAAAAATTTCAAAACATGGCGATTTAAAAAATAACGAAATTGCCCAAGAAGAAGCGTGACGGTTACATAACCGAAACCATTTCAATAGACCAGCGAAAACGTTCCTTTTTCACAAGATACCTTCGCATAATAACTGCGATTCGAATCTTAAAAAGAATTTAACATTTAAAAAACATTCTCAACGGACATTTGCAGTTTTACGCTGTGCCAGCAGAAATCTAGAGCACTTCCAATAGAAAGAGGTTATGAATTTTGATTAAGAGTAAAACTTGGGGCTTCGGAAGTCGGCGGTTTTTAGTTGACAAAGAAATCTTTAATAAGGTCTGTTAGTTGGTACTTATAGATTTAAGTATCGTCAAGATTTGATGCAATGACAAAATCAGTTAGACATATTGAGGCATGTCTCACGACAAACAAGTACTATAATGCACACAACACAAGAAAAAATAACAAACTCAAACAATCAAAAACAAACAACCACAAATTAAAACAAAAACTAACACTTTTCTTTTAAAAAAAGAAATGTGAAAACAAATGAGTTTACTCTTTAAATAAATCTCTTTCCCCTTCTGCTAATAAATCGTTAACACATTCATTCATGCGTACAATAGCCGGCGTCTACGGTCTTTGTGAAGCTCTAGAAGTGTTAAAACTTAGAATGAAAGGTAATTATGGAAGTGGAGCTGTTAATAGCTCTTAGCCTTGATATTATTATAGGGGACAATGACATTATGGACACTGAATCAATTTTTCCCGCGGCTTTGCTCGCTCTAAAATAGTATATAACTGTCCAAAATGCACGAAAATCAGTTCAGTGATATAGGTGTGAACGCGTTACAAACAAACTCAATTTCTAATTTACAATATTAGTTAGAATTGCTAGCAAAAATCTGTTCCTCTATGTATAATTAATACATTACTGAAATAAAACAATCGAGTCGAACGAAATCGCTACACTAGCATGATACCAGCAAAATTGATGTTGTTACCCAGTTACTGGGTAATGGAGATCAGATACACAGTTGTTCCATGTAAACTAGTATTCAGCTGCATTTGGTTAGGCAGCAACTCCACCCCAACATAATTGACTGGTTAGGTAAATTGGTCGATCTTGCAAGTAACCCCTTCGCGAATAAAGAATATGCATTAAAAAAAACCTTGTTTTCTACACAAATTGAATCAAAATTGATCGAAAAACCAACGAGATATAAGTAATTTAAACAAAAATATCTGTCCCTCTCGCGAAAACGCTGTTTTGTATGGCAGCTATTTACGGCCGCTTTCTATAATATTTCTATTTTTTTGGATCAAGATTGGGATTGCCCAATCTTGATCCCGATCCTTGTCTGTAACCAATCAAAGGTGAGGATTGTGTGGTGAAGGACGCAAACTCGGCCGTTGATTGGTTACAGACAAGGATCGGGATCAAGATTGGGTTTGAGATATATTATAGAAAGCGGCCGTTAGACGTGCATGAACTGTGACGTCTAAGACCATATCGGACTTCTCTTTCTAATTGAAGCTTTATGACTTCATCACCGATGAAGTTATTTTAAGAATGATTTCATAAGTGCTTTCTAAAGCTCATCAGTATTACATTTTGTAAATAAAAAAATGTCATGCATATTCCTTAATAAATGTTACTAATGCGTTCAGTACATTTTGTCGAGTTACGCGCGCGTTATATGGAGCTGTCGATTTTTTTATACAAGAAACTTTTAGACGATTTTTAGGGCATTTGAGATGGCCAGTCAGTAAGCTAAGCTATCTAATAGTAGTACAATACATAATCAACTATACTGCTTCAATATTCTCTATGGCAACAGTAGCTTATCTTACGGGGATTATAACTGCCTTGCAGACGGTAACTTGTGTGCAGATTAAGCAGATTCGAGGACTACATCTCTGCTCATACACCTGCTGGTAATAGCTTGAATAGGGGTGTTATTTACTGTTTACTGTTGGTAATATATTTAAGATACTACCAACAGTTATTCAGAACAAGTGCGATGTGATGGACGAGGATTCAATGATCAGACTGTGTATCACGGCGTTTAAGTCCGAAGAAATCAGTGATGCAAAAAATCTTTTGTTTACCTCGGTCAAGACTACGGGAAGAAAGATCAACCGAAAAAGAGAAGGAAAAACGCAAAGAGAGCTAGAAGACATAATCACATTAATAAAACAGAAAGATCCTGAAGAGATGCCGATTTTTGTCGCCCGTGACCTACAAAAACTACCCCCGGTCACTTTTGATCATTTGGACGCGACTCGGATGTTGAAGGACCTTATTATGCTCAAACACGAGATTGAGACTATTAAGGAAACATATACACCTGTGGATCAGTTTTCAAGACTGCAAAGTGAAGTCATTAATCTACAGCAAACATCGATAGTAAATAATTTCGAACGGGCCAACTTTGTCAACAGAAAACGAGGTGCGAGTCGCATATTAGACAGCTCGGAATTCAATCGTGAAAGTGGCCCCTCGGGATATATACAGATTACACATGAGCAGGTGAAGGATAATAATCATTCCACCATTATTGATAAGGAGGTAGATCAACGCACTCAAGCGCAGCATTCATTGTCCCTATCTCGCTCGTGCGCGCCGCCGTTTGGCGACGATCTTTCTGTCGCAGATGTTACCCGCACAGAGGTACTCAGTGCGAAACAAACACAAGGCACCTTGACTAGCGCGGTGACTAATACTGCTAATAGCTCAGTATGTATAGGCGCCGCGAATAATCAGCTGTTTCGAACGCCCCAGTCGCAGAGCGCTTTACTTAGGCAGAGCGCAGACGACGAATGGCAAGTTGTACAAAGAAAAAGGTACAGGAATCGTTTCTTGGGTAAAAAAGGAACGTGCACCGAAATTGTTGACAGTTTCAAGGCTGCAAATATCAGTGTCCCTCTGTTTATAAATAACGTGCATAAGGAAACTTGCGAGAATCATATAGTGGACTACATAAAGAACAAAACAAACGTTGAAATCACTTTACATAAGATCGAACCCAAGCAACAGAAACAATACAACTCATATAAAATGTATGTTCCTAAGGAGAAGTTAAGTTTGTTTTTGGACTGCAGTTTATGGCCTGACGGTATAACTTTCCGCCGTTTTGTGAATTTCAGCAGACGAGATTTAGACAGACGTAAAAAATCTGATACTGGTACAGAAATAAATCTAAATGGATAGTACAACAAATAATGAAAGTTTGAAATTCATCAGTTTCAATTGTAAGTCTTTTAAAAGATCTTCCGAGTGTGTTAGACAGCTTTGCCAAACTGCTGATGTTATTGCGCTGCAAGAAACTTGGCTCTTGCCACACGAGATACCCGAACTCGGTAATGTAAACAACGACTTTGAATTCTACGGTAAATCTGCGGTTGACCTATCAAGTGGCATACTGCGCGGGCGGCCTTACGGCGGTGTAGCACTTCTATGGAAAAACAGTAAGTGTAATTATGTGTCTGTGATTCCTTGTGAAAGTAACCGAATATGTGCAATTAAGGTGTGTGTGTCGGAACGTATGGTACTCGTTTTTTCTATTTATATGCCTACCGACTCTTCAGACAATCTTTTGGAATTTGTTCAATGTTTAAGCGAAATAACGTCAATAGTGGAGAATAACAATATTGAAAATGTTTTTATCTTGGGGGATTTTAATGCTCATCCGGGGGAGTTATTTGGCAATGAACTTCAAAAATTTTGTAACGAGCAAAACTGGACTTGTGTGGACCAACAGATGTTGGGCTCAAATTCCAATACCTATACTTTTGTTAGCGAAGCGCACGGCAGCCGCAGGTGGCTTGATCACTGTGTTGTGACTGACGCTGCTTTAAAGACGGTTTCTTCAGTGAGGGTATGCTACGACATTTTTTGGTCTGATCACTATCCAGTAGAGATTCAGTGTAACTTAAAATCAGTTTGTCGAACCATTAAGCCACCACTTACTAAAACAAATAAAGTTCTATGGGGAGACCGGGATTTAAGCCAAATAGACAAATATACTAAATGTTGTAACAATAAACTTAGAGAATTTGGCTTCCCTCATGAATTCCATCAGTGTTGTGATAGAATGTGTAGTGATAGTGGCAAGGATCACTTGGCAGCGATAGACTCGCTTTATGGTGACATTGTAATAGCGTTACAGGAGGCTGCTATCGATAGCTATGTGGGTCATGTGGGTAGTGGCGGACAGCACCGCGGTCGTCATATTGTCGGCTGGAACAAGTATGTTCGTGACGCTCACATGGAGGCTAGGCAGAAGTTTTTAACCTGGGTGTGTTACGGTCGACCTAACAGTGGTAAAATTTATGAGGAAATGTATGAATCTAGAAAAAAAATTCAAAAGCAAACTGCATTTTTGTCAAAATAACCAAGAGTTAATAAAAATGAATATTTTAGCTAGCAAACATAAGAACAAAGATTTTAAAGGATTTTGGCAGCAAACAAAAAAGTTAAATCCAAAACCTAGCGTCCCGGTGAGTGTCAACGGCATCAGTGAACCAAAAGACATTGCTAATTTGTTTAAATGTCACTTTCAAGTGGAGTCTCCGCTAAAAAGTGAGCAGACCAGTGATGTAGGGGTCGTCGTGTCAGCGGTACCTGAGCGTGTCACAGCGAAACAAGTTGCTCTAATAATGAAGGGCATGACTCGAGGGAAGTCGCCCGGGCACGACGGCCTTAGCATCGAGCATTTTCAGCACGCGGGGCCACACCTCCCGAGGCTCCTGGGGTTGTTGTTTACGCTCTGTATTAGGCATTCCTACCTGCCCAATGAACTGATGAAGACGGTGGTAGTGCCTATAATTAAGAACAAGACTGGAGATAATTCCGACAAGAGCAACTACCGCCCGATATCATTAGCCACAACCACAGCTAAGGTGCTTGATGGCCTGCTTGAGAGACAGCTTAAAGAACACCTAAATTTAAATGATGCACAGTTCGGTTTTAGACCAGGACTATCGACAGAATGTGCAGTTATGTCTCTCAAGCAGACTGTCAGGTATTACACAGATAGGAGCACGCCTGTGTATGCAGCTTTTCTTGATCTCTCCAGGGCATTTGACCTGGTTAGGTATGATATTCTCTGGCGAAAATTGAAGGATACAGGTGTGTCGGGTGAGTTAATTAATGTTTTTAAATATTGGTATGACCACCAAACTAACCAGGTCAAATGGCTTGGCGAACTTTCTGACGAGTACAGGTTGGAGTGTGGAGTGAGACAGGGGGGGTTGACATCTCCTTCACTCTTCAACCTGTACGTGAACGGGCTGATTGTTGAGCTGATCGATGCGGGAGTAGGATGCTCGGTCGACGGTCACTGCATCAACAGTATCAGTTATGCAGATGATATGGTGCTGCTCAGCCCATCAATAGCCGCACTCAGAAAGCTAATAGGCGTGTGTGAGGAGTATGCAAGGGTACACGGTCTCTTGTACAATGTTCGGAAAAGCGAGCTCTTGGTATTTCAAGCCAGGGGACGTAAACTGGGGGATGTGGCACCTGTGCTGCTTAACGCTGTCGCTCTTCGAAGAGTGAGAGAGTTTAAATACCTCGGCCATGTGGTTACCGAGGATTTAAAAGACGATGGAGACATAGAAAGGGAGAGGAGAGCGATGGCGGTCCGCTGTAACATGTTGGCACGCAGATTTGCGAGGTGTAGTTTAGAGGTAAAAATTACTCTTTTCAAAGCATTTTGCCAAACTCTCTACACCTGCAATCTGTGGGTCAGCTACACTCAGCGGGCCATCAACGCTCTCCGAATTCAATATAATAACGCGTTCAGGGTGCTGGTGGGGCTCCCACGCTATTGTAGTGCGTCTGCGATGTTTGCGCACGCGCACACAGACGGGTTTCACACTGTGCTGCGGCGCCGTATTGCGTCGCTGATGTTCCGCACGCGTGGGAGCGCCAACACCATCCTGAACGTGCTCAGCCACAAGCTGGACAGCCCCCTTCTGGGGCACTGGGTTCAAGCACAAGTGCGTGTGCCCGGGGCCCCAGATGGCGGCAAATACTTAAATTAATTAATTATTTTTTTTAAATGTACCTAACATAGTTTTTAAGTCTTATTACTAACAATATTATGGACCAAGTATGTCTGAAATAAAAAGATTTTATTTATTTTTTTTTTATTTTTAAGACTATGGGCAATTTGAGATGCTAGTGTAGCTAGCATTGTACCGATTCGATTAAGTGTTTGTAAAGACAATATTGACTGTTTGGTTTTAACAAAAAGAAGCCAGAAAATCTGACTCCAGTCTTGCCGAGAAGTACCGTGTTACCCAGTCAATGGGTTGTGGAGGTCTGGTAGGAAGCCGCTCCACGTAAAATACTGATATTTAGCCGAATTCGGTTTGACTGGAAGCCGACCCCAATAAAGTTGGGAAAAGGCTAGGCAGATGATGGTTTTAACAATGAGACAGACGAGTTTGTGGCTTAGTTGCACGAGTCGATCTTCTAGGTTAAGCAATCTACATAAGGAGACGCCCCGGGCGTCGGGAGTCGCAAGGCGATTCCCGGCCATCGTAGGCGCGGGCCTGCGGATTGCGAGCGTTGGGTGGCTCGCCGTCCGACCTAACCAGGCCCGGGCTGACAGCGCGTTGTGTTCCACGCGCGCCTCAAAGAAATGTCAGCATAGTAGACGGTGCCCGTTACGGCCAGAGCCTGCCAGGGTTGCGGATTTTTTTCAAAAGAGTTACCGCGGCCCTGGAACGCAAAGGGCACTAGGAGGAGCACGGATGGGTTTCAGTCCGTTAGAGTCTGACACTCCCTCCCGCTCCACCCAGAGCGGAAGGGGTCATTTGATGAAAAACGGTTAAGCAATCTGCTATCTTAAGCCATAATTCATAAAGTAGCATCTCACTTTCGAGGTGAAGTCATAAAAATGAACAAGTCAGGTCCTCGTAGTACAACTAGATAAACTAACAACATGACACTGTAATATGAATGTAGTTTTATAACTTTTAACTCAGTACAGTATACCGCATGTCAAATGGAGTTTTGAATACTGTTTGGAGGTAATCACAACTTTAAATTATATGCGAAATTTTATGATGTGTCGACATGTTTAAAAATCGAGATCGATGGGTAATACTTTCTACATATGTATGTATGTATATCATTAATGTAAAAGTCCGTGTGTTTCTCAAACACGTTTAATGCTAAATGGATTTGGATGTCATTATAACCACATCAATCATCATTGAAAACCGTATCAAGTGCTCTGGGCCTAAAACCCCTAACTCTTAAAGCAGTATTATTTATAGCTCCGTCTCTTTCCCACTGGAAGTAATATTGAAGTAATACTGCTTTAAGAGTTGGTGGTTAGGCCCCTGGATACAAGTGCTCAATTGGATAGATTCCTAAATAGGTTAACAAAAAATATTACACATGATTTTTTGCTTTTGGCACGTAAACATAAAATTAAAACGATACAGTGCGTTGAAAGGAGAATGACCAAAACCAGTCTAGAAAAGTTGCATGTATGAAAACCAAATGAATATAGTAATTATTTGCTTATTTTTTACAAGCTTTTCACTTCAGGAATTTTGTTTTCGTATCCGGAATTATGATTTTAAGATAAACAGTAAATTAACGATTGCTAGGTACATTTCCGTATAGTCCTGATGGACGTTTCGTTCTCTTCATTTGTACGAGTTACGTAAGTATGAGCCTTTACATAAAAACAACACAAAAATGATATTAAACTCATAAATAGCTAAATAATTAGTAATATCATAATCATAACGTAGGTACTGTATATGTATTTCATAGTTCCGTTGTGAAAATATTTATTTTTGTGTTTCGTCTCACGCAGATGCAACTGCCAAAGCAGATGAAAGGCGTACCGGTAGGGATGGTGATTATTCCTAAACAAGATCGATTTTTAAATCTAACCGAATCAGAGGAAAGAATCGATTCAGCAATAAATTGATTTCTGATAGATCTGTTCCCGCCATTATTCTACATCGACAGCTTTATTATATATAATCACTTATTCGTTTTGGTGTTGCCAGCATAATTAGTCAAATGTAATGAATAATCGAATACAAAATAAATTAAATAATATTCTTTGGTTACAAAAAACAGAACAAAGAAACTGCGTATCAAAACTTAAAAGTTGCAATCCGCAGGAAAAACATCGGAACTCGTTTTCAAGTTTCTAAAATCGATTTAAAAAATCTATAATTCATTGTTCATGATCGATAAAAAAAGAACAATTTACTTGACCTTTAAAATCGATTCTAGATCGCCATCCCTAAGCCGACGCCTGCGGAAGCCGCCATTACTGTTTATGTGTCAACTGAAAATGGTCACCGCGATTAATCTCTCCACTTAAATAGTAATACTTACGGAAATTCGTTGGTGTTTTTGTTTTAAACAACTTAGCGTGTTTCATGTAACTAACGACAGGACGTTTTCATATTTAATTGTGTTTTATAACGCCAGGACGTTTTTGTGTTGTGTTTCTGAACTCTTTTGAGATTCTAATCATGTCGATGCTTGATTTTGATCAACCGATGCCGGTGGTAATGAGAAGCCGATGTGTCAATTGTTCACTTTTGATACCCAGAAATCACCCGCAACATTCCTTGCAACAAGCGTCTACGACGATGATTACTATAATACAATCTTGGATAACTCCTACTGAGGTAAGTTTTACTATATTACCTACTTCTAGATTATCAGACGTGCTAGCAACCTGTACTTTGAATAGCTGACTAATATCCAATAACCTTAGTGTGGTGCAACTTCAAAGTTGTACCATGTTATTAATACTAACAAAGATTTTCTATTGATCCTTTAATTAAATCTTGGAATAGTGAACTTTGATGTGAAGAATACAGCAATGTAATATACTGATGTAGGTACTGTATAATAAACCAGAATACTTTTTTGATTTGTTTCTAATCTCTGGAATTATTGTGTTGATTTGAAAAAAGTATTTTATTATATGGTTATCAGATTCATGAAGAATACTTCAGTAGTTTAGTTTAGGGTATAGTTTACAAGTCCTATAGTTTTCAAGAATATGTGGGGAACACAGCAAGACTGTCTTGCTGTGATTGCTTGTTTGGATGGGTGATAAAAATCTTTTGAAATTCTTGGTTTTTCTCTATTATGATATGCATGTTTTCTACACCTAAACCTTCCCCATGAATCACCCTGTCTATTGGTGGAAACTGCATGAATATCTGTTCAGTACTTTTTGAGTTTATCATATGCATACAGACCAACAGTTACAGTAATAAACAGTTTTTAAATCATAGAATGTGTATTCAATAAAGATTTACAATATGCAATGATTTTGCAATGTGTATTTGTGTGTCTTTGTTATATAATAATTATGTGAGGATTCAATGATGATTGGTGAATAACTTGAGTTAAATATTTCAGAAAAACAGCAACATTGAGAAATAATTTATTTTATTTCAGTTTTCATCAGAAAGTGTACTATGTACAGAGTGTATGGTAATACTTCAAGATCGAGCAAGCACATTCATTGATGGAAATGCTATACCATTGCCTGCATTTGGTCACAGAAGTCGTATGCTTTTTCTGTGGAAAGTCTATTTTACGTACAACAAGAACACATGCTGTGAGATCTGACCGCCAAGAAAGGAACATTATATTAAGAAAGGTTTCACTGCACTTGGTAAATATTTTTTACACATATTTCTATAATGTTAATTTTCATTCTCGGGGAACTTCACTACCATCCAGAAAACTGCAGCAAAACAACTATGTTGTTTCTGTGAGTGTATAAGGTCACCGGTGAGTCAAACCCAGCGGTGATTTCTAATAAAAGTATTTGACTTTGAGCGGTAATAATCTATACACTGGAATAACACAATATTTTTCTCAGTAATAATAATATTGTCTTAACATACTTCCTGGTAACCAGTCCACTTTTGACTTCTAAACCCATAGGCCTATTAACTTTGTTTTCTTCTGTTGTAATAGTTTCCCACCAACTGGGGGTTGTCCTTGGGTGCAATAGCATAACGCATACAGGGATAGTCGTTGGTTGGTACCACATTCCATTAAAAGTGTCTAAAAGGCACAGGCATCTCTATTATTTTTTTACTTTTTGTGTCTGTGCGAGGTACAAAATAAATATTTTTCTTTCTTTCTTTCTTTCTTTCTCTGCAAGTTGGCTCGGCTCCTCATATGCCTTCCAAAGATCCCAGAGTTCTGAGATATACTGACCCATTTAATAATATTGTATTAGTGCTAATATTAGCAGTACAGCATTGGAAGGCCTCCCACAAGGTGGATGCATGACTTTGTGAGTGTCGAGGGAATCTGATAGGGGTGAGATGCACAGGACTGTTAGATGTAGCGACACTTGGGGGAGGCCTATGTCCAATCGTGGGTGTCTTTCAGCTGAAATGGTAATGATGATTGTTATATTTTAATTCTGAATACATAGTATGTCAATTTGTTTTAGGTTTCAAGATTGGAAAGAGTATGTAATGCTTGTTGGTTGGCAGCTTATAGAGAAGTGAGACATCAAAACCAACATGACACCAATCGCCCCATTCTGTCTGAAGTAGGAACGAGTGGAGAATTTAATATACCTGTACCGCCACCCCTTCCGCAACATACCTCACAACATTCCAGGCAACCTTCTCCAGCAATAGCTAAAATACCATCAGCAGTATACAGACGTGCTGCTAATACAGCTAGTCATTGCATATTTGTTGACTGTTTTGAATCAGAATGTTTACTTATACCTGCTGCTATAAAGCAGCTTTTACTTTTAAATCACAAGTTTTATATACCTCCAGGAGCACGAATATGTAATTATCACTTAAATCATGGCCATTGGAATGAATTAACCTCCCAGTTAAGAGACTTTACTGGTACACAGTTTGACAACATTTTAAATATGTTGCAGCAAGCTGCCAAATACCACTTTGATTTTTCGAATATTGCAATTATGCCAGAATATTTAAGTCATTATTGGTTAAGTATGACTTCTAATCAATTTTATGATTTATTAAATTCTGTACCAAATCTATCAAACTCTGTACCTAATGCCACTATGGCTTTGTGCATGTATTTAGTTAAGCTGAGAACTGGTGACAGTAATGAAAGATTGGCTACACTATTTGAGAAATCTCGAACTACCTTCAGAACGCCGGATGAATTCAGCTAGAGAGTGCCTCTTGAGAGGCAGAATTAAATCGAGGCACGTTAATAGTCGCACCTATTTTACGTATTTATTAATTAGCAAAGATGATGCTGTAGCTAATACATTAGATGCAATAGTCGGCTACTCATGCAATTGCCTGGCTGGAAAGAGAACTGTGGGCTGTTGCGCTCATATAATGACTATAGTTTGGTTCTTGAGCTGGGGACGTTATAACGATATAACTGCTCCAGCTTCGTATTTAGATAATTATTTTGATGAGTATGAGGAATAATAAAGGTAATTGGTACTTAACAATGCTATTTCTGCTGATTTTACATGTCAAATACGTAGAACATCTATAGGTATATTTGTTGTAACATTAAATACACCTAATGACTACCTACATGAAAAGTATGTTCATATTATGTGTTTTATACCTTTGTATACATTAGGTAGGTAACTTATTCATTTGTGCATAGATCTGGGATAAATTGAAGTTAATAAAATAAAATCTCTATCTGACTGAAGTTGTTTTATTTCGATAATGTCACATAAGCGCTGCGAGGTCATAAAAAGCACGATTATTTCTTTTTTTTTTCAATAAGCAGCTGTTCTCTTATTTTGATTTTAACTATGTTTGTTGTTTTGTACCTACATGAGTGATCTGTGGTCATTTTATAAGTTGCGAGTAGTTTAGACATAATTTTTAGGTTATCTCCGAAATTGTTTAATTACTTTAAAACCCGGATACTAATGTGAAAATGAACACTTTTATTTAATAGTATATAAAGCGTAGTCTATAATAAATAAAGATTTATTGTGTTTCAACTTAAGACGGATTTCCATACATCGTTGGTCATGATCCTTTCGCCGTCACCGCGTTGGTACACTTTTACCTAAAGTGACATCACAGTCCCCCATTCCTGAAATTTGACACGTTTTATCTTCGTCAAGTTTTGTTGAGAAGCAAAAACTACGTGACCACTATTTTTAGATAATCTAACTTACGGAAAAATATGATTATAATTTTTTTTTCCCCGAAGTGTTCCAGACGTACACGAGTGAATATTCAAGTAAGTAGGCAGAACTGCCGAGTATATGTCGCAGCCAATTAGCTAAATCAGCCGTTTAATTGGTTGCCTAGCCTGAATGTGCCGATTTTTCAGCGACCTAAGTGACATCTTTTGTTCAATATTGTTTAATGACTTGACCGTGTCACATAATATGTCGGTGATTAAACGGCACAGTTCAATAAAAAGGCTAGACTTTTAATGAAACGGTGGATTCAGCTAGTTGGCTGCGACATATACATGACACATACCCATGTACAGTCAGCAGCATAGATACATTAATACAAAATTCAAAAGCAATTTTTTTTTGGTTTTATTTTTCTGGCCATTTTTCAAGTGCTAATTTAGTAGTAGTGCCTTGTAGTAGTTAGTACTAGTATCTTCTTGATCGAAGGTCTAAGCACATTTTCTTACCCACCAGCTCCTCCGAAAATGCTTTCAATATAATCCTTTTGATCATCGAGACATCGACTTGATTGACATACACACTTGACATGTGTGCTTGCAAGTGCACAACCTTAGCTCACGCACAATTGTGTTAAAATGCGAAATGTACGTAAGCACTTGAATATTTATCACGTACCCACAGACCGGGCGATGCAATTACTGGGGCAGTGCCACTGACAGTGTCACTGGATATTGCGGTTTTATCTCCTTGTGACTCATCGTTCATGTGCCATTGTGGTTTTAATATTGCTTCTGCACTCATTGTTTTACGATACAATGAAAGTTTACAGCTTCCCGAACTCATTTTTACGTGTATAAATACATAAACTCACGTTTTTTTCCCATGGAGGTAGGTAGATACAATAGACTTCTATCTTCTACGATTCTGACATACTCTATGCAGCTATGTTAGCTATGCACTTCTGCTTACCCTTTTAGGCAATGCAAGTGGATGTTATGTTCATTACTATGATGTCGATGAATAATTGTTTTTTGTTGATTTTTCTTGCATAAAATAATGCCTGTATTGGTCGGCAACATGTGAATAGAAAACATTAAAATGTAACCTTTTTGCTGTATTTTTAATCAATTCTTTTACCTACCTCAAAAATAAATTACAACAACAAATATTTACTCTCCATAGTTTGTTAGTATTCCGCGACCTTGTCCGCCATTAGGAACACGATACGGCGTGTCACGGCGGCGTGACACGTCTCCGCCGCGGCGTGGATACGTTCGGCGCTTAATTACCGTCGCTGACAGTCTCTAATTTATTTCTAGATAGAAAGCGTGTTCGTTTGTTGGGTTACAAATAAATTAGAATGGGAACGAATGTTCTTACAGATAAAAAACTAAAAACAATTTTCGTTTTACGGCTTCAAGGCAGGCTTTCAATTATTTTATGGCTGGATTGGACGTTTAGACGTTGTAATATATATATGTTCAAGTACAAAAAAAACCCTTCAATTGTCAACACAGCATTTTTAGCCCCACTTAAAAACACTTAATATCTAGACTTGGCTCGCGAGGTTGTTGACATGTGGGATGTGAATTCGGCAATCATTGTACCGATGGTCATGTCAGCCAACGGCTTAAGCCACGAGTCTCGACCAACACCTCAGGAGGCTCTCGTTAGGCAGCTGGATCAAGGGCTTGATTCAGAAAGCAGTACTTCTGGACACGGCTCGCATTGTTAGGAGGTTCCTTTGCTCTGGAGCCCTGTTCCCGATACCGGTGGGCTACTATTTTTTATATTTTTAAATGTTTTTTTTTGTACTTTTTAAGGAATATTTAAAAATGCACTTAATAAGTTAAGAAAAATGAATAAACGGAACAACAATAATAATTTAGAGTTACGTAAGTAACTCGGACATTTCACAAATAATGTAAATTATTTGTGAAATATTTGTTACCAGCTTTTGCCCGCGACTCCGCCCGCGTGAATATGGGTTATATCTGCCAAATTTTAAGAGGACCCGTTCAGCCGTTTTAGCATGAAAGCGTAACAGACAAACAGACAGAGTTAGCTTCGCATTTATAATATTAATAGGGAAGTAGGGATTTGGCAACTAATTCTGAGTTAGAAGATAACGTTGATTTGTGCAAGTGAGTCTAAGACAGTCAAAAAATGATCAAAAGGCCAATTTGAATGTGGCACTCAGGTAGCTTATGTCGCAGCCAACTAGTTGAATCCGCCGTTTCATTAAAAGTCTAGCAATTTCATTGAACTGTGACTTTTTATCAACGACATAAGTGACATGGGTTAGTCATTAAACGATATTGAACAAAAGATGTCACTTAGGTCGTTGAAAAATCGGCACATTTAAATAAAAAGGCTAGGCAACCATTAAGTGGCTGATAAGGCTAATTGGCGGCGACACATACATAGGTACAAGGATTGGCAGAAACTAGAGTTCGAGTGCTACGATCCTGCATACTCCTTATATGGTTGGTTTAGCCAGAAAAGTTCATTACGGCCAATATTTTTTATTTTTTTTAAACTTTGCCCCACACTAGTAATTTCTCCTGTATCGTGGGTGCGTTTACAAACATTAAAACTCATATAGACAAACTGCCAGACCCGGAACAACTATCTGTAGGCCATATAAATATTTGTTCCGTGCGGAAATCGAACCCGCGACACGCAGCGCAGCAGTCAACTGTTCAATCACTGCGTTAACCGTGTCGTCATCACGGATTTTGATGAACAACATTATAGATTACATGCCCTCGGGCGTCAGCGCGTTGTGTTCCATGCTAGGCCGCTAGGCCCACAGCTTTCCAGGGTTGCGGATTTTTTTCGAAAGAGTCACCGCGGGCTAGGAACGCAAAGGGCATTTGGAGGAACACGGATGGGTTTTAGTCAGTAAGAGTCTGACACTCCCTTCCGCTCCGCCTTGAGCGGAAGGAATCATTTGATGATTTCCCATCCTTAAAACAGACGGGCAAGGTAGTGATCTTTTAAGGGTTCCTTGTTTTACCTTTTGACGTACGGAATCCTATAAAGGCTATATATCAAGGAGAGTATCCACGCGTCCAAATCGACGCGTGCGGCAGCTGGTCACCAAAATAAGGTTAAGTTTACACAAAAAAAAACTATTTTCCCGACCTAAGGCCCGGTTTCCATCACAGCAGAGAGGAGAGGAGATGTGTTGAACAAACCAATCAGATTTTGTTATTTTCACATCTCTTCTCTGCTTAGCTTATCGGATTGGCTGATATAACACATTTCCTCTCCTCTTTGTTTTGGTGGAAACCGCGCCTAAATCTTACATTCGACAGCTTTTAAATAAATACATTTCTAAATTCAAACACAACCGCCCCAAATCCTTTCACTGCACTTTTTGCCGAACGCAGGCACCAGACCAGACGCATCTGCGGTTGTTCACAACCAACCAGATTAATTTCCCGGTCCAGTCGGCCGGCATGAATTGTGGCTACCCTCGCTTTTGTCCGAAGGAACTCAGTTTTAATTAGTGCAAATTTGGGGTATTAATCTTAGGGCTGCGATTCTGTCTGGATAGTGTGGAGTGATAAATGGTAGCGGTTATCTTTGAGCTAAGTAGAAGTAGCTAGCAGGGAATATTTTTAATGGGGACAGATAACGGAAGGTGTAAGATAAGTGAGCATAAGAACTATATAAGAGTTTCTCAAAGCTAGTATATATGTCACAGCCAATAATCAGCCGTTTAATTGGTTGCCTAGCCTTTTCATTTAAATGTGCCAATTTATTAGCGACCTAAGTGACGTTTTTTGTTTAATATCGTTTAATGACTTGCCCATGTCACTTATGTCGCTGACTAAACGGCGCAGTTCAATGAAAAGGCTAGGCTGTTAATGAAACTGCTGATTAAGCTGCTGTGACATTTATATGCACGCAGTTACTGGGTTGTTGTCAGTTGAGGTCAGCTCAGCAGTCATCTCTCGTATCGTAAAATACTGGTATTCAGATGAATCTGGTTTGACTGGAAGTCAACTCCAACAAAGTTGGGAAAAGGTTATAGTATGCGCCAGATAAATGAAGAATAACGGTCATTGACCCCCTACATAATTATCTTGACACACTTAATTTCGAAAACAAATAATGACATAAACCTGTCCTGAATCGACATCTTTCGTGATCCTTACTTTTCTGGGAATGAAAAACCATTCATAATTTACTGTCCGGGAGTACCTACGAAGAGATATTAATGAAAGGTCAATGACCGTTATTATTCATTTATCTGGCGCCTGCTATAGGCATATGATGACAAATGGGAGAAAAACCCGGGACGGGAAGAACTCATTGGCCAACGAAAAATTATTCCACATTGTTGTAAGGAGGAAAATCACTCAAAACACTGGCAGTATTGCCTCGTGGAATGACAATACTGATTCTTTGGCCCAAAAAGGCAACCGTCTGGACACGAGAAGACGCAACCAACTGCTTGCTGATGTCAAGATTTTTCTATAAAACTTGTCCATCTAGTTTTTAAGATACCACCAAAATAAATGTTAAGATCGAAATAGGAACGTTTGCAAAGAAAACGCATAGATGTTGTATTTCTATTCAAAGCAATTTTCCTTATGAATATCAAGAATCGAGATACTCGTACAAGATATTTATTATATAATGTTCTTCGAAGATGCTCCGATCATACAGCTTAATCAGCTGCCAATTCTTTATAAGTAACTTTTCTTCAGAGGATTTTTAAGTACAGTCTACAAAATAAAAACATAATAGTAGGTGTTTACCTATGAAATTGCCATTTATTACGGTTCACTTTGAACTATTATATGATAACTTCGGTATGACTTAGAATTATGAATTAAAATAAACTTTAATTTCTTCGGGGACGCGCATGTTTGTGCCAAATTTTTTTTTTTTTTTTTTAATTTCTTATGAGTATTCAAAAGAGTGGCTATGAATACTTTACTTTTGATTTTTATGTTTGGAACATGGTGAAACAAATAAATACGTGTCTATTTTTAGATGATCTTGTTATATGTGAAATATAAGTTCTGTCTCTGAAGCAACCCTATATTTAAGCCATGGCATTCGATTTTTCGAAATCAGTTTTTGTTTTTTTTCTGTACGTTTTTTTTTTATATGGCCTTATTTATAAGCTTGAACTCTTCTAGTGCAAGCGTAGTGACATTATCCGATTCCGTGAAAACAGAATACTTATTTCCGCAGTAAGAATAGATTGCTTCATGTTCAACGGTATGAAGAACCCTTTCAATGGATTTATAATACTATCTAAGGAAATCTATTTGTAGAGCATTAATTATAAACATACGGTGTCATTTATAAATTTTTGTGTTACAAAATTTTCCTGATTAAAATAATAAAGCTTTTTTTGCTGACTGTAACTAGTTCAAACATATCGTTTCACGACAAAAGCAATACGTGACCATCTTTAAATAATATTTTAGATCTTCTCAGATCTAGATAAAGGTTTCACAAGAAATAACGCTAAACAGATTCAATAGGGTAACCAAATAGATACGATCGTATACGACATCGTTATTGGCGACAAAATTCCTAATAACAGCCGTTTTGGATACAAAGTACCCAAAAACATGCTCAAATAGGCACGGTAATAGGGAAGAATGTTTTAAATTATTTTCGCGGGCCAGGATTTTGGCAAACAGGAGAAAAATACATAAATGATATTAGCGAAATTGCTTTGCATACCGTAAAAGTTTTGGAGACAAAGAGTTTCAGGAACGGTTACAATAATATACATTGACAAGATCAAACGTCGCTCTCTAAGGGGAAATTACGTATTATAGGAAAGTTCAGAAACTCGTTAATATGAAATAATCGTATTGTTTTTCTACAATCATGGGCTGAAGGGTGTCCCGCGTTCTTATAACACTATGATGAAAGCGTGTGATTTAAGAGCTTGTAGACAATGACGAATGATAAACAGGGTTATTTGTAAAACACCAATAACCTTTCAGGGGGTGAAAATACTCATCATTATAAACAACTTTTGCTATGAGACCAACCCTGAAAAATCGAAAAAAAACTCTGCTATTTCATACATTTTCATCGGGTGACTATTGCATTTTGTATGAAACAGCTGATTTAAAATTTGATATTTCAGAGTTGGTCCCATAGTAAAAGTTGTTTATAATGATGAGAACTTTCACCCCCTGAAAGGTTGCTGGTGTTTTATAAATAACCCTGTATAGACGAATCATGACTCAACATCACATTCTTCATCTACCTAGCCTTTTCTCAACTATTTTGGGGTCAGCTTCCAGTCAAAACGGATTCAGCTGAATAGCAGTAATTTACGTGGAGCAGTTGCCTACCAGACCTCCACAACCCATTAACTGGGTAACACGGTACTTTTTGGCAAGACTGGTATCAGATTTTTTCTTGCTCTGACAATCCGTAACGACTGCCGACTGCCTGTGAATCATCATCACATTATAGCTCTAAAAAATACTGTTAAGTATCACTATCTGTACTAAACGCTATCAAGCTAGCTACGTATATTCTCGCGGGGTACAGGGTCGCAGTAAGTACCTACTTTATTATTATTTATTTAAAGGTATTACCGTTTTCTCACAAAACGATACTATGATCATCCTTTAAAGTTGAAAATTCGAAGCAAGAGCTATCCAGTTGCAGTCAGAAGCAAACTCTTGAACCATAACTTTGAACAGACAATTACGTGTGATCGCTTTGTCCATAACTACAAACTACTCTCAAACCAAATTTAGTTTACATTCCTCCCTCCAGCCGGAAACATTAAACAAAGCATTTCTCATGAATGTTAAGAAGGATCACTTGACAACCGGATGTTTTTACTGACAACTTGATATTAATTTTCTGGCCCGTCGATTCGTTTAAAATTTCGACTACCCTCCGAATGAAGCTCTCGACAGTTCGACAGATTAACTGGTTTTCATGTTCGCGCAAAATTGTTTTGTAATAGTTTTGAGGCAACCGTATTTTTTTAGGATTTTGTTTAAATTATTTTGTGTTTTTGGTAATTACTCGCTAAATGTTAGTGGTGAAACTTTTTGGTAGATCTCTATAAATGTCAGTGTTGAAACTCAATATAGGTAATCATTAAATAACAAAAAAATGCATGAATCATTATGCAATCTTGTAACAGTAATTATTAGTAGATTATTAACATTTTGAGTAAAGGTTGTACCTTTCTACCAATCTTGTCAAACTAAAATGATGATTTGCTCCATCCAAATAGGTATTTGCCATTATTAATTATAATAATCCTATAGAAGCTTCTATGGAAATGACACAGAAGAAATAACTTTAGTGTCTTGAAAAAAATATTAGAAAAATTAAACTGGCCTTTCTACCTTTAACTCAGTTCGTTTACTAAAAAAACCTAAACTACCCACAATTTCAGTCTAAAATTCATCCCAACCTTGTACCGCTCGAAGTAAATTTTATAAAAATAACTAGTTCTTGAGGTTTGAAATATGAGCGAGCTCGTATCTTTTACCGTGCTTGTTCAACAAGATCGGATTCAATACTGCAACTTGCCGCAAGTTTCCGATCATAATTGCATTGCGGGTGGATTGCGGTACCTAGGTCCCTATTCTTATGTTTGCAATTGTTATAAAATGCCGTTCTTTTGTTTGTAAAGTGGAGATCAAGTATGGTTTCGAAGTGTTCTCAGGTTTGAGTCAAGTGCAAGATTTTTCTCCGTTTACGTTTTTCGTTAAACTGAGCGTGCCACTTCAAAATTTCTTTTATAATATATTATAACGCCATTCTCTGAAAGGTTCGGCAGAGATGTTAACTTATCTTTAATTTTTTCTTGAGAGTAAGCGGAAAGTGATAAGGTTATTTTTACAGCGTGCTCCATCGTCGACCACATCATCCCTTTCCAAGAGGTTTGTACCTATGTAATGCATACTACTAGTATTGATTTTACTCTCTATTTGTCTATAGGACTGATTACCAAAGTAATGTAAAATATACAGTTCTAACAATCTTAAGACAAAATAAAAATACGATTGCATTCCAGTGAGTTCTTATTTCAAACAAATATGAATTATAAATCTTCATAAAAAACAGAAATACTCAAACAACATTTGTAACTATCATTCAATTCGAAATAAAGCCGTGCCCAATCACATGAAATATTATAACTCTGTTCAATAGTTTGCAGCCGTTCTCTAACCGAGGTGCAATTCCGTAGCACATCGAGTTTCGAGGGATACTATTGTAACTTTTAATTACTAGCTAAACTGTTTCCCTAACTCGTATCATTGCAAAATTGTACTACTCACCCCTTTACAGTTAGATGAACCGAGCCAGTTGCAATGTCATCTTTTGTAGGGGGAAACTGATATAGTGTACTCATTTGTTTAAAAATTATTACTACTGAATATGCAAAATAAAACGACAAAAAAATCATGTCTGTTGTATGAGAGCTCCACTTAAATATTTGTTTTATTCTGTTTTTAGTATTTGTTGTTATAGCGGCAACACAGAAATTCATCATCTGTGAAAATTTCAACTTTCTAGCTATCACGGTTTATGAGATACAGCCTCGTGACGGACCGACGGACAGCGGAGTAGTAATAGGGTCCCGATTTTACTCTTTGGTGACGGAACCTTAAAAAACACGCATCCCTACAAGACATTTCAATCAGTGGCACACTTAAACAAAAACGTATAAAACAGACCGTTCACTCATCGATCAGTTAATTGAAAGTCCGTGTAACAGTTGGCTAAGTTAATCAGTCAAAGGAAAGAAAAGGAATAAAAGTCCCGTACGGACGCCATAACCGGGTTAACTGCCGTTTTGTCGATTGCCGATAGTCCTGGGTTTGGCAGCTTAAAGGATGAGTGCGACTCAGTTGATGGATTGGGACGAATTGGGTGTTTTAGGAGCAATCCCTATTACTTACCAATGGTTGGAAAAGACGGATCGATCTTCTAGGTTAAGCAAGGCTTGCCGAGGTTTGTCTGTGGATGGGTGACCATTTTAACATATTGAGAATCCTCCGTGCCTCAGAAAGCATGTTAAGCCATTAGTCCCGATTGTGCATTTGTAGATCTTTGGCAGTTGTTTCGGATTATCAGAAGCCAAAACAAATCTGACTCCAGTCTTGCAAAGAAGTACCGTGTTACCCAGTTAATGGTTTTTGGAGGTCTGGTGCCTACCAGATACCGGTGGAGCGGCTGCCTAGCCGCTCTACGTAAATTACTATTATTCAGCCGAATACGGGAGCTTAACTGGGAGCCGACCCCAGTATAGTTAGGAAAAGACTAGGCAGATGATGATGGCTGGAAAAGAACTATCTATTAAATGTTTTTTCTAAGTATACCGGAAGTTTTTGTCTTATATAATATGGGCATGATTTATGAGCGAATGAAAAACCGGCCAAGTGTGAGTTGGACTCGCTTGCAAAGGGTTTCGAAAGAATAATATTTTTGAACATGTTACTTTAAAACCAATTGACTTCATACATTTTTTCCTGAAATTTAAGGATCGGTAATTTCGGAGATAAGGGGGGGGGAATTGACAATTTTCATCTTCTATTTGCTTTAATAACTTTCGAATGGCATATTTTTAAATTAGCAAAACATACTTTTGAGACCGTTACGAGACTTTTAGAGCTGTCTAGATCGGACCGACCGCTGTCTTCAAATACCGATAATCAACTGCATCCTATTAGGCTTAGAAGCCGAACTCAAAATATTCTAAAAAAGGCTACTTGGTTATATAACACCAACTAATTATCTCCAATAACCAAACCCAAACACAACAAGAACATGATAACATATTTCGCCCGAGGGGATAATAACAAATACTATAGCGACCCAATTCCGTGCAAATTGATTCTTCCTAATTACACTGGATACCAAAACACTATCAATTTATTTAGGACGGCGAATTTTAGCGATAATTACTCTTTTAGTTACGCGGCCACATACTGTGGTGGCTATTATTTCCTAAATTACAATGCTCGACATTGAGTAGGGAGTGAATGGAATGATAAATGGAGTATTTTCTTTCATTTTAATGTGTGATTTGGTCGACAATTGTCCTTGTGACAGTGTGGTAGCTAAAAAGTTTTAAGAAGAGCCTTTTTCATGATTTGCACTTCCTTTGTAGGTACTTATATTATTATTGTTATATTGGTCTGTTCTTGTCCATAAAGAATCTATTTTGTGAATCTAAATATAGTCATATTATTTTTATTTTTTTGCTATCCTACTTTTGTGTCTCACTGCTGGGCAAAGGCCTCCCCTTTCTCCTTCCAAATCTCTCTGTCTTGGGCAATCTCTGGCCAAGATTTTCCCGTTTTCATCTCATCAAGTTTGCGGGGAAAACTGGGCCAGATTCACATTATTATTTCATAAAAATTCAAACTGTACATGTTGACGTTCAAAAGTGTATTTTAATAATTTAATTGACATAAATGTTTTGACTTTCGATTTCTTTCAGGATAAAAAAAAGCCTTATGGCGCTTAACGCTGTTGTTGTCTTCGGTGGACCGCACTGTAATGAAACTTACATGCCAGTTGGTTGCAGGTAGAATCGTGGTAGTTAGTTTAGGTGAAACGAAAAATTAAACTACCGAAATCTATTTATTTTGTCATTACCAAAAATATTTGTTTATTTAAAAAAACTACTAACAAGTGTTCCTTAAATACGGTGTAAATAGATATGTACTACCTATACTTATCTATACCCAAACAATTCGTGTCACATGCATACATAGGAGCCACGCAAACATCACCCACACCTAGCACTCCATTCACTGCCTACCCCGTGACAATCGACACATTGTCCCTCTACCGCATACATTATTAACGCGCGACAAACGCCAACAATGGCTTCTGAATCAGCTGTTTAGAGTCGAGCCTGCGTGCGGCCATTTTATTTTCATACACAGAGACCGACCTTTTACCTAATATTATTAAGTGTTTGTTTTACGACGTATTCCCTGGTTTTGAGACTTTTTTCACTGATAGAGTTACTATATTATTACTGTGAGCTAGCATTTTTACTTTTATACTTACCTAAAAAATACAAGTTTCTTGCGGGATAGTCGGTCAAAATAAAGAATTTCAAATTCAAATTTAAACGTTTATTTTAAGTTTCATAGTTTTAAAACATAAGTGTTGCAAATACATATTTGGTTAAACAGATTTATGCTGTCTTTAATTATTTATTTATTTAAACGTAACAAAAAAATGGCTTCCAAAATACGACCTTTAAAAATGTACGTCTATCACAAAAAATGATAAAAATCTGTGATTTTATCCCAAAGGTCCTTTGAAGTATTTCAGCTTGGCTTTGTAATAAAAGTATCACATGTTAAAAAAATACATGATTTCGTTACTGACAGCCTAATAAATTTAATATTACCCCATTACATAAATAGATTAAAGAAAATATTGTATACGACGAATCTGTTACCTCATAAAAATGAAAGTTTAAAATTGTAATATGAGGGTATTTCAATAAACTGATTTACTTACTTATATAATGTCTATACTATAGGAAAAATAACCCTTTAAATTTATATCCTCTTTCCACTCTGGGTGGAGTGGAAGGAAATGTCATACTCTTACTGACTAAAACCCATCCGTGCTCCTCCTTGCCCTTTGTGTTCCAGGGCCACGATGGCAAACAAACATTTTGCCAGAATAAAAACAAAGTTAACTTAGAAACAACAAGTCATTAATTAAAAACCAGGATTTCTACTTCCAGGTCAAGCCTTTTAATTCAACCCTTTTAAAATTTAATGCAAGTGCTACAAAACTGATCTCCGGTTACACTTAAAATTCTCATAACAGGACAAAATCAGCAAAAAAACACACAAAAACAACTTCACTCAGCTCATAGCAAAACACGACCAGCCTCGGGCAAAACTGGCAAATGAAAAAATAACAACTAGCATTGCCGTTAAAAATATCGCTCCTGGGTTATATTATAATAGTCCGGGAAAATTTACACGTGCCTAAATATCTTCCCACGCCTAAACCACTCATTTATGTTGGAAGGCTTTTTAGTTATTTATAGGCTCGAGTTTGATCATAATCTCACCAGATGGAAAAGATGTGGTCAACGCTGGAGCACGCTCGGCTAGAAGTAATCTATTCACTCTTGTCTTATAGACCCCCAGTCAGGGGCCTTTTTAATAAACGTGATAATACGACAATTTTTTCGCTTTTCGACAAATAAGTCGAATTATCGCGTCAAATGCCGTTTAATTAAAATGACAATTAAGACCAAATGTGACAGGTAAATATACAAACAATTTCACCGAGGTCAAAGATAGGTAGAGATCGCGCAAGACAAAGGGATTCGGAAAAAATGGAAAGGATTTTGCCAAGCAATGGGACAGAAATTAGGGAAAATACAAACTATCTAGATTCGATTTAACTTTCTCAAAATAATGGACAGGCACTTTAAAAAGCCAATTCTAATAAAAAGCATTTACGCCTCACAATATGTCATAGTCACAAGTGTTTATACTGGGTAATTTTTTTTCCAGTGCGCAAACTTTAAGAACCACTTCTGCCCATGTAAATGAACAACTTTCCCCAAGAAAGCCATAGTCAATTCCTAAAAAAAAAATTGAGTCTCCCATACAAATTGTGGTCAGTTGATGACAATTTTGTATGGGAAGTTCAATTTTTTTTTTTAGGAATTGACTATGGCTTTCTTGGGGCAAGTTGTTCATTTACATGGGCAGAAGTGGTTCTCAAAGTTTGCGCACTGGAAAAAAAGTTGTCCAGTATTTGGAAATAAATTAATCGATTCTACTGGAACTTGATACGGACACGCAGCATGCCCTAGGCCTAAAAATATAGTTGAGAATATTTTATAAAAACAGTTAAGAGAGACGATGAGAGCAATTTAAAATTTTGTACAGAAATTGTAAAATTATTACATTAATAACTTCCAAATACCATGACAAGCAAAGCTTCGTAACAGGTTTCGTCTTATCAAAGTCTGACATCTTACTTAAAAATCCAAGAACATTGATCTTTCGTTTAAAAAAGTTAGTTAGTCTATAAAAAATCTATACACCTGCTCAAATGCAAATTCGCTTCAAAAACACGAGCAACGTGTTAAACCAGCCTTTCATTCCCGACTATTGTACTGAAATTGTATAAAAATTTTGGCACTGAAATGTTGCCAGCACCGTTTCAACCTGCACCATTCTCGTTCCACTACTTCAATTGAACTCGTAGTTTTCAAAAGTTATTAAATTTAATATACATTCTATGTTTTTGACATTATTTACCGGCTTACAGTTGCGGGTCATATGCAGAATTGTAACGGTAAATTACGGGTAATAACTTATACTCATACTGTGTATGGAGAAAAGAGTGCAAGTCAGAAAAGAGAGGCGGGATAAAATAATCCATACATTTAATAATTAATATAAATGCGAAGTAACTGTCTGTTCGTCTGAAACTTGGCATACGAGTATGTTCTGGAATGGGAAATAGCATACTTTTTTATTTCGATTATGTTCCCTTGGGATATAATATGCAAATTTGAGCCTCTGGCAGAAGCTAGTAGAAATATAATTCCTAAGGGAAAGCTTTTATCATGAATGACTAAAAAAAAAATCGGAGTGGATGATAGCTCGTAGTTGACCGGATAGAATAGAACCTTAAACGTTGCTTAAAAATGAGTAAAATTGGCCCTCTGGTTGTTACTGAGAAATACAAGACTTCTCACGCATATTAGACTTTTTGGTCCACCACTAGCGATTTTGATATATTTAGATTGACCAGATGGTTAATAATTCAATTTTACACAAACAAAAACAAATGAATGGAAATTAAGGCTTTTTTGACAGATTGCAACTGACATGGCGAACGTTGCTTAAAAATTAGTAAAATTGGCCCTCTGGTGTTTATAGCTTGACTTCCATAATAGGATATTAGTTTAAATTAAAGGTGTACAATGTTACCCGCCATTATGTGAGACCACTTGGAAATATCAACATGCGAATTCCTGCCGCAATATGTATGGTTTAACTCTCATGCACAGTAATAATGATTAGGAGAATGCAAGAACCTCCCAACTATTATTTTCGTGCCGAGATGCGGTTTTTGGTCGTTTTGGGCATCGTTTTGGGCGCCCAGAATGACTTTGTACAGAATTTCGCTCAAGAATATATAACTTTTAATCAGCATAAGTTTCAAAACATTTTTAGCAGCTGTCATTTTAGTGAACGCTTCTTTTCTCGCCATAATTTTTTTTTTTTTTTTAAAGCCTATATTTCCAACACCAATACCAATACCTACTCGAATCATTCTTGGGTCCCTACGAATTGTAAAACTTTGTGTCAAAGCATTCTTATTTCTATAACATATTATATTACATATAATTTTGCTCGTATTTGACCACAATCTCACCTGATGGAAAGCGCTAATGTGGTCGACGATGGAGCATTCTTGCCTTGAAGTAATCTATTCTCTCTTGTAAGTAATCTATTCTATCTATCAGGAACCATAGACTTCGACATGGAATTTCAATCCTTAGTTGTAGGAACAATAAAAGAAGGAGCTCGTGGCTAAATTATAACAGCCGCACGGACCAATCTTCAAGGTTAAGCAACGCTTGCCGAGATTGATCTGTGGATCGGTGACCATATTAACATACCGAGACTCCTCCGTACCTGGGAAAGCACGTTAAGCCGTTACTCCCGGCTGTCATTTGTAGATCTTTGGCAGTCGTTACGGATTGTCAGAAACCAGAAAATCTGACACCAGTCTTGCCAAGAAGTACCGTGTTACCCAGTTAATGGGTTGTGGAGGTCTGGTAGGTAGCCGCTGCACGTAAAATACTGGTATTCAGCTGAATCCGGTTTGACTGGGAGTCGACCCCAATACAGTTGGGAAAAGGCTAGGCAGAGTTGTAGGAACAATACAAGTATTTGCAAAACGTTTTGTCCACCATGTGTACTATGAATATTACTAGCGTATTCCTCTTCTTTGCAAAGTTTGGGCCAAACACCAAAGCAGCCAGGCAAATTTCCGACTAAAACCCACTTTAGGTTCATTTTTTTATGAATAACGTTTGAATTTTAGCCGCGTCGAGTATATGGTAATATTTCTCGCGTTTAATGAATTGTACAAAGCGGCTACCAAGTTCTAAAGGGGAAGTTCAGCCTTTCTTACGTTTTTTTTTTTGTGAGATATACGGCGTAGTGAATGTTTTGTTGTTTTTGTAAGTCCAAAAAGTTTTTATTTTGTGTTGTAAATGAGAACTTCCCTTGGCGTTATTTCATTTGGGTTCATTTGCATATTTTTAAAGTATGTAGTCGTTGTAAAATTTAGTTTTTAGTCGTTAAATTATCATCAGTCATCGTAATCTTACCACCATCGCAATTAATATGGGGTCATAATATTAGTCGTCTTGTCGCTGTGAATAGCCATATTATCTTTCATACAGTCCATTCATCTTTTCTTTCATCTTCCCTTCTTCTAAAAGCTATAAAAATAAGGGAACATTTTATCACATTTATAGTTAAATATCTAGTTTTAGTGGATTCGTCCGACGAATAGCTTCTACCATACCGCTTTTTGCCACCAAACAGAATTGCTGTGTTCTGGTAAAGACACGGGTCCCGGTAAAATAACAGGCATACCACACATATCCGCTTTGTCTATAAGGCTAGCTACACATCGGCAAACCCCTCGGGGTTTTGTCTGTTCGTAGGTCGTAATCCACCAGATGGACTGTTGTATTTGCGAACGAATTTGGTAATGAAAAAATATTTGATATTTCTGTATCAGTTGAGCAACGTATATTGTACTAAAGTAATTCAAAGATTTCAAGAAGATTACATGCTGTGGCATGCTTAACGTGATGTTACTTTGTATGAATGCTTGATTGATTGAAGAATGATGTTTTAAGATAAATGCTTAGGTGGTTAATTAATTTAAAATTAATTAAAGGCGACTTACTATAAACAACGAGAAACGACGCCATAGCAGAGCATATATACACAGAACTTATTTGGTACTCAAAAAAAAAAAGTCAGGTACGCAGTAATCATAACCACCGTGGATGTATGACCAGGTGGATGAACGTAAATGAAGCAAAAAGAGAAAGCAAGGAGTTATGGACCGTAGTACCTACTACAGTTCTAGCATTCCATAGTTTCTGCCGACATCTATGTGTATTATAAGTTAAAGATCAAACTTAACTAAAATAGCCGACGTAACATACGAACACCGACGAGTATAAACAACCCAACCTTAATTATACATATCATTACGTAAAGGCAGTGATTTTAATGGGATTACTCCTTTGAGAGCGGTAAAGCCATTGCACCTAATTGGGAGTTCATATGTGGAATACAAATGTTCGTTTTAGATTTAAATTGCTTGCCAGATTGTGCTATGTAACTATTTTAGATGAGGTGGAAAAGTACTAATTTCAGTAGATTTACTTGGTATTTGTAAAACAGTAACTTGTGGGGTTTGTAGCTAAGTAATAACCACCGCAGGTACGGGTTGATCTTCAAGGTTAAGCAACACTTTCCGAGGTTGATCCGTGGATGGGTGACCAACCATTACATACTCCTCCGTGCCTCGGAAAGCACGTTAAGCTCAGAGGCTTCTGGACTGCCAAAGATCTACAAATGACAACCGGGACCAGAGTCCCGGTTGTCATTTGTAGATCTTTGGCAGTCGTTACAAATTGTCAGAAGTCAGAAAATCTGCCAGCAGTCTTGCCAAGTACCGAGATATCCGTTTACTGGGTTGTGGAGGTCAGTTAGACAGTCGCTCCATGTTAAATACTGGTACCCCGCTGTATCCGATTAGACTGGAAGCCGACCTCAACATAGGAAAAGGCTAATTGCTCAAAGTTCTCAAACTGTAAAATAAACTTTGATCAACCCACACACATGCTTGTTCTCTGTGTGAGTTACGTTTAGTAATTATCTTTGAATTTAATTTCCTTCAATTTAAAACCATTATCTATTTGCATTTAAGAACGTAAAACCATAGCAAATTTTATTGTCTGGATCCTGAATAAATGATTATTTTTATTCATTTTCAGCCTCGCTATAATTTTCTATCCATTCATCCAGGCTTTGGGAAATTCTTGACCAATCCTGTCGATTGGTGTCAAGCTTGTCCCACCATCTTCGCCTGGGTCTGCCGCGAAGATGCGGATATTTGCGGTGCATGAGCTGAATCAAATACAGTGTGGGTAAACTGTATTTGATTCAGCTCATGCACCGCTCAACATACGGCAGATGTGTGCACCCCAGTCCCATTTTTACTTAGCTGCTTTTTGGATAACGTCATCAAGTTTAATATTAGAGTGCAGCTGCACTTGACTGTGTCGGTTGCTAATCGGTCTTGTAGAATTCTGCGCTCCATTGCTCGCTGGCATACCTCAAGCTTGAACTTCTGCTGCACGGTCAAAGGAAATAAAATTTTAAACTAATAATCATATAGACAAATTCAACTGAGATTTGAGTCTGAATTACGTATCGTTCGCCCTGCGGAAATTGAGCTCAAAGATACGCAAATACGACCCACTGTAATCTAGAACAGTAATTTGCTCAACTTGCCTAGACAAACCAGTTGAGTCAACAACTCATTTGCACACACACACTCACACTTATTCAATACGCAGTTTCCAACACGCAATCATTGGCACCATATTTGTATTAGTTACTGTATCTTGTAAGGATGTATTGGATACGGAGAAGGAAAAAAGAAAAAAATGAAATCGAAGTATTGATAATGAAAAGGCAAAAATTATTCCGAAAAAATAACATGGGCCTTACACCTTCTCGGCGACTTCTAAGTCCTCACCTATTGGGCTCCCCCAAGAGTCACCTCATTGATCGTTTCTGTGCGTCCCGCATACGGCAAATTCCCACGGCCGATGACATGGTGAGCATGTCATCGGTCCACCGTGTGGGAGGCCTTCCCACGCATCGAAACCGGTAAGCGGTCGCCACTCCAGAACCTTTCCAAGTAGTAGGTACATCAAAGAGACATGGTCCCCAAGGTAAACAGAGGCAGTGACGTGAGAGCAAAAACTTGATACTGCGAGTTATGACAGTCTTCAGTCAGATATTACTTGGTTCAAAGTTTAGACTGAGGCTTTAAATGTAGTGAACCGGCGCTTAGTAGACCAACGTCGCAACGAAACGGAGGCAAAAGAGTCGGCAGGATTTCTTGCAAAAGTTCTACACTTGCGGATTCGGGGTCGACGTTCCGTTACAACCCTAGCTCTTAGATATCTTTGGTAATAATTGTGTGATGTTAGCCTTAAAGTTAAAGGTCTTCAAACACAAGGGTCTGTCAGTGGACTTTTGTTTATTATAATAGTGATAACTTGCTACGATATTACTACTAACTATTACTACACTTCAATTAAAACTAAAAAAACTAACTAAAACTAAAATAATCTAAAATATGGCGTCCAAAAACTCCTCCGTATTGTTGGCCACTGGAAATGTGCCCAAAAGACTGGCAGCATTGCCACGTTGTACTGCAATACTTATCCTTTGTCCACGGTAAAAGCCAGCCCTTGGGTCACTCGTACTAACAACTAAGTGTCTTTTTTTTTTTTTTTTTTTTTTTTTCGAGGATGGGAAATCATCGTAGTTACGCAGACTTGATTATTTATTTTTTTTCCTTTGTTTACAGGTTAACTAACGACGTTTATGCTAGTGTTTTTATATAAATCATGGGAAAAATTGGTTTGATCAACGAAACTATCAATTTGCGTCGAAAATCTAGAGGTTAAGTTACTCTAAGCAGTAAAAAATCTAATGGATCCTCCAGTGATTACTTCTGGGTATTTATCTGAAGAGGCTGACCTTCACGACTTAGTGAAATATAAGATTTTGTTCCCGTTGTAAATACAACTTATTTCAAAAGTATATGAGCGGAATTTATTGACCCTACTTCAGGAGGTTGTTGTGGATTTTAACCAGGCAGTGATGAGTACTAGAAATACTGTTGCATGCATGTTTTCTGATATGAGCAATAATGTTAGGTTAGGTTGACCGAGGTTTGAGGGCCAATTCTACTAATTTCGTCGGTCGAAAAAGCCTCAATTTCTATACGTTTTTGCGAATGCGAACGTTGCTTGAAAATTATTATAATTGGCGTTCAGGTTAGGTTTCTGAAAGAAAGAAAAAGAGCTAATTTGCGCCAAGCATGACGCATACCATAAAAAAAAAATTGAATAATTAAGCAAGTTGGGGAGATGGGTCACAATCGCGCAAAACGGCCATCGCTCAGCATAAGACCCGGTTTCCACCAAAGCAGAGAGGAGAGGGGATGTATTGAATAAACCAATCCGATAGGCTAAGCGGACAAGACATGTGGAAATAATGAAATCTGATTGGTTTATTCAACACATCTCCTCTCCGCTCTGCTTTGGTGGAACCCGGGCCTCAGGCTGGGACTCGTGTGCGAGACACACGAGCCATAGCGCTGGTGGTCAACGACAGCCGGCGACTTTTTATGCCGCGTTTTTTTTATGTGCTCTTTAAGCAATGGCGTCGATCGGAGCTGCATAAAAAAGTAATTAAAAACGAGATTAATAACCAAAAATCTTTTTACAAAAAACTATAACCGAACACTGCAAAGTATAAAATAAATTTGTAGTTTTTTAGGGTTCCATACCCAAAGGGTAAAATTGCCGCTTTAACAAAAAATACCTACTAAAAAACAGAATAAAATAAATATTTAAGGGGGCTCCCATACAATGTACGTGATATTTTTCTCGTTCGTTTCGGAAAGTCACAGGAAAGCAGAATACGCAATTTCGATATATGAATGGTTTTTCGACATATTTTTCCAGCTATTTAGGTTTAAAAACCAAAATACAAAACCGATTTTGAATAAAATTTCAATGGGACCAATTGAGAAGTATATCCTTTCACATAAAACAAGTTTTTTTTAAAAATCAGTTCGTAATTGACGGAGATATGAGGTAACAAACATATTTAAAAATACAACCGAATTGAGAACCTCCTCCTAAAAAAAGTTTTGTTATCTGTGCGCACAAAAAACAGTAAAAACTAAATTCTATGCGTACGCCCATAATGGCTGCAACGAGGGAATGTGTGTCTTGACATTATTATGCAAATTCTTGACCTGCGCAATCCACGTAATATGTTTTTGTAATGAATTGTTTGTGGGAACCTGAATTGACGTAATTATAAATTCCCGTAACTATTTCTTCATACGAGTCTGTACGGAACCCTCGGTGCGTGAGTCAGACTCGCAATTGTCAGGTTTTTTTTCTTAAAATTAAAATTGTTTTTAAGAAGTCAATTATATAAAAAGGTATGAGAAAAGATGTGTCTGATACAGTCATGCATTATTATACAGCGTGTTCTTTTATCACTTGAAATCATTATTAGAGCCAACAGAAAATATATATATATATAAGAGAAATATAATAAAAAATAAATAAATAAAGACGTCACTACTACGACCCTGGTGGACCTATAGGCTCCAAGAGTCACCATATCGATCGCTCCTGTGCGTCTCGCATCCAGCAGCTCTTGTGAGAGACGTTCCAACGCTTAATCTTCTGGTACGGTATCACATTAGATAATTTCAAATTAGTCATCTCTGCTAGTTAATTACTGTAAAAAATAGTCATTTAAAACAAAAAACTCCTTTTTGGAAAAACTCTTTCCAAATTTTAATCGTCTTCGAAAATGGAGTGACGGAGTGATTTGGGGGACTGTCTTCATGTAAATTTTGACGTTCAAAAAGTGCTGATTTTCAGTCTAGTTTGAATAAATGACATTTTTGAAGAGCTGTTACTGTTTTTTGCATTTAAAATCCAAAAAAAAATCATCCTATACGTTCCATCCAAAATTAAATGAATACCTGCAAACATTTTGTGTACTTATAAATACATTAACAACATACGGAAGAGTATTACCCTTTGTTGAGGTACACGGTTGAGTGTTTCGTTCATTTATATTATAAACAATATTAGTTAAAATATTATCAAAACATCGAAAAATGTGAAAAGACTCATTCAAAAATTCTGTTTAGTTCAATTGGGACTATTAGACTTAATTATTCAAAATCACGGTAATTCATTGACTTTATTTGTGAAGCTTTATGATTTTCCACGGATAAATAAAGATTTTAACAAAGCGGTTTCATCGGCTTTGGTCGTGTTTATTTAGAGCATGTGTGACTGTATATATTTCAAACGTTACGTTGAGTGCTCGACCAAGACCAAATCTTTCACACTTGCATGATTTGGGTTTTTTTTGTAAAAAAAAGCTAATTAAATAGGCTGTAGTACGAAAAAGTATGCAATTTCAACATTTGTTCGTCTTCTGTTCTTTTTCCACGGGTTGTGACTCGTTTCCTTCTACCATTGTCCCGTGTTAACTATTACGCTCTCATTTACTCTTATTTCTTTCATATTTTATTACCTCACATAATTCATCCATATTTTCGTTGGCCTTTCAATAGAAAATAATACTAATCATTATCATTTCAAATTATTTCTAGGGTCTAGTTGGAACCATGTATTCAGCGGGAGTTGTATCCAAAATCAAGACTGTTCAGACAGGTCTTAGATATCTGGCTCTACTGCAGTTTACTGCATACTTGTGGCCACAACAAGCTACCGTTAAAGGTAAGTGTATGGCAATTTCATTTTAAGCACTGTTTTATTTTATATCATATCAATCTAGAGTGGTACTTTGCTGCACGTTGTCATTTTAGATATTATTTACACAAATGCTTTAAAAGACGCCGTTGTAAAATTATTGAAATAGTCAAGTAATTTATCTCTGATAGGATCAAATTATTTTTTGTCCGACGAGTATTTAGCAACCTGTACAGTTCTATCATTGGCCTTATTTAAGTACTTGAAGGTGCAGGGATGGTCATTAATAAGGGTAAAGAGAACAAATAATAATCTAATTATGTATATTTCAGATGGCGCCAGTTTTGACTACATAATAGTGGGGGCTGGAACAGCCGGCAGTGTGATAGCAAACCGACTGACAGAAGATGAGAATATCAATGTTCTTCTTATAGAAGCTGGAGGAGATGCCCCTGTAGAAGGCGTTGTAAGTAACTAATTTTTCAAAAAACACAAAGTATAGATTGTAATAAAGTTGTGTTGTAAAAGCAAATTGATCTACGGTACGTACGGATACTTATTATTCGGGACACAGTTTATGGTAAATGAAGTAGTTCCAAAAGAAACTTTCTATAAACAGGTAATATTATTTTGAAAAACGATTTATTTATAAGGGAAATTAATAACCGGGAATAAATGTTTAATGTGCGACTATTAATGGGATACTTTATAACTAAACCGAGCGGCGTTAAATTAGTTTTAGGAAAAAATAACTTAACTGGCGATAATTATGTATTACTTAAAATAACAGGCATCTTCTGGGCATGCTTGCTCCATCATAGACCTCATCTATCGCTTTCCATCGGGCGGGATCGAGGTCAGGAGCAAGCCCATTCCTCCCCTACCAGGGTTGCGGATTTGTTCGAAAGAGTTACCGCGGCCCTGGAACGTAAAAGGCACTAAGAGGAGCATGGGTGGGTTTTAGTCAGTAGAAGTCTGACACTCCCTGCCGCTCCACCCAGAGCGGGAGGGGTCATTTGATGATTTCCCATCCAAAAAAAAAAAAAAAAAGCCCATTCCTCAATAAAAAAACCGTGATATGAGCTGCTCAAACTGGGAAATAATTAATCTAAGTTTCCTCGTTTCTTTTTCTTTTAATCGTGTAAAATTTCAAGTAACCGAAAAAAATATTAGAGCGGGCGAAAAATATACTGAATGGGCGACCAAATAAAGCTTACGAACTCGGGACTTGGGGCACTCTGACTCGGACAGGTTAGGTTAGAAGAAGATGGATAGAGGATGAATCAACTTCGTGGTTATTTTTTTTAAACCACCCAGAAATAGGAACCCGCGACGCGGCGCTCCGGGGACCGGGCCCGAATGAAAACGTTATTACACATTTTAAGCTAAGGTATAATTGCAATTTTCGATATTAAGCCAAAAATCATATTAAAACACTTCAATTAAGATATAATGCAGCATACTTAAAAATAAAAATAAAAAAAAAATAAACTAAAACTGACACTAAAATAGTAAAAAGATTTCTTTGAAAGACAACTTATTTTTTGTATTTCCAAGTCGCTGTTTTAAATATTAGTATTCGCTCACTGTTTGTCGCCCACTTAGTATTTCGGTAAAGGCATATTCATTATTTCTGACACCTTTTTGAATTTATTTTCGCACGTTGAAAGACTATCCTTTATTTAATTATAAGAAACTGTTGCAATTAACAAAAAAATAACAAAATACAGAAATCAAAACAAAACTACTTACTAAACATTTACAGAAAAAAAAGAAAACAAAGTAAATACAGATATATATTTTTATAATAAAAAGGGTAAACGATAATCTTTAATAAGAAATTCAGTCTAACTGGGCTGTCGTTAACGATATTAGGTATATTATAAACATTTATTTTACAGGTACCCGGGTGCACCTTATTTCTAAAAAGATCTCGATTTGACTGGAATTATACAACGGAAAACGATGACTTCACAAAAAAATGTCACCAAAAACCATACTTTGAACCAAGCTTAGGCAAGATGTTAGGAGGTACTAGCACTCTCAACTATATGCTGTACTCCCGTGGACATCCTACAGATTATGATAATTGGGCTGACATAACTAAGGATCCTACTTGGAAATGGGATAACGTGCTTCCATACTTTATGAAAAGTGAGAGAATCGAAGATGCTAGCTTTATCATGTCACCAGATATAGCTAATCATGGCATAAATGGATTAGCAGGACTGACAAGAGATTCTCGTGAAAACTTAAATTTTATTTTAGAAAGTGTTCGTGAGCTCGGCAATGATATTATCAACGACCCAGGAAGTGCACTGGGCTATTCCAGAGCATTCGTTTATATAGCCACAGGTGGTCGACAGAGCAGTGCCTTTTCATTTTTGAGACCAGCTAAAGAGCGTAAAAACCTCCATGTGCTAAAAAACACTTTAGTAACAAAAGTCAATTTCGATGAAAACAAGAATGCCGTAGGTGTGGAAGCTATCTTAGAAGACGGCAATACAATTAAAATAAAAGCATCCAAAGAAGTCATCATTTCTGCTGGTACATTTAACTCAGCTAAACTACTTTTACTATCAGGAATCGGTCCTAAAAACGATTTAGAATGCAAAAACATTGATGTTGTATCTGATCTTCCAGTAGGAAAGAGTTTGCAAGACCATACCGGAGTTGTTATTCTTCATGCCATGGAAAAAAGCGATCCAGTTCCCGTAAATCCTAACATAATGCCAGGTGCTCCTACGATGGGATTTACAGCATTAGACAAAAGTCAGAATTATCCAGATTATGAAACGGTGTCGTTTTCAGCACACGCAAACTTGATTTTATTCTTTTGTTCTTTCGGTTATAGATTAAGCTATGACATATGTGATAAAACTTATGTATCGATGATAGGAAGAATGGGTTTGTTCAACGAACTCGTAAACCTACGTCCAAAATCTAGAGGCGAAGTTACACTGAGGAGCTCTAATCCAATGGATCCTCCAGTGATTACTACTGGATATTTTTCTGACGAAGCTGATCTAGATAACCTGGTAAAATATATGAAAGACTTTACCCCCATTGTTAACACAACTCATTTCAAGAGTATTGGAGCAGAAATGATTGACCCCACGTCGGGAAGCTGCAGTGAATTTAAAAAAGACAGTGATGAGTATTGGAAATGCTATGCCGCATGCATGTTTACTGGTATGAGTAACTATGTTGGTACTTGCGCGATGGGCAGTGTTGTAGATAGCCGACTAAGAGTGATGGGTGTACAGCGGCTGAGAGTAGCTGATGCCAGTATAATGCCTGTTATCACAAGAGGAAACACCAACGCACCCGTGATTATGATTGGTGAAAAAGTTTCTGATTTTATCAAGGAAGACAGAAAAAAACCATTTTAATTTTCATTGTTCTGCACCATGTCGACAAAACTATTGCTTTCCTAGGATTTTAATGAACTGTTTGTTATGCACGATCTTATCAAAAAACCTACATTATTAAATAAAATGATTGGAAATCTTAAAATACTCATTTATTTAAACATCTGCCTGTGCAAACGTCTGAATATCTTGATCCAGGTCAAGCTCTACAGTGTTTATTTTTTCCTCCCCTTAAGTTTTCTTTAGTATAAATAGTTAATCTCCGTCTACGCACGCAACGCTCGCAATAACACAGAAAATAAACCTTGCAAAAACCCTCACATACATGAACTGTATAAAACACCGTATTCGTATTTACTATTCAACAAAGGGTTAACGTTTATTGCCTCTCGACCGTTGAATACACCGCAGAACCGGATTTATCCTGATATCCACGCCGTCGCTAAACCAGTTCAAACCGCTTCATACCGGATAGGACCGGTAAACAGCTAGAAAATAGCGGAAATTATCGGGAATATAAGACGGAGTTTTGTATTTATTTTCGGTTAGGTATTTCTGTAGACGGCGTATCTATTTTTGACATGTAAACCTTGGTACTGACCGGTGCTACGGGGCGTTATGTGAGAAAGCGAGCATTCGTGCAGTGAGTACGACGAAACGAGCACAAGCACGCGCATGTTACTCGGATTTTAGGACACGTCGTATCGTAACATTCTCGCTGCGAATGGTACATTACAGCCCGAAACACCAGTCAGTACCCACTATTACATACGTTATTGAAAATCCTCATTTTCTCAAAGTATCTTTAGTGTTTCAAAGTGTTTTCCAAAAGAAAAAATCAACCTGTTCAAACGAAAATCGATCGCATGTCTCTAATGTAACGACTCGAAAGCAGAGCAAACTTCTCCGTTCCCCAATCTCCCAGAACGGATAACTGTTCTAACAAGACAATTGATAAACCCTCAGGGACGTCGTCGCGTACCCGTGACGTAATACATAATGAATAAAAGATCGTGCTGTGTAAAGCGACCCTAGCCAAGCTCATCACGAATTACGTGTCGTAATGACGGGCTCGATGTATGGACGGGAAGTTGTGCTAGCAATGCTAGCATGTCGGGGTTAATTTAATTGTTGTCTGAACATGCCATAAGTTTGGATTTGTGTTGGGTTGAGATTCAAAAGATCATTTTAAACAATAATCGTAAATGATGGACCAGTAGTCAAGCAATAAAAGACTTTCAGATGTGCCGGTATTGCACGGTGACGCTTACCGCTTACCTACTTTCTTATTCTTTTTGCCCAAACCTCAAAGCACCCCAAAGAACCTGAACGAGAAAAAATTCGGTCGGATTATTTTTAATAAAGGAGTCAAAACTTTTCAGTAAAAGACAACGGGCGAAAACGCAAAAAAATGCATTGCCTTGGCAAGAGCAATTTGAAGAGGGAAGTGTAGCGATCATGATCACGTAAGCAATTTTACTGAAAGATATCCGGTGGAAAACCTTCCCCCACGCGTCACTACTCGTCCGTTTGGTCCACTCGTCACCTGAGGCACGAATGTTTGACCTAAAATAATGTGACAGTATCGTTAATGTGAGTGAATTTTACTATTATAATACTCATTTTGCACATAATATTTATTTGAATTGGATACTAATATTCATATTTTTGTATGAAACTAATTGTGTACCTATATCGCATAAAAATAAACCAAAATACTCCCATAGTATTCTGGTTTATTTTTATGCCATAAGCGTTGTTGTTTTTATATTCAACATTCACTTACGTTAACGATACAGTAACGTTACTATACGTTAAATCATTCCTGCTAGGCACCCAGAGGGCGTGCGAGCGAGAAAAAGGGATGGAGCTATATAGGGTGTATAGCTCCATTCCTCTTTCTCGCTCGAACGACTGACGTTTTAACACGTCATGGTATGTCCCCAGGTCCTGTGTTTATCTCATCTAGCGAATTCCAGTTAAATAGTATGTTATGTTGGAACAACATTGGTGCGGCCACCATTAGCATTGCCTTGTTCTATTATTGAGAGCAGCGCGAGTGTTTTCAATGTCCAAAAAATTTAAAATGGTGATTTTGGTCGACCCCCATTGTATCTGAGAGTATTTTTCTTGGCACCAACAAATCTCCCAACAGGCTCGCCTTATAACCCCTCTGTGTTCATAACAAAAATGTCTAAAGGCATCATCTGAAACGTCTGTCATTTCTGGATGCCGTCTCATTTCGCGGCTGAACGACTCTATTCCCTTTGATTCCCTTCATTATACTAAAGTGTACTCTGTAGTAATGGAAACCATTTGGATAGGATAATATATACTTTTCACGACGGCTTTAAAATGTTTGTTTCGTCATTTTTAGCAGTTTTTTTTTGCGATACAAAATATTTTCGTTTGTCAAGCGTTACAATATTTTTAATGACTTTGGATTTTTTATATTGAGATTTGATTTAAAGAAGAGTATTTGATTCACATCATAAATATTAAAATAATATATATTTGCTTTATCTAATATTCATAATGATTTTCGGTTCTTGCATTATTAGTCGCCCATTTTTATTTGAGATCATCAAAATAAATTTTTCATCAATATTTAAAAAAAAAAATTATTCTCTTTTTTACTCATACATAAACAAACGCTTTTCTCTTGGGTAAGCAGTAACGACCGGCTACGTGTACGTACATGTATGGAATACGAATTAAGTTTGCAGTAAAAGCAAGTCATAAATCGAACAGAAAATTAGTTACAAAATAGACGAACAATCTAATACAAAACTATTAAGGCTGACTGGTAGAGAATGACTCACAATGATCCTCATCAGAAGGCTTAAAGTCACCCAAAAGGCAATGGAGAGGGCAATGCTCGGAGTTTCCTTGCGTGATCGAATGATGACGCAAGGAAACTAATTAACAGAAATGATGATATCCGCAAGAGAACCAAGGTAACCGACACAGCCCGAAGGATCGCCAAACTGAAGTGGCAGTGGGCAGGGCACATTGCTCGCAGAACAGATGGTCGATGGGGCCGATAAGTTCTGGAGTGGCGACCGCGTACCGGAAGACGCAGCGTTGAAAGGCCTCCCTCAAGTTGGACCGATGACTTGGTGAGGGTTGCTAGTAGCCTATGGATGCGAGACGCACAGGACCGGTTGTTGTGGCGACACTTGGAGGAGGCCTATGTCCAGCAGTGGACGTCTTTCGGCTGATATGATGGTAGAAAATGTCTAGTTGCATTAAGTCCGCCTATGTATCACTACTGTACATAAAGTTAAATAAATAAATAACATTTCAAACAGTAAATAACCCTTCTTCCTCTAAGAGACTATAAGCTCCAAATGAGGAGCGAAAATTGGAAACTATAAAACAATGTCACAATACCAGTTCTATTTCATTTCTAAATTGTTCTCGTAAAGGTCCTTTTCTAGAAACTGTTCTGAGTTGTTATTGCCATAGAGCAACGAGGCGTTTCGGGGACCACTACCAAAGATAGCATTGTCAGAACTTTCCATGCAAAACAAACGTGTTTAGCTTGACTGCCACCTTTTACTTAGACTACTAGAAATTGATGGCTCAGTGAGTATCAAGTTTTACTTGTAGCCATTGACGGCACGTAGTTAAATAATAACAGATGCAGGGGCGATCTTTATAGTTCAGCAACTCTTGCCAAAGGATGGATCTGGTGACCAACTTAACATTTGCAAGTTCCTCCGTGCCTTGGACATTGTCATTTGTCATTAATTTGTAGGTCTCTGACAACCGTTACGAGTTCTTAGAGCCTATGAAATCTGGCAGCAGTCTTGCCAAGGGGTACTGTATTTCCCAGTTACTGGGTTAGAACAGCAAGTACTAGTAGTCGCTTAGACTGGAAGCTTCCAGGCATGTTTGGAAAAAGGCTAGGCAGATTGACATGGGCTCGCGTTTGACCACTGGCGCACCTGCTAATTAGACCCCAGGAGTTATTTTGGATTTTTGTATGCGGCGATACGCCATCGTTATAAGTTGGACACGATAGTCCAACTTATAACGATGGCGTATCGCCGTACGCCTTGTTGCCCCTGATATAGTATGAAAGGGACCCGTTAGGGCCAGAGCCTGCCAGGGTAGCGGATTTTGTTCGAAAGAGTTACCGCGGCCCTAGAACGCAAAAGGCACTAGGAGGAGCATGGATGGGTTTTAGTCAGTAAGAGGCTGACACTCCCTTCCGCTCCACCCAGAGCCCCTTCCGCTCTGTGTGTCATTTGATAATTTCCCATCCTTAAAAAAAAAGGGAACGTAATGGCATCTGTCTCTAGTAGCAGCCAGCATGGTAATACCGTACTCTATATTATTTACTTTAATTCGATACAAACCCCAAGTAGAATGACCTCACTTTAGAAAGGATAAGGCCTTGTGTAAATATTGTCTTACTTTGTACATAAAGCCCCTTTTAATGAGCCTTGACAAGGAGATTGGACAACTAGAGACCTTTTGATATCAAAGAGGTTTTTCTCTTGCTTTATTTGAATGTTAAATACTGAGAATCTTTGTGTAGTCTCTAACAAGGTTATTTCTTATGACAGTTTTCTTTTTTTTTGAAAGTTAAACGAATTAATAAATAAAATAATTAAGGTGTTGTTTTTTAATATCGTGGGTAAATGCCAAGTTAAACGAATTAATAAATAAAGTAATTAAGGTATTGTTTTTAATATCGTGGGTAAATCAGGTCGTACTATGTCGTGCTGATGCCATCATCTTTTTCTCAGCTCCGTCTTTCTTTCACACTGCAATCACGATGGTAAATGAATGATATATTTATTTGCAAGAATATAATTATGTAGCTAACGATGTATGGGTTTCACTATATTCGGTATTTCAGCCGTAAAATATTTTTTAACACCCTTGCTCGTAAAGCTGATGTAATTCCACCGGTTTTAAATATGTAAAGCGGGTCATAAAAAACGCGTGTGTTACCAAAGCAAATAGTTAAGTTATAGTCCATACAAATTCCATAACAGTATTATTTGCCATTTCAAATATGGAACTGATCGCCGTCGCAAGACTCCAGCTAGTGAGCAGCGCGCTGTTGCTATTCAAATTTCGAACTAATCGCCGCGCGGCGCCAGTCAGTAGGCAGCGCTAGCGCGCTGTTAAATTGGCGGGAAAGCAACAGTGTGCATTCACAGATTGAGTTTATTTAAAATAAAAAAAACAGTTTATTCGGTAATTTAAAAACTTGGCTGCTTGCTCTAGCGTCTTTGCCAACATTTTCACGCAGCCACGGCAGAAAATAATCCTCGCGCCATTTTTCTCAAATTTTCTTTTCTTTGTACTTATATTGTGAATATCTAAAAATGACAACTTTCAATAATGAAGATGAGCAATATATTACTTCAACTCCACCGGATATACTAACAGAAGCGCGAACCGCATACGACAGCTTGCTGCCGTCAATATCCAAGGACAGATACATAACCACGTATGAAAATTTCTTGAAGTGGAAAATGTTTTTTTTTTCTGTTTCCTCGCAAATGTGTTAAAAAACGTCGTACGATATACGTGCATATTGGTTATAACATGCTCGGCTCAATTACGCCCTTGCCTTCGGCTCGGGCTGAAATTCCGCCTCGCATGTTATAACCATCTTAACGCACTAATATCGTAATGTACTAATTTAGATTTTTCATCTTGGATACACTTATAGCCTGCAGTACACATTTAGTAATTAGCAATAATATAAAAATACTAATGATAATTTCATAATTTAAATTTTAAGACGTCATAATAGGACCGTTGATCTTATAGCTCACTGTAAAAGATGCCATGCCATCCTATGTTGTGGGATTGTAATAGCCTAGCATTATAATATCGGGTGTAAAAAGAACCTTAACGATAACCATCTATTTTACCTATCACTGGGATAATTTTTTTCTTATAGACCATACCTAGGAAACCATTGTTTCTGGAGATATTGAAAGTCAAACTATCATTTTTTTTTACCATAAACGAGAAATATGAAAAAAGAAGAGAAATGCCCCTCTATTCAAATGTATTACTTAAACATAAGCCTACATCGTGTAGTCGTGTTTTGTTTTATTAATATTTCACGATATTCTATTTCTCATTATTTTTTAAGACATCCGATACTTTTATGAAAGCTTTTCTCACAAATTCTGTCAACGAATATGAGGGATAGACAACGGACAAGGAAAATGGAAACGTTTATGTTTTATCTTAGTAATCGTCTCAGGAAAATATAATGTTTACTGAAATGTAGGAACAATAATATTTTGCTGATGACTGGTGATCCTCAGTACACATTGAAATAAACATTATTACCTTTTCATTGTATTTTTGTGTTCTTACATTGTGGGGAAAAAAAAATCATCACGATTTTTTTTTCAACATTATTTGAAAACCCTCTACCACTATTTGTCTCTGCACCACCCAAAGGTTGACTTATAGACAATGCCTAAAGCATTAAGTCCGTATTTGAACATAATTCGTGTTCTATTATTTTCCTTTTATTATTTGTACGAATCAAACACCTAGCTTTATTTTTGTTACCTGTCCAATACTTCACAACCAATATTCCCAAAAAAAAGACTAAGTTTTTACACCCCTTTTCATCTCTAACACTTTTTTCGCACAAAAGAATTGACTAACGCACTGAATACCGAAAAAATGCACAAATACGGCGTCCGATAACCATAGACTATGCAGACTATGTAGTTCTTCATTTCGGCCACACTGGCTATCCCTGTTCAAGCCAGGCTGTAAAATAAATTGAAATTTTGCTATGCAGGTGTTCGGAGCACACGTAATATACAGGGTGGCCTGCCCAACTTTTACGTTCGTCTTTTGTTCAAGGCAACAAAAGCTTGCTTATAGACGGTATCTGATGAAGGGGGCTTTTGTTGCTTTATTTGTTTTCGTGTTTGGGGTAAGTTTTATAGTTAACTAGAGGTTTGATCGCGGCTCTGTCGGCGTTGATTTCTGATTTTCTGATAAAAATGTTTTACCGTGATTCTCCTGTTAGTGGGTTGTTTTCTTATTTATTTATGTCAAACTTCATGCACAATGGTACAATGGCGGACATAATGACTACAGTACACTTCTATAGTCAACCAAGGGATTTTTCAGTTGTATTTTTATTATTTACGTTTATTTTATTTTTGGGAAAAACGACACTGCTCTATTTGAAAAAAAAAAACTCAAATGAAGCCAAAATTAGCGTACTTAAAGTTAGCTTTAGCGGTTTGTAATCTAAGGTCACCCATCTACAAAACGAACTCGACAAGCGTTGCTTAACATTGAACCTCAAATCTACTTCTGCCGACACCGACTTCCAAAATTAAAGTTATTTTGTACTTTGTAGTGGTTTTTATTTGGAAGTCAGTTGTATTTTTTTCACTTTTTAGTGCTACCCAAAAATTACAACCGGCCACATCTATTTAGCTGTGTATCTCCGAAGTTTATCATCAGATCTTTACGACATTCAAAGGGACCATTTCAAAATAAACTTATTCCGAATAAAAAATAATTTTGCAAATGCGTTTATATATTATTATGAAGGATTTATGCAAGAAAATACATAAAAATCCTCCTTCTTTTATTTATTTATTTACAAATAATCACAATTTGCCTTCAATTCTCAAGAAATACTTTTGGCATTTTGATTTTATCTACAAACCCAGGCTCCTTAAATCTTTGTCAAACATCAAATTAACCCACGTGAGAGGATGATCTATTCTGAATTAAGGATTATACCTACATAAGCTAATCTGGGAATTGGAAAGTATTTTTAAATTGTGATTGACAAAGGCACAAAGGTTTTTGTCCGATAATGTGAATGTTTATAAGGAGGCTTTTTATCTTTGACGTGTATGGACGTGAAAAGGTTTTTCATTAAGTTCGTTAATCAAAGAAAAACCTTCCGAGTAGACGTCAACTTCAATGTCATTTTTTTGTAAGGAATGATAAAAATTGTGTTTATAAAAATCAATTGCCGTCTATGATTTGACTTTTTTTTTGTTAATTTGGTTTTGGAAAAAAAAAATGTTATACTTAATCAAATATTTTCCATCCAGTATTAAAATATAACTTTTCATTCAATATTAATATAAATTAGTGTCTTCACAAGACACTAATTTATGGTTGGTTATGTTTTAGTTTATAGGATGTTTTCTGCAAAAAGCGAAAACACAAAAAAAATAAAACGTCTCGTTGTGTTTCTGAATTCTTAAAAATGGCATTGTTTTTAATACCTTTTAAATTATGTTCAAATTATATTGCATCAGTTTTATTCACCCCAATAAAACTGATGCAACATTCTGAACTTTTCAAAGATTGCCTGTAAAAAATCTGTTGTATTATGAGTGTATTATGTATGTTGTATTTGTAAGCTGTGGTTGTGTCGGCAACTACTCTGTATCCACGTACGATGTTGTTGCTTGAAGAGCCATCTAGCCTTAGGTCTTAGTATAATTTAGCCCTAGTTTCATTTAGCCGATTTAAATCAAACTTAGATTTATTGTTATTATGACCTCGTGCGAAATCCACAAGAGGCTACTGCCGACAAACTGCTTTGCAGTTTGGCAGATGTTATTTGAAGATCAAGATCTGTTTAGCATTTGTTAAAATAAAAAAATATAAAAAGATCTTTTATAGCGATAAGACCGGTCATTATTACACACTTCCATTTTATGCTTGCATAATAATTATTATAGGTCGCACATAATTTCTATTCTAATTTAGACGTCTTGTTTTGTTCCAACAAATTTACAAAATAAGTATCATTTAATACTATAAAGAGGTAAAGTTTGTGAGTTTGTGAGGTTCTAGGGGATAATATCTGGATCTGCTGAACCGCTTTTGAAAATTATTTTTGTATTTTTAGCCACATTCATGAGGAAGGCTATAGGCTCTTTTGTAATAGGGAATTCCAACAGGAACGGGAAACAACGGGATATACGCGTACGAAGTCGCGGGTAAAAGCTAGTTTACAATATCTTATTCGTATGTCCGTCCTACGGTTACAACATCTAACGCTGTAAAACAATGCTATTATTTCAGCGCTACCTATTTCACGGTATTGCGCCGTCTCATTTCTGCCACGTATCGTTTATTTCGCTTCAATGTATAACGTAGTCAGTGAAAATATATAATAATTAGCTTTTGCCCGCGACTTCGTGCGCGCATATACCGCTTCTGTAGGAATTTCGGGAAATTCTATCTTAGTGCTCTGAGGGCTTAGTGTGAGTTTTTTTAACGTAGTCGATCGCGTTAACGTAAACGATCGCTTATGTCAAATTGTATAGAAAAAAACAGGTTGTCCGTAACGTAAGTGTCACCAGACGGCGCTTATTCAGTTTCAATACAAATTGACGTTTACGCTCACGCGATCGAGAACGTTAAAAAACTCGCACTAAGGTCACAGCCTTCTAAGACCATTAGTTTCGGCTGTACCACCATTACAGTGCAACATTTTCCTTCGATATTTAAATATTACTTATTATATAATAATTATAGCACACTTTTACTTTTTAATTTACTGGCGCTTGAGTGACGTGAAAAAATAGTGTCATTGTCCTTAGATGCGCGCGCTGTGTAGTCATGCGCAATGAAAATCTAAATTTCCCGCGATACCACATATTTTTTCCGCTTTTGTTTTTTTTTTTTTTAAAAAAACGTTGCCCCACACTAGAAATTTCTCCTGTATCGTGGGTGCGTTCACAAACATATAAACTCACATAGGTACACAAACAGCCAGACCCGGAACATTTATCTGTAGGCCATATAAATATTTGTTCCGTGCGGGAATCGAACCCGTGACAGCAGTCGACCGCTCAACCACTGCGCCAACCGTGTCGTCAAAACTTTTTAATTTTAACTGTATGAGTGAAGATAAAATTGTGTATGCAACGGCATTATAATTAGGTATTAAAACACTCGTGTGATAAACCCACACTCGTGTTTCGATAACCCCTTAAATTTTACCTTTCCACGAAAAAAAAGTACGTGCTTAAACAATATTATTTTGATTTCTTATCTGGAACTTTACGTTGTGAGTGTAGATAAAATAAATTAAATAAGAGGTAGCCAACCAACATGTTTTTTTTTCAGTTTAGGGTACGGAGCCCTTTGTGTGCGAGTCTGACATGCGCTTGGCCGATTTTTTTTAAATTTTTTTTTATGGTTATTAGAGAAAATTTATTTTAGAAAACCGTTTTTTTGTAAATTACAGACGTGGTTTCTTTCTGATTCGTCTCCATAGGAAACGATCACTTGGAAACTTGGAACCGTGCACCCCGTTGCTTTTCTTATTGTAAAAAAAAAACAAAAATTTAAAACAACGTTTGCGGTTTTTCATAAGAAAATTGTCAGTGAAACTAAAAATGACCGCTACAAGACCGATCAAACTGATAATACTGTAATTTATTACCCTGTTGCAAAGACATTCATGATAACACAATAGAAAATAAATAACATAATTAATGACCACCGATGTTGGACGTTTTAACCTCTAAAGCTTGGCCTGTGTTTAGATTTACAAAAAAAAAACACCACAATCTTTACCTATTAAATGAAAGGTCAACATAGTAAGTCGATTATACAGTAAATGATAAACTGATGTTAATACAGCTTAAGAATTGAACTGTCAACATCCTATAAAATACCTTGTGTTATAGTTATGATAGAGTTTTAAAACGCGTGAATCAGGTGACACACCGGTGTGTCAGACGCGCTTGAACGATAATATTTGACCACTTTAAGGCGCTGTCATAGCAAAAACTCGGTCATTCTCGGACTGTATAGAAAAGAAAGAGAAGCGCGACGACACAATGCTTGCAATTTATTACCAAATATGAAGCATTTTATTGATTTACTCAATACTAATTTGAGATATTAATAATCCAAAACAGCAACGTTTTGCATTAATATTCGATTCATTTGTTATAAATTTTACCGATAATTAGGCTAGAAATACGGGATTTTTTTTTCAAAGGTCAAAATTAGAGGTAACTTTGACGATCATTTCTATCGAGGATTTTATTTTTAATCATGTTTCGGAAACAACAGAGTTCTTGGAAATATAGTTAAATTCAACATATTTTTTGCAGTTTGAAACTAAACAGATTTGGCTAAAATTACCTATTTTAGAAAACCAGCAATTTGTCAGTTTTTGCTGATGACAGCACCTTAATAAGCAGATTTTTAACATTAATTTAAACTCGATAAAATCGGAGTTCTATATTTTAAATGAAAATGTTATTGAGTTAAAAATAAAAAATAAATTGGCCAAGTGCGAGTCGGACTCGCGTGCAAAATGTTCCGAACGAATCTTATTTAAATATTATATGTGATTTTAGCACTATAGTCTTCTTATAATATTCTTGCAAACCATAGGTAAAGAACTATAATCAGGATGTTTTTTTTTTATTTCAAGCTCAGTTGTTTCGGAAATAAGTATGGGAAATAGTCGTTTTTCATCTAAATTCTTGAATAACTTCAAAACTGTGTATTTGACAATTATGAAAAAAAAAATATTATTAGAATCTTCACAATAAGCCCTTTCATTTAATATCATGTCACATGGTGCAGTGTGAAAAACATTTTTTGAACCTTTTTAAGTTTTTTGGATCACAAACGTTAATATGTGTACCAAATTGAAAGAGACCCGGTGCAGTAGGTTCGGAGAAAATTGGCTGGTACAGACGGACAGACACCCGAGTGATAATATTGTGTGTGTGTTGAAATGTTTGTAAATAAGTAATCTCTAAAAGTAATGATCTAGTTACCAAAATTCTTTCACTGATAGAAAACTATTGCTTAGTGTCGTAAGTATCTACTTTAATATTTATTATGGGATAGGCCACCCATGCAAAGGCACGGGAAAAGCCAGTAGGTGTATTATTTAAATACTTACTTAAGTTTATCCTTTTTGGGGTCGGCTTCCAGTCCAACCGGATTAAGCAGTGACTTAACTTGCATATTTATATTTATTCCTAGTTGTAGATGAAATTATCTGTTTGTAGCTAGTCTGTGGCACACAATAATTTTGAGAAGAAGAATGACTCATGTTATTACCAATTAATTTACCTAACCCTTTCCTTAAACTATCTGAAAATATAATTGAGCAATAACTACTACAAGGGAGAGAACTACTGTCTAACTGTGCAACTTGGGATAAACCAAAAACAATATCTGGTTAATTTTGACTGGGGATACAATCCTGAGCAATTTCTGACTGGGACAGGTCCACCGTTGTCTGTGGTTGGAGAGTGTCAAGACTGGATTCCCGGTGCAAAGAACAATTTATTAGTCTGTGTGTCTAGGCTATCTGTTTGTTTGTTGCATATATCCTGCAGTTCAGAGCATGAGCCACATGTTGGAGTACCCCAATTGCCCATTCACCTGTATTTTGAACAATATTTAATGAATGCCGCCGATGCGGCAATTAACGTAGCCCTTCTGGGCGCAAACTATATAAATTTCCATCGACACGAAAAAAAAGAAGAAAAAGTTAGTAAGAGTTTATAAATAACTCAGGTAAGTATTATTAGACAAAATACATAATAGCAGTGTTTCTTATATTTTTAACTGTACCTAAATAGAAATAAACGATAAAAACATAGCCGCGTCAATTTTACTTTTACTCGAAAACCTCTTGAAACGTCCATGGTTCGCTGGGAAACTCTAGAGGATCTCAAAACTGACTCTTAAAATAAGATCAAGTACGTGCTCACAGTGATTTTATTTCTGTGCGACTGTGTTTTGTTTTTATTTTTTTGTTGTGGGAATTTTAATAACCTCTACAAGTATGACAATACGTCAATGTCAAAACGTTTATTTCAATTAGGCCATGAAACGGCACCGCCAGATAAATATCCAATAACGGTTATTGACCTACATACATTTATTGAGTTTCTTAATATCAAAAACAGAAATAAAGAGATAAAGCTGTCCTGAATCGACTTTTATCGTGATCCTTTACGTTCTCTAGTAATGAAAAACGGTTCATAATTTATTGTTCGGGTATCTGCGAAGGTATATTAGGGAAAAATCAATGTTCTTTATTGCAAGTTTATCTGGCGCCTATCATAGCAGATCTATCTATCTTTTTGTGTTATGACGTGCAAGTGAAATTAAAATTTGAGGTCATTCACGGAGAAACTTGTGGCTAAATTATAACACCAGCACGGGTCAAACTTCAAGGTTAAAGGTACAAGTTCAATTCAAGTACGATTTTAGAACATTTAACTAGTAGGGAAAAATAATGATACCAAATTTAAAGAGTACTGTAATCTTCTAACAGGTCCTTCTCTTAATGTCTTTTTAATTCGTCGTATTATAAAATCATGTACTTCTTCTTTGTAAATACAGATGTTGACGACGATAGCTGTTGCCGTCTCCAGTCGGGTTCGAAATCATGACTGCAGCGACATGACGCGACGACATGTTGTCGTGACATAACGCGACGACATGTCGTCTGCTGCCGCGACACGTCGCCGGCTACGAACTTGTACCTAAAGAGCGTTTACGCCGTACGGCATTTCATAGAAAATTTCAATTCCTTATTTTTCGAAGGTCTAAAAAGTTATCAGAGAACGTTGTAATATCTTTAAAAAAAAAGATGATTGAAAATACTGGTCCTAAACTACATCCGGACAGACTGGAAGCCGAACCCTACATAGTTGGAAAAACGCTAAGCAAGATATAACAGTAGGTCCAGCGAGACTAACAAAACAGAATAAAATGGTTCTCAAATAATTTATTGAATCCCAAAAAGTTACAATCTACATTACACATAAAAATAATTTCAAAATTGGTCCACAATAATTGGCAGATAAAGCGGTGAACATAATAATATATGAAAAAAATACAGACGAACATATAACCGTCTCCTTTTGAATCGGTTAAAAAGTACATTATTTCCATTTTCATACCTTCTCACTGTTCAATTGTACTTTTGATTAAAACAAAAAAAAACACGAAATCTAAACTCTATTTTTCAACATTTTATTGCGGCTATAAAACTTTCAAGCAATTTTTAAAACCACGCGACACGCAATTAAAATAACTTTTTAACCTCAAAATGCCCTTAACACATGCTTCTATTGTACTAACTTTATCGCCCTTGACCTTTTTCAAGGACAGTGTGTATAACTGAGCAAGAAATGACTGATGTCCACTTAACTTGGCTACACTAATAAATCTGTTGACTTTCAATGTAACATTATTTTCTGAAGAGCTCTTGGCTAAATAATAATAACAGCCGCACGGGTCGATCTTCAAGATAAAGCAACGCTTGCCGAGGTCGGTCTGTGGATGGGTGACCATCTTAAAATACTGACACTCCTCCGTGCCTCAGAAAGCACGTTGAGCCGTTGACCCCACCTGTCATTTTGTAGATCTTTGACAGTTGTTACGTATTGTCAGAAGCCAGATAATCTGACTCCAGTTTTGCTAAGAAGTACAGAGTTATCCAGTTAATGGGTTGAGGAGGCTGCCTCTCTGTCTGGTATTCAGCTGAATCCAGTTTGACTGGAAGTCGACCCTAATATAGTTGTGAAAAGACTAGGCAGATGATGACGGTAACATTATTTTGAAATAACCTTAATTTAAACGATAAATGACACCATGGTATTTGTCTTTTTTTCTATTAGCTCAAATTCGCTTTTAGGGTTGCGAACTTCCATTGGAGAAACGGGAGACTTGTAGGATCACTCTGTTTGTCCGCCTTTAATAGCCAATAATTCTCTCCGAATATTTAATTCAGTTTGCAATTTTAAATTAAATATCGATACCTGAGTTTCAGTTGATGTAAGCGACATTTACCAAAAATGCCAAAATTATTATAATATTACAGAGATAACTTCAAGTGGCTTTTATCAAAAATCCTAAAATATTGATACTTCTGGTATTGTATATATGGTATGATATATATATACAATTCTTCCATTATTGACTGAGTGACTGAAAGACAATGTATACCCGAAACTGCTTGTCGCAGAAAACTGAAATTTGGCATGTAGGTTCGTTGGGTTGTATATGGAACCAATAAAAGAGGATTTCCCGAAATTCCTAAGGGAACGAAAACAACGGGATATATGCGCGTACGAAGTTGCGGGCTAGTATTATATATTTTGTAATATAATTTACACCCGTGCGAATCCGGCGCTTAAGTAAATGCTTGCACTGGATAAACCTAGCTAACCTTTGAGCGAACGCTCAAAGGTTCGTTTGTAATAAATAATAAATATTTGTCCCGTGCTTATTATGTGGCATACAACAAAGTATAAAATAAATAAATAAATCATAACAAAGAACTAATCAATATTCTAAAACATTAAAACCCAAAACATGTCTCTCATTGATAACCATAACGAAAAGAAAATCCATCAGTTGTTGTCAGCGAAAAAAAATATCACAACTTGTATAACTCAATTCGTGACTGGGTGACATTAGGAGTCGGCGGTGTACCGCGCAGTAATAAATAAAACGAGTGCAGCCGGGTGAAAGAAGCTAGCGAAGAGTGCGGGTTATGAATGACGAATATTTGTACCTATTAATTAATTTCAAAACCCTCACCAGAAGTCTTGAACTCACTGCTTGGAGTTTTCTTGCGTTATCGATCAGGAATAATGATATCCGCATGAGAACCAAGCGTCATAGCCCGAAGGATCGCCAAACTGAACGGGCAGTGCATATTGCTCACATAATAAATGGTTGATGGGGCCGAAAACTTCTGGAGTGGCGACCGCGTACCGGAAGACGCAGCGTTGGAAGGCCTCTCAGTAGGTGGACCGATGACCTGGTGAGGGTCGCGGGTAGCCGATTTATGAGAGACGCACAGGACCGGTTGTTGTGGCGACACTTGGGGAAGGCCTATGTCCAGCAGTGGACGTCTTTCGGCTGATATGATGACGATGATGAAATGTCTTGCACAAATAATTTACCTAATCTGACGATATACTGGTACTCATTTTCAGCGCCTGTAACAGAAAGAAAAAATGAGACCAATAGCTTGTCTGAAGCACAGAGGGATCTTGGTCTACCAGCACAACTAATATAAAAACTGGCGAAGTGTCACCCGTTACTCACGAATTAAATGATGATGTTTGGACGCTTATTCCAATGCGCTCGTAATAATTCTAGCATAACCTAAATAAGTCCTCTATAGAAATGTAAGTAGTAGTGTATGTAATGTAACTCCAACCGATTTGTATTCGAGACGCCAACATTGATTTACTGCTGCATTTCCTCGTATTCGAAGCAGACGCTAGCAGTCGTCACAATCCTACCTCAGGGATTTCTATAGTTTTCGTTTACACGCAATGTAGTCTGTCCGAATGTTTCTAGTGGGTAGATATGGGTTGACTATGGATTTGGCCGACTGGGCGACTAGCTAACGCCTAAAAATTAAATCTGATAGAATATATCAGCTAATCGGCGATTAATCGATGTATTTCTGTGACCTCCTAACTATTAGAGATACTTTTTTTCTGAATTTTACCGTGAAACTACAATATTTCAAATTGTAAATTAGTCCAGTATCTAGTAAAAAATACAAAAAGAAACCAAAGCCAGAAAATCTTCTTTTCCACTGTGTTATTTATATAAGACAAGAGCAGAGTATGAGGTTGTACTTTGTAAAGGACACAGTATTTTATGCCAGAAATAAATAATATTGTGCGTAATGTGTCATATTCATAGTGTGAGTTATGAAAGTATATCAGATTTAAGAAAACGTATTTAATTTTTTTTTATTGAGGAATGGGTTAGCTCTTGATCTCTGTCACACCTAATGGAATGCGATGGATGAGATCTATAAAGAGTTTTTGAAAAACACGTTTTCTTTCTTTCTAAAATTCTTGGCAACGACTTGATTTGGTGTAAAAGTGATAAAAATCAACTAGAGTCCTCAGCAAACCAACGTCATACACACTCATTAATAAAATTGGTAGTTCACAATAAACCCACGTAATAAACTTTCATTAATAAAATTTGTAGCAGTAACCTGCGTGTCTATTAGATGAAAAAGATTTAAATCCAGTTTTTAATTTTTGAAGGATTTCAGTTGTTGGTATTTTTTAGTGTGTGTTTTTGTGTTGAGTATTTATTTATTTTGTTTGTTGTCATTGTTGTTTGTCGCGTTAGTCTTTTTCTTCTTCTTCTTTCCGAATTATTTTGTCTAACCTTCTTTCCTTTTCCTCACTTAGTCTCAACTCTAGTTTCTATTAAACATTCGTAAAATCAGTGAGACCCGTTCGTTATTTTGAAACCGCACCTTACTTGCAACCCGACTTTATTAAAAAGTTATGTTGCAACGTAATAAAATTCTGTCATGTTCGCCAAGAACTATTGTGGTTTTCAAATTAATTGTTTATTTTTTTTAAATTTAAACTTGCTTCTACCAGCAGCTTTGCCCGCGTGTCTGATTTTTTCCAAGGGAGCATCAGCTGCTTCGAAAAAATAATTCTAAAAAGCCAATCTGACGATTAGCGACGACACGGTTGGCGCAGTGGTTGAGCGATTGACTGCTGCGCTGCGTGTCGCAGGTTCGATTCCCGCACGGAACAAATATTTGTATGGCCTACAGACAGTTCCGGGTTTGGCTGTTTGTGTATGTGAGATTATATGTTTGTAAACGCACCCACGATACAGGAGAAATTCCTAGTGTGGGGCAACGTTTATAAAAAAAAATACTATTCTATACACTTTACGGTGCAAATCTTGGTGAAATTTTCCAGCTGGAAGTGAATTGTCATTCCATTTTATATGTTAGGAACTGAGAACCTTCTCCAATTTCAGATAAAATAGAAATAATAATAATCTTTATTAAACAACATATTAAATGAAAATTATAATTAATAGGAGCTTAAATAGGATTAGGTGCAATTATGGGCGGTCTTATCGCTAAAAGCAGTATTTTACAACAAGCCTTTGGATGGTTTTGACAGAGGGAACCAAGACATTATTATAAATTATACTATAGCTTGCTTGCATAGCATGGTTTGCGTCTACTACTCTACTTGGAAGTGGTGACGGGCGACCATTATCATAAAAATATATGTTCAAAATGTGCTAGCTCTCAGCCTTATTTCAATAATTCATTTTAGATTTTGATGTCGTTGTCAAGGTTAGATTTACAGAATGAAACTACTGGTCATGGTTCCGTGTGACTGCTTTCATCCAAATCTGTTCAACCACTAAGGTTTGATTGATGAATAAAAACCGGCAAAGCGCAGTCGCGGACAGAAGGACAGACGGACAGACGGACAGACGGACAGACAGACAGCGGAGTCTTAGTAATAGGGTCCCGTTTTTACCCTTTGGGTACGGAACCCTAAAAACGAAAGATACCGGTTTTCACATTTTTTAAATTAGTGGTTATAATAGTACATTTTTTATGTTGGTGTTGTTTTGCAACGTAATAAAATTGTACCTAGTTGATAAAGTACTGAAAACACTAAAACTAAGTTCTGAATAATTGTTTTTTTTTTAAGATTTAAATTAAGATAGCTACATGAATTAAGTAGTTGGCTGCTTTTAATAAATTATCGTGGTTCAAACACCTCAGAATTGTGAAAATTTGTTGCTTTAAATTGAGTAATTTTTTGGTTTGGTGAACAAAGAAGGGTGTTGCTTTGAATTTTAATGTTGGTACATAAATTATGCAAAAGTTTAAAGTAGTGTTTTCAACTAGAGTGTTCATAAACCCGTACATTTCTAACTTAGCTTAAATACATCAATGGAAATGGTGAAGTATAGAAGCCAAAAAGCAAAGTTAGAATAACTCTATTAATCTAGCATAGTTTTCCCCAACTAGTTTTGGTCGGCTTCCAGGATAACTTTTTTTTTTTGTTTTTGGGATGGGAAATTATCAAATGACTCGTTCCGCTTTGGGCGGAGTGGAAGGGAGTGTCAGACTCTTACTGAATAAAACCCATCCGTGTTCCTCCTAATGGCCTTTGCGTTCCAGGGCCGCGGTGACTCTTTCAAACAAATTCCGCAATCTTCCAGTATAACTGTAGTTAATATTTTTGGATGGTCACCTGTCCACGGATTGGCGTCAGCAAGCGTTGCTTAACCTTGTGTCGTGTGGCTATTCCATAGTCCAACTCTAAACTAAAATAAAAACGTAAAATAATATTGTTTAATTTTTAAAGAGATTAAAATGTAACAATATCGCCAAGAGGTATAAACAAGGCACAAATCCTGTCATGGCGGTTTGAATCGAGAAGCCTGTGTAAAGAACGCTGATGAGTTGTCAATCAATCACCGACACAGAAATACCAATACTGCTGTAAGGATTTTTCGGCCCCTGAATGACATTGGCAGGGGGGGGGGTTGTCGATAACCATGAGACTTGTGGTCAGGTTTTTTAACACAAGTATTTTTCATTCTTTGACAGTCATTGACGCACCCACATTTATTGACACACATAGAAATAATGACATAAAGCTATCCTGAATCGACATCTATCGTGATCCTTACTATTCTAGTAATGAAAAACGATTCATAATTTACTGTCCGAGGGTACCTACTAAGGGCCAATTTCACCAATGAAACTGAACGCGATCAGCGAATAAACCACGTTTATGAGCTGTAAGTGTCATTATTTTTCTATGGAATATTTACACTGACAGCTCTTGAACGCAGTTTAGATCAACTGATCGCGTTCAGTTTCATTGGTGAAATCCGCTCTTAGAGATATTAAGGAAAGGTCAATCACTTTATTCCACATTTATCTGGCGCCTACCATAGCGACTAAATTTTTGTAATCATCTCCGAGAGCCCTTTATTTTACTCGATAGGTTTTGAGGAAAAAAAATATTTGAAGACTTATAATATATGTCGCCAAAAATCGGCCATCCCAATTTATATAATTTTGATATAACCAGTGTCACTCTCACAATTAAGACGGATCTAACGACATCTCTCAAGTCACTTTTAAAATCCATCAAGCTGTAAGAATGCATTGTTTTTTTACGGTAGGAGTAGACACCTCTCAAGCTGAAATCATAACCCTGTTTTTGCTACACCGTAGTCGGGTAAAAACTCAAACGCAAAAATGATTTAAAATTTCCAAAGAAGTCACTTTTCAAGCAGTATAATGCACTAATGACATTTATCAGTGATTTAAAACCCGAAAGCCTGAAACCTGGCAAAATACTCCATTCAGAAACCCGTGTTAAGAGTGTTTACGACGTACGGCATTTCATACAAACTTTCAAGTCCTTATTTTTCGAAATGAATGAACACACTTCGTGTAAAACCTAGATTATTACTACTTTTCCATATTATGAACTTCATAACTCCATTAACAGCTCTCCACTAAGTGTAGACCTAGATAATACACGCAGACAATCTTGATCCTATTACACTTAAATGTGCTGCTTCTACCACAGAGTACTGACAAGCCTGAGACGGCATTGTCAAAGCCTAGCCATGGCTCTGTTAACGATCAGAACCTTGTCTAAAAAAACTTTTTCACAAAAAAAAAACGATTTCCAAAAAAACACTTGATTTATTGGAAGTCGGTTTTTTTTGTGAAAAACTTTTTTATTTTTCACTTTTTAGTGGTACCCCACACCTAACAACACTGCTGAAAAGTCACAGGAAAGCAAAAATACGCAATTTCGTAAACATGGATGATTTTTCCACATATTTTTTTATTTGTATTTAATTTTGACGACACGGTTGGCGCAGTGGTTGAGCGATCGGCTGCTGCGCTGCGTGTCGCGGGTTCGATTCCCGCACGGAACAAATATTTGTATGGCCTACAGATAGTTGTTCCGGGTCTGGCTGTTTGTGTATGTGACTTTGTATGTTTGTAAACGCACCCACGATACAGGAGAAATTCCTAGTGTGGGGCAACGTTTTAAAAAAAAAAAAGAAAAAGAAAGAAGAAAAAAAAAAAAACCAAACTGAACCGATTTTGATAAAATTTCAATGGGACCGAACCAAGCAATCGAATCGAGAAATACCTAGTACAAGTATCCTTTTACATGAAACAAGAATTTTTCAAATCGGTTCATAATGACGGAGATATGACCCGGGCAGAACGACTCGAATGTCTTCTTTAGGAATTGCCAAGAAGTAACATAGAACCGGGAACAAGTGGTTCAAGTTCAAGATAGATATAATAAAAAAATATATATGCCAACAAAATTGAGAACTTCCTCCTTTTTTGAAGTCGGTTCAACAATTATAATGGATGGATCGCATCTATAGTATGCGCCAGATAACTGAAGAATAACGGTCATTGACCCACCTACATTTATTGACATACTTAATTTCAAAAACAGAAATAATGACATAAAGCTGTCCTGAATCGACACCTACTGTGATCCTTACTGTTCTAGGAATGAAAAACGATTCATTACTTACTGTCCGGGGGTACCTACGAAGAGATATTAAGTAAAGGTCAATGACCGTTATTCTTCATTTATCTGGCGCCTACTATAGTCGCTCCCGATGCCACAGCGACATTCTATGCTCTATGGACTTTACAAACAGATTACCACTAGCTCCAGTTAGTTAATTGAACTGTTATTCAAGCCCAGTTAATATTGTATTAACAGTTAAATGATTTATTAGTTTTATCGAAGAGATCCGTTGTTACTGCGTGTAATATTTTAATTGGGTTCGTACTAGTTTTAGTTGGTCCAATATATCGTGATTTTATCTGGATTTTGGAAATTGGTTTCTGTAATTTTGTTGTTTATTATGTAATACCCTTATAATAAGTTTATTGTATACGAAAACATTGAATCACGCATATATATTTTTAAATTATTGATAGGCACGCGTTTGACGACTATCTTACCTGATGGTAAGCGATGATGTGGTCGACGACGGAGCACGCTTGCCTAGAAGGAGCCTATTAATACACTCTAAAAAAAGGTCAAAGAACAAACGGCCCCCTTCTACTATCGGACATCCTGACGCACTGCATCTTACCATCCCTACCTTGTAGCTATTCCACCAATTCGCACTAAGTGTTTCCAAACGTCTTTTATAATGCGCACAGCAAAGGAGTGGAACTCTCTGCCTGCGTCTGTGTTTCCAAAAGCGAACAGACAAACAACAAAACACACACACACACACCATCACCATCACACACCCCCTCCCCCCCTACCCCTCCTTCTGGGTAAGCTCGCTCCATCGTAGACTTTGTCTCTGTCATATTTGACATTGACTAGAGTCAAGAGCAAATCCATCACTAATAAAAAAAAAAAAAAAAACGTGTGGTTTTACTAACCTTTCTAGTTGCTCCGAATATATTCACGACCATTATTCTTTACCAACAAAATAAAAGGTTGAAACTAAAATCCCTTAGATATTCAAAAAGATACATAGACTAAACCCCGAAAACTCCACGCGTTTGCATCGAGTGGTTGTATGATGTAGAGCCGATATCCGGCCATGCTTCCTTTATACCCTAGTACGGTCAGCAAAACGAATAGTGGCAACAAAACTGGTTTGCAGCTGTTAAAATGATTTAGAATACGTTTAGCGATTATTTAAATTAATGAGATGCACACAGTGATTTAGTCACGAACCCCAATAAAAAAAACATTGTTTCTGTCAAAAAAAAATCCTTTACTTGAAAGTAAAGGATTTTTTTTAAATCACTGTGTGCATTTTCGAAGTAATATATGAATATACAAGCTTTTGCCCGCGACTTCGTTCGCGCATATCCCGTTTAATTCCGTTCCCGTATTTTCAGAGATTATTAACGCATTCATACTCGTAGGACTCGTACAAACAAACAAATAAAACTAACTCTTTTCAGCATTATTATATTATAATATTTAATATACTTATAATGTACCTATTATTAAGAATATAGACTTTTTTGTTTTGTAAAAGGTAGTTTACAAAAAAACGTCTTTTTTTCTGCCGCTTCTACTTAAAATACTTATGTCATTTAAACAACATACAATTTACATGCCCGTACTTTGATGCCAGTGTGTATGTATTTTCATTTTGGGGAACATATTCCCGGAATAAAAACTCTTCTATGTCGTATGTATGGATATTGTCTACCCGTGTGCCAAGTTGCATTCAAATCCGTTCAGCTGTTAAGAGGTAAGAGGACAAACAAACAGACAAACAGGCGGACAGAATTACTTACGCAATTTTAATATTAATATGAATAAGCGTTACTTAGATCGGCCCAACATGTGAAAATTCCCTAATATAAAGTAAATCTTATGTATATGTAAATAAACATTAAATTCGCGATTAATTCGCGACACACCGGTGTGTCGCCGGGGCCGGACAGGTTAACTGAAACAACTTTTCTTAACAGTTCATCGATGTAACTTTTAATTTGAGTTCATTCACTGTGAAACGGCGAGTTCTCACGGCATGTTTATCATTGGCAACTCAAGTTGCTCGTATGAAATCCAGGAAATAAAGTTTTAATTGGTATCGTTGATGCTAGTCCAAGTTACATGGTACCGGTGAGTTGTTTGACTTAAGATTGGAAATGGCAATATGTGATTTCATGATATTATTAGGTATTACAATTTTTAGGGTTCCGTAGTCAACAAGGAAACCTTATAGTTTCGCTATGTTTGTTTGACTGTCTGTCTATCCGTGGTTTAGCTCAGAGACGCTTAGCACTAGAAAGTTAGAAATTGGTATGGGTATACATATTCACGATGACAGTGGTAAAATAAAATCGTCCATCACATGGACGATAAAAAAAATTTAAATATTGAGGGAATGTGAAAACCATTTTTCCATCCAAGGTTCTTTTAAAAAATATTAAGCATTAAAGGCTTTACAAGTTAACGAGTAATAGTCGACCAACTTTTAATGTAACTGATAAGGTAAAAAAACGTAGTAACCTCATAGAAAATGACTTAAAACAAGTATATTTGTAACTTTGTAGTGTCATAGCAAAATTTGCTTTTTTTGTCAAGGCTTACGAAACCCCGAACTACGGAACCCTACAGTGCGTGGCCTGATACGCACTTGGCCGGTTTTTTTATGAAAATGTATAAAGCTTTTGCCCGCGGCTTTACTCTTGCATGAAACGTTTTGCCACTTCATTTACCCCCCCAAAGGGTTGATTGCAATGGCCTATTTGTAAAGCGCTGAATCGTTTGTGCACCCAGGTAGCAGCTGCAAGGACAACATGGTGAAATGGGGTATTATAGATCCGTCGGATCAATGTGAGTGCGGTGCCCCTGTTCAGAGTATGAACCACATGTTGGAGAGCCCCAAGTGCCCATTCACCTGTACTTTGGAGGATTTAATGAATGCCGTCAATACTGCAATTAAAGTAACCACCTACTGGGTCCAAACAATATAAAGAGTTAACCATCGCCTCGAAAAGAAGAAGGGTTGATTTACAAAATACATTTATCTTATTCCTTGTATGTGTTAGATGCCTTGATTGTTGTAAACACCACAAAAACAAACATTGCTATATTAAAAAATTCCACATACATATTGTAAGCAGTTAATTTCTAATACAATAACGCCTCATTCCAATCAGTAGTGGTTACAAAAAATACGCCAACGAATGAGAATACATAACAAATAAAATTGTGGGTCAAATACGTCATCAAAATTTCATCTTACAGTGACATTAACCCACCGAACCGAAATTCCCGATCGAAAGTTTGCGGTTCAAAATCCAACCTAATCGAACTATTGTGGTGTACCCAGGCCTAAAACAGGGCCATTTAAGTTAATTGGAAAAAGGTTTGGGCACACGAGCAATTTTTAGTTGACTATTGTGGACTTTGATGTTAAAAATTGCATATGAAAAATTTTTACGTCGAATGGACTGACAATTTGGATTTGACAATTGAGCTGTTCTGATTAGGCATTCACTAAAATCTCTTTCGTGCTTTTTTATGGATGGGAAATCATCAAATGACTCCTGCCGCTCTGTGTGGAGCGGGAGGGAGTGTCAGACTCTTACTGACTAAAACCCATCCGTGCTCCTCGTAGTGCCCTTTGCTTTCCAGGACCGCGGTATCTCTTTCGAACATAATGCCAGGGTTGCGGCCTGGCAGGCTCTGGCCTTAACGGGCTCCCACTCCTATGCTGACATCTCTTTGAGGCGCGCGTGGAACACAACGCGCCCTGTCGGCCCGGGCCTGGCTTTGATCAAACGGTGAGCCACCCAACGCTCGCCGCCTGCAGACCCGCACCTACGGTGGAACGCTTTCGTGCTTAGTGAGTTGTTTTTGCGTTTTGAAATTTTTTGGGCCATGCAAAATAGCTCAACTAAATTTTAACTAAGGTATGACAAAGAAAAAGTGTTAACTTGTTGGATTCGATCTCTGTAAGTACTGGTACAATTTGCACAATCTTTTCCCAACTATGTTGGAGCGGCTTCTAGTTTCACGGATGCATCTGAATACCATAATTTTACATGAAGCTACTGCCTGACTGACCACCACAACCCAGTAACTGGGATACCCTTGATTGGGTTGCCCTTGCCCGTCTACCTGGGACAAACTGTCCAGTTGGGCAGGGCTAACTTCGAGAAAGAAGTCAACCGTCTAATCCGACTCGTCTGGGCAACGTTCGGGAAGTTGCGTGGTATTTACTCGTCTCACATACCACAATGTCTCAAGATGAAAGTCTACGACCAATGCGTGTTGCTAGTGATGACTTGTGTAATCGAAACGTATGGTCGCTCACAAGATGGGCCTCATCAGAAGGCTTAACACAAAGGGCAATGGAGAGGGCAAGCTCGGAGTTTCCTTGCGTGATCGTATCAGGAATGACAATATCCGCAAGAGAACCAAGGTTACCGAGCAGAGCAGTTTGGCGATCCTTCGAGGATCGCCAAACTGAAGTGGCAGTGGGCAGTGACATTGCTCGCAGAACAGATGGTCGATGGGGCCGAAAAGTTCTGGATTGGCGACCGCGTACCGGATGACGCAGTTGGAAGACATACGATAAAATGGCCCGTTGTTGTGGCGACACTTGGGGGAGGCCTTTGTCCAGTCCAAAAGTCCAAGTCCAATGGACGTCTTTCAGCTGATATGTAATGACGATGATGTCGGGCTGCTTTTGGCAAGACAGATGACAGATTTCTTGACTTCGGTCTACCCGTAACTACTAGCAATCAAAAGTCTATAAGTTTCAGTCGGCACCAGCAGTTTTAACGTGCTCTCCGAGGCACGAAGGAATCTTGGTATGTTAAGATTACCCATCTACGAACTGAGCTTGCCTGGCGTTGCTTAACCTTGATGATCGACCCGTGCGTCTGTTAGTTTGTTCGTTTGCAGGAATCGATCTTCCTCCTGAACTGATTACGATAGTTATTTTCATAGTAAGCTATATAAAAATGTCATCGAAAAATTGCAAACGCCGGAAGATTGTAAAATATCGCGTACTTTGTCTTAATGAGACACGGATATTGGAAACTATTGAATTTGGATGAGATTAGTTTGTATTATACATAAAGATTTTTTCATAGTAAATCGAGAAATTATAATGTAATAAAGATTTATTACAATCTAGCGGAGTCTGCAATTTTTTGCTGACATATTTATAAGCATATGCTACTTTGTCTCCTGAAAAAATATACAGATTTTCTGAGTTATGCCACATAGTAAAAAGAGAACTCAGGTTAGTAGCTCACTGCGCTCAACTCAAGATTAGCGTACCTACTTGAGCATCGTAACTCTTGGAGGCTTTTAATAAAAATACCTGAAGTATTAATATAAGACTTCAAGCTGACATTTTTGCATAAAAAGGTCCAGGATTATGCTCGAGATAGTTTAGTTAGCTTTTCAAATATCTTTAGGTAAATATGACTCTCGTCTGTGCCAGGCCTTAGCAACCGTCTTGTGTAAAACTGTCTTAGAATTTTAGTCATCTCATTAAGAACTAGATTGTGGGAATAATGAAGACATTTTTATTCTGAAGAACTTTGACTGGTTTGACGGGCCTTCCGTTTGCCCAAACCAGTTTATTTATTTATTTCTATACTTATACTTTATACACCAAATTTAAAAATACATACAGGAAATCTTAAACTAAAAAACATACAATTGGTGGCCTTATCGCATTCCGCGATCTCTTCCAGGCAACCTGGAATGGACAGAGATAGCCTAGACACGAAATGGGGTTGCACTTGGTGCAATTATAAAGTTAACATAAAAAGGAACAACAAACAGAAATAAAGCAGTACAATACACTAAAGTAGAAACATAAATACATACATATTTAATATACATATAAATAAGAAAATATATGGCAATTATTAAAATAACAACGAGAAAGGACTCACAGTGACAAGTAGTGTTTCTTAACAAGTGTTTTAAAAATAGGTATGCGATTGTGCGCGTCTAATTGACACTGGCAATGCATTCCATAGACGAGCGGCCTGGACTGTAAAACTTATCTAAAAATGTAGTCGAATGCATTGGCATTTTTAGTTTCAAGTTTTCTGGTTGTCTGGAAGAGATCGCGTTATGCGATAAGGCCGCCCATTGTATGTGTTTTAGTTTTAAGTTACCTTTTGTTGTTTACGTTTTGGTGTACAATAAAGTGTATAGTAAATAAATAAATAAATATCTGATGACCTAAGAAATTAAGTGTGAGAGTTTTTTATTATCTTCGAGTCAGTGGCTTACCCGGGGCCACTTTGTATGAAATAAACCTTCACACATTTTTTTTATTACCTAGTCTCAGCAAACAAAGGGGTCTAGTGTTGGGAACTTGTCATTATATAATGCGGGTAAACGCAAGAAAGGTGACATCTTCAGATAATTAGTGGAGGCCGAAGGAACTGCGAACAGAGTGGTATGTCTAGTAGACGTTGAAGTGTATTTTGTTGATCAATTATCCAGCTTACCTGCCACTGAAAAAATGCTTTATTTTTAAAATTATTAAATTGATCTTCGGAGGACAACAAAACAATTGATTTATTGCGTTTTCATGCGAATCGCGTGATTTGTTACAAGGATGGATTTTTATCATGATATCATGCGTTCTCGGTATCGTGACAAAGATATTTCTGCATGTAGTGCATGATATTAAAAACACAATAGCACGCCATTTAAAAATACCTACTTAATGCTTTTAAAAAAACTTTATTTCTCATGTAGGCTTTCTCTTAATGCTTTCAGTTAAAAGTGACATTTGATATTAGTACTGGTAACGCTCAAGAGGGTCCTTCATTCACATTTTTAGGTTTCCGTACCTAAAGGGGCTGTATATCATGAACCGTGATAGCTAGACAGTTGAAATTTTCACAGATGATGTATTTCTGTTGCCGCTATAATAACAAATACTAAAAACAGAATAAAATAAACATTTAAGTGGGGCTCCATAAAACAAACGTGATTTTTTTGCCGTAATTAATAGATAATGGTACAGAACCCATCGTGGGCGTGTCTGACTCGCACTTGTTTATGTTCAATACGTCAACGAAAGTTTTATTTTTATTTTTACAATGTTTTTTTTGCCAACCATACCCATATCTAGCACACACTGGGCCGAAAACCCCCGCCACATGTTATAAAATGTCGCACCATAACGATACCCTTCAATTTATACGGTCCTAGTACTTGAAATTGTCAGACCCACAGACTAGAAACGCTTCGGCGACCTCTGCTGAAGATGGTATTGTCAAATCTGTCCAGACAATGTCGATGAGTGTCACCTTTACTCAAAATTCACGGACCGTGACAATAGAGTATTTCCTGGATAGAAAAATAATACTTAATTCAGTTTCGTCCATCAGTTTGATTTTCAAAATATATTGGACACGTATTTTTTGCCTTTTCAAATCAACAAAAAATGACAAAGATAAAGCTCATTATAGTTCAGGAGTGGTGACAGGTGAAGTCACGTCAAATGTGTATACCGTGACATCACTAAGTAGTAATGGCATCATAGGTTGCTTTCAGCTCGACGGATTTGTGCTCGATGCCGTATCCCTATATTTTCTTAGGATGTGAAATCAACAATTGACTTTTCCCGCTCTGCAGGCCTAGACAAAAAACTTTTCTGTAGCGTTAACGTCAGACGTTGACGACAAACTGTATGGGAATGACATTATCATTCCCATACATTTTGTTTTTTCTGTAATCCTGGAATAAATCTGCTCTGAGATCAGAATTACGATCTTAAAATGCGTGAAATGCTGTTATCTTAGAAAAAGATTTATTTTATGAAAAGTGCCCACATTAACGCAGCAGTAGGTTTGGAGGACAAATGATTTCAAAAAGACCCGAAAACACCATTATATTTAACTATTATTGAGTTAAATAACAATAGAAGGATCCGGTTCTACCTGAAAACATGAAACCCGTAACCGGAACAAGATTTAACCAACTTAAAATCTCGAAAAGTCGTTGGGTTAACCCTAAATCGGTCAATCGACACGGCTGGGAAAATTCCCTATTTTGACCCTAAAGTTTTGGGGTCAAAGGTTTATCTCTACCAAATGTTATATAGTGGTAAAGAGAATGTATTTTGCGGTGTTTTGAAAACTCACGGTCGTTTCTTTTTAAAAGTGGATTATGGGATGAAAGAATTTGGAATGGCCTTTCCGAAAGTGGCTCACGTCAGAGCCGTATTGAAGTAAAAATGCCGTGTATAAACGGGGCACACGAGACCCATGAAAAGTTTGCTAATGTTATTTTTATTCAGTTTTAGTAGTTCTATAGAACAAACCAATTTTGGTTTCTTACTTTGCCTTTACTCCTCACGGTATTTTATATTTACTTGCATGTTCTTATTCTTGGAAATTAATGAACCGATTTAAATGAAACTTGATACGTTACGAATCATAGGTACATTCATTTATAGTAAGAGCTTTAGTTTTCATAACTCTGTAACTCACATAGAGAAGGAGTTGATTTAGAATCATAATCCTTGCGCCTTGTCTGCCTATTCCATTCAATTCAATTTATTTATTCAAGTAACTAAGACTCATTTGTTGGTTAAAGACTTAATCTATGTTAATAATTAAAAAAAATATATACACAGCAGCTGCACTGTCCGACACATCAACGCGGCTGCACCATTCCATGAGAAATGGCGCAGCAGCGATTCAGGTACGGACAGTCCAGCCTGTTCGAAATTAGAGATAGGATACTGTTGCCGCTGCCCCACACCGCACGCACCAGAGACGCACAGCGCTTACGCATAGTGGCAAAGAAACAATCCACACGCGCGTCCGCCAACATCCCCGATGCGCTGCAGTAGCGAGGCAGCCCCAACGGCACCCTGAACGCATTGTTGTACTGCACGCGGAGGGCATTGTACGATTTTTGAGTATATCTAGCCCACAGGCTGCTCGTGTAAAACGCAGTGCAGTACGCTCTGAAAAGAGTAATCTTGACGCTTACCGAACAACGAGCAAACCTGCGAGCCAGCATGTTCGCTCTAACCGACATGTTCGCTATGAATAATGGTCTGACATTATCCACTAACCTTATTACAAATCATTTTTGGTCAGCGCAGCATGACTCCTTTTCTAGTTTTATCGTCGACAGGTCTCCTTACATCAGTAAACATTAAAGAAAATCAATCAGTGTAATCTTTGTCTCAACTATGTTAGGATCGGCTTCCAGTCTTACTGAATTCTGCTGAATTATCGTCTGAACATCTTTTAACACTTTACTAAGCGCAAGTCCGATCCTGCATAGTGGAACCTTTGGGATAGTTCAGATAATTACTAACTAGCCGCACTTGACTCGATGGAACGCAGAGCTTAGAGGCTCATTAGCGACGTAAAACTGGTGGATGTCTAGTTTCACATCTAAGCTCATCGCCGCGAGGTCAGCTGCTTGTCGGTCTTCTACGGATAGTACTTCGGTGAGTGTGCCCAAGAACTCCATGACCTCATCCCACCGGCCCCCTTCTACCATCGGACATCCAGACGCACTGCATCTTACCATCCCTACCTTGTTGCTATTCCACCAAATCGCACTAAGCGTTTCCAAAGGACTTTTAGGCCTAAATTATACAGAAAAGGCATGGTGAAGACGCGGCGCAGGCGAGGCGTAAGGCACGGTGTCGCTTCAAAAAGCTTTAATACAAAATGTAGGTAAGCGACACGTCGTGAATTATACACAAACGGCGCGGCGCAGGCACGCCGCTCGCCTGCGCCGCATCGTTGGTGTATAATTCACGACGTGTCGCCTACCTCCCTTTGAGGCGCGCGTGCAACACAACGCGCCGTCGACCCGGGCCTGATTCTAATCAGATGGCGATCCCGTGCACTGACCTCTGCCACTTAAATTTGGCGATTTTTCGGGCTATGTCGATAACCTCAGTTTTCATGCGATATCTTCATTTCTGAATCTAACACGCTAGGTAACTCCAGGCAAAGCCTTTTCTAAACCTCCAATTAGGTGACTTCGAGCCTTCTGATGACACCCCTTCTTACAAATATTGTAGGTACTATAATTTTAATCACTGTAAAACAAGTATAGCTACATTACTAGATCTGTGGAAGTCTGGAGATATTTCTCAAAGCAAATTAGTTAGGAGGACAAAGGCTCGCATTGTTGTTGCAGAGGCGAGCGGCATTCCAAATGTACGTAGGTATACCTAAATGCTTGCTATGTCTACTCTGTAGGAGGGCGCAATGACACCATGCCTGGAGAGAGTAGGCGGCATATTGCTGAGATGAACTCGATCATACCTCGTCATCTTCTATCATCAGACTAAATAATGGACATCCCACCCAGACGCACAAAACGTTTTCGGAGTACTTTTATTGTGCATACAGCTAAGGAGTGTAGTTTTCAGCCTACAGCCTGGAGGTTTTTCAGTCAAGAGGAAACAGCGTACTTCTTCAAGCATGCTCCATTGTCGCTCACATCATCGCTTTCCATCAGGTGAGATTGTGAGATTGCGGTGACGGGTGCCAAGTCTTTTTATCATTTTCCCATGGTTGTGGTTTCGGAGCATCGCGTTTTCTTCTTCACAGACGGTTTTCCTTTCAATTTTTCTATCATATTTATCTGCTGTGTTATAACTACACTTTTTTTGTGGAAATTATAGATGATTGGTCAATGGTTTTGATTTTATAAATCTCTCCAATTGCTTTCAAATTTAGAGCTTCCAAAAATAGCTGCATTGAAGACAGAAATGGCGCCAGATCAAACAGTGATTATTGTAAGATATTATCACGTCTACATTGGCTATTTCGTCACAAAATAGGCATAAATCTGTATTAAAAGTAACCTAACTATAGTTACTATTTGTTTCCAAGATCTGAAAACGAGGAACAAAAGTCAACAACATTTCAGAACTATTGCCATTAATCCACCCAAATCTGATTATAAGGTCAAACTAAAGTCTTAATCCGATTGCTTGCTACCGGATCTATCCAGATAATTCTGTCTAAATCTAGTTCTATCCAGAAAACGGATTATCCGTTACGTGAACAACTAGATTCAGGATAAATAGACCAACAAATTGTATTGCAATTCTGTTAAGAGAGAAAAACCGGTCAATTGGCGGTTGGACAGACACTCCGGGTTCCGCATGACTTACAAAGTAGTTTAGATTAAATCTTTTCGGATTAATTGATTGTTAGTGTTGGACTAGAAAAAACTTTTCTTGATTAAAAGTGTTGATAAAATTATCGAGTGATTCAGGATTTTTTTGACGAATATATTTTCATCAACTTCGTTAGTTAAATTACATTACACATTTCAAAATCAAATACTACACAAAAATACCAAGGCAAAACTAACAACCTGTTTTTGCCATGCGTCTACGGAACCCCAAAATCAATGAAATCTCAGGAACAGATGCGGCCTAAATCAAGTTTTCCCGGGGCTCACCTTGACTCAGAGGTAATCCAACCCTTCTTACTTAGTCCATATTATGCCAACGTTAGTTTTTTTTTCCAGGTATATTGGACCATCTTGTGGGGAATTAAAAACAGATGAGAAATGGTGAAATTAGAAAGATAAATAAGGCAATAATTTGTTTGTTTTAACGAATTTTGGTCTAGAGATAAATCGGACCTTTCAGAAAAACAAAGAATACTTTTTACACCAGGAGTACATTCCCAATTTTAGAGTTTGAAGAAGCTGGCGATTATATTAACATAATTTTAAGAAGTGATATTTTATAAACCTTGAGTGTTAGAGTCTAAGGACATCTGCAGACCAAAAAAAAGATGATTAATCAAAAACTAGAAATTACAAGAGCATTACCACTTTTCCATGTCCAAATACTATTGCGACTAACTCTTCACGAGGTGAAAAATTGGGGTCATGTGACGCCATACACGGATTTATTGCACGGGGTCACACCATGTGCGCAGGGACGGATGAGGTCGTTACTGACGACGAAATAACTTGGGGGAAATACGCATTGATTTTCAAATGTTTTTAGGGGAGGTTATAATGTCGTGCGAGTTAAGGGGGTGAAAATGGATATGACCCGGAAAAACGTCAAATAAGAGAACTTACTAAGTTTTTTTTGCGGCTTTACTTCCTTTTACCAACCCACAAGATCCATGCAGTATTACAGGATCCATGATTACGGGATGAAAAGTAGCCAAGTTAGTGTCCAGCGTTTGTGCAGCTTTTTTCAAGTGAAAGAATTTTATAATATCAGCCGAAAGACGTCCACTGCTGGACATAGGTCGCCCCCAAATGGGTGGTTTGCCATAATCGCCACGCTCGGCAGGGTTGGCGATCGCAGTGTAGCTGTTGCAATGTACAGAGAATGCTGCTGTCCATTCTCTGGTGAGTCTCTAAGTCGCCTCTTACGAAACCCACGAGAAGTGATGGGATGGTGCTATTCTTGTACGTCCAACACCATACGGAATTCCGGAGGTTATCTCCTATCTAATCTTCCAGCATTTTCCTAACTATGTTTGGCTCATATTCCAGTCTATCTTACCTCCACAACCCAGTCACTGGATATCACGGTATCCTCGGAAAGACTGGTAAAAGATTTTCTGGATTCTGACCCGTAACGACTTTTGAATATATTTTAATGACAGCCGGGACCAACGTCTCAACGCCTTGCTTTCCGAGGCTCGGGGAAAACTCTGCGGAAGTTCGTGTCACTCATCCACGATGACCTTCAGCAAGCGGTAATACTAAACTTAAAAGGTATAATTTAAAAAGCAGATCCTGAACTAGCAATAGAGCACTTCAACGGCATCCACTATAAAACTACCGACGCGGTAAAAAAATAGTAAGTGTTACATGAAACAAACAGGATCATAATAAGAGTTACGTGGGTTTTTCCGTCATGTGTAACAAATGAATAACAACACCCTCACTTTTGCAAAATAACCCCAGAACAATACTAAAACATTGTTCGAACATTTGTACTACAAGCTGGCACAAAAAAACAACCTAAAATAAACTTTATGTAGGTTGTCTCAAAATGTATCTGTATTAAATAATATTTTTCGTATACGTTTTTTATCAAGTTGTCAAAGCGTCTAAAAGTCCCCGCAAGTAAAAAGAACGACAAAGAAAGTAAATTATAAACTACTACTCTTTGCACGCGGCTCCGCCCGCGTGGATTTTGGTTATTGCGTAACAAAGTAGCCTATATCCTTCTCTGTATCCCAGGCTACATGTATGCCAAATTACATGACGATCCGTTCTGTCGTTTTAGCGTGAAAGCGTTACAGACAGACAGAGTTACTTTCGCATTTTTAGTAGGGATATAGATCACGGAATCACTGTGATATTCAGACTAAGCTTGTAGTTCCTTTTTTAAAATTATAGTATTAAACTGATCATCATTGTGCCTTTAGAACTTTAAAAAAAAATCGATTGTATTTTTTTGACACTTAGAAACCATAATAAAGTTTTATTGTAGTTTTCGTGAACTGACCAAAACGTGGTCAGCCATGGTAGCCATGGGTTCATTGATCATAGGAGCCATGACATCAAGATACAGTAAATATAAATGTTCCTAAGAAAAACCCTTAGCAACATTTAACTGTATAATAAGACCTTGGAAATTATATTTCTTTTTTTCCTACTCCTCCGCTGTTATTTTCTGATTAATTTCGTAGCGAGATCCAAGACAGTTGAATCGTTTCTCTGGGACTCGTCGAGCTTCATTGACTCGGCGTTTTTTCTGGTTTTTCAATTCAATTCAATTTCATTATTTCAATCAACAATTATTGGATCATATATTATGTTAACATTATAATTAAATACATATAATTTAAATACATATAATTTCTACTTGATGTATGTATGTCTAACATCAATTTTTTTTTTTTTTTACATACATCAAGTACCCCACCAACCACTAGAAAAATAAGACAAAACACAACACAAAATTCCGTTATTATATAGACACAAATTAAATTGGCAATGTCAACAAATTAAAATTAGAAATAAATATAAATCACAAATGTCACAAAATAATTAGCATTTATTCAATTTTCTAAAATAGGCAAGTCCCACATTTAAATATTGTAAAATAGAAAAGAGGGACAGATAATGAACAATAATGTGTCATGATTGTCTCATTTCATTGTCACTACATTAAGCATACAACAATGGTTAATGTAGTAACAGTCGAATCTCTCAACCATCATCCTCAAGATGATATTGGAGCTGGCGCGGACCCTGCACACCAAGGATGTGCACCGTTTCCGCATCGTCGCATAGAAGCAGTCAATGCGCGACTCAGCGAACATCCCCGACGCACTGCAGTACCGCGGCAGCCCCAACAATCCAATGTTGATTCTGGCTTTCAGAAGTTGCAGTGGCTTGGGAATGTGGTGTGGCGGGCTTGTATAATAAGACTTTAGATGTAATTCATGGCGGATAACGTTCTATTTCAAGGATATATTAATTACTAAGTTTTCATTCATTTTTCCTTAAGCCCAATTCACTTGCCGTCCATTTCTATGAGTTAAAGGTAACACTCTTCGACTCGCCTTTTTTTGGATGGGTAATCATCAAAATGTAATTATTTCTCATCAGTCATTTAATAACTCCTACCGGTCTGGGTGAGCGGGAGAGAGTGAGCGGGAGAGACTTACTGACTAAAACCCATCCGTGCTCCTCGTAGTGCCTTTTGCTTTCCAGGGCCGCGGTAACTTTTTCGAACGAAATCCGCAACCTCTCTGACTCGCTTGGTCAAATATGGAAAGTATTGTCTAGCACTAGCCGCCCGTGGCGTTTCAACGATATGTAAGCTAGATGATCATAAAACACCCTCGTTTACAAATATGATATTATATTCCCTCACGTCAAAAACCGATAAAGACCCTTACGGCACTCCTAAAACACCCCAGAATTTTTCGTAGAAAAACTCATATATCAAACGGCTAATAATATTCGTAGCGTGCATAAAAACACGAAAAACTATTTCGTAGAATGCGTCCCTGTCCATATTTTTTTCATCAAATATTTGTCTGGAATTTTCGATGAACGAAATATATATTTTTTACTTTTTTTTCTCAACTCTAGAATACGCTCATGGAATATTTAGTAGATGTAAATTTTCGGATGCTGATTTGTATTGAAAAGAAAAATATTGACAATGAAGGGAATTTATTATTGTGAACCTTATTTGGAGGTTGAAGAAAAGATAAAGATGAAGAATGGTATCGTATTAACAATAGGTACCAGAGGGCTAATTCTCGCGGTCTCGTCGGGAATGGCCCCTGTGATGAATTATGACAATTTATTGAATGACGTCAATATACTGTCATGTCACGTTTCATCGTTATAATAGTCTATCTTCCTGCGTTTTAGGGCTTCGAACTTCCGTATAAAACAATGCAACCCTTATAGGATTACCCGCGTCTTGCTGACTGACTGTCCGTCTGTCACAGCGTCCCTAACAATGTCTTTCAAACGTCAAAAGATTTTTTTTATAGCAACCCATAGAACACGTTAGTTGCCATGTCCGAAACTACACAACACCACCTGCTGCGGTCATAAAAGGCCTTCTGTTTTTGTAAGGAGTGAAATTCCCTGCCGAAGTCTGTGTTTCCTGATAGCTACAACCAGGGAGCTCTTGAAGTCAAGAGGGGATAGGTTATTTCATCATAGTCAAGTGTGCTCCTTGGTCGACCACATCATCGCTTACCATAGGGTGAGAATGGGATGAAATAATAATAAAAAAACACTACAAATAATATTACAAAGTTTCAATATTCTCTTCACATTTGAAATCACAGCGCATAAGCTTAATATACAGGGTTATTTGTAAAACACTAACAACCTTTCAGTGGGTGCAAGTAGTCATGATTCTAAGCAACTTTTAATAAGAGACCATTTCTGTAATATCAAAAATAAATCAGCTATTTCATACAAAATGCAATATTCCCCCCCGATGAAAATGTATGAAGCAGCAGATTTTTTTTTTCAATTTTTCAGGGTTGCAAAGCATAGCAAAAGTTGTTTATAATCATGAGTATTTTCACCCATTGAAAGGTTGTTAGTGTTTCACAAATAACGCTGTATAATTATTTTCCGGGGTATAACTTTTCTTTTCCACAGCCCCAAACAAAACAGCCTTACCTATTAAGTATTACGAAACCAAATAGTTTATTCAGTACCAATACTAAAATCTTCACCGTAAGGCTTACGACACAAACAAAGCTCTCTTAGTAAAACTATTCTTATACCGGTTTAGTGAGTACTCGGGTTTACCACCTTGGTTGAAATGAAATTACTTAGGTTCTATGAATTTTGAATGAAATTGTGACTTAGAATTTTTAAGACTGGAGCCTTAGTTTTGAAAGCTTAGAATATTATGAATGAAAAGTATAATTTTATGAAAGGACAATCATGTCATTCTTGGCCCATTTTCTCTGTGGGCGAAATGTCACGTAATTGATTCTGGGAATATAAAGAATTGCAAAAATAAAAACAGGTATTTTTCGGTATCTTTAATTATGGCACATTGCTCGCAGAACAGATGGTCGATGAGGCCGACAAGTTCTGGAGTGGCGACCGCGTACCGGAAGACGCAGCGTTGGAATGCCTCCCACAAGATCCATTACCAGGGACCCTCATCAGCTCATCGGTCATGAGCTGATGAGGGTCCCTGGTAGCCGATGGATGCGAGACGCAATGGACCGGTTGTTGTGGCGACACTTGGGGGAGGCCTATGTCCATCAGTGGATGTCTTCCGGCTGATATCTTTAATTTTATGTTACTTAATTTATTTGTTGTAATAAAGGAAACAAAAGTACACATTCGGTAAAAATTTCGACTGTCAACCAATTACGGTTCACTTTACGATATATACAGCCGTTGACAGACGGACGGACAGCGGTGGCTAGTAATAGGGTTCCGCTGTTTACCCTCCGGATACGGAACTCTAATGGGTATTCTTGCCTTTTAAAGATTAGAATTGTGTATTAAACATCGGATAAAGAATTGATGACATAACGCAATTTATGTTTTTCAATCCCTTACGTATTGATTTTTACTGAGCATTATTACCTGTATGAGAACCAGGATGAGGCTAGCACAGGAACGTGGGGATCGGCACAGGAAAAGAGAGGCCTATGCTCAGCAGTGAGCGAAGTCGGGCTGTGGATGATGATAATGATGATGCCTTAGAAAATCACGTCAGGTACTAAAACTACCCACATTCTTAAAATATCTTCCAAAAAAATTTAAACTCCATGTAGTTGCAAATGTGAACGAACAAAAGAATACCATTCCACTTCAGGGATTAGCAAAAAATAAAAGTGTGCAGAAAAAGCCTAAAAAATTAGTCCAGCCACGTGGATTTTTTAGTATCCAATCCGGCTCTGTAACCACGTAAATTTTGTACGTAGCGACCGAAACTTGCCATTTATCGTGGCGCGTTGTGTACATGAATTTAGATTGGCTTTAGAAATATATAAGTTCAACTCGTTTAGCTCTGGTTGGGTGTCAATTAGTGGTTGGTTGCACTAGTTGAGATCTTATAAAAATAATATTTCCAAAAAATGGGAGTACTTTTTTTTCGTGTGAAAAATATACTTACAAGGGCTTAATGCCAGCTTTCTACCTGCAAGTCCTGCAACCAGCCCGCATGTATGTGTGTTGCATCAATAGTTTGATATAATGCGGTGTTCAGTAACGTGACCGTTTAATATAAATCAACTAGCTGCCGCCCGCGGCTCCGCCCGCCTGAATGTCGAATATTATCCCAAGGGAACATACTCCCGGGATAAAAAAGTATCCTATGTGTTATTCCAGACTATAACCTGCCTTATCAAGATCCGTTCAGCCATTCCGACGTGATTGAGTAACAAACATCCATCCAAATATCCAAACTTTCGCATTTATAATATTACTAGCTTTTGCCCGCGGCTCGGCTCGCGTGGATGTCGGTTATCGCGTAAAAAATTGGCCAATGTCCTTTTTATTGTATTATCCCCAGGCTATTATATCTGCCAGAGTAACAGACAGAGTTACTTTCGCATTTATAAATTATATTAGTAAGGATAGTTAGGATAGAATTAAGAAAGAGTTCACAATCAAACATAAAATACTTCACATAAATGACAAGCACACTAAATATCTGAAAAAATGGGAAATAAAAATAATTGAGCATTAAAAATTTGTGTAGGCATGATTAAAATATATTTTTTCGTATAAAAAATATTTTAATAATCGCTCCAAGCTCGCTCCATCGTAAACTTTGTCTCTGTCATCTCTGACATTGACTAGAGTCAAGAGCAAACCCATAACTTATAAAAATTAAAATATTATACAATTTATAAGAACATTTTTCATACAAAAGAATATTATACAATATTTAAGAAAATAATTGCGTTTAAAAATGCAAAGTTAAAATTATTTTCGCTCGGTGTTCTGTTCAGAAATTGGACATTGGACTGACGGCTCTCCGGGGCGGTTTATTCCCATAACCAACGCTGTAATTATAGACTTATTTTTGTTTTATAATTAAACTACCTACCTTCACTAACAAAAACATAAAAGTTTTTTTTTATTCGCGCTTGACTGCAATCTCACCTGATGGAAAGCTGATGGTCGACGATGGAGTGAGCTTGTCTAAAGGTAGAAGAAAAATTATTCACACTTGACTAATAACAAGTAAGTTTGTAAGCGAGATTCAGGATTAACCCATCTATTTATGAAATAGAAAACATGTTTCTGAGATCTCAAAATAAGACCAGAAAACATTTCATCATTTGGTTTTATTTAATAGTTTCTGCCAGCAGCTTCGAACGCGTGAAAGGCGAAATTATTATATTTTAGACATAATCTTGTTTTTATGAGTGGTCTCTCGCAAGTCACCCTAGGAGGTTGTCGTATGCTTGAGACGAGAAGAGGTAACAAACTGCCGGACAGAATTACCTGCGCACTTGTGATATTTTATTCATTACTTATACAGGGTGTTAGGGACATCGTAACGCAAACTTCACGAAAAGGCTACACTTAATGTCATTAACCAAATTGTAGAAGTCATTAATCTCGCTAATGATCGGTTTACCGACCACACATGAAAAATGTCTTTTCTAGGCGGTATGTTAGACGCTACACACATGGGTTAGATAGTGTTTTGCTATTAGGCAGGATGTGTTGACCTTTTGCAACAAAACAGCTGAGCAGATGCCTAATTCTAGTTTTATTTATATTGCTTTTTTCAGTGAAAGTAGCGATTTAACTATTTTTCTATAAAAAATCACATTGAGTTGGGTAAGAATAACGATTATGAACAGTCTAAAGTAAAAAAAACGTCTGAAAAAAATGAAAAAATGTGGAAAAAGCCGACGAAAAATTCCAACGCGGGGGGGTCCAGAATCATGTCATGGATCCATGGTATTCGTTTGTGCGTCGATGTCCCTTACACGCTGTATAGGTACTAACAAACAAAAAATAACTAAAAATCATAACAAGCCTTTGTGGTTCGCCATAGTCTGGTAAAAACAAACTTGCTTAAGAAATAACTATTTTTTTTGTAAATTATCTTGCTACGATTTTGATAATGTTTTTCTAACTACATAAAAACGATAACATTTTCTGTGTGTGCTACTTAAAAAAAACTATGAATAAATAAAACAGTATTCTAAGTAAGGTTGTCTTTCATCTTTTATGCAAACAACCAGTTTTAAATTAAAAAATATCTAAGTACACTAAAACGACGAACGAAGAAACACTAGCTATTTATTTAATAACAGGTGTTAAAGAAATATCAAGTCTTTTGTTCTAAGGTACATTGAATTCACTTCAGTCAATTAATTATAAGTTTAGCCATAAAACAGGCTTTGACGGGGCGTTCGCAAGTTACCTTTGATAAGCTAAAATGAAGGCAGTTTAAGTTATTTTTAAGTGAGGAACACTTATATGAAAATTATGTTAGGTGTAAAACATTTTTTTTTGTGTTTTTGTTTGCAAAGGACACTGGGGCCTAGATAAAGTGTGATATTCTATGAACGATAATGATTGTCAAAAGTCTAAATATTTGGGATTGATCACTTCATGACGTGACACTGGTAGAATAGTCGGAAACGGCTCAGTTGCCAAAAAAAGAAATAAAATTAATTGACATTTCATTATGACGTGCCAATACAATCATAGATCCTTTGTGGGAGAGAGACGAAGCCATTCAGGAGGAAGTAGTGGAATTAATAACAGATAATTAAAATTACCATTTCGTTCCATTCATTCAATCTCTTACAAAATACCGTTTTATGCTTCTGAAACTTTAGTTTGAGGTTTTGTTTAGAAGCAGCTGGTAATTTCTGCGGTCTAGCAGAAAACGAGCTCGAGGATAAATCACAGCAGGCGTACAGGTTGATCTACAAGGTTAAGCAACGCATACCAAGGTTGATCGATGGATGGGTCATCTTCCATTTTAGCATACCGAGATTCCTCCGTGTCTCGGAAAGTACGATAAGCCGTTGATTCTGGCAATCATTTGTAGACAGTTGTTACGAAAAGTCGGAATCTCGAATGCTTGACACCAGTCTTGCTAAGGGGTATCGTATTCTGCCAGGGTTGCGGATTCTGTTCGAAAGAGTTACCGCGGCCCTGGAAAGCAAAGGGCACTACGAGGAGCACGGATGGGTTTTAGTCAGTAAGAGTCTGACACTCTCTCCCGCTCCGCGCAGAGCGGTTGGAGGCATTTGATGATTTCCCATCCATTACAAAGGGGTATCATATTCCCCAGTTACTGGGTTGTGGAGGTCGGATATGCATCTGGTTTGAAAACCGACCCGAACTTAGGAAAGGGCCAGGCCAAAAAAAAAACAACAACAACTTTTTTTTTCAACGTTGCCCCACACTTGGAATTTCTCCTATATCGTGGGTGCGTTTACTAACATACAAACTCGCATACACAGACATCCAGACCCGACACAACTGTCTGTAGGCCATACAAATATTTGTTCCGCGCGGGTATCAAACCAACGACACTGCGCAGCAGCCAATCGCTCAACCACTGCGCTTGAATTTGCAACTTTGCTAAAACCAGTATTTGCGCTTACCACGAAATATGAAACATTTCTAGCACTAAACTAAGATTTATCTAGAATTTTACTAGCTTTAGCAAGCCTTCATAATATTTTCTGTGCTGACGTGAACAGATATATTTTATTACCACTAAAATTGGCTATTATTATGGACTGACTTTCACAGCTTGCGTGGAACTACTAATATTGCTACTTTGTCTGGTTTAGTACCTAAATCAAGGGCTGCTCTAGTGGTTTTCTTCTAGTTTAGGTTAACGAAGATATATAAGCAGCCATTTTGTAAGTCTGTGTGCATCGGAATTGTTTATGTTTCTCTATTCAGCAGATTAATGAAATATTAAATGTCAATCAACAGGCTCCGTAAGAATTGTGTACCCGATTCTTACATAACCTGTTAGTTGACTTGTCAACCTACCTACACACAAGTCAACTAACCGGTTAACATAAAATAGAGAATAGAGGGCCAATTTAACTATTATTAAAATAATGTTCGCATTTGCATCTTAGACGCAAACTGTCAAAAAAGCCACAATTTCTTTGTGATGTAAATACGAATTTATTAGAATTAGAACTGAACACAAATTAAGCTGGCAGGATAGTGGTAATCGGCTCAGTTGCCAAAAAAAAAAAAACAATTTGACATTTCGAAATGTCAATCGTCAAATGTAATTCAAACTGACAGCTGTCAGATTTATTAGTAAAGTTTTAGCCAGGTTTTAGTTTTTATTCTTATAACTAACGGGCGGGTAAGTAAATCCGACCCGAGACTTCTTTGAGAGTTATTATGTACTCCTCATAATTATGTGGTTTCGAATCTGGCCAACCACGCCTATTTGAAATTATCACCGTGTATATTATGTACATATTACAAGTAATTGAATAAATCTAGTTATAATTTTAAACAAAAAACTTATCATTATTCTTTACACTAAGGTTTTGGTGATGTAACCGTTTTTTTTGTTTTGTTAATTAACTAATAAACAATAACAAAAATCATTACGCTACAAGGCTAATAGTTCACTTAAAATATTTGGCAAAGCCCTGAATGTCTTTATAACGTGACATCACGCTACTGTCATATTTGACAGTGTTCACAGACTGCGCTGTCTATGACCCCGACCAGGGTGATAATCTTGCGCGAGTGCTAGTAATATAACATAACGTTACACCCGTATTCTCATAAAAGTAAGGCAGAGGTAAGCCACGGCTATTGCCAACACCCGGCCAATCCAGACTCCGGGAGGAAACAATTTTGTTTTGTTTACTATTGATAGGCACGCGTTTGATACGCGCAATATTTTTCGATAATCTGACTGACGGACTAAATATAAGTATATTTTTTTTACTCAGGAAAAAAAAACGCCAAATAAACACCTGTAAACACCGATTACACCAAACTAACCTTTGTTAGTTTATCAGCCAACAACCGCGGAGCCTAACTAGGCTATATAGAAGGTGTTGCCAAAATAATTGGCTCGGCCTAAAAGCGGCGCGCCTTTGTTTATCGACTGGTCTTAATTAACAGGTTTTTTCATCAGCTAATTACTGCTGGGTTAGGTTAGAGATAAGTTTTTGTGTAGGAGTAGAAATAATGTAGGTTTTGTCGAGTTTTTTTTAAGACTTGAAAGACAAAGTGAACAGGGCGCGCGGCTTGGCGTTGACAAGATAAAACGTATCAAATCATCATCTACCTAGCCTTTTCCCAACTATATTGGGCTCGGCTTCCAGTCAAACCGGCTTCGGCTGAATACCAGTATTTTACGTAGAGTGGTTGCCTACCAGACCTCCACAACCCATTTACTGGCTAACACGGTACTTATTGGAAAAACTGGTGTCAGATTTTTTTGGCTTCTGTCAATCCGTAACGACTGACACAGGTCTACAAATTACAGCCGGGACCAACGGCTTAACATGCTTTCCGAGGCACGGAGGAATCTCAGTATGTAAAGATGGTCACCCATCCACAGATGAACCTCGGTAAACGTTGCTTAACCTTCAAGATCGATCCGTGCGTCTGTTATTATGTAGCCTCAAGGTCCTTTCGTGACCCCACCAACCGTGTCTCCACGTTGCCGTCGTGGTGGGGCTTGCGTGTCTCAATGATCTTGGGGGCTTTGCCGGTAGAGCCACTCATGCCGGAAGGTCCCAAGTGAGAGACCAGACCAAGAGAGACACAAGAGGGGCACACCGTTCGGAGACTTGAGCAGTGTTCGGGTCCTCGGACGGTGTGCGTCTCATTGGTTTGCTCGCTGCTCTCTGGTACGCGTCTGACCATCAGACGTGACTGCGAGGGCAGCGAGCAGGCAGTGAGAGAGGGAGAGAGAAGAGAAGGGGAGAAAGGGACCGCACCCTCAAAAAGGAAAATATGGACAGAACTGAGGAAAAGAAACTACCCCAGGGCGGTACGGACTGCACAGCAGCGAGAGAATCCGCCACGCATTGCGCGTCAAGCCCCACGTATTCTGGGGGGGGCAACGCAGTTTCCTGTCCACCACTTGCCATTGGCAACAAGGGCCGAGGAGGCCCCCGATCCAAGCTATCCGAGGAGGACCCGATCGGTGTTAGTATTAGTTTTGGCTCGCCCGACAGAGTGTCGGTCGGGCGGAGCGCGGCAAAAGGCGCGCTATATTGGAGGAGGGGCTCGCTTGAGCGTCACCCGGGTGCAGAGTCGGAGTCCGAGTTGGACTCCGACGACCTGGTGACTATTAGCTCGGCGAGCTCTGGACCCGAGGGGGCGGGGGCTGCTGCGGAGGACTCCAGGTCCTTCCGCAAGCGGCCCAGAACTGAGGAAGACCGGGGGTCGTCCGGCAGCGAGGAGGTTGCCTCGGCTCGCAAGATCCCCACCAGCAGGCGGGGCAAGGGCCGAGAGGGAGGCAAGGGGAGATTGCCCGCCTCCAAGGTGGTTGGTCAGCCGGCGGTGAGCCGGATGACTCCGGACAGGAGCGGGTCCGGAGGGCCGGGTTTGCGGAGGTAGTGAAGGCCGCGCTTCGCGATGTGGCCTTGAAGAGGAAATTGTCCTCTAAGAACAAGGCCATAAGCGAGGCGATGGCCTCCATTCTGGCGGCAGCGGAGGGTAACTCAGGGGGGCCTCCGCGGGACGAGATGTCCAAGCTGCGGGCGGAGGTCGCCCGCTTGGCTGCCGCCACGGAGCGCCTCCAGAGGGAGAATGCGGGGCTCCGAGCAGACCTGGCCAGGCTCCAGGGAGCCGGCCCACAGGGGGCGCCTGAAGGGGGGCGCAGGGAGAACAGCCAGCCCGTGCCGCAGGAGGGCCAGGTGCTGGACCTGGTGCGGCAGGAGATGGCTGCCTTCCAGGCGCGGTTTTCCGTCCTGGAGGGCATCGTCCTGCGCCCCCCGTTAGCGGCGAGTGGGAAGGCGGCGTCGTACGCGGCCGCCGCGGCTGCCACACCGGGGTCGTCCGGCCAGGACAAAGGGTCCGGGCCGGCACCCGCGAAGCCGGTGCCGGGAAGACCGGACCCGGCCCCGGGAAGGAAGAGGAAGGGTGGGGTTGCTGCGCGGACGGCGAAGGCTCCTGCGCTGTCTGAGCAGCAGCTCCCCCCGGCTTCGTCGCCTTCAGCTCAAGCCGAATGGCAAGTTGCCGGGGAGAAGAAGAAGGCGGGAAAGGCAGCCCGGGCGGCCAAGAGGCGGGAGAGGAAGCGGTGGCAGAAGGCGCGAAGCGTCGCGGCTGCGCTCCGCCCCCCGAAAACCGCGGCTGTAGTGCTTACACTACAGCCGGACGCGGCGAAGCGGGGCGTGACGTACGCGGACGTGCTCACCAAGGCGAAGGAGACGGTGAACCTTGGTGAGCTAGGCATCGTAGGGGGCCTCCGGCTCCGGGTCACCATGACTGGGGCCCGGATGCTGGAGATCTCCGGGGCAGCCAGCGGCCCAACCGCGGACGCTCTAGCCGAAAGGCTTAGGGCGTCCCTAAGCGCGGACGATGCCCGAGTGTCCAGGCCCACCAAGCGCATCGACATGCGCATCTTGGGCCTGGACGACTCCGTCACGGAGGCGGAGGTGGTGGCCGCCGTCGTTAGGACGGGGGGGTGCTCAGCAGAGGAGGTGAAGGCGGGCACCCTACGTCCTGACAACACGGGCATGCGCACCATTGTGGTGAGCTGCCCCGTGTCGGCGGCCAAAACCATATCGGAGGGTTGAAGGTTTTTGGTGGGTTGGGTTTCCGCGCAGGTCAAACTGCTGGAACCCCGACCTCTGAGGTGCTTCCGGTGCCAAGTGGGCCACCATGTGGGAGCTCAATGCACCTCGGAGGTGGACCGCAGCGGTCTTTGTTTCCGCTGCGGTCAGCCCGGTCACAGGGCCGGCTCTTGCGTCGCCGCGCCGCACTGCGTAGTCTGTGCGGCAGCTGGCAAGCCGGCCGACCACTGGGCTGGGGGTAGGGCCTGCGCCCCACCCACCAAAGCCGGAAATCGGAGAAAGCCCTCCGCCACCGCCGTCTCCGCCGCGACCGCCGCCACCGCCGCCGCTTCCTCCGCCGCCAAAGCCGGTTCCACTGCGGCTGCTGCTACTGCAACAGCCGCAGTAGAGCCCCTACAACGGGCTCCGGAGGGGGCTGAAATGGAGTGCCAGTAATGACCCCATTTCACCCCCTCTTGTTGAACGTCAGCCACTGCGCCGCCCAGGAACTGATGCTCCTGAGCATGGCGCAGTGACTGATGCCTGTGGACGGCGAGCAATGGGTAGCTCGCCATCCGATCAGAACAGGCCCGGGTTGACGGCGCGCTGTGTTCTACGCGCGCCAAGCCAGCAGTCGTCAGCATGGGTCGGGGCCCGTTAGGGCCAGAGCCTACCAGGGTTGCGGATTTGTTCGAAAGAGTTACCGCGGCCCTGGGAAGAAAGGCACTAGGAGGACTAAAGGGTGGGTTTTAGTCAGTAAAAGTCTGACACTCCCTGCCGCTCCACCCAGAGCGGGAGGGGTCATTTGATGATTTCCCATCCTATAAAATAAAAAAAAAAAAAAAAAAAAAGATCCTTTCGTGAAAACGTATCAAATGTATCAACATAAAATGTATCGTTCAAAGGAACGACATATACACAGCGTCGTGGGCGCGCGGCGCCATACATTTTCGTCACAGCGAGCGCCCATGACCGCGCGCCCTGTCCGCTTTATAAATCAAGTCCCTTAGTTTATAAAGCGTAGTTCTTTATTTAAAAGGTGCCAATGAAACCCGGTTACTGAGCCTAAGCCATCTCAATGTCTGTCTTTCTACCGGTTATATCTTTCGCACCGTAAAATATTGATTTATAGAATACTAATTCCCTGCCAGCGTCTTCGCCCAATAAAACATTCTCCCGGGATGAAAACTAGCCATTATTCCAGACTATAATCTTTGGCATATTTCATCCAGATCCGTTCAGCCGTTCTAGTGTGTTTGACTAACGAACAATGATCTATCCATCAAAACTCGTATTAATTATAATTAGTAAGATAAGATAAGATAGATGTTTTATTTTATTGTACACCCAAATTGTACTATATTTCTTATACAATATCTATTGTTCATTCTACGGGTACATTTGAGATTTCTTTGAAATTATAGCTTCGATAGAAAACGAATCGTTTTGATAGAACGTAACTCATAACAGTATTGCGCGAATCAGACTTGCACTTGGTCGGATTCTAATCTAAAAGACAGATGTTTTGCTGGGGAGTTGCTCCACGTATTCTTCCTAGATAAAACACCAGGAAGTGGAAAGGAAGTAGAGCTGAAAGATAGTCCCCCCAAAACGTCCACCCGTCAAAGCGGTTTTTATGTCAAACGAATAGAGCAAAAGCGAAAGTTCAAAAAGTGCTGGCTTTTGAATGAATTATTTTATTAAATCTGAAAATATCCTGACTAATATTATGATGATAATTCGTTTATTTATGAAATGGGGTACAATTACAATAAAACAGTTTACAATTTTATAAATATAAAAATGCCTGTTTGCCAGAACTGTGCTTCAGGCTAGAAAGTGCTAAGAAAGTTTAAATATTAATTGTACAATGATTTTTAAATTGAAAATTATAATTAATACATAGGTAATTTAATTGAGGAATGGGCTAGCTCTTGACCTCGAGCACGCCTGATAGAAAGCGATGGATGAGTTCTATGATAGAGCGAGCGTGCCCAGAAGATTCCTTGAGGTACTGGTACTCTCACGCGTCGACAAAACAGCAGGCTGCTTGACGTCAACTCCGGTGGTCGCGAACCAGGCGGGCGTTATCCCTACCACCACAAGGGAAGGATTGGCCAGTCTTGTAAGGTATTAGCTGAGACAGTCCAGGATGCGCCGAGCGTTCGGTTCAATTGAGTGCCTGATGGAACAAATTGCGCTACACGAGGAGGCTCCTTCATGCATCCCAAAATCGCTAAACCGATTTTGATGAACTTTGTTACAGAAATAGATACTTTTTTCGCGAAAATCTTTTAAATATTCATATATAAATAATTTTGAAACAAAAGAACCGTTTCATTTCTTTATTGTTTTTACAATTCAAAGAAAATCAGAATAAATCTCCAAACGTTTCTAACAATATTGTTTCTTAAATCAGAATTTCCTGAGGGACTTCTTCGGAAATTTATAACGAATTTCAGTGTATTTTGTTCTGACAGGAATCAATTTTCAAAGTTTCTTGCCTACTAGGAATACTTGAAACCTAGAAGCATTTGAAGTAATAATACTATCTTTAGACCTGAAAATGGTTTGTTTACGATTCTATGAGAAAGTTTCCAATTAAATTTGAATACAAGATAGTATAAAATAAGTTGAACAAGTGCAAACTTAATTAAATATGTAAATTCGGATTGTTCTTTGATTTGTTTATGTTATTGAGATTATGTCTTTTGCTACTGCTGTCAGAACTACGAAATAAATACAATAAAAAATAAAAATAATGCTTATGTTTAAAAACTTACTGTTACTGACATTCACGATCACTGAATCTGAAACAAAAAGAAACATTTAAAATGATTTCATCTCAAACTAAAAATTAACATCTACTTATTTGGCAATCATCTCAATCAAGAAATACATATATACAACGCAGTCTAGTAAGCCTAGCCTTTCCATTTAAATGTGCCAATTTTTCAGCGACCTAAGTGACATCTTTTGTTCAATATCGTCTAACTTGCCCATGTCACTTATGTCGCTGATTAAATAGCGTGGTTTAATAAAAAGGCTGATTAAGCTAATTGGCTGCGACAAATATACCATATCTAAGAAGAACTACATAACCATTTTGAACACCAAAGTGCTAAAAGTATTGAAGTTTCTCCACTCAATAGAAGAAAAGAAAAAAGAAAAGTATTGAAGTTTTTTCCAGTTTCTACGGATATTAAAATTGAACAACGAATTGGAACTTTATTAAAATGTAGGAGTATAGTGATACCAACAAAATTAAAGCATTTACCATACATATCAGATAGCAGTGTTCCAAGTAAAACCACTGATATTTGAAAGTAGAGTCACTTATCAACTAGGTACATCCTCGTACATCCATACCAAGTCTGATTGCTTTTCGAATCTCATCAACGAACCCTTTACGATTCATATCTATATACCTCACTTTTCCATTAAAAATTCTAAATCAGATAGTAAAAATTGATATGGATTATTTTTAGGTTATCACTGTCTTTATTTCTATACACGGATAGGTGAAGACTGTCAAATTTAATGTGTTATTAATGTTATCATGACACCGTTTTGAAATATTACATTTTTAGACATTCTGCAGTAAGCTGTTTTCAGTGCAGTAACAATTGCGATGATTAAACAGTACTTTATGCGGCCTATCAATGTCCATACGTATGACATGTTGAAACGTTGAGTTCTTGAAAAATCTAAAAGTGGGTCCACATTTGTGTAATTTCGCCGGGCCGAACTGCGTGGCAATTGTCACGGGACTTGCTTCGATAATGTGGACGAGCACACGCCATGCGTGACAATGTCACTCGGCTTTGTAGGAAATGTAGTAGGTCGTTTAACGAGTTTCCGTGAAGTTTCTTACACCTTCTTTTCCATACAGATCTCCTACGTTTTGAAACGTGCATCTAGCTTCATCTTTTTTCTGACCAACCTTGACAATTCACAAGTACGATAATAAATCCGAATAAAACCGGCCTCATCTAGCTTAAAATGACCAAAAAATATTGACGTGTAAAAGTGTTATGTTTAACCTACTTACAAAATAAATATCATTTATCATTTATCATTTATCATTTATCATTAAATGTGGATGGAGGCCAAAAACCACTCTTAAAGAAGAAGAAGATGAAGTTATTTCTTGAAGTTTTGAATAGAAGAATTCTTTAACTGATTGAAAGCTGCATTATCATTGAAAACCATAGGCTACTTTTTATCCCAGAAAATTGCACGGTTCCAGTAGATAATCTAAATGAGCCGTAAAATGCCATTAAAAAACTTGGCCTGTAAATAGACTTCGTATTTCCATTGGGTAACATTACATTTTATTTTGATAAAAAATATGCACATGCGAGCAAGAAAAGTGACACGCTTAATATTATTTTTATATTCAAAACCACGGATTGTAAAGACAGGCTACTACGAAAGCGTGGATGTAGCTAAATGTTTGTTTCAAGTATTTATTGGTTACCTAAAATAAAAAGTTGAATTATTTCTGCTATCTTGAAAGTATTTATTTATTTATTGTATTAATTTATAATAATAAATGTTTACACCTTTTCGTTGCTAAATTGTATGCAGTCCTTTTACAATAAATACAATATCTTCTTTCTTTTGTTCCTTTGTATTGTTTATAGGAAACCTTCAAAAGGCACCTGGACTTTTGCGGAAAACACCAGGGAGTGTGTGATTTTTACCTCACTAAAACCATGTTGGTGATCTTCATCAGCGCATGGAAAGGGTCTGTAAAATCCACACCGGAACCTCATCAGTATACACCAACGCATAAAGAAGACCTACTCTGAAAGTTTTTATTTGTAGGAGGTTATAATTAGCAGTAACTACTCAACAGTAGATAAAAGTACTTTTAGCACAAAATTGCTCTTTGCCCTTGAGTAACTTAAAAAAGTTCCAATTTCATTTTCCTCATTCCTCTAAGGGACTCATCACAGATGTTATTCATCTGATTTTATTTTAAAGAAGCTTTAACCTCGCGTTTCCATTTGTATTAAGGTCCTTAACCAACTATTACTTCCATCCCACTTAAATATTTTGTACATTTATACATCGTGTAACAGAATAAACGCAATACCTCTTAAGGGGTCATTGTACTCATATACACCAACAGAGTTCCGTGGCCTACCCTTATTTGTTAAGACTTCATGCACATAGGTAAAAAGCCTGACTTAATGCCCTGGGCATTCTTCACCACTCAACCAAAACGGTGCAAAAAAAGGAAAGAAAACTAAAATTTTTGTTGGTTGGTGGTCGTTTCTGTCTCTGGTACACATATACTGTACCAGAGAGTCGTGGTCCTCACATTGCCTGATAGTGAAAATTGTTTTAGTTTTTTATTTTAGATAGTTTATAAGTTGTGCTCTTTTAATTTTATATCTATTTTTCTTTCTTGTGCGTCATTTCGAGGAGAATAAAAGTGTTATCTTTCTTTCTTTTCTATCTAAAAGATATCTTCATACGAATATTTTCAATTTGATGTTAAAAATTCAAATCACTTTATTGACCAGCTACAATGAAATAGTATAGTTTATTTGGCACACACCAAAACGCTATATCCCACCCGCTCCCCGCTACCAAACTCACCGGACCCTCACTTGTAAAGGGGAGCATTTACATCAGGCAAGGGATTAATAAAATATGATGGTGAGAAGTCTGTTCTCTCTCAAGATAAAGTGTTTTCCTCACAAATACAATTTAGCTTGTTCACCGAATCCCTCCCTGTGGGTTACTAACTATGAACATGTTCTGATTGCATTTATTATTTACTTAGTAAAAGTGTTATCTACTGTAATGGAGATGGTAGAATTAAGAACAAGGATTTGATGCACGTTCTTCTCCATAGAGATCTACGCTTTGGAACGTGCAAATTGCTTTATGTTTTTGACTGACTGACTTTGACAATTCAAAAGTACCTGTGAATGGTTTATTTGAAATAAATGCTTTGACTTTGATGAAAAATATTGTTTGGGAATAATGGGGCCACCTTTAATTTTTTTTGAAAAATATTTTGTAGGAATAACTGTTGTTATTTTTTGAAGTTTTGGTACGTGAATAGCGTTACTAGTTCTACATTGTGGGTTCACTTCCGTGGTAAATATAGTTCTTGATCACAAGTGCCTTGACGCCTTAGTTATTTCTCTTCTTGAAAATAGAAGAATTCCATCTACCCTTTCCGAAAGAAAATACGTTCATGTTCAAATCGCATTTGGTTACAAACAAGCTTTAAATACTTAATCCCATTAAACAATTCCTCATTAACTTACCCGAGATAAAGTTAAGAAATTGTGTACCAGGAACATAATACGACCATTAGACTAAATCAAAGAGAATAATTAACGTTTAATGAGTTTATTCCGAAAACCATCAAATTAATCTTATAACTTAATCAACTCGCTCCAGAATACGAATTAATAATGGCATCTCTTTCGTCATTGTCCTGTCGTAATTCTGATATCAGTCGGTTATGGTCCCACTGCGGGGATAAGCCCCCCTTCTTAGAAAGAGAAGGAAAGAGCAGTAAGTACTTTTTCATATTTTTATAAAGTTTGTCAGTAATATTACTTTCACTTCTGCTCATGTTTTGAGTTCCAGTTGATTTCAAAACACTAATTGTCAATCTCTATTTTTAGGTTCTCTATTTTTAATTTTTTTAGGTTTTCAAGTTTAAGGCTAAGAGATCATTGCACGGTGAAGTGGTACGTCTTTGAAGATATGATCTCCTTCGGTACTTTTTAAGTGACAATCTGGGGTCTTTAAGACAAGAGTGTGTGGGTTACTCCTAGGCTAGCGTAATCGTCGACTTCATCATCGGTTTTCGTCAGATGAGGTTGTGGTCAAAAGCTCAAAAACCACAGATTATAAAATTCCTTTAATTTTAGGATGCTATATGGTCACTGAGTAACTTTAGGCTAGTCATTTATATAAAAACAACAACCACACAAAAATCGTTTCTTTTGGCGGAAAAGCCGCAAGAGGTGTAAAAGCCGCAAGAGACGGAAAAGCTGCAAGAGGTAGAAAATACCAGCTATTATATTCTCGTAACTTTGTCCTAAGACGTGATAGAACTGTTTATAGCCCGTAAACGAGTTGCAACATGTTACAGACCGGTTATTGTCTTCAAACATTTAGTGGTACACGCTGTCTTGAGTAGAGCCAACACTGTTGGGCTTGGAGCTCTGCCCACCCGTTTGAGATGACGGGTAAGGCATGACAATGTGTTCGAACATCATGTGTTTATAGTCTGTGGTTTGTGGTATTCATAAATTGACAGTCAAACAAGTCGTGGAATTGTTTTTGATTCGCAGAATTGGCCATTTAATGACACATATAAACTTTATTTGGAAGTAATAATAATATTATTTATGTACACTAAAAATTAAAACTAAATATCCTTAGTTAGCCCTAAAACATGGCGTCAAAAAATTCATCCGCATCGCTGTCGACTGGAACTGTGCCCAAAAGACTGGCGGCATTGCCACGTTGTATGGCAATGCTTATCCTTTTTCCAATATAAAAGACAGCAGCCCTTGGATCACGCGAAGTGTCAACTAAGCGTCTTGAGAGATCTTTAAACAAGTCAAACGTCTCTCAAAAATATAACTACCAACGAGTTTGTTACATTTCCGCCGCTTGAAGTTCTCGCAGCCGCAGCGGCAGCACCAGCACAGCACGAAGAGCTAGGAAGATGAGATGGCGCAAGAGTATCGACACAAGTAGCGTCCCACACTAATGGCCTACCCATCTTTAATGGAAATAACGACATGCGATCCGGTCTCTAGAATAAAATAGAATAAAATACTCTTATTATGTACACCATGAAAGTTACAGAAAAAATGGATGAAGAAAACTTTACATAGGGTAACATTAAGGGCGGCCTTATCGTTAAAAGCGAGCTTTTAAAACACCTTCCTTTGGATGTACTTAAAAGAGAGAAAGAAAAACGGTCTAACGATTTTGTCTTAGACAGTGTACATTTACATTATGTAATGCATAATATATTAATACAAATTATGAAACATGGTGGTTATGACAATGGTTACTTCAATTCGATTTGCTCAAGCCATTTTGTGAAATGGCCATTATGTACTAAAGTAAAATTTCATTAAATGATCGTCCACATCATAAAACAGAAATCAAGAAGATTTTATTTGATAACATAAAAAACGAGTAAAATCAAAGTTAATTATTTATATAAAACGTGTAACAGAATAAACGCAATAATACCTCTTAAGGGGTCATTGTACATGTACATTGAACTAAAACTGAAATCGCAAAAAAAAATCAACTGGATTACAACTCTTTGATTTTCTTAGAAAGCTTATTTTCGTTCCTTTGACAATAAAAAATGATGAGATACCTACTTGGACTTAATTTAATCAATTTCAAATGTTTTATTTTGTCCTCTATGGATCTGTATTTTTAATGTTGATATTTTCCTGCAGGTCTCATAATTTTTGAAAGTACTTTCCTTTTCATTTCCCCGTTTCATTATACACACTTACTGTTTTTCTTGAAGAAAAACCAAAACATCATGACTAACTCATAATACTTACACAGACAAAAATTAAAAGCTTAGTAAAAATACACACGAATATAACCCTTAGGAACATTACACATCCGGCCAACTCATTTCGTGAGCGGAATACACGTTACAGCCAAGATTTTCGGCATTACAACACTTTATCCTTCAAATTATAATGTTAACAGCGCGCAGTTTATTTTGGCCTGACGTGTAATTCGTTGAACTCGTGAAGGAATTTAATAAAAATAATTATGTTTGTGTGCGTCAAGTTTGTTATATTGTGTGTTTATTTATGCATGAGAGTGGATATATTGTATAAGTTGCATGTTTTTCAAGAGTATAAAAATGTAATACAAAATGTAATCACACATTATTGAGTATTTTTCTCCATGGGTTTATGTCTAATTGGTTGAACTAAACTACAGTCGGTAAGTAAACAATTTGCATGATGGAATACATGTTATCTAACTCTATCAATAGATAAAACACCTACAAACTAGTTTTTTGTCGCGGCTTCGCTTAAATGGGCATGGGAACTGCTAATTTTCCTTGTCGGACTCCTGCCGACCCCAGAAACCCCACAGTTCCTACCAGTACCATGAATTAGGGGCCCTAATTCATGGTACTGGTGCGCGCACCCGGGAGCAAGACACTCAGCGATTATAGTGCGAAGCTCTCAGTGAATGAATTTTCGTAATTGTCGTATACGGAGACATATGCAAACAGACTTTATTATTTTAGTTTAGATTGATCGGTCATGCTAAATTTTAGATCCTTGCGAGCGTAACCTATGACGAGTGCTACAATATAGCAAGCCCGCCACACTGTTCCCAACTACTGCAACTCCTGAGAACCAGAACCAACAATGACAACCACCAGAAAAATGCCGAGTCAATGACAATACGCTTCTTCCACAATACCCAATTTACTAAACCAGATACCTGTGGACATTAGAGACTCAATAAACAGTAAAAACATAAAGCGCAAGCTGAAAGAACATTACATCAACCTGATTAAAACTTAACGGTTAATAGCGCGTTGATCAAATCTCAGGCCATGGCATGCTAAGACAGACCCCAGGGGTCTAATTGTGTGCCTTGTTTAAGAATAATAAAAACATTGTATTTATGAATTAAAAAAAAAAAAATCCGTGAATGAAGCTCAACGAGTCCCGGAGGAAAAATTCAAGAGAAAAGAAAAGGACACCGTACGAGTTAGGAATAAAGGTACATACACTATGCACATTTAAATACCGTACACCGGGGCAAATAGAAATTCAGGGGTTGTATAGAAACCAAACTTTGATATGATTCTACACTTTAATACCGAACTAGTATCATTGGTATCTTTCATTGATTCCTGTAACACAGGTTCACCTGGCACAGGAGTCAGGGGTTTTACATGTATGGTTGTATGTCAAATAAAGTTATTATTATCTTACAAAGCATAAAACTTAAAAAAATGGCGTCCTTAAATTCTGCTAACAATATTTAAATAACGTGAAAAACCTCTTCACCCCTTTGGTTTCTATTCACCCCCTGCATTTCTATTCGCCCCGTTTTACCGTTATATTCTTACTTTCGAATAATAAAAAAATGCAGTTTTTTTTCTCCTTGCGATCTTACAGTACAGTACAGTAGTACAGTATCAGTGTCAGGTTCGGGCATCCAATCCCTCCTCAAAAAACATATTCAAAGTAACTTTAGGGATCCCCCACAGTTCGGGCCGCACTTATCCTTGAAAGGGTTACCTTTATACCTACAGCATAAATTATTTCGTAGAGATGCTGCAGTCGATAGTGAAATCGATATTTTCGTGAAGTTACTAATCGTTTTTTGTAAGCGTTATGTTTTATCAGAAGGACTTTTTATTTTTAAATAATTATGGAATTGTTAGGGTATTCTTTTCTTTGATTTTTTATGTGTAGGCCATGTGATTTAATAACATTGGTACATACTTTTTTCTTCATCAGTTGAATAAGAAAAGTTAACTCGCAATTTTGCAACTCAATACTTCAACACCGGAAAATTAAAACATTCTCAAACAGAGGCACAGTCTCAACTAACATTTTACAAAGGAAGGTAGGTATTCCTGAATTCAGCTTGCTACCTTGACACAATCTCATTGTGTCAGTTTCCTAATGAAATGCGGTAATGACAGAGAACGCGGAAGGCGTTTCAAGTCCTTAGTAATTTAGATAGGAGTACAGATCATGGAATACCTACCGGTTTGGGATGTCAAAGCCATAGCCCGAATTGTCACGGGCCATCAATTTCTGATTGGTCTTCATGATTGGTTTGTATGGAAACTGTTGACATTACCACCTTTATTAAAGAAAAGGAAGAAAGACATCTTATTTCGCTGCTTTGGAAGAATATTGTTGCAACTCAAAATAGGTATTTGTTTTAGGAGAGCAGATTGATGTTTATTATTTTTACAATCTGTTATAACTTTTGACTTTAGCACTTTTCTTGGTGAAGATTAAATAAAAACAAATATGAGTAATATAATGCGTCGAGAGTGTTATGTTGCAACTAGTGAAACACGTCTTGTCAAAAAAAATTTGGCGACCAAAATCCAATAAGGCAGAAAGTCTTTATGTGGCGCCACAGTTACAATAGTTATGATACAATTTTTTACTGAGTATATTATTGATAAAGCACAAACTGGTTAGCTGGCCAGATCGTCTAGCATATATGCTGAACTTGAATTATTTGGCTTAGCCGCGAAGCACTCTTTTTAAAATGTATTTTATTTCTTTCTTTATTTTTTGTAGTGGCTACAGAGGTGTTCTGTGTTCTATGGCGAGGACCAAGTATTCTGTTACCGGCACGTAGTTTCATTAATATGTGAGCAGACGACGACTTTATAGATGCAACGAGCATTTGTACATACGTAAGTTGTAAGAAGATTATTTTCAAAGAAATTCATTTTTTTTAGCGACTGCTATGTTGGCCTAATGTTCGCTGGTGCTACTGCGAAGCACGTAGTCCTGGGTTCGAGGACAGTATAATTAGAGTTTTCCATCGGAAATAAAAAAATATCCATGTATACGAAATTGCGCATTCTACTTTCCTGTGGCTTTCCACTGGTGTTGTAATGTTGTTAAGTGTAGGGTATCACTAAAAACCGAAAAAAAAAAAATACAAATAAATACTTTTTGTATTTTTTTTTATTCAGCCTGTACTATTCCTCAAATCCTTATAGTATTATTTTACGATGACATCTCCAACCATTTCTTGCAGTTTGCGATTAGGTCGTCTCACCATTTCTTCCTAAGCCGGCCTCGGCGGCATCAACCATCTTCAGGCACCCACTTCGTGGTGACTATTGCCCAGTTGTTATATACGGCTGACTTGACTTGCCCTTTTATTATTATTACTACTAGCATGTACTGTCCCACTGCCAAGCGAAGACCTCCCCTTCCATACTTTCCAACGGTCATGATTTTGCGCCTCTTCGTTCCAATTCGGAAGAAATCCTGCCATCTACTTTGTCCTCTTATACATCTATATCTATACTAATATTATAAAGCTGAAGAGTTTGTTTGAACGCGCTAATCTCTGGAACTACAAGTTGGATATGGGAAATAATTTTTGTATATGATAGCCACATTCATGAGGAAGGCTATACGGGAATGGGAAAAACGCGGATATGCGCGTACAAAGTCGCGGGTTACAGCTAGTCTTAAATATAACTGTCACAATATGAGAGATCTATAAGTATAAGTACACCTCTGCCTAACCCTTCTTGATGTAGCTTTTGTACCACCGATTTGGGTCAGTTACTAGTGTGTAACGTGCCTTTTGTAGCATCAAAACGTTATGCAGGTAAACTTAATACTCATACTCGGTATTGGTATAGATTGCTTATATCTTGCTTGTAGTAACATGTGGAAATCAAATAAACACAATTATTTTTGAGGTCACTAAAATAAACAGTTTGGAAGAAACTTGGACATTAAAAACAGACTTGATAAGTGTCAATGTCCAACAATACCGTCAATCCAAAAATAAACGAAAAAAATACATGTCGCCACGATTACATTTATGAATCCCATCAATGTGTTTTCTTTACAAACATTTTATCTACGTATAAAATGACCTGATACAACACTTCTTACTTTTTCTTTCAAATTAAAACAGCTGACACAAATTTCACTCTAAAATCAGCAAAAAGCTTCATCCACATGCTCCAAACTCAGGCTTAATCAAAGATTAATAACCTTACCGTTTAACACACACTTGATTAATTAATCACCCTCCAACTTCTGAACTAGAAAGTTTGCCAAATCACTTAAAAACATAATCTAACTGCTACGTACGCGTGGGTGGTTTTCCAAATAGTTGGAACTTGTGGTGTACCGTAACCGTTGGAGAACCTTGCTCACTACCTACCTGGTATGTTGGCGCATTTATAGGAGCGTGCATGAACATTTAACTGGTTAAAATTAATTGTATGAGCTTGTCGTCAATTGTGGAGAGTTCGTTAAAGTTTGGGATGGTTACACGAGTTGTTTTGGGATCTAAAATTTGGGACAGTTATGAGCTTGTAGTTGAATTTATTATAATTCGATTAATCTTTCTGTGGAGTTAGACTAGTTTTCATTATAAAACGGGTTTTTTTAGTTTTCATGCGTTTGGATTTAAAAAGGGTTTCGAGCCTGAAAACAGAGCCCTACTACTAAGACTATCTATCAGCGGGCTGTTTCTCACAAATAAACCGTAATCGGCAGACAGTTGAAATATTTACAGAGTGCGTATTTATACTACTGCTATCATCATTTGCCTTGTCTTTTCCCAACTTTGTTGAGGTCGGCTGCCAGTACCGGATTCAGCTGAATACCAGTATTTTACGTGGAGCGGCTGCCTACCAGACCTCCACAACCCATTAACATTTATATTGCCGCTGTTACACCAAATAATAAAAACAAATATGAGAGACCCCATACAAGATACGTAATTTTTTCGGTTAATAGTACGACCCTTCGAGTGCGAGTCCGAAGGGCACTTGACCGGTTTTCTGGTAACGTAAAAACTTTTTTTACAAAAAATAAACAACCGACTTCCAAATAAAACACTATAAAGGAAGTCGGTGTTTTTGGTTTTGCTTCTTCGATTTTTGACACGGACTTCCGAAATTCGGTCTGGTAGGCAGCCGCTCCACGTAAAATACTGGTATTCAGCTGAACTGACATAAGCTTACCCCGCAGCTAAATAAGAAACAAAATGTGGTTAAATACAGGAAGATTTTGAGTTACGCTGTCTTTTCTTGGAGTTACGTGGTTTTTTCTTAACGTCATCAGATGATGATGTTACGAAAAGGTCGCGTAACTCCAAATTTTCAAAATTTTCGTTTATCTACTTAACCAAAATGTTTCAGACACTTTTAGCCTAGCCCTTTTCCCTACTATATTGGGGTCGGCTTCCAGTCAAACTGGATTCAGCTTATTCTAGTATTTTTTTTCTTAAGAGACTTCAAAAAAGTCCTGCTTCTTTAGTTCATCAATTTTGGTTTTGGAGTAACCCTAAAACAAATGTTTGTTTAAAATTAGGGGCGTACTCGACCTCTAAAGTGGGTCTTATTTTAATTTTCTTTAACAAGTGGGTACTACATTTTCGGTACTTCAAATTCAGTTTAGGGCGTATCAGAAACAATTCGAACTATATAAATAATATAGCAGTAATAAAGTAGGTCATATTATTATAAGTAGGAAAGTGTATTTACTTTGCTCTGATTGGTGCTAGCTAGTTTTATGGAAACAGTCTATAAAATCTACAGAGCATAGAAAAGCCACCGCAGCCATTACTTGAGACGGCATTGTCAAAACTTTTCAAGTGTGTAATCACTTACACACTTGAAAAGTTTCAATTTCGTTTAAGTTTTTTTAGTGTCAATTTCTATGATTAAACACTCACGTGTTTAATCATAGAAATTGACAACTCGTGAGGAAATATAAAAATATTTAAAACACTAATGTAGAAAAAAAACATGCACATGTTAAAAAATGTCGACAACGTTGCTTTCTATGGCAGCTGTATGAGCTTTGACGTCAGAGGCCACGTCGGACTTATCTCTCTCTGTAATGATCAACTTTGATGCTTTATGATTTCGTCACTGATGTAAATATTTAAAAAAAATTAATTAAAAAAAAACAACGGATTGCACTCCGGGAGTGCCGGCAGAAGTGAAAACTTGAACATTAACGTTGTGCATTTTTTTTAATATTTTGGAATGGTTAGGGAATAATTTCGCACGAATTGCTTTATTTATCAGTGTAAAAGTACTATCATATATGTGGTTAAATACAATATTCATTTATTGCGCTATTGTACACAAACATGACAATATATATTACATATTACTTTATCCCTCTTACGAATTTTCGATCAGGTCACGTGTCCTGACGCGAGTTTAACATTTTTTACCCATCCCAAAAATTGCACAACGCCGCTAAAGAAGTTTTCACTTCAAAAATCTTTCATATTGTTTTTAAAAAGGTTTCATCGTCAATAATGATAATGACATGCATATTGCATATTTTCTCAACGCGCGTTTCGCAGGCATGATTATTAATTTTACTAATAGTTTCTTGGTAAGCAGTAGGTATGCAAGAATCGTAAATGGCGTTCCGTAGTTTCTGCCTACCCTAATGAGAACAAGGCGTGAGTTTACATGATCTCTAGCCGCTCTCGGCATGACAGTTCTGAGTTCTGTGATAACATGATCGGTTTCATTGCCGAACAATATTGGAAGTTATGGAACAAGTAAGTTCATAATTGATATTTGCTTTCTGTAATATTATAGGTCTATTTTGGGTGGTAATCAACACCACCCGGAGGTCTATTGTGCCTCTATTAATAGTAGGAAATACATACCTACTCAAAAAAGCAATACAAAGTTATTTAGGATTAACCAATAAAGTTAATGTGATCATCACATCTTAACTGTGTTCAAAAAGTTTTTAACTTCAAGTAAGTACTTACTTGAAGTTAAAAACTTGTTTTAACAACCCAGTAACTGGATAACTTGGCCAGACTGGTGTGGTGAAAGATCTATTAATGGCTGCCAGGACCAACGGCCTAATGTGACTTCCGAGACACGGAGGAGTCTGGGTATAACATGGATGGTATAACCCATCCACAGACAGACCTCGGCAAGTGTTGCTTAACCTCAAAAATCGATCCAAATGGCTGTTAATATTAAGCAACGAGCTCATACCTCCATCAAAAAATAAAAATGATTAAAATACTTAGCACAAAGTTACGTCTACGTTGGTATATTATATAGAAACTCCATAGAGTGGTTATTTTTTCCTTGTATGTTATTTTATGGAACACGTGTTTCAACTTATTTATTTTTCTATGTAAAAAAAGAATGCTATGCGTTTTTTGATCAAGTTTGATTAATACGGGGTGCGGGCATATGTCTCTTCCGTGTCCTTTTCATACAAAATGTATAGAAGCGTCGCGACGCAAAACATTTAGAAAGGACATGGTTACTTGTCTGCGCCCTATTGTAAAACATACAAAAAGGACGGGGCACGGGCGCGAGCGGAAAAGGGATGGGCGAGAACGGGTGCGGGGGGTCGGGCACGGGTGCCGGGACTCGCGCGTCGCTGTCACACAATTAACCACGTCTCGTCCGTGCCTCGTCTTTTATATATGTTTTAATAAGTCGCGACGCCACCCCGTCTGTACCCTGTTCGCGCCCCATCCTCGTCTTACGTCTTTTCTGTGTGTCCAGCGACTAAGTATTATATTTTTAGATAAACCGTGTAGATATAAAATATTTTTTCATGCATATTCCCTATTGGCCTTCTGATTTGGAAAAGAAGATACTCCAGCTTGTCAAAGATAAACCTAAGACATAAGCCTCGTGACTGGGCCCGCTAGGGCCAGAGCCTGCCAGGGCTGCGGAATTTGTTCGAAACAGTCACTGCGGTCCTGGAACGCAAAGGGACCTGGAACAGGGATGAGTTTTAGTCAGTAAGAGTTTGACACACACTTCCGCTCCGCCCAGAGCGGAAGGAGTCATTTGATGATTTCCCATCCTTAAAAAAAACACAGTAGCCTCCTTTTCAAAACAGACCGAAGGAACTCCTTCAAAATTAAAACTCCACACACGATCAAGAAAATATAGGCCACGAAATTACGAAATACGTTCAACAAATTGCCTGTCAAGAGTTTTCCTCAAGGCATTAAGTACCCCGCGAAGGAAGTCCCTTAGCAATTTTAACCAGAATCAATGATGAATAATTTGAAAATCCTAAAGCCTAGTTAACCAGGCCCGGGTCTTTGGAATTGAGCCAAAACATTCGAACTCGCTCGGAGCATCCATAAATTTAAGCTACGTGAATTATTATGAGACGTAACTTTGTGCTAAGTATTTTAATCATTTTTATTTTTTGATGGAGGTATGAGCTCGTTGCTAAATAATAACAGCCATTTGGATCGATTTTTGAGGTTAAGCAACACTTGCCGAGGTCTGTCTGTGGATGGGTTATACCATCCATGTTATACCCAGACTCCTCCGTGTCTCGGATAGCACATTAGGCCGTTGGTTCTGGCAGCCATTAATAGATCTTTGACAGTCGTGTAGGTAGTAAGTAAGTACTACAACAAAGGCAAAAATAACCACTCTATGGAGTTTCTATATAATATACCAACATCACGTCATAGAGTCGTCACACAAAACAGACATTATAATCCTTTGAATACCAAATGTTACCAACTAAACGTATTTTTTCTTCACATCGAATCGAATGTACGCATGACGCCTATCAAGTTATACATAACCAGTATAACTTAAACTGCCATTGCATAGAAGTCCTGACAATGGTGAGGTCAGCTAAGACTAGAATTGCTCGACGCCTACCAAGTTGTACGGTCCAATATAACCTGATCTCTCTTTGCATAAAAGCACTATAGAGTGGTGAGTTCAGCTTAGACTGGTATTAATGTATGTATGTACATGTACGAAGAATGTTCTTTTTTATGTGTCCTTTCTCATTATTTTTCAATTCAATTCTGGGAGAACGACAAACGTTGGGTATCAATGTAGGCTCGTAAAATTTGATACATTCCAGTCAACGATCGACATTTTGAGCCAATAGCGACAGTTTTGTCTGCGATCGAGAACGGAATAATGTTTGAAGCGATCACTCTTATGAGCTTTAGGTCTTCGAATATGTATGTCACACTTTTTTCATTGTTTTCTTCATGAAAAATTGGGTTACGAACCCTGAAAGGCCTTATCTGGCAGTTTATCCAAATACGTAAATTACTAATTCCCGGTTTCTGAGGTATTTTATAGGTCTTCTATTAGTCTGTTAACCACTAACCAACCAATGGCGTTATGATAAATAGCGTTCATCATCATCAACATCATATCAGCCGAAAGACGTCCACTGCTGGATATAGGCCTCCCCCAAGTGTCGCCACAACAACCGGTCCTGTGCGTCTCGCATCCATCGGTTACCCGCGACCCTCACCAGGTCATCGGTCCACCTTGTGGGAGGCCTTCCAACGCTGCGTCTTCCGGTAGTCGCCACTCCAAAACTTTTCGGCCCCATCGACCATCTGTTCTGCGAGCAATGTGCCCTGCCCACTGCCACTTCAATTTGGCACTTAAATAGCGTTAACGGACACAAAAACGACCGATAAAAACCTCGGAAACCAGGCATAAGAGAAGCATGGTATGGCTATTTTTTTTTAAATTATTGATAGGCACGCGCTTGACCACTATCTCACCTGATGGTAAGTGACAATGTGGACTATGGCTATTGGCTACGATTTCTCAGCAAGCTATCTTTGATTATTTTCTTTAATCTAAGTATATTTTTCATAAATAGGAATGTGCGTTTATTTGGAAGGAATAAACTATATTTATTTCTTTCTTTATAAATCTTGATTTGATAAGCGAATTTCAATAATTAATAAAATTTATTAAAAATCAGCGAGGACTTCACGGCGAGATAGATAAGAGCAGCCGCACGGGTCTTGGCTTGCCGAGGACGGTCCGTGCAAGGGTGACCATCTTAGGCACCGAAAACACGTAAGACGAGGACGGGGCGCAGACATGTCTGTTCCACGTCCCTTTCATACAAAATGTATAGAAGCGTCGTGATGCAAAACATATGGGAAGGACAAGGCGCGGACGCGACGCTTATTCGTCTGCGCCCTATTGTAAATCATACAGAAAGGACGGGGCACGGGCGCGAGTGGACGAGGGACAGACGAGAACGGGGGTGCGGGAGGTGGGCGCGGGTGCCGGGACTCGCGCGTCGCTGTCATACACAATTACACCATCACAATTAACCACGTCACGTCCGTGCCTCGTCTTTTCCATATGTTTTAAAAAATCTCGACCCGTCTGTGCCCTGTCCGTGCCTTTTCCTCGTCTTAATTCTTGTCTGTGTGTCCAACGACTTAACATACAGAAATTCCTCCGTGCCTTGGAGATTTCCAAATGACAGCTGGGACCAGCAACTTAACATGATTACGATAAGTTGTTAGTCCCAGCTGTAATTTGCCGATTTTTGACAGTCATTTCGGATAGTCAGAAGCCAGATATCTGACATCAGCCTTGCTAAGCGAATCGTAATACCCATTTACTGGGTTGTGGAGGTCAGATGGAAGCCGACCTACATAGTTGGGAAAAGACTAGGCAGATCGAAGCCGGTCGTGGCCAGCACATCAAAATCACGTTCACATTTTTTTTGGAATATTAAACTTAATTGAATGACCCTAAGTTTAAAACGAATATCGAATTTAGTAGCCACATTAACCCGTCTGCCTTCAAAGCTAAAGTGAACAGACATCTTCTGGTCACGTTCGCTCCATCATAGACCTCATCTATCGCTTTCCATCAGGCTTGATGGAGGTCAAGAGCAAGCCCATTCCTCAATATAAAAAAATAGCAACCTATTTTAACAAATAATATTAATTTTGTAATTTTATTTATTTAAATAACAAATTAACAATAAAAACTAACAGTAACAACAAACTAAAACATAGCATGACAAAATCGTTGTCAACGCTGTCAGCTGGGAATGGGCCCAAGAGGCGACATTGCCACGTTGTATGGCAATGCCTCTGGCCAAAGTATAAGCCAGCTCTTGGGTCACGGGAAGCGTCAACCAGCCGTTTCGATATTTCTACGAAAAGGCTGTGAGCACAAAGGCCCCAGGTTAGTATTATTTTGTCAATAGTTTAAAAATAACAACACTTTTAGACACACGTCAACCTTATTTTATCAGTCAGCTGGTAAACACCGAAAAAAACTCAGAGGTCAGAGTCCATAATCATTATGTTCCCATAACTACAATAGATATACAGTTTTTTGACAACTTAGTGGTCTGCCAGATAACTGTAATTTACCTACCATAGATTTCTCAAAAAATAATAGTACTAAACACATAGCTAAAGTCCATTCGACGTCGTATTAGAAACAATACGAATTAAAAGTAACATTTTTGGCTCCACGATCGGCCCTTAGCGTGAGAACCCAACATGTGTGGACTACTATTGAAAATTCCACAGCACGTATCAACCATTACTATCAACTATTAGGTCGATGGTATCGGTGTATTATCTGCCAAACAGCTAATTATGGTAATGTATTAATTAGGGACAGCACAAGGTAAGTGTATAGTTGGTATAATTATATACTTACGTTTGTACAAATAAATTATGAACATATTTGATGTACGCTTTAGTGAAAAAGCTTTGAGGAAGGGTCAAAGAAATCAGTCTTGCTCAAATATCATTTAGACTAGGTTTTTCTTCTGGCTTGGCTCTAGTCCATGCCACGTTATTTTTTGCAATAAAACACAATCAGAGACTTAGAAGTATATTTTCCTTTGGAAGAGACTAATAATAGCGTGTTAGAAACGAACATTTTAAGAAAGTTAAGAAAATATTTCATGGCTAAATAAGTAGTAAAGTCTATAACAAACGATAATAAATCGTTTACAAAAATCCTTTTAATGATTTCATTTAAACTCATCCAAGCCTTTGAGCCGAAAACCGTTACCTTAAAAACATTTTTAGTCCAATCCGACTCGCTTTAGTCCAAATCACTTTGGTCCAAATCACCGGAGTAATGATCACTTTGACAAAAAAATCACAAAAAATATAATTGCGAAAGTCCTTATTTACATGATGAATCGTTATTGGATCCATAAAGGGTGGCTTGTCAGAAAATTTGGTAACAATTTGGACATCAAAGTGTCTCCAAACGGTGAGAAGAGCTAAAGGTGTGCGTTTAACCGGGGCCCGTGCTCGCCCAATTCGCCATTACGCTGTTTGTACAAATGGATACTTTGTGGTGTGGTCCAATTTGAGAGGTAGAGCGGTTTAGACCCTATTTGTGGTCATCTGTTATTTTTTGTTTTAAATCTTTACGCATTGATTAATTAACATTCATCAGTAGTTAATTACCAACATGACAACTGCAGGAAAATACCGACCGAGATTAGAGCTTTGGTGTGTATTTATCTATTAATTTAAAATTTAATTCACAAAGGTACAATAGTTTCTTAATTCTTTATTGTACATCATAATTATAAATTTTACATTGAAGAAAAGTTTATGTACAAAGGCGAGCTTAACTCAAAGTTGAGTTTATTTTCAGCAAACCTTTGAGTGATAGAGAGATATCACAATAGCGGGTAGGATCCAGTGCACATTACTACATATTATATAATAAATAAATATACATACATATTGTACGAATATTATGTCAAAACCGAAAGGAAATGCTCTTTAACTTTCCTCTTGAAGAAATCAAGCGAAGGGCTATCGCGGAGGGAGTTTGGGAGCAAGTTCCAGAGATGCACTGTAGTAACAGAGAGGGAGCCACCATAGAGACTAGAAGTGTGAATGGTGGACTTTATGCCTAGAGCAAACTCTACCAGTTAACCAAGGGTGGTGAAGAGATATCATGGCAGAAGTATTGGTTTAAAACTGAGAATTGAATTCTTCCAGAAATCACACTATGATTCCTTTTACCCTACGAGTATAATTACCTTTTCGAATTTGCAAACCCCGGGTTTCAAGCAATAAGAAAGCTACTTCTAAAATTTTTCAGTTCATGACTTGCCCCATGCAAAAATTCCTTTTATTAGAGGACATTCAATGCCCAGTATTCTGTGTTCTCATTCGAAAAATACCACCGATTTATACAAAATCCCCTCCTTAATAAAGTGTGGGATATAAATTGACCTCTCCTGGCCTCTCCAGTGCTTAGCATTTATTTTTTCTGTGGAAACATTCACGTAAAAAATAAATCGGCCCGAAGGTATTTCGGGGTCGCCAACATTTTGTGGCTCAGGTAGGTAACGTCTGAAAAACTTAATTTTCCTTTATGACCACTCAATGGGATCTACATTTATTTTTCTTTTCATGTTATAAAGTAACGTTGTTTTTATGTTTTATTATGATGTACATAAGAGATTGTTTTTGGATATCAAAAGCTGTTTGGAAAAAAAATGTGGACCTTTAATGTGTGTTTATCCAGTTCTGTTATAATAACAGTAGGTATTATAGTCTTTTGAACTATTTTTTAGGTTAAGAACCTCTGTAGAAAGACTGAGTAGCGTCTTGATTAGAATTTTTTTTCTTTGTAATTCAGGAAATATACATGTGAAGATTTGAGTTCGGGGAAAATTGAAAATAGAACTTCCCAATAGGAATTTTGGTATCAGCCCAGTGATCAGGGGCTCGAGACAACTGAGGTTCTGACAACGGTAGCGTGGCGAAGGCGATTTTCAATACGTCAAAAATGTATGGGATTGATCGATACTATCGAAATATCACGTGATCAAATTCCTACATTTTGGCAGTCGCATTCGCTAATTGAATGGCACATTGTTAGAGCCATAGATCTTTGCTCAGTCAAATTGCAATAGACTCACCCCCTTATACATGGGACTATCGCCCATATTTCTAACGTCCGCTTTCTATAATATATCTCAATCCCAATCTTGATCCCGATCCTTGTCTGTAACCAATCAAAGGTGAGGACTGTGTGGTGAAGGACACAAACTCGGCCGTTGATTGGTTACAGACAAGGATCGGGATCAAGATTGGCATTGAGATATATTATAGAAAGCGGCCGTTAGTTATTTCCTTCAATTGACTCAGCCTCAAATCAGCCTCCATCAATCAAACTGACAGCTTACTTATTGCGTTAATGTCAATAAGAAATTTTAATATCCTCGACTTTTAGAGTTTATTTTTCCGTTTTCATGGCGATTGAGTCGAGTGAGTGTAGGCAGTTTCCTTCTACAACGTGTAACATTATAAACGCAATACCTCTTATGAACAAAACATCGACTGCCCCATACGCATGTGCGCATAACTCGACAAAACGTACTGAACTGCTGCAGATTTATTTCGCGATTTCGTGGTTTGCCCCTTATTAAAGGTTGTTCATAATTATGAGTTCAGTGACCCCTTAAGCGGTATTGGTTACACGTTGTATAAGACGAGTACACGGTGTATAAGATGTGTGTGTGTTTGAATACATTGCTGCTTAATCCTCCAGCACAATTTGCGTGGTTTTATATAATTCCAACCTACGTAAAACGAGTGGGTGGTTCGTTAATAAATAATTCCTTTTCGTTTGTAATACGACTGAAGAAGAATATCTTTATATACGAACTCCTTGTATACTTACGACTTATATAAACGACTATAATTTTGATTGAATAATATTTGTCTGCCTAGCTTTTCCTAATTTTGTTCGGGGTCGGCTTCAAATCTGATCGGGACAGTCGAGTACCAGTGATTTATCTTGCGGTGGTAGGGCGAACACCCGCCTGGTTCGCGACCACCCTCCCACCGGAGTCCGGTGTCAAGCAGCCGTGGGAGTACCAGTGCCTTAAGGCATCTTCTGGGTCCGATACCCCCATCATAGACCTCATCCATCCCTTTCCATCAGGCGTGATCGAGGTCAAGAGCAAGTTCATTCCTCAATAAAAAAAATTGAAATTTACACGGAGCGACTTCTTATCTGATCTCCACAACCCATTAACTGAGTAACACTGTTCTCCTTGGCAAGACTGGTGTCAGATTTTGTGGCTTCATACTACCCGTGACGACTGTCCAAGATCTTTAAGTGACAGCCGGGACCAATGGCTCAACGTGCTTTCCAAGACAAGGAAGAGGATACTGAGGTATATAATAGATGGTAACCCATCTATAGGCCGACCTCGGTCAGCGTTGCTTAACTTCGACGATAGATCTTTGCGTCTGTTAAACTTAACAACTTAATTTTCCTGAAATTATTAAAATGAAACAATGGTAACAACACAACGGGTATAGTTATAACTATTTTTAATATAACAATGAACAATATAATAATAATAATAATAATAATATCCAGTATGTCGACAGATCCAGGCGAACAGCGAACCGATAAGGATAGAGCGTGGTATATTTCAGGGCGACAGTCTGAGTCCACTGTGGTTTTGTCTGGCCCTCAACCCTCTCAGTATACTGCTGGAGGATTCGGGCCAAGGCTACCGGTTGAGAAGAGGTGGTCAGGTCATATCGCACCTCCTTTACATGGATGACTTAAAACTCTTTGCTCCTAACAATTTGCAACTGATGAAACTACTGAAGGTAACAGAAACCTTCAGTAGCGCCATCAGGATGGAATTTGGTATGGACAAATGTGCGGTCATGCATGTAAAGCGAGGGGAGATTATGGAATCCGTGGGAACCCAACTCTCGGATTCCATACACCTTAGATCCCTCTCCTCAACCGAAACCTACAAGTATTTGGGTATGTCGGAAGCGTTAGGCATCAATGCTGCTGACATGAAACAATCGTTGAAGGAGCGCTTCTTTGGCCGCCTGAACAAAGTACTTAACAGTCTTTTATCAGGCGGAAACAAGGTGCGCGCCTTTAACGGTTGGGTCATGCCGGTATTGATGTACTCTTTCGGCATACTCAAATGGACTCAGACGGAGCTTGACGCCCTGGATAGGAGGGTACGCTCACTGCTTACCGCAAATCGGATGCATCACCCACGGTCATCGGTGATGAGGCTGTATATCCCGCGGAAGTGCGGGGGTCGTGGATTCTTAAATGCTAAGACCCTACACAACCGCGAGGTATGCAGCCTTAGGGACTATTTCCTAGAGGCCGACGTGGGTATGCATCAGGACGTGGTAGCGGTGGACAAAGGCCTTACCGCGCTCTCCTTGGCTAACGAGAACTGGCGCAAACCTGTGGTATTAGATACTAATGACCGCATGGAGGTATGGCAGAGCAAGGAGCTTCACGGGCGTTTTTATCGGGTCCTACATGGGCCCGATGTAGACTTTTTAGCGTCCGTAGCCTGGCTGCGTTTTGGTGACCTCTTCGGGGAAACCGAAGGTTTTGTCTGTGCGATTATGGACGAAGTTATGATGACGAACAACTACCGGAAATACATTGTGAAGGACGGTACGGTTGACATATGTCGGGCATGTCACCGGCCCGGGGAATCTATCCGCCACATTATTTCCGGTTGTTCTAGTCTGGCTAACGGAGACTATTTGCACAGGCACAACCTTGTAGCCAGGATTATCCATCAGCAACTTGCTCTTCAATACAATCTTGTGGAATCGGAAGTACCGTACTACAGGTATGTGCCCGACCCAGTTCTCGAAAATGGCAATTGCACATTGTATTGGGATCGGTCTATCATCACTGACAGGACTATTTTGGCTAATAAGCCTGATATAGTGGTGATAGACCGACTAGAGCGTCGCGCAATGATTGTTGATATAGCAGTCCCTCATGACGAGAACCTCGTGAAGTCTGAGAAAGATAAACAAACAAAGTATCTTGACTTGGCTCGCGAGGTTGTCGACATGTGGGATGTGAACACAGCAGTCATTGTGCCGATAATCGTCACGGCCAATGGCGTAATTGCCAAGAGCCTCGACCAACATCTCAAGAGGCTCTCGTTGGGCAGCTGGATCAAGGGCTTGATCCAGAAAGCAGTACTCTTGGACACGGCGCGTATCGTTAGGAGGTTCCTCTCTCAAGAGCCCTGACCACCGGTAGCTTGGATTCTGTTCCCGATACCGGTGGGCTACTGTTTTTTATATTTTTAAATGTTTTTTTTATATTTTTATAGAAATATTTAAAAATGTAAATTATATGTATATTAAGTGAATAAAGAGAATAATAATAATAATAATAATAATATCATTTATTCGCATAAAATGTGGTAGATAGAGATGTTACAAAATAGTATGTTCAGTGCAGATACACATTCCGCCATTAGTGTGGCATGCAAATATTAAATCCATTAATTAACATGTTTTTGTGTTATTAAAACAGTGAAACACAATATTATAGGTATCTGAACAAATAATATCTAACAGGTTCAGGTATTAAATTATTGAGTTCTAACTAAAGAATAACAATTTATAATATGAACTCATACAAACAGTATTATAATTATAAACTAAAAACACACATCACAAATCGTAAGGCTCAAACTTTTTAATCTAAACTACTAACTTTAAATGACTACAGTGCATTCCTGAAGTGATATGATGAACATGTTTTTTTATTGAGAAATTCGCTGACTGAATAGAAACTATGAGATATTAACCATTTTTTTAAAACTGTACAGAATTTTTTGTAAGGTAATTCAGTTATCCAGTTCGGTAACGAGTTGTATATAAGTGGCGCCATATATACGCAGCTACGCCTGTATAGTTCTACCCTGGGAACAGGGATCTTTAATAAATACTGGGTAACTTTCCGTTTGTTATAATTGTTTTTAGCTTCAAAAAGTGAAGAATTTGTTTTGACAAATTTTGAGATTTCGTAAATATATATGCATGGAACGATAAGAAGCTCGTGTGATCTAAACACTGGTCTACATGATTCAGTCCAGTCCATGTTAAAGATAGTGCGAATGCATTTTTTTTGAGCTATCAGAATTCTTGAGACTTCAGAGGAATTTCCCCAAACAATGATGCCATACCTTATAATGGAACATATATAGGCGTGATACACTAACATAGCAGTAGGTTTGGATGTCTCATCTTTCACTTTTTTCAAAGCAAAAACAAATCTATTAATTTTCATACATATTTCGTCAATGTGTTCTTTCCAAGTGAAGTGTTCATCCATTGTTATGCCAAGAAATTTTGTTTTCTGAACTTGTTCAACTAATTGGTTCTTATAAGATATTTTAAGTTTAAGACATTTACCTTTATGTGTTTTGAAGTTAAGAATTTTAGTTTTCTCTACATTTACTTTTAAATCGTTGCTTTCTAGCCATGTGATAATTTTGTTGAAGGTGTTATTTATTTCTGACTCGTAAGTTTCAATGTTTTTACAATCTAGGATAACGGTTGTGTCACCAGCAAAAAGGACACAATCTTTTCCGACTGCTTGAGGAAGGTCGTTTACATACACAAGAAATAATGGTGGCCCTAAAATGCTTCCTTGCGGTACACCAAAATGGTTAAGTCGAGGTTTTGAATCAAAATTGATGATACTGCTAATTTTGTCATCGAATTTGGTAATTCTTGTGATCTGTCTTCTATTCGATAGGTATGACTTGAACCATTCTAGGGCTGGACCTCTTATACCGATTTTATTTAATTTATCGATGAGAACCGAATGGTGAACAAAATCGAAAGCTTTGCTTAAGTCTAAGAACAGAGCTGATGTTGTAATTTTATTGTTAATGTTATCTAAAATCGATTTGACCAGATTAAACGCTGCAAGAGAAGTTGATCTGTTTTTCCTAAACCCGTATTGTTCTTTAGCAAGAATATTGTACCTATCAAAGAAAGAGAGCATTCTCTTGTACATGACTCTTTCAAACACCTTCGATAGAATCGGTATTAACGCAATAGGACGGTAATTATTTTTATCGGTTTTTAGGCCTTTTTTATAAAGTGGTTTTATTACAGATATTTTGAGTTTATCCGGGAAGCAGCCTTGTTCTAATGATAAGTTGATGATATAAGAAAGTGGTTCTGCAACGAATTCAGCGATATTTTTCAGAAGATCTGTAGTTATATCATCATAGCCAGCTGCCTTGGTGTTTTTTAATGTTTTTAATATGGAAAAAATTTCAGAAGGATTTGTAGGGTTTAGAAATATACTGTTGTCATTGCTTTTAATATTATTTAGATTATTCATTTTGTTTTGAAAAGATGTGTTGGCTTCAACGATTTCGATGAAGAAGTTGTTGAATACATTTGCGATATCAGAGCCTGATGTAGTTAAAATCCCGCTGTCATCTATATTATTTATATGTTCACGCACTATTTCGTTACCAGTGCTCCGTTTAACAATATCCCATGAAGCTTTACCCTTATTTTTGGAGTGCGCAATGTGTTTAAAATTACATAAAGATTGCAAATTATTAATACATTTTCTTAGCAAGTTTGAGTATACCTTAAATTTGGTTTTATTGTCACTAGTCTTGTTTAAATAATATTTGTATCTTAAATGTCGTTTACTACTTTTTTTAATCCCTTTTGTTATCCATTTTAATTTATTGCATTTAAATTGTTTTTTTACTCTAATGAGCGGAAAACACAACTTATAGAATAGAGTTATTGTGTCATGAAAGGTTTCAAATGCTTTATTCGTGTCGGAAATGTTATAAATTTCTGAAAAAGATAAATTACCTATACAATCAATGAATTTGTTGACATTCTCTTTGCTCTGATCATTTAGGGATATGAAGTAATAACCTGATATAGGTTTTTGATCATATTCGAATTTAACTACCTGTGCTGTATTATGATCCGATAAACATACATTATGAGTTCTACCTGTGATATTTGGAATATTACTGATTATGTTATCGATACATGTATTCAATCTGGTGGCCTCTTGTATGTGGCACCGCATACCGAAATTTGAAATAAGTTCTTTGAATTTTGAACTATTCTTGTCTTTGTGCAAGAGGTTTATATTAAAATCTCCCGCAATGATTATTTTACTTTTTTATGTTGAAGTTTCAGTAGAGTTTTGTTTAAGTTTTCAAGAAATATATTTATGTTAGATGATGGGGTTCTGTATAAACATAATATGATCACACGTATAGATTTGATTTCAAGCCCGCAAATCTCGAAGTTTTTATCTATACAGAATTCATTTACTTCTTTTAATTCTGTACTTTGGAGATGATTTTTACAAAGTATGCACGTTCCTCCTCGACGCTGATCAGGCCGCGAGTAAATGGCACCAAGATAATAATTATTAAGTTTCAGGAACTTTTCTTCCCCCTTAACGACAAAATGTTCGCTTAGGCATATTACATCAATATTTGAACCTGATTCATGCATTAAATCAATAGTCAAATCTATATCATTAAGTTTATTTAAAGCCCCAGCAATATTTTGATGCAGAACTGAAAAACTACCTCTACTGTGCTTTTTTTTATTATAATTGGCTACGAAAAAATGTTTCTTTACTCACCGCTTTGTTCTCTGCTGTCACGTTTATAGGCATGACCTGTCGTTTATAAACTTTACGAAAGTAATAAGGAATAGTACCTTTTTTTGGTTGAATTATCAGTTCAACCATGCTGGGATTGACTGTCGGATATGAAGCAATTGTTGGAGGTTTCATTATATTATGCTCGGAGTTTTCTGGTCTTACATTTAAATCTGTTTTATCGTTGTACAGAAGATATTTATTGTAGTATTGTACGACGTTAATTTTGTGAATTAGTTGTTTTAAAACGTTATTATAGCTACTTCCTTCAATAAAATTGCAGTTTTTATAATTTTGTGCAAGCAGTTTCAATTGATAGTTTAGTTTACCCTCATTTAGGAATGCATTGTACTTAACGCTAACAATAAATATGTTACAATGTTTCAAAATCTTAATTGCGGCAGACATTTCAGTCATAAATTTTACAGGGTTTGAGTCATTCCTACCGGTCATTATGACCACGCAGTCATTTTTTGTAAAGTTTTCCGTTAATTTGTTACAACATGACAAGACTTCTTCTGAAACCGCACCTGGTTTCCTAATCCCTGATATGGCGTATTTCTTCATGATAAATTTGTTTTCTTTCTCTAGTAGTCCTTCAACTATACCTTTCCCTTGGTCATCCGACAGAACAAGTATATTTCCATTTGTGTATAATTTCATTGAATACAATTTTCATTTGTATAATCATCTATTTCTTGTTATTACACCTTATGTTATACATCCCAGAGATATAATCTAATTTCGTATAAGTTTCAGTTGATATATCATACACTTAAAAGAAAGATTAAAGATATTATCTCCATATTGTATAAGATTTGTCTTGTCTATCGACGATTTGTCATGCACGGAATTAGTAAATGCGTATTGCGTTTCGAATAAGATGTGGCATTTGGAAACGCCACAGATCTAATAATCCCTGATTTTATCGAATGTACATTCGGCTTAAATAACGGTCGTGACCAAGGAAAGTTGACGGAGCCCCGCTGCACGTGGCTCCTATTTCTGCCTGCAGGGTTTAAAGGAACCTAACATGAATGCGAGTACGGAAGCTAAGTTCGCCCACTCCGCTCGCTCACTCTAGTTCCCGGCCATCCCGTTCGAACCTAACATACCCGTGTCGGGGTGCCCCAAGTTCCCGAACAGGCGCGGTCGCGCTTTGTTCAGCGGTTAGATTAAATGTCGATTATACAAGATGATAATTAAATCAAAAGAAAAATACTAAACAAACGTTGGGGAAAGTACTAATATAACATTATAATATGCTGTTACAATTGTGTGTTTTGTTCTTGTGAAAGTTATATTAGATGCAAATTATGTAAAGTGTTGTTCGATAAAGTAGATAAACGTTATGTCATTTGAGCTTTATATCTTTTGTAAATAAAGCGAATGTTCTTCTACTAAATGAGCGGCACCCGGGAACAATTTATAAAATTAATGTAAATGCTCTGCGACCAATGAGGCAGTATTTGCTACGGTCTAATTCTCTAGACAAAGTGAAATTCTATCAGCGAAATACTAAAATGTCCAGCGATTCACCCCGTGATATTTCGGTAGCGCTTGTCAATCTATTTTTGAATATTCGTCAAGCATTAACTCTGTTCGAACCTTATCTCCAAATCCAAATACTTTTCAAAATAATGTTTTAACCCATCGACTGCCAGGCCTCCGCCGGCAGTCGGGATGTGTCAATACGATCCGTTAGGCTTACTCGAACGTCAGGCGGGGGGTTGAACGATTAAACCTTTTAATCTAAGGGTCGTTGTGGCCGCGTATTGTAAAAGATGCAGCAGAAGGTTAAAAAGTAAAGTGAAAACTTCTTTAGCGGCGTTGTGCACTTTCTGGGATGGGTAGAAAATGTTAAACTCGCGTCAGGACACGTGACCTGATCGAAAATTCGTAAGACGGATGATGTAATATGTAATATAAATGGTTATGTTTGTGTACGATAGCGCAATAAATGAATATTGTATTTAACCACATAAATTATAGTACTTTAATACTGATAAATAAAGCTATTCGTGCAAAATTATTCCCTAACCATTCCAAAATATTCAAAAATGCACGACGTTAATGTTCAAGTTTTCACTTCTGCCCGCACTCTCGGAGTGCAACTCATTGTTTTTTTTTTTTTTAAGTGATTTCTTTGCTTAAGAACGTGATGGTTAATTGTATAGTTAGATCCATGGTTAGGATAGCGTCAGATAGGCAGGTTGTTTTATTTGTTAGTCCGGTTAAGCAGTTGATATCCCAAGTGTGTTAACTTGCTAGTGGTCATACCTAAAAAAAAGGTTGTTTTATTTCATAGACGCATTGGTATAATCAATCCTAGCATTTTCCCAACTATATTTTGCTACATTTGCAACAAAAAATAACGACTCAAATGTGCATAATTTGTTTATCTAACAAACAATCTCACCAATGTGGTATAGTGGTATGGTGTGGTAGGGTATCCTGTGAACCAGTAACTGGGTTTTAGAAGACAGTCGCTGCTTGTAAAATACTGGTGACTAGTTTGCACCTGGCACAAAAATCCGATCCCAACACAGTAAGGAAAATCCAAATGATGATGCGGTCAAAACGCATTTTAGGTGGCAACTCTCGTAATTTTACGAAACGTTCGCATTCTTGTCGCAGGAAACTGTCAAAAATACTTTCTCATTGCCCTATATTTTGTCAAGTTTTTGAGATTGATTGTCTAACGTGTATTGCATATATTATGTCACCAGAAAACTGCAATCGCTGTAAAATTTTAAAATATCGCGTGAATTGTAAACTATTATTTTCTTAGACACGGATATATTAGAAATGATGGGATTTATTGTATTCATTTTTTTCACGATTTTTTCATTTTATCGAGAAATTATAATCTATTGTAACCATCTTACGGAGTCTGCAATTTCGGTGGCATATAAACTATAGTGAATTCTAACGTTTTTTAGCATAAGAATTGGCATTCTGAGGCTCCTGACATGTGACATACTGTCAGTGCCGGTAGCGTGGCAAAGAAGATTATAAAACATTGTACGGGATTGACAAACGCTGATGAAATGTAACGTGACCAATCCTGTATATTTTGGCATTTCGACATGCCATCGCATTCTTTGATAAAATAGGACTAGAACCTCTGATCAGAGCAAACCTTCTTTTGTTTCTCTATTCTGGCTATTTGAGGGATAACGTTTTTTAAACGAGTTACGGAAAAAGGCAATTATGTGTGTGTTTGCGTGCAGTTGATCGGGAGTCGAGACCATTGCTGCCTTCCGCCTGGGCTAAATAATTGATGCGTATAAGTTATTACATTTTATTCAAACAGTTTTATGACAACGCCTTTTGGCCTAGAATTTTCTGAAGTTGAAAGGTGCTTTGATACAAAATTAATAATATTTTCAATCTACACGGAAAAAATGGTATTTTAGACATCATTATTATATCTAGCTGGGTTTTTAGGGTACCTAAAGGGTAAAACAGGACCCTATTACTAAGGCTCCGCTGTCCGTCCGTCCGTCTGTCACCAGGCTGTATCACATGAACCGTGATTGTTAGACAGTTGAAATTTTCACAGATGATGTATTTCTGTTGCCGCTATAACATCAAATTTAAGTCTCAAGCTCAGCGATTTTCAGTGTCAAAAAGTTATCAAAATCAAAGAGAAGTTAGAAGTGTTTTTGACTGCGACGCCGAATGTCCTATTAGCACTTGAAAACGGCCAGAGAAATAAGACCAAAAAGTAAAAGTGTGGTCTTATTTGAAATTAGGAACGTCCAACCGTAGCCACGAAGAAATACAAATATATTAAAATCGAAATTATACTAAGGGCCCATATTCCAAAACGTAAACTCCAACTCAACTCGAACTCTAAATCCCACATGAGCACGAAAATGTCAGTGTCACCCAATTATTTTACCCTTAAAGCGCGCAAGGTGACTATTGTCACCTAAATTCAGATACTGTTATTTTAAAGATTTTAAGCCATATTGCTTTAGTACTTCACGAGTTTTCACGAATTAGAAATTCACGACATGTTTACTACGCGTATTTTCACATGTCGTGAATTTCTAATTGACGTTTTTGTACTTGTGACGTATTAATAAAGTGCAAGCGGCGCATGCACGTCCGCCGGACGGGAGGGGCATTGCTTGCCCAACTACCGGCCGGTGCGGATGTGTGTGCGCTCCTTGGTGAAACGAGTGATGGGTAAACAAATGCAAAAACTTCAATTTATGACAAGCTCCAATGGTTTTGGAGTTCGAGTTGAGTTGGAGTTTACGTTTTGGAATATGGGCCATATAAATTTAAACTCAGGTAACATTTTGAATACAAACCCTTATTGTAATCTCATCAATTTTCCATGAAAGGTTAGGCAAAGGTACATTTAGTTCCGCGCCGTGCTTTTGTTTCGGATGCGACATGTCGCTTAATGTTCGAGCTTATAGGTCTATAATCAATTTAGGTAGTTGATGTTTTATCCTGTTTTGTACTTATTGTCAAATATAATATAGATGTAGTGCAAACGTGGTCACTTTCCCGACGTAACTTTGTTTCTGATCCTTAACTTAGTGAATTCTTGATTGAAGATGCGAATGCTACTTAAAACACGGGCAAAAAGAGTATATTTTCAGGATCGTAAGTTTATGTATGTATGTGTATCCACATATCGAATGGCAATACAAATTGCATTAACGTACAATGGCTGCCTCAAAGCAACTCATGAAATTTAAATCACTCGTTACGTTTCAGTGCAGATCACAGGTATACATGTACTACAGGTACACCTGACTGTGAATGATGTTCTACATAATCTTCATAAATACGTAACATCACTTGGAACAGTAACTGTGTAAGCAGAACGATACCCGTGGTATGTATAGACCTTCATATGTTGGTAACTTGCCCCGTTTTCCCATGACTAGTGTCCAGCAATATATCTTTTCCTTAACAAATTGCTGGGAAAATTACTGCTACGGAGATATTGAAGGTCAAATTCAAAGATTTTTTTACGAAATACAGTTTTAAATGTTACAACTTTAATATTTTCAGAACATTATTCTTGTAGGTAAATGCAGGTGCAGGGGGTACCTGCATTTACCTACAAGAATAATGTTTTACGAGTACTGCACGCTATCGTAGTGTAACCAAAAACTAAATAAGGTTCCCATGCTTACTTACTGGCTATTTTTACTTTGCTGTATGGTTTGCAATATTCATTTTGGCCGTGTCAGTCTCATGTAACTCATTCGGACTTCTCTACTTCAGATCAAAAAGTTCACTCCAAAGAATTAAATGGAATCAACTGTAAATTGCTCAGCTCATCTTCATCCATACATTATTCCCCTCCCTTTTAAGGTAACAAAACCCTCACACAGACCTCCAAAATCATAAATCACTCACAATATAAACAAAACAATGAAACGAACCACCTTTTCTTTTCTACCATAGGCTCACCGGAAGTGACCGTGCAGATCCAAAGAGAAACCGTCGTGTGACGTAATTTGTAATCTTCAGGCAGGGCCCATTGTCTCTGGTCCTGGTCCCAACATTATGAATTCACGAGGGGTGAGGCCAGTACCGAATGATTACGACCCTGTTTAGGAGGGTACAGAATAAACAAAAAAACATATTTTTTTCGCCCTTTGAAGCATTTTAATGTTGACATACGTATCTGTGTTGCTGGAAGCGCCTGAGGTGGGTCATATTTTGTGTGTGGATTTGTTTTTATTATTATTTTGGTTCCGTATGGAAAAATAGGAACCTTATAGGTTCACTCGCGTGTCTGTCTGCCTGGTTGGCTGTCTATCGGTCCATCTGTCACAGCCAATTTGATACGATTCTACTGGACCGACTCAGTTGCAATTTGGTATTTATAAAAACATACATATTTAATTCTGTGACCCTCGGTTTACGGTGACGGTTATGTTTTAAACGTGAGTAATTTCAGAGACAAGGCCTTTTCAGAATATGTTAATGTTCTCCAACATATAAAATGAAAGGGGTCAACGCAAGGGTTTTTCAAAAATATTCCATTCCGAAGTTATTAAAGAAAATACATGAAAATTGACTATTATCTCCTATCTATCTATCTTATCTAACCTAAACTACTGAGCCTAAAATTTTGAAAAAAAAAAATGCAAGAGATAGGTACTTACCTAATACTTATGACAAGTATAAAATTTTAAAGTAACATGTTAAAAAAATGAGATTCGTTCGGAATCCTTTGCGCGCCAGGCCGACTCGCACTTAGCCGGTTTTTTGATCCGTGTTGATTTGGGGTTAAAAAAGCCGCAGTTGGAGTTTTTTGGCACGAGGTTGGCAGCAGCCTGTAGCTTTGGGATAAACAATTTGATGCTGATCATCACCAACCTCCATCAATTCACCACAGACATTTCTTATCGCACAATATTTAACTTGATTTTTGGTCACTGGATTTCACGCTGTTGTTACCCTTAATTTGAAAAGTTATATAATTACTAGCTTTTTCCCGCGGCTCCGCCCGTGTGGATCCGACATCCACCATTATCGCGTAAAAAAGTAGTCTATGTAAGCCTTCTCCATATCCCAGGCTATATATCTGCCAAATTTAATGACGATCCGTTCATCCGTTTTAGCGCGAAAGCGTAACAGACAGACAGACAGGGTTACTTTCGCATAGCAGGTATCCTTGAAAGGCTTGCGTCCTTCTACTACCTGACCTGATGACAGACGATGACGAGATGTGGTCGACGATGGAGCACACTTGCCTTTTACCTCTTGACTTTAAGATACCAAGGTTACTCATCAGCAGGCAACAGGCTTACAGAATTTAAAATAAAACTATCTTAACGTATGTTTTTTTTAATTATTTATGAATGAGGCTAGCTCTTGACCTCGATCACACCTGATGGAAAGCGATAGATGAGGTCTATGATGAAGCGAGCGTGCCAAGAAGATGCCTTGAGGCACTGGTACTCCCACGCATCGACGAAACACAGGAAGGATTGGCCAGTCTTATAAGGTGTTAAATGAGACTGTCTAGGATGCGCCGAGCGCTCGGTTCAGTTGACTGTCTGATGGAACAAATTGCGCTACACGAGGAGGCTCCTTCATGCATCCCCAATTATGATAAAAAAATATAGAATCTGCTCCATTATAAGTCTACACGAGTCTTCAATTTTCGTGTAGACATGAAGATGATTAACTAAAACCTTCTGTGTCGTACCAAAAGCAACCATGTAATATTTTTAAACAAGAGACATTTTAATAGCTTCCCAAAGTTAAATGTTTTCTGGTTAAATAAAACGATAAAGTACAGAACGTCGTTTTTTTTCTAATTTCAGGTCTGTTACAATGTCGTCGCGAGCATTGTGGGACAACATTGAATAAAAATATTCGTTTTTGAGGGTTCTTTATGGGTAATTTGTGGGGTGGTTTGGTTTTCCCGAATTATCTGGGTCTAAAGGGTTACGTGTGATATTGGGCGTAAAGTAAACCTGTAAAGATAAGCATAGCAGAGGAGCAATTTTCGTATGTTTCGCGTTCGCATCGCAGTCGCAAAGTGTCATGACATAAGTTTCCTACATTGTGATAATTTTTTGGCATTGATTTTCGAGGGATTTTTGGTCACTGAGATTATATAGCGACTTGAATTTGTTTCGTATTATCATGACACCTGCTTTCACAAAAGCGGTTGGCATTGCTAGGTGTATACCTGTACTAAGTACTTTATTATTTTTAAAGCTGTTAGTTCTATTTTCGAGGAGCGGAGAGAAGCTCTTGGCTAAATGATAACAGCCGCACGGATCTATCTGCAAGGTTAAGCAACGCTTGCTATCTTAACATATCGAGATTCCTCCGTGCCTCGGAAAGCACGAAGCCAACAAATGTGACACCAGTCTTGCCAAGATGTACCGTGTTACCCAGTTAATGGATTGTGGAGGTTTAGTAGGCAGCCGCTCCACGTAAAATACTGCTGCATAATATTCAGCTAAATCCGGTTTGACTAAGAGCTGACCCCAATTAAGTTGGGAAAAGGTTAGGCAGATGATGTAGTTCCATTTTTGGAGCAAATATAGGCAAGGAAAGTTATAGTTATGAATCTGGGGTACTATAAGAGGTGAGGAAGACCAAAGAAACGGTGGATGTCCGATATCAAATAAATTGGTCAGTATAAGGGGGAGTATGATACACTGAAGTTATTATGCAGGGTACATACTTATGTACCCTGCATTATAACCCCCTAAACACCCCATCGAAAAACGCTCACAGTTTTTGCAAACGTTTTATGTCAACGCTAGTTTGATATATTTTCGAAGAACATTCTCCGATGAGACTTAAACAAAGCTCGTCAAGAGAAATCTTAGGGACACAGCACCAAAGTAACAATAGTACTAAACTTTCTAAAATATCTCTTCTAAAGCCGAAACTAAGTTAGTGCTAAGAAAACGTTGGAAGTCCTGAGGACTTATCATCTGCATTCAGTGCTTTTGTTACTTCATTGTCTGGCTTGTCATAATAAGATGATATACGGGGTAGCAGAAATAATTTAATAGGAGAATAGTTGTCGTCGTGGATTTACATGAGACAAATTTAAGGATTGCGTCGTGGAATGAAAATTATGTGAAGGAAATAAAGCACTATGATGCACGTTGAAAATATACGTACCAACACAAATAGGTCAAAAAAATGTATAAAACGATAGCGGAGAACTAACAGAAGAATTTATGTAACCTAAATTAATGAAGAGGTTAAATAGGAAACGATAGCGAAGCACTAACAGAAGAATTTATGTAACCTAAATTAATGAAGAGGTTAAATAGGAAACGATAGCGAAGCACTAACAGAAGAAGTTATGTAACCTAAACTAGTAAAGAGGTTAAATAGGAAACGATAGCGAAGCACTAACAGAAGAAGTTATGTTACCTAAACTAATAAAGAGGTTAAATAGGAAACGATAGCGAAGGACTAACAAAAGACGTTATGTAACCTAAACCAATGAAGAGGTTAAACAGAAAACGATAGCGAAGCACTAACAGAAAAAGTTATGTAACCTAAACTAATAAAGAGGTTAAATAGGAAACGATAGCGAAGGACTAACAGAAGACGTTATGTAACCTAAACTAATAAAAAGGTTAAACAGGAAACGATAGCGAAACACTTACAGAAGAAGTTATGTTACCTAAACTAATAAAGACTTTAAACAGGAAACGATAGCGAAGCACTAACAGAAGAAGTTATGTTACCCAAAACTAAAAATGAGGTTCAATAGGAAACGATAACGAAGCATTAACATAAGAAGTTATGTTACCTAAACGAATAAACAGGTCTGAGAAATTCTTTCATGATAGAAAGCTAGATGGTTTGATCGGACTGTTGTTAAGTGCCGTGTATATTGTAACCCTGAAAGATGCATGTCTCTTGTGGCAACAGAGGCGAAGCTGTGGAAAAAAATTTAGTCCCCAATATTTTTCTTATGAGTTTTGTTGTAATAAAGTACACAATGCTGCCAGTATTCTGGGCATGCTTAGGATGCCAAAGGGTATATATATATTTTAATGCATGTACTGAGTTAGAATTATGTAATCATATTTTGAAAATTAAAATTAAAATGTATAAAAATGCATGTATATTAAGTAAACTCTGAACGCCCAGAAGACAGTTCCTTGCAAATTATGTCCCATTTCTAAATTCGCATAATACGTTTAGCCTATCCAGACACTACGAAACAGGCCCCATCACACATTACTATTCATTTATGTAACAGACGGCCATCTTTCAATTTTATGAATCGTATATTTTGTTCAGTCAGCTGAAGCGTTGCCAGGAATACGTTGTTAACTCTATGACCTATACATCTTGGAGTTTTTAGTATGCAATGCGTGCTCGTTGCCAAGCCCTGCCTTTCAACATTGAAATATGATGTCGTTTTAAAGGAATTGCAAGTTTCTGAGACCGTATTTGTGGAGTGTCCAATTTTATAGTATATAATAAAATAACCTTTTCCAATACAACTGGCCTTAAGTCATCCTTTTAAGGAATGGGATTTATGGTAAGGATCCTCAAGATGTTCCAGTCAGTGTTCATTTATACTTTAATATTATAAAGAGGTAAAGTTTGTGAGATTGTAGGGGGTCATCTCTGAATCTACTGAACCGATTTCGAAAATTATTTTTTCAACACATTTGCTCAAAAAATGCATTTACGAAGCATGTATGCAATGTTCGAAAGTTAAAAATTATGCACCACACAATGGAGCGTGCGGCAAAGTAGGTACTCTCACCTAAGTACATATTTTACCGCAAACTCCGTTGTATAGCGCCGTGCGTATTCTTTACGGTTTTTTTTTTAATTTCCATAAAAATTACCTAATAAGAATTCCACCAAGGAGTTTCACATCACGAGAATAAATAAGCTGAATAATCGAACCTCCTTGGAAGCGCTTTTGCTGTATACGTTTGTCTCATTTTAATATTATAGAGAAAATGAGAGAAGATAAATAAAAAAAATAAAGTATGTGGTTCTAATTTTCACCACGCGCATGTGAAGCCCTTTGTAAATTCGCGCCATTTTCATATTAGAAACGTCAAAGATTGTTGCGACTTTCCGACTGATTTCTAGAGACAAAAAGTTTGTTTCATTACTTATTGTAATGTTTTCTCGCAAATGTGTCGAAAAACGTTGTATGACACACGTGCGGATTTGGTTTTTACAAACTCGTGACTATGGTAAGCCCTCGACTTCGTCTCGTGCTTACATTCGTCTACTCGTTTGTAAAAACCAACTTACCGCACTAATATCATAAATAACTATTGTACATGATAGCCACATTCATGAGGAAGGCTATAGGCTATACGGGAACGGGACATTCCAGCGGTAACTGGAACAAAGTCGCCGGTAAAGCTAGTGGCTAAATAAATAGCAGCACAGGTCGGCCTTCTAGTTAAACCAACGCAACGAGGTCTATCTGTGGATGGGCTACTCCTGAACGTAAACTCATCGGTTCGTTCTTGGATTGAAAAATGTTATTCGAATTTTTGGAATTTCTAAGCAGCAGTATGAATTTGTGAATGGTTGATGGTATTCGCCTCGCTGGGATATTGAATGACGATATCATAAAACTTGATCCAGGAAATACGTGTTTTTGAATAAGCCTAACAAGTTTGTGAAAAAAGTATTATTGATTTAGAATCTTCATTACACGTGCTAGGTTTCTATCACGATGTTTTCTTCACTTTTGTAATTTATGAGTACGTAATGTACGGCCAAAGTTCAGGTAAAATATGTCCAAAACAGCAGATTTTTGGAGGCTTATACTGAATTTGATTCTCCATATTTTATTTTTTTACTTGCATTGAAACCTAGATATAGTGCATAAGATACCTTTTAGTTCAAAAAAGTCAAAGATAGATGTGTTACTACGGCATAATCACGTACGAGCGTTTGTATGAAAAGTATGACGGGTTGGCCGCTCTTAACTTCATTACCCACATGTTGGAACAAACGCAAGAAACAAAAACGTATAACCTCTTACCGACCCTCTTGAAACCATTTAGAATGAGATATAGAAATCTCCATAAAAATGGAAGATGTATTTTTCCCCTTCTCTTAAAGACACATTGCCTCAATGTACACGTGACAAAATGACGCCCTGAACGATGAGCAGTCATAACCCATAATGTTTTATTATTATAACCCTATACACCGCAGAGTAACTGGAAAATTGATATACAGGTTGATCCAGAAGGTAAAAGGTGGGTTCTGTAGCTGCTATACAATAAAGAATTGTAGCGGCATTCATGCCGCCACAAAAATCAACGTAGCAGAATCAACATCACAACAAATGAGACTCGCAGCGCCATCTATCTCGACAAGCTGCGAACTAACTACAAAATCCTAAATCGCGATATCAGAGTTTACCGTGCGATTAGAACATATGCAAAGCCCGAATATCAACTCTCGGGCAGTTGCCCACCAGACAAACCAACCGTCTGGTCGGAAGATCCTCTCTTTCCAGTGGAGGTATGTGGGACTTTACTCTCCGTTCCGCTACCTCCAAAGAATCAATATTAAAATAAAAAAATATTGACTTAAAACTCTTCCTTGAGGAAGGTCTCAGTATAATGAGTGGAAACTCGCACCACGAACGACTTGAAATTCGTGTTGTGGCACGACTTCAACTTCTCGACCCTTAAGGTCCAGCTGGACTTCGCTCGAACATACTCCACGACCTCATAAACTCAAAAAAAAACACGCAAAAATACACGCGTCCTGCAGGTAGGCTATAAGACCTAAGCTGTGAAAAAAACGTTGCGAAATGGGATATTTTTAAATGCACATCTGTATAATATTTCAGCACACTAGGTAACTCCACTAATTTACTGAATGCATATCAGAAAAAAGAATGCTGTGCAAAAAAACCAATTGATTAACTGAACATCTCTTACAAAAAACCTAAAAATTCGCCCAAAACGAGATGACCTTTTTTATCGAATTCACACCAAAAATGATTTAAAAACAAAAATACGAACTGTTTATCAAAAATACTAACTTGCACTCTAAATTGTACTTCCCTGAAATAGCAGGTGGTTATCATGGTTATAATAGTAGCCGGTCATTGGGCACCCTGACTCGGACAAGTTAGGTTAGAAGGGGATGGCGGGGTCAAGTGAGCGAGCGAAGCGAGCGAACAGACTCCGCCGTCCACTTCGTGGTTATTTTTTTTTAAAACACCCAGAAATAGGTACCTATCATTTGCCAAATATTCGTTCAGTAAAACAGTTCTGCAAATACCATTAAACAGTATATCTAATATGATTTATTTAGTGTGCATAATTTGTGTGCAAGTCAGTATTTTTGATTTAACTTTGAAATATTTTGTTCGAAAAAAGGGAAAATACAGATATCGATTTAATTACATGCCGACCGAAATCACGCAAATAGTCGGTTATATTGATATTTATATATACATATACAAAATACATAAAAAATAACCTACCCCTAGCCCACAGCCTTCATCTTAATTTATGGCTACAGCCGCTTCACTTCACTTCACAAAATACAAAGGTTTAGTTCTCATCCCTCCCACTTTACATAATCTCAGTCCTCTGTCCATTCTACATAACTAATCTTTGTCAAAAAACCTTTTTTCCTTACCATCTTTTACTAAAGACAGGTCTCGGGACTCAAGGGAACACTTAATTTTACTTCTAGGATTAATGACGCTTATTTTAAACGACATTTTGTTCTTTAATAAGTACTGGATTTTCTTTTGGAGGAATTCCAGTGGTAATGAGGTTTAGGAGTTTGTATTAAATATATACTTTCTGGGTTGAAAGGCGGCTGGTGTTAAAGCATTTGTTTTGTCCGTGCTTAAGAGCGTTTACGACGTACGGCATTTCATACAAACTTTCAAGTCCTTATTTTTCGAAATGATTGAACCAATTTTAATAAAACTTCCTACGCATATGCAGGACTCATTGTTCTAAAAAGTTTTCAGAGAATATTTTCGACAAACAGTGTCAAATTCAGCTGAATTCGACCGATTCTAATTTTTCTATAGTAACAGAGATTTCCAATTATATTTTTAATAAGACATTTTGAAAATGCTCTCTGATAAATTTAACCTCTGTATCCTGATTAGGCGTGTGAACTTGAAAAAGCATCCGGTTTTGGCGAATTAGAATATGATTAAATGTTTTTTAATTGATCGTTTATTTGATGAAAAAAAATATTTTATTTATTTTTTTATTTAAACTTTATGTACAATAGTGGTACATGGGCGGACTTAATGCAACAAGGCATTCTCTACCAGTCAACCAGAAACATCATCGCTTTCAATCAGGTGAGATTGTGATCACACGCGAACTCGAATCTCTATGTATAATAAAAAAAGACATTGATATCTAAAACAAATGTACCTATTCAGTTTACTTCCAAAAGCGTTCACACTATTGGAAGAAACAATTTAGTTTGTCGATATTCGTTTTAGAGCGGATCTGACGATAAAAGTGCAGAGAAAATGCATTTACAGTCCACAGAGATTTCGTTTCGGTTTCGATATCTCAGATAATCCTAATCTAACGGATTTTTATTGAAACTGTTTTGAGGTGGGATTTTGAGTTGCTATCCATAGTAGGTACGAGTTTTTCTGTATCACTAAAGACAATGAATAAATATGACATGTTTCGTATATTTACTACCAAAATCGCAAACATTTTAGTAGGTGTATTTCAGATTTTGTCAGTTACGGCCAATACTTATATGTAACTAGCTTTTTCCCGTGGCTCCGCCCGCGTTTATGTCAGTTATCGCGTAAAAAGTAGCCTATGTCCTTTTTTATATATCTGCCAAATTTCATGAGGATCCGTTCAGCCATTTTAGCATGAAAGCGTAACAAACAGTAACTTTTGCATTTATAATATTAGTAGGGATTGGCAGCAAGACTATTGCCATCAATTGGACACAAATCCTTACTTTTGGGTTGCTCCAGCGAAAGTTATGTCAAAACCAAACTAAACTTTGCCCAACCTGGCAATCAAACCCAAAATCTCAAGTAGTACCGCTTGCAACCACTAAACTGAGGCAGTTATGCCCCCAAAAGCAAGTGATGCACGTGCCCACGTTCTACTCTCTAAGCCCAAAGTCCGTAGTTTCGGCCTTAGTGTCGGGCGTTTTCCACTCCGTATCACCTACGGACTTGCGATTAGTCCCGAACCCGAACTAAGAACAACCGTCAAATCGTGTTGTCATTCGTTCTTAGTTCGGGTTCGGGATTAATCGTTAGTCCGTAGGTGATACGGACTATAAAACGCCCGACACTAAGGCCGAAATTGCGGACTTCGGGCTTAGAGAGTAAACCCCAGAGCTTGCCAGGGTTATGCAAAGGAGGAACACGGATGGGTTTTATTCGGTAAGAGTCTGACACTACCTTCCAATCCACCCAGAGCGGAAGAAGTCATTTGATGATTTCCATCCATCAATTAAAAAAAATGTGCCTACGTTAAATGAGAAGGGACTGTCGCCCAGCGGTGAGATAATTTAAAGCTGGTATTCTGCTAACAGTCCTCGACCTGGGAATAGAACCTTGACCGCTAGACCAAACAACGAGGCGGTCAAATGTAAAGTCCAAAAGGGGTAACACTATTGCCAAATGTAGTTTTGTTGGTCAAAGTTTATTCAGTGAAGATTTAAACATAGTTACAACTAACTTCTGCCCGCTGATTCGTCCGCGAGATTAATATTTTTATGGGTTTCATTTTTTTATGCTCGGAACTCTAAATTTTTCTAAATCCAGACATAACATACCTTATATACTTTAAACCGCATCAAACTATCTGCCAGTGAAAGTCCCATCCAAATTGGCCAAGCTATTTCAGAGATGAGTCGGAACAAACAGACAGACAGGCAATCAAAAAGGTTTTTATAAAAAAAAAAAAAAAAAATAAAAATGTTTATTTCATCAACTTATACGTTTTACATAATTTGTGTGTGGAAGCACCTTTTAAGCAACGATATGCTTGTGTTAGGTGGTTCCGCTCTTCCAGTTTGCAATAACTAAGTATAAATGCTGCGAGATAAACAAAGGCAAGTAATCTAAAATAAGCATGCAGTGGACGATGGGCGAAATAACAACGCGCGCGGTGTAATAAGTGTGTCTGCGTGTGTGTGTGTGAGTGTGTGTGAGTTGGTGTGTGAGGATGTCAGGGGTGTGTGTGAGTCATTTGTGCTTTGTCTGTTTTGGGGTCAGCCCTACGACTATGTCTTGGGGTCGGAAGACACTGTAATCAGTATCTTCCACTAACTGTAGGAGTCCCTAGTGATCAGTCACGTAGCAGTTTGCAATATTGACTCGACTTCTACGTAGCTTTTGGTTGCTAACCACTGTGTGAGGGTCTTTCGACAGTCACGGAGATTCATTGGGTAAATGCCTAATTCTTTGTTTAGAAAGTTATAAATGTGGGCCGACTGTCTATTATATTGTCTAGCAGCGAATTTGGTGTTAACAGGTGTAAGTGGAGCTACTCTGTTCCTCCTCCTAACCACTGTCTTGGAAGGGACGAAGGAAAGTGACTTGTGCTTTTTCAGGGCTATCTGAAGGATGTATAATTTCCTGACTGATAGGAGGTTTGAGTCTAAATAGAGACTTTCTGTGGGGTATCTGAGTGGCTTGAAGAACATGACTTTAAGAAGGGCCCTTTGTGCTCTTTCAAGTTCTAGAAATTTGGTCTTGGTCGCTCCACCCCAGACTGGTAAACAATACATTAGGATAGATTGACCCAGGGAGACGTAAATTTGGTCGATCAGTTTTTTTGTCGCAACGTGCCGTAGTGTTTTAAAAGTCCAGATCAATTTCCGAACTCTATTCATTATAAGCTCTACGTGGAGGTGCCATGATAGTCTTTGGTCCAACATTACTCCCAAGTATTTGGTGTGAGTTACTTTATTTATTGTTAGACAAGAGCAATCATGGCAAGAAGGGTTGGGGCAGTTATGGATTTTTGTTATAATAATTATCGTAAATACTTTAATCGTGCATTTAGTAAAAAGCTGTTATTTTGATATTACAAACAAACACATCAATTTTATTTATGTGTATAGAAGATGTACAGATGTATTGATATACAGATATACAAATAGCAACAGGTCTCCGTTATAGGGGACCGCAGAACTAATAAATGGGTTTAGTTAATACCTCGCTTCTCTTAGTTAAGTTTTTAATTACAGACAGGTAAGCAAGGTTGCAAAGCACTCGACATTTACCCGCTTTTAAATGTTCTTACATTTAAATTCTTTTACTTGGAACTCGGATACGGGTGGTGGAAGGAATTTAATTTATGGCGTGGGTGGAAGGTATTTTTATCTACAAATAAAAATAAATAAACACTATACAGGGTGAGTTAATTCATTGGTTGTATTTCAGAGAGTAAAAATACTCATGAATAGGGATGATATATTTTACGAGTGAATATGAATCAAATCTATACCCAGCGAAAGGTTGTTAGTGTTTTACAAATAACCCTGTACGAACATACATAAAATATGTATACAAATATCCGAATTGATAACCTTCTCCATTTTTGAAGTCGGTTAAAAACAATTGTCTGGCATTTTGCTGAACTAGACCAATTCTGAGCCGTGAGGCACACTATGTTATTGATATAAAATTACATTTCTTTATTTTTGTTCTATATTGTGTGTAACATCTGCCTGAGCAAAAGGAGCTTGTTTTCTTTCTTGCTTTGAATTTTGGAGACCCTTTTTTTCTCACCCTTTTTTCTTTTTTTTTTAAGGATGGGAAGTCATCAAATGACCCCTTCCGCTCTGGATGGAGCGGGAGGGAGTGTCAGACTCTTACTGACTACAACCCATCCATGCTCCTCCTAGTGCCTTTTACGTTCCATGGCCGCGGTAACTCTTTCGAACAAAATCCGCAACCCTGGCAGGTTTTTTCTCACCCTTGTTATCCATTTTCATAAGATATCGTACTGCCAATGTACCGTACACAATTCCATTCCACTACTATTCTCAAATCAACATAACACAGCATCCACTCCGTACAAAAGTCAACATAGCGCATTGCATCGATAGCAAATGAAATTAACTTTAAAAAAATGTTGAACTCCTAATTCCTTTGTATTCTGTAGCTCCAGGATTTCTTGAAAACTCCTGGAAGTGGATTCAGTACGGCGTGTTTACATAATGAGTGCTTCCTTTGAGAACTTTCCTGAGATCCAAATAAAAATATTTGTAGAGCAAGTCTTGCAGGCTCTTCAAAACTTCAATGTTAGCTCAGTTTTTTTTTTTTGTTTAGCTAAGTACTACGATGTCTGCTGCTGGAAAAGTGAGTGAGTAGGTATGTTCTGTAGTACTTGAGGCATTATGGTATTATGAAAATTTTGCTTAGCTTCCAAAATATTTAACTACATACATCCATTCTTACCTATATTTATCCATATTAATATTATAGATGTGGAAGTAATTCTTATGTCGCTCCGTCGGCCTATCTTTGTCTTACCTGTTAACGGTTTAAATGCTGAACGGCGTTTCCAAACGTCTTTTATAATGCGCACAGCAAAGGAGTGGAACTCTCTGCCTGCGTCTGTGTTTCCAAAAGTGTTTCCCTAATCTCTTCAAAGTTAGAGTGAACAGGGTCCTTCTGGGTAAGCTCGCTCCATCGTAGACTTTGTCTCTGTCATATCTGACATTGACTAGAGTCAAGAGCAAACCCATCACTAATAAAAAAAAAAAACGGATTTGGATGAAACATGACACGGATTGAGTATCTGTCAAAAAAACCTCGATTTCCATACATTTTTAATAAGATTTCCCCCTGAACAAAACCATGTGTAAACATCGTATCGGTGAACTCTGAGAAATTCCTACACAACCAATGACGCCTACGCACACACGTATTCAAAACATCTGCAAACCCGCCAAGGGGCGATAAAGTCGACCGTCCACTGCTAGGTGTTTTTTTATGGACAGAAAATCATCAAATGACTTCTTGCGCTCTGGGTGGAGCGGAAGGGACTGTCAGACTCTTACTGACTAAAACCCATCCGTGTTCCTCCCCATGCTTTGTGTTCCAGGGCCGCGGTGACTCTTTCCAACGAATTCCGTAATCCTGGCAGAATGCTAGATATAACGCACAAAATCACCGACCGACAGCGACTGAAGATACCATCCATACTAATACTCAAATTATAAATGCAAATATCGCTATCTGTCCGTCTGTTTCCTCTCCACCTCTTCTCGGCTGAACGGATTGGAATGAAACTTGGCCTACGGGTAGACCGTATCCTTGAATAACACATAGTAGACTTTGCTTGTTCCTTGGAGATAATTTTCGACTTACAACCGGGCAAAGCCGCTGGCAGAATCTGCTAATAAAATATTCGCGCTCGCAATATACATGTTGTACAAGTTTCGGCTGCCATAAGCTTAGTCCGACTATCACTAGCTGACAATTCTGTCTTTGGCGGCGGCAAATATACATGAGTAATGTTTATCAAAAGTCCCTAAAATAAATAAAGAGAAAAAAAAATATATATATACATGAGTAGCTTAGCTTTAGGATGCTATGGAGAGTAACCTTAACATATGATATTTTGGACGATACATACCGCTAAATGTCAGCATAGCTTCAGGCTAACAGAAAATAGATCTATTTTCTATGGAATCTACTCTGTAGGTAAATTTCTGAACACAGGAAAGGACGAAGAAGCGGTCCGCGGATGGAAAATACGTTGAATGTGGCAATTGTAAAAACTCAAAGGTACGATTATTTTATGCCAAAACTAGATTTTAAAACAACACTGCAATCAAATATATTTTTCATTGTTTGCGAAAAAACTGTTAAAGAAAAATAAGTGAATACTAAGACTTATAGGATTTTTTTAAAATTAAGTATTCGATTCCATTAAATATTTTTTATTATTAAATAAAATAAGAAGACCTATAAAAAAATCAGCTGGTCCCTACATTTATTTTCGTCTAACTCGTCAAACTGTAGGGACCAGCTGATTTTTTTTTCGCGATTTCAGGTTGGGTCCCATAGTAAAAGTTGTTCATAATTATGAGTACAATGACCCCTCAAGAGGTTGGCAGATATTTTTATAGCACCTTATATATTGTACAAGTCACCGCTTTTGTTTAGTTCTCTAAGGTATTCGCAATACTTGACATACATTTTTATATTTTATTCAATACGACAAAATGTCTAGAATGCACAAGAAACAAGTCTAAGGACCATATTCCAAAACTTAAACTCTAACTCAACACGAACTCCATCGGAGCTTGTCATAAATTGAAGTTTTTGCATTTGTTTGCTCATCTCTTGATTACGAATACGTCAATTAGTCAAGAGGCCCTATAGTCCAATCAACGAGGATATTAGTTGTATGGAGACTTCCGAATAATTCTCCCGCCTATGAAAGAATCATGACCATCAACGGTACTGGTTTTTCTCATGCATCAAGATAAAAATTATATTACAATTATTTTCTTTATTTTTGAAGTCATTCTGCAATTAGAATGCCAATTTTGTATAGGGGTTTATTTTGTAAACTTAATAAGTTATGAAATTCTTTTGATAAAATGAATTACCTACTGCCGGCTATTCTTACGTTAAAGTGTTGCCATAATCAAAATAAGTAAATGTATTGACAACTCTAATCGATTTTTTTTGTATACGATTACACATTAATATAAATGTAAAGTCATTGGAAAGGTAAATCGCGGGGTTTTTGAGAGATGGAGATGATACTACTGTGGTGTGAAATAATTAGTATTTCACACACACAGTAGTCGTATTATTTTGCTTTCAAAACTTTTTAAAGCAATTTCACTTTGTTGGCTAACGATACATTATGAGTGATTGCATAGATTTTTTTTTAATTATCTTGCTTCGGTTTGATATAAATCGAACCTTTTTAATAAATTAATGATTATAGAACTAAATCAGTCATTTGAAATAATTGTGTCGAGTGAATTTATTCGATTAATCAATTTTCATTTAAAATCTAAAGTGGCAACATTGGTGTTGGTGTCTCAAATTGAATTGTCATTGTCAAAAAGTCCAATGTCAATTACGCGTGGTGCATGCTAAGTTTGTTCATAGCGATTTAGTTCATAGGAAGTTTTCACTTTGTTTGAAGTTGTGTGTGATTCGTATTTTGTTGTACTGTTTTAACAGGAAATATAAAGGCAAGGTACTGATTTATTTAAGTCTCTATCCCATCAGATATGCTAATTAATCTGCTCTCCAAACTACGACCTATAAACTTACCTCTATACACAACGGATATTTCTATTTTGAGGTTAAGTTACGTTTTCTAAAAAAACTTGGAAATGCGAGTTTTGATTCCAAAATGGGAATTGTAGATGGTTATTTGGTTAATTTATAAACCATCTAAAACAACTTTGGAATTGACGCAACTCTGTACCGTGGTCCATATTGTCGTGGTCATTCTCCTTTGGCATGTGATGAAATTAGGTGATACAGATTACAGATGTACAATAATCCAACATTTTTTTTTACGAGAAGTTAGGTTATTTTACCTAAACCTGAAAATTGCTTATGAGGCTCTGTGAATATTTCCTCAGGCTGAAATACTTTCTGTTTACGTATGAATGTACTAGTTAGAATAAGTATGTACAGGAATCCAACATTTTTTCGACTTCGGTGATACCCCAAATTTAACTTTTAACATTTTGCACTATAACTTCCGCCGGAAAATTGCTCTGCCAATTTTTATGTTTTCATATGTCTTTATGTCCCTAAATACATAGCTTTGTTTAGTTATCCAAAAGATTTTCCTTTTTAAACTTGTATTTTTTATTTTTGCTTAATTACGTAATGTGAAAAAATCCTCCGTCCATTTTTATACCTTTATTAGTCATATGATTTTATATTAAAACAGATTTATCAATAATCCAACAAATTTTCCTTTAGGCAGAACATTTTTTTTTCATTTTTGCTTTATTGAGTCACGTGAATAAGTACTCAGGTTAATTCAATGAGTGTACTAAGTTATGAGTCGCTATATTTTAATAGATTTTCTAATAAGCCAATGGAAATTCGGCCTAATACTAAAGTTTTTACAATCTCAATAATTGCATTGCCGACCGTCGGCTAGCAACGATGGTCTAAGGTAACGGCGAGTTGTGTGTGTTGGCTGTGTAATAAAAAAAAAGTAATGTTATACTGGGGTTTGTTGAAGTGACAAAAAAAAATACAATCGAATTGAGAACCTCTTCCTTTTTTCAAGTCGGTACAATTTTCAGTGAGCTTATACGTTTTCTCATTTAGGCGCAGCGATATGTTTTCGGGTTTACGAAAAAGCGCGGTTAATTGAAAATTTTGAATATTTTCTTAAATCTAATATTCTATCACAAATACGCACAAATTAACCCATTTGAACCCAAATACAAACCTAGCAGCAAAATTCTGGAAAAAACTTTATTAACGTATCTATTGCAGTCTAGAAAGACATTTTATAAAGAAAAAAAACCTTCCTTTTGCATTAGAAAAACACCATACCAACTCAAATAGGGCCAATGGGCTTATGCATAGTATTGTTTAAAACATCCTTTTTAGATGCACAATGTTTTAATGCATTTTTTACATTGCCAACGTGCTTTCGTGTGGCATTCGTTGCATCGTAGCTGGCTTGACAGATTCTGGGGGTAAATTCCACTCATTTGGTAGCGCAAGATGTGCGCTGACCCTTGGTACCTATAGCAAATCTTTTGAATAAATTATTATTTCACACGTTTCGGAGATTTTACCAAGAGTTATTTTATGTTTAAGTGTATTAGTGTTTTCTACAGCTTAATTAAATTGTATTGGTGGACGCAGATGCTGAAAAAAATTATAAGCTAACTGGTACACCTTTGGACAATACTTTTTTTTCTTAACTCGAAATCTCCTTAACTTTTTGAACATTTTTCCGCATAGTTTACAAAGTCCGTTTATTTTAAATCCATACAATTTAAGAAATAAAAATTCTTTAGAAATAGGTATAAGCGAATGTCTAAACGCCGTTGTACAGTCAACCGCACATCAGGTTATACGAAACTGTCAAAGGACAGAAACTATAGAACTTTGCCCCACTATCATCTCTTCCCAACTATATTGGGGTCGGCTCCCAGTCAAACCGAATTCAGCTGAATACCGGAATTTTACGTGGAGCGGCTGCCTACCAGACCTCCACAACCCATGTAACTGGGTAACACGCAACAAAATAAAAAATATATAAATAAAAATTTCTAGGCAAGAAAGAGAAGAAGGTGTCAGATTTTTCTGTTGACAAACCGTTGACAAAAGCAAATGTAGGAAGCGAAAAACAATAAAAATACACACTTAAATAAAAGACTTAACTTAAGCTAAAAATAATCTAAAATATGGCGTCGAAAAATTCCTCCGCATCGCAGACCACTGGTAATGTACCCAAAAGGCTGGCAGCATTGCCACGTCATATGGCAATGATTATCCTTTGTCTCAGGTAAAAGCCAGCCGTAGGGTCACGCGAAGTAGCTCGCTGTCCGATCAGGTCAGGCCAGAGTCGACGGCGCGTTTCACTCCAAACGCCCCGAAAAGAGCAGTCAGCAACGAAGACGGGGCCCGCCAGGGCCAGAGCCTGCCAGGGTTGCGGAATATGTTCGAAAAAGTTACCCTGGAAAGAAAGGCACTAGGAGGACTAAGGGTGGGTTTTAGTCAGTAAAAGTCTGACACTCCCTGCCGCTCCACCTAGAGCGGGAGGGGTCATTTGATGATTTCCCATCCTAAAAAAAAAGGGTCTCGCGAAGTGTCAACTAAGCGTCTTGACAGATCTTTAAACAAGTAATGAGCACTCGGACCCCACGATTCATTAAATTAATTTTCATTAATTTACATTTTCTGTAAATTGCTGGGGCGGGATCTGGCATTGTCTTTTCTCCAAGTGATTTTAAACCTTAAGAGCGTGTATTCGATTCGCGACAAAAACTTCATGTTTTTTTAATTTTTCAAGATCAAAATCGTAATTATGTGAGCAGATTATTTCACAGAATATTACGGTTTTAGAAAGATTAAGTTTTAATTTACTACACTACTCTGAAAAACATAATTTTTGTTGACACTTTTAAAAAGAACAGTTAGCGTTTGACAAAAATGGACGCCAGAGTTATCTTTCAGGACGAATACAACCATTGTAATGTGCTAAAATATTTTATATTATACGTTTGTCCAACTGAATATGTAGTCTCAGAGCGCACTTTATAGCTCAATTACAAAAATATGGCTATTTGTATTTAAAAAAATATATAGAAAATCGGTTAACTTTAACCATTTTTTTTTAACAGTGTTTTACTATAAACATAAACATTATAATAATTTTAAGAAAATAAAGGTATTGCTAAATATCCTGGTTTTTTGTCAGTCCTTTTATGTACTCATTTATTTTACACGATTATTTTAAAAACACTATAAATCCCCGCGCGTAATCGATTACCGATCCTGGACCCCAAGTCTGCTTTCGTAAATTCGTCATTCCAACACGATCCCATTGTCATTTTGCAAAAAGTTCGTAATCTGCTAAATTCATAATGGTCAATCATTGGTCGGTCAATGGTCTCGTAATAGAATCATGGTTCTAAATATTCAATGTCTTTGAAAAGCAATGACTGCACAAGGACGTTCTAATGGTAGGTCACTGATCAAAGGAACTGTCAAAATTTTAGCAGATTAGGTACCGGATATGTCTGTCAGTCATTTGTCATTATATGTACGAGATTACCATTCTATGACATTTCTTTCAATGGGAGGGTCAGTGGTTGACCATTGGAAAGTCATAATGACGCTTTTATATTATTAGATTATCAAACTTGTCAAAATCAACAATTATGAAATCAATGGTAGACCATTCTGACACTATTGTAATAGCAGACTTGAGGGTCGTGCCGGGCCCTCCCAGCGACTCGCGAATCGAATACACACTCTTAAAATGTTGAAGGTTAAGTTCAAAATCAATTGAGAAAATTGGTCAGTTTTTGGTAACTTGATGTGCTGTTGACTGTACACACGTTGTGCATATTTGTAGAAAAATATTTGTAATAATATCGGTAGCCATCAAACTCCCCTACATTACTACATTACTATTTTCAGTCAAGTGATGGCCAACCCTTCGCTCTAGCTTATAACAGTGAAATATCGTAACAAATATTGACCGTCCGAAAATTTGTTGGATAATTGATAAATATGTTTTAATATAAAATCATGACTAATAAAGGTATGTTGCGATTGAATTTATATTATTGAGATTGTAAAAACTTTTGTATTAGGCCGAATTTCCATTGGCCTATTGGATAATCTCATACACGTATTGAATTAACCTGAGTACTTATTCACGTGACTCAATAAAGCAAAAATGAAAAAAAAATGTTCTTCCTAAAGGAAAATTTGTTGGATTATTGATAAATCTGTTGTAGTATAAAATCATATGACTAATAAAGGTATGAAAATGGACGGAGGATTTTTTCACATCACGTAATTAAGCAAAAATAAAAAACATAAGTTTAAAAAGGAAAATCTGTTGGATTACTGAACAAAGCTATGTATTTAGGGACATAAAGACATATGAAAACATAAAAATTGGCAGAGCAATTTTTCAGTAGAAGTTATAGTGCAAAATGTTAAAAGTTAAATTTGGGGTATCACCGAAATCGAAAAAATGTTGGATTCCTTTACATACTTATTCTAACTAGTACATACATACGTAAACAGAAAGTATTTCAGCCTGAGGAAATATTCACAGAGCCTCATAAGCAATTTTCATGTTTAGGTGAAAATACGTAACTTCTCGTAAAAAAAAATGTTGGATTATTGTACATCTGTAATCTGTATCACCTAATTTCATCATATGCCAAATTTCATAGGCGGGAGAATTATTCGGACCACATAAGCCCCGTTGATTGGACTACTAGACAATGTGCTATTCGATTAGCGAATGCGACTGTCAAAATGCCAAAATGTAGGAATTTGATCACGTGACATTTCGATAGCATCTGTCAATCCCATACATTTTTAACGTATTGACAATCGCCTCCGCCACGCTACCGCTGACAGAATGTCACTTGTCTAGAGCCCAAGCTTTCATAGACATTTTGGTGCTCATGTCGGACTTGAGTTGGAGTTTACGTTTTGAAAGAAAAAGAAAGAAAGAAAGAAAAAGCATTTATTTTGTCACAAACGCAGGGCACACACAAACAATAGTGACACAGGAAATAAAAAAAAAAGAAAGAAGCAAAAAAAAAAAATACCTAATAATAATTACTCAAATAAACAGTACAAATTTGTGTGCCTAAGAATACTTGGACAAAAGTAGGTAGTTAAAATATTTTTGTTAAAAAAACCAGTTATATGCAGATTGGCGGATGCAATATCGATTTATTTCCACCAGTCGAATATGTCGCGAGGAGAATTTCAACCGGACACGATTCTCGAAGCAAATAAAGCGATATCCGATGTTAAGTTACGTCTTTTCCTTTCTGTATGATAGTGCAATTCGATTTTTGAGAAAGAGAGATACGAGTAAAGGGTGTTCTAGAAGACGTGGTCATGTTTACGGGTGGTGTTCTGTATCTGCTTTACAATTAAGAAAAAATATAAAAACCCGACCTCAAAAACGACCAAAAAATTCAAGAAAAATTACTGCTGAAGCCATCTGTTGCAGTTTGTGACGTTTATTTATTTCAACCACAGATTTGATGCCAGCAACTGCTTAAAACTTGAAAAGTGTTTTTTTTCAAACCAACTTCATAAAGTCACTTAGTCACTTAGCCACTTAGCTTTATAATTTTATGTGGACGACATGTTGCTGCTCAGTGCCTCAGTCTGTGGCCTGAGGAAACTGGTGAGTGTGTGTGAAGGATACGCCAATGCTCATGGCCTGCAGTACAATGTACAAAAGAGTGTCGTTATGGTGTTTGGGGCTGGTGGGAAATGTCCAGAAATGGTCCTCCTCCAATAAAAATAAATGGTGTACCGTTGTCGTGAGTGCACTCGTTCAAGTACCTTGGGCATATCTTGACCTCTACCCTTAGAGACGATGACAACACTGAGAGAGAGAGCAGAGGGCGCTGTCGGTCAGAGCGAATATGATTGCCCGCAGGTTTAAGCGTTAGAAGCACGCTTAAACCTGCGAAAGTTAAAAAACACTTTTTAGAACCTTCTGTTCCTCATTTTACACCTGTAGCCTGTGAGTACATTTTACGCAGAGATCGTACAGTGCCCTTCGCGTTCAGTATAATAATGCTTTCAGGGTGCTGATGGGACTGCCTCGTTTCTGTAGTGCATCAGGGATGTTTGCGGAAATGCTATACTGACCAAAGCTTGCACTGACTGGACGGGTCCACTCAAATCTGTGTGGTTCTTTCCTCAAAAGACCATAGCGCATCAGGGATGTTTGCGGAAATGGTATACTGACCAAAGCTTGCACTGACTGGACGGGTCCACTCAAATCTGTGTGGTTCTTTCCTCAAAAGACCATTTCAGATACTGATCTGCATGATCCTCATATCGTATTGTGAGTGTGGGGACCATGCAGATCGCTATGATAGGGGTTAATTTCATGTTAGTCAACAATGTCTGGCAGTTTGAGTTTTTTTTTTATGCGGCCTACCCAAATGTCCTTACTTTGGTATTGTTCGTCAAATCGTTGAGCTCCTTAAAGTTCTAAGTTTGAGCTCCACAATAACTGACAAATGCTTGCACTGTCTGGACAGGTCCACTCAAATCTGTGTGGCACTTTCCTCAAAAGGCCACCTCAGACATTAACCTACATGGTTCTCGTATGATTTGACCAGTACAATTTGTATGGACTTCAAAAGAGACTGTGACCTCTGAGTTTGATTCGGTGTTTCTTCTCAGGGTAGTCAGCTAGGAAACACCGGCCTCATCTAGCTTAAAATGACCAAAAAATATTGACGTGTAAAAGTGTTATGTTTAACGTACTTACAAAATAAATATCATTTATCATTTATAATACGTATTGATTGCTTTTATGCATTGATGCGTAAAAGATGTGCGTCCTTGGTGCGAAAGTACTTCTTGGCAAGACTGGTGTCAGATTTTCTGGCTTCTGACAATCCGTAACGACTGCCAAAGATCTACAAATGATAGCCGGGACCAACGGCTTAATGTGCTTTCCGAGGCACAGAGAAGCCTCGATATGTTAATATGGTCACCCATCTACAGCCCACCCTCGGCAAGCGTTGCTTAACCTTGAAGATTGGTCCGTGCGGCTGTTATAATTTAGCAAACGAATGAGCAAAATAAATAATTGTGCTAAGAATAATACATCGTTAAAATAGTTTTAGTAATCTGTGCTTGTTTGTCCTATAATAAAAATAGATTAAAATAAATGCCCTATTGGCAGTCGATCAAAAATAAAATCTTCAAACTTTCTTGAAAAAAAAAATCTAAGTAGAATTTCAAGCAGTCAGAGTCAGTGTGGCATGAAATGTACAAATTACAGAAGAATAAAACAGAGACAAGGTAGGGCCTTTTTATTTTGCCACGAGAGGATTAAAAGAAAGCCTCTGAGTGGATGGCTACGCACGGGGCTTGATCCACGCGACGTTTCTCGAGAATTTTATTAGTAAATCACGAAATCTAAACTAATCCTAACAAATATTATAAATGCGACAGTGAATTATTATTTGTTTGTTACGTCTCTATTTTGCTAAACCAATTTTGATTTTTTTTGCACAAATTAAAAGCTAAGACTTTTTTGTGAATTCTTATTAATGCGAAGGAGGCAATAAAACTAGGTAGCTCAGGAGCTAGCTAGTATTATGATGAATAAATAGGTATGATTGATTGTTAACTGGAAGTACTATTCTGATTACGTTATTTTTTTAACTGACAGAAAGCTACACTATCGCTAAGGAAGCTACTACACCAATCGACCGATCGTCGATCGATGCCATCGATCGACATTGATCGATTGGTGTGGTAGCTTTGGCTGATTGAAGAAAGAAGTAGAAACTATCGATCGACGTCGACTTATTCATTCTACCATCGATCGACGATCAACTGATTGGTGTGGTAGAAACTATCGATCGACGTCGAACAATTGTTTATTGCCCGGTATCCGTCGATCAGCCAAAGCTACCACACTAATCGATCAACGTTGATCGATGTCGATGGATGGCATTGATTGACGGTCGATCGATTAGTGAAGTAGCACCCATAGTGATAGTGTAGCTTGAGACACCCTAATTTATTCCGGAAAATGCACGGTTAGTACCTGTGCACTTTGTTATTGTACTACCTATGTATTAGGCTACGGGACTGAGACCGCTAGAAAAACCTATTAGAAAAAAGTATATGGCCAAAAAACTAAATTTATAGATAGCCAACAACTACAATATAAACACCTCATTCTAAAAAGTGTTATAAAATATATATATATTTTTAAAAAAAAAACGTTGCCCCACACTAAGAATTTTTCCTGTATCGTGGGTGCGTTTACAAACATAGAAACTCACATACACAAACAGCCAGACCCGGAAAAACTATCTGTAGGCCATACAAAGATTTGTTCCGTCCGGGAATCGAAGCCGCGACACGCAGCGCAGCAGTCAATCGCTCAACCACTGCGCTAACCGTGTCGTCAAAATATTGATTTACAATCACAACAAAATTGCAAAATGCATGCACAATTAAACTCCATTAAAAGTTACTGCAGTTTATACACAAAATCAGCAATATATCACGAAACGACTCATAAAATATTCAGTTAGGTCTTATAAAACTGGGTTTTTAATGTCCATGTCACGTAGCTCAAAAGTAATAAAAACTAAAACTACTAACAACTACCGTAAAATTTTGTCACGCGATTTTGAAGCCATAAACGGTAACATTGCAGTGGGCTTAAAGCATAGTTTTATTTGCTTTTATTTTGCTGCTCCTAGTACAGAATCCTTAGAAGCCCACAAAGCAGTCTTTGGTGTCGTAAAAGACGAAGTTTTTTTATTAAAAGGTGCAACAGCCAGCATCTTTCGTTGTTGTTGTAAATTCATGGTTACAATTGTCTTTATACAACGACTTGTTATTTTGTAGCTATAAGAGTGGTTTTGTAAGTAAATTTGCCGTACTATTAAGAATCCTTTTATGCCTTCAGTGGGACAGTTACCGGTTAAATAAAATCCAAGTTTTTACAAAGGCTTTTGTTTGATAGAATGATTTGTTTCCTGATAGTTACATACATTTGAGTCAAGAGTGAATAGGTTACTTCTAGGCAATCGTGCTCCATCGTCGAAACACAACCATGCATTCCATCAGGTGAGATTGTGGTCATCGCAAGCCAATAATAATGAAAGTAATAACAACATTTTAAGAAATAAGGCTTCACCGAATGGATCGTATGACCGTAGAAGTCTTCGTCTTCCGCGGGACAGTTCTAGGCTAAATAAAATAAAATAAATATTAGTGTCTTATTTTCGATACAATACGTCAAGAAATGAAGTATTACTGCAATCGGTTTACAACCTACTTGTAAATGTCATCAAATCTGCTAATAGCCGAGGCGCAATTCTAGTATTTTTAAGGAGCGTCATTCTCATAACAGTTGCAAAATTGTTTAACACACCACTCACTGATGTCTCTGCATTTTTGACATTGATAGTCGCTGAGATGATGTTTCAACTTGAACTTGTACGCTTCAAGCAACGGCGACGTTTTGAGAACCCAGTGCGTTTTAAGGAAACTCCGCGCTGCGAAACATATCCAAAAAACTCGCGATTATTTATTGGTCACTTAACTGAATATTATTATCAAAAGCATTGTCACAGATTTTAAGCTGAAATTCAAATTCATGCGGCGTCGAGCCAACGACGAATTTAATATTTCAGGGTGCTAGTGAAATTTGTCTGGCTTCTACTTCAATCGAATTATATTTATTATTGCAGAAATCTTATTTTGATATAAAGGTTTTAGGGATATTTTTAAAGGATGACCCCAATTTCATGAATTACATTTTGACGGATTTAACATGACGAAAACTTTGTCCACAGCTTCGACACATTCAGCCAACACAAGTGTTCTTTATGTAGAAAATATTATGATAACTCGCATATACAAATGACGACACCATTTATTTGACTCTACCCGCAGGAATTAAAAAGCCAAAACATAAAAATTAATTTATCCTCAGAGACATTTTTCCACGAAAATAAATTATAACTCGCATCCTCGCCCACAGTAGTTCAAACTATACAAAGAAGCGAAAAGGTGAATTTAAACTGTTAACTTTTTGATGCCATTCTAGTAATACATTCGCATGTAAGAGTTAGTGTATAACTGTAACCAGTTCTAAAAACTGCATGGTTTAAGAGCGTTTACGCGGTACGGCTTTTCATACAAGCTTTCAAATCCTTATTCTTCGAAATGAATGAACCGATTTTAAAGAAACTTGGTATGCATACGCTAGATATCCAGGTCTAAATAGTTATCAGAAAACATTTTTGAAAAAGATTTCAGAGGGAGAGAGAGAGCGATTTTAAGTTTTGTATAGAAAGTGAAAAATCACTATATCCTTCCCTCTGAACTCTTTTTCAATAATGTTGTGGTGTTATTATGTATATGTAGTATTATTTAGAACTTTTGTACACTGACAACCCTAAATCTATCTCCTTTCGTTCAGTCCATCCAAAGGTTGTCTGTAAGAGATTGCCTTGTGCGATAAGACCGCCCATTGTACACTTATTTTTATAAATGTTTGTCCTGTTCTTGTAATGAGGTGTACAATAAAGTATAAAATAATAATAATAATAATAAACGGCTGATTAAGCTATTTGGCGGCGACCTATGATATGCAACACAAAACAGTCGGGTACCTCGGCAATATTTATAACAGTAAACTCTAGCTTTGCCTGAAACCATATACCTGGAGAGGCGAAACTAGTTTGGCAACAATAAACTTTATGCCGCAGCACTGCTAACATATTTCTATGAAAGTGTTACGAAGGGAAGCTAGTTCTGCAATACTAAGTAGTAGGTGGGAGTGACGGCGAAGACAGAAAGTCAAGTCTCGTTGTTAGAAAGGAGGATTTAGTTAGTTCGACAGTATAGAATAGTCCGTCCATTTTCGGGATTAAATTTCTCTTTGAACACTGAAATCGCAAAAAAACATCGACTACAATACATTTATGCCCGCATTAATCAGCAAAACGTACTGAACAGCTGATTTTGTGATTTCGGGGTTGGTCCCATAGTAAAAGTTGTTCATAATTATGAGTACGCTAACCCGTTTTCAGGTATTGCGTTTATTCTGTTACACGTTGTATGTAGCATTCACAATGGCTACTTAATTGTATATTTCTTGTGAACAAATGTATCAGAAATACACCGAGCTGTTTACGGCAACTTCAAGATTGTGCATTTATAATTGCCCGTGTGAGAGCACCATTAAAAATGCAATGCATCGTTAGTCTTACCGTTTTTATTGTGTTAACCCCGAAATCGCGAAAAAAAATCAGCTGTTCAGTACATTTTGTCGAGTTATGCGCACACATTAAATGTATGGCAGTCGATTCTTTTCCGCGATTTCAGTTTTGTTGCCATAATGAAAGGTATTCATAATGACCCCTTAAAAGGTATTGCCTTTATTCTGTTACACGTTGTATATAGAAGTAGTTTCATAATTCAAATCCGTTGTATCTGAAGAAAAAATATGGCGGTTTGTCATGTTTTCCATACAAATGCAAAATACAAATCCCCACTTTTATTCCCCAGTTAAAAGTAATCTGACGATGAAAATACTGCTTGTAATGTCATATTTCAGAGCGTTTATTTTTGTTTTAAAGAAATTTCATACAAACAAGTACTTGAAAATGAATGAACCAATTACAATAAAACTTGATACGCATACCCAAGATATGGTTTTAAAAGATATTATACAGGTCTAAAAAGTTACGTTTATAGTTTTTTCGAAAAATTCAATTCAATTCATTTATTTCAGATAGCGATCATCCATACATGTTTTAGAGATACTTTTGTATTTTTTTTCGAAAAAAATCTTCTGCATAATAAACGCAATACCTCTTAAAGGGTACTCATCATTATGAACAACTTTTGCTATGGGACCAACAATGAACTCACAAAAGAAATTGTACAGTATGTGAAAAATCACTCACTCTTATTAGACCTAGGCATCTTGCATATGCCTATCAAGCTTAATTAAATTCGGCTCATAAACTTCCAAGAATATAGACTCGCGAATTTGTATGAAATATCGCGAAGACTAAACGCTCCCAAGATACAAGGATCTACTCATATTCAATCAATGGAAATACATCTGGATAAACACCCATTTCTTTTATTCCGCCTTCTAAGTGGAGATAACTGATTATTCTCTCTCTCAGTGAGTTATCTCCACAATGGTCCTTATACACAAGTGGATGTACTCATTGTACCGATAAAATCGCTTAGCCAGCTCTCGTGTCACCCCTGAAAACTGATCAGAATCCTCGTCTAAAGAATGTTCACGTTGAAGTATGCAATTTTATAAGGTTTATTTTGCATCTCTTGGAGACTTAGCGGACGTTGATAAAATGGCGGAGATCGCCTTGTGACGGCGCAGGCGGTGTGCGGTTGGCGCAGTGGTTGAGCGGTCGACTGCTGCGCTGCGTGTCACGGGTTCGATTCCCGCACGGAACAAATATTTGTATGGCCTACAGATAGTTGTTCCGGGTCTGGCTGTTTGTGTATGTGAGTTTATATGTTTGTGAACACACCCACGATACAGGAGAAATTCCTAGTGTGGGGCAACGTTTTTAAAAAAAAAAAAGCCTATCAAGTTTAATTAAATTCGGCTCATAAACTTCCAAGAATATAGACTCGCGAATTTGTATGAAATATCGCGAAGACTAAACGCTCCCAAGATACAAGGATCTACTCATATTCAATCAATGGAAATACATCTGGATAAACGCCCATTACTTTTATTCCGCCTTCTAAGTGGAGATAACCGATTATTCTCTCTCTCAGTGAGTTATCTCCACAATGGTCCTTATACACAAGTGGATGTACTCATTGTACCGATAAAATCGCTTAGCCAGCTCTCGTGTCACCCCTGAAAACTGATCAGAATCCTCGTCTAAAGAATGTTCACGTTGAAGTATGCAATTTTATAAGGTTTATTTTGCATCTCTTGGAGACTTAGCGGACGTTGATAAAATGGCGGAGATCGTCTTGTGAGAAAGTGTATATTCTTTCTTTTATCGTTACAAGCTGTATTACAATAGCTTAGGTGTACTGAATTAATTATACGCGTCATGTTCGTGAACGGGCGCCATCAGTGGAGACTGGTCATCTCTTAGCTGTCACTGGCTTATTTCAATATGTAATACTTATTGGATACTTAGAATTCTTTTTTTTCTTTCTTTACATTGTTCTCACATATAAATGCAACAACTAACAATGTAACCAGGATTTTTATAAAACATAAAATGGTTTAAAATAGTGTTCATGGAGTTTCTTGCACGTTCTTCTCCATAGAGATCTACGCTTTGGAACGTGCAAATAGCTTCATGTTTTTGTCTGACTGACTTTGACAATTCAAAAGTACCTGTGAATGGTTTATTTGAAATAAATGCTTTGACTTTGACTTTATATTTAAAACGATAGGAAGGGAAGCTACCGTTTCATATTAAGCAGAGCTTGTATTTAATATACAAAAACCGGCCAAGTGCGAGTCGGACTCGCGCGTAAAGGGTTCCGAACGAAACATGTTGTTACAACATGCTACTTTGAAATCATAGCACAATTGTGACACTATATCTGCATTTTTCAAATATTAAGGCTCGGTGATCACAATAATTGCTTATTTAAAATGATTGTATTTATGATATACTTTTGAGACTATTACGATGAGCCCTTTCATTTGGTATGTCACACTCCTTATTTATATTTTTTTTACATTTTAATTTGCCGCCCAAAAGTAACCTTCATATATGTACCAAATTTCAATTGAATCGGTCCCGTACATTCGGAGAAAATTGGCTGTGACAGACGTACATAAAGACAAACAGACACATGAGGGGTTCCGTTTTCCATACAGAGGTACGGAACCCTAAAATGCGAGGAAAACTGACAAAGATCTACAAATGACAGCTGGACCAACGGCTTACCGTACTTTCCGAAACACGGAGGAGTTTCGGTATGTTAAGATGACCACCGATCCACAGACCGACCTCGGCATGAGTTGCTTAACCTTGAAAATCTACCCGTGTGGCGTTTATTATCTAGACGAGAGCTCCTTAGGCCAAAAAGGACAGATGATGCATAAATAAAGCTATTTTAACCCAACTGATCTTCTGACCTTACCTACCTCCCAGACGAGAATCACATCGTGTAAGGAATGACAAATACGCGTGCCTTGTAGAATATTATACATATGTAAATGTAAACATATATTTATTTACACCTTGATCTAGTGGGGAGAAACAGGAACAATTTATGTAACGTATCTCACTATTCCCGTACTGATGTGACGCAATGTGTTGTCAGGAACTATCTTTTTTTTTGCAGATCTTACTTTTTCTTTTTTGGCTGACTCGTTGAAATGACTATTGAAGGCAAAGGCAAAGGCCTTAGGGGCAAAGTGTAATTGGGTTGCACATTAAAAAGTCGTGTTATTGGATTGCAGTCTGGGGAACATGATGAATTCGGAGATTTGATCAACTCCCGTAACTGTTTTAGAGATTTCATTAAATACCTTAGGGCTTTGATTGAATCTCCATTTTAATCATTTCCCTGCGACATATGCCACATTTCTATTCACCTTTTCGGTGAAGACCGGTGTGATAAAATACATAGAATGGTGGAATTACCAATCTATGAGTTTAACAATTACCAACTCAATCCGCCTAGCCTTTTCCAAACTATATTGGGGTCTGCTTCCCGTCTAATAAAATGAATGCCGCTAAAAATATAAGAAAATACTGGTACCCACAAATGGGGTAAATAGGAATGCAGGGGTAAATCAGCAAAAAAAATTTTTAAAGGGGATTGTTACGTTATCTCAATCTTGTTTGCAAAATTTGTGGTATCCGATATTATAGAATTTGATATAAATAAAATCAATTTGCTTTTTAATGCCTTATTTACGGAGACGCGAAGCGTCGCGCGACGGCCCGCACTAAATTCAGCTTATTAGAGCGTTTACGGGGAAGCGATTTTACCCGCGTTTGCTTGAAATGCAGGCGGGGTCCGCAGATGGCATCGCCGCGTGGCACGCGACGTTTATCGCGACGGTGCACGCAGCGATGCGACCAGCAATTCCTGCAATTCTTCGTTCACGGTAAAATGTAGCGACAACCGCGGCGTGCGTTGCCATATGTTTGCGTTTGCGCATGTGATGATGCTGGCCGCTGCACGCGCCGCCTGTCAAACGCTGCATGCAACGCGCGGCAACGCCCCGTGTCTCCTTAAAAGAGGCCTTAGACAACCAATATTATATTAAAGTGAAAAACCTTATCAAAGTTTTGTTTCTATTCACCCCTCCGCTCCAATCCAGTTGATACCAGTACTTCACATGGAGCGACTGTTTATCTGACCTCCACAACCCGGTAACTGGGTAACGTGGTAGCCCGTTGGCAAGCGTTGCTTAACCTCGAAGATCGACCAGTGCGGCGGTGTGCGTTACTATTTAGCCACAAACTCCACAATTTCCGAATAAACAATGAAAATGCTTTTACTTGCCTCTTAAATATCCATTGTATTTTTTGTCTAAACGCTTTTCCGCGCCACTTTCAGTACGTAGGTTATTTTTTTATCATGAAGCCTGTTGAAATTCCAGTTACTTCGCGTAAACATTTTAATATTCCGGACGCATCACTGAGCATTCTGATTTCAAGTCCCGTAAATGTTGGACCTTTTGTACTCCAGGATCCATTAGACAGGTACGCGCAACGTTTTTTTTTTATCAAATTATATGATGAAAAAATTTACTGCCTGTGTTTGCAAGAGTGAATACTGAGCAGAGGTACATATCAGGTTTATTTTTCTGACTTGGTACGTAAAATGTCTTGTAGCATACTATACATACGGAACCATAACCATACCGTCACGTAAGAACTACAAAAATAGACCTGACGTCACATAACTAAGTTCTCGCGATTCGAACGTATACAGCAGCCAGACATCAACCATCGGACAGTTACCCCAGCAAAGGGGTCCCCCAACCAGACGGTTGTTTTCTCTGATAGGCAACTGCCTGTCTGGTCGAAGGATTTTCCCCTTTGAACCATGTTTGCATGACTTTTTACCCGTTCCGCTAACCAATATAACTACTAACAAACTAATGTTATCCGTGAAATCACAAATCTAAAATCTCCATCTCATGTTAAAATAATCCACCAAACTACTTGATTTTATTTTCCCAGACGTGTACTTACACTTAGTGACAAAAAAATGCGCGACTCACTTAACTCAGCGCATGAAAATATAAACTCCATGAATACATAACGAAGAATTTCCTCCCCTTCCAGTTTTGGCTCGGAAACATTTATTTTACCCCCAGAAATAGGTCAGGTGGCCAGGCTGATGTAAAATTATTCGCTTCCTTCCTGTAAAACGAAAGTGTTGTACCTGGCAATTTATTTGGATAGCTTTATTCTTTAGTCTTTAGTTCCTGATGGTACAGCCAGAGTAACAATAGCTTCATCGCTTTAAAATCTGTCATTCTTTAACACTTAATATAAAAAACAGTAATAACGCTTTGAAATCTGTTATTCTTGTAACACTAACTACAAGAAAACAGTAATAATTTGTTAGGAGGTTCCTCTTTCTGGAGTCCTGGGGCCTAACCACCAACTCTTATAGCAATATTACTTCTATTACTTCGTCTCTTTCCCACTGGAAGTAATATTAAAGTAATACTGCTTTAAGAGTTGGTGGTTTAGGCGCTGACCACCGGAAGCTTGAACCCTGTTCCCGATACCGGTGGGCTACTATTTTTAATTGTTTTATTTTTAATTTTTTAAGAAATAGATATTTAAAATTTATGGTATAAGTTTACAAAAATGAACAAACGGAATATTTTCATTAAATAACCAGTCTTGATTGATGAAAGTTAATGCTATATTGACCTTTATTTTCAAGTGATTAAATATTATTTTGTAAGCAATAGTTCGCGCAATGCTGTAGCTCCAAAAAGTATAATGTGACTTGCTAAAGAGAAGTAGGTTGGAAAACTGAAGAAGGTATAAATTACCCGACTGTACATTACTATACCTGGCAAAAAATGGGTGGTCATTGTATTTTACGACAGTGGTAAGACAGTAATGAAGTTTGTAAAATGTTTCTCGACTTGCACAATGTGTCGAGACCTTACCTGACAAATTGTATTAATTCTACCGGTACTAACTTGACCAGTAACATAGTATAGCAACTACGTGGCAGTTAAAGACCACTTTTGTTTTTTTAATCGCTACTTTTTCAGGGTTCCGTATCCGAAGGGTAACCATCGGGACCCTATTACTAAGCCTACGCTGTCAGCGGGCTGTATCTCAAGAACCGTAATAGGTTAATATCTGCAGAGTGTGTATTTCTGTTGACGCTATAACAACAAATTACAAAAAAATAAAAATAAGGGGGCTCCCCTACTAAAAACGTGTTTTTTTAGCGTTTCATTTTAACAATGACAACAGGTGGACCCTTGAAATGCTCAGAGTTTGGATTGCTAAATTCGCTGAAAAAAGTTATAAAATAAAAATCATATTATAAAATTCTCTTGTATGGAGAGACGTGTTTTTTTGGAGTTTTTTTCTCCTCGATTTTAGTTTTTATTATTATTTAGCAGCATAATAGTGGATTATAATAATGGCGATGGTACGGAACCCTTCATGCACGAGTCCGACTCGCACTTGGCCAGTCTTGGTAATTTGAATGAATCCATGAGTCTACGGAGTAGACAAAGATTATTTTCTATTTCAATCCACTTTTGTGTTATGCTACTTACTTGGTAGTAAGTTGACTGGTCTACATTGTCTTCTCATAACCCGTTCATACTGTATGTCAGTCAATATTTTTTTTTTCAAGAGTAACCGTGTTGTTTCAACCTACGAGTTACTTGGGGTCGGCGCAACACATTTCCTCCTTCCATTCCGTCCTATCAGCCGTCACGCTATCACTAACTCCCTTTTCTTTCATATCGCTCCTCACACAATCCATCCATCTTTTCTTTGGCCCCCCTCTTCCTTTCCATCCATCCACATTTATATTCATAACCCTTTTAGTTACATGCGCTTCATCCCTCCTCTTCACATGAAATAAAATATTTTAAATTATATTTTAGAAATACTTCGACTTTTTACAGCGTTTTATCTGTCATTCGCGCCTGTAATCCGTTAATCCTAATTGCCACTACTATGTAACTCTGGCCTACTGTCATTTCTGTAAATTTGTAAATAATGACTATTACCGAGTAGCGATGACTGTCAGCCATTGACCCACCGACAGTAATTGAGAACAAAAATAAAGCCGTCCTAAATTGCCATTGATCATAACCCTCAACATTTTCACTAATCCCAAGCCTTTTCCCAAGTATATTGGGGTCGACTCCCATTCAAACCGGATTCAGCTGAATACCAGTATTTTACGTGGAGCGGCTACCTACCAGACCTCCACAACCCATTCATTGGGTAACACGGTACTTCTTGGCAAGACTGGTGTCAGATTCTCTTGCTTCTGACAATCCGTAACAACTGCCAAAGATCTCCAAATGACAGCCAGGACCAACGGCTTAACGTGCTTTCCGAGGCACGGAGAGGAGTCTCGGTATGTGATGATGGTCACCCACCCATCCATTGCTTAACCTTGAAGGTCGGCCCATGCTGCTGTTATAATTTAGCCACGAGCTCCTCAAACATTTACTAACATTTTTAACATTATTTATTAACATTTTCACTAATGAAAAATGAAAAGTTATAACATTGTATATTGTACAAATTACCCACTGTGGAGAGGTAGTAGAAAAGGGTCCCTTTTCCAAATATCTCTATTGCCATGCTAAAACGAGTTAAATATCTTGGTTTATCTGCCTAGCCTTAGAAGAAGCAAGCGATGCTGTGCTCGACAGTGGAACATGCTAACTTAAGCATCATCGCTTAAGACAATTAAAACTTTAAGCTATGCCAAACAAGTATATACAATCTCAAAACATGTATAACATATTGAATGCATGAAGGAGCCTCCTCGTGTAGCGCAATTTGTTCCATCAGACACTCAACTGAACCGAGCGCTCGGCGTATCCTGGACTGTCTCACCTAACACCTTATAAGACTGGATGGAGTTTCTTGTCCGTTCTTCTCCATAAGAATCTACCCTTGCGAACGGACAGTAGAGTCACTTTATATTATTTTTAGTGTAAATGATAACGTTCAAAAGTGCCGTTTAATGGCCTAATTGCAATAAACGTTTTGACTTTGACTTTGACTGGCCAATCCTTCCCACTGGAGTTCGGAGTCAAGCAGGCTGCTGTTTCGTCGACGCGTGGGAGTGCCTCAAGGCACCTTCTGGGCACGCTCGCTTCATCATAGACCTCGTCTATCGCTTTCCATCAGGCGTGATCGAGGTAATAAACGTATGAATATTATTATAAATAAAAAAAATAAAAAACAATATTGTCTATTTTATCATACACCAGGGTTAATAGAAACCTTTTTATAAAAAGAAGAACCTAGCTTTACTTTGAAACGTACATGGTGCAAATCCCACTCATACGCACAAAACGTTTTGGAAATTTATTGTGCTTACAGCTAAGAAATTCCCAGCCAGAGTCTGTGTTTCCTGATTGCTAAAACCTGGGGTCTTGAAGTCAAGAGTAATAAAAATAGGTTACTTCTAGGCAAGCGTGCCATCGATGACCACATCATCAGTTTCCATCAAGTAAGATTGTGCTGAACGTGAGCCAATCAATAATTAAAAAAAACCGGTCAATTGCGAGTTGGACTCGCAAACGAAGGGTTCCGTACCATTATCTATAAAAACGAGAAAAAATCACGTTTGTTGTATGGGAGCCCTCTTAAATATTTATTTTATTCTGTTTTTTAATATTTGTTGTTATAGCGGCAACAGAAATACATCATCTGTGAAAATTTCAACTGTCTAGCTATCACGGTTCATGAGATACAGCTTGGTGACAGACAGGCGGACAGCAGAGTCTTAGTAATAGGGTCCCGTTTTTACCCTTCGGGTACGGAACCCTAAAAACGAAATCCAAAAGCCACTTTCACCCGTTTTGATGTTATTTATTAGGACCAAACAAGCATGGAACCCAAACTTTCCCTTTAATAATATTCGTCTGGATTTAAAACTTACTTCATACCCAAAACTTATCGCTTAGTATAAAAGCTAGCCCTACTTAAAATATTTAAGTGCTGGAACGAAAATAAAGTCTGCATTTTACGATAAAGCTATGAAAACCGACTTCCAAGATGGCGGATTACGGTCACGAGACGTTTATCGACGTGAATATCGGCACATGGAATTAAGTCATTATGGTCAGCCACTAATGACCCTTGGTTAGTGTAGAAAAAAAGGAACAAGGACATAATTAAAAATGGTTGAGCAGCTTTTTTTTTGGTTCTAATAAGAGATTATCGAAGTTTTAAATTGAGATTTGAGAAGCTTTTTTTTGTTTTTTTTTTAAATAGTAAATAATTTAATGGCTTCTTCCGCTCTGGGCGGGGCGGAAGGGAGTATCAGACTCTTACTGACTAAAACCCATCCGTGTTCCCCCTTTAAGCCCTTTGCGTTCCAGGGTCGCCGACTTTCCTCAGTGCCTCAGATAGCATGTTAACTGTAAATTGAATGTCTTTAACAGTCGTTATGAATTATCGTTTTCGTCAGTCTTGCCAAGGCGTTTCGTGTCTCCTTAGTTATTGGATACTCAAGTGATTCATCACTTCCCGTGGGTGTCGTAAGAGGCGACTAAGGGACTCACCAGAGAATGGGCAGCAGAATTATCTGTAGGTACATTGCGACAGCTACACTGCGATTGCCAACCCGCCTGCCAGGCGTGCCGATTATGGCACATCCCCCCATGTTGGGGGAGGCCATGTCCAGCAGTGGACGTCTTTCGGTTGATATGATGATGATGAAGTGGTCAGATCGGCAGTCGGTCCATGTAATCGGGAATCAAACTTAGAACCTGACGCTCAGCATGGTACTTGCGGCCACTCGACCAAAATATAAAATTCCTACTAATATTATAAATGCGAAAGTAATGTATGTTTGTCTGTCTGTCTGTTATGCTTTTACGCTGAAACGACTGAACGGATCGTCATGAAATTTGGCAGATATATAAGCCTGGGATATATAGCCTGGGATATGGAAAAGGACGTACATACATTTTTACGTGACAGCTAGTTAGTAATAATTCTCTCGTGTTCCATGAAATCATACGATCGTTATCATACTCCGGAAAAAAAAAACAATTCTAATCTAATATGAAACATCCAGAAAACCCAAAAACATAACGAAAGAGGGAAATGTTTAATTAATTCCTCTCACGCATGTCAAATTTTCAAGAGAAACCGTTTTGAGATAACGAGTCCCTGATTACAAAACGGGCGTAATTGTCTGAATGTAATCTGTACTCTTCAGTGGTTTAAATGACTGTATTTTAACCATTTTTTTGGACATGTGGCAGTGAAATTGCTTGCTGAAGTTTTTTATAGATTTTGGTGTTGATAAGGCCGTAGGAAAACAGAATATGTACCCTTCTATATGTACCCAATTTCCACTCAACGTGGCAATGCCACCAGCCTTTTGGGCAATTTTCGCTTTCAAAGAAATGCTTTTTTTTATTAGCGATGGTGTTGCTCTTGACTCTATCTCTCAATGTCAGAGATGACAGAGACAAAGTCTACGATGGAGCGAACAACGCCGCAGCCTCAAACAGCGTGTAACAGAATAAACGCAAAACCTCTTGGGTCATTGTACTCATAATTATGAACAACTTTCACTATGAGACCAACACCGAAATCACGAAAAAAAATCGACTCCCCATGCATTTCTGTGCGCATAACTCGACAAAATGTACTAAACAGCTGATTTTTATTTCGCGATTTCGTTGTTGGTCCCATAGCGAAGGTTGTTCATAATGATGAGCACAGTGACCCCTTAAGATGTATGTACCGTTTATTCTGTTACTAGTTCTATAACTGCTCGCGAATCTCTTCTTGCTTGCTACTGTCTATCTCTTCTCCAATGTCTAAAATGTATAAAACAAAAATCTTGCCTGCCTCTGTCTGTTTCTCCGCTTACTTCTTCTAAACCACGCAACAGATTGTGGTACGGTTTTCACTACAATACTCATCATCGTCCTCATATCATCCGAAAGACGTCCACTGTTGGACATAGGCCTCCCCTAAATGGGGGGTATTGCCATAATCGCCCCGCTTGGCATGCGGGTTGGCGATCGCAGTGTAGCTGTTACAATGTACCTACAGAGAATGCTGCAGCCCATTCTGTGGTGAGTCCTTTAGTCGCCTCTTACGACGCCCACGGAAAGTGATGGGATGGTGCTATTCTTTTACGTCCGTCACCATACGTATCTAAAATAGTAAGAGCAATAAACGAGGAAGGTTTGTGTAAATATGGAACTCTTATGATTGGACTGGAGAGAGCCAAACGAGCCGTATTTAAGGTTATGACAGATAAGCCTTTCAAGTTTATTAAATTTATTTTTAATAGCCTATAGTAGCCTATCCGAAATCCTACAAAACTACAAAAGTTAAAAAACGACTGTGAGCTACTGACAGAAAACTCTGTCCTGCATGCGGTGTTGCGTGAACACTCATCCAAATACGTTGGACTCATCTCCATTAGACGTCATGTAACAAACATTCTTCGTTTTCACAAGCACAACACCGCATTTGCGCGGAGACATTACAATGTCACATCCATCTATTTGTACAATGTAACTCATAAAATCCTTCAAGTCTTTTAAATCTAAAGTCAAGTCTTGTATGACTAAATGGTTGATGAGCTTAAATTATGAAGAAATTAACAAACTTCTTATGCTTTCAATCACATTCCAAATCACAGATTCTAATGCATTATATATTTAAACATAACGCCTCATATCACACACCCCACGGGACTCGCCGCATACAGAACGTAACTCTCATAAACTACATAATACACAAAACACGTTACACACCAACCTCACTAAACCTAACATCCACCACACTGATTTATCACTGATTCAGGTCAGGATACTACTACACTTCACAGGTAGTCGTAGAACATATTAATATACTTTTTTTTTTGTTGTTAACAACAAAAAAATAGGTATAACTGTTCTTTTGATATATTTTTTTCTTTTTTGCCTGCTGCATCAATGCCACGCTGTATAACGACTCTATGAACATGTCGATACGACGGGGGACTTTGACGAGAAAAACGTTAACGAAACAGGTGGCACCTTTAAGTTAAGTGTATTTTAGAGCACATTTTGTTTAAAATAGAGTTAGCAAAACAAAATGGGTACTCGTATGTGTTTGTAACCAAAAGTACACGGTCGTTAATAAGATATACTAAACTTTGGAAAAGCTGAGAAGTTGAAAAGCTTGTGACTTAATAATAACAGCAGCACGGAACGATTTAAGCAATAGACATGCCGAGATTGACCCGGGATGGGTGACCATCTCAACATACAGAGATTCCTCCGTGTTTCGAAAAGTACGTCGCGGATGTCATTTACCGATCATTGACAGTCGTTATTTCCAGTTAGTTCGAAAGTCGATCTTGTGACAATTTATTGATTTAAGGCGCTGTGATCAACAAAACCTCGGTCACTCTCGGACTGTATAGAAAAGAAAGAGAAGCGTGACGACTAAATGCTTGCAATTTATTGCCAAATATGAAGCATTTTATCGATTTCCTCAAAACTAAAATGATCTATTAAAAATCTAAAACAACAATGTTTTGCATTTAGATTCGATTCATTATTTGGTATTATTTTTATCGGCCATAAGTAATCATAACAATCATAATCATTTAGTAGGCTAGTAATTTGGGATTTTTTTTAAGGTCAAAGTTAGAGGTTTTGACGATCATTACTCTATCGAGGATTTTATTTTTAAACATGTTTCGGAAACAACAGTGTTCTTTGAAATATAGTTCAAATTAACATATTACATTTTTTCTGCAGCTTGAAACTAAACAGATTTGACTAAAATTGCGTGAGGAAACCAGCAATTTTCTGGTTTTTGCTGTTCACAGCGCCTTAAAAGAGTGTTTGTGGCACGTTCTTCTCCATAGAGATCTACGCTTTGGAACGTGCAAACAGCTTCACCTCTTTGACTGACCGACCTTGACAATTCAAATTGCCTGTAAACGGTTTAATTGAAATAAATGCTTTGAGTTTGATCTTAGAAGCCATGCAATCTGACAGCAGTCTTGCCAAGCAGTATCGTGTTACCCAGTTAATGAGTTGTGATGGTAAGATTGGCCGTCACTCCACGTTAGAAATACTGTTACCCAGCTGCAACTGGCTTGACTGAAAGCTGACCATAATTATGTTGATATGCTAGGCGCCAGATCAGAGAGGGTCATCGGTAATGATAGGCTCGTCGAGTCGAAGCTCCAAAGTCTTGAGTATCGACGCCGAGTTGCTAGTCTGTCGGTTTTCTATCGGTTGCATTTTGGGGAGTGTGTAACGGAATTGCATAGTTTGATTCCGCAAAGTCCGTTCCATCATCGGAACACAAGACGTACGGCGATGCGCCACCGGTACATAGTGGACATGCACACGCATTAAACATTTTGGGAACACATTCATTGTACGTACAGTTAAGGAGTGGAATTCTCTGCCAGTCTGTGTTTCCTGATAGCTAGAACCTGGAAGTCTTTAAGTCCAATTTTATTTATGTAGCAATTTATGTATACACATTTAAAAAAAAAAGTCAATAAGAAGAAGGAAACAGAAAAATAGGTAGGTAATTGATATAAATAAAATAGTGAAAAACCTTATGAAAGTTTTGTTTCTATTCACCCCTCCGTTTCTATTCACCCCGTTGACAAATCAAACTTTGGAAAAAGCCTGCCTAGCTACAGAAAAAACGTTACTCAAAGCACAACTTTCACATTAGCCCAACTTGACTCATTCGGCGGGTGTTGAACCTAATACTAAATGAAACAAGTTAGAAAATTGCTACTTACTACAAAAGTAATTTCCTCGCAAACAAAGTTGTCAACGCCAATCACAGGTAATTTCATACAACAAGTAAGTAGTGACAAAGAACCAAATGAGGAAATAACATGTTCTGTCAACTTTCCATTATGTCTCCCTTGTTACACGCCATAAACCTCACCTACTTGGGGGCAATACCCCATATTATTGGGTCCTAACCAATAAATCAACCTGCATTGTCAACTTCTCTATCACGCGAAAGTTTCTAATAGTACTCGTTGCTACGGACTTTTATGTGTTTTTCATGGGGTTTTAAAGGTCACACCATAAAAATAAGTACCCATAACTTCGCACTTTGAAGGTTACGCATTTTAAGGTCAACTTAGATAAGGAATATTATGTTATAGGCGAGAAAACGCGCGGCATATAAAAATCATATTTAAGCTGTCGTAGACTTTATAAATTGTAGATCTTGAGCTGTGACTATGTGTGATACAAAGTTAAGTTTATTCAACTTAAATGAAACGATTTTCTTTTGGATAGTTAAATAATAGTACTAGTTAAATCTTAGACTAACATAACAGCACGCCTGGAACGCTCAAAGGGTCAGGCAGAGGTGTACCTATAGTATACATTTCGTTTATTCTGTTACACGTTGTATAACTGATGACCCCTATATAATGACCCCTTAAGAGATATTCCTCTTAAGGGGTCATGGTACTCATCATTGTGAACAATTTTTACTATAGGAAAGACCCCAAAATCGCGAAAAAAATCAGCTGTTCAGAAGTATCGAGTTATGCCCACAGAAATGTCTGCACTCACACACACACTGAAATGGAATAATCGATTTTTTTTCGCGATTTCAGTATTGGTTCCTTGGTGTCCATAGTAAAATTTGTTCATAATGATGAGTACAATGACCCCTGAAGAGGTATTGCGTTTATTCTGTTACACGATGTATTTGAAGTCCATGGGGGCACGCATTTTCCCATCATCTGAGGATAAATATAGGCTCAGTACAACCCCAAATTTCTGAATTAAGAATTTTGACTCGAGTATTTATTAAAGTCTAGTCTAAAAACCTTACAGACTGGCAATAAATTAGGATATGACACGTTCTTAAAGGCTTCTCTTCTGGCCATAAAGACAGACCTAGACTCAATCATAGACTATAGTGTGTATTTTATGGACAAAGGTGTCCTTATGTGTGCTTACTGTCCCAAGAACCTTTGATCCTTTGATATTAAAAGTCAATGCAAACATAAAACGCAGCATTACAGATAAAAAACACGATATCTGCAAAAAAACGTATTCATCATGGACCCACATTTTGCGATCTTGACAAAAAGTCGAAATGGAATCGTTCCGACCAAATTCCAGGATTCCTTTATTCGTTTGTCATATCTTTATCTCTCTCTTTTTGTAAATAAAAGACAAAGGGTTTATATTCACGACCGCATTATCATAGAATAAAGAGTTGGTATCTTGTAGTCATCGTGAGGCGCACAGATTTATGCCCCAAAAAGGGTATGAAGGATTTGCAGGACAGCACACGTTATGGCAATTCATCAAATACACGATGGAGCCTTGGCCCGGTTACGAAACAGCCCGTTTTAGAGTCCCTGTGCAAAATGGCCTTGTCAAATTTAGGAAACATTTTTTTTTATCGGCCTTTTATCCCACACATTTTTGCCAGCATGCAAAAAGTTCCAAATGCTTTTTAATCATGCAAGCTTCATTGAATAATAACGGGTTGGGAGAAGCTTTCTTTTATTTTATATTTCTTTTTGCGTCTATTTCATTAGAGATTTGATCCAATTTATTTACAGGATACACTCAGCTTATAAGATTATTTCTTTTATCTATGAAATAGTAAGCTTTACACGGATTTACCGTCATTTCGCCGACGTGAACCTTAGGGACGCCAGATTTTCCAGATATCAATATACAAATGGCCGCTGTTACGACACCCGTGAGAGATGTTATTCTTAGAGGGAACGAAGCGGACGGAATCAATATCCTGAGCCGGAAACCCGTCACTTAGTTGCAGACAAGCGGCAGCAATATACGTCGGGTTTGTTCCAGTACTTCCTTATCAACCTGATGAAGAATAAACAGAGGCCGTACCTCCACATTTATAAGACAGAAGTTAAAGCCTTAAAGGAAAACCTGACAATAAATCTTAATTTTCCCCGAAAAAGGCTCAAGGCGAGAATAAAAAACATAAGTATGACTTAACCATTCCCCTAACGGAAACCCACTTCAGGCAACGAAAGAAGGTCTTAGTCAGCAACATTAATGCCATCATTTAAGTGAAATCTAACAGAATTTACTCTTCATTAGAATTTTTACGACTCCAAGCAATTATACGTGCTGGTATCTTTTATTTGGATTAATTTCCATATCTTGGTTTGTAATTGCTTCCCAACTCATCATGGACCCTGGAGGGCGGGTGGAGGAGGATCCTAAGGTCATGTCGCGTGAGCCCTTTGAAAGTAAAATTCGGATTCCGGGGGTCTATCTCACCCCAGAGATTCACGAAATCCACCCCAAGATTGTAATTATAATGAAAGGAATTATTCGAGTAGAAAAAATCCCGAAAGTACGTGTGTTGATGAGATTTAAAAAAATGTTTCGTTGTTAAAGTTTCTTTGTTTGTTTGTGTATATTTTTTAAAACATCAATTGTTGTTCTCATTTTGATACGTAGGGAGGGGTGGGATACATTATTGGGGAAAAGGGTGAGCATTAGATGAGGGCAGTCCCTTCTCACTGTGTCATTTTAATCCAATACTGTTATCACTTATCAGTATCGGATTCAGACGATACAGAAGTACGTGTGACAAACGAATTTTCCCATTTCATTTTTTTATATTTATTACACTTACCAGTTATAACAACATATAAATAGGTTAGGTTTAAACATTTGTACATTCATTCAGGTCAAAATGTCTTTTTTCGTAATATTCTCAGTTCCATGTCGTAAGAATAAAATTAAATTGTAAATTATCCTCCATTTGGTTTTATCACAAGTTTTAATGGCCGCAGACCAAGAGTTGTTTCATGATTGTTTATTCAGTTATTTAATATTGTCGTACGAAGATTCAAATCTTAATTTTATTATAGTTGTAACTCAAACGTTTGTCGTACCTACATTTGATGCCTTTTTCGGAACAATTTTAATGGCCTGAAAATTATGTTTCGCGAGTGTAATACAAATAATATTCTGGGCTGCGAGACAGATTATTAAGTTGTTATTTCTTAGTTGTTTCTTAATCTAAACTTATATTTTATAGATGTAAAGTAGTTTGTTGTTTGTAAAAGGTAATACATCAGTATTTCGAAGTACTGATCCGATTATAAAAAGTATAATTCTCACTGAAAATAAGCTGCACTATTGCCAAGTACGAGTAATGTTTCATGGTTATATATGTCCCTGTACATAAATGATTTCAACTCAGAAACTAGTGTTAAATGCAAGCAGTCGGTTTGAGTTTAAGTATTTCTACATTAATACATCGCTTACTAAACATCCCTTAGCTTTAAAATACATAATTTTGGACAAATGTGATGTAACTAAACATTCCTGTAACTTCTGATTTTCCTATTTATAAACTGAAATTAAGTCTAGTGAAGTGAAAAAGAGCCAGAATTATGAGTGGCATAAGTACAGAAAATGGATAAAATGAGAAATGAGTACATTAGAGGTAGTTGAAAAATGGCACCAGTGCGAAGTAACCACTTATCCTGGTCATGTGAAGAGGAGGGTTGAAACGCATGTAACTAAAAGGGTTATGAATTTAAATGTGGATGGATGAAGAGAAAGAGGGAGACCAAAGAAAAGATGAATGGATTGTGTGAGGAGCGATATGAAAGAAAAGGGAGTTAGTGATGGTGTGACGGCTGATAGGACAGAATGGAAGAAAAAAGAAAACGTATTGCGCTGACTCCAAGTAACATGGGATAAGGGCAGGAAGATGGTGATAAGTACAGACTACAAGTACGCGAGAGATACAGTTTTTTTTTGAAGAATTTCTTGTTCACTACCCTTAGATTGCATTTTGAGGTGATTCACTTTCATTCTGTGATTAATAGTAATTCAGGCTTCGTAATCAAACAAAAATCAACTCGGTTAGAGTTGGTTTTTGTTTGATTACTTCGTTCGTTTGGTACGTCGACACCTATGTATACTTGGGAAAACAATTATCGTTTGAGAAGCAAAGAAATGAACAAGAAATAGAAAGGAGAGTTTCGAATGCTTGGAAAAAAATCTGGAGCTTAAAAGAAATTATGAAAAGTGACATGCCGATCAAAATTAAGCAAAAAGTTATGGATACCTGCATATTGCCATCATTAACATACGCTAGCCAAACTTGGAAGTTCACACATCAAGCGAAAACAAAAATCAGGATGTGTCAAAGAGGAATGGAAAGGAGTCTGTTAAAAATCGAAAGAATTCAAAAATACCACATAGTATAATTCGAAAGAAGACAAAGGTTACAGACGCTCTGATTCAATGCAAAAAGCTTAAGTGGCGTTGGGCTGGTCACATAGCCAGATTAACAGATAACAGGTGGACCGCCAGGATAACATCCTGGAAGGGTCCATCAGGTACCAGAAAGAGAGGTAGACCAGCTGCCCGGTGGACTGACGATATCATACAAGCAGCTGGCAAAGTGGATGGAGACAGCGAAGAATAGGGACACTTGGAAATCTCTAGAGGAGGCCTTATTTTTTTTTTTTGAGGATGGGAAATCATCAAATGAAATCCCGCTCTGGGTGGAGCGGCAGGGAGTGTCAGACTTTTACTGACTAAAACCCACCCTTAGTCCTCCTAGTGCCTTTCTTTCCAGGGCCGCGGTAACTCTTTCGAACATATTCCGCAACCCTGGCAGGCTCTGGCCCTGGCGGGCCTCGTCTCCGTTGCTGACTGCTCTTTCCGGCGCGTTTGGAGTGAAACGCGCCGTCGACTCTGGCCTGACCTGATCGGACAGCGAGCTACCCATTTCTCGCTATCCGCAGGCGTCAATCACTGCGCCTTGCTCAGGAGCGTCAGTTCCTGAGAGGCGCAGCGACTAACGTTCGTCTGGAGGAGGCAAAATGGGACCATTACTGGCACTCCATTCCAGTTCCAGCCCCCTCCTAGAGGAGGCCTTCACCTTCGAGAACGAGGGGTTTTTACTTAAATAGAAAAAAATAATAATTTAAAGTAAAATTAAACAGCAGATAAATAGAATTAAGTTTATCTTTTTGTATTCTTTAGTAAGAAATATAAGGCTTTTTTATTTTTATTTTATTTATTTATTATTCAAACAAAAATCAACTCGGTTAGAGTTGGTTTTTGTTTGATTACGAATTTACAAAGCAAAGTATAAAGTAAAGACTATTAATAAACAAACTAATAAATATTCCAACAGTAAGAAATTTGACGGCAATCACACAGTATTCTAAAACCAATTTAACTTACTTATACACGATCAAACGATATGAACAGCAATTATTGTAATAAATAAATACTGTATAGTAACCAATTGCTTATTTTTCTCTTTCAGTTTTGTTTATATTATATATATATATATATTTATATAGGTATATTTTGCCTGCGGCTTCACCCTTCGGCTGTAAAAGTCAAAAATCCTTCCTTTTTGATTTTTGAAGTGAAAACTTCTTTAGCGGCGTTGTGCACTTTTTGGGAAGGGTAAAAATGTTAAATTCGCGTCAGGACACGTGACCTGATCGAAAATGCGTAAGACGGAGGGAGGTATTTCAAATATGGAAATTGAACATAAATGCATGTTCAAGTTTTCACTTCTGCCAACACTCCCGGAGTGCAAACCGTTGTTTTTTATGGATAGGAAATCATCAAATGAATTCTTCCGCTCTGGGTGGAGTGGAAGGAAGTTTCAGACTCTTACTGACCAAAACCCATCCGTGTTCCTTCTTATGCCCTTTGCGTTCCAGGGCGGTGACTCTTTCGAACAAATTCTGCAACAGTTAGGTACGTACCACCCACCCACAACCGTTTTAGAGATACTTTCATTGTACGCAAAACTAAGGAATAGAATTCCTTGCCAGAGTGTGTCAAAATCAAAGGTGAGGATTGTGTGGTGAAGGACACAAACTCGGCCGTTGATTGGTTACAGACATGGATCGGGATCAAGATTGGGATTGAGATATGTTATAGAAAGCGGCCGTTAGTCAAAAGTCGACCATATAAACGCTTTCCATCAGATGAGATTGTGGTTAAACCCGAGCCTATCCATAGATATGTTACGGCTAATAGCCAAAGTGCGGCTACACCTGGTTTTAACCGGCTACAACTAGGTGCAACCCGGCTACAACTAGTTCTAACCTAACCTCAAAACATTTTAAAGTTCCTGTTTCTGTGTGGTTTAAAAAAAAATGAAGACGAAGGGGTGCCCAATGACCCGGCTAAAACTAGGTGTAGCCGCACTTCGACTATTAGCCGTAACAGATATAAAAAGAACTAAACAGTGCCATTAATGTTGACATTTTGAAAAAAATATTAAAATTTATCTTATTGTCCACATGAAGGAATTAGGAATCCTTCAGATTTTAATAGAACAATGTCTTACGTAATACATACACGGGCAAAAGATTCTCTACCACCCTGGTAGCCATGTTATACCCGTGTTCTAAATTTCATCAAATCTGTTCAGCAGTTGAAGCGTGCTTGATGAACAAGTATCGAAATACATGAACTTTCACATTTATAATACCACTTTATAATAGTTGTACAATGGAATCAATTTCGACTATGTCATTTATAGACTGTGCTCTTGTCAATAGAAAGTCACTCAATTGAAGATAAATTGTTCGCTGTCAAATACAATTACTGGATTAAACCGTTGTATTTATAGAACACTAGCTTTAGCTCGCAACTTCGTCCGTGTGGAATAGTTGCTTTGGACAGCCATTTTTATTTTAAAAACGCTTGTACATATGTTTGTTTATTTTTTATCAAGTGCCTAAATACAAAGGTTCACGGTTTTATCTTCAATAATGACGGACTCTCATACAAACTTTCGTACCCTATTTCAACCTCTTCAAGCCCTTTTCTCCTTCTCCGAGGTCAAATCTAGCTCTGTACCAAATGCGGTTTAGCCGTGAAAGCTTAACAGACAAACAAACAGAGTTACAATCGCATTAATAATATTAGAATGTATCGTATGGACAATACGCTCACAGTGTTGGGTTACAAAATTTAAACGTTAAAATTGTTTAATGGGATGTTGAATTCTTTTTTTTTTTTTTTATTAATGATAGAGACGCGCTTGACCACTATCTCACCTGATGGTAAGCGACGATGTGGTCGAAGATGGAGCACGCTTGCCTAGAAGTAACCTATTCACTCTTGACTTAAAGACTCCCAGGTTGTAGCTATCAGGAAACACAGACTCCGGCAGGGAATTCCACTCCTTAGCGGTACGCACAATGAATGTATTCCCAAAACGCTTTGTGCATTAATCATCATATCAGCCGAAAGACACCCACTGCTGAACATAGGCCTCCCCCAAAAGTGGGGGTTTAACCATAATCGCCACGCTTGGCAGGCGGGTTGGCGATCGCAGTGTAGCTGTTGCAATTACAGAGAATACTGCTGCCCATTCTGGTGAGTCCCTTAGTCGCCTCTTATGACACCCACGGAAAATAATGCGATGGTGATATTCTTTTACGTCCCACACCATACGGAACGACGTATTACGGATGTTGTATTACTTCAAAACAAATTGAAAATTGGCTTTTTTTTGTGTGTGAAACGAGAAATAACTAACACTGTATTCCTTGTTTAACTAAACAAATAATGATGTGCTGACTGGGGTAATATTTTTTTTTCAGAAAATATTAAGATTTAGATCAGGTAAAAACTAAATTTAAACTAAAAGTAACAAACGGTTATAATAAATGCCAATCTATTCTGAATTCGAACGAATTTATCAGGAGTATGACATTTCAGTAGTAGATTTGCAAATGGCTCGAAAGTTAAATAAATAAGGTCGTCATTATAAACAACGACCACCTTTTAATAATTTCTCTAACTTATTCACTCTCAACATAATATGTATGTATGTCTTTGTACTAAATCCACTTCAGAGTCCCAAAGTCACTTCATCAAGCTAATAGCTCAAGTTCTTTTGTTTATTGATCTGCCTTACTTAAGGTCCTATTATTGTTCCCCACTTGCTTAAACGCCTCGGGCAAGGCAATCCTTAAGTGGAGGCCCTTATAACTCCTGAAACCATATTTCATTTACCCGAGTTTAACGTTGCAGGAACCCTACTGAATATGTAAGTTGCGGGTACTATGTTATTCGAGAGAAGCGATCTGCGGAGCGATTCGAGTTAGCTACGTTTTTTTTTATTGGGTGGTTCAAAATGAAATTAACAATTTATTTCAATATTTAGGAGTAAAGCTAGTCGATGTACTAAGTTAAGCAACGTTTACCGAGGTTAGTATGTCGTTGTTGGTTGGTGATTAACCACCTTAACATTTCCAGATTCTTCCGTGCGTCGGAAAGCACGTTGAGCTGTTGATCCCGGCTGTCATTTGTAGATCTTTGACAGTCGTGACATGTATTCAGCTGTATCCATTTAGACTGAATTTCAACCCCAAAAAAGTTGGGAAAAGGCTAGGCATTCATTGCTTTATATAAAAGTAGCAAGCGTTTAAAAACAGATATTTCAATTCAGAGGGCGATACTTCTCTTCCTTAGAAGTGTTTCAAATCAAGATTTGATCTAACCTCAACGTCAATCAATTTCCAAAATTTCTAAAATTGAATGGCGGAATTGGCCCTGGAATCTTTGTTAATCCTGTTGTTTTTCAATCTAGGCAAGTGTGTTCCATCGTCAGCTACATCATCGCTTTTCACCAGGTGAGATTGTGGTCAAAGGCAGGCTTAACAATTTCAAAAAAACAACGGGTTCACTCCGGGAATGCCGGCAGAAGTGAAAACTTGAACATTAACGTTGTGCATTTTTGAATATTTTGGAATAGTTAGGGAATAATTTCGCACAAATTGCTTTATTTATCAGTATAAAAGTACTATCATTTGTGTGGTTAAATACAATATTCATTTATTGCGCTATAGTACACAAACATGACAATTTATATTACATTATCCGTCTTACGAATTTTCGGTCAGGTCCTGACGGTCACGTGTTCTGACGCGAGTTTAACATTTTTTACCCATCCCAAAAAGTGCATAACGCCGCTAAAGAAGTTTTTACTTCAAAAGACTGCAATGATTCATCACATTTCTAGAACGTCAAATCACTTTATAATCATTATCATAACATTATGTCCTTAATCGACAAATAACGTTATAGCACGCTAGTTTCCTTGCCCTCGTTATTACAATTAATTACCTCTGAATTGTCGATCCTTTTGGTTAATTATATTAAGGTTCCATAAAGGGCCCATTTTCCTTAACTACTATCGATTCAGGGATAGCAATTGATTGTATTCACCTCATTAGTTACTTGATGAAGGTTCTGAAGAACGCTTCTTTCTAGACGTTGATTTACTGGATTTCTTTGTTTCACACATTCTCTTTGAAGGATGGGCGAACTAGTTCTACTGTTGATAAATTGGAACGACTTTTCACTTACCTATTCTTTTGAGTCACCAATTCATGATTATTTAGTTAACAATTCTTTGAATTGTTAAAATGATAGTCGAATTGACGAATCAAGTTTACCCTCGAAAGTTTTTAATCATAATCAAGCATAATAAATTCAACAATTAATTTGTTGGTTTTTATTTTATGTGGTTCCTTTCTGATAAATACCTGCTTATACTTCATTTTCAATAAACTCGCCGTTATGAAACGTGAATTTATAAATCAGATTAGCAATCGGCGAAATTGCATTGAGAACCTAAATAATATATCAGAAAATTCTTTCTTCGAACGAAATGCTTTCCTCATTCCTTCAATGTCGTATTATTCCGTTGATTACAATCTAAATCGCTCTTCCTGCATTACTATAGCATTCACGGAGTTTCAGCTTTAAGTAAATCTAGTAGATTTCACGAAGCGTTTTGATTCTCCACACTTTCAATAGAAAATGTATTCGAGGTCCGCGCTGCTGAATTAAAGGCATTCCGGTGTTCAAAGATGGATGCCGTTGATTTCTGCGGTCACCTAAATAAATAAATAACCATGGTGTTCGGGGTTTTATGTATTTTGTATGAAAAGGGCGTGAACAACCGAAGGTTTAATGATAATGGGAGATTGGTTGTGATAAATATTTAATAATCTGACTAGCTGTGCCCGCGGCCTTGTCTGCGGGTTAGCCATAAGGTAATTGTGCTTTATATAGACTTGATATAATTAACTTGGACATTTAATAACCCTCCTGATCTCAAAATACAAAAAGAGCTTAACCGCCACAAAATAACAAAGTATGTATGTACTTTTTCTTATACTCGTAAATGGATCTGGTTATTTGTATATTTAATTTTAAGTTTTAAATGTGACATATTTTAGAGAACAGTATTTTTTTATTTAGAGGAACAACTTAATTTAATTTATTGGAATAATTTTAATTTAATTTATTGAAAGAATTAAATCTAATTTAATGGACTCTTTTTATCCTACTTTCAACCATATATTATGTTTATGTAAACCTAGTTATATGTGTATGCTGTGGTCTCCTATAACTGAAGGAGCACACTTAAATGAACTAATTTTACCACTTTGACACCAGTAGTCCTCCCAAAAACGATTCTTGGTACATTGCTGATTTCTAGTATACCTTACCAGTTTTCTTGATAATATTTGAATCATGCTTCTGCTAGCCGCTTCTCTCGCGTAATATCCAAAAAGTGTATTTGTTGTAATTAGGGCCATGGTCTACAAAAGCATTAAAATTCATAAAATTGCGATCAACCGTTGAAGCGATCTACCAAACATCTAAAAATCTAAACATACAGACCTTCAAATTTAAAGTATTAGTAGATTAGAATTATGTTTATTAAATATTCTACGTTCCCCACTATACATGAATAGATCGGCAGGCCACAATTAAAATATAGTTAATGTGAGTTGCTATTAATATATCTAGATTTTACTCGTTAACGTGTTATTATCATGCTGACAATAAAACTGGAAATTCATTGGAATTTTGTATGTTTCAAAAACGAAGGTCCAGGTAAACCACAGCTGTGTTTTATTTCTGTTGAAACACATTTGAGTTATAATTGCCACTACAGCCTAACTTTCATACACACTAATTATATTTAGGAGAAGTAATTTTCATATTTGTAATAACAAGACAACTGGTATTCTACGTCATTCTATGGCCCAAACTCCAAAACGTAAACTCCGACTCAACTCGTACTCCAACTCCATCGGAGCTTGTCATAAATTGAAGTTTTTGCATTTGTTTGCTCATCTCTCGAGTACGAAAACGTCAATTAGACAAGCTTTCATTGACATTTTCGTGCTTACGTTGGAGTTGGAGTTCGAGTTGAGTTGGAGTTTAGATATAACCTGGTGACAGACGGACGGACGGACAGCGGAGTCTTATTAATAGGGTCCCGTTTTACCCTTTCGGTACGGAACCCTAAAAAAAAGAAAGTATAGAGATACGAAAGAAACTGTGAGCACAAGCGAACACAAGCAAATGAAACTAGTTCACAAATGTTTATTCAGCGTTTTTATATTCTAAGAATTGGCTAATCTAAAACTGTTCGCAATTTCAAATTCAATCTTGTTTCATTGTTCTAGTTTACTTTCCAAGAACCTAAAAAGCACCAACTCTTATTTGATCCCAGGAAATTGACTTCTCGAATTTTATCCAGCCAGTATGTGGCCTCTTAGATCACGATATCAGTAGCCGCGTTCAGGTCCTGGAAAGTGGGGGCATAAAGGGCAGGAAAATAGGTGCGGCTTGGGATGAGTCTTTTTTTTTTTTTTTTTATTTATGAATGGGCTAACTCTTGACCTCGATCACGCCTGATGGAAAGCGATAGGTCTATGATGAAAGCGAGCGTGCCCAGAAGATGCCTTGAGGCACTGATACTCCCACGCGTCGACGAAACACAGCAGGCTGCTTGACGCCGAACTCCGGTGGGAGGGTGGTCGCGAACCAGGCGGGTGTTAGCCCTACCACCGCAGTGGAAGGATTGGCCAGTCTATAAGGTGTTACGAGAGACTGTCCAGGATGCGCCGAGCGCTCGGTTCAGTTGAGTGTCTGATGGAACAAATTGCGCTACACTAGGAGGCTCCTTCATGCATCCCATAAACAATTCCAGAACGTTTATATCGTATAATTTGGCTGACAAAATATGCGATCATCGTTTGATGATTCTCTATTCTCAACATAAAGTTTTATTTTCATCCTTTGTTATTAATTTGAGCAGTTTACTTTTAATTAAATTAAATTCTGGGTTCATTGAGCTTTCCGTAAGTATTTTTTATTTGAATGTAGCTTTAGTAGTTTTTTTGTAGGAATTGTTTTTCTTGAAGGGGGTTCGCGCGGTCGTAAAAAAGAAACTGAAATTTAATGCGTAGACGTGTTGCGCGAGCATCGCTCGCCCGGCTGGGACGCGTAAGTGGATATCCCAGGTTATATATCTGCCAAATTTCATGACGATCCGTTCAGCCGTTTTAGCATGAAAGCGTAACAAACAAACAAATTCACTTTCGCATTGATAACATTAGTTAGGTTAGGATTTTTTTTTTTTTTTATTAGTGATGGGTTTGCTCTTGACTCTAGTCAATGTCAGATATGACAGAGACAAAGTCTACGATGGAGCGAGCTATAAAAGATTTATAAAATATCAATGTGAAACTAACGTGAATGAGATGACGGGTCAATGTCAACCCATTCGAACCTTAACTATCCGTGTTGGGGTGCCTTATAATCCCCCAAACCTAATATAACTTAACCTCGACCACATCATGATATTGTCACGTCAGTTACATCAGGTATTAAGTCAATCTGCTTAACAATTTTCCTGCCTACATCGGCACTTTAATAGGATTTATTGGACCATTTACGCACCAAAGACGAATCTTCAAGATCCATAGACCACCTCAAGCCTCCAACGATCAGACAACTCCTCAAAGATAACAAAAACTTCATTGTCCTTAAATAGGGCCTTAAATTTACGACTCGGGAAGACCTTAAGCAAAGGATAAGTACCAACCCAAATCTTTTCCCTCCAGACGAACAACTGACTGTAATTTTCAAAGGAGAGGTAAGTAGTTAAGATATTATAAAATTTAGAGAATTCGTATTATGTTTCGCGTAGGCGTAGAATAAAGTAATAGTACATTTATTGGAAGGGTTAGAATTCGATAGCTGTATTATTATAAAAGATACAGATGTATACTTAATGTGTGAGAGTGTGTGTGTGAGCTCTGAACATATCTTGAATATTTTACGTTTATGAATAATGCCGATGTCGCCGAATCTTTTTCAATTCCTTTCAGCTATTGTGTATATGTAGGAGCCAACTGGTTTAATCAGCCGTTTAATTGGTTACCTGGCCTTTTTATTGAACGGCGCCGTTTATTTGACGGCCTAAATAACATCCATTTAGAATATCTCAAAAAGCTTTTCCTTACCAAAAAACTATACCTATTCCTAATTGGATATATTTTATGGCTACTAGTTTATCCTTGATGTGACCGAAAAATAATGCAGCAGGTACAAAAGAAAACGGTTCAGCAGATGATGATACAATTCTTTAAAGCCATCTAAATTAGTATTTTAAATGCGAAAATTATCAAAACCAGGCTCTGTAATTTATAACAAGCATGTCCTAAAATCAAAACTACATCATATGACAGCCTCAGTAGATTTGCGTGCGTAGCTCATTATTATTTTGTTTTTATTGATGGGAAATCATCAAATGACTTCTTCCGCTCTGGGTGGAGCGGGAGGGAGTGTCAGACTCTTACTGACTGAAACCATTCCGTGTTCCTTCTTATGCCCTTTGCGTTCCAGGGCTGCGGTGACTCTTTAGAACAAATTCCGCAAGCCTGGGTGTGCGTAGCTCTTAGTAATGAGTTTGTTTGTTAATTATGCTCTCACACCAAAATCCCTGAACCGATGTTGATGTATTTTAGTACAGAGATAAATGGACCTTGGGAACGTTTATACTTTTTTGTGAAAATCTATATTAACGTGAGCGAAGCCGTAGGTAAAAACTAGAAGAAGTATATTATTTACTTTGATTAATTTATCGTCTACTTGTTCCCAAATTCATTTGCACTGTCTACGTCATTTTTAGCAATTGAAATACTTGCTGACACATCGTGCCAAAGCACTCTAAAGAAACAATTGAGAAGCGTCTCAGATTTCACCTTTGTCGTGTTCCAACAATTCATTGCGAGACAATTAATTAAAACAATATTTTGATTTACTGTAGAAAACACTGCTTTTCAGAATGAAGTGCAAAGACGTGTTTGAGAATCGTGGCAACGGTCTCAAAGATTGCAATGGGCTGTATTCTGTTTTTCAGAAACTTGCTGCTTTTAGTTTGGAGTGCTGTCGATGTAAAATGATGGGAATGCAACTGAGAATATTTTGTATTTTTTTTAACATGTTTTTTTTGTAGTTTTTTACTACAAATGTAAAATTATTATACGAGTATAATGTAATATTAGATTATTCTATAACATCATATTTATTAGTTTATTATTATAGCATACATGTATTTTATTACCCAAAAATCGTGAAAAAAAAATCATCTGTTCAGTACATTTTGTCGAGTTGCGTGCACAAAAATGTATGGGGCAGCCATTTTTTTTCTCGCGATATTAGTACACGTTGTATATAAATATATTATTTGTTTATTATTTCAAAAACAAAATTCTATTTTAAATCTTATTTACTTGTTGTACACCTACCACAGTGTAGTCTTTTTAACCCAAAGGTTGACTGGTAGAGAGTACCTTGTTGCATTAAGTCCGCCCATGTACCACAATTGTACATAAAGTTTAAATAAATATTACAAGCTGGTAATAATGGTGAAGATCGCTGTCAATGGGAAAAGTATTTAAGTTTCACAATTGACTAACTGTTTGCTGATGTCTCGCTTTACTTTTATTGATAAGTATGATGAAGAGAAACAGAAGTATTTCGAAATCATAATTAACTAGCTTTTGCCCGCGGCTCCGCTCGCGTGGAGGTCGGTTATCGCATAAAAAGCAGCTTATGTCCTTCTCCATATCACAGGCTATATATCTGTCCAATTTCATGACGATCCGATTAGCCGTTTTAGCATGAAAGCGTAAGACATTTAAAATATATAATATATGACTATTTTTTATTATTTATGAATGGGCTAGCTCTTGACCTCGATCACGCCTGATGGAAAGCGATAGATGAGGTCCATGATGAAGCGAGCGTTCCCAAAAGATGCCTTGAGGCACTGGTACTCCCACGCGTCGACGAAACACAGCAGGCTGCTTGACGCCGAACTCCGGTGGGAGGGTGGTCGCGAACCAGGCGGGTGTTAGCCCCACCACCGCAAGGGAAGGATTGGCCAGTCTTATAAGGTGTTAGGTGAGACTGTCCAGGATGCGCCGAGCGCTCGGTTCAGTTGAGTGTCTGATGGAATAAATTGCGCTACACGAGGAGGCTCCTTCATGCATCCCAAACAATGTCGATTATATAAAATATACAACATATGTTTATAGTAGGGATTCTTTACAACCCAAATACAGTGTTTTATACTGCGATTTGGTTAGATAAGTTTAGTAGATCAGTCGTTTAAAATGTTATGAGTTTCCAGAATAATTTATTCGTCAATTTTTATCTTTACTATATCTAAATGAGAAGAGGATCAACTTAAGAATCGTCATCAATCACAAAAGGACGTATCTCAGATTAATAGCAAGAAGAAACTACGCAGTCATCTTCAAAATTGTCCTTTTAAAACTTGACTGAACTTCCCTTGAAAGTTGATAAAGTACCATAATCTCGACGGATTAAGGCAATCTAATTTACCTTTTTTTATGAGAACATAAATAAATCGCAATTATTTATAGAACACTTCTGAGAAGAAATGTTAACTTTTTTTACTTTTCTAATAAGTCATATAAGCGTTGATAAACACTATTTTTGGACTATGATGTCTTAATTAATTTTTTTATGAGAAGGGACTGAAGTGAAATGAAGGGTTGGGGAAAGGTACATAATTATTTTAAACCCTCATTTCGCTAATTCTGTTAACGTCCCATTTGATAGCAGGCTTTGATGGCTTGCTATCAAAAGCCGAAGCACAGCAAGAAATCCGAGTACAAATCAGATTTCAGGCATCTGAGAAATAATTCCACACGAAAAAGTCCAATAACATTTATGTCGACTAGTTCAACCTAGGCACTCACTAAAGGCCCTAGACCATTGAGGCAATGTCTTTATTTGAAGTTAAACGTTTCATCATCTGCCTAGCCTTTTCCCAACTATATTGGGGTCGGCTACCAGTCAAACCGGATTCAGCTGAATACCAGTATTTTACGTGGAGCGGCTGCCGACCAGACCTCCACAACCCATTAACTGGGTAACATGAAGTTAAACGTTTATCTTATAATAATAAGTAAGTATTCAGGTGTTACTACCAATAGTCGATATCTCTGAGTAGTAACATAAAATCAGGCATGTTCTTTAGAAAACATATCAGTGACTTCGTCAGTAAACAAACGTGTCGCAAATATTAATAGCTCAGGATCGAATTATGTTACTAGTCTGTAAGGAACACGGTCTAGACTAGCAACTGAACTAATTAAAGAAACAAGACCATTAATAAAGATGATAAACAATTTTATAAACAAGTCACATTTAGAAACTCTCGCCAGACGGTTTTTGATCAGTGACATTTCGGGGAGTGTGCGTCGGAATTGCGCAATTCAGTTCCGCCAATCCTGTTCTATCATCTGACAACAAGACGTACGGCGATGCGCCACCGGTAGGTACATTGTAGACCCTACCAATACGCACAAAATGTTTTGAGTATACTCTCATTGTGCGTACAGCTAAGAAGTGGAATTCCTTGCCGGAGTCTGTCTCCTGATAGCAACAACCTGGAGGTTTTAAAGCCAGGAGTGAATCAAGGCTACTTTAGGCAAGCGTGCTTCATCATCGACCAGATCAGGCGAGATAGTGGTCGAACGCAAGCTTATCAATAACAAAAAATGTACCCGAGGAAATGGCAAAAACTACAGACACCGCTTACATTACGTCTATACAACATGTAATGTATGTATGTGCACACTACGGAAACAACACTGAAATCATGATTGAGATTTCAGCGTTGGTCCCATAGTGAAAGTTATTCACAACGATAAGTACAATGACCCCTTAAGAGGTATTCTGTTTATTATGTTACACGTTGTATACTATACGCCTCTTGCTTCGTACATCTAGTCATAATCGCACACCTGTTATGAGTACCACGCTTCTGACCGAAGAAAATCATCATTTTAAGATCCACGTTTATCTATTTAGGGTGATCCCTCCACGCATATTTATTCACATATCCCTTTTGTCAGTAGCGTTTCACTCATCCACGAACGAAACAACAAAAATATTGTAATTCTAAGTCAACTAAAACACAATCCACCGAAAGTGAGCAACGACCAAAAGGACACAGAAGACATTAAATCCGTCCTTGGCCGGAATATGGTAAACGGCAACATTTAGTGTGATACAGAAAGTAAAAAGGATAACATCGCTACAAAAGTTTTGTCTCTGCCATAATTTCGTGTCCTCGACAAAGGACGGATCTGCAGAAAGACTATATAGTAAAAAAGGGAACATATGGCTAAAGTTATGTTCTGTATGAAGGCCAGTAATCGGAGTGTGGGATAAGTTAGGAGAAACATGCTTTGTTGGATATTTTGTTACTTCTTCTTCTTTTCGAGACAATGGTGACCCTTAAATATTTTGTGCTAGCAGGTGGCCACGTTTATAGCGGCATCGGTGGCATTAATTAGGTCCTCTTTGATGTAGGTGTAAGAGCATTCGGGACACTCCAATAAGTGGGCCATATTTTGGACGGAGACACACTTATTGTCAAGCGGGTCAGTAAAACCCCATTTTGCATCTATGAATAGAGATAGAGCTTCGCGGTTTTTGCAAGGATGCAAAAAGCAATACTATGCTAAGAAGCCACAGTATTTAGCAAATAGATACAATTTCTAATCATAAAAACAACATCAGGCCGGTATTTTTGAAGGTTTAGGTAGGGGTATACACGCACTTACCCAAGTTATGTTTCACTAGCTTCTGCCGAAAATTATTCCAAGGGAACATGACAAGTATCCCATGTTCTATCTGTACGTACCTCTTTACGTCTTTTTTATCAACCTATATTGTACCACTGCTGCGCAGAGGTCTCTGCCATTGCCTTCCACTCTTCCCGGTGTGTTGCTCTTTTCGACCAATCCGTCACGAACGCCACGCCAGCGTTTCCTTGGCTTCCTCGGCGACGACGTCACCCATCCTCCGGCTCCCACTGTGTAACGACTCTGGCCCATTTATCCTGATGCATCATAGGCACATCGGATCGGCGATCCCTGTTTTGGAGCGAATCGTGGTATTACGAATTCGATCGCTGAGCCTAATAACTAGAACGCTACGCTCCATCGCCCTTTGACAAACCTTAAGTTTGGACTTTTGAGACTCGGTCAGGGACGAAGTTTGCGCACCGTAGGTTAGGTTGGATAAAATGAACATGTCGATGAGTTTGTGCCTCAGGGATAAAGGTAGGCTATACGTCTTAAAGACCGTTAAATAGACCGACATAATTATTTACTTTGGATTGTAATCGGGGGCTATCCTATTGCCATCAACCATCCTGACTCTGGGCTAGCACTGCTAATTGCAGATGGAAAGACCAAATAAGATCTTGCCCGAACTAGGAGTTCGACTGACAGTTCGGGCAGGTATTATTCGGTTTTTCGGTTCCTCACGCTCAGGAATATCACTTGCTACAGAGACAAAGATATCCGTCATACCAAAAACAATAATAAGAAAGAAAAAAAACTTTAACTCTCTTTTCCTATAAGCCAAGATGGCCCTGGCACCATGCCAGACAATCTACAGGATGGAGACAACAAACGAATGAGTAATAATCTTCTGGCAGCTTACTTTCCTTTGTTAGCTTGATGCCAGCGATCGCAATACCTACCAACCCGTATCCTTCGTCGTAAACTGTTGTGCTTTCATTTCAACAATAATAAATTAAGTTTCAGCTACAGAATGCTACGAGTAAGTAGTGTTGGAGTTGCCGTCATCTTGAAAATTTAGGTCTGCGTGGTAAGAAGTATTCTGGACGTCAGAACCATCTGGTTCAATATCCATTTTTATAACTTTTCTAGAGAGGAAAAATAAATATTGAAAGTCAATGATTGTTATATCAAACTAAAACTCTAAGCTTTAATATCAAATAAAACGTTTAAATCCACTTTTGAACTGTCGAGGACGCTTAGTAATTTTAAAGATAGAGCGTATAATTTGATTGATGTTGTTAAAATTTGAGGGAAACTACATTTGAGAGGTTCCTCTCATATAAGAACAGATATTTTAGTATCTACATTGTTAATTTGTTAATTTCAAAGACTGTTGTACGTAATGTTGGGAGATTAACTTACTTTTGTTTTAAATTATAGTCTTGAGGTAGTCAAAAGAACTCCAAACCCTATTTAAATTATGTATTCAAGGTATAAAAAAGAAGAAAACTAAAACTAATTTTCTACTAATTCAATCTAGATTTTTCAGACTTCCAAAAGTCTTTGTACCATTTCTTTTAGCTCCCTTGACACAACTAATCCTATTACAAAGGCACACTATTCCACTCTGAATTTCTCAGTACCTAACACTTTTTCTTTAAACCTACTCGTTCATACATCTTAAGCCAGGCAGATGGTAGACAGACACTAGACAGATTACAGTGTCAGGGGAACTCGGACACAAATGTCACTTGAGAACCGAGCTTAAGGCGTTTCGGACATAATCCTGGGCCCAAGCACTAGGCAGTAAACTTTGGTGAAATGTATTTGAATAACTGGTTTACTAATCACGATAATGTTTTTGGGGAGTTTGGGCAGGAGTTACACGATTTTGGTAAAAATTATTTAGTATATAATTTAGAAATTCTTCGGTATGTCACTGCAAGGTGTCACCTGTAAGCCTGTAACTCTTTCAGCATGCTCGCTCAGAGCAATTTTAAGTATCATGTTTTCTTCCATTTTTTTTTCGCTTTGTAGTTATGCTATTGTGTTGTGTCGGTATCGCATTATATTTATTCTATTCTAAATTCTTTAGCTAACCTTACTATTTCTGTAATTTGAATAACCATTGTAAGACGATTGTTCATTTAAAAGCCACTGTACTATATCATCACTGCTCTGCATCTCTCACTCACTCTTATTTTGCTATCTGTTAATCGTATATTTATGCGGGGTTCTGTTTACCTATTTTCTTCGTCCCTTTTGCTCTGTTATTGATATATTGGTTTGTTTTTGTCGTCATTGTCATACTTAGTTTGATGTTCATCATTAGTATTAAATTTTGAGTTTTTGTAATAAGAATGTTTGATACTTAATAGTTTATTATATCGGTATCTATATAATATGTTTTTATATTGGTACAACTGTTCGGTTAACAGTATTACTATATTAATTTCGATTTCAACATTTTTTATTTGTTGTTGTACACTTACCATAGTGTAGTCTTTTTTAATCAAAGGTTAACTAGAATTCCTTGTTGCATTAAAAGCGCCCATGTTAGTACCACTACAGCACATAACGTATAAATAAATAAAATGAAATCACTGGTCAAAAAAATATATTCTTCTATGTAAGCGACTAAAAGATCAAGACTAATTAAAAGAACATCATCAACCACCCTGTTATCTTCTACGAAGCTACATACTACAATTACAATTAAGATAATGATCTCGTAAGACTATTTTATGGCGAGACTATGTACTTTTGCTAAGAAAACGAAAATATCAACTACTTATTATTTGTAATGGTTTTTAAAATACTCGAAGCAGACAATTTATTTATAATTATATTATTACTAAAATTGCAAAAGTATGTACAAACGTGTAAAAAACAAAATAAATCATTGGGCATCAAAAAACTATTACTAGTTTGGTTATCGCGTCAAAAAGAAGCCTATGTCTTTCTCCATATTCTAGGCTATATTTCTGATAAATTTCATGATGATTCGTTTAGCCGTTTTAGCGTGAAAACGTAACAGACAGACAGACTGGGTTACTATCGCATTTATAATATTAGTAATATTATTAATACTATTAGGTAATATTATAAATGCGAAAGGTAAGTAGGGATTGTTAGGCTCGCGTGTATCCTCTACCTCGACAATGGAGCACCATTACCCAGAAGTAACCTATGCATTCTTGACTTAAAGATCCCCAGGTTGTAGCTATCAGGAAACACAGGCATCTTAAATGTGGGGCTTTTAATCAGCGATACCAATTATCAAAATTTCAACAGATTTGGGGTTGACCGCGGGACACGCCTGTTGACAAAAAAATGTCTGTCATCAGTCGTTTTAAAATCCATGAAGGCCCAAGAATTGAGCCTTGCAGCACTCCAAACAAAAACTAAAAGAACCACGCATATTTTTAATCTAGCAATATTCATAGTAGGATCGCCATTCTCGCTTGCCACAGCGCGCTCCTTGTGAAAAACTTTAGCCTGAGGCCCGCAACCACAGCTGTGCGCAACTTTTGTTTGAAATACGATACAACATCTATTTTTATAAAAAAGCCGCTTTGCTGGATATTATCGTGTTGCTGTGCCCATTTCTTTATTATAATCGACTTAACGGATAAAGGCTTCAAAGTATCTTTTACGGCGGAATGAATTTGTATAGCAGTAGGAATAAAAAGTAATTTCAATATTGCCTCGTGGAGATAAGGTTTCGTTTTTAAAAAAATCAGATACTAACAAAATTATGAAACATGTTTTTGATGACAGAGGATGAATATGTTTTTGTTATGAAAACATCCAGACTAATATTATAAATCCGAAAGTAATTCGGTCTGTTTGTGTCTTTGTTACCTCTTTAAGTCTTTTTAGGGTTCCGTACCCAAAAGGCAAAACGGGACCCTACTGCTAAGACTTCGCTGTTTGTCCGTCCGTCCGTCCGTCTGTCTGTCACCAGGCTGTATCTCATGAATCGTGATAGCTAGACAGTTGAAATTTTTACAGATGATGTATTTCTGTTGCCGCTATAACAAAAAATACTAAAAACAGAATAAAACAAATATTTAAGCGGGGCTCCCATACAACAAACGTGTTTTTTTTTTGCCGTTTTTATAGATAATGGTACAGAACCCTCCGTGCGCGAGTCTGACTCGCACTTGCCGGTTTTTTTTTAGTATAGGAAATCATCAAATGAGTCCTTCCACTCTGGGTGGAGCGAACCCATCCGTGTTCCTCCAAATTGCTTTCTAGGGGGGCCGCGCTGACTCTTTCGAACAAATTTCGCAACCCTGGTAGACACTGGCCCTAGCGCACCCCGTCACTTATGCTGACATCTCTATGATTCGCGCGTGGAATACAATGCGCCGTACCCGGGCCTGGTCCTTGTCGCAGGCCCGCACCTACGGTGACCGAAAATCGGCCTGTTACTCCCGAAGCTCGAGGCGTCTTCTTCTGTTGCGGCGGCTATGGCGTGAAGTTTGCCTCTCCCATCTCTTGACGTCTGAACGGATTTTGTTTCAATTTAACACAATATACCATGTCCTGGTATAGGACTTAGGTATAGGTATATATAATAATAAACTACTTACAAATAAATTATGTGTCACAAACCAACGAGCTTGAAATTAAACACATTTATTTTATTTTACTTCTGACTTATTTTAGACTCTCAAGCACTAGAGTAACGTAGACATTTGAGTTAAGATTTATACATATACGTGTGTTGGTCTTTAATTAAACTCTATGTACAAACACGGTGCAAAAGATTACTGATAGGTAGGTATGTCATAACTTCGCAGGCCACTGGTAATGTACCCAAAAGGCTGGCAGCATTGCCACGTTGTATGGCAATGCTTATCTTTTGTCCGAGGTAAAAGCCAGCCCTAGGGTCACGCGAAGTGTCAACTAAGCGTCTTGACAGATCTTTAAACAAGTAATGAGCACTCGGACCCCACGACCCGAGAGATTCAACCCCAAACGGCTCGAAAATATAACTACCTACAAGGTTAATTGCCTTAATTTAAAATTACTCGTATGTAATTTATACCTGTTCTACTATTATCCTATCGAACTAATATTATTTCATGTGAAAGTTTGGCAGGACCCATCCATCCAATGGATAGACGTTTTTTACTCTTTCACGCATAAAGTACAGAAAGAACATTGATAAAACTTTAACATTTATCATTATAACACTTATTAATACGCCGATCAATTTTGTTAGAAATATTCTCCACCTAGCTTATGTACTAGTTAAGTATTACCAGATAAGAGAGTAAATTAAATATCCGCAAGTCACACCTGTTTCACATGTATAAGATAGGCAAAACTACAGAACGCAAATAACGCAATATACGAACCCCTTTTCAATTACACAAAAATAAAATAATGCCTAAAAAATAATGCTTCTGAATAATTAAAGTCAAGTACAGCCAGCAACGTAAATCATTTAACAAAATAAACGCCTACACGCCTCAACTTTGAATTTAAGTTGTTGATAATAAAGTTTAAAAACCGTTTTGAATCCAGCTCAGGGACAGAATTTAGAACTTTTCGATAACGAACCTAGCATTAAAGTACTATTCGGTTCGTTAAAATATTTACGTTTGAAGAACAATTTTTTTATACGTAGAAATAATGTCAATTTACACTCTAAATTCAAATACAATTACGAATAATTTAAGCATAGAATTTTTGCAAAAATAATATCATCAAAGTGTTTGCGAATTATTGCTGAAAAAGTCAAAAGAGGCAGAGAGGAGAGGTTGAGGCTGAACTTTGGGTTGTCCATTATTCTGGTTGAGTTATTTCTATCGTTATAATTAGAGTATACTAAACCCCTGAGGTTGAGACCTTCTATACTGGTGGTCCTTGACATTGAACGTCAGCGCAACCTTCGTGGAGCTACTTCAGTGTGACTTCATTATCACTTCCTCATCGTGAGCTCAAACACTCAAGCAGCGAGTCATACAGCCACGCCTTTACTAGTATCCCGACCACCAGCATGCAGCAGACGCGCATTCCTGGTCAGCATCCTTAGCCTCTATCATTACCCTCAACTTCATCAGCGACCTTGGCAAGTACACTGCACCTTCAGATAGCCACATGAATAGAACCTCTCCTGATCGACCTCAGCAGTCACGCTACTACGTCGCACAGCACCGCTCCGACCCACTGGAGCCAGCAGCACTATTCCGACTGTCTGGAGCCTGCAGCATCACCCCAACTCACTGGGGCATCACAGCAGACAGTTCCGACTCACCGTGAACTCTGCGATTTCCAGTTCTGATTCACTGGAACCAACCTTCCACTGGCCTGGCAAGCATCAAGATGTATAAGTGACAGAGGGACTCATCCACTCTCGACCTCCGGTCTCCGGAGGGGAGTGATGTAGCGGCATCAACAAAAAACTATCGTAGCGAAATCTACTGCATCCAACAACGAATTACTGACCGAAGTTCTGCATCGCGGTATCAGTTTTCCGTGCGATTCGACCATAATATGCAGCAGTTGCCCACCAGTCCCTTTTCAATGAAGGCTTGCGGAACTTTACACCCTGTGCCGCATTACCTCCATGTGTCTGTTACAACCCTTGTCTAATATGGCCCTAAGTTCAGGTGGATATCGTTTTCTCATCTCCTTGTCAGGTGACCCTGTTTTCTTACCCTTGGGTACCACAGGGTTACATGGTTGCTCAATTTATTTATCTTGGTAATATCTAGAGGTTACTTGGTCAAAAAGTTTAATACCCGACTTATGGAAAGTTTTAACTTTTTTTGTTAAAAATTATGACGTTTTCAACTAGATTTTTGTTTGTTTTGTCGACCGTTCTTGGCAACCGCTTAGCGTGCCGACGCAAATGGCGGAGCTATGCGTTGTACTTTTTTTAATACATATTCTTTCAAAGACGAAGGAACGGCGGAAAGCAACTGAAATATTTTTAGTGGCAGCGACCAATTTTAATATAATGTTGGCAAACGTTTTTAATAATGAATTACAATTACCGTAGAGTTTAGTTAAAACTGAAAACTGTGCGTAAAAGCTGATTTCCCCTTTTACTGTCATTTTGAATTTCAACTTTATTCTACTGTGATTAAAATTTAGTTTAAAAAAAAACTTTACTGCAGTAGTAGGGTAGTATTAAGCTTTTAAGTTTCATACAAACGATTCAGTTAAAAATGTGAAATAAAATGAACAAAGCTTTGTTCATGGAGAACTACTTCATGTTCCAGATTAAAAGGAGTATAATATCTACCTTTTACTATATAAGCAGCTGGTTTGTGGTATACATTAGCCATAGAAGTTAGGCGTTTTCAAACTACTAAACTACTACAAATTTTTAGATTTCAGTATATTTTATTTACTAAAACAAAATACTCAACAATATTAGGGCTTTACCAATGATTGTACCCTTTTCTCATTCCGAAAGCCTACATTAATAGTTTCTGAAGGCCTATTTTTCTTGATCACCTTACTTTGGTACGGCTCGTAAACTATAGTAAATGTTCTATATGGTTGGTTATTTAGAAATTGTTCTACGAACCATTTTATAGGTTTCTTTGAGGTCAAATTAAATTCTGGTGTAAGAACGTCTCAAGGATGTTCTATAAAACTTTTACTAAGTTTTTGGAATTTATTATTAATCAGTTCATTAATGTTTTTGATGTGGCAACTTTATTGACAATAATTTTCTACGTCTTCTCAATACTAGAAAAACTGAAATCAGGGTCGAGGCTCCCTAAAACTATAAATCTTCATCTAGACTAAAACATATTGCGAGTTTTGTGATCGGCAAAAGAATTTGTCTTGGCACTTATTCAAAAATTTCAAGGACAAACGCGTATCACGAATTACAAATATATTTCAGATAATGTGTTTATGACAGAAATATTGAATTAAAATCTAAACCGATTAAATGTATTAAAACTCTCAACACATTTCAACTCAATCAATCCAGTCGATTCGGAACAAATTGTCTGTGACATATACACGGGTGATTGAAGCTGAGATCACGACGGGGTCACCAGTTTCCGAACGCAGATAGAAGGTATTCTGCCTGTCTCCTTTATATGTCTTACGATATAGTTGATAATCGGAGACGGGGTAAAAGTCCAACTTGCAGTAAAAATATATGCCTATTGTAAAACTCTAGCAGTTAGGGACACTAGTAATTAGGTTTATATCTAACTTTATGTGTTTATAGCTACAAAAAAAGAATTACACCTCGCTCACTTGTCGAAGTGATAGGTTTGTTTTTTGTACTTTGAGGTACAGAACCCAAAGAAAACTCATGATCAGTCAGCATATCGGCTTTCTTTACTGACCGCACAGCTATAAAACTTTCAAACCACCCAATTAAGATAGAGCCTGGTCTATTCTCACCACAACAAATTAATTTTACACAAATTCATATCAATCTGCCGAGCCTGTTGCTGAGTTGGGGTCAGCTTCCAGTCTTACCGGATTAGCAGTATTTTACATGGAGAAATTACCTATCTGACCTCCACAACCCAGCAATTGAGTAACCCTCCCCACCCCTCGGCAAGACTGGTGTCAGATTTCTCAACTTCTGGAATACACGTAGCAACTGCCAAATCTAAAAATTACAGCCGGGAACAAAAGCTTTTTTTTCCAGGATGGGAAATCATCAAATGACTCCTTCCGCTCTGGGTGGAGCGGGAGGGAGTATCAGACTCTTACTGACTAAAACCCATCCGTGTTCCTCCTTGCGTTCCAGGGCGGTGACTCTTGCGAACAAATTCCGGAACAGGAACAATAGATATACGTGCTTTTCGATACACGGAGGAGTTAAATGGTCACCGATTCACGGACTGATCTCGGCAGGCGTTGAAAATCGACCCGTACGGCGATTATTATCACAAACTACAACATAATATAGGGGTTATTATTTAGCCTACAGTTCCTCGTTTTGTAATCCACATATTGTATCAAATTAGCGAGGGTATTCCAAGACTAATTTAGAATTTTAAGGGCCTATTATGAAGGTAGTGAAGGAGAGATTTATTTAGGCTCTTCGCATAGTCCGAGGGTGCATGTATTTTAACATGCCGAGTTAAGTCATAACGTAACGCGTTGTAACGTTACCTACGTGTTTTGAAAATGTTTTATTCTATTTTTAACTGTTTTGTGGAACGTTTGTGTCGGGTCCTTTTTTACGTAAATTATACTGTTGTATAATAGCTTCTTTTTTCTGACTGAAACTTTGAAAATTGAAAGGTGCATATATTGTATTTTATAAGTACACCGCACGCAGACTACTCTCCATATTGGGGTCGGGTTCCAGTCAAACCGTATTCAGCTGAATACCAGTATTTTACGTGGAGTGGCTGTCTACCAGACCTCCACAACCCATTATCTGGGTACCTCGGTACTTTTTGGCAAAACGAATCAGATTAACTTTCCGTGAATCTACTTTTAAGCAGTGCTTTGAGTATTAAAAGAAGAGCTAGGAAGCGCTGGTTGTTCCACTGCAGGGCAAAGAAGGGTCTTTGCCCTGCAGTGGAACAACCAGCGCTTCTCAAAATGTAGCAATCAGCCTTGTCTAAATATTATAAATTTTAGGTGTAACCGATAACATGGGAATTATTTAAAAGACATGAAGTCTCCCTTTGTTTTGAATTAAGTTTTTCTAATATTATTATCCACAACAAAGTTGAATGGCTGAATGGTTTCGAGAAAAGCATAGTACAGCTGTGCTCTTTGGTCGACTTGGCGGGACTTTACCATGCCCTCAGATAAACCAGAACAACTCGTGATACACATCACACTCAATCTTAACACAACAAATGGTCACATCGATCTCAATCCCACATTCCCACTTCGACGGAGAAACAATCGCCAACAAACTCCGCAACATTAATGAAAACCAAAGGCGCTTCATCACGCGATTAATACTGTTTCGTGGGCGCACTTAGTGGGCCGTAGTTACCGAAGCACCGCAGCGCGCTGAATTTTCTCAAAAATAAACTGTACACAAAGCTCAGAGTGATTATCTTAAGAACCTCTCAGTTGCAGGCTTTGTAAAGAAACTCGTAATATAAGTGAAATCTGCTAATGGTACCGGCCCCTTTACGAGTTTGGCCACGAAACGTGCTTTAATAAGTTTCGGGGTGGGTACCGTCAACAGCTCAAGTTTGTAAACATTGACATGTTTCATAAAAGTTGCTACGAATACCGGCCATTTGCAAATCGGAGTCGCGTTCAAATGATTCCATTTACCCAAAACTATTGGGTTCATTATTATTATGTTCTTCCTATATATTTTTATTATTTACTAGACCATGAGACACTAGCCAAAAGTATTCTGTGAAAAATTATGTTTTTTGGGGATCCTTTCCCATTTTTCCCTTTGGGCACGGAAACCTAAAAATCTCATAAAAGCTTTACCTTAATATTTTAATTAAAAACTTTCAAAAAGATCACTTACTTATTTCTATAATTTTTTGACACGTACTTTTCATGTTGACCGTACACTGGGTTTGCCCGCGATTTAAACGATTTATCATCGAAGAATGAGGTACGAGTACCATGTTTGGCTTGAATTAGCGAACTTGCTAAGTATATTCCCTTGCTTGGAATTGAACCTTGAAACGATTGTTTTGTCACCAGTATCAAGTGGTATTTAGTGAGTTTTATTCTTTGTTACTATTTGTTAAAAAGAAACTAGCGTACTCACAATATGTGTTGTGTGTTCTCCGCTGCAATCCAGAAATCTGAAAATAAAATAATTGGTTAATTAAGTGAACACAAAGTTAAATTAAACGAGGTCAAAGAAGGTAGTTACAATTAAAAACTCGTGTTAAAACACAGGAGGCACGGATTTTTTACCACCCATTGCAGTGCATACTTAAAGCTTTTGTTTGGACGCGTCGAATTGTGTTAATAGTTATACGTCAAGATTGGTCAATCAATTACTGTGACAGTTAATAATATAAATGCTGTTGTTCAGTTATAGAATTCAATACAACTGCCCCATGAGATTTTCCACACAAAATTTTATTTATTTATTTATTTAGTACATGGAAATGTCATTCAATTTCATTCTTCCTTTAGGATGAATTTTCAAGTATTTTGGCTAAGTGCTATCCTTCGTCACACCTGTTTAGAGATCTTGTAGCAAATTCTATGCTTCTACTAGACGTCGTCTGACAGTAAATGTATGTAAGACCCATATGTCGAGTCAAATTAAAGGACCTCAAATCGAATTATAGTTAGTCGCCAACACAAAAAAAAACACGATTTATTTAAATGAATAACAGACTATAAATGTCAATTTGGTGATTCGAGGTGGAGTGAAAGGCATTAGGGGGCATTACCTGGAAGGGGAAGAAATACAAAGGTAAGATTTATATTAAGTAGAATAATATAACTTATATATTTTACTTGTATTCGCCGATGATAAAAAAAAATCTAAAAAAGAAAGAATAGGCATTTACTAGAACAGAAAAAAAATCTTTTTCTTTCTTCCAAAGAGAATACAGCCAAAGTTATCGATCTTTCTACCCGACAGCTTTAGATTTACTACCGAAAGCAATTCTTCTACACATACAATAATTTATACAATTTCCTTGGAAGGAAATCAGTAGTATACCCTCAAGGATATAAAACTGCGAGTGTATTCCCTTGAATGTAAAGAAAGACATACATGCATGATATATGTTGAAACTTGGGACAGATATGACACAAGTCTTCGATATGTACGACGTTCTTTGAGATTTTACCTTTTAGGTACATAAACTCTCGTCTTTTCCCATGTGGTTTGACAGAAACTATAGGACGCCACCTCCAGTTTTTGTTCATATCTGATCAAACACGCACGTCGGTTGTTCGTACTTACACCCTTTCTGGATAATTTCAATAATAACCAGAGATCGGAATAGGTAGAGTATAACTCTATGGTACTTATTTCTAAGTTCGAAGAAATAAGTAACATAGAGTTAATAAAACCTCCTCTAAAATCCCGGAATCATAAAAGCCGAGATTATGAAAACATGAACAGGACTTGAGTATAGTTACAAAAAATAAAAAAAAATATTTGAAGAATCATATTCCAATTTTATAGGTATGTAAAACAACAAACTTTAAAAAAAAGCCTTATTGGTACCTAAGACATAACCTACAGCCCTGTAATGTACAGCAAAAGCCACCTGGGTCTCATGAAAGGAATAAATGTTCCCATTGTTTAAAAATAAGTGGGAATATCGAACCTTCAAAAACGAAGATGACAGGACGAGATTGACTCCATCGACAGGCTTGGTCCACACTTGCCCAAAGTCGCGAGGTCTAGCAGGACGAAAGAGAGGCCTTTTTTCTGCAGTGGGACAGAACTGGCTTAAAATAAATGGATAATAATAAACAAACTATAATAATACTCCATCAAACAAATCCTTTCACAAGCAGTTTTATTCCTTGTTAAATTTAAAAATAAAGTGAATAGGTTACTTCTAGGCAAGCGTGCTCCATCTTCGACCACATCGTCGCTTACCATCAAGTGAGATGGTGGTCAAGCGCATTTTGGTGACCTCTTTGGGGAAACCGAAGGTTTTGTCTGTGCAATTATGGACGAAGTTATCATGACGAAAAACTACCGGAGATTTATTGTGATGGACGGCACGGTTGACATATGTCGGGCATGCCACCGTCCGGGAGAATCAATTCGCCACATTATCTCTGGTTGTTCTCGTCTTGCTAACGGAGAGTACTTGCATAGACACAACCTTGTAGCCAAGATTATCCATCAGCAACTTGCTCTGAAATACTGTCTTGTGGAATCGGAGGTGCCGTACTACAGGTATGTGCCCGACCCAGTTCTCGATAATGGCAGTATCACATTGTACTGGGATCGGTCCATCATCGCTGACAGGACTATTGTGCAAATAAGCCTGATATAGTGGTGGTGGACCAAATCGAGAGGCGTGCAAGATTGTAGATATCACCGTTCCGCATGACGAGAACCTCGTGAAAGCCGAGAAAGATAAACAAATAAAATATCTTGCCTTGGCTCGCGAGGTTGTCGACATGTGGGATGTGAATTCGGCAATCATTGTACCGATAGTCGTGTCAGCCAACGGCTTTATAGCCACGAGCCTCAACCAACACCTCATGAGGCTCTCGTTAGGCAGCTGGATCAAGGTCTTGATTCAGAAAGTAGTACTTCTGGACACGGCTCGCATTGTTAGAAGGTTCCTTTCTCTGGAGCCCTGACCGCCGGTAGCTTGGACTCTGTTCCCGATACCGGTGGGCTACTATTTTTATATTTCTAAATGTTTTTTTTAAGCTGTATTTTTAAAAATGTTTAAAATAAGTAAAGAAAAATGAATAAACGAAATAAAAAAAAATTGTTTAAAAATTCATCGAAAATTTTTGCTCGCTTATCTCATAGCCCGAGGCGGTAAAACTACTATTTCGGAAATCCAGACTTAAATTATAAATCCTATGCACCCTGAAAAGCACATTCCAGATTTTTCGTGCCCGTGTAGGTAAGTAAAGAGCTCAAATTTTCTCCGACAAAGTGAATAGAATTCTTTATGAGCCAACAGAATTTCAGCACTGACCCAGTAACCACAGAAAAACGTAGTTAGTTAAGTTTGTGTTTGTCATACTATTTGCTTAGTCTTTTTTTAGACATTAGACTCGTTTAGCTGTGACTGTGGCTTTGAGACGAATTATACCGGATTAAAGTACTATCTCTCTTAAAAATTTCATCAAAACGGGTGCTATAATTTGATCCACAACATCAAACAGACCACGATCGCTACGTTTGTTTTTTTCAACTAGGTTTATTGAGTAGTCATGATATTTTTAACCGACTTCCAATAAAGGAGGAGGTTCTCAATTCGACTGTATTTTTTTTTTTGTGTTTGTTACCTCATATCTCCGTCATTTATGAACCGATTTAAAAAAATCTTGTTTTATGTGAAAGAATATAGTTCTCGATTGGTACCATTTAAATTTTATCAAAATCAGTTTAGCAGTTTGGATTTAAATCCAAATAGCTGGAAAAAATATGTGGAAAAATCATGTATACGAAATTGCGTATTTTTGCTTTCCTGTGACTTTCCAGTGGTGTTGTTAGGTGTGGGGTACCACTAAAAAGTGAAAAATAAAACTCACAAACAATAAAAACCGACTTCAAAAAAAAACACTACAAAGTACAAAATAACTTTGTACTTTGTAGTGTTTTTTTTTACAAAATGTGGATATATGAGTCACCTGTTTTATTTTTTTACAAGCCCTAATTATATTTGCATGTTAGTCTCTCACCTAGTTTGTAAGTTCGGGTCATATATTGCAACTGAATTTAAAACAGTTATCTCCAACTGATTGAACTGAAATTTCGATGTCACTTTGCTGACTTTGCATTGTCATCCAAACCAAATGTGTATAACAAAGTCAGCTATGGTAGCCAGATAAATGTGGAATACACACAGAAACAGACAGACACAGAGACAGTAAGTAATTATATATATATCGTGTTTCTGTTTTTTTTTTCTTTTCCACATTGCACCTATCACTATTTGTCTCTGCATCACCCAAAGGTTGACTGGTAGAAAATGCCCAAGGCATTAAGTCCGCCTCTGTACATTTGTGTGCATGAAGTTTTAAATAAATAAAGTACATTGACCTTTCATTAATATCTCTTCATAGGTACCCTTGGACAGTAAATTATGAGTCGTTTTACATTACTAGAACAGTAAGGATCACGATATATGTCGATTCAGCACAGCTTTATGACATTATTTCTGTTTTTGAAATTAAGTGTGTCAATAAATGTAGGTGGGCCAATGACCGTTATTCTTTATTTATCTGGCGCCTACTATAAGTGTCATCAATAGAGCGGCCTCCTAAATAATTGATTACTGATGCAATTATCTCTAAATAAAATTGATGCGTTATTTTTGTTAAAATGTATGACAGTAATTTATATACTTTTCCACAAAATCATCTTGTTAAAATAACCAGACATTCACCCAAAATAAACATGTAACACGAAACAGTCACAAAACAGAGTCGGTCACTTCCTTAATCCAGTATTATAATTAAAAACTGAATAATTTCCAGCAAGTTTGCTTGTAATTAAGGCGCGACGAAACAGCCGCATTAATACTAAATGGGGTTTACATTCGTCGCCAGTACAAACGGGAATATGCGTTTAATTAGAATAGAAACACTGCACTGAATTACGTAACCAGTTAATGGGATTGCGTTGCTCATGTTTCTCGTATATACGCTGATCTGATGAGAGAAAAACACGAAATGTGTATTTGAGTTACTGAAAACTGCTCTTTGAAATTGTAAAATGATTTTATTTTGTAATGAAACATAAACTGGATGCATGTCACACGTCCACTACATATCAATGCTAAAAGAATATTGACTTGACGGCCGACGCGTAGCGGATCGGTCGTTTGCTACGACATTGTAGCAGCCGTAGCCGTAGACTACGCCGTAGTAGCTTAAGATAACGAAAGCTTTTGTTCTAAGATTGTTTAATTTCAATTTTTTAAAGCCTGTTTATGCAGATGACAGAAGAGGCCGAATAAATGCCGTTCTATTGGCCAATTTGACTGTCGAAATATAAGGGATTGATCACTTGTAACATTCAACAGCGTTTGTCAATCCCATAATTTTTTGACATTTTGACAATTACCTTCGCCTCGCTACCGGTGACAGAATGTTACCTGTCTGGAGTCTCTTGGTCGTGCAACTCATGAATGCTCATAAGTCTAGACAAAAATACCACAACTTACAGGGTCTACAAACAGCTACCGAAGGTCGAGTCGTCTCAAGGATTTTGAACAACCAGAGTTTATTGTTTTATTCTTTATTTATTCGAAAGTTTGTTTCACTAAAATTACATCAGACGTGTGATAACAACATCAGTCATAATTTTCTTCATAATTACAAATATTCAGATCACTCATTTTAAACAATTGTAAAAATTTCCCCTGTAAAGAAAAAAACATAGAACTAACGGCCTTAATAACTACTCCAAATACGAGAAAATAAAAAGAAAACAATGTAATGCTGCCATAAATAACAATAAAATAAAAGTACTTGGAGGTTTAAACTATTCAATGGACCGTGAATTTTCGCCAGGGCCGAATTAAGGGCAAGTTCCTGTGAAACATTTTATTTGTTGAACTATAATCCGGTTGAACCCTATAAAATGAATGTATTCATTGCTTTGTAACCGTGTACTGATTTAAAACAGTGTCCATGGAGTTTCTCACACGTTCTCTTCTTAAAGGTCTTTTTTTTAAGGATGGGACATAATCAAATGACCCCTTCTGCTCTGAGTGGAGCGGGAGGAGTGTCACTCTTACTGACTAAAACCCATCCATGCTCCTCCTAGTGCCTTTTGCGTTCCAGGGCCGCGGTAACTCTTTCGAACAAAATCCGCTACCGTGGCAGGCTCTGGCCCTAACGGGTCCCTACTCCTATGGTAACATCTCTTTGAGACGCGCGTGAAACACAATGCGCCGTCGGCCTGGGCCTGGCTTTGATCGGACGGCGAGCCACCCAACGCTCGCCGTCCTTAAAGGTCTACACTTTAGAACGTGCTACTGTTTCAGCTTATTTTTTGACCGACCGACCCTTACTATTCATGAATGCCTGTAAATGGTCTATTTTAATAAATGGTCGAATGCATGCATAAAAAGCCGGCTTAGCGCGAATTGACTTGCACACGATGGGTTCCGTACCAAAGATAATTTTTCTTTTTTTTAATTGATTTAGAAGTGCACACCATGTATGTATACAACGTGTACCAGAATAAAAGCAATACCTCTTAGGGGGTCATTGTACTCATCATTATAAACAGCTTTTATTAAGAGACCAACACTGAAATCGCGGAAAAAAAACAGCTTACGCAACGCATTTCAAATATTCTAATACGTACATCACTTTGTTCAAACCAACACACACTTCAGGGAGCACCGAGCCTTTCTGTTTAGCACTGCTATGTACTGCAGCCCGATGCGGCTTTAGTATGAACTACACTCTGGCCAGGGTGACAAGCTTACGCGATTGCTAAAGCGGGCGCGAGTATTTATTTATTTATTTATTAAAACTTTATGCACTAGTAAAACACTGTACAAAGGCGGACTTAATGCTAAGGCCACAGAGGCCATAGAGTATCACACTCATATAATTATGCCGCCAAGCCGCTTTTTTAGACCCATACTGAAATCTTCGACTTCTTTTTAGTCGGTGGTATAGATTATCTGGGCCCAATAGGTGGCCACGTTATTTGCAGCATCAGTGGCATTAAGTAAATTCCCTAGAATATGGGACCTTGGGGCACTACAACATGTGGCTTATGTTCTGAACAGAGAGCTAGTTCTACTATTTTAAGGGCTTATGTTTAACTTACCACCAGATATAGTAACATTTAGGAGACAAAAATAGTAAATGATCACCAAAATTAAACACGCATTTTAATTTAAAATTAAAATTATTTAACGTCTCGCTATCCTATTTAAGCAAAATGACTCCAAATAAATCATTGTTAACCCAAAAGTAGTAAATGATCACCAAAATCATACCAGCATTTTAATGTAAAATTAAAATCAAAGTTTTTACATCTTGCTATCCTGTTTAAGCAAACTAATGTCAAACAAATCATTGTTAATCCAAAACTTTTAAGTTAATATAAAGCTTTATTTTAATTTATAAGCTTTCTTTATTTTTTATTGGCAGCTATTGTTTGGTGTTTGGAGTTAAAAAAGTGTGAAATAAATAACTTTTTCCAAAAAAATATTCGAGAAGTAGCGCTCGCCGGCCGCTTTTTAGACTTCATTTTTCTGGTGTCAAATATATATTTTTGGTAAAAGAACTAAGGGTTTCAAAGCATTTTATGGTGGTCATTATATTTAACCGCTGCGGCCCAACATGTGAAAATTCCCAAAAAAAAAAATCTTATGTAATAGGTAAATAAACATTAAATTCGCGATTAATTCGCGACACACCGGTGTGTCGCCTCCCTATTTTAAGCAACGTTCGAGTTCGCATCTCAGTTGCAATCTGTCAAAAATTTATGGAAATTGGCTATTAGTCAGATTGTAAAAATAAGTAGAATTCAGGGCACTGCACTCACATTGGGTATCCGACGGGACTGCAATCCCATTTTGTCAAGTTGTGTTTGCAGCGGCCTACCGGGGTGCGCAAATGATTCAGTACTTTCGATATACTTAGATCACAGTGCACGTCCAAGTGGCAGGTGTTCCTGGGACTTCAAGCAGTCAAATAGTGGTAGGTGTCGTTTTTCTGTTAGGTGGCGTTTTCGTTTTATACTAATGTGACCCGGCGGTATGTGACCGAGTGGCGTTGCTAGTGAACGATCGTCTATTGTTTTACTCTGAGAAAACATATTTAGCCTCTAACTAGCGATAAAATACAACAAGCGATGCATTGTGGTTTGTGTGCCCCCGCACTTGCCCTATCCACTACTTGCGACCAAGTGGTTGCTCAGTATCACACATGTATTACCGCCTTTTGCGTTTTATACTGAAATAAACCAGATAGACGTCACGAAGTGATTTTGCAAGCAAACAACCGTCTTTTTAACCGACTTCAAAAAAAGGAGGTTCTCAATTCGGCTGTATTTTTTTGTGTTTGTTACCTCATATCTCCGTCATTTATGAATCGATTATATATAAAAATATTGTTTTAAGTCAAAGGATATATTATTTTTTTGTGATTTACCATGAGGAAACACGTCTAGTTTATATTGCCCGATACTGCAACTAGCGAGGCGCTATAGCTTATGGCGCCCGCTTGTCTTCACGGCTTCACTCTGAACAAGGCCCTAGCCTTCATTTGATGTCCGCACTAGTACTGCATATGCAAAGTAAAGGCTCTGGCTTGACTTGTGACACGAGATTGAACTCAACCGCACTACGCACAGTCCAATTTGCTGACTCGATTCATTTACAGCCGGGGCCTGGGACAGTTCCATGAGGTCATAGGCCCTGCCATATGAGGCCATGGGGTAACTAGGAAATTGAGACAGTAAAATTATATACAATCTGTTAGCCTTCAATATTCAAATACAAATGTAGGTATGTGCTTTTCTTGCTTAAAATGATGCCATGTCTTTAAAAAATGTTCTTCACCACTCTCGGTTGACTGGTAGAGAATGTATAAGGCATTAAGTCTGCCATTGTACCATTGAGCATAAAGTTTAAATAAATAATAAATAAAGATTTTTTTTTCACCAAGAATTTAGCATATTACTTTCCAGTGAGAACCAAAGCAACATGATCGCTGACATATCGTGCCATCGTCCTAACCCCTGACATTATTTTTGTTTTTAAACAAAATATAGTAATAAATATTTATGTAGCTAAAACAATTATAAAAAAACCACATAATTATCTGAACACGTAGAGTTGAACAAAATTTTATATTGTCATGCAATTAATAATAAACGCATGTAACTAAAAGGGTTATGAATATAAATGTAGATGGATGGAGAGGAAGAGGAAGGCCAAAGAAAAGATGAATGGATTGTGTGAGGAGCGATATGAAAGAAAAGGGAGTTAGTGATAGTGTGACGGCTGATAGGTAAATAGAAGAAAAAAACGTGTTGCGCCGACCCCAAGTAACATGGTACAAGGGCAGGAAGATGATGATGCAATTAATAATGAACAAAGGTGCATTGATAAATTATTTAAAAAAAAAAGTATTATAATAAGTGTAGTTTTTACATTACTATACATTTTAATATTTATTGATTTTTTTTTTTTTTTTTTTTTTTTTTATTTATTGGTTTTTTTTTTTTTTTCATGTTCCATTTCCAACTGTAGAAGTAATAACGTTCATGGTCCCGAAATTTCAATAACCGAGTAGATTAGATTGAACTCATAATATATTTGAGAAAACTTTGTTCATCTATTGCTGAACTTTATTACTGAGTCTGTAGGTTTTACAAAACCTAAGGTAAACTAGCGCGGATTATTCATTAGGGTTTAATCAAGTGTAGGCAGAAGGGACTAAGGCCGTGATTTAATAATTAACATTAATTTACATTACAAAGTTAGTACAGAATAAAAGTAAACGTGTTGTGTGGGAGGCAGGCTTTGAGATTATCATAATTTATTAATACTACCTAAGTAAGAAATTAAAAACCAGGACACGAATATTTATAGACTTCGTCCTTCGTCGGTAATAAATTATTAGGCTTTCCTCATTGGTTTCGTGGTCGAAAATGCGACCAGTTTCGGCAAAGCAGGTTCTCTCATTGGTAAACCGGAGTTAAGAAGTTGACGGTGTGGTATCCCTAAGCCTAGGAAAGCACGTTAAACAGTTGGAACTGCGCGTGATCGCTTCCCCGATGCGTCGAATCGACGTCCCATTGGACCATCGAACTAAAAGAGCGATGTACAGAGAATTCACCTGTGTTTGCGCATATACAAGTGAATTAAAATATCTTCGGAGTTGATGGCTAGTAGTTCCGCATGGTGTCGGACCTAAAAGAATAGCACCATCCCATCACTTCTCGTGGGTGTCTTAAGAGGCGACTAAGGGATTCACCAGAGAATGGGCAGCATCATTCTCTGTAGGTACATTGCTACAGCTACACTGCGATCGCCAACCCGCCTGCCAAGCGTGGCGATTATGGCAAACCCCGGGGCCATTTGGGGGATCCCTTTGTCCAGCAGTGGACGTCTTTTGGCTGGTGTGTGTGAGATGGCTAGTCTAAATGAGTGAAGGGCACCTGTGACTAAAAGAGTAATTTTGGTTAACATAGGGGAATATAACTTCTTATATCCGCTCCGGCCCCGGCGACACACCGGTGTGTCGCGAATTAATCGCGAATTTAATGTTTATTTACCTATTACATAAGATTTTTTTTTTTTTGGAAATTTTCACATGTCGGGGCCGCAGCGGATATGCCTCAATTTTGATCAAAATTTACTCTATATTCACTCCCTTCGTCAAAGAAAAAAATGGATGGATTATGTGAGGAATGAAAGAAAAGGGATTGAATGTTGACGGTTGACAAGAACGGATGGGAAAAGAAAACGTGTTACAGCGACCCCAAGTAACACAGCATTATAATGATGATCTCAAAATAAGAGCCACAGTTGAAAATCGCCCGAAAGAAACCTATAAAGCAAAATATAAAAAATAAATCGAGCTTTGAATATCAAACGTCCTTTGAACTTGAATGAGAAGTTAATTTGACTTTTTAATAAGCTTCATTAAAACCAAAATTATTTGACTACTAATAATGCAATATTAGAAGACTCTGGTTTGACTGGGAGCCGACACCAATATACGAGTAGTTGGGAAAAGGCTAGGCAGATGAGATTTTAAGTAATTAATAAATTACGTGTAGTGAAATTAATTGTCCTCATAATTCATAGACTTTAAATTGCATAATTTGAAAGGTTCGCTGCATACAACAATGGCATGTAATCCCACGGGGACATGATTAGTATTCTAAACCAACGTTGTACGATTTAGTCTGCTTTGCACTATGTAATCATTATTTACATTAGCTAACGAATCAGGCTCGCAGTTTTGTGAAATACCTACACATGAAATCATTATAATTCTAGTTGAAATTTTACTCCACAGCCACGCTGGGTATATTTATTTGTTATATTTTTATACCTCACGTAAACAAAGAAGTGTACAATGATCTTAGGGCCTTTTTTAAGGATAAGAAATCATCAAATGACCTTCCGCTCTGGGCGGAGCGGAGTGTCAGACTTTTACTGACTAAAACCCATCCGTGTTCCTCCAATGCCCTTTGCGTTCCTGCAGGCTTAGACAAAAAAACTTTTCTGTAGACGTCAGACACTGACGACAAAATGTATGGGAATGACATTAGGTGATGACGTCTCCTAGCATTCCACAACTAATGTCATTCCCATACATTTTGTCGTCAGTGTCTATCGTTAACGCTACAGAAAAGTTTTTTGTCTAGGCCCCTAGGGCCGCGGTGACTCTTTCGAGCAAACTCCAACCAAGAAATCACATCAAACGTCACGACATCGTGGTCTGCCGCGATGAAGAGATGACGTAACGATCTTGACTCCTACCGTAAAAACTGGCCTGGAATAGCGGTTGATAAAATAATGTGGAAATGACAGGCTTTTGCACAGTGGGTATTTCCAAAAATGTCTAAGCAAACAATTTGATCTCTCTTTGTTATTTACTTTACTTTTAGAATTGTTTTTCTTTGTTTAGATAAGCCTGAAATATTTCATTATTAGGTAATGTTTGAATTCAAAGTTTGTCGTAGTATATTTACCGTGAAACAAAACAAAAATTCTAACGTACAATATAATTGTTTTATTTAATTGTTATTAAAATTGTACAGTATAATTATAGACAACTTAAATTAAAAAATACACAAAACTTACAACAAATTAAAATATAGCATCAAAAAATTCGTCCTCAACGCTGTCAGCTGGTAATATGACAATATAATAGGTCTAAATACGGCCCTGATATTTCTGCAGCACAAATTACACAACAGATTGAAAGACCAGTGAGTCGTAGTGCTTTTATAGATCAACTGCCCCATCACACTTCAGGAGAGATAGACTAGTAATCATTAAAATTCTGAAACATAACGCTGGCTGTTCTCTGAAAGGGTTCGGCAGAGATTAGTTACAGTCAGCCTCAAACTGTATAGCAGTATTCTTTGCATTAGCGTGACAATAGTCGCTTTTCCCATTTGACTAATATCAGCTCAGGAATCCGACCATTGACCTATGTACCATTTTATAAAAAACAAGTGCGCGTCGCACTCGCGCACGAAGGATTCCGTACCATTATCTATAAAAAAAACAGCAATAAAATCACGTTTGTTGTATGGGAGAGCTGCACTTAAATATTTATTTTATTCTGTTTTTAGTATTTGTTGTTATGGCGGCAATAGAAATACATCATCTGTGAAAATTTCAACTGTCTATCTATCACAGTTCATGAGATACAGCCTGGTGACAGACAGACAGACAGACGGACGGACAGCGGAGTCTTAGTAATAGGGTCTCGTTTTTACCCTTTGGGTACTGAACCCTAAAAATGATGACCTGATGAAGGGAGGACCGCGAGACACGCAGGAACGGGAGATGCGGCGACACTTGATCCCGCTCATGTACCGCAGTGGTCGTCTTTCAACTGAAATGATGATGATGAATGCTTGAAAACTTAAACGAGCTTTAAAGAATTCACACAAAATAATTCAACGCACACTTAATTTAAAATCGAAAACCATTCCACATTTAAGCACTAGTATTCTTCAACTCAATCCTTAGACAAACACAATGGGTTAAGCTATTAATTTTATTACACCACCAATTAATGGCAAAGTCCTTTAGGAAGCGATTCTCTTAATTGAACAGGCACTTAAAAAACAATAGATCTAATATTGGATCAGGCTCACATTCCGGAACACTGGAGCTCAATAGACCTTTGTATTTACTGCGAGAGGTAGAAAATTGTTCGGAGCGAAAGATTTTCTGTTTCTTGTTATTATATTTCGCGATTTCATCGTAGCGAGAGGGTTATTTGCTGAAGTGTTGGAATCATTTTAAATTTGAAATGAAGTGACTGCCGTAAGTGAAGTATATTTATTTTTAAACTTTATGCACTAGTAAAAACACTGAGACGAACTTAGTGCGTTAGTCATTTCTACCAGACGGTTTTCTCTCATCATCATTATCATATCAGTCGAAAGACGTCCACTGCTGGACTCAGGCCTCCCTCAAGTGTCGCCACAACAACCGGTCCTGTGCGTCTCGCATCCATCGGCTACCCGCGACCCTCACCAGGTCATCGGTCAACCTTGTGGGAGAGTTCATGGCAGGTAAGAAATACAATAAATGCATACTCAGATGCATACATGCAAATGTTTTTGTGAACAAGATAAATTCAGCAAAAAATTCAAAACACACTTATACAGGGTGACTTTACAAAGTGAATTTATTGGCTATCTCTCAGTTGGTACATGGACTTATGAGTGTAAACAATAATATTATGAATATGAAATGTAAAAAAAAAATCAGATGTCTCGCAAACTTTGTCGAGTTATTCGAACATAAAAAACCGTGCTATTTTTTCATATTTAACTGCTGGTCCTAATAATATTTAATTAAAAATTAATATCCAATATTTCTCTGTGCTGTGCTGGTGCTACCGCTGCGGCTGCGGAGAACCTCAAGCGGCGGAAATATAACAACCTCGTTGGTAGTTATATTTTCGAGCCGTTTGGGGTTGAAACTCTCGGGTCGTGGGGTCCGAGTGCTCATGCGTTATTTAAAGAACTTGCTAAACGCTTAGTTGACACTTCGCGTGACCCAAGGGCTGGCTTTTACCTTGGACAAAGGAAAAGCATTGCCGTACAAAGTGGTAATGCCGCCAGTCTTTTGGGCACACTTCCAGTCGACAGCGACGTGGATGAATCTTTTGACGCCATATTTAAGGTTAACTTAGGTTATTTGATTTTTTATTTTTCGTGTACATAGTTAGTTAAGTATTTATTAAAACAAATATTTCTCTAAATTGTAACAGTGCTGAAAGTAAGTTTAAAATATTTTATTTGAGAATACCTGAGGCGACCGTTCTAATATATTATTAAAAACAACGTTTCTTCATTTCGTTTAACTCTAAAACCAGTTCGATGTAAGGGAATTTAGTTTTCACTCAATGTAAACTTGTTAAGGTTGTTTCTGCTCCGACTCAAGCCTATTTCTACAATATTGAGGTTCAGTGTTTGCTTAGTTAATAATGAAATACTTCTAAGGCTGTGCCCAGAACTAAGATCACTGTCAGCATGATTTTCAACAGAAACAAAAATACCATTTTTTTCGAATAAACTGGCCTTTGAGTAAAAATCTCGCACTTTTTTATGGGACAAGCCCGATATACCAAACCGCTGCAACTCATGAAAGCCAGAATCATCAGAGGTGACTACCAGAAACCAGAATCAACCGAGGTGACTACCAGAAACCAGAATCAACAGAGGCGACTACCAGAAACCAGAATCAACAGAGGTGACTACCAGAAACCAGAATCAACAGAGGTGACTAGCAGAAACCAGAATCAACAGAGGTGACCACCATAAAACGCCGAGTCAATGAAGCTCGACGAGTCCTGAAGAAACTATTCAATTATCTTGGATCTCGTAACGAAATTAATCAAAAAAGAACAGCGGAGAAGTAGGAAAACATAATAATTTCCACTTCAAAATCTTGCACTAAAGGTTCCGATGCAATTATTTAAGTTTACCTTCTTTAATCGAGACCATACTAGTATTCTAAGAAATTTTACAACTGGCTACCTACTTATTCAATTTGCCTATTCCCAAGAATGTCAGGATCAGCTTGATGCAGTTAAATACTAATATTATACATCGGACTGTCTATCTGACCGCCACAGCACAATAACTGGGCTAAACAAACAAACAAAACAAAAACAAACCAAACTTTTTCACGCAAAAAAAAAACCGACTGCCACAAAAATAAAAAATAAAAATTTTTCGGTATTTTTGGTTGTTTCTTCGTAATTTAACACTGACTTCCGAAATTAAAGTTATTTTGTACTTTGTAGTTTTTTTTGGAAGTCGGTGTTTTTTTTTGTGCACCTGTGCACCTAGCAATACTACTGGAAAGTTACAAGAAAGCAGAATACGCAATTTCGTATACTTATAAGGATGATTTTGCAACATATTTTTTCCAGCTGTTAGAATTTAAAAACCAACTACAAAACCGATTTTGATAAAATTTCAATGGAACCAATCGACAAGCCCTTTTTATCCTTTCACATAAAAAAGAATTTTTCAAGTCGGTTTATAAATGACGGAGATATGAGGTAACAATCATATTTTTTTTTATTAAAAATTTAATAAACCCCCTACGAAAAAAGTAAAAAAAAGTTTAGTTTAGTATTTTTATTTTTGCCTAGGGGGTTTTTTAAATTTTTAATTTAATTTTTATTTTAAGCTGTTTAAACTAAACTAACAATACATTAAATGTTATGCCAAAAATGCCTTACATCATTTTGGAAAAGAGCTGATATTCTTCAAACTGCTGGACCGATTTTTACCAAACAGCTTAGAACTACCAACTGCAAGGAAACTGGTTTTCCGCATCGAAATCGGTTCATACGTTTGAGAGCCACGATGCCACAGACACACACACAGATATCGACGTCAAACTTATAACACCCTCTTTTTGCGTCGGGGGTAAAAATACAACCGAATTGAGAACCTCCTCCTTTTTTTGAAGTCGGTTAAAAACCTCTTCTCAAGTTAGACCGCTTGTCAAACGGACTTCTAACTACCCGTTCCCTTGTAAAAGTTAAAAATAAAAGCTATAAGGCCTGCGATAGACAGACCCAGAAAAAAACGTCGCAACATTTTGGTCCGTACACTCGCGTACGACGAAGGTCGACAGTTCAACAATCTATACCCTTAGGGACCCGTATCTTGTCCCAACACTGTTCTTATAAAGCCTAAAGTACCCTTTTAAAGGATATTTGCTCTTGACATGAAACATTAAATAATAATGTAGGTATCGAGTGCTGGATGAGATATTTCATTTATTATTTATGCGTTTATTTGAAGACGTCTTTGCTTAGGGACTATTGTTTTCATGTGAGTTTTGTCATTCTGTTTTTTCGCACTTTTTAAAGCAATAACATTATTTAAATACTTACAAACGGGGTGAATAGGAATGCAGGGGTGAATCAGCACAAAATTTGAAGGAGATTTCAACGTTACTTAAATAGTGTATGCAGAATTTGCGGTCACCAATTTCATGGGATTGATATAAATAAAATAAAGCTGCTTTCTTAGTTAACCAATATAAAGGTATTAAAGTCAAAAAATTAATCAAAGTTTTGTTTCTATTTACCCCTTCCTTCCTATTTACCCCGTTTGGCGCTATTTCCCAACGCATCATTTTGATACGATCTATTTATAGCTGAATTTCAATCACTGATTGAAAATCAATGACTGACTGTCCGAAAAGCGTGGAAGACACCCTTAAACCTAGATGTTCGTCGTATACAGTGAAAAATTTGGATGTCTCGATGATCACAGACTTGTCTGGCAAATAATGGGATTAAGCTAGACAAAGGGAGAGAAACACGAGTTATTATCGTTCGAGGCGAAATAAATAATGAGCGGATTGTTATGAAGCTAATTTTTAGGGTTTCGTACCCAAAGGTTAAAACGGGATCTGTTACTAAGGCTCCGCTGTCTGAATGTCCGTCCGTGTGTCACCAGGCTGTATCTCATGAACCGTGATAGCTAGACAGTTGACATTTTCATTGATGATGTATTTCTATTGCCGCTATAACAACAAATACTAAAAACAGAATAAAATAAATATTTAAGTGAGGCTCCCATAAAACAAAAGTTATTTTTTGCCGTTTTTTTTACGGAACCCTCCGTGCGCGAGTCCGATTCGCACTTGGCCGGTTTTTTGCAATTATTGTTTTGCATTATAGTCTAAATTATAATCTAATTATTTACAAAAATTAGACGCATTCTTTCACGAAAGTAAATTATGTCATACATATTTTACTTTTGAGGGTACCCGATTATAACAAAATAAATAATTTTATGCGGCATCAAAAATCCGAAAGTCTGAATTTATGAAAAGTAATGGTAATGATGGATATATACGTGATATAATTTAATGCAATATCAGTAGCTCATCAAAAGCAGTGGAACTTACCCCACTTATTTTATATATTTACACGACTGCCTATTATTCTATTTCACCCTATTTTAATATTTCAGTTCACAACAGATCAGCGGCCCTACCATGAAGTGTTAAAGCTTGAGTAGTTCGAGCGAGAAGGAAGGATGGAGCTATATAGGGTGTATAGCTCCATCCCTCCTTCTCGCTCGAACTACTCACGCTTTAACACGTCATGGTAGGGCCGCAGACGTTTAACCTTTGACATAAATTCGAAGCTTAATTATTGTAGGTGAAAAAAAAATCCTGTTATTCAAAATGGCTGTCACGTTGTATACCTACGCTTATTCAATACATTATTGCTTTCGTCTAAAGCCTTTTTTGACAAATGAGGTTTTGTTACTCGATTCGTGAAAGCCTCGGTTTTTCAAAGGCCAATTTCACGTTATAAATATCATTATTACGTGTGAATATTGATTCCTATGTGAATTATATTGCTTTATTATGGTGGGTCTCAACTACGTGCGAACTTGGTTCGCATTCGGTTCGCAACCGTATCCACTATGCGGAGCAGTTGCAGGAGCGCGGAGCGCAAGAGGTTCGCGAAAATAGTACGTAGTACAAATATAGTACGTAGTACGAAAATAGTACGTAGTACGAACATAGTACGTAGTACGAACATAGTACGTAATCTAGAACATAGAACGAAAATACCCATTAGGACCCACCATTTGGTTTTGATAGAATGTTCCATTTTGGACTCCGTTTATTGTTAGAATTATGGAACATTTTCTGAAGATTTTCAAGCCGACGATAGACGAAGTAATCAAGTAACATTCTATTAGCAATAGCGATTGTCATCGAAAAGTGAAAAATTGATCGCACCAAAAACTTTTTCATGTAAAGTATCGCCAAGACGAATACCTAAATATTTAAAAAAAACTCGTCATGCCTTAACCTAACACTCTTTATGTCTCATCATAGCGTATAGGGTTTTACGTGAATCCCAGATTTAAGTTCTCTACAAACCCTAAAACCCATCTTAGTCAAAATGTGTGAAGTGGCGGTGGACCGGACTTATAGCAAGATGCATAGACAAAAGATGGACATTAGGAAAAATTCGTGGGAAGGACCAACAGGAAAAATTAGAAGAGGGCGTCCTAGAAGAAGGTGGATAGAAGATATAAAAGCGATAGCAGGAAGCGATGCGGATGAATTTTTTGACGCCACATTTTAGGGTTAACTTGGTTAGGATATTTGATTTTTTTATTTTTTAGTGTATATAGTTAGTTTAGTATTTATTAAAACAACTGTTCATTAGTATTTGGTTACTCTTTTTTTCCAACACGTGTTAATTGGCATAAATATTCCAATAAGACGTCGGAATTAACTAGAAATTTATTTTAAAGACAGCGTAAAGTGTAAGTTAAAAGCATAAGAGAGACGTAGACACTCCTACGAGCTTATGGACAAGGTAATTCACTAGCTATGCGTTAATTTTGTGCCAATAGGTTCTTGAGCCAAGCCACACATGGTAGGTAGTGCCCTGCCATGTCTTGGCGCCCGCACTGCCGTGCCAGGGAGATGAAATTGACCTGTCTGCCAGCTCTGCATTCACGGCACGAGTTTTGTCCGCGAATGTTGTTAAGTTATGCAAACAGGAATCTTGTTGTATTTTTACAGCGATTTCTTGTTGTATTGTTGGTCCTAAAATAAAAGTTGTTTAAAATGATGAATACAATGACCCTTTTTTTACGTTTTGGATTATTTCTTTATAACCTGGGTACATAACGAAGACGCTGGCACAGTTTAACTATACGTTATTGATACACAAGTTAAAAAAAGCAATTAAAAAGAATGCTCAAATTATTTTAAGTGTTTCGTCGAAACACGCAATTAAGTCATTACCTAAACACTGTTTCAGAATATTGGATCAGGCAGTGACCAAGTAATATTAACACAATTTTCAGGCAATTATAGATATTCAATGACCCCTTATACGATTTTATGGTTTAATTTTAGGGTTCCGTACGTCCGTAAGAAAAAACGTGCGTCTGTTTATCTGACTTTGAACCCGGCTGTCATTTGCACATCTTTGTAGTAGTCAGAAGTCAGAAAATCTGACACCAGTCTTGACAAGGAGTATCGTGTTACCTCGTTATAGGGTGTGTAGTTCAAATAGGCAGCCGCTTCATGTAAAATACTGGTACTCAGCTGGATCCGCCGGCCCCAAAGTAGCTGCCTTTTTGACCCACATAAATACATAGGTCATCATCATCTGCCTAGCCTTTTCCCAACTTTATTGGAGTCGGCTTCCAGTCAAACCGGATTCAGCTGAATACCATTTTACGTGGAGCGGCTGCCTACCAGACCTCCAAAACCCATTAACGGGGTAACACGATACTCCTTGTCAAGACTGGTGTCATAAAATACATACATAGGTAATGTAAAACACGAAATTGATCCCAACCTCACAAAACTCCACTGGCTCAATAATAAAGAAATCACCCCGTGATTACGAACTGAATGAAAAAAAAGTAATCTATTTTATGTGGATAGCGTGGCCCCTACGAATATGATTACCGACTTTTGAATACTGAACTAGAACAACCGTTATTTGTAAGGAAAATAGTTTCGTTTATGCTGAGGGAAAATGATTAAATGTTAATTTATTGTTGTTTTTTGTTCACACGCAAAGCTTTTGTTGCGAAAGTCTTTGTCTACGGGCTCGCATAAACTGTTGGAAGTTACACGATTATTGTTTAAAGCAATAATAATTTATTATAATGGTAGGTTAGCGACATTAGTTTGAAGGGCAGAGTACATGGGTTGTTGGGTAGGGTATAGATTTATTGATCTTCAAGTCATGTTAGTTGATAGAATAGTAGAGAAGTGAAAATCCGTGAAGCTGTTATGTAATAAATATGTAGATTTATTATATGTATAGAGGGTATGCGGTACAGAGAGTAAAGTCCCACATACCTCCATTGAAAAGGGAGGATCCTCCGACCAGACGGTTGTTGTGTCTGGCGGGCAACTGCCCAACAGTTGATTTTCGGGCTGTTGTACATGTTCTAATCGCATGGTACTCTGTTATCGCGATTTAGGATTTGGTCAAGTTAGTTTGCAGCTGTCTACAAATGTTCTAAAACTCAAATCATAGTTGTTGGCCACACAACTGCTAGGTTGCGGAATTTGTTCGAAAGAGTCACCGCGGCCCTGGAACGCAAAGGGCAATTGGAGGAACACGAATGGCTTTTAGTCAGTTAGAGTCCGACACTCCCGTCCGCTCTGCCCAGAGCGAGGGAGTCATTTGATGATATCCCATCGTTAAAAAAAGGAGCACTTCATTTTAATTTGTTGTGAAGTGGACAGGTCATATCTGCCGCATGCCACAAGATAATAGGGCTCCTTACCTTGTTTCCATTCTGGTGTATCTTGGACAATATGAGTCCAATCCTTTAGGTACTCCAGCACGTCTAGACATCTACTTTTGGGGTCCTACAGATTCTACCCCAAACATCAGTACATACTCCTAGCCATCGACCTTGTTACCAGTCTATACTAACTAGCAAAAAGGCTGATAGCCTATTTCCACTTTAAAGCCAAATATCGTCATACATAATGTAAGCAGTTTGCACGCTCGCAAACACTACATCAACACCGTGACGCCGTTACCCGCCTTTTATGACTTCCGCTTAGAATAAATTGCTAATGTGGGGATATTGTTTTCTATACACGCACTATTACAAAGGGAGACAGGAGTATGCTGTTATGCAGACACTTAGCTTATGACCAAAACGCTGTGTTGGTCCAAAGTCAATGGATATTTTGCAGCCAAATAGCTTAATCAGTCATTTCATTGAAAAGGCTAGGCTTTTAAAGAAACGGCTGATTTAGCTAGTTGGCTTCGACAGATATAAAACGTCAAACTTTTAAAGAAAACCAAACGTACAATTATCACTCTGTAATCTTATTTTTAATACAGCACAACAAACTGAGGCTCGTGCGGTCGAGGTTCGATTCCCAGGTCTGGCTTAGGTTTGGTTGGGTTCAGCTTGAAAGTTGGTGGTGTAATACCCCGTGCCTCGGTAAGCACGTTATAACAGCCGATGCGTTGGTTCTGCGCCAGATCTGTCTCCAGTGCTGTCGGTTTGCCCTCCTATCGGACTATAGGAGTGATGGAAGAGGGATTGCATCTGTGGTTGCGCATACATTTTTGCAATATTTTGTTTCCTACGCCGATGGCCAGTCTCCGTTGAAATTAGTGCCATGGCCGAAATTGATGTGCAGGACGATTTATTATAAAACACACTCGTAAGGTCGGTTCTCGGTTGCGGATTTTGTTGGTTGCAGATTTTTTTAGATGCCCTGGAAAGCAAAGGGCACTAGAAGGAGCACGGATGAGTTTCAGTCAGTAAGAGTCTGACACTCCCTCCCGCTCCACCCAGAGCGGCAGGAGTCATTTGATAATTTCCCATCCATAAAAAAAACTGTCAGTTCTCGGAGGGGTGACCGTCCATGTCTTTAACGAGAACCATCGTTGCTCCGCAAAACGCGTTTATTCTTGAACTCTAGATAGCTAAAACCAAAATACAGAAACCACAATGATATTTTTGTCCGTACAAATATCGTCGCAATGATATGTAGAGAAACATATCATTGCGACGATAGTACCAACAAAAACTCTTTAAAACAGAAGTGTGCCGCTAAATGATATTCCTAAACTACCATTCCCTCCTTTCCATTAAGATAACACCACAAAAATTTACCTTTTGCATTAGGTAAAACTCATTAACGCTTTGTAAGTAGGTAAACTATGCTATGAGGGAAATTCTCGTCCGTAATAGCCCCAGGTCACGACAAACGACCTATTACTACCCTTGTTTATATTATTATGGAAATCATGTAATATTGTTTCTGTAATTGTAACGAAATTCAATTGGCTATGTGGATCTTATTATGTTACGGCTTGTTTCAATTTAAAGGCAATTAGGATTATTATGGGGTAGTATTGTTTACGTTTTGGGTAGTTGAGTTGCCTCAAGTTTGTGAAAACTTAGCCTGCCTGCCTAGCCTTTTTCCAACTATATTGGGGTCGGCTCCCAGTCAAGCCGGATTCAGCTGAATACCAGTACTTTACGTGGAGCGGCTGCCTACCAGACCTCCACAACCCATTAACTGGGTAACACGGTACTTCTTGGCAAGACTGGTGTCAGATTTTCTGGCTTCTGACAATCCATAAGACTGCCAAAGATCTACAAATGACAGCCGGGACCAACGGCCTAACGTGCTTTCCGAGGCACGGAGGAGTCTCGGTATGTTAATACGGTCACCCATCCACAGACCAACCTCGGCAAGCGTTGCTTAACCTTGAAAATTGATCCGTGCGTCTGTTATAATTTAGCCACGAGCTCCTCTTTTTGCTCGAGTTTGTGATAACTTAGCTCAGGGTTTAAACATTATTTATATGGTTTTAAAGCTGGTTTATGACAGATTTTATTTATTTAGACTTCTTGCACAAAAATGTAAAGGCATTCTTTACCAGTCAACCAAGGGCGTTGAAGAAATATGACAGGGTATTGTTTGATTGTTTAAATTAATGTAACTATTGCAATACCGGAATTTAGTAGCGGAAGACGCAGCGTTAGAAGGCCTCCCACAAGATGGGCCAATGACCGACGGATATGTAGCGCACAGTACCGGTAAATGTAGAAATACTTGGGGGATGCCTATGTCCAACAGTGGACCTCTTTCGGTTGTAATAATAATGATGAACTACTTCAATACTAGCATTCAATAGGGAAGATTCCTAGTAAAAAAATAAGCTTCTATTTAGTCCGTCAGTTAGATTATCGATTTGCTTTAACAAAACAGTAAAAAATGACAAAGATAAAACGCAATAAAGACGAGGAGTGGGGGCTGGTGATGTCACGTGTACATACAAGTGACGTCAGTCAGAGTCAGAGTTTTCAACGTACGTACGTCTTTTTAATTTTTTGTTTATGTAAAAAAAAAAACGTGTCTAATTTTTTTTAGAAATCTATCTCAAAACTCAAAGCATTTATTTCAATGAAACCATTTACAGACACTTTTGAATTGTCAAGGTCGGTCACTCAGAGGTGAAGCTATTTGTACGTTATCTATCATGTATCTTACGGACTAATTAGATTTTTTTAGTCATCTACCCTATTAGTGTCCTGTGACGACATTAACTGTCAGTATATAGTAAGCTCTACTAGCTCACCCCTAATGTTCTATACTTAATAGTGTTTTATTGAAAAAAAAAAATGTTTTCTTGTCCAATGAAAATGCAAAAATATCATACCAGAAAACCACCGACATAATAAAATATGTAGCTAAAAGCCGTGTACCCAATGGGATTTCCCATCGACATAAATTACAAACTTCTGTACAAACTTTCATCCGTTATTTAACTACTCTAAGGGATGAATATGGAAAAATCCTTCCTTAATTCTTCGGCAAGGAACCCATAGCAAAATTGAATGCTTTTTGACCGTGTCTTTTAAGGTGCTTTTATACCAAAGATGTACGAGGCAGCGAGGCTAAGCGAGGAAAACTCCACCAATGGAATCACCTTATTTTCTAGCCTTTCTTATTTTACATTTTAAAAAATAGGGAGATGTGGAATATGCCAACGAGGAATATCTGGTGCCTGCGCACAGCTCAACAGAGTCCGTTTAGCTAGCTCTCACATCTCTTTTCGAAAATTACCCATAGCCCCGTAATATTCCAAAACGTAAACTCCAACTCAACTCGAACTTCAACTCCAACATGAGCACAAAAATGTCAATAAATTCAATTCAATTAATCAATTAAATTATTTATTCAAGTAACTATGACCCATTTGTTAGTAAAAAACTTAACCTATGTTAGTACCTAATAAAAAAACTAGTCTAATTGACGTTTTTGTTTTCGAGAGATGATCAAGCAAATGCATAAACGCGCTTCCTCGGTTAAAACTCATGTCTCGAGCACGAAAACATCAATTTATAACAAGCTCCGATGGAGTTGTAGTTCGAGTTGAGTTGGAGTTGACGTTTTGCAATATGGGCCTTAGTCTGCGTTTCCACCTGCAAGCAACTCGCATGCAAGTTTAATTAAATTGCGGGGCACGATCGACCGATTGATCATATTCGACCTCGGTAGCCCGCAATAGAATGCAGCTTCATACAGCAGCAGCAGCGAATAAATTAATTGAAGAGATTTGTTTGGTAGGCTTACTATAATTTATATTAAGAGCTCATGGCTAAATATTAATTAAGTTTCAACTAGTCGCGGGCTCGAACTCACTGGTAAGCGTGGCCAAAAAGCACGCTGTCTCACCGGGCATCGTGCCCGATAGAGACAGTATCAGTAATGAGCAGTTCGACGCTAGTTTACACGCACAATGTGTAGTTCCCACGCACATAACATTTTTCCGAACAGAAACAACGTTAGACGATGCACGAAAAGTCTATTGGAAAGTTGAGTTTTATGAAAAAACCACTGCATAAATCAATTACAAATAAATTACAATTGAACTCTTCTATAATTGAGGTTTGTCCGGGCCTCGGAAAGTACATTGAGCCGTTGGTCCCGGCTGTCGGCAGTCATTACGGAGTCAGAAGCCAGAAGCCAGGAAATCCAGTCTTGCCAAGGGGTATCATATTACCTAGTAACAGGTATGTAAGATACTGGTATTCAGCTGCATTCGGACGGACTGGAAGCCGACGCCAACATAGTTGGAAAAAGGCTAAGAATGCTTTTAATACACCTAAGTACACTTCCCAGGTGGCTTTAAGAAAACGGAAGACCATTTTTCACAAGTCCAATTCTCCCAAACACAATCGCGTGCCGACACACTGCTCAAAAGGTCCCTTTGATATTGATTGCTCACCTCAAGGTGCCTGCATATATAAAACTCGTTCATTCCACTTAATGGGATACGTTTGTAGGGTTACCAACGAAATGTTATGTTTTTAAGAGCGTTTTTAATATCCTACCGACCTATGTTCTAATGAGATAATTTAATGCTATGAGTCTTGTATAGCTAAGTCTCTCTCCCACACCGGAATCATGCTAGTTTTAAGTCTGCTTAGTTGAGCTCAGCTCAGCAGACTTGGTAGATAGCAAGTTTGGTAGCTAGCAAACCTGCTTCCTTATGTTTTTATCATGATTGCAGCGACAGAGCAGTCGAAAAATGGCCTCTGGACTTTTTCAATTACCAAAAAGACCCAACATAGGTTCTAGAGTGGTCGTCGAATTCACAAAATACTATCCCTGTAATTAGTACTTCCCCCTCTACATGTGATGCCTAAGCTATATTACCGTACCTGATGTGCCTGATGTATAAGCTATATTACCGTACCTGATGTGCCTGATGTATAAGCTATATTACCGTACCTGATGTGCCTGATGTATAAGCTATATTACCGTACCTGATGTGCCTGATGTATTAGCTATATTACCATACCTGATGTGCCTGATGTATAAGCTATATTACCGTTCCTGATGTGCCTGATGTATAAGCTATATTACCGTACCTGATGTGCCTGATGTATAAGCTATTCTACCATACCTGATGTGTCTGATGTTTAAGCAATATTACTGTAAAAAATCATCGAAATTCATAGAGTACTTCTTGCGTGAAAGTAAAGAAATCTTCACAAACGTTCACATTTATAATATTAGTAGGATAATATGGAGGATTTAGGGTTACCACGTAAGACTTTAGTATTTGAACCTACAACTTTTGTACTTAGTAACAACTGCTATGGATTTGACAAGTACGTCATGTCAGTGTTATGGTTCTCTTCTGCCTAAAAACATTAGGTTAGTAGTTTTTTTGGTAACGGGTTGGAAATCCTCATGGATGTCCTGCGCCTTGGGGCGGACGGAGGGGTCTGTCAAACTCCTACTGACTAAAACCACGTCGTGTTCCCTCGCACACTTGCACCGGGGGCTGAAGGAGCACTTAGAATAGAATAGATTGATATCTCCTTTACTTCACTTTTGACAACAGGGGGCTCGAGACAAGTAAGATTCTGTCAACGGTAACGTGGCGAAGGCGATTGTCAATAAGTCAAAAATGTATGGGATTGACAGATGGTATCGAAATGTCACGTGATCAAATTCCTACATTTTGACATTTCGACAGTCGCATTCGCTAATTGAATGGCATGTTGTCTAGGGCCTCAAATTAGTGATTACAGAATCGAATCCGGAGCTATTAGAACCTATCCTTCACACCCATAATCCGATTTCACGAAACCCCCAAAAGTATGGCGATAAAATAAAAAAATTACCAGCAACCACACGGAAAACATCCAAAAAACTTCCCATTTCCAGCTGTAATAAAATTATAATTCGCTCCAATAACTCTGTCCTTCCAAATTACAATATTTTGTCCATTATCCGAATTCGATTTGGCAACCCTACGTCTGCGCCATTTAAGCCTACCCTACCTGCTGCTAAATGGTCCATGGCTGGGAAAATACTGCGTTCGGCAAGCCTGGCCTTTACTTGTGGCTTGTTTTTTTTGACCTTGTTGACAGTACCTACCTTTTACATTGAGTGACTATAGTGAGTGATAGTCTAAGTCCTACGTACAGCTATTTACGAATATTTATAGACCCCGAAATAGTAGCATTGATGTATGAGTTTCATTTGCGAATGAAAGGTGTTTTTCGACAAAGAATAGCTGGTGGGTTTCTTTAGGTACACGTGCGGGTATTAATGTAAAGGTCAAATGTCAAGGAAAGACTGTAGATTCAGATTTTCGTAGCACATGATCTATAATCGTAATTGCACTGTGAAATCAGTTTCGAGTGATGCTTGATGGAATGTCGTATTTTTTTTTTCATTCATATTTTCAGACTGTTCGAAGAATTGTGACCTGTGTAAGTAATAAATGTTTTTTTCTTTTTTATTTGTTTAATATATTCGGACTGTTTGATGAACTGTGACTGTTCGAAGGACTGTCGTGTAAGGCTGCGCTTTCACCAGAGATGTGCGAGGATGCATAGCGAGGGATGTGTTTGTTAAGAACCAATAGAATCGCTTGCACTGAGCGAGGCTAGGTAAATGAACGATTCTATTGGTTCTTAACAAACACATCCCTCGCTACGCATCCTCGCACATCGCTGGTGGAAACGCAGCCTTATAAACGTTTTTTCGTTTTTATTTCTTAAATATTTTCGGACTGTTTTATAAATTAAGGAGAAGGAGACCACCTTTTTAAAGGGTGGTATTATTGATGTTGTTGTTTTGTTAAAATGAAGAGGCACCGGCCCAGTCACCCCAGAAATTGTTAATACAAAATGATGATATCAATTCATTGAACGCTACCCTACATTACAAATAGTCACCATCAGAGACATTTTATTTAGTACTTAATCATTCTTTTTCTTGTTTTTCTACGCAAAGTTATTAACTGACTTCAAAAAAAGGAGAAGGTTCTCAATTCGACAGTTTTTTTTTGTCTTAAATATATTTTAAATCAACGATCGCTCGTAGAGTTTTTAGCACGTTCTTTTCCATAGAGATCTACGCATGAACGCGCAGCGCTCATTTTTCTGACTGACTGAATTTTGTGGAATTAAAAAATGTGACTGCAAATTACTGGTAAATCAATCTGCCTAGGCTTTTACCCTCTACGTTTTTTTTTTGTGGATGGGTAATCATTAAATGACTTCTTCCGTTCTGGGTGGAGCGAAAGGGAGTGTCCGACTTTTACTGACTAAAACCCATCCGTGTTCCCCCTTAAGCCCTCTGCGTTCCAGGGCCGCGGTGACTCTTTCGAACAAATTCCGCAGCCCTGACTTACCCTCTATGCTGGGGTCTATGTTGGACCCTGTACTGTTGAGTAAGACTGGTGACAGATTTTCTGGCTTCTGACTCAATAACGACTGTCAAAGGTGTTCAAATGACTGCCGGGACCAACGGCTTAACGTGGTTTCTGTGACACGAAGGAATCTCGTTAGATATGTTGTTAAGATGGCCACCCATGCAAAGACTGACCGCTGCAAATGGTGTGTTAATATGACTATTAAAGTTCGCTGCTCTTACAAACCTTACATAATTAAGTGGTAAACCCCAAGTTACAGGAGGAAATTCGCTAATGAGCACGCATCGGTAACTATGTTACTAACTAGTTAGTTTACGCGCTTACGATTCAATCCACTTCGCACTTTTAACGGTTGCGTCTTTGATACACACGGTCGCGAAAGACAGGCAACTTCAAAGAAAGAGAACAAACATGTTTTGCCTAATCAGTTAGAATCATAATATGAATAATAATTAATTAATAACTAAAAAGGGAGAAATAAAAGTTTTCTCTTTTAAAAAATCTGAAGTAAATATGCCAAAGTACACGACTACTTTGACGATTATACGATTACATTTTAAAGGAGAAACCCAAATTTCATAGAACTTGAGCCACTTTTTGAAATTTTCATCAAGATTATTTAGTTATAGCCTAACTGCATACAATAAAAATACATGGAAGAGATATTGGTCACTCAGCGAAGTCATGAAAAACAAGGACATGCCTATCAAAGAGAAAAGAAAAGTGTATAATATGTGCATTTTACCATGCTTAACTTATGGTTGCCAAACATGGGCATTGACAGATAACTTAATAAACAAAATAAAAGTATGTCAAAACGGAATGGAGAGAAGCGTAATGGGCGTCAAGAGGAAAGATAGAATAAGATTAGAAAAAATTAAAAATACAACTAAATTTAAGGATGCAAAGAAAACATGTAAAACTTTAAAATGGCGATGGACTGGACATATGCTTAGAGATACGAATGGAAAATGGACAAAAACCATAACAGAGTGGTATCCTAGGAATGGGAAGAGAAGTAAAGGGCGTCAAACAAAAAGATGGGAGGATGACCTCAAAAAGGTAGCGGGCCCAGAGTGGACGAGAGCAGCGAGAGACAGGCAGAAATGGAAAGCTTTAGAGGAGGCCTTTGTCGGAAGACAAGCTGTGAAGTGAAACCGATCGTGTAGTCGATCTGTTAATAAACTAATATTATTATTATTAATAAGAAAATGTGTGTGTTGTAAATTAATAAACTAACAGCAATAAAGGCTTATATTATTATTATATTATTATATTATAACTGCATACAAACAGAGAAAAAACATTAATTAAATTAAAAATGTTTATTTCGTCAACTTATGAAAGTAACAATATATTATGAACTACCTTTTAAGCAAAAAAATGCTTGTGGTAGGTAGTTCCGCTCTTCTAGTATACATTAACGGTACATCAATTTGAGAACTAGTGACAACATGCATAATTATATGTTTTAATTACGCTATTAGGCCAACGACACGTTTTCCTAGTGACTTAACTCTATATCTCGAAAACTACTGAACCGATTTTAATGAAAGTTGCAACAATTTTTTTTTAACTAAAAAGAATGTTCCAATTCGACTTATAGTTTAAGAAATTTTATTTTTTACTATTAATATAACTTATGAAATTTGGCACACGGTGGAACTGACAATTGACACTATATACAAAAACTGTGCCATTCTGAAAATATGACATACATACGGGTTGAATTGATAACCTCCTTTTTCTGAAGAAACCGGCTTAAGATAAAAGATTATTCGTAACAAAAAAATACCAGAGTGGCTAAAGGAATGGGCGCAGTAAATGTACAGCATGGCTATACGCTGATCAACGTTTAGTCTTTCAAAATGTCTATTTTTTTTCAAATTGAGCTAACATAACGGCCCGTGAAGTAAAAGAAGGGTTAAAATAATTTCCTTCGACTCGACTTTTACTCAGCCACACGTAATTTAAAGAACTTGTACCTAATGACATACTTAACTGCTAGTATTGCGACTGCGATAGATGAGTAATGGTTGAGCAGTCAAGAATTCATTGTTTTTTGGATAGTGAGGCAGATAATATGTTGGTTAACGTTATTTAACGCTGAAAATAAGTTGGAACTCAATAAACTAAACTCAATATATAAGTGACAATTAAACTCATTATGTAACTGATTTAGTTTTACACATTAAGAATAAATTACTTAATTAATAAAATCGCTGCATGGATTGCAAAAGCGGTGTTTTATTTTAAATAAATATTTAATAACGAGCTGACAAACCACACTCATGATCTCATAAAGACCGCTAACATACATTGTGCTACAAAACAGTTCATAACCGAATACCACCAAATATAAATCACTTTTTATTACATCCTTTTGGTCTGTCCGCCATTTTCTTTTTCAGCAAGGATATTGCTGGAGGATCCTTGAGACAATGAGTCACGACTAACTAAAATATTAAAGTGCCCTGCCGCATTGCGGGGCCAAACCAAGGACAAGAATCGGACATTGTACATGTGGTGCAAATAACGGGGTCACGGGCCAAAAGTGTACTTAAGGAACCCTTTGCAAGAACAGCTGCGATGCAGTTTTATTGCTAGAGATTTTTTTTGCAATTGATACCTTTAGTCCTTTGATTAAAGTTGAGTTTGGATCGAATAATGGCTTTTTTATGATCCTCATTTGTTTTTGGGATTTTATAATATTGTTTTTTTTAGTGCATTTATCGGGGTCACGGGCTAAACGTGTATTTTAAGAAACCTTTGAGGGAACAGCTGAAATGCAGTTTAATTGGGAGAGAAATATTTTGCAATTTGTCTTCAATTAAAGTTGAATTTGGATTGAATAATGGTAGTTTTGTTTGATCTTCATTTATTTATCGCATTTAAAATCAGTGTCATTGTTTTTTTTCTCCACTTATTCCTTTCTGAAATAATCAATAAGTTATCACTACAAAACTACCATATAATAATACATAGACATAACTTTTCATTTCTACAGTCGGATACGAGCCCATCTTGTGTATACAGACAATACAGGATTTTTCTCTTCATGCAGGTTCCGTATACCACGCACACAGCACCTGAGACAGGCTAAAATCGACTTTGTTGCTTGAAACTTAAGATTGAAACGACGTGCATTATAGAAATTGTACGGAGATAAATAAAATTCCTTTGGCAGGCGAAAACTTAAATGCGATTCAGAATTGGCTGTTCTGTTCGATTTTCGGCCATCTACCTATTGTTGGAAACCCGATTGTGTCGACGAAAGGTATTTTGTTTGGCATTGAAGAGTTATTCCTACCTTTTCATATGAACGTAGTCGCAAATTTTCCCATGAGGGCATCTATCTATGTATCGGGTATGGTTTCCGCACTTAGTTCTGCTGAGGACCATTGTACGTGAGCCATGGCGGCCGTCATTCCAACGAGCCAACCTCCCTGCAGAAGCAGATAGAATAGAATAGAATAGAATAAACGTTTATTGTCTCCAGTACTACAGCTAGTATTATTGGAACTATAAACAAAACTATAGTACCGGAAGCAAAAGGTTCAAGCGTCAGCATTATGCTTAGTTCCCCTAGTGGGTTGCCAAGCGCTGGTTTTCAGCTTAAACCCTTGACTCCTGTTTACAATAAAAATGAAGAAAAAAAACAGTAGGTACATTTAGCAACATCAGATTAAATCAGTCTACTCAGTGTGTTCAGGGTGTCTGTGAGTGAATTAGGTGTCCTTATTGTTTGCCTCCGTATTTCGGTAACGCCTGTGCACTCAAGGAGCACATGCGATACCGATTCGTTCTCCTCCATGCATGCTCTGCATAGTCCTCTATGCAGAGCATGCATGGAAGAGATGCTGTCTGTTATATGAGGGCTGGGAGGGAGGGAGGGATCTACCTAACCTTTTCCCAACGATGTGAGAGTCGGCTTTCAATCTAACCGAAAAAGAAGAATAATGGTTTATTATGCTCAAACAGATGTACATTTTTTTTTATATTATTGATAGGCACGCGTTTGACCACTATCTCACCTGATGGTAAGCGATGATGTGGTTGAAGATGGAGCACGCTTGCCTAGAAGTTAACAATTCACTCTTGACTTAAAGACTCCCAGGTTGTAGCCTATCAGGAAGCATAGACTGGCAGGGAACTCCACTCCTTAGCTGTACGCACAATGAATGTGTTCCCAAAACGCTTTGTGCGTGTACATCACGAACTGAAGCTGTATGCCAATATTTCGGTTGCAGAATTTGTTCGAAGGTCTGTTCGTAGGTGATGGGGATTAGAAAACGTCCAACACTAAGTCCGAAACTACGGACTTCAGGCTTAGAGAGTAGACCCCCCAAAAAAGGCATTTGAAGGAACACGGATGGGTTTTAATCAGTAAGAGTTTGACACTCCCTTCCGTCCCGTCCAGAGCGGAAGGAGTCATTTGATGATTCACACTCATAAAAAAATGCCAGTATTTTCTATACGTTCTTCAAGATTAAGCAGCTCTTGTCGATATTAGTCCGTGGTTACCATCCATTGCATACTGAGACTCCTCCATGTCTCGGAAAGTACATTAGATAGTTGGTCCTGGCTTAGTAGATCCTTGGAACGGATATACAGAAGATTTAACCCGTATTGCCTAGGTACCGTAGGTATTACTCATTTGTAACGGCATTTGTTTGAGACACCGGGGTCCTGGAACGCAAACGGCATGAGGAGGAACACGAATGGGTTTTAGTCAGTAAGAGTTTGACACTCCCTTCCGCCCAAAGCGGAAGTAGTCATTAGATGCTTTCCCAACTATAAAACATGTAACCTAGTTACTGTACTATTTTCTGAATGTCAGGTAGAAAGTACATGACATGTAAAAAATAGAGGACTGCAAAAACCTCCAATCGCTGATTTAGCGTGTTGTCAAGTAAGTGTTATAAAATACTTTCTGCCAGCGACTTGGCCAACTTGAAAGTCGGAAATCATCCCAAGGGAACATGCAGAATAAGAAGACAGACAGTTACTTCCTCAATTTATTACAGAACAGATGGTCGATGGGGCCGAAAAGTTCTGCTGCGTCTTCCGGGACCGCGTACCGGAAGACGCAGCGTTGGAAGGCCACAAGATGGACCGATGACCTGGCGAGGGTCGCGGGTAGCCGATGGTTGCGAGACGCACAGGACCAGTTGTTGTGGCGACACTTGCAGCAGGCCTATGTCCAGCAGTGAACGTCTTTCGGCTGATATGATGATGATGATGATATTGTAAACTTGGTTATAAACTACTCTTAACTTCGAATAATCAACACAGTTTCACACAGCTCAATAAACCCACTAAAAGATCTGATTGAATGACCGGTTGAATGAACGAACGAATGGTAAAAAATGAATGTAACCCAGACCGACGTACTCGGTGCTTTGGCGCCGGAATTGAATCCCGTTCCCGAGGGATACAATCATTGATTTCAGAGGAGTCTGAACCAAAACGAGCAAAATTATAGTTTCTAAATAACCTACTGGTTTGGGGTGTATTTTTTGTATAAGAACCCGGATTAAATCAAAAAATCGTCTATGTTTCCTGATAACTATAACCTGGAGCTCTTGAAGTCAAGCGAGAAAAGTTTTTTTTAGACAAGCGTACTTCACCTTCGACCACATTATTGCTTCGATTAAGTATATACCCACACGCACAAAACGTTTAGGGAACACATTCATTGTGCGTACAGCTAAAGAGTGGAATTCCCTGCCAGAGTCTGTGTTTCCTGATAGCTACAACCTGGGAGTCTTTAAGTCAAGAGTGAATAGGTTACTTCTAGGCAAGCGTGCTCCATCTTCGACCACATCATCGCTTACCATCAGGTGATATAGTGGTCAAGCGCGTGCCTATCTTTCTGTGTCTGATTCTGTATTTCTCTCCCTCTTTCTGTGTCTGATTCTTTAGGGGATACAGGCGTCATGTTCTGCCTGTTAAAAAAAGGGTTAAAACTCCCAGAATGAGAGAAGTCAATAACACATTGCCCGACTTTTATGGCCTTAGGCGTCGTCCTTTAGAAAGAGATCATCGCATTCATTTGTAAGGCAAACCAGAACTCATCGTCGCGCCGGCAGGCCTTTTGGTTTTACTGTACAAATTAATATGACATTTACGTATTTGCGCGATTCATCATCTGCCTCGCAAGCCATTTCCCAACTACATTGGGGTCAGTTTCCAGTCAAAATGGATTCAGCTTAACGCCAGTGTTTTATGTGGAGCGGCTACCAGACCTCCACAACCCATTAACTGGGTAACACGGTACTTCTTGGCAAGACGGGAGTCGGATTTTCGTGAACGTCAGAATCGCCGGTCAACAGTCATATTTAGCTTTGAAATTGTGCCTAAAAATTACTTATCAATAAAATTGCTTATATTTGGTTACCATAATCAGAGAATTGCTTATTTCATCTGTTAAAAGAATTAAAACATTTAAGATTGACCGACCATTCTGATATCAGAACGGCTGGTCAATCACTGTAGAGTAGTAACTATAAGGAATTACTGAAATTTTCATAAGCCAAAGATTGCTTATTAATTGCTTATTTTACAATTTATAAGCCTAGACCCTTTTATCCTTTCTTTTAGCTAGCCAAGAATTTAAAAGCCCCTGCGCCTGTTAAATTTATGAAAGCAAAGTGACGTCTGTCGAAAATTGCATTTATATTTCAAAAGGGATTATTATTTATTACTCGTTTCTTTATTTTCTGTAATAAAGACTTTTTGGTGCTTTGTTTCTACACTTGCGTGCAAAAAAATCGACCCACCCCGCACGCTTTCGTTCATAACACGATAAATAAAAATCTAAAATTAATTAACAAATACTTTTCACACTGTTTGTTAAATGTCAGTTTAAGATTACAATCATAGTTTGTTCATAGCATTCCGACGTAAATTGAAGCAAACAATAATGTCCTCGCCTAAAAACTTTATCACCCCTCCTTCACCCCTTAACTATGTATGTACCTATGTACAGTCTGTTGTCAACATTATCTGACCCACCCTAAAAACAAACGAATTTGGACCCCCTTCCTGAAACAATAAGGTTTATTCAATTTATGTGAGCTTATCAGACAAGTGCTCGCCAACATTGTCGGAGCCACTGGCATTGTATGTCATTTTGTTAAGCTATTTTAATCATTATCTCGTCGACATTAAGTTGAAAAGCTTTTAAGTCACACTACACAATTACAACGCAATCTTTAATTTCGCGTAGTCTCAACAGGTTCTTGTGGCTTAGCGGTTTGATGCTGGAATTGGCGACGAACAACCTGTGGGTTCGAAACACAGTTCACATATCAGTTTTGTCTTCATTTTTATAATAATGCTTGCATTATTAAAGAACGACCAATATGATTTACGCCTAATAACTTATCTTGTAAACAGGTGGGTAAATTAAAACAACTTAAGTTCACAGAATTTATGTTTACCAAGAATGGTTAGATACGAAGTAAAACATATAATTTGCTTCGTGAGGTAGATAATATACATCTAAGTGACAAAAGTTACACTATGCCTAATAGCAGTGACTGCGCACACACATTTGTAAATCGTTTTACATCACTCGTTAAGTATTTTTAAGCAATTTGGTGTAAAGAAGCATCATGTCGCAACTTAATGACTATACCAAACATAAAATCATATTTTTACATGAGCAGAATGTTGGAATTAGAGAGATTGGTCGTCGACTTAAAATAGCAGTAAGTGTTTTTTTTTAACTATTTTATTTTATTGATTGTGATTAATGAACGCGTAGTTGGCTATTTTGTCATTACATTCACTCCTTACAAGTTACATACACGGTTCTAAAAATGTTTTTACAGAAATACGGTTAGACTATGGCTAAGACTTTATGGAGACAATGGAAATATTCAGCGGATTCGTTCAGGAGCAAATCCATCAAGTATAGTCCCGAATTCGACCGCCACCGGGCCATTGTTTCAAGCCATGTTGAACATCTATTTTTGCCCATTTGTGTAACCGGAATAAATTACAATAATTAATAAGGTCAATGAAAAACAGGATGGAAGCAGCAATAAGAGCACGTGGGGGAAACACAAGCTACTGAACAAAGTTTTCCTTAGAAATTTGATGTTTTTTTTACTTTTACTTTCAAAATTATTGATTAAAAAATTGAGCTATTCTAAGTGTTTTTGATTTTCAGTCTGTAAAATCAATAAACCAAAATCTGTTACAGTAAAAACTAGTCTATTGTAATCTTAGACTGACATTTAACAAACAGTGTGAAAAGTATTTGTTAATTAATTTTAGATTTTTATTTATCGTGTTATGAAAAATGAACCTCGCGGTCGTCCGAAGACTTTGGTCGACAATGACGAATTAAAGGCGATTGTGGAAGCTGATGATACACAATCTACGGCTGAATTAGCAGCAGCTTTCGACGTTAGCGTCAAAACAATATTGGTCCATTTGTCAAATTGGCAAGGTAAAAAAGCTTGACAAATGGGTGCCCCAGGAACTCAATGATCGCCAGTGCGAAGTACGCGTCGAGACGTGCCTTGCACTGCTCAACAGACACACAAATGAAGTAATTTTGAACCGCATTGTTACCTGCCAGGAAAAATGGATTCTGTTTGATAACCGCAAGCGCTCAGCAAGTTAGTTGGATCCTGGTTCAGCACCTAAACAATGCCCTAAACGAAAACTTACCCCTAGAAAAGTGATGGTCACTGTTTGGTGGTCTAGCGCCGGTGTGATTCATCACAGCTTCTTACCAAACGGGGTGAGCATTACTGCAGATGTGTACTGTGAAGAACTGAACACAATGATGGAGAAGCTGGCACAGCTCCAACCAGCATTGGTCAAACGCTCGTCTCCGCTGCTCCTGCACGACAACGCGCGACCTCATACTGCACAGCAGACGGTCTCCAAGTTGCAAGAACTGGGGTTGGAAGCTCTCTGTCATCCGCCCTACTCACCAGACCTTGCGCCTACAGACTACTACTTTTTCCAGAATTTGGGTAACTTCTTGGCGGGAAAAAAATTCAATACCCGAGAGGCAATACAAAATGCCTTTGAAGAATTTATTGCCTCCCGTCCAGCTGATTTCTTTAAGAAGGGCATCAATAATCTGCCACTGCGTTGGCAAAGATGCATTGATTGCATGGGTGATTACTTCGATTAATACAAATAAAAAATACATGAAAAAAATTCGTTTAAGTTTTTTCATACAAAACGGCAATTTCATAGGTAAAGACCTATTATTATCTACCTCACGAAGCAAATTATATGTTTTACTTCGTATCCAACCACTCTTGGTAAACATAAATTCTGTGAACTTAAGTTGTTCTAATTTACCCACCTGTTTACAAGATAAGTTATTAGGCGTAAATCATATTGGTCGTTCTTTAATAATGCAAGCATTATTATAAAAATGAAGACAAAACTGATATGTGAACTGTGTTTCGAACCCACAGGTTGTTCGTCGCCAATTCCAGCATCAAACCGCTAAGCCACAAGAACTTGTTGAGACTACGCGAAATTAAAGATTGCGTTGTAATTATGTAGTGTGACTTAAAAGTTTTTCAACTTAATGTCGACGAGATAATGATTAAAATAGCTTAACAAAATGACATACAATGCCGGTGGCTCCGACAATGTTGGCGAGCACTTGTCTGATAAGCTCACATAAATTGAATAAACCTTATTGTTTCAGGAAGAGGGTCCAAATTCGTTTGTTTTTAGGGTGGGTCAGATAATGTTGACAACAGACTGTACATAGGTACAAACATAGTTAAGGGGTGAAGGAGGGGTGATAAAGTTTTTAGGGGAGAACATTATTGTTTGCTTCAATTTACGTCGGAATGCTATGAACAAACTATGATTGTAATCTTAGACTGACATTTAACAAACAGTGTGAAAAGTATTTGTTAATTAATTTTAGATTTTTATTCATCGTGTTATGAACGAAAGCGTGCGGGGTGGGTCGATTTTTTTGCACGCAAGTGTAGAAACAAAGCACCAAAAAGTCTTTATTACAGAAAATAAAGAAACGAGTAATAAATAATAATCCCTTTTGAAATATAAATGCAATTTTCGACAGACGTCACTTTGCTTTCATAAATTTAACAGGCGCAGGGGCTTTTAAACTCTTGGCTAGCTAAAAGAAAGGATAAAAGGGTCTAGGCTTATAAATTGTAAAATAAGCAATTAATAAGCAATCTTTGGCTTATGAAAATTTCAGTAATTCCTTTTAGTTACTACTCTACAGTGATTGACCAGCCGTTCTGATATCAGAATGGTCGGTCAATCTTAAATGTTTTAATTCTTTTAACAGATGAAATAAGCAATTCTCTGATTATGGTAACCAAATATAAGCAATTGATAAGTAATTTTTAGGCACAATTTCAAAACTAAATATGACTGTTGACCGGCGATTCTGACGTTCACGGATTTTCCACCTTCTGACAATCCGTAACGACTGCCAAATATCTACAAATGACAGCTAGGTCCGGGGCCGGGGCCGGGGGCTTAACGTGCTTGCTGAGGCACAGAGGAGTCTCGATATGTTAAGATGTTCACCCATCCACAGACCGACCTTGACAAGAGTTGCTTGAAAGGCTTGAAGATAGATTCGCGCGATTATCGCTTTCTATTATGACGACCGACGCATTAGGCCCTTAAGTTGGGCTTAGTGTTATTAAATCCGATTAGGGGAATTTTAGCAGACATAACACGGCGCCTGTATTCCTTAAAAGATAAGGATAAAGGAGTGAAATAGCACAGGTTTATTCATGGGGATAAATGTAACAGTCGAAATGATGGTGTAGGTACCTGTGACACTTTTTTGGGAAATGAAAACCATGTTTTTCAAATTATTGATAGGCCTGCGTTTGATCTCTATCTTAGCCCCTTGCCAAGAATTAAAGATTCCCAGGCAAAACCTATCAGGAAACAGACTAGCAGAAAATTCCACTCTTTGACTTCAATTTCAAACCAAAAACCCTAAGAAAAAAAAGTCTCATTTCTTATTTACAATCCGACGGCCAATAAACATTCGCCAGGCAACAAAAGTACCTTCTATTTGCCATAAAGTATTGAAGCGTGGCTTTATTTTATAACCAAGTATATTTTGTGAGAACCCTACGGGGTTCTGTCGTAGTGGTTTTTTTCGTGAGATTAGTTCAGGCTCATTCGAGTTCGTTTTAGTGATGGGCTACGTTCGTAAGCCTGTTAGTCGATGTCTTGTTCAAAGTCGACTTTGATTTTTTAATGGTAGTGAGATTTAGGTCGGATGTCTTTCAACTGGAAATAATGATGTTTAAAAGTGCTGTTTAAGGTTGATTCACACATAGCTGGTCCGTGTCCGGGACGTGGCCGGGCCGTGGTCCGTCCGGAGCTCAAAAAAATATAGTTGCGTACATTTTGTGTGAACTCGTTCACACACGTCCGTGTCCGGGGTGGCGCCGGAGCTTCCGTGCCCGGGCAGACGCACGGACGTGCAGATACGGATGAACGGCCACGGCCCGACTGTGTGTGAATCATCAGAATCAACGTTTTAACTGTAGCTGAGTGATGTCGTAGGCTTGACACTGTTAAATGAAAACATTTTAATAGACTACATTTTTTTTTTTAGTAAATGTGTAATTTCCTAAAAAAACGCCTTTTAAATTTCTAAATTTCCTTTCGAAACGATCTCTTGAAACTGTCCTCCTCTGTTTCATCAGTGCCCATGCAGGTTTATGTGGAGCAAAACTACAGATTAAAAAACCGACGGTTCATGAGATACAGGCTGGTGACAGACGGACGGGCAGCGGAGTAGTAATAGGATCCCGTCTTTTCTTTAGACGTCTTTTCTTTTTTAGGGTTCCGTACCCAAAGGGTAAACCTTTGGGTACGGAACCCTAAAAAAGAAAAAGACGTCTTAAATATTAGGTCTTTACCTATGAAATTGCCGTTCTGCAGTACTGGCCATTTCAAATCAAAATAACTTTTTTGTTTGGCTGAGAATTCTAATTTGAAATTAATTTTATTTAAAAACATGGTTTTTTTTTCCAAAAGTAGTCATTTGTTTATTGATTAGTGTTACATTTTCATCGCATTTCAATCTTTTTCGTCATCATGGATACGTTAAAAATTCGAGTAATTATGGAATATGAGTACCGTCGTGGCAGCAACGCGGCACAAGCGGCACGCAACATCAACGACGTTTACGGAGCTAACACTACAAACCAACGCACCACATTGGTTTGCTCGCTTCTGTTCTGGAAATTTCGACCTGAAAAATGAACCTCGCGGTCGTCCGAAGACTTTGGTCGACAATGACGAATTAAAGGCGATTGTGGAAGCTGATGATACACAATCTACGGCTGAATTAGCAGCAGCTTTCGACGTTAGCGTCAAAACAATATTGGTCCATTTGCGTCAAAGTGGCAAGGTAAAAAAGCTTGACAAATGGGTGCCCCAAGAATCAATGATCGCCAGCGCGAAGTACGCGTCGAGACGTGCCTTGCACTGCTCAACAGACACACAAATGAAGGAATTTTCAACCGCATTGTTACCTGCGATGAAAAATGGATTCTGTTTGATAACCGCAAGCGCTCAGCAAGTTGGTTGGATCCTGGTTCAGCACCTAAACAATGCCCTAAACGAAAACTTACCCCTAGAAAAGTGATGGTCACTGTTTGGTGGTCTAGCGCCGGTGTGATTCATCACAGCTTCTTACCAAACGGGGTGAGCATTACTGCAGATGTGTACTGTGAAGAACTGAACACAATGATGGAGAAGCTGGCAAATCTCCAACGAGCATTGGTCAATCGCTCGTCTCCGCTGCTCCTGCACGACAACGCGCGACCTCATACTGCACAGCAGACGGTCTCCAAGTTGTAAGAACTGGGGTTGGAAGCTCTCCGTCATCCGCCCTACTCACCAGACCTTGCGCCTACAGACTACTACTTTTTCCAGAATTTGGATAACTTCTTGGCGGGAAAAAAAATCAATACCCGAGAGGCAGTACAAAATGCCTTTGAAGAATTTGTTGCCTCCCGTCCAGCTGATTTCTTTAAGAAGGGCATCAATAAACGGCCACTGCGTTGGCAAAGATGCATTGATTGCATGGGTGATTACTTCAATTAATACAAATAAAAAATAAATGAAAAAAATTCGTTTAAATTTATTCATACAAAACGGCAATTTCATAGGTAAAGACCTATTATAAAGCAATCGAATTTAAAATAGTTCAAAGTGGCGTGAAAAAAATAATGGGTCCGTTTTCAAAGATGTAATATTTTGAATTTGAATTAAGGTACCTTAACCCAGTCCTAGAAAGTAATACAAAATATTATTTAGCATTCCAAACTACAGAAAAACTTTAACAAAGCCAATCTTTAACAGAAAGCTAACCCGGCTATATACAAGATTTGGTAAGTAGTAACTTTATTTCTCGATATTAATCTCTCAATACAATCTATGTAGTATGTATTACCTCATTTATATGTTTTCCTCACTAATACGTAAGAGGCCTGTGTCCCAAAAGTACTCGTAGAAACATTCGAAGTTGATTACGTTAGTTCCGTTTATTTATTTATAATATACTTAATTGTACGCCGATAATAACATAAAATGAACATTAGGTACTAACTAAAACACATGTTTATGTTCTTACTCAAGTTATGTACAAAAAAACCGGCCATTTTTTGAATGTTACTACCGCTCCGGCCCCGGCGACACACCGGTGTGTCGCGAATTAATCGCGAATTTAATGTTTATTTACCTATTACATAAGATTTTTTTTTTTTTGGGAGCTTTCACATGTCGGGGCCGCAGCGGTTAAAATCCTAAACTTCTTATGAGTTTTCCTTCAATCTAAGACCAATTCTGCATGTTTTCTAAATTTTAGGTTCAGTAGTTTTGGAGATAAGGGGGGGCGGTGGTCGACTTTCATCTGTTTTCTTTAATAACTTCGGAATGGAATGCTTTAAAATTATGAAAAAAATATTTTTGAGTCCTTTACGATAACCCCTTTTATTACATGTCACACGATACATTTGACAAAACTTTTTTTTATTTTCTAGTTTACTCCCCAAAAAGTGACCCCGTTTTCAAAATGTATTTATTTTCGATATGCATCCGTATTTGGGTTACAGGAGATTATATGTATACCAAATTTCAATTGAATCGGTCCAGTAGATTAGGAGAAAATTGACTGTGACAGGCAGACAGTCAGACGAGTGGTCCTATAAGGGTTCCGTTTTTCCATACGTCAACGTTACAACAGAAAATAACAGTCGTACTTAACCTTCGGCCCACGACCGCACGTGGCCAGCCAAGTTTTTCTAACTGGCCCTGTAGCATTTCTTTGTTGTGGATGGGAAATCTTCAAATGGCTTCTCACGCTCTGGGCGGAGCTGAAACACACCCGTGTCAAATGCCCTAAGCGTTCCAGGGCCGCGATGACTCTTTCGAACAATTTCGCGAACCTGGCAGGCCTTAGCAAGTCCCGTGAACTATACTGACATCTCTTTGAGGCGCGCTCGGAACGCACCGTCAACCCGGGCCTGGTCCTTATCGGATGGCGAGCTACCCATCTCTCGCCGACCGCAGCCCCGCGTTAACCTAGTACATTATTAGTGCTATAATTAATCAATGTCTCAGACTGTCAGTAGCAGTTTTAATAAGAAATGAACAACGAGTATTTATCTGTATTGTACAAATCTCGGCTTACTGATTCACTCCTTGACGTTGTTCTATTATTTCACTAGCAAATCGTAAAAGATGGTCTATGACATAGCGTGTAGCTTTATCAAAAACTGTCCATTTATCACAAAATCAAAAGTTTCATTCATGTAGATACTATTTTAAAAGTAAAGCTTTATTTTATTGTAGGTTATTGCAGCCTATCAAGATATTAGAAGAAGTGCTCTGTGGTCCAGGAAGAAAAAAAAGGTGTATTATGACTGGAATTAAACTATTATTGTCACCTCTAACTGCTACATTTCGTTCCGTATGGTGTCCGGACGTAAAAGAATAGCACCATCCCATCACTTCTCGTGGGTGTCGTAAGAGGCGACTAAGTGACTCACCAGAGAATGGGCAGCAGCATTCTCTGTAGGTACACCTACACCTGCCAAGCGTGGCGATTATGGCAAACCCCCCCCCCCCCAATTGGTGGCTATGTCCAGCAGTGGACATCTTTCGGCTGATATGATGATGATGATGATGATCTGCTCCATTATATAATTTATTTCGATACAAAATTGTCAATAGATTTCGTCTCAATTAAAATCGACTTTAGACAATGACATTCAGGGTTGCGGATTTTGTAAGAGTCTGATACTCCCTCCCGCTCCACTCAGAGCGGTAGGAGTCATTTGATGATTTCCCATCCATAAAAAAGACAGTGACACAATATTCTTCAATATCCATTAAACATAAATCACCCGACTCGACTCGACCTTGACAATTCAAAAGTGCCTGTAAATGGTTTAATTGAAATAAATGCTTTGACTTTGACTTTGACTTTGACTTTGACCCCATCAACCATCACAGGTTCGCCGCTTTGGATACAATCTGGTGAAATGGAGTATCACATAGTGTCAAGCTCCTTCGCAGGTTATGCCCCACTCAATTTCCCGCCCTTTATGCCCAACAGGACCTGAATGTGGCTAATTATTGACACAGTGGTCGAAGTGGCCTCATGCTGGTCGAACAAAAATTGAGGAGTTTATCGACACGAAAAGACGAAGGCCCCATCACTAGTAGCGTCGCCATTGGTGTCAAACTTCCACTTTTTTCCAGCGAATGGCACATTTTTTGCGGCAGCCTATTAATGTCGCATTGGGAGAAAAAATGCCAATATCGGGACAGACTTTAATAAATGTGACTTTCTAAAATTAGATGAACTAGTTCACGTTTTTTTGATAACGTTCGATCATTAACTTGGGAGATGTAGTTTCATAAAAATCAGTTCGTTAGGTTTTTGACGGAAGTATGTAAGATTTATGGAGTAACGTTTTTATTAGATGACTGGATTTTAGAGCAATTTCTTTTTGCTTTCAGATTTGTCAATGAAAGATTTGGTTGAAATAAACTTTAATATTTTTGTAAAAGGATTTTAAACAGGGTATTTCCTAGGAAGCAATTGCAAGACCGATTTGGCACTTTCCACAAAAAAAAATTCAAAAAATATTGGAAACGTATTTTTTATTTTTTCAAGTAAACAAAAAATTAAGACGATAGATAACAATGCGGTGAAAACTCGCGTGACGTCAAATTTTAGAATACTTTTTACACAAACCTGACGTCATGAGCCCTCACTCTTGAGCTTTGATGCGCGTATCTTTATTATTTTGGTGACCTGTTGGTCTAGTGGTTAGTGACCCTGACTGCTAGGACGAAGGTCGTGGGTTCGATTCCCACACAGGGCAAATCTTTGTGCGATGAGTACGATTATTTGTTCTGTATCTGGGTGTGTAATTTATCTATATATGTATGTATTTAGAAATATATAAGTATGTTTATCAGTTGTCTGGTTGCCATAGTACAGGCTCCGCCTAGTTTGGGATCAGATGGCGGTGTGTTCGTTGTCCCAAGATATTATATATATTATATTATTATTATATTATTTTTATAGATTTTAAATGGCAAAAACTATGTGCCCAATATTTATTGGACTTTAAAGGAAGGACTATATAAATAGAATTATGATTTTTCGGTACCAATTTTGTTTAATCGACTGTTTTCTCCTACTTTTATGTTTTATTTGATATCACCATGCCAGTTCTTAGTGTCAATATTAATAAAATATAACTAGCTCGTATGTCATAAATGACACAAAATGATTAAAGTTAAATGACTAAAAACCCGAAAAATCATTCAAAAAGTTTTTCATAATGGAAAGTTCAGTGACCCTTTTTTAGGTATTGAAACTATTTCAATAAACGCCTTGAAATTACGTTCAACGAATGTCAAGCGTCAATGTCTTTATTTATATATACAACGTTTGTAGCAATACCTCTTAAGGGGTAATTGTACTCATCGCTATGAACATCGTTTACTATGGGACAAACCGCGAGAAAAAAACAGCTGTTCAGTGTACATTTTGTCGAGATAGGCGAGTGTTGGTCCAATAGTGAAAGTTGTTCATAATGATGAGTTCAATGACCCCTTAAGAGTTGCGTTTATTCTGTTACACTTTTTATACAAAAAAAAATGGGTCGAGATGAGAAGTCCTCATTTTTTAAAGTATGTTAAGAAATTATTTTCTTTTCTATGTGGAAGCAAGCCCGCTGCACTGTTCCCAGCCACTGCAACTCTTGGGAGTCAGAATCAAAACAGTGGCAACCACCATAAAAACGCTGAGTCAATGAAGCTCGCCGAGTCCCGGAGGAACCATCCAACACTCTTGGATTTCGCGACGAAATTAATCTAATTTCTACCATCTCATATTTTCACGATATTATCCACACCTACTTTAACTTTATTCGCAATCATTGTGCTATAAAAATCGATCCTATTGACAACCGTTTCAAAAATATGATGAATGGCAGGCAGACCCGGGGGCTGGTTATTACGTATTGTGTGTGACTGACGTTTAACGTGGGTCAGTAAGGGGCCGAAAAAAGGGAGGCCCCTAAAGGTCCCCCAAAGGTCAAGTTTAGGTGTTTCGGACTTAAAATACGCGTATTAAAGGGATGTAAGTTATTTTTGGATAACCTTAAGTAAACAGACATTGTTACTAATGACCGGATGTCACGAGGAAACTTTATTTCATTGATTTGTTGGACTCGTGATTTTACGAATCACAATACCATTGTTTATTAGTATGCATGTGTCTTACTTATGTATTTATTGTTTTCTTTCTGTTTGTCTTTGCATTAAATTGTACCTGCTATGTTATTGACACTAATCCGAAAACACTACAATAACTGTAATTTCGGTAGTCGGTTTTTTTGGTTGCTTCTTTGTTATTAGACACCGACTTCCGAAATTAAACTTATTTTGTACTTTGTAGTGTTTTTTTTTGGGTCAGTTTTTTTGTGTTTTTTTTTTTCAATTTTTAGTGATACCCCACACCTAACAACACCACTGGAAAGTCACAGGAAAGCAAAAATACGCAATTTCGTATATGTGGTGTCCTCGTTTGCTGCTGGGTTCGTAAATCAAAGCCAAACACTCGTTTCACCAAGGAGCGCATACACGTCCGCACCGGCCGGCGGTTGGGCAAGCAATGCCGTGACGTGCATGCGCCGCTTGTACTTTATTAATACGTCACACCTCTTCCTTTACATAAGAATTTAAACAAACAAATACAATAACTGATTAATTATTTTAATTACACTTAATTATCAAATAGTTAATTAATTCTCCACATTCTATAATTTCCAACAAGGTAAAATTTATCTTCCACTGAATACTTATTATACAATTTAACAGAGTTATTTATCTATTCTTTTGCTTCTATCGAATCACTTTTATCCTCTGAATCATCTGTTTGATAATAATTTTTCCCCTATTTCCAGGTATATACCATACTTTTCCCTTTTTCCTTCACTTGCTTTCCAAACTGTGTTTTATAAAAGTCTAAGTCAAAACGTTCATTTCAATAAGGCCAGCAAACGGCTCTTTTGAACGTCATCATTTACATCCAAATACTATGTAAACAAAATAAGGTGACTCTACTGTCCGTTCGCAAAGGTAGATTCTTATGGAGAAGAACGGACAAGAAACTCCATAGTTACTCTTTTCAAATAAATGTTTTACAATATTTTGAATACACACATTAACTTTGATATATGTGAGGTTGATGCACCTAGAGTATACTGCTTATAGAAAGCAAAGTATTACCAGCAGAGGTAAACTTTTTCATTTTCTTAATAAGTACATGGTACTCACATATTTACAAATATTGGATCCATTAATAAAACAGTGTGTGAGTTAATAGAAAAATAAAAACTCAAAAAAAAAGAAAGAGTACATCTATAAAGTTAATATTATACATAAATTGACCAGTTTGATTTTGTCTACACTACACCCTTGGTTGTTCTATGCAGCAGCCAATGGCGTAGTCATTTATACCGTAGCGCCATGATTCCACGACACTGCCATCCGTGACTAGCACCCATCCTCGGGTGTAGTACAATATCCAGTCATGACGGCTTTGTGCACAGCGCTCCCCGCATAACATTACTCAACGGAAAGATATCCGATCTAACAAAATAAATTTCTGAAATGCATACTCACTCATGAAAATTCCGTTATAATCTGTGCACCAACACAGACCAGAATCGCAACAACAATTTGAAAATATCTAGCACGATATGTGCAACAACATATTAAGCGCTGTGTACTTGGTGGACTATTCATGAGGTGCGGTCAAGAGTTTAGTAAACAAGCCATCAGACTTGGTTTCATTATCACTGTCCTCAACTATGTCATCTAAGTCTCGAGGCAGTGATCGGGGGTCTTTCTCACACGATCATGGAGGTATTTATACATTCGCTTAGAGTCAAGCGCCCTTATTCGGGGTATACCCAGGTCCATCTCCTTGATAATTCTTAAATGAACCTTTGAATTTAGGATTTTAATTAATCCAGTTTCACTCTTAGTTTACTAATAACGCGAAATCGTTCACGGATATTTTTTTTTTTTTTTTTTTTAACTTCTGTGCAATCTAATTGAGCTTTACCTTATACCACACAGCGCTTAAAACTCTCTATTGAAATCTCACGGACCTCATCTAATCGACTTTAGAATCTACATCACTAAACATCAATAATAACGGTCTCGCAATTTCTACAGATGCCGCTTTTTACGCAATATATTGCACCTATTGCGTCTTGTTACGATTTGCTATCGTTAATCTCTACGGTAATTGTCTAAAAACTTTTCATGTTACAGAGCTATTCCATGTCACTCTAATGTCGTTCAGTCGGTAAACCTTTGACAGACCGACGTGGCTGTAAATGGTTTCATTGAAACAAATGTTTTAGGTTTGATCCGCGATTAGCTGGTATTCATGATTACCAAGTCTAAGCACCAATAATAGTCATCGAAATCACACTAATTTGAACAAGGAAAATAAAAACCTCTGACTCTACGTGTAAAATTGTACGTGATTTTACATTAGACTTTACATTCGATTCTACATTCGACTTTACATTTGACGCTTTTCAGTGTTTTGGTCGATAATATACTCCTCTTTTTTATGAAATTGACCTTTTCCGGCATGATTTCTCAAGCTTAATAAAATCGTTAAAATGTTTCTACTTCCTCCTGTTTTCTTTTTCTGTTAGAAAATATAAATTTCGTTAATCCGACTTTGTTTCGAACTTAAGGAACTGTCTCATTTCTTTAGAGCTAATGCATAGACATCGACACCTTCCCCTTCTTCAGCATGAACGTTGACTATAATCTACCCGGAAGATTATAGTCAACTTCTTGTTTGTAGTGCTATTCCCCCAACGTAGTAGAGAGTAGCTCGTTTCTTAGCAGGATTGTCGATGATGACAGGCAATATGTTAAATTCAAGAGCCCTCTTCCATTTCTCCCTGCGAGTGTCGATAATTATGTCTGATCATCTTCGCAATCAGGAAGTTTGGAAGTGTGGATGACGCATGAGTCATTTTGGGTTTTAATAAAATTGACTCTTACTTTTGCGTGGCTTTTTACTGAAAATCATTAACAGAAACACACAACTGCGTAGCCCTAATATAAAGATGCAAGTACTCTTTGCGTGGCCCTTTGTGTGTTATTTACTCTTTGCGTGGCCCTTTGTGTGTTATTTACTCTTTGCATGGCACTTTGTGAGTTATTTACTCTTTGCGTGGCCGTTTGTGTGTTATTTACTATTTGCGTGGCCTTTTGTGAGTTATTTACTCTTTGCGTGGCCTTTTGTGAGTTATTTACTCTTTGCGTGGCCCTTTGTGAGTTATTTACTCTTTGCGTGGCCCTCTGTGAGTTATTTACCCTTTGCGTGGCTTTTTAAGTCATCACTGGTTTAGCCCTTACCCAACTAAAGATGGGTTAATACCGATATTTATCAGTATTGGCCAATAAGACTATATTAGTCCAGAAATATTATAATATTTTAACTAACATTTATAACAGTAATATTTAACTAATACTTATTAATACGTATCACTTCACGAATGTCAGAATGATTGAGTGAGTCTAATCCCACCGATCCGTGTCAAGTGAATGGAATCCCAGATTATGATAAAGATTATTGTACATGTTAGTAATCTGTGGATTATGTGAATATTAAATATTAGCATATATTAGTTCGTCGGATTACTGACACGTGAATCCATGGAATATTACTAATCTCTTAACTAGTACCAATATGTTCGTTACACTCCTATTCCCAACTACATCGGGGTCGACTCCCAGCCAAACCGGATTCAGCCGAATACCAGGATTCTACGTGGAGCGGCTGCCCACCAGACCTCCACAACTCATTAACTGGCTAGGTAATATGGTACTTCATGGCAAGACCGGTGTCAGACCTTCCGGCCTCCAACAATTCGTAACGTAACTGCCAAAGGTCTACAAATGACAGCCGGGCCCAATGGCTTAACGTGCTTTCCGAGGCACGGAGTAGTCTCGGTATGTTAAGATCCACAGACCAACCTCGACAAGCGTTGCTTTACCTTGAAGATTGGCCCGTGCGGCTGTTATAATTTAGCCACGAGCTCCTTGCTCCTTTAGGTAAACCTTTAATAAAATTATGATTCTCTCAATATAAATTGTGCTAGTATGCTATTAGACAAGTACCTAATCGCTAAATCTTACCATTGCCCGTTTTTTTAATGGTACTCGTATAATGGAGTGTGCTAGCTAACATGTTGTTAATACTATTTAAGTTTATGATTTCCATGTTGTTGGATACATATTTATTTTTGTTCCTGTGTCTTAAAATACTTTGCGAACTATTGTTTAATTCAAGTTCTTAAAACGTGACAGACAGATGTGTTGCTGGGGAGTTTGTTGCGCCACTTCTTTTTCCCAGCTAAAACACTAGGAAGTGGTGACGGGTGGGCGTTTTGGGGTACTGTCTTTATGTATGTAAAATTTGACGTTCAAAAAGTGCTGGCTCTCAGCCTAATTTGAATAAATGACTTTTGATTTTGATTTTAATTTCAATATTGTGATGTAATTATCGTTAATAATATAATAAAAGTAACCATGAAAATAATACATCTTTCATACCTTGTCCAAACCCAATTGAATTGTTAAAAAACGTAAATAATTGTAAATGTGGGTAACAAGTAAAAACATTTTTTTTTTTTTAAATGTGGGTAGGTATGATAATATTTTTAATGGGCTGTAAATACGCTACTCGACATTATGTCAATGTATAAGTAGACTAAGATAAAACTATGAGTTTTATATGTGTGTGCCAAATAAACTCATTTTCTTTCTTTCTTGGAACAACCTTCGCATTGCAAGGGTTCTGCCGGTGGTAAATTGGTCATTTTGAGCGACCTGAAACAATGTCAATTTGCCTTTGTATTGCACCCTTGGAGCCATTGATTTGCCTTTGTATTGCACCCTTGGCGCCATTGGATAAGGTGTTTCGTATTTTATTTATGCTTTCAGTAAAATACAGATTACTGGTCCTAAATTTCCTCATAATATTGTTATTAGCAATCTGTAACCCAATCTTTTTTTTTTGTATTTGTGATGGGTTTGCTCTTGACTCTAGTCAATGTCAGATATGACAAAGACAAAGTCTACGATGGAGCAAGCATACCCAGAAGGAGCCTGTTCACTCGAACATTTTTTTTTTTTTTTAATTTTTTTTTTCTTTTTTTTTCCAAAATTACTATCTGAAATGTGTATACCATGTTCTCACACTGCAAAATCCTAGATAATTCCTAGATATATTTTACCACGATGACTGAATAATGAATAAACTACAATATATGTCTAATTTACACATTATTATTTTCCTGAATTGAAATTTATTGTTACTTTACTTTTTTAATTTTTTTAGCTAGATGCGGCGTAAATGGACAATATTAGAATGAGTATTACAGTGGCTTAGCATGGTGTCAGCCGCCCCCTTGTTTAGGTTTTGAAGGGGCCGCCCGGGGCGGGTCGCCCCTCGCCCCTACTACGCTACGCCACTGGAGTGATATAAATCTTTATTACGCGAAGTAGATATGGGTTATGCCGGTGACATTTATTACATTAGGTTTAGTGATATTTAATGTTGCTAAAACTTCAAAACGACAAAGGAATCAATCAATTGATCCATGTAATTTGCATTTTTTATGGATATATATGCCCTTGGCAAAATTACACCTTAATGCTCCTTGGCACCTTGATTCACCTTGGAAAAATACTACTTTGTGCTCCTTGGCACCTTATTGCACCTTGGCAACATACACTAATACACTTTGGTACATTTGTTATGATAGCATATTGTATTACCTACCTATATCAATAAGTAGTACATGTACCTATTGCGCTGATTGATTGCATGCATTTGACTTATCTGCTTTAATATTACTAACGACATTTGCTTTAGGTACCTCAACCTTAAAACATCATTTAACTTAAGAGAACGCGATGAATAGTGAGGAATCATAATTTTGCACTGAAAATTCTTATTACCTACGTAGGTATTTAAATAAATAATGTCACTGGATAAATTACATTAACGTGGACTTACACGGTATTTCTTATTACAATTTCTACTAATAGGTACCTACGTCGAAATTATCGTCACAAGATATAAGAAGACTGTTACCACCGAGTAGGTACTTATATTAAAATTTATATTTAACTTATTTTAGAAATATCCACGGCTATAGTCAAGAATATAACAATAATTATGATAGAAATTATTTTCAGAAAAGTATTCATTGCTTTTTTTCATGACAGTGATAATAATAACCTATCATTGATCGATCAGAAAAATAACACTATTTGTTATTTGTAATGTCTAGTCATTTGTTTTAATAGTACTTGGACAGATAGATACATATACCACTGAATCGATAGCACCATAAAACCGTGAGGTTGTTATTAGTGTTTCATTTTTTTGTTTTTATTTATTTTTTTTTTTTTCGTGCACGTGAGTTCATATTTCTCCTTTTTCATATAGCAGCATAATTTACCACTTACTTGAGGCTCGTCGCCACTGTGGTGTCCTCGTTTGCTGCTGGGTTCGTAAATCAAAGCCAAACACTCGTTTCACCAAGGAGCGCATACACGTCCGCACCGGCCGGCGGTTGGGCAAGCAATGCCGTGACGTGCATGCGCCGCTTGTACTTTATTAATACGTCACAGTATACATGAATGATTTTCTCCCATATTTTTTCCAGCTATTTGGATTTAAAAACCAAACTACTGATCCGATTCTGATAAAATTTCAATGGGACCAATAGAGAAGTATATCCTTTCACATAAGATAAGATTTTTTCAAATCGGTTCATAAATGACAGAGATCTAAGGTAACAAACACAAAAAAAAATACAGTAGAATTGAGAACCTCCTCCTTATTTTAAAATCGCTTAAAAAGAGCTGGCTCTCATCCTAATTTAAAAATAAGTCTTTTGACTTGATTAATATCATGTTCCGTATGGTATTAGACGTAAAAGAATAGCACCTTCTCATCACTCCCCGTGGGTGTCGTAAGAGGCGACTAAGGGACTCACCAGAGAATAGGCAACAGTATTCTCTGTACATTGCAACAGCTACACTGCGATCGTCAACCCGCCTGCCAAGCGTGGCGATTATGGCAAACCCCTCCCATATTGGGGGAGGCCTATGTCCAGCAGTGGACGTCTTCCGGCTGATATGATGATGATGACTAACATGTTTCAAATTATATTATCGGCCATCACAAGCCGGCCAAGTGATGCCCGAGGACCCTGCGCCTTTAGCTGCACTAGTGCTACCTATGACCCCACCAGACAATCGGGTATCGCACGGCGCACCCCTATTCCATATGATATAACAGCGTGTTGGCACTCACTGCCGCTTACTGTCCTATTAACATTTCACTAAGGCAGCAGCAGAACTCATTCATACTTAAAATTCTAATATACTGTTATTTTCCCAATGCAAAGCCAAAGTACCAGCTGCGATACCCACCTATTAAAACCCTCAGAAAAATATACCGTCACCTACCGAAATAAAAAAGCATTTACCTACTGAATTGTAAAATACGTAATCACTATGTGGTCAAGGCTACATGTTTGTCGAGCTAATTATAATAATCTTAAGCAAAAAGTGTCGCGTGCTAAAGTTATGTTGTATGAAAACCAAGGTCTAAATGTGACCCTATTTGGTCCATGTTAGTTGTGATATGGATCTGTAACCTTATTTTGAAGTGGATATCGTTATTGACAAGGTAAAATGTAAATAGTAATTTTGGTGTTACATAAGTGTACCAACTTAAATGGAAACTATATTTACTTTGTTCATTATACGTTGACGTACTATAAATTGGAAGTAATTTCGCTCATCGATTCGTAAAGTGACTGAACAAAGGGTGTTTTCATTTCTGTCATTTAATGTTAAAAAAAAAAATCTCATTTGTGTCCTGAAACTGATCACATCACATATTCAAAATTTAAGTGTCATCTTTGGCCTCGTTTACTGAGACGTGGAACATAGCGCGTCGCGTGCGGCGTGGCCTCTCGCGGCGCGTTGGACGTTTTTTTTTCCGTTTACAGACAGGCGGCGTCTGCAGCGGCCAGCATTATCACTCGCGCAAATATAAACATATGGCAAAGTACGATGTGATTTATGAAGATGTGGGGCGTGGTGCGGCACGTGAAGAGTAGCGGTGCCCGCTTCGTCCACGGTAATCGCCGTATGTTCGTATTGCCGCAGATGACGCCACGAGTCCCGCAGCGTGCAACGCGGCGATGACATCCGCGGGCTCCGCCTGCATCTCAAGCAAACGCATGTAAAACCGCTTCCTCGTAAACGCTCTCATATAACGCCATATGTTTGAATTTAGTGCGGGCCGCGTCGCTGAACGTACCACGCAACGATCCCGCGTTTCCGTAAATGTGGTCTTAGAATTTATACGTGTACCAAACAATCGAATCGGTCCAGTAGATACGGAGAAAATTGGCTGTAACAGACGGACCGACACACTAGTGATCTTACAAGGCTTTCCTTTTTTCACACGAACGTAAAAAACCCTAAAAATAAACAAAATAGAGTAGCAAAGGCGTGGCCACTATTTGCCTAGTACCCCACGGTTCTATGAATAGAGCGGCAGATGTTATCGACGACTGTCATCAGCAGGGGCGATGATATGTGACGCTCGTCTGTGGACGTCCTAACGAGCGAGACGTCGCTCACACAGTTAGTCGTTGAATACTGTTTGAATGAAAGGTTTACAGTTTAGGTGTCTGATTTGCAGATGAGAAGGTTCTGACTTTAGATGTTGTAAAGGCGATTAACTGTTGTCAAATCTTTGGTATAATTCAAAATTAAAATATTTTATTTCACAAAAACCTATGGACACTAATGAATCATGTAAATTAAAGCTATGGTAGACACCAGATAAATGTGCAATATCGGTCGTTGATCCACATACATTTATTGACTTTCTTAATATCAAAAACAGAAATAAAGACATAAAGATGTCCTGAATCGACTTCTATCGTAATCCTTTACGTTCTCTAGTAATGAAAAACGGTTCATAATTCATAATTCATTATTGCAGTTTACCTATCTGTCGCCTACCATAATGCTTGGTTCAAATAGGTATAGGTATAGGTTGGTTGATAGGCACGCGTGCGTTGGACCACTATTTCACTCTAACTTTTAATATCTTGCCTATTCACTGTAACCGACATTCATTTCCAAAAATATGGATGGAACTGCCAGTTCATATGAAACACCGTGAGGAACAAACGGGGGATCTTAACAAAAGTTAGCACAAATTAAAAGTTAAAACAGTCATTGAAAAACATAACTTATTGTAAGTGCAGATTCGAGAGTAATGAAAATAAACACATAATAACAAGAGCAAGTACGCCGAACTCCTGTTATATAAATGATTTTCCTTATTAAGTATAACTAGAAATTAGTGACGGTTCAAGATAAAGAAACCCGACCTTGCGTAACAGGACAAGAGGCCCTAGACAATGTGCCATTCAATCAGCGAATGCGACTGTCGAAATGCCAAAATGTAAGAATTTGATCACGTGACATTTCAATAGCATCTGTCAATCCCATACATTTTTGACGTATTGACAATTGTCTGCGCCACGCAACCGTTGACAGAATATCACTTGTCTAGAGCCCAAGGCCAGGACAAAGAACAAGCTATGTCGCTTGACTTACTTCCATTGCTAGAAAATAGTCGGTACAGCGTCAAAAACTAAGATCACATTAACAGTGGTTGTCATACAAGTAAGTCTACGTAATCCCCCTTCCAACTCAGCTCAGTCTTCAAACCGTTTTGGGATTACTCCAATGAGAATTCTGGTTGTACACAATTCAGAGGTTTTAGACATTAATCCTTTTGTGTGATACCATTGCTCAGAGGTGACATCTGGATAATTACACGGCGTTATAGAACAAAGGGGATTTTTATCCTTTTCCTCTTGCTTTTATTCTGAAGGTTTGGGTGGTTCTAATCTTGGGATTAAGCTTTTCAGTTTTCATGTTTAGCGTCCAATTAATCATCGTCATTGCGGGTGTTATTTTGAAAGTCGTGTATGTGGTCTTGAAATGCGCGGCCCTGGGAAGAAAGGCACTAGGAGGACTAAAGGGTGGGTTTTAGTCAGTAAAAGTCTGACACTCCCTGCCGCGGAGGCCTGAGCGGGAGGGGTCATTTGATGATTTCCCATCCTCGAAAAAAAAAAAAAAAAAAAAGGGTTGCGGAATTTATTAGAAAGAGTCGCTGCGGCCCTGGAATGCAATGCGCATGAGGAAGAACACGAATGGGTTTTAGTCAGTAAGAGTCGGACAATCCCTTCCGCTCCACCCAGAGCGGAAGAAGTCATTTGATGATTTCCCATCCATAAAAAAGAGGTGTTAAGTACCCTACATTTTGCCAGTTTTTTAACCTACCATGTTCTGGGGATTCGCTTATTGACATAAAACGAATGCATATCCATCCTTGTTTAGTAATTAATAAGTCTGCATGGTGCTTACATCCTTACTAAATAATCTATACTTATAAAATCGATAGTGGATTTTACTACGGTTTTCACTTATAGAACCAGCAATAAACGAGAAAGCTTTGAGTATATGTTTTGCACACGTGCAAAACCAGGGTGGATCGCTAGTATTGACATAAGAATAGAGACGGAATTTCGTATTTTGCTAAAAGTTTTGAATTTACTGAAACGTTTGAGTGAAAACTAGAAACGTGTCCAGCTGAGCTAGCTCGTCAGTGTCTCGTCAGTCACCTGTGAAAGCTTTGAATGCAAGTGAAGTTGAGAAGCTGGCTGTACCACCTCCCCCCCCCCTCTTTGCGTAGGCGACTCGTTATCAAAATACGCTCGACGATTGCAGATGGGGCGGCGAAATTTATTGCATCGCTCTCTTGCCAACATTTTAAAATAAAACATGAAACTTTTTCCTCGCAAATGTTTGTTTGAAAATTCTACGGTCTAGGAAGTACGTAACATATATTATGTATATTATTACTACCACGTATTCCCTGCTGAACAGATAGTGGTGTATCGGTGAACGTATAGTTTATTTCGTGTTGTATCCCTACCGACATTTTCCTCGAAGAAAATCATAAAATACAAGAAAACTTTAACAGAATAAACACTAGAGTCTAGTAGTGCTCTCAATCCCACACAGTTTAAAAATATAGAAAAGTAAAATAAAATACATCACTGGCCCTCTACGGCGTAGCCACGAGAGTGCTACGAGGCTACGGCGTAGTATGCACGTAGCCAGTAAATCTTTACCGGGCATACGTCCGGCTGTGGGCAAATAACTCCCTATTATGTACTTGTGTTGCTCTCCGACATTGTCTGAGAAAATATTTCTTTTAGAGAAATAGCAATTGAAAGTGGAGTGGAAAAATAACTATTACGCTAGACATGAAGTAGGGGTGGGTTTATTTATGATTTATATTAAATTATTATAAGAAATGTATTTAATATTGTCTCCAATTCAAACTAGTTATTTCTAATAACATTGTGTAAGCAACTTGTGGTCTACGGTGAAAATATATAAGGATTTTTTTTATTGCCTTAGTGCTGTATACGTTGAGGAGCTCGTGTCTAAATTACAATAGCCGCACGGACGGATGTTCAAGGTTAAGCAACGCTTGCTGAGGTTGGTCTGTCGATGGGTGACCATATTAACATATCGAGACTTCTCCGTGCCTCGAAAAGCACGTTAAGCCGTTGGTCCCGGCTGTCATTTGTAGATCCTTGGCAGTCGTCACGGATTTTCAGAATCCAGAAATTCTGACACCAGTCTTGCCAAGAAGTACTGTGCTACCCAGTTAATGGGCTGTGGAGGTCTGGTAGGCAGCCGCTCCACGTAAAATACTGGTATTCAGCTGAATCCGGTTTGACTGGGAGCCGACCCCAATTTGGTTGGGAAAAGGCTAGGCAGATGATGCTTGTAAGTATACTAAAACGTCACATGCATTTCATAAAACGACTAGATATATGTATTTGCCTATGTTACTGTTTTATATATTATTGTTATTATTGAATAAGGTATTTTCTCTATTTTCCTGAGACATACTTTTTCGTTTATAACGTAAACAGAAACTGAAGACGATATAGTACGTCCTGAACTTAATACGCTTTATCTCGGTCAATTTTAATTGATTTGAAAGGGCAAAAAATTTGAGTCCTTTATCTTTAGAAAATGTAACACATAACCACTTTTGTGGTGCGAGTGATTCATTTCTATGCCTGATTCTAGTATAAATCGATTTTTAATTCCATTTATAAACCAGGTAAATCGAATGCACAAAATACTTGTAACAAAAGCATAAAAGCCATACAGAATTATTTTATAATGTCAAGTTATTGGAAAATGTGTCGAAGTTATTTAAAATAACTAAATTGGTAAGTACTCGGTCGTGTATATAAAAGCCAAGAGAACAGTTAAATAAAATATGATAAAATAAAATTATATTCAAACATTCATTCGACACCCTTGCGCCATCCCATCTTCTTAGCACGGCGGGCTGCGCTGGGGCGGCTGCTGCAGGTGCAGAAAATCTCAAACGGCGCAAATATAACAACCTTATTGGGAGTTACATATTTGAGCCGTTTGGGGTTGAAACACTAGGCCCATGGGGTCCGAGTGCTCACCGAGTCTTTCGGGACATCAGCAAACGACTTGTCGACTGTTCACGTGACCAGAGGGCTGGGCTTTTCCTTGGCCAAAGAATCAGCATTGCCATTCAACGTGGCAATGCTGCCAGTGTTCTGGGCACTTTTGTCATTGACAGCGATGTGGATGAGTTTTTTGATGCCCAATGATCAATTTGTTTTTTACACTTTTTGTACATAATTCGCAATATTTAGTCTAGTTTGTATATAGTTAGGTTTAGTAGATAGAAAGTGTCTTTGTAATTTGTCATACATTTATTGAAAATTAGGGTGCTTTTTCAACATTCTGTATATCTAGAGAAATAAAAAATAAAACGTTATAAAGATGGCTGACTCGTTCATTTCATTTCATTTATTTTATAAAGAACTACCTAGCATATTCCTGTGGATTCGCCCGCGTGAATGTTGAAAATTATCGCAAGAAAATGCCTGCCCATTGCCATCCCGTTGTGAGCGACCACGTTTCGGTTCCATAAGTCATCACTGGTAACACGCACCATAGACTAACCAGTATATTGCATACATGACTATCTGACCTCCACAAGGATCCACCCGTGAGCCCCGAGCTCATCCAACGCAGCAGTGGAATTTCCTGTATTAGTAAAGACGACATTCCCCAGGGAACGCTGCGGAACCCCCTTTCCCTCTTAATTCGGCCGTAAATACCTACTTATTTAAAACACATTAATACCCTCCATGTATCAACCACACTCTTTTGATCGCTTACGGCTTAAAGCGGCTTAATCGCTTAAGCTGCAGCGCTTAATAAAAAACGTTCCGCTTTCATAGAAATTCTGCACAAAAACCGCAAACCGTTAATCGCTTTTCGTGTAAAAATTAATTAATTTTATATTTTAAAAGCTGTCTGTTTTTGTGGGGATTATGGACTGAAAAGGAGGTTACTGGTTGAAATCAGGCATCTAGTTATCTGTTTGTGTTTATGTTTGTTGTGGCGACATAAAACGTACTACACAATACACGAGTACATATCAGACAGAAATCTATCTCTATAATAATAACAGTACACAGGTAATTACTTTAGTCCGATTTATTTTCATTTCTTTAGATTAATAATTTATTATGTGTTGAATGTACTGACATTACTTTTTGACTCTGAAATTAGTTACTTATTATTTATTTTGACATTGATCGTATTATGATATAAATTTTATTCTCTGACATTACTTTTCGATCTCAATTTATGACATTATGAACGTTTTATATTAATTTTAAATGAAAATTGATGACATTGTTTTTATTTGAGTAATTGGTTTGGATCATATACAGGGTGTCCCAAAACTCAACGTCAAGCCGAAACGGGGTGACAGGATTGATCATAACCATCACGAGAAAAATCTGAAAAAAAATCTATCCCATGCAGTTTAAAAATTATGGGCGTTTTAAGAAAAACCTAGAAATTTGATCAAACTGTACCATTTTTCGGTTATTGTGGTTATTCTTTTTTATTTTTGTTCATTTGAACTTTGGAAACGTAATCCTAAATAACATTTCTAGAATCCCAATAAAAAATAATGACACAATTGCCTCAAGTTTCCGAGAATTGAGACTATTTGTTAAACTACGAATTTAAAATTTTCAAGATTCGTCGACTTTGACAGGCCCTCCTATAAAAAAAATGTACTAGAGTGCCTTGGCAAGTGGCATTAAAAGTTGGCGCATTTAATCAGAATTCTAAAATGGTACAATACTTGTTAGTTCCATACAATAGAAAAGAGTAAAAAAATTAAAACCTCAAGTAACCCGATTTTTGCTATCTCATTTTACTCAGTTAAAATGTTTTTAATTCACACAAGGTCTAGGTAGGTTCTTAATTTTAAGACAAAATGATGAGAGAGATGGATAATGGGTATGTTCGCCATGAGTGAGCGAGACAGATAGTGACGCCACTTTTACCAAAGTGAAAAAAAGTTAGTAAAATTAGTAAAATAATTAGGTTTGTTGGAATAAAAGTCAGATGATAGAGAAATAACGTTTTTTATTAAAATAAATGTTCAAATTGTTTACCATCAGCCTCAATACAAGCCCTACATCTTCTTAAAAAAGATCTACTTATTAGTCGGGCATATCTTCGAGAGTTGATCGCCTCAGCTGCTTGAGAAATGCGTTCACGCAGGTCGGCTACGTTCTCAATGGGCTTTGAGTAAACTTTTTCTTTGAGAACTCCCCAATAGAAAAAATCCAGGGGATTTAAATCTGGTGAACGGGCGGGCCACGAGATAGTGCCCGAACGTCCAATCCACCTTCCCGGATATTCCTGGTCAAGGAAATCTCTTACTTGCACTGCGAAATGCGCTGGGCAGCCATCTTGTTGAAACCACATGTCGCGAAGATCTGCTAGTGGTACGTCCTCTAACAGGGTTGGTAAATCTTCTCTTAAAAAATGTAGGTAATTAGTTCCATTCAAGTTCTCAGGCAGTTCAATAGGCCCAATAATTTTACCGTTTAAAATTCCGGTCCACAGGTTTACTTTAAAACGATACTGGGATCTATCTTCTCGCATTAAATGTGGATTCTCCACATGCCACTCGTGATAATTGTGCAAGTTCATGTAACCATCTTTTTTAAATGTCGATTCATCTGACCAGAGAATTTTTTGGATGAATTGGGGATTCTCATTATGCCTCTGTAGCATTGTTCTACAAAAAGAAATCCTTTCCTGATAATCTCGAGGTAGAAGACTTTGAACTCGTTGTACGTGAAACGGATGCATTTCGGCTCTTTGTAAAATACGATGAGCAGTGCTTTTCGGTATTCCCGTTCTTTCTTCAATTCCACGTACGGAAATACTTCGGTCACGTGCGACCTCTTGCAATACTTCTTCCTGGAAAGGAAACACAGGTCTACCTCCAGCCTGTATTTGATTCGGGAAATGGCCGCCCTCTGTGAGTGAACGGTGCACATTAACAAACACGCGGTGATCCGGGTAGCGCTCTAAATTTGGATATCTTTCACGATAAAGTCTAGCGGCAGCACTTGCGTTGCATCTGCATTCCCCATAAATGAGGTGCATGTTCGCATATTCTTGTGAAGTGTAGCGCGTAGGCATGGTAGATAAAAAGGATGCCAACACAAAAGTCCAGAGAGAAGCCAAAGTTGCCGGTATGTTATCAACAAGTCCAATTCACAAAGATTCAAGTCCAAAAAGAGAAGCCAAAGTTGTCAGTACTAAATCAACACAAGCGAATACGAACGTGCGCAGTAGACGAATGAGCGAAACGTACTAACTGGTTGGTGTCGGACTGGTAGCGTAGCCATTTGCTTGGCTGAAACTAGTGCGAATGAAACAGATAGATGCCATAGCATCTATCTGTTTCATTCGCACTCGTTTAAACGACGCATCTCCGTCTCAATGCGTGGCGTCACTATCTGTCTCGCTCACTCATGGCAAACATACCCATTATCCATCTCTCTCATCATTTTGCCTTAAAATTAAGAACCTACCTAGAGCTTGTGCGAATTAAAAACATTTTAACTGAGTAAAATCTGATAGCAAAAATCGGGTTACTTGAGGTTTTAATTTTTTTACTCTTTTCTATTGTATGGAACTAACAAGTATTGTACCATTTTAGAATTCTGATTAAATGCGCCAACTTTTAATGCTACTTGCCAAGGCACTCTAGTACATTTTTTTTATAGGAGGGCCTGTCAAAGTCGACGAATCTTGAAAATTTTAAATTCGTAGTTTAACAAATAGTCTCAATTCTCGGGAACTTAAGGCAATTGTGTCATTATTTTTTATTGGGATTCTAGAAATGTTATTTAGGATTACGTTTCTAAAGTTCAAATGAACAAAAATAAAAAATAATAACCACAATAACCGAAAAATGGTACAGTTTGATCAAATTTCTAGGTTTTTCTTAAAATGCCCATAATTTTCAAACTGCATGGGATAGATTTTTTTTCAGATTTTTCTCGTGATGGTTATGATCAATCCTGTCACCCCGTTTCGGCTTGACGTTGAGTTTTGGGACACCCTGTATATATGAAATTTTATGTTTGGAATTTTAATTAACAATAACGGTCTATGATTTTTATTATAATTAATTAGTGACAATTCTAATTAAAATAATAATTTTTGATGGCAGGTAAAAAACAGTGAACTGCGCATTCACCTAACAGCTGAAATGTACAATTATGTACTGTGTTTCGCAGTAAACATTGAAATTAAAATTGACACTTGGTGGAGGCCTGTGTCCAGCAGTGGACGTCTTTCGGCTGATATGATGATGATGACGATGATCTAGTTATCTACCTCTATGATTAGTCAGAAGCGTGTTGTGAAAAAACGCGTTAGCAATTAATTGTTAAATGTTAAAAACTAGAGTTTATAGGAATGTTAACGTCCAGGGGGCCTAACCACCAACTCATGAAGCAGTATTCATCATCATCATATCAGCCGAAAGACGTCCACTGCTGGACATAGGTCTCCCCCAAGTGTCGCCACAACAACCGGTCCTGTGCATCTCGCATCCATCGGTTACTTCAATATTACTTCCAGTGGGAAAGAGACGAAGCTATACAGGACGTATGGCTCCGTCTCTTTCCGGTGTTTTTGGTTGCTTCTTCGTTATTTGACACCGACTTCCGAAATTAAAGTTATTTTGAACTTTGTAGTGTTTTCAGGAAGTCGTTTTCTTTTTTTGTGAAAAAGTTTTTTATTTTTCACTTTTTAGTGGCACCCCATTTTTTTTTTTTTTTTTTTTACGGGGGGAAATCCTCATGGATGTCCTCCGCCCTGGGGCGCGCGGAGGGGTCTGTCAGACTCTTACTGACTAAAACCACCCCGGTGTTCCATCTTCCACCTACGCCGGGGATCGCGGGAACATAGCGACTTCCGTAACTACACCACTGGAAAGTCACAGGAAAGCAAAAATACGCAATTTCGTATACATGGATGATTTTTCCACATAAAAAAACAAACACAAAAAAAATAAAAAAAAATACAAACATCCTAATTGACAACCTCCTCCTTTTTTAGAAGTCGGTTAAAAATACGCGGATTGCTTTTCAGGTATATTTACAAGAAGAGATGGTCCAAGTCTATGAACCAAAAATAAACTGACTCAGTGAATATAAAAATCGTCGGAAACGATCCGATAAAGCATGCTCTCTCTCCAACGCTAAAAGCTAGAAAGAGACGCACTTCCTTCCTTGAATCTACACGTCTCAAAACGGAAACTCGACGTTTAAATACAGTCAGTTTGCCTTCATAAATAACGAAGTATCTGCCAATTTTTCATAACATTATTTTTAACGGCTACCTTAATATAAGCGTCTGTTTTTGAGTTCGAGTGTTTTGCAGCTACCCCGTTCTGTTTACAGACCTAATCGGACGCACTTGGCTGACTTCACAAACAAGAAACATTGTTACGTCACCCGACATCGCCTGGGCCTGGCTGCCAGCCAGTTCCGAAGAAAACTATTCAAAATGTACCCTTTATGATTGTTCTGGTTGAGTGGAATGTCACGTAACGTCCATTTTATTCATTGTACTGAATGCAGACTGTAATGCACGTCTTGAGAATGTCATATTGAATTGTAGACAGACAATGGTTTATAGTTTTATGAGTAAATGTTTGACGGACTAGATACTTACTGAAGGAGCTCGTGGGTAAATAATAACAGCTGCACAGGCCGATCTTCGAGGTTAAGCAAAACTTGGCGAGGTTGATCCGTGGATGGGTGACTATCCAGTTCATACTGAGACTGTCTATTCCATGCGGCTATCATTTGAAGATCTTTGAAAGGGGTCACGGACAGACAGAAGTCACCAACTTTTAGGCAACGTGCGCATTCGCATCTGTCAAAAAAGCCTGAATGTGAACGTTGCTTATAAATTAGTAGAAATGTCACTCTTGGCAAGACAAGTGTAAAATTTTCTGGCTTTACTCAGTTAATGAATTGTGGTCAGAAAGACAATTGCTCCATGTAAAAGAAGCTGACCCTAATATAGTTGGGAAAAGACTAGGCAGGTTGTTTTTGATAGAAAGGCGGATGTATTACTGATAAGTAGGTTTGGTTTTCTATGTTTTTGCTAATCTCTCGGCTGACCATTATCTAACCAGATGGTAAGCGATGATGTGCTCGATGATCTATTCACTTTTATATAAAGTTTAAAATGTTAAAAAGGGTCACAACTTTGCCTTCATAGTGTTAATAGTAAAAATCCATGTAGTATTTTCCTTCTACCAGAAGCTAGTTTCACTTAAAACATTTTACCATCATTATTTCTGACGTCACAGTGTAGCAAACTCCAGTAGAGCAACCAACACATGTAATGAGAAAGCAATGGCCGCGCGTCGTCGCGTCGTTTTTTTGCATTACTTTTTTTACTCTGTGGCCACTAAATGATCGTGAAAAAAAACTAGAGTACCTAAAGCTGAGTATACACTAGTTCTTCTGAAGGTAGAAAAGGCTTTGGAAACTTTTAATGAGCAGTGTGTGTCACTGTTTTCAAAGTAGGTAAGAGCAACTAAAAGTTACAGCATATTTTTTTCTTGTTTTTCATAGGGACGTTCGTTTTCCTGTATGGGTGTCCTTTCAGGGGGATGAGGGTTTTCTGAAAGTTCTGACCACTACTTACTGGTAATGCTAATAATGAGAGGAGCTTTTGGCTAAGTAATAACAGCCGCACGGATCGATATTCAAGGATCGGTGTCTTCCAGGGTTGCAGATTCTGTTCGAAAGAGTTACCACGGCCCTGGAAAGCAAAGGGCACTAGGAGGAGCAAGGATAGTTTTAGTCAATAAGAGTCTGTCACTCCCTTCCGCTCCGGCCAGAACGGGAGGAGTCATTTGATGATTTCCCATCCATAAAAAAGGGTCAGTGTGTGAATGAAAAAATAGCGAGATTTTTCCATGTCTTGGAAAGTAGGTACTGCTCTCATCTTTGGGACGGATCTACCAGATACCAGCATGATACCCTTGAGTCAATTGAGAAACGAGCCAAGACGATCATCGGCAATGATAGGCTCGTCGAGTCGAAGCTCTAAAGTCTTGAGCATCGACGCCGAGTTGCTAGCCTGTCGGTTTTCTACCGGTTACATTTTGGAGAGTGTGCGCCGAAATTAAATAGTTTAATTCAACCAAGCCCGTTCCATCATCGGGATCATAAGACGTACGGCGAAGCACCACCGGTACATGATGGACATCCCACCCACACGCACAAAACGTTTTGGGAACACATTAATTGTGCGAACAGCTAAGGCGTGGAATTCCCTGCCAAAGTCTGTGTTTCCTGATTGCTAAAACCTGTAAGTCTTTAAATCAAGAGTAAATAGGTTACTTTTAGGCAAGCGTGCTCTATCTTCGACCATATCATCGCTTACCATCAGATGAGATAGTAGTCAAAAATGTGCCTATCAATAGTTAAAAAAGGCAGTCGATCCATGTATAATACTGGTTCCCAGCTGCATCAGGTTAGCACCATCATATTTGGAAAAAAGGCCGAGCAGATTGACCATGGGCCTCATCAGAAGGCTTAAAGTCAACCAAAGGGCAATGGAGAGGGCAATGCTCGGAGTTTCCTAGCGTGGTCGAATCATGAATGATGATATCCACTAGAGAACCAAGGTAATACGACATAGCCCGAAGGATCGCCAAACTGAAGTGGCAGTGGGCAGGGCACATTGCTTGTAGAACAGATGGTCGATGAGACCGAAAAGTTCTGGAGTGGCGACCGCGTACCGGAAGACGCAGCGTTGGAAGATCTTCCACAAGATGGACCGATGACCTGGTGAGAGTAGCTGGTAGCCGATGGATGCGAGACGCACAGGACCGGTTGTTGTGGCGACACTTGAAGGACGCCTATGTCCAGCAGTGGACGTCTTTCGGCTGATATGATGATGATGAACAGATTGATTAGATTAAAACAAATTCAAATTCCTTGTCCGATTCGTGCTAAAATCTCACTAAGAATTCTCGAAACATGTCTAACGTACAGGAACGCAATAGTTTTTGGGGTTGTCCCAAATTACACAGGGCCAGACCGAAGGTGAGAGTCCATGAAAGTTAGCTGTTTGCCCCAACTTTTACAAAGCGGCGCCCTAATTCATTATACGGTCGGTCAAAAGCAGGGGTCTATATGTCCTTAGTTTCAATAGTTTTCGACCGAACTAAGGGATGGTTTGGACCCACAAAAAATGAATTAAAACTTTTTGTTTTTACTATTTTCAGTAAGTATAGGTAATAGTGTTGTTAAATGATAGTCTGTTAACAACCTTATATTTAACATGCCTTGTTGGTAAGTGAATATTTTGAAACAGTTATTCATGTATCAAATAAAAGAACAGAGACACTATAAAAGTAGCTACAGATTACTATAGCAATCTTTACTGAAGCCAAAACCAAAACATATAAAATCATAACACACAACGTGTAACTGAATAACCCTTTTAAAGTGTCATTGTATACTCATCATTATGAACAACTTTTACTATAGGGCTAACCCCGAAATCGCGAAAAAAGATCAGCTGTTCAGTACATTTTGTCGAGATATCCGCACAAGTATAAATGTATGTGGCAGTCGATTTTTTTTCGCGATTCCAGTGTCGGTCCCATAGTGAAAGTTGTTCATAATGATGAGTAGGTACACTGACCCCTTTTTTTTTTTTTTTTGGATGGGAAATCATCAAATGACCCCTCCCGCTCTGAGTGGAGCGGCAGGGAGTGTCAGACTTTTACTGACTAAAACCCACCCATGCTCCTCTTAGTGCCTTTTACGTTCCAGGGCCGCGGTAACTCTTTCGAACAAATCCGCAACCACAATGACCCCTTAAGAGGTATTGCGTTTAGTCTGTTACACGTTGTAAATAAAACCTCGTGTCATAGTTTCGTAAAAGAGTGTCTGTTGGACCGATTTTTATGATTTGTTGTATATTTGAGTCAGTCCCAAAAATTCATATTAAATGAAACAATAAGAGCAAATGAAGGACAAGACACCAGGCGCTGATCAAGTAACAAATGAGCTATTAAAATGTACTACACCAGTGATTGCTCCTAAAGTAACAAAAATGTTTAACAAAATAATAGAAACAGAAATTATCCTAGAAGACTGGACTAAATTGACTATTATGTTACTACACAAAAAAGGAGATTTAGGCAGTTATAGTATTTTCAGTTTACTGTCCTGTCTTTTTTTTAAGAATTCTGTTTCGAAACACTTCTACCCTCGATGAAAACCAGCCAAAAGGACGCAGGTTTCCGCAGGAAATATTCAACAATAGACTACATACATGTTCCAAGGCACAAAAATACAAGGATGACAACAAAACGTACTATCTGGGATTTGTTGATTATAATAAAACCTTCGACTCCTTGGAACATAATTCACACACATCTGGGAAGCACTGCGTATACTAGGAATACATGGGAATCACATAGAAATACTCTGGAATAAATACACCAAAAGCACAGCCCAAGTCAGGATTAAAACTACCGGAGAAGAATTTTCTATAGAGGGCGTCCTATTTGCCCGCAAGTTAAAGTTATTTTCTGGGTATTTTCCCAGATGGAAAAATAATAATTTTATTTAATCGACACATACTTTTTGCAAATTCAAATAAGAATAAAGATAAAGTGTATGAAAGTTGGAAACGTCGCTTGTTAGTAAAAAATATACCAATCCGTGACGTCACGCGAGTTTTCACCGCACTTCAATCTCGAACGCAATCCACGATCAAAATCAATTATCATTCGTGTATCGCGTTCGAGATTGACTGTGTAACGGTCTTAGGGTTATTGAGTGTTTCAATATGAAACTCTTTCAAAATAAAAATAACACAAATAAACGTAAAGTTAACCATTCATATTTAGAATTACCAGTACCCAGAATTAAGTTCTTCCGACACAGTTGCCTATACATGGCACCATTAATTTATAACTCCCTTCCTAAGAAAATAGTTGACCTACCCTATCGTAAATTTTGCATTTTCCTACAAAACTGGCTAGTACAAGAAAATTTTTACAGCGTCAATGAATTCCTAAAAAAATACTCTTCGGATTCCTACCATTTTAGAAATGCATTGTGAACTTCATTCTATGGTCTTTCGTGTTTTGTTTTATAAATTTTATGCCCGTTATTTTACTTTTATTGTTTTCCTTTTTAAATTTTACTTCGTTCGTACATACCTACCTAATTTATTTTACATGGTTATGTGGTTTTATTAGTTCTTTTTTAAATAATTGATGATGTGTGTAATGTAACAACATTCATTAAATTTTATGTATACCTACCTAAATATTTGCATGCTATCATAATTATGGCAAAATGTGTCTTGCACCAAAAACATATTGTAAAATCTTTTTACCACATTTTTTGCAAATAAAAAAACTTACTTACTTACTTACTTACTAGGACTTATCGACCGAATTCGGTCGGTAGGCGATCGGTAACTAAGTCGAGATTTCCTTCCCAGAAGACGATTACAAGCTACTTTTAGCGAAAATATAACGCGCTATGCCAACGCAAGTGAAGCCGTTGCGAAATCTAGTTGTAAACATTTAAGAACGTTATACTGGTTGCAGTGATTAATAGCATGGCCCATGTCAAGCATTGATGACGTCAATATTAACTTAAAGGCTCGGCAAAGGTTGTAACTAGTGGTCATAGTTCGGCGAATATCGGCGGTACAGCAAATATTGTCAGTGGATGTTTTGACTGCTCGATAGTGGTTAAAAATAGAGGGATTCATTGGAAAATAGACAAGCTTGTGATTGCACAAGTGACTGTTGATTGGTAGTAGGTTATACATTTTCGGGGATCTCTTAAAATAACTACTACTGCCTTATTTATTTATTTAAATGTTTTATACAGTAGTTGTAGGTACATGCAATAAGGCATTCTCTACCAGTCAGCTTTTGGGTTAAAATGAGTAAGATTGAAAAACGAATTTAAACAAAATTTGTATCACAGTTTTAGCCAGATGTGTCAAGAATGGACCTCAACAGACCCCGGCAATTGATGCTTAACTTCTCAGATCAACCGATATTTATTAAGCCACGAGCTCTAAAAGCTGACATCGTTATATTTTATGAGAACCCTTCAGTTCAGCACATCATGTGTACGCATCACAAAGAAAATATTTTTAATTGCTTAGCAGGTTTGTGTTTTGAATGTTTAGCGCAGTTTAGCTGTTGAGACTATTTCAGGGGCATTGTAAAACAGAATAGGAGAACTTCGTAATCAAAATGCAAGTCCAAGCAAAAAAAACAGATGTGTGTGTGTGTGATTTGTCTTCCAACTACACATTGAATAAAACCGGTAATGAAATAAAACAACAAAATGTATATTTTATTAGATCAACGCCAAGAATATTCTTGATTCATTGTTGAAATCAATTGTGACTCTGAGTGAATTAAGCAATTTAGATACTGGCTTATTCTTTGATAGATCCTTTATGACATTTCATCCCGATAAACATGTCCCGATCAAAAATCAGCCTTTAACAAGAAACATCCCACGCTTGAGTCTTTATGTTTTTTAATACACGATATGGAATGGAAATACATTTATAATTCAGTACAAAACGAAGGAAGAATAAGCCGAATCTTCGGGACGAAATCGAACCAGAATTATACATGAATTCATGTAATATTGCTATATGTCGATAGGTTTAAGACATGCTGTATTTATCGTCTTACGAGCGTGCCTCAGTTAATGTCTCCAGCTGGAAAGGTACATCTATGGTCCATTATACAAGCCAGAAAAACATAACATAACACCCTCTTGTGATCTGTTAAAAGGCAATGGAGCGCAGTTTTCTGAGCGTAAAAATAAATTTTACTGTAATAAAAAAAACAAGTGTTTTTGTTTTCTATTCTTCAAGCCCTTAAGTTTGATATCCATATGGTTTGAAAAAAATTTAATCTGCCATCTTGGAGCGGCGGCCATATTGAATTTAGTGTGATGTTACTAACTTTATCCTTGTGTACTCTTCAAGCCCTTTCACTTGATACTCATATTATGGAGGTTGAGAAATAATATGTAAACCGCCATCTTGGAGCGGCGGCCATATTGAAACTTTTACAATATACTAGCATTTGCCCGCGACTTCGTAAACGTGTATCCCATTTTTTTCCCGTTCCCGTAAGAATTTCCCGATGAATGTGGCTATCATATACAAAAAAAAGAACTTTCAAAATCCGACCGAGGGGAAGTCTTTTTTTCTGCAATAGGACATTGATGTCAGAATAAAAAAAAACACAATGACACACCAGCCTGTATACCGCAAAGGGTGAGATATATAGCGGTGCACCTTTAATTTTAAACCATTTCGCTAGTTAGGTTCAGAGGCCTAAACCAGGATTTGGACAAAAGAAGCTACATATAAATGTCGCAGATAATGGAATTTCAAGCATCGAATCGTCATTTTTAATTTGATTAATTTCATTTTTTTACTCTGGTAATGCTTAAGTGTGTTAGGCGACTCTGGTGACAGTTAACGTTTGTCATTTTTAAAATGATAAAAGGCGGTTGTCAAGTTGATTTGACATATCCAAATTGAGCACAGGTTAACGAACGGTTGACTGGCGTATTGAGTAACCACACTACATTTCATATTGGATAGACTTAATCGGAAATTATAACGTGCATCGTTTGATATTTTTGTTGTAAACTGCTTGTGTATTATTTCACGTCGGGCTCCACATTATACCATGACTGACAAACATCCTGACGACAAAGATTTCAGTATCTTTCTATGGCATAGGCTGCCAATGACTTGATTTCTTAGATGGACATAACTGCGGTGACCATTGGGCAGGCTCTCTATTTATTTGCCACCAGTAAAACAACAAAAGAAATACAGAACAACTCTTGACAATCGTCCAAGCAATTGGCCCTTGATCTCGCGGACGTGTCCAAAGGCTTTTCGATAATGTTCCATCTCAAATTATCTTTTGTACGTTTGAAATATCGGCCAAGATTTTGCCCCCCCCTCCGCCCTTTGTCCAGTCTAGATGCGGGTGGAAGGGGGAGGGGGTTTTTGCTTATTTCTTCTTTTTGACGACAAATATGAGTATAGTTATTGTGTTTGATGTAACGATTGGGGACATCGGAGGGTAGTCGGACGGATACGTTGTTGTGTAAGTATGGAAGTGGCTGTTCGCGAATTGGGTCGTAAAGGTGGTGGGATTCGAAAGATTCTATCTCATTAAATATTTGAACTTTAGTGATCGTTGGTATATTCAGTGGTTCAAATGTGTTACGTAAGTTAAAGATGGCAAAAAAGTCGTTCACCAAAATATCAAGACGAAAGCATCACTCTAACCTTTTCCCAACTATTTTGGGGTTGGTTTCAAGGCAAACCGAATACCAGTATTTGACGTGAAGTCTAAGAGAACTGCCTATCTGACCTCCACAACCCAGTAACTGGGTAACACAGTACATCTTGGCAAGACTGATGTCAGATTTTTGACTTCTGACAATCCCTAAATATAATCTTAACAAAGTATATTAAAAAAAACAATCTCATTTTTGAGATTCTATTATTATAGAACTTTCTGAAGAATTTTGATGTCTAGGTTACACATAAACAACCTTCACAAACTTCTATCTTGATAGAAAAAAACAATTGCCTACTACCTTGGGTTCGTCAAATTAAATTGGAAGACAGTTTCGTAGGGATCGATTTACGAGAATCAGTCTCAAAGTAGTTAATTAAACGAAGATTGATTTTCTAAGGAGTTTATTGGGCCGTGTTTGCGACGCGACGATTAGACGGGGCATTTAGTAAACGGATTTAAAAGAATCGAATGAAAGAAAAAAATGTTATAAACTTCACTTCAAAGTTGGGGGAGTTTACTGATTTGAGGGGATTTTTAAATTGAAAATGCTTTGTTTTTACTATTGATTTTTAGATATTTTAATAGTAATTTCACTAGCTTTTGTTCCCGGCTTCGCTCGCGACTTACACAAAAATTAACATATAACCGTCTCCAAGGACCTTTGTACAAAAAATTTTTTAATTATTCAATGATTTAGGCGTAAAATCATAACAAACAAACTCACTATCTAGTTTTTAAAATGCGAAATAAATTTTATTATTTCTTTAATTTTTTTCTTTTCACTTCCGCATTTTTAATATTAGCTAAGATTCAGATAAATTTTAATATAATTTTTGTATGCCATTGATCTAACCAAAATCCAAAAAACTCTTAATTTCCACAAACATTCTAAAAACGAAATCACGAAAATCGATTACAGTTTCATCTAAAATTGAATCGACTAAATTCTCGGGCGACTTGATTGACAATCGCCTCATCCCTTTTGTAAAGAAAGTTAATTTAATACGTAGTTTGGTTCCTAAGATAAGGGGATGGCAGCAGTGACTGATTACTTATAATATTATGGCTTATAAAATTCAAGCCCTTATCGCAGCCGCCATACTGTTTTCGTTAAAATTAGACGAGACTTCGTTTCCTTATACTCTGGATCGTGACGTAATTTAGAAACGATATGATCCCGTCATGGTGGTAGGTAGCTTCTTGAGATAATGAGCAGAATATCTTTTGAGGATCATGATATTTTACGATGATTACAGTGATATTTTTCCAAAAGTATATTACAAGATTCAAGTCATCAACCAGAGGGCCGATTCTACTATGTTTTAAGCAACATTCGCAACTGAGTCGCAATTTGTCAAAAAAGCCTTAATTTTCATATATTTTTGACAGATTGTGACTTACATACATGCAAATTTTGCTTAAAATTAAAAAAAATTGCACCCTGACATCATTTTAAAAAATCAATAAATTTCAATAATACAGGGTGTCTGCCGGCAGAATTCACACTTTGAAAGTACCAACTACTTACTATATTTATTGTTAATTAAGTGATAAACTTAGGATTTAATTGTCAAGTTCTAATTAAGAATGAGTTACTAACACTTATGAGTTGACGTATTTTATTAAATAGATAAATTTAATGAAAATGTTTTGCGTAATTTCATAATTAATATAGGCATTGAAAATTATTCTTGTGTGAAAATCTACATGTCTATTAGGTACCTACATGTACGTACGAGTTTTATTCGAAGAGCGAATATTTTCGAAGAAAATAGCTAAATTGTGAATACTGCTAATGGAAGTGTACTAGACTGTTAAATACTGTATTTGTCCTTTTCACGTTGGCGGAGCCTGTAGTATCTAGAAGTACCTACAATTAGAGAAAAAGGTCACATTTTATATTTTGGGCTCACTTCCAGTCGACAGCGATGCGGACGAATTTTTTGATGCCATATTTTAGTTAGGAGTTTTCATTTTTATTTTAAGTGTATATAGTTAAATTATTATTTTATCATAAATAATTTGTAATAATTGGTTATGACATAAAACCCTTAAAGGTGATAGCTGTGACAGACATACAGGCAGAAACGCGTGATGTGTGTCTTTCTGCCTGTATGTCTGTCACAGCCTATTTTCTCCTAGAATAAAATACTGAACTGTGTCTGCGATTCCGACTCTCACTTTGCGGGCTTATCCAAATTTTCTACTCCGTTGTTTAACACGCTTGCATCGTGTTTGACAAGCCAATAAAAACTCACTCATCAGTCGCTATAGGTAATAGCAAAAACATTATTCTTATTATTGATATGTCACTCTTGCCAAATGCAAATCGATTAAAAAAATAAACTGAAAACCAATCTCATTTCGATAAAAAATAAACCATTTTTATGTATTTTAAATTGCAGGCAGACCTTTTAAAACGAAGAAAAGGCCGTCTCTATTGATGTTACATCAAAAGTTTTTAATAACAACGGCAACTAAAAAAAACGAAAGAAAAAAAGAAAAAATCGTTTATCGGTTCTTTTTTTAAATTCACAACAAACAGTACTAACACCGCTCGCGGGTAAAATAGGAAACGATAAATAAAAAACCGGTATAGTTCGATAGAGATCGGCACGGTTTACCAGTTTTTATAGCGAATCGGAAAAGTTTGTTTCCACTAGTTTTTTTTCGGGCGCGCCTCTGGGGTGTTGTCAAACACAATATTTTCGGAGGGTAGTCGTAAGTAAACTAATGTTCTAGTTCCTAGAACTGCTTAGCATGAATGTCACGTATTGCCAATTTCTTACATCAGTAGCAGAGGACAGCCTCATTTTTAGTCAGTTTCATCTCGTTTGGAGCGATCAGTTTTGTTTAAATGAAACTAGGTACAGAGAAAATTTTTGTTTTTTCACAATACGTAGTTTTCCGGTTAGTCTATACAGTGGAAATGCTTTTCTGGATTTTATATTTTATTTCGTGAAGTTTTTATTTTCAAAACTGTAGGTGAGTGATCGCTTACAACAGTCAGCATGCATGCATGCAATTACCTATGATTTTAAAATATTTTTTATATGAGACTTACTAAAAATCACAAAAACTTCTAATTGTAATGCTTCGCTTATAACCTTCCTTTTACGGGTCAGCACCACATACACTGTTAAAAAAATATGCTTATCTTAATAGGATAAAATATGAAATACTAGTTTTTTTCCGAAGTTTCGCTCGCGATAAAGTAGTCTATAACAGTTACAAAAGTCCCATTTATCTCAGTAACAAAATTTATCAAAATCGGTTCGGCAATTTAGGCGTGTGAGCGTAACAAACAAATAAATGCATGCATAAATAAATCCGTGGAAACGTAGTGGGTAGTACTGTAACCATCCTTAGACTTAATTTAAATTTATATTTATATAATCCTCACCGTACAATTGTTTGTTTTCCGAAATGAATAAAATAAAAGCAACATGTATTTTAAACCTCATCTATCGCTTTCCATCAGGTGTGATCGAGGTCAAGAGGTAGCCCATTCATAAATAAATAAATAAATAGATAAAATCTAAACAATACCACGTATTTTTTCTTGTAACTATACCCGCTGTAGACATACAATACTAGTATGATCTGCGGTGTGCCCCTAGCCTTGATAGGTATTAATAGCACAGGTCTACTAACCTACATGATTCTTTCCCTGCAACACAGTCATTTCTGAGTAAATCAGTCAATCTTTCTATATATACCTATAAATTAATTTCTCATTTTTAGGGTTCCGTACCTCTAAAGGTAATAAGAGGAACCATTATAAGATCACTCTCTTGTTCGTCTGTCCGTGTGTCATTTTCTTAGGAACGGGTGGACCTAGCAAGTTGGAATTTATACCAGATACTGAGGTCTATAGTCCCTATTAGGTGTGAGGTATAAAGATCAAGTTTATGAGTCAACACGATAAAAAAATATGGGCAAATTTAGATTTTCGCGAAAACTTGTAAGTTAATTTACCTTAATTTTCAACTTTTTTTATTTTTCGTAATTTTGCCTTTACTTGTGCTGTAAGACATTGCTTTTAACCAAAATTGACAATTCTAGGTCTACCGGAAGTACCCTATAGGTTTTGGGTCGAAAACCTATATGGTAGTTCCTGTTGACCTAGAATAGTTTTTTTATAGATAATGGTACGGAACCCTTCGGGCGCGAGTCCGACTTGCACTTAACCGGTTTTTTTTTTTTTTAGTTATTTCCCGCAGCTTCTCTCTCGTGCAATTTTATGGTTATGTCCCTCTAAAGAAATATACGGAACTCTTATAGGATCTCTTTGCTACCTGTCCGTACGTCTGCCAGTCTGTTGTCGGTATGTCAAGAGCCTTTTTCTCAAGAATGCGTTCTCATGCACTTCAGCTTGATATATCCGTATCAAGACAAGGTATTTATCATCTGCTTTACCCAACTATATTGGGGTCAGCTTCCAGACAAACCGGATTCAGCTGAAGACCAGTATTTAACGTGGTAAGTGACTGCCTATCATACCTCCACCCAGTAACTGGATAACACTGTACTTCTTGGAAACAGGTGTCAAATTTTCTAGCTTCTGAGTACCGGTTACGACTGCCAAGGATCTACAAATGACAACTGAGATCAACGGCATAACAAGCTTTTCGATGCACGGAAGATTCTCGGAATGTTAGGATGACCCATCCGCGCTGCTTAACTTTGAAGGCCCGTGCTGTTGTTCAAAAAATTGTAGAAATGCAGGGGTGAATAAAAACGAAACTTTTATTGGAATTTTCACTTAAATACCTACCATAATAATGATTTAATTACCGTATATTTATATTAACACAGCTAAAATGTATTCGTTCAATAATGTAGCCTTGCAATTAATTCTGAATTATTGTATTTAATAGGTAATAATTCAAGAGCACAATTTAAACAAAATGTAATGAATATTTGCTTTAAATATGGATGAACAATGTTATAATATGAAAACGTATCCTGGTTTGCAAATAAATAAATAATGCATTACATTGTAGCAATTATTATGTATTATTTGTAAACTGGACTAGCTGTCGCCTGCGACTTTGGTCGCGTGTAAACTGGTTTTATTCTAAGAAAACATACTTCCGGAATCTATCCCATTCTAATCCAGGGTAGGTATGGCCTATCCGTGTGCCAAATTTCATCCAAAATGCGGGTGTACTCTTGGTACCCCTGAGTCCCACGCAAAATGTGTGTGTACTATAGGTAACTCTGAGTCCAACGCAAAATGTGGGTGAAATATAGGTACCCCTGAGTCCAACGCATAATGTGGGTGTACTATAAGTACTCCTGAGTCCAACGCAAAATGTGGGTGTACTATATGTACCCCTGAGACCAACACAAAATGTGGGTGTACTATAGGTACCCCTGAGTCCAACGCAAAATGTGGTGTACTATAGGTACCCCTGAGTCCAACGCAAAATGTGGGTGTACTATAGGTACCCCTAAGTCCAACGCAAAATGTGAGGGTACCTTAAGTGCACGACTTGACACGACGCTAGTTAGTAACACCAAGGCATTGCTGGCCTTCCTTGGGGAGCTGGGGTGGATCGAATGAAACATTTGTCTGCAACAATTCTGTTCTTACTACATAACTTTAAGGATAAAATAAGTTAGCCATAAAAAGGTTTTTCCTCAGGTCTGCTGATGCCTCGTTTACCGTCAAACAAGTCCCAAGGCGAGCTTAAGGTCATGTCCGTTCAATTGTCAAGCCAACTCGACAGTGTGTGGAATACTTCGAAACTTTTTGTCTCGGGAATTAAGACATTACGAACAAAACCAAGGGGAACTGTCTGTGTCAATGGATCAAATAATGTCGTTTGGAATGTCAAGGGTCTGGCGTTTTTACTTTGAAGGAGTTATCGATATTATTCAAGTCTATTTTCGGATGTAATATTACACTAGCTTGAATGTCACCAGACGGTACACTGTGCCGCGTTTCTTATTGGTAAGTTTGTGACTTATATAAGTTCTTCTGTTAGTTATGTTTCGGTGTGGGAGATGTGGCCTTCATTTTACGATGGGATGCATGTCTAAGTACAAGATTAAGACATTACTTTCCATTTTTAGAGCGTATGTATTTATGTATGTATGTCCATTTCTTCGGCACGCCCTGCAGCCCAAACAGCTGGACGGATTTTGACATATGAGGTGTTGTTGAATTCGTCAGAATTTTGTTAGTGACATAGGCTATATACCTAAATTTTCTTTCTAGCTGACTACTCTGAGAAGAAAAATCGATACAAAGTTAGAGGTCAATCTCTTATAAATCCGTTCAATATAATTATAACTCTCCGAGTTTTTATTTTGAGGAAAGCTCCAAACAGATTTAAGCGGACATGCCCAGAACTGTCTGGCAAGAATTTGTCAGTAAACACGAAGTTCAAATCAAAACTACTTAGGAGCTGAAAATACCTGAAGAAATATCAGAATATATATAAAGAAATAGGAGAACATCTAAAGCTTATGTAGGTATTCGTAGAAAAAACCAATAAAGTCTTTTTGAACGTCAAAGTTTACAAAAATACAGTCCCCCAAAACGGCGTTTTCGTATGTTGCCAACAACATTGGCTGAATTCCTAGTGGTTTAGCTTTGAAAAAGAAGTGGCGCAACAAACCCCCCAGCAGAACACGTGTCTGCGAAGTTAGATCAATGAACTAGCATTTTTACAATTAAAACTTATCTCATTATATAACATACAAAAAAAACGATTACAACAATCATAATTCGATCATTAAGAACACAATATCGAGTCGTTCCACACGAGGTGCTAAATTTCGGAATTTGCAAAACTTTAGATACAAAACATTTTCGTATGTTGCCAATAACATTGGCTGGTAATGTTTGAATCGCGTGACGATATCGTAACGGGTTTATTCACGAAGTTCGTCTTACTTGTAAAGTTTTCACCTTGTGTGTTTGGGGCTCATGGGTATATTTTTGGTATCTCTTCTTTGTTAGCCTGATTGCCTGAAGGTATTGTTATTTTTATGACTATCTAATTATAGGCTATCAGATTTTTTCTGCTTGCTTTTGCTGCAGGGAGGTCAAACGGTGATATTGAAATTCTGAAAGTTATAAAATGCTGCTGAATTGCTGCACATAAAATTAAGATGCTGCTCATTTAGTATTAGAACATTTGCTCTATTTTCAAAAGCTATAACGCTCAAATGACATAACGTTTACTTCATTTCAACACTTTCATACATCATTTTCATTTAATATAACTTTCAGAATATATAACAACATATGTTATAACAACACTATCTCTAACGTTCGTTTAGTATATTTTTATTTAGATAACGTTCTTTTGTTCCAATTGTCATCTTGTATAATTGACATTTGATTTAACCGCTGAACAAAGAGCGACCGCGTCTGCTCGGGAACTTAGGGCACCCCGATACGGATAGGCTAGCTCCCGTCATCCCGTGACCCCATTCATGTTCCTTTGAACCCTGCAGGTAGAAATAGGAGCCCCGCCAAGCAGGGCTCCGTCAACTACCCTCGGTCACAACCGTCGGTGACGGCGTTCCCAAATGCCACATCTTATTCAAGACGGCAACTTGGTCATAAGTAGGTACGCAGGACGCATATTTACTATTTCCGTACATGTCATGGATTACTTTATACGATATGAACATTATAACATTATTTTAAGTGTATGATATGTCAATTGTTGAAGCAATAAAAGGACATAATCAAAGATTACTCAAAGCTATAAAGAAAAAAAAAAAAAGAAACCGACTTCCAAAAAACACTACAAAGTTCAAAATAACTTTAATTTCGGAAGTCGGTGTTTTTGGTTGCTTCTTCGTTATTTGACACCGACTTCCGAAATTAAAGTTATTTTGAACTTTGTAGTGTTTTTTGGAAGTCGGTTTCTTTTTTTGTGAAAAGTTTTAATTTTTCACTTTTTAGTGGTACCCCACACCTAACAACACCACTGGAAAGTTACAGGAAAGCAAATATACGCAATTTCGTATACATGGATGATATTTCCACATATTTTTTCCAGCTATTTGGATTTAATAACCAAACTACTGAACCGATTTTGATAAAATTTCAATGGGACCATTTGGGAAGTATACCCTTTCTAACAAAAAAATAATTTTTCAAATCGGTTGGCAAGCGACGGAGTTATGTCCGAACAAAAATAAAAAAAAATACAAACATCCGAATTGAGAACCTAATCCTTTTTTAGAAGTCGGTTAATAAATGAGAGCGCTTCCTCGATGAGATTTTTGTAACATTTCAATTACACAGGACAACGTTTTACAGCTAGTTTGTAACATTAGTAGCATGTCAAATATAAATAGGTATCGCAATGCATAATAATCAGTCCTTCGCGGTATTGTGCATTAATCGCCTATCCGAATAGTGTTGAATCGCTAATAGTTATATAATCGAGTCACGGATCACTGATTCGAATCATGTAAATGGTAATATATTATGTTAATATTAGAGACAATTTGCAGCAGTATATACTATTCATTGTAACATATTATATACGTGTTTATAGATCAAGCTGCCAAAGTTTTTCCAACGATGTACAGTACAACTACGAGTATTTTCTTAATGTCCCTCGACTATCATCGCATTTCCGAATACAAACGAATGCAAATTTCCATGTCCATCAATTATTAGATTTATCGTGTGAAATAATTTGAATTCAGAACAAAGTACTTTATTGTTGTTTTTTTTTATTACATAGCTGATAAAATGTGTGATATTCTTATTTTTAGGGTTCCGTACCCAAAGGTTAAAAACGGGACCCTATTACTAAGACTCCGCTGTCCGTCAGTCCGTCCGTCCGTCTGTCACCAGGCTGTATCTCATGAACCGTGATAGTTAGACAGTTGAATGTTTCACAGATGATGTATTTCTGTTGGCGCTATAACAATCAATACAAAAAATTTAATTAAATAAATATTTAAGGGGGCTCCCATACAACAAACGTGATTTTTTTGCTCGTTTTTGCTCGATATTGATAACGGCAACAGGTAGACGCCTGAAATATTCACAGAATATTTAGTTATAGATTTTTTCACTGCTCCAAGGAGTGGTAGACCTGAGTATTTGATGTTAATTTTATCTTGATTCCTCCACGCGTTCCTGAGAAAAAAAATCGTGACAGACGGACAACAAAGTGATCCTATAAGGGTTCCGTTTTTGACGACTGAGGTACACGGAACCCGAAAACGGACGTGTCAACACGAACCGAAGTAACCGATTTTCAACCTTAAGTTAATTTTCTTAATGTCCGAAATTTGTTAGATACTTCGTTTTGTGTGAACACGTCCTTTTATCTTATGACGATTACGTTGACCTTTCAGAACTATTCATAACAAGATAAGTACTCGTAATAACGTGAGCGAAACTTACAAATACTAACTAACTTATCATAAGGGTTGCCAGCCGTACTCTAATTTAGTGCGGATTTCACCAATGAAACTGAACGCGATCAGTACATTTAAACTGCGTTTAAGAGCTGTCAGTGTAAATATTCCATAGAAAAATAATGGCACTGACAGCTCTTGAACGCAGTTTAGATGTACTGATCGCGTTTAGTTTCATTCGTGAAATTGGCCGTTGGCCGTTAGAATTACAGAATAAAATCCTGCATTTTAATTTAAAACTGAAGGATTTTCCGTCTTTTCGGCCATTACTGCAAAGCGCGGTAAAGGAAAACCATTACTTTATTATATTTATTGAAATTGCCTGGTAACCGCATAGTTAAGGATTTAAACATACATATATTTATAGAAAACAGGACGAATGGGCCAGAGTCGTAACGAAGTCGGAGCCAGAGGACGTCGCCAAGAAAGGCCTTGGAACAATGGAGTAAAATGTATGTTTATTTTTTATTTTTTTGATGACACAATATAATGAGACCTAATGGGACACTTATAAATTTGTATGTCTTAATTATGACAAAACATAGCGCACCCATATTTATGTAAACACCTATGTTTCACAAATAAACTGATTGATTGATTGATTGATTGGAGGCGTTCATGACGGATTGGTCGGAGAGAGCAACACACTGGGAAGACTGAGAGGCTACGGGGAGACCTTTACCCAACAATGCGACAACATAGGCTGAAAACAAAATTTATAAAAATACGTATTTGTTTTGCAAAAGGTAAAACAATAATGGGGATTGTTTTTTTTTTCTTAAGATCGTGTACGCCGTATGTCATTTCATACAAACTTTCAAGGCCTTATTCTTCAAAATGAATGAACCGATTTTAACGAAACTTGGCATGCATACGCTAGATATCCAGGTCTTAATAGTTAACAGAAAACATTTTTGAAAAAGATTTTAGAAGAAGAGAGAGAGCGATTTTAAGTTTTCTATAGAAATTGAAAAATCACTATATCCTTCCCCCTGAACTCTTTTTCGGTTTTTTTTTCTAATAACTATTTAGACCTAGATATCTAGCGTACGCGTACTAAGTTTTATTAAAATCGGTTCATTAACTTTGAAAAATAAGGATTTGAAAGTTTGTATGAAAAGCCGTACCGCGTAAACTCTCTTAAGACCCTCTTCATTTACCCTTCTAAAATCAAGCATACTCTTTTCTTCTAAAAAGTTGGCAACCCTATGTACTTATGATTGAGTCGAGCAAATGTGCGAAACACAGACTTGTACTAACTAAGATTACTCTGCTTTAGTGCTACGTCTGCGAAACTTTATTTCAGTCTGTGAGGCAAAATAGATAGAACCTATTTTTTTTGCTGGGATTAAGAAGTAGCGCAACTAATTCCATGATTTTGCTTTTATAGTCAATCTTTGTCTCTGTCATATCTGACATTGACTAGAGTCAAGAGCAAACCCATCACAAATAAAAAAAAAAAAATCTACCTTTTTCCCTAATATGTATACGTCGCAGCCAACTAGCTTAATCAGCCGTTTCATTAAAAGCCTAGCCTTGTAATTGAACTGCGTCATTTAATCAACGTAATAAGTGACATGGGCAAGTCATTAAACGAAATTGAACAAAGATGTCACTTATGTCGCTAAAAACCGGCGCATAATGAAAATGCTAGGCCACTAATTAAACAGCCTACATAATTATGGTCCTCCTGACCGATTTCGACCACGGCGGCCAATCTCAACGGAGACTAGCCATCGACGCGGGACATAATATAGTCGTGCGCAAACACAGGTGCACTCCCTCTTCCATCACTCTCATATTCCGATGGCACGGCAACCCCACATGAACGGAGAGAGATCTGGCGCAGGACCAACGGCTTAACGTGCGCACCGAGGCACGAAGATGTCACACCATCAACTTCCAAAATTATTTAAGTAAATAAATATGTTGGGTTCGGTTCCCAGTCAAACCGAATGCAGCTGAGTTTTAACATTTTACATGGAGCGATCTAACCTCCAAGATCTTTTAACTAGGCAAAACAGTAACTACCCTGACAGGTGTCAGGGTTGGGAAATTTGTTCGAAAGAGTCACCGCGGCCCTGGAACGCAAAGGGCATTAGGTGGAACACGGTTGGTTTTAGTCAGTAAGAGTCTGACACTTCCTGCCGCTCTACCCAGAGCTGAAGGAGTGATTGATGATTTCTCATCGTTAAAAAAAAGGAAACACAGTAAGCACCGCTTGGCAAGTCTAGTGCTAGATTTTTTCGACTATGGTCGACGCCAGATAAATTTGATAACTTAATTACTTATGTTCTTAATTTCGAAAACAGAAATAAAGACAAAGCTGTTCCGAATCGAAATCTATCGTGATCCTTTACATTGTGTAGTAGTGAAAACGATTAATAATTTATTGTCCAGGCTCCAGGGTCCACCTACTAATTATATTATGTTCACAATTTTTAGCAAAAAGTTGTTGAAAATCATCGTTATGATTTCCAAACCGTATTTTCCTCGACATTGCCACGATTTACTTAATACAAACGTTATAATATTCTCTTTTACAAACGAGCGACAAAAGAATTCAAAGGTAAAATAATGATTGTTACTCGTACTCGTATAAATGTAGGTATATCTGCATACTGTAGCGTTGCATGCTAATTACCATAGTGCCGTGCGATCACGCAACGGTTACAAAAATAACGTTATGCCAGCCAACGTATTTTAGGGATCCGTACCAAAAGGGTTTACTAAGCCTGCCTTTCCGTACACCAGTTTGTCACAGAGCTGAGGGGTATTTCGTATTTTTTTTGTGAAGCGTTTGCATCGCATGATAGTCGCAAACTGTCTGTGAAAAAACCCTCTAAATTATCTACATTTTGATATATTTTATTTCTAAATGTACAAATCTTATTTATAACATAAAACCTACTAATTTAACTATTTACACTTAAAATGAAATAAAAACTGAAAACTCCTAACTAAAATATGGTGTCAAAAAATTCGTCCGCATCGCTGTCGACTGGTAGTGAGCCCAAAAGACTGGCGGCATTGCTACGTTGTATGGCAATGCTTATCCTCTGTCCGACTTGCTAAACTAAGCGTTAAGCAAGTTCTTTAAATAATGCATGAGCACTCGGACCCCACGGTCCAAAAGTTTCAACCCCAAACGGCTCGAAAATATGATTGCCAACTATGTTATTGACATAGATAGTCGCGAAGATAATATAGCGAACTGAATTTGAACACTCTTTAAGTTCGAGAATTGGCTTTCTGTTCTAAATATGTAATCCTCATAAAAACTTATAAAAATATTTTATTAATTGATACTATTTATTTAAAGCAATTTATGGCAACAAATTCATTTAAATGTATGGCAGTTCATCAGTCCAGGTCAATCATATTAAACGTACGATAGTAATGTTATGTTTCAGCCCAAAGGCAAAATTCTTATTACCTACTTTGAAAAAATAGCTAGATAAATAATAATACATACGTATAAAACTATGCCCTCCTTCTGGGGCCCTGTAGTAAAAACACTACGGTTTTTTCAAGTACCATAGTACATAGAAAGAACCCTTTGTACGAAAGCCCGACTCACACTTGACCGGTGGTTTTACTGGCAATGTTTCCAAGTTGATAAATAATTTATTTATGGCCTTAATTATTTTATTTAATGCTTTATATTTTGATAATAACCATAACTTCTACGTATTATTGTGCTTATGGTGCGAGTCTTGAACTATTATGAAAGATAATAAAAAATTATTTTGTTTTTTGTGTTTTTGTCAAAGTCAAAGTCGACGTCGAAATTGGGTGGACTTTAATTGGGTAGTCGCAAAGGTCTCATGGAGACGAACGAACACGAAACTCCATTTATGTTCGGGTTTCCGACTTCCAGTCTAACCAGATGCAGCTGCGTAATTATATTTTACTCGTACTTGAAGCCACTAATTTGTATTATCTAAACTCCGCAACGCAGACACTCCAGTGTCTGCGCCAGTGGAGCATTGTGCTTCCCAAAGCACGATGCTCCTTGTGAAGACGCCTTATTTTATTATGTTCTACCTTTTATAATCATTCAGATTATTTCTTTAAACTGAGCATAGCTGGGCCACAATGAAAACAAATGGCCAAGATCGTAAGAAATGGCAATCCTTGGAAGAGGACTTCACCTGAGAAGGGTTCCTAACAACAAATCTTTAAGTATCACTTACTTCGATCAACAATTACAACTGGATATCGGGTTGACGCCAAAATAACGACTCGGCAAATAACAGCTCACTTGAGATGTGAGCTTCTTCTTTTGTTTAGTTTGTTTGAAAAAGAGCTAATGTAGATTTTACACTAAATGTTATTTAACCTATGACTTTCCATATCTAAGTGACAGATTGCTTTGCTCGTTTTTTGTGATGATGAATAATCGTAAGTATAAGATAATATTGCGAAGATTTGTCACTTAATTAATAGGTGCCAAGGTTGTAATTCGGTTGAACTAAAAACTGTTATAAAACTATTTTCTCAGTTCGCTAATAAACAAATGTTAGTAAACAAAAGCTGTAGTAGGTACTCACGCGGACAGAATTTAGCTTTGATTTTGTACGTGACCCGTTATCTAGTTGTTTTGTTAATCGAAGATCACTTACTGTTAATTTGCTAACTTCTCTTCGTTAACAATATAACTAAGAAATCTACAAGAAATATAATAAGGGCCATTTTCACCAAGCCAAACTGATCGCGATCAGCGAATAAACCATGTTTATGAGTTGTCAGTGTCACTATTTTTCTATGGAATATTGACGCTGACAGCTTTTGAACGCAGTTTAGATGTACTGATCGCGTTCAGTTTCATTGGTGAAATCCGCTCTAAGTGAGCAACCTTGTCAATTAATCATAGATTATGTGTTTAAATTTAGTTTAACAAAATTATTGTAACACGTACCTACCGATTAGAAAATCAAAGGGTTTTTTTTATTTATTCTTTCAACACAACTGTGTCATAGAAAATTACGAGCACTGATTATATCAATACAAAGTTATCAGAGCCGAAAATTATGATCGAACTGTCAAAAATGTGATGTCAGCAATGTGACCAGAGGCTCTAAACAAAGTGCTATTATATCAGCGAATGCAATTGTTGAAATGCCCTATCATAAGAGCTTCATCACGTGACATTTCGACAGCGTTTGTCAATCCTATATACTTTTGACGTTTTGATAATCGCCTTAGCCACGTTATCGCCGACAGAATGTCACTTGTCTAGGAGCCTCTGAAGGTCAATTCTATACAGGGTTATTTTTAATGACCGGCCAAATTTTCACAGGGTGTTCTACCCATGAATATGAACAACTTTCACTACGGGATCAACTCTGAAATCACGAGAAAAAAATCAGCTGTTTCATATAAAAGTTCAATACCTACTCGACTAAAATGTATGAAACAGCTGATTTTTTTTCGTGATTTCAGAGTTGGTCCCATAGTGAAAGTTGTTCATATTCATGGGTAGAACACCCAGTGAAAATTTGGCCGGTCATTAAAAAATAACCCCGTATATATTTAAAAAAAATTGTGACTTTCGCATTTCGTATCTCAATCTGTGAAAATTTGAGGTGATTTTGTCAGATTGCGACTGACAATGCGAACGTTGCCTAGAAACTAAAAGAACTTGCTCTGGGATTAATCAATCATCTAGGCATTTCGACAATTACAAACGCTGATAGAATGTCAAGTTTTCTTGAGCCTCAGGCCATCTATACCAGGTTTCCTCACGACAACTCAAGTCACTGATGTCTGAGGATCAACTTAGACGATGCCTTTAAAACTGACCGCATCGGAAGTGGGTCATGAAACTCGGGTCGCCTCGACAATTTACCTCACACTTGCAGCTCGTGCTAACGAGAAAGGTTACGCTAACTTTCTTTTTTTTATTATTGTTCATAATATAATATTGCTGATTAACAATATAGATGCTAAAAACCACAGAAGCCTTAGATGGCATATGTACGGCTAGTGAGTTCGGTATAATTATTTCCAATACAATTTATACTAAAAACAGGTGAGAAATTTGTAAGTTTTACATTATAAGTACTTAATAACACAAATAAAGATGGTAGTAAGTATATCAAACTACTCGTAAAGTGTATACTCATAATGTTTAATTTGCAAAAAATGTTTTTTTATTTCACTTTTTGCTTTTAGGGTTGCAGAGGTATTTACTTTGTATGTTCGCAGGTAGTGCGTTTATTATTTTTGGTAGTATGTAGGTGTATGTTGTCATATCTTATGTATTGTTGTATTTAGGCAATGTAAAAGTTTTCATTTTAACTAAAGTTCGTAATTTAGGATGACGTGTTTTCTTAACTATGCAATGCTGTTAACGGTCATGGGAAGAATTATTGTAATCACCATACTTTGAATAAAGGTTAAAAGTTTTTTTTTTTGTTTGAGATGGGTTTGCTCTTGTCTCTAGTGTAGGTCAGAGGTGACAGAGACAAAGTTGACGATGGAAGGAGCTTAGCCACTGGAGCCTGTTCACTCTAACTTTGAAGAGAAAAGAGTTGAATGATGGTTCCACTCCTTTGGTGGAACAAAATGCTGAAATATGTAGTACCTACACTAATTTCTGCTAGCAGCTTCGACCGCGTGAAAATTGGAAATGATCCCAAGGGAATACAACTTTCGGAATTAAAATATTCTATGTCCTAATCAAGGATATTGCTTACCTGCCTGCCACGTTTTATCTGAATCAGTCGTTAAGACGTAAAGTCATATTTATTTTAGTATTTATAATTTTTGAATGGCTTATTTAGTGTTTTTATGTTGCCAATAAGCACTAAAATTAATTTATAAAAGTTGCCCCTGATGGTGGAATTAAATCACTTGTATCAATATTTTTCCCTTCTATGTCAGATACATCGGTTTCAGAGCCATGATCAGTAGTTTTCCAGTGTTTGACGTTTTGAGTTTTTTTTTTTTGAGTTTTTTGTTTTCGACTTTGGTCGAACAAAATTTGAGGAGTCAATTGAAGAAGAAAATAATACAAATATAAATATAAATGCGCTTTTTATTCGTAAGTGCATCACTTGAGACTGAATTTAATTTTCGAAATAAGTCAAAACAAGGTTTTAAGGAAAAAAAAATGGGAGAATTCGAGAAAGTTCTTGTAGTCTCGGACAGAACTACATCTGCCGAATGAACCTTTTTTAAAATTTAATAATCACAAATAAAGTATTTTTAAATACATGAACTTTTCAATGTAATTATGTCCTCCTTAATGCCAGATTGGATGTAAATAACAATTCTAAACCAATGATAAATAAAGACAAACAATGTTACTTTTATCCTATATAAAAATAGTTTCGCCGTTTTTACACCATAGTTCAATTTTTTTTTTCTAAACCTATTTTATTCGCAGACTTAATTCTCAAGTCTTAAATTAACGACTCACCTTATTCCAATAAGCACTAAATCACAACACTAGCACTAAAAAACTATCTTCAAAATCACTAAGTATTTCTCACTCACTCACTGAAAAATCACGTCACGACGTGAAAAAAAAAGTTTACACTTCAGAGAAAAAAAACGAACAACGACACTTTAAAAATCAAATTTTTATTTTATCATACGCACAGCACTATTACAAGTTTTAAATTTAATTTTTTATTTTATTTTCCGAGTTAAATTTTCTCGTAAAACGAAGGGCGGAGGGAGACAACCACCCCCTGCCTCGGTAAGCAAGCGACTGAGTGCCGCCTGTGCTTCATATACGTTTGTTGTAGAGTATCGCGTCGAAATATGCCTGCATAAGTAATAGTGGACCACTATATATATGATCGTGAATATTAACTAGTACAGATATAGATAATATCTAATATATCTATCTAATATATATTGCTAATTTTGTAGGTGGCGGCAGAAGTGTTTATAATGGAAACAGTATACAATATTTATCTGTAAATTACACTGACGTTGCTTAATCATAACAGCCGCAAGGGTCGATTTCCAAGGTTAAGCAACGGTTGCTGAGGTTGGTATGTGGATGGGTGACCATGTTCACGTCTTAACGTGCTGCTCGTGCCTCGGAAAGTATGTTAAGCCGTTGGTCCCAGCAGTAATTTGAACATCTTTGAGAGTTGTTACGGGGTAGTCAGAAGATAGACAATAACCAGTCTTGCCAAGGCGTAGTACCCAGTTACTGGGTTGTGGAGGTCCGATAGGCATTCGCTCCATGTAAAATACTGGTATTTAGCTGCATCCGGTTGGACTAGTAGCTGACTTCAACATAACGAAAAGGAGTTTGATTGGATCAATTTTACACGTCAGTTTTCGTTACCATACGGCTGATGTTAGCCAAGAGCTCTTCTTTTTTTTTCTTTTTTTTTATTAGTGATGGTTTGGGTTCTTGTCTTCTAATAATACTAATTTTAATATCGTCTAGGTTGTTATAAGTATGCGTATAACACGCAGTACATAAACAGCGCATTTTTTTATGTTCATCCATCAATTGCTGTAAACGGGTCTGTTAATGACGGCTCAAATTAATGTTCTAATTGCTACTATCACGCTAATTAGCTGTGATCACAGCACACTGTTATAAACATACTAGCTTTTGGGAAGTATGTCGGTTATCGCGTAAAAAAGTAGACTATGTCGGTCTCCATATCCCAGGCTATATATCTGCCAAATTTCATGACGATCCGTTAAGCCTTTTTATTTTAGCGTGAAAGCGTAACAGACAGACAGAGTTACATTCGCATTTATGAAATAAGTACAGACTAGTAGGGATAAAATTGACTAGTTTTTGTCCCCAACCTCGCTCGCTTTAAAATAGCCTTTAACCATCTCCATTCATCATACTCGGTTCGACGATTGAGGTGTTAAACTAACTCATTATCGAATTTTAGTATGAGTTTGGAAGTTAGGACAATACGCGGTTTCAGACGCGATTTTCTTAAATAGTCTTAGTTTTTTTCTTTCAGAACAGTAACATAATAAAGGTAACAGCTACCAGAACGTTTAAAAACAATCAAAATCAATAAATCGCCTCGCTTTCTTCCCCTTTTAGTCCAGTAGGGATACAATATTATTTCCACAAATCCTTCGATAATTCCAAAGTTTTTTATTTTCGCGGAGTGGATAGGTTTAGTGAATTCATTGCTATGTACAAAAATGCTAACAGTTTAGAGTTATGCAATAGGAGATAAGCAGGCATATCCTATTATTTCGTGTTATAACAAAATTAGAATATTTAAATCAAAATACTATGCTGGTTCTTTGTAAGTACTATCTAAAGGATATATTAGTGAAAATGCTAACAGATAGGTACTGTGGAACAATAGAAATCTGAAAATGTCCCTTAATTCATTCAATAAAAAATTTAAGTTTTCAAATCATTTATTATACACATAAAAGGAATTAGTTATACCTTACAACAAAAGTTCTAACAACTAAGTATTAAGGATCACAAGTAATTGTATTTTTACTTTGCGATTAGCGAAATATTGAATTTAAGTTTATAATTTTGCGCCTACATATTCGTATTAATAAAATCTGCCACCATACAAAAGTTTCAACATATACATGCTATGCCTTTTGTTTAATAAATAAAATACAATTTGGATATTGGGGCGCAGTGTAGGTACGCGGCAATTCGTGCAGCACGGGCCACGGCGCGGTAACACTTCGAACCAAACTCACTGCAAACGTACCTATTGAATGAGGCGCGAAATCATTTAATTATTGTCACATCTCACAAATTACTAGGTACGTACTTACTCTGTTCCAGTCCGTGACTTCGTCCACGAATTTTTTAAACAGCAGTGACGGGATTTTCATAATTACAATTATGAAAATCCCGTCACTGCTGTTTAAAAAATCTGTTTTGAAAATACGTTGTTGATACTTTATTTCAAAGAATTTAATACCTACCTACCAAGATCGCAATATGTTGACTATAGTTTTATTATTATTATGTATCTACTTGTTATATGGATAGAGGAACAGAGACAGAAAGTGGAGATTCCATTACAACATATTTTTCCGGGATAGCTGTCCCGGGTTTTGGGACATCACTTAAGTAGGTACAAAAATAATTATAACAAAGCAATAAAATAATTGGATTCAATAAGTAGGTACCTGTTTTTGTTTCATTATTAATTTAATGTACACTTAGTGATACCTATCCCGATACTCGAAACAATTTCCTGAAAAAAAAGTTGTCGCATGGAAGTCACTATTTGTCTCTGATACTATAACAAATGCTGTCTACCTATTCCGATCTGTCAAACAGATGGTGCTTTTAAATTTTCCCCATTCACATAATTAAGAGGCCGTGCATAAAATTCACTTGTTAGATTCGCTGCAAATCTATGTTCGTGTGCATCGTTCATGCAGCTACACGCACACGCGCGCAAAAATCGAGCTCAGTGAGCGCTCAAATAATGTTGATCCTTTAGAAGATATTATTTTAAGTTACAAAATTATATAGTAGTAAGGTTTATAAATAAAAATCTGTAACGTCTGTATATTTTATATTTATCACAATTCCCATTAAATTTATTCAATTTTGTGTTAGATGGATGTTGATACATTGAGACATTTAACAAAATGATAAATAAAAAAACGATACAATACAATGATACTTGTTTTTTGTAAAATGGTTGAACAAAAAAACACTTTCCATACGGACATGTTTACGAGAATTCTCTTTTATTCTGATATATTGTAATCTTGGTATAAACTAGTGTCTAAGATGTTTTTTTGAGGATGGAACCATGCACATTAGAGTAGACCTGTTCAGTCAGTGCAACCATTTGTGAAAAATTACTTTGATAAAACAATACAAAGTTGAGGTTGTCGTTAAAAAAGGAAATAAAAAGACTTAAATATACAGGGTTATTTGTGAAACACTGGCAACCTCACCTACAATACTAGCTATTTGGCATTGCCGAGTGTCGCAAACATTATTGAAAACAAAACTGGTCAACTGTTATACATGACTATTAAAAATACGAATTGTGTCGTGTATGACCAAGCAAACTTCATATCGGATTTTCAACAAGCAAGGCGTCATAGTCGAAGGTTCAACTGGGAGGCAAAACGTGAAATCCGGCGAGTTGATAGCAGATGATGATGATGGCAAAGTCACGTATATAACGTTTAAAAATTAAAGTGAACAGGCCCTTTACCTGCTACGACGGAAAAATTCGAAATGGCAATCACCAATCATAAAAGGCTTTACTCGATCGGCAAATGAGTAATAAGGTTTCTAAAAGCGCAGTATTTGTCTCCTACCGAGCAGATTATAAAAAATAAGTATCTTAAACAGTCCGGTGCCACCACACCACTACGCTTGTAAGAACTATCACTATGCTAAAAATAGGAAAGTAGAAGTTAATATCCTTATAAAACTGCACGGCTCAATTATTATTCATTAAGTAACAACAGAACTAAGCAATTTAATCAATTGCGGCAAAATTAGAACGCGGAAATCGCATAATTAAAAAGAAAAAAAATCGTATCCAGCACGCTGTTATATCACAGTTATTTCATTTAATTCTACACGACCTCAGTACGCCATATTTTTAAAAACGAAATTGAACAAGAGTCCAGGTATTCACCATCACTATATAAGGTTTATTGACTACAATAGACCTGTCAGTGATGATGAGTTTTAATAAATAATAAATAAATAAATAATAAACGTTTATTGGTTCAAATAAATTATTGTTAACATTATGAACACTGTCACTTAAACTAGGTTTAGGTACCTGTGCTATAAGCAACAGTAACAATTCGTGGTTGATCTATTTACTTTAGAAAAAATAGTTTTGTGCAACAATCCGTTATTATTATAAATAAATAAGTTAACTAAGTCTTACTACTTTATTAACTTTACAGTTAGACAACAAAAAATAAAAGCAATTAAAAGTAGAATGTTTGTATGACACGTGTGTGTGTGTGTGATGGTGTAAGCGTGTGTATTTGAGTGTGTGTATGGCTGTGTGTTTTAAAATGTATATAATATGTGTGTATGTAGGTAGATATACAGGTATGTGACATGTAGATGTAGAAGTTTCTCGTATTGTAGGTTACCCAGGAACACTTAAAAGATTTTCAGTTTCTTGGTAATTTAACACAACTAACAAACTTTTAACTCCTTTTTTAAATTTAAAATGGCTTATTTTCTTTAGGGACACATTTTTACTCATTTTATTGTAGATATAGGGAGCTACTATATAAGGGTATCTTTTTGCAAAAACTGTCTTGTGTGGAATGGTTTTGAATACAATGTCGTTTCTTCTTCTATTATCTGTTTTGGAGCTGTTAGTCGGTAAATGGGTGTGTGCATAAATAAGATTGCGTAAAATAAATAATTGGCGAACAGTGAGGACATCAAATTCCTTGTAAAGTCTTGCAGTAGGGTACAACCTTGGTTTGGACATAAGGACTTTGATAGCCGCTCTTTTTTTTCAAGCTTAATAAGAAATGTCTTGTGAGACCCTCCCCAGATAGAAATGCCGTATCCCACCACTGATTGACAAAGTGAGTAATAAATTATTTTCAGAACATTTAAATCGTCTAAATGGCGTACCTTTTTGAAAATGGGCATTAGTTTTCGAATTCTATTTGTCAATAGTTCAATGTGGTGATGCCAGTTAAGGTTTTCATCAACCCAGACACCTAGATATTTAAGTCTATCAACTCGATCGAGCTCAGTACAGTGGCACAAAGTGCTGCTGTTACTATGGCAGGTGTGGGCTCTTATTTTTATTTTATCTATTGCTGGCGCTCCTGATTTTGTAATAAAAAAGGTGAGATATTTAGTTTTACTAAGGTTAACAGTCAGCGTATTTTTATTGAGCCAGTATAAAATCTGTTTAATGCCACTTTCTGTGCTGTTAGCTACTTCATCCCAAGTTTTCCCGTGAAAGACTATTGCTGTGTCATCTGCAGAACTTACTATTTTAGCATTATGAAGATGAAAGTTGCACAGTTGATTTATGTACATCAAAAACATTGGGGGGCCAAGTACACTTCCCTGTGGGACTCCATATGTTATTTGAGCCTCTTCACTTACATATGAGCCAATTTTTACACGTTGGGTTCTTCCACATAAGTAAGTAGTGAAAAAATCTAAGGCTATACCCCGTATTCCCATGTTTTCCATCCTAGCAAGTAGTTTGGGAATAGAGACAGTATCAAATGCCTTCGCAAGGTCCAAGAATACTCCAATACATTTAGATTTATTGTCAAGTGATTTAACAATAGTTTCAGTCAAGGTTCTTAGAGCATCTTCTGTAGATTTACCAGGAATAAATCCAAATTGATTTTTTGACAACAGTTTTAAAGTTCTTAAGAAATTTGTTAATCTTTTGTTTAACAGCTTTTCGAGTATCTTGGACATCGCTGGAAGGATCGATATGGGTCGATAGTTGTTTACACTGTCTCTATTCCCCGACTTAAACATAGGATGTATGAGCGCTGTTTTGAAGAGCTTAGGGAATATTCCCAAGTGGAAACTCAGGTTACATATGTATGTAATAACAGGAGTCAGTACACTATTCGCAGCTTTTAATAACCTATTTGAGATACCATCTATTCCTACCGCGCAATCATCTTTCAGGTTCATTATTATAGACCGTACTTCTTCTTCGTCAGTGTCAAGCAAAACAAAGGAATTTGTTGTTTGTTCAGCTAGATCTTGTTTAGATATTTCACTAGTGTCTATGATGTCGATATTTTCAGCTAGTTTCTGTCCCACGGTTGCAAAGAATCTATTGACTACATAACAGATTCATGGGGGCTTGGGTCAATTTCTAATAGGGTTTCATTTTTATCTTTCTGTTTATTTAAGGATGTTATTGTTTTTATTAATTTCCAGGTATTTTTTGAATTATTTTTTGCCTCTTTGAATTCTAGGTTTTCATATGCACATTTAACTTTTGCAAGAATGGTTTTGCAGAAATTTCTATATCTGTTGTAAATAAGTTTAATTTCTAAGTTCTTTGGGAAGGGGAGTTGACTGTAGTACAATGTGATATTATCATTTTGGAGAACTAGATCGGGCAAATACCTATAATATGGCACTTCCAATCCCACACGGCTGTATCTAGAGCAAATTACTGGTATTTAATCCTGGCTACAAGGTTGTGTCTATGCAAGTAATCTCCGGTAGTTAGTTATCATCATAAGGTCATCCATAATCCATAGAGTACATCAAAACCAGTATGATCCAACGGACAAAGGCACGTCGAGAACTAGATCGGGCACATACCTACAATATGGCACTTCCGATCCCACAAGGCTCTAATTACGAGCAAATTGAGGGAAAATAGTCCTGGCTACAAGGTTGTGTCTATGCAAGTAATCTCCAGAAGTTAATCATCATCATTACTTCATCCACAATCCAAAGAGTACCTAAACCAAAACCTAAAAAAATCTTAAAATGTTGTGTCCCTCAGTGGCATGGAGCGAGTTTTTCTCGGATCTACTATTTCTGGTAGAAGACAAGTATTGTGACGGACGGACGGACTCACACTACTTTTTTCCATAGCCATAGAAGCTTCTTCTTTACCGGCAGCAATCATACATGATTCAGCCGTAGTCTTCCACCAGTCATACAAATTGTCGTGACATTTCTGGTAGGTCGATTTGCTAATAAGTGGCAAATTAATGGATGCTGCTAGCTCGTTCAAGTTGGCCCGACCACAACCGATACTAACAATACCTGAAACTACGCTATGGTTTACGTCCAATTCGTTTTCTTACTCTCACATGTGTTTATTTCGAATCGACTTCCATGAAAACGACACCCATGACGAAAATATTGATATAGAATACCTATTGCAGTCGCCATCTTGGATGTACTTATTTTTACCACTATCACTATTGCACTATCAGCTTAAAACACCCTCAAAACCGCCGCATTAATGATTTACAAGTAAGTTCACGAATTCATTATGATCGATCACACGGACTTATACGTAATTCGATAACAATTAAATAACAATAACTAGAAATCATTGTTACCTTTCAATATCAGCAGGAAGTTTAAAATACGATAGCTCCGGTTTTGATGAAGCCGAGTTCAAACAGCCGTATAGGTACTACGCAATACTTTCCTGGCATTTTCAAAACGATCGCGGAGATAAAGTTTAACGTGACCACTCGTCTTGATGCGGCACTCGCTACTGCTAGTCCCGCGAAGTCACCTTAGGAGTCTCGTCGGTGTGCATGTTTGTGTGAGTGTGCCGTTTCGAGCGTTTGTAGGCAGTTTCCCTACTGTCCATATTTATATTGTGGTATAAGTAACCATAAAAAATGTCAACATTCTGTGGATGATAATATAGCTGCACTTAACCATTCTGCCGCACTAACGAAGAATACAATAACTCGATTTTGGACGTTTTTGAGTTATATATATATTCGGAATCAGCAAATCGAGATCTATTAATCTCTCTAAGTAACTTTTTATAATTCTTTCAGGAAACCGATTTTTCAGTAAGCAAGAATACAATAACTAAAACTTTATTACAATTGCACTAATCATAAATACAATAATCATTCTTGTGGTGACATCAGGTTTGAACTACGCATAAATTACTAGTCATAAGTACAATAACTATTAGTTGTTCCACTTATGTTATGTAGGACTCAGAATTCTAATATTTTGTTTGCTAGTCATAAATACAATATCTTTGAGTTATTGTGCTTATTATTAGTATAACTAAACTATATACTGAGGTAATACTGAGGCTTCACAAATAAATACAGTTGTTGTATTTATGATTAGGAATCTAATTCAAAATAAGCCAGACATGCCATCAAAACTAAAATATCATTACCAGTTATTGCGTTTATCGTTAGTAACACTATGCAACGCGGGGCTCGGCGGGGTTGATACAGGGTGCAAGGGCGAAGTGAAACACGACAGTTTTGCCAGTCGCGTCGCTACCACCGGGCCAGGTCCACGTCACTTTTGTGTTTGCGGTGGACGTGATTCATACGGTAAGTAAGCTTTCTTTTGACATAATTTTATTATGAAGACAAAAAGTATAATGCATATTAGGGTGACTGCTAATTAGTGACTAATAAGTGATTGTACTCATGATAACAAACAATTTTCCCAAAGAACCTAAGACAAAATGGCGTCTCGTGGCTATCAGTTACTATTCTATGAAGCTTATTTTTTACAATTGCTTTTTTTATACAGCTGTTATGTTATTGTGATGAAAAGGAATAAGTATAAAAAATGTTTCTTTGGGGTTCTGTGTACGGTAGTGTTGAAATTATTTAACGTGAGCCTTGACTGTACTTTTTCTATCTTTCTCCACTAACTCACTTGTTTCGAAGGATTGACTATATCATGTAGATGTACTTTTTCCGCTAGCTTGTTTTGAAGGATAGACTATAGACTTTTTATGTTTATGTGTACATTACGTACAAAAAAACAAAATTAAGTTTTTTTTTTCATCGGATATCATGTAGATGTACTTTTTCTACCAACATTAAGTTTCTACACAATTTTTGTTTATATTTCAGGTAAGAATGTATCGGAGAGATCGAATTTTGGCCTTGGCGTTGCCTAAACAAAATCAGGTGACAATGTCTACTCCACCAGAGACTGCACACAAATCTTTTCCACTAGAGACTGCAAACGAAACTGCTCCACCAGAGATTGCAAATGAACCACCTCCACCGGATACTGCACCCGAACCTTCTTCACCAGTGACTGCATACGAACTTTCTTCGTCAGAGCCTTCGAACGTGCCTTCTTTGCCAGATAACATTTTATTCATTGTGCCTGAGAGGGAAATACCACCTTTTCATAATACCCGTGGTGTTTCTCTAGTTTGTTATAAAACTATGCCATCAGATGATGAAGAAAATAATGAGTTCCCCAATGTTGATATTTATGAAGATTCTGATGACAGCGCTAGAGACCAAAATTACGAACCACCAACACAGAGAAAAAAAAGAAATATAATTTCGCCGATTCAGTTTTACAATCATCCCATGAAGAAACTGCTCCAAGGTCTGTCGTAGTGTTAGCCGATGTACATGAAGTACCCGTTGCTTCAACACAAGAGATTGATTTGCCTCGAGTTCACAAAACAGTGTTTCCAGAATCACCTAGTGATGAAATTGAAGTAGTGGAAGAACAAATTGAGGATGTACTGGAAAGTAATTCTAATACTGACGCGTTATCTGCAACAGAAGAAAACTACACAAAATCGGGTGCTCTTAGGAAGAGGCGAAAATTCAAAACACCATTATCACAGCGTGTGCTAGAGAAAAAACAGAGAGATAACGAAAAATTGAACCTTAAAGAGCCATGTACAGAAAAATGTCGCAAAAAGTGTACTACTAAGATTTCTCAGGAAGAGAGGAAAAATGTACATGATCAATTTGTTAATTTGAATTTTAAATCAAAAGGCCTATTTATAAAAGGATTAGTAGAACCGGAAAACGTGAAAACAAGGACTGTAAAAGAAGATTTGTCACCAAAGAGGAATATTTCATTCAAATATAAGTTTTATGTCAACAACGAAAAAATTTAAGTTTGTTAAACATATTTTTTAACAACACTTGGTTATCACCCACAGAATAATACACATCTGGATGAAGTACTCCAGAAACCAGTCGATGAACAGATGGACAAGAGAGGAAGTTATGAGCGTAAAAACTTTTTTGTTTTTAAAAAACTTTAGAGAAAGTTTTAAAATTAAACAGACTTATTTATGAATATTTTTAGTTTGATTTTAAACACTTATTAAACGTAAAACAGTGTTTTATTTCATTGGGATTACTGACTCATACATAGATGTTTCTAACGATTAATACAATAACTATTTCAGTTATTGTATTTATCGCTAGAAATTACCGGAATTATTTATGTAAGTGTTTACTTAGAACTGCAACAAGTAGGTTTGCTAGAGATAAATACAATAAGTATTGTAGTTATTGTATTTATGACTAGTGATGATGGGTTAATCATTTAAACATTTCTAATTATAAGCATTATTTCCACGATTTCAGCTCAAAAGCTTTACATTTTTCACATAATATGTATTTGAATTCATTCTTTATTCGTTTTCCTTTCATTTGGTACAAGTGTCATGTAGATATCTTCACTAGTTCATGAGATACAAGAAAAACAAAGTTCAAAACTTTGAACGCGTTTTTCTCGAAACCGTCAAAATCGAGTTATTGTATTCTTCGTTAGCGCGGCAGCATTGTAGATGCCATTAGAGAAAGTATTTTAATTTAATAGTAGTAGTAGAGTAATTCCGCAGATTTACTTTTACATACAAACATACAACCGTTACCTCTAATTATTATAAAGGTGAACAAAATATAATCAGTCCTAATAAACAAACAAAATATAAAAAATAATACTTACTCGAAATGTGGTAGTCGGCGTACAATTTTGTAAATGTATTTACGTAAAACAATCGAGCGGCTGCGAAACAAAGTAGTACGTGCTGACGCTGGGAGAGCCCGATCGGTAGTGACGCGATCGAGTTTGCGCGCTCACTAATATAGCTCAATTTGCTTGTAATTTACGAAATGAAGTTATTGTTTATTTATAAAATAAATTTTAGATTCTATTAAAAGGTTAACTTAAGATTATTGTGCAATTTTTAAATTTTCTTAAAAGTGTTTCTAAGGTATAGAAAAAAAGATTTATTTTTATTGTATAGATGTTTTCCAAGAATTCCGTTTTTTCAACACTTTTTTTCTGCCATATTTTCTATTCAAGTCAATAATGTTTTCAACGCATCTGATTGTTGACAATAAAATGATGGTAGTGATATTTTTTAAATGTTATAAATCTGTCGTAGTTTTGTGTAAAACGTAACCAAACATCACTCGCTCGTTACTTTTGCGAAAAAAGGGTTTTGAATATGGGTAATTACCATTAATACATACATTGTTTTTGAAAAATTCTCAAGCCATCTGAGAGAATAAGAACTTGACTTTTATCATCTAAAACAAGTAGGTTCAAATTCTTCTCACCTTTGTCACAAACGATGTTCAAAAAGATTTAATTTCATGCACGGCCTCTTAATACCCTCAACATAATTAATTTACAGAAAGTTTACTTTACTATTTTCGACACGTTCTTGTGCGGTGATGTAGATGGAGTACAGTTAGTAGGAATTTATAAATAATAAGAACTTACTCGTTGGCTCCAATCGTCGTTATGTATTTCTGCAGCCCTTAATATGGTCGCTTGTGTATCTGATCTTCTAACTTGAGAAACCGTAATTCTTTTGTCAGCGGAGTATTTTTGTTGCGAGTTAATAAACTCTTGATCCGCAGTTTCATTGCAAAAAATGCAGTTTCCAGGTACGTATGTTCTACTGGTGGGGTCATTTGGTTCTCTCCGTATCTGTTGAACCGCTTTACGCTTCTTGTGGGCTATGATACATTTTTCATTGATGTACCACATCATTCGGCACTTTCTATGTAATTGCAGTTCTTCTTTTCCTTGGAAAATAACATGCTTCCCGTCTTCTCGCTTATGGCTAGCGGTAATTAGTGTGTGTAGTGCCCGTAGTTTTACAGTCACTACGTCGGAATTTAGAAAAAGGTCACAAACCGCACATTTTTCACTCATTTTAAAGTAAATCGCTCGTGCTCAATGCTTTATAAACATTTATAAACCAACACAACACACAGAATGATTAAAAACAATATTCAAACGTGACGTGCAATGCAAACGCCAGGTAGAAAATTAAACAAGAATGAACAAGAGCGGTCAGTATACGGAGCTAGGTACCTACATCCCCGATCGGAGCTGGAGTGTTGCGATCGCACGCGCCGTACCTACGCGGCTCGGTAGCGAAAATAGTTATTTGCAATTTAAACAAAAGCCATAATATGCATTTGTTGAAACTTTTGTATGGTAGTAGAGTTTATTATTACTAATATGTAGGCGCAAACTTATAAACTTAAATTCAATATTTCGCTAATCGCAAAGTAAAAATACAATTACTTGTGATCCATATTACTTAGTTGTTAGAACTTTTGTTGTAAGGTATAACTAATCCCTTTTATGTGTATAAGAAATGATTTGAAAACTTAATTTTTTTATTGAATGAGTTAAGGGACATTTTCAGATTTCCATTGTTCCACAGTACCTATCTGTTAGCATTTTCACTAATAAATCCTTTAGATAGTACTTACAAAGAACCAGCATAGAATTTTCATTTAAATATTCTAATTTTGTTATAACACGAAATAATAGGAAATACCTGCTTATCTCCTATTGCATAACTCTAAACTGTTAGCATTTTTGTACATATCAATGAATTCACTAAACCTATCCACTCCGCGAAAATAAAAAACTTTGGAATTATCGAAGGGCATATTCTTCTGGCTACTGGACTATTTGGGATCAGCCCTCCTGATACTGTTATGCCATTCCTGGCGATTTTGCGTCATTTCTGACGTAAACCCATCAACACAATTATAATTGTGTATTCTCCATAGGTTCCAGACAAGTGACATTCGGTCAGCGGTAGCGTGGCGTAGGCGATTGTCAAACATATATTGATAAAATAATGCGGTCGAAATGTCACGTGATCAATCCCTTATATTTTGGCACTAGCTTTTTTCCTCGAGTTCGTTCGTGCATATTCCGTTCCCGTATAGCCTATAGCCTTCCTTATGAAAGAGGCTATCATACACAAGAAGGATTTTCTAAATCCGACTGGTAGTTTCAGAGATTAGCGGGTTCCAACAAACAAACTAACTCTTCAGCTTTTTTATAAGTATAGATAATGTGATAATGTATTTATTGTTTCACAAACTAGGTGATATACATGTTTAGTACAGATTTATGTGCAAGAATGAACAGATGATGTACTGCTGGTACTTAAAAAAGGAAACCCTGAGCTATAAGTACCAGCTGCCCTTAAGTGAAAAAGTGTAAGCAGTTCATGATATTCATGCTGACATGTTAGATGAGGTTGCCGAGACAATGATAATGCATTTAATTATTAAAATGGAAAACAAAACAAAGATAAGAATCGCTTGAACTAGTAGTAACTAAGATAGATTTAGACAATCGCTATTAAAACGGTACTTTGTCTAGAACCTCTTATTCAGGTAGTCGTTGGACGACCTCTGCGTCTTTTTGCTTCCTCAATGGCCAAGACATTTTTGACAGATTGCGACTGAGATTCGAATGCGATCGTTGCTTAAGAGCGTGTGCGCCGCATGTCACTTCATACAAACTTTCAAGTCCTTATTCTTCAAAATGAATGAACCGATTTTAACGAAACTTGGTATGCATACGCTAAATATCCAGGTCTAAATAGTTATCAGAAAACATTTTTGAAAAAGAGTTCAGGGGGAAGGATATAGTGATTTTTCACTTCACACTTTCTATAGAAAACTTAAAATCGCTCTGTCTCTCCCTCTGAAAACTTTTTCAAAAATGTTTTCTGATAACTATTTAGATCTGGATATCTAGCGTTTGCATACCAAGTTTCGTTAAAATCGGTTCATTCATTTTGAAGTATTATGATTTGAAAGTTTGTATGAAAAGCCGTACCGCGTAAACGCTCTTAAATATGAGTAGAACTGGCACTCTGGTCGTCAACACGTCGCATAACGTGACCAAACCAGAGCAGGCAGTTTAAAAAAAAAACAATAAAAATATAAAAAGAAAATTACAAGGCAACTAAAACGAATCTCTCTCCCCATTATTCAGAGAGCGCCGGGAGAAAAATTAAAAATTCCTCAGTTTTCATCCGAAGCCGCCTAACCCGTAACTTTGATACAGTTACAACTCTTTAATGTGTTGGCAAGAAAATAATGAATTATAAAAAGAAACCCAATATAATCTTCGGAAAAATATTCCAACAAAAATTGGAGTTTGCACCTTTTTGTGCGACTAAAGTAGAAAATTTTGTCATAATGAAATGCGAGATATAAACTACGAAGAGGGAGTGAAAGGGATCTATACTACGAAGTAACCACTATTTATTGTAAAAACTTATTCGAAGAACTATTCGTGGGATATGTTCTATTAACGATACTGATTGCATGGAAGTAAAAAAAACCCTGCCACCGAAGTAACCCTGTATATCGTCTACTATAGTATAAGAAACTTATTTCGTTAATAATTAACCGACTTCCAAAAAAGGTTGTCAATTCGATTGTTTTTTTTGTGTTTGTTACCTCATATCTCCGTCATTTATGAACCGATTTGAAAAAATCTTGTTTTATGTGAAAGGATATAAATTTTAAATTCCCATTTAAGGTCCCATTTAAATTTTATCAAAATCGGCCAAGCAATTTGGTTTTTAAATCCAAATAACTGGAAAAAGTATGTGGAAAAATCATCCATGTATACCTACGAAATTGCATATTTTTGCTTTCCTGTGACTTTCCAGTGGTGTTGTTAGGTGTGGGGTACCTACCACTAAAAAGTGAAAAATAAAAAACTTTTTCACAAAAAAAAACCGACTTCAAAAAAAACACTATAAAGTACAAAATAACTTTAATTTCGGAAGTCGGTGTCAATTAACTAAGAAGCAGCCAAACACCGACTACCGAAATTATAGTTATTTTGTAGGTACATTGTAGTGTTTTTTTTGAAGTCGGTTTTTTTTGTTATTTAATTTTTTTTTGACTTTCAGGATGTTAGAACTTAAGCAACGATGTATACAAAAATTTCTTCCATACCAGGTTGCCTGGAAGAGATCGCGGAATGCGATAAGGCCGCCAATTGTATATTTTTTAAGTTTAAGGTTTTCTTTATGTGTCTATATTTTGGTGTACAATAAAGTATACATAAATAAACAAAAAGAAAAAAAAATTATCAATATTAAATAATTAAAATAACTTTTACCTCGGCAGTTGGAGTTTCTGTTTTTTTTTCTCATCGTTTTATTACAGTTCTGGATCGCAACAATATCGAAGGACAAAAATATGTGTCATCGTGAGTTTCGCAATCGAGGGACAGACGCAGCTGTGAATAAATATTTTTAATTGAGAACCACACGGCATAAATACAGTGTCCAAGTCCCAAGTTATATTTTTAATTTGTTCCCCACTCCCTGCCAGAGTTCGCTACAACTCTTCAATAACAGTAAAAATAAATTTAATTTGGAAAACGTTTGCGGAACATTGTACCGATAAAAATAATGACATCGGTGTTAAATAAATAAAAGCTGAACGATGAAAGAGGTTAATCTGTGTGTTACCACGATCTACTTCTAACTAACACTTAAGGTTCGTCTACACGGGCAATGAAAATTGATCAATTATAAGGAACACACTTGGACTGTGACGTCACAAAATATCAAACAATTTAAGCGTCATTTTCGTGAAATGTTTTGTAATGACAATATTGAGTCATATGGAGAAACTCCAAGAAACTGGGCAATACTTTCATACATGAGCAACTTAGTTGAAAAGAAAAACAACAGACTGCGCAATTACCGAATTTCCTCCGTGGAACTACGTCTCACTTTCTCCACGGAAGCGAGACGTGCTGTCCGATGTCACAAACCCGGCCCGGGTCGACAGCGCGTTGTGTTCCACGCGCGCCTCAAAGAGATGTCAGCATAGTAGACGGGGCCCGTTAGGGCCAGAACCTGCCAGGGTTGCGGAATTTGTTCGACAGAGTCACCGCGGCCCTGGAACGCAAAGGACACTAGGAGGAACACGAATGGCTTTTAGTCAGTTAGAGTCTGACACTCCCTTTCGCTCGACCCACAGCGGAAGAAGTCATTTGATGATTTCCCACCTTTATAAAAAGCTATGCCGCAGAATAAATACTGACCATCAAAAACCACGAATGCTCATGGACAGTTTTTAAATTAAAAACGCGTTGAACCCAACTTTAATGCTGAACAAGTTTGCAGACCAGAGTAGAGTTTGAAAAATACTGAACTTTAAATTCTTTATTCATTGACCGGTCATCAAAAACCAATCAGCATTAATTAGCGTTATTATTATTTATTTATTTGTAAGTATGTATATTCTTTCAGAAACAAAATTCTACGTAAATCTTCATTTTTTTGTTGTACACCTACGACAATGTAGTCTTTTTAACCCAAAGGTTGACTGGTAGAGAATGCCTTGTTGCATTGAGTCCGCCCATGTACCACTATTGTACATAAAGTTTAAATAAATAAAGAAATCAGCCTAGCCTTTTACCAACTGTGTTGGGGTCAACTTCCATTATAACCAGATCAAGATGAAGACCAGTATTTTACATAGAGCAACTAGATCACCACAATCCAATTACTGGGTAATACGATCCCCTCGCAAGACTAGTGTCAGAGTTTCTGGGCTTTTGACTACCCTGAAGTAACGTCTATTATTATTTTTTTCTTTTTTTTTCTTTCCTTTTTTTAAAAAACGTTGCCCCACACTAGGAATTTCTCCTGTAACGTGTGTGAGTTTACAAACATACAATCTCACATACACAAACAGCCAGACCCGAAACAACTATCTGCAGGCCATACAAATATTTGTTCCGTGCGGGAATCGAACCCGCGACACGCAGCGCAGCAGCCAATCGCTCAACCACAGCGCCAACCGTGTCGACAATAAAAAAAATGTTCATATGATAGCTGGGAGCAACTGCCTTCAGTAAGGCGTAACTCAAAAGATTTAACAGTCAACGTACAACAATATCAATAATAGCTCCGCCATCTTAATATACATAATAACACAGTCAAGAACACTTGCTACAATTAAACTTTTCGCATTTGAGTACAGGTCAGCATGGCCCGTTTAATGAACAAACTTCAGGAATCTTGTACGTTGGCGTCGATTCAAGTTAAGAGCTCCTATTTCGTGACGCTAAAGCCCCGTTGTCATTGGAGACGAGTCATAGCCGAAACGCAAGTTATAGTCGAAAATAATCCAAGTATAAAAGTGTCCTATGTTCTGATCCAAAACATGGTCTAACTGCGTGCCAGTTCCATCCAAATGAAGAACAAAAGAAAGAACAAGGTTTTGTTTGCGCCAAGTACCTATGACGACGTAAAGAAGAAACCAATATAGTAATGTATACAGATCGGGAATATATGCGTCACATCTGCGCAAAACAGCCATCACTCAGCCTAAGGCTGGGACTCGTGTGCACGACAGAGCCGCAGCGCTGGTTTTTAGCGAAAGCTGGCTTCGAGTGGATGACTACATCATCAAGAAATCCGTTCAGCCGTTAAGTAAACGCAAGAAAACCAACTTATAGACAAACAGAGAACAAAGGTGATGCTTATTTAAAAAGACATTTCTTCCAGCAGACCTGCGACAGAAGCGTTATAAGATTAGAAACAAAGACACATTGTGTAAAGAGATAAAGAAAGAAAACACAGATTTGAACAGAAATTAAATTAGAACAGAGAAAAAGGAAGAAAACCAGTCGTGAGAAATACACTGGATTCTGAACCTAACAGTAAAGCAAATAAAAACCAGTTTTTCAAAAAGTACTTTGTTACTTTACGCCCAATCTCTATTGCCATCTTAACATGGAATCTGCGCCATCAAGTTACACAAACTCATTTGGGCATCGCTATTCGGAATTAGAGGGGCCCTGAGTGAACCTAGTTCACACATTCGACATGGAATACGCTTGATTTCACTACAATTAATCGATTCGAGAATCATTTATAGGCACAGCGTGGTTTAGCAACCTGAGTAGAGTTTCTTGCCGGTTCTTCTCCATAGGAAACGACCAATTCGAAACATCCAGTAGTTTCTTACGTGTGATTAGTGCCCATGTAGCCCTATGTGAAATAAAATAGTTTCAGTTTTGAATTCTTTAGATTTTGTGTTCTAATATAGATTTCGGGTTTTCTTGGGCTAAGATCTTCAGGTTCTCTTTTTGATTTAACAACGAACGATATAATTTTGTATGATATAATTTTCATTTATTGTTATAACAACTTAGAAGAAAAAGGACGTAATTACACAAAACTAAGTAATCAATTTCAGAATTTGAGGTAATGGTCCCTTTTTCTTATGACGGCAGAGTAAGATGTGGCATTTGGAAATGCCACAAATCGAATTACCACTAATTTTATCGAATAATACCTACATTCGCCTTAAATTACAGTCGTGACCAAGGAAAGTTGACGAAGCCCCTGCAGGGTTTAAAGGAACCTAACATGAATGGGATCCGGGGAGCTAAGTTCGCTCACTTCACTCGCTCGCTCCAGCTTCCGCTGTCCCATTCGAACCTAACCTATCTGTGTCGGGGTGCCCTAAGCTCCCGAGCTGGCGCGGTCACTCTTTGTTCAGCAGTTAGATTAAATGTCAATTATACAAGATGAAAATTACATCAAAAGAACGTTATATTAAGTTAAAATATACTAAACGAACGTTGGAGAAACTGTTGTCATAACATAGGTTGTTATATGTACTGAAAGTTATACTAAATAAGAATATACTAAACAAACGTTAGAGAAAATGTTGTCATAATATCATCATTATCATCATATCAGCCGAAAGACGTCCATTTTGGGGGACATAGGCCCCCAAAATGGAGAGGGGGTTTGCCATAATCGCCACGCTTAGCAGGCGGGTTGGCGATCGCAGTGTAGCTGTCGTAACATAGGTTGTATATGTCTGAACGTTACAATGAAAAGTAAAGTTTTGTTAGATGAAGTAAACGGTATGTCATTTGAAAATAGAGCAAATGTTCTTATAGTAAAGGAGCGGCATCCATTAATATCTACCTGAATTAATACTTATTTGAAAGACATTACTAAAATAGAACAATTTGTAAAAAAAGTTTGCTGGAAAAATAGAGAAATTACAGGCTATTGAAGTTAATTTTCTATCCTTATCACACAAAACATCATATTTTTTACTGGATGGCGTGACTTGCAAGAGACGTCACACGCAATTGTGCATCTTATACTTAGCAGCTTAGCAAAATTTGGTTTCTAACCAAAATCTTGCTCTTCGATAAGATACGATGCCTTGAATACGAAGCCAATTAACCCATATTTTCTTAAATGATTCTAGGAGAGAATACAAAAACGAACACGCATACTGAATTATGGTACAGATACAGTCTTCCGGATTCCAACGCAATCGGTTAAAAAAACATAACAAAATCACGCTACATAGATAATGGCACATTACTAACCCACTCAGGAGGTTGCATAGCCTCGGATAACAGTTGATTTAGGCCAAAAATGATTTTAAAAAGGTATTTAAGCTATGTATGCGAGTGTGTGGGGCCACAGCGCAGGAAACGGAAGGCATAAAGTGTGCTGAGCGCGCGATAGCACTGGTAATGCGATGATGGCGACTAGATGCGAATGCCGACATTAAAATATTCGGAGCAACACCGATAACAGTTTTGGGGACGAGGTTTCACCTACAGTGCCCGAAAAACGAGTGGTAGGTATGTTTGGTGATTTATAGCGTATTTGATCCGTAATCGAATTCAGTATGTATAACCATTTGCTTGATTAACCATTGCCAACTAGTTTTATCGCGTTATGAGCGTGCACGTGGAGATTGATTTTCTCTCAAAAATTTCTCTCTTTAACTTTAAACTCTGAATCGAAAATTTTCTGAACTATCATTTTAGTCCTAGTTATACTGCGTATGCTTACCAAGTTTAATTAAAATCGGTTCATTAATTTCCAAGAATAGGGACTTGAAAAGTATGAAATACTGGCGTCAACGTTCTTAAGCTGTTGGTTTAGTTTGTCATTGTCAGATCTTTGACAGTCATTACGGATAGTCAGAAGCTTGAAGGATGACTACTAGTATTTCTAGTATCCTGATACCCCAGATAATAGTCTCAGCTGTGGTCGCTCAAAGTCGCAAAATACTCGTATTAAATTCAGTTGCATCTGCCGGTCGATTCTGTCGACATCTCACGGTGTACACTAGGCGGAGTGAACGACAAGTAACCTGTCATTTCATCTTATTTGTATGGTTTGACAACTCATTCGTCGTGCACCTCGCCCGAGTGTTCACTCCGACATGTTTACAGAATCGACCGGCTGGTTAGATTGGAAGCCGACCTTCGACAGCTTTTCGAGGCACTGAGTTATCTCGGTATGTAATGCTGGTCATCTGTCTGCGGACTTACTTCAAGTAAAGTTTAGTCCAACTTAAGTTGGTTAGTCTTTATAAATTAAATTTATAAAACCCTCTTGCGCCCCCCTACGTGACCATGGTAAACGACTTCCCGCTCTGGGCGAAGCGGAAGAGAGTTTCGGACTCTCACTGACTAAAACCCACCCGTGTTCCTTCAAATGCCCTTTAAATTCCAGTGCCGTGGTAACTCTTTCAAAAACCTCTGCAACCCTGGCAGGCACTGGCCCTACCGTCCGTCCATTAGTCTGGCGTGCTCTTTGAGACGCGCGTGGAGCACAACGCGCCATTGACTGGGGCTTAACAAAACTCTTGCTTCATTTAGTACTAAGATTTGAACTTGCGCCGCTTCGTTAAAATTTCTTACCGTTAATCACTCGACCACGAGGGCTCTTTGTGGTTGAGGCTTCCTAATGCATTTTGCCCCATGAATACCAACGTCAGGGCAAAAACCTGTTACAGTATAACGCAAAAGCGTTCGCAGCCACGCAGCCCAGCGGCGCTCGAACGACTCACGCTTTAACACGCCATGGTAGGGCCGCAGGACTATTTTACTTTATACTGTAATGAATAATGATCATATACCTACTCAAAATAGACGGGTAGCATTTGAACTGCACGCCAGGTGCATAGTTGCAGTTATTGTTGTTGATTCAATTAGCATAACTGCGTCGAAATAACGTCAGTCCGCTTGCAGTTCTGTACCATTTGGTTGGCGTATGAAGAACTGCACAGTCGGTTGGAAGTTTCGAACACTTTACACAGTGTCTTTATTACGAAGAAATAAAACTTAATAAAACTTAAACTGCTATTTTGTAGCCGGCATGCCAATTAAACGCATCCCGTCTATTTTGAGCCTTAATCGTGTAGAAACAGCATCGGTGTATCAGGTAAACTAAACCTATAGGCTCGTCCCCATTGGGACTTCATGTAACTCAACACTGCTGCACCATCTACCCGTCTCTTCAGAACATTAAGCATTTTCTCACACATGTTTTTATAAACCACACCACTTTCTTTACCTAAGGGTCAAATTCATCCCTGTCTAAAACATTTCGGGCGCTTTTGTGATGAACATTGTAGGTAACTAACGTCAATGGACAACTTGAACTATGAAAACCGCCTTTATTTCTTCGTAATAAAGACACTGTGTAAGGACGTTGGACTAAGTAGTTTTAACATGACACTGCTAGCGCCATCTCTGTTCCCAGTGTCGAACTACAATAAGTTGCAAGTGTATGTAACTACAATACACTAAACTATGTAGATGACGCTATTCGAATGAAAATGGCCCAGCATTTTCATTCGAATAGCGCCATCTAGTTTTTGGAACGTATTTTTAATTTCTGTTAAATATTTCTGAGCAGTTCGGTTAAACACTACACTCTCATTGAAACCCCAGCAATCCCCACGAACTGTAGGTACCCACAATAATACCGCTTTATGTACTTATTTTTGGAACATCAAAGTCATTCCTTGCAAAGTTTAAATTCTAATCTATTACGTCATTCTTTGCAACACTAGATTCTTAAGACGTTTTAAATAGAATTAGGGTTCACTAATGTCATTCCATTTTTGGTAAACATTAGTGAACTCTACAAATTTCTCAGAGATAGCACAAAAAGATCATTTTAATTAAAATACTAATCACTTTACAAAATAATTAAATTCCATAAACTAGATGGCGCTATTCGAATGAAAATGGTGGGTCATTTTCATTCAAATAGCGCCATGTAGTTCTTGAAATTTATTTATTGTTTCTGTTAAATATTTCTCAACAGTTCGGTTAACTATTACACTCTCATACATTGTCCATATTATCCTACAATGTAAGTACCTACTTATTTTTGGAACATCAAACTTCAAAGTACTTATATTATATCATTCCTTGCAAAGTTCAAAGCCAAATTAAGATCAAGAGCATCTTCAAGATCAAGGTCAAACACTTCAAGGTCAAAATTTGTTAAAAATCGTGAAATATTGCCCATTATCAAACTCCAACGTCTAAAATATCTTCAAGGTCAAGATCAAACATCTCAAAAACAATTTAGAAAAATAAAAATTGCTTCTACCATGCAAATTTCACTTCAAGTTCAAGGTCACAGACCAATCTCAAAATTTTTAAGGAGCAGTCCACGGTCCATTTCTGTGTGGTTTAAAAAAAATAACCACAAAGGGGATGGCGGGGTCTGTGTTCGCTCGCTCACTAGACCCTGCCATCCCCTTCTAACCTAACCTATCCGAGTCGGGATGCTCCCAGATCCAGAGCTCGCTCAGCTCGCTCTTGCATTCTGAGATTCTTAATATAGGTGTGTAATTAAATTAGAAGTACGATATTGTATGTTAGTAGGTACTTAACTATTGAAACTTTAGGATTTTTTTCTCGAAAACTATGAGGTTTCGCGTTATGAAACTTTGTGATAGTGTTCTACAAGATGAATACTCCACGTGATGAAGCTCCAAACCGTTTGATTGTAATACAAAGTTGAGCCATGTTGTACCTATTTTCCAATTTGTATGGAAACTTTAGAAATTAAACATAATACATCTCGTTAACCGTGAGTTTCCGCAACTGGAAAATTTGTTAAAAGCTTTCTATTTATGATTACTATCTATAAAAAAATATGAACTTCCAAATCAACGGCCCATAATGGAAAGTTTATCCAGCAAAAACACTACAACGTAGGTACTAAATAATTTTTATTTCGGAAGTTGGTGTTTTTTGGTTATTTCTTCGTATTTTACACCATTTTTTCCAGCCATTTAGATTTAAAAACCACACAACTGAACCGATTTTGAAAATTTTCAATGGGTCCAATTGAGATCCTGTCACATTTAACAAGATTTTTTTAAATCGGTTCATAAATGACGGAGATATAAGGCAACAAACAAAAAAAACTAAATAAATAATCGAATTGAGAACCCCTTCCTCTTTTTAATTCGGCCAAAAACGTTGCCCATCTCTACAGCATATATACGTAGGTACTAACTTCGGGCGAGTGATTTATAGCATAAGTAAACTTGTCTACACCCCTATCAGTGTAGCACGAAATATGACCAAGTCATTTTTGGGTCAAGTTAATGTGTAGCATTAACTTGACCCAAAAAATGGACAGTTAAACTGTTAATTATTGGTTTTTTTTCAGCCTTCATGAGGAAACACACATTAAATTTCAATAAATTCGTTATTATTTGCACAAAACGTGGTAGGTTGGTACTTACATAGAGTTGTTACAATAAGAATTTAAGTGATCAATGCGTTAGTTACAAAACAGTATTAGGTATTGACCTATTTACCCGAGAGTTCTTTGAACAAATTATATATATTTAAATAAGCAAATTACTACCACTAAATATAAGCATACATTACAGTCTTTGAATGTCAAGAATTCAACATCTATATCGAAAACGTTCCGTTGAAAATTATTTCCCAAAAAGAGTTAAATACGCCAAAAATCCAGTGTCCATACCATAGAGACGGGAAGCCGCCATTTTGCTCGGAAACGGAAGTTATAAACCATCCGGCCGCGTTCGATAAGCTCTAATGTCATGCCACTTTACAACTATGCAAATTTTAATGCTGGCAACACGCGTTATCATGCTGAATTTTATGGCAATGAAAAACCACAAGCGTTTGCATCCTGATGACGGGGTTAGAGAAATTCTATAAGAATTAGATATAAGTCATCAAATGACTTCTCGCTTCAAATTACTCCACAGAGTACATTATATATATGTTATAGAGTATTCAGCTGACGGCTGACCTCAACGTCATGCGCCATCTGGTGGCTAACGATAGAACTAGTTGAATATAGGCACTAACTAAGGCTCGACCGAGATCTCGGTCTCGGCATTCTCGGCTACAAATCCAACCGAGAAATTTGTCTCGGTTAGTTATAGCCGAGATTCTCGGTCATGGCCGAGATTGTAACTTTGTTCGGATCGGCATTCAAATTATGCCGCGCGCGGCCACGCGCCGCAGCGCGAAGTCGATTGGTGTAAGTGCGTGTGAGAGAGCTGAATTGTGATTGGTTGAAGTCTCGGTTGCCGAACTGCGGCCGCGCCGACCACCTTCGCTCCGTTCGTACAGTATTCGAAATAATAATTTGTTGTTTATGTTTACATACAATAGTAACATGATGGAAGTTTGTTAAGGCGAGCCTGACTTGAGCGCGTAGGCATCTAACGCTTACCCCAGGCCCCGCAAGGAGTAGCAATACGTAATAAGTTACGATGCGCGGGAGACGCGCGCACCAAGCGCACCGCTCGCTCATGAGTTCACGGACTCGGGTAGGTACTAAGTTCCGTCACAGGATAAAGTAATGCAGTAGATCAACTTAAATTGATTAGTATAAGTTTATTTTGTTTTATTTTTCTATTAAGTATTTTTTAAGGTTATAGATGGATTAAGTACGTATTGTACAAACTTGAATCCAATTACTAATCATTAAAAATCAGTAATAATACTTATTTATTTTAGAGTATATGGTGGATTTAAAATCTGACTGACACGAAAATTATGAATACGAGTACGATACAAAAATACGCGTCGCGCGCTATTTGGCTTTGGTGCGATACCTTCGTAAAAATCAAGTAGTAGGTAGGCACACTTACTTTAGGAAAATTATGTTACAATTCTTGAATATTATAATTCAAGAAAGCTTAGAAGTATAAATGGTTTGGAATTTGCCTAGATGCTATTAAAAAAAAACAAAAACGTTTTTATATTTTTTAATCAAATAGTTAACATAATAAAAGTTACCAATGCAACTGGCTAAAATTCGTTGAACTGTAGCTGTCTCGGTTTGCATGGACCTAGCTGAGTAGATTGACACGGAATATGGTCCTTGGATTTGCTTGGACCTGGCTGCACAGGCTTATCATTAACATTTTCTTTGTTTTCTTTCAATATTATGTCTCGTATTGGCATACCGCGATTTTGGCGCGGATCCACAATCTCTGGCAATATACATTTCAAATAAAAATCTATAATTTTTTTCTCCATATGCACCCGCCAAAATTCGTCATCTCTTGAAATATTTTCTACTACTAGTTTTCACCGAACCATATTCCAAAAATGCATTGGTTCCTTTCTGTTACATGAAGTTGACCCTGCACTTGGTAATACCAATTACTTTTTTTGTTTATAACCCTGGTATGTTTTATTCTATCGAATTTAAATATATATATTTTACTTTCTTCAATAGCAGCATTTCCCTTTTCTAAATGCCGTTATTGGACATTTAATTTCAACAATGGTGTCGTTCCCAACTATACCGTCGGGGGTAACCCCAATAAATGAGTATTATTTTGGAGACAAGTCACGCCCTTTCGCATGCTCTATTGCCCTGTAACGCAAATTTTGATTTTGATTTGTTGGTAATTAACAAGTAAAATTTTAAAAACTTACAAAATATCCCTGTTCAATAAAGATAACGGAGCTACAGTGCCAAAGACAGATACACAGGCACACAGACGCACGTACACAGAAACATAGATAGCAAACCGTTATAAATAAATAGGATAGAATTGTAATATGGTGTGTGTTTAATTTCTTTATGTATTTTATGGTGTTACAATAATGATAATGAGATACTACTTTATTCAAATCTATACTAAATAATATTATAAAGTGGAATTGCACTAAGTGCGCTGTGGTAATAGCTAATTATACGTAAGTACCATGTACAACAAAGATATTGTTTTTCATTCGATCTAAAAAAAAGTCCGCGACGTTACACCTATATCTATCTCTTATAAATATGCCACACTGAGGCATTTTATGTCAAATAATTTATTTAAAAATTAAAGGTGGTTTTTCAGCATTAATATTAGGCAGGCATATTAATCCTTACTAGCGAAAGTTACTTCATCATCAAGATAATTTTATGAAGATAAACTTTGTCTTTTACAGCATGTTATTTGAACTCACCGTTTAGGAGATAATGTAAAATTAAAATAATTCAACAATATTATTAAATCGAACGGGCGGTGCGCGAGACGCGGCCACCAAACGAGAACGCGTCGAGCCTGCGTGACTGCGTGCGACGCGGTGCAAGAAATTCTTTTTTGTATTATGATTATGAATTTATGATAGTTGTTACATTCATGGGGAAGGCTGTACGGCTATACGGGAACGGGAATTCCTACGGGAATGAAGAGTTCCGTTACCTGTCTCCGAAGTTATTCATCAGATCTTCACCAAATTGAAATGGGATCAGTCCGGGAAGATACACTTCCAAAAAAAATAGAATCATCAAAATCGATTGACAATTGGCGAAAATATCGCTGAGCAAACATACAACAAAAAAAAACAGTCGATTTGAGAACCTCTTCTTTTTTGGAAGTCGGTTAATAATATACAATACAATAGTCAATTAAAAACAGTTCAGTGTATGTAATTTATAATTTCTATACATTTTTCCTCTTGCCAATAAACACCGATAAAGTAACGCATTGGATTGGAAAAACTATCCAAACTGACCACATAGTTTTTTGTATGTCTTGTCACAACTAGATACATTGTTAGTAATTAGTAAGAGGATGGACTCTAGTGTACAGCGCATAAATGAGCTGGTCCGGTAGCCTAAACGTTACCAAAAGTATGTTATTATAATATTTTCATAGGAAATGGTCATACTGTAACACTTTTACACTATGGCACGCGACTCACGAGTGCGCTGCGCGTATTGTTTGGCATAGACGAGACCTACACAAACGTTGCGGACACCATAAATATTATTATTTGTTGTGTTGTGGTGGCTGTGAGTAGGTACCCACCTAGCGTATAACTACACTTATATTTCTTCTCTACATGAACACCACAACATTATTGCACCGATATTCAACTCTCATGTAGGAAATACGAGCTATTATTTTTGCATTTGTTTAGGAGTAAGATAAGTGAAAACGGACATTTCTAATAAATAACAAATATTATAAGACTTATACAAACTCTCCGAAACCATCAAGACTAACGTAGCGGGGTGAACTACCTATTTGACATTTGAAAACAGTAAATCATTGTATCATGTGCGCGCGAGGTGGCTTTATGCACTCTGAAATAGGGTTCAAATTCAATTGTTTTACATACTCGATGCGGTTGGTAAATCTATTCCGCGCGAAAACTAAACCACTAAAGCGCACGTCTTTATGCGTACTGAAATAAGGTTTAAATTAAACTGTTTACACACATGTTTGCGGTGTGGAAATTTATCTGTTTCATGTCGGTACTTACCTAGTTAGTAAAGTAAATTATGTATATACCTATATACCTTTTTGTTTATTCAGCCAAAGTTTATAAAAAAAAGTAGTCACCGCTGCAACGAAGAGCCGTGACAACTTTTTTTTCCCCCATTTTTTTTTACAAAATTATAGCTACATCTAATAAAAACTAACTATATTACAACTGTTTGAACACTAAATTGTATACAAGTATTATTATTTAACCACTCGACACGTGAAAATTCCAAAATAAAAAATAAATCTTACGTAAATAAACATAAACATTAAATTCGCGGCACACTGGTGTGCCGGCAGTGCTAGAGCGGTAATCAATTTAGGCTTAGCCAGTAACAGAACTTAGCGGGGGTGGCGGGATCGCAAAAATTTGGCACACGTCCGACCTCCAACACGTTCCGCTCGGGACTAAATGACACGGGGCGCGCTCATGAAACGACAAAATCACTTGATTTTGGAATTAGTGGGATACGTATTTTCATATTTCACATTATGACGGCCGATTTATATCACATTTTTTACGACCTTTATTGTGGTATAAGTTTTATTACTCAAAACCTTATATAACTCAAATGAAATGATAATTACATCTTGATTTTGACTTGTCTTTGCGATTTAATTGGATGCAGTAAAGTGCAAGTAATCGTGTATCGCACGGCCGAAATCGCAAGATCGAAGTGTGAAATATGTAATATATTTTTTTCAAAATTTAAATCCGTGTTGTTTACGAATAAAACACAATTTTACACAATGCAAAACAACGTTTTTCCAGAAAACCTGGCCTTAATGCAGTAAATTAAAATAATTTCTTTTTTAAGGGTTCGAGACTCTAACTCTTAATGAAAACGTAGGATCAGGTTCTCGTGAGACGACTTGGGCATCTTCAACTAAGTAACTCGTCAAACATGACTGCAACAAATCAATTCAACTTATGGGCAGCTCATGATTCCATAGAGTTGGAAGACGAGCCAATGACCAATAGCCGCGTACTGACTGAGCGAGCAGCCTCGTGAGGCAGCTGCGTGAGGCAAATCCTCGGTCGGTCAAGACGAGCCTCGCCCGAGGCAAACACACGCGCTGCCTCGCCCGAGCGTGCCGCGGCCCGAGCCAAACATTGTCGGTTTTTGTCCATGCTCTAAAGCGCCTCAGTAACTTTGCCGCGCGCACTCAAGACGGTTGTGTTTTGCCTCGCTTCTTCGAAGAACACCATGAATAAAGAACAGTGTCTCAAATTAATACAATTTTATGGCGAATATAGACTACTTTGGGATGCGCTATGTCCTGATTATACCAACAGGGGACTAAGAGAAGATGAGTGGAGAAACATAAACCGGGAAATGAACATTCCAATAACTGACTTAAAAAAAAAGATGGAGTCTTTGTTAGGATCCTATAGGCGGGAAAGGTCACGTGAAAAGAAAAGCCGTATCACAGGATCAGGTATATTTATGTTTATTTTTATGTTAATGCCTTTAATTTAAACTACACTTCAGTGTATTTAGCCGGCCACACTTTGGATCGTAGACAGAGAAAACTATAGACTATAAACATACACTTATATTGAAAAATAAAAACATTAATGTTATTACAGGTCGTGGTGACATATATAAATCACATTGGTACGCCTATGAAGCTTTCAGCTTCCTGGGCGATAGAAACCACCCAGGAAATACGCAAGATTCTTTACATGAAGAAGTGAGTATTTACTGATAATTATTCTGCCAAGCAATTGCTCCATTTGTAATAAAATGTCGCCCTAAATGTGAACGTATTTCTTTTATATCTGTTGGCCCTCGCCGTGGAATAGCTTGAATAGGTAGCATTGATGACATTCCTGTATCCTGCCGCCATCGCCCGTGTATTATTGTTCCTTCAGCTTCGGCATCGAATGATCCCGGGGGAGTGAACCTTTGAGAGGACTCTTGATCTCTTCGCAAGTAGTTATATAAGTATATAGTAGTTAACACGACTTTTGTAGCTATTTCTGGTTCCAATAGGATGGGCTTCCTCAATACTCTGAACACAGAACTTAAAATTCCAAACGCATTCTCCACAACTCTCCTTGCTCTGGACAGTCGGTAATTAAAGATCCTTTCCATTGAACCTCGATCTGGAGTACCTTCATAAGGTTTCATTGTGTACTCATTCAATGCAAAAGCTTTATCGCCTAGAATAAAATATGGCACTGCAGTTGCATAAGGCGTTTGTAAGATTTCTGGCGGAGGAATATTAAGTTCCCTTCTTTCGAGTTTTTTATATAAATAGGTATTTTTAAACACACCGCCATCTGATATACGACCTTTGCTACCAACATCTACGTACAGGAATTTATAATTGGCGTCAACTAAAGCAAACAGAACTATACTGGGAAACAATTTGTAACAATCGTAATCATTGCCACTATTTATAGGCGACTGTAATATAACATGTTTCCCATCCATTGCTGCAATGGCATGAGGAAAATTCCATTTTGTCTCAAATTCTCTTGCTGTAGTAAGCCACTCTTCTTCGGATGATGGTATCTGTAAATAAAATTATGATTTTTCACTTTACAGAATGTAAGTCAAAGTGAAACTCAAAATGATGGAATTCAAAGTGAAACTCAAAATGATGGCAGTCAAAGTGAAACTCAAAATGGTGGCAGTCAAAGTCAAGTAGACAATGAAAATACAGTTGAAGAAACCAGAAATGAAAATACGAGAGCAAAGAAGAGAACTAAAAGAACTGAGCCAGATGATTTAACTAATAATGCTATATCAGAAGCCTTAACACTTTTACAACAGTGTGCAAGTGATAGTAATGCTTCGGAAAAACATGATTCCTACGATGTTTATGGGCAACACGTCGCAAATGAGTTGCGAACATATGATGCTTTTACTTTAGCAAATGTAAAGCATGCTATAAATAAAATTATTTTCGAAGCGGATATGGGAGCATACCAATCATACACTGGTTATTATACTCAATCATACAGTGGACTAACTAGTTCCAATTATACGTCTTGTCCTTCTTCCTCATCAATACCTCCTACCTCACCGATGCCTCCTATCTCACCGATGCCTCCTACCTCACCGATGCCTCCTACCTCACCGATGCCTCCTACCTCACCGATGCCTCCTACCTCACCGATGCCTCCTACCTCACCGATGCCTCCTATCTCACTGATGCCTCCCCCTCCTCCGCCTCCACGTCCTCATTGTTAAATAATTGTTTAATTAAGTGTTTTCATGTCAACTGTCTCTTTGTCTATTTCTGTCCTGTTTTTGTAATAATTAATAAAAAAACGTACGAAAACTGAAATAAAATAATTTTATTTTACCTTAACATAATCCTTTAGCACCCCGATTAACGCATCACAAACTTCAGGAACGATTACTGATATTCTTTGTTTTGATATACGAAACAGATACTGCAAACTGGTATAAGAATCTCCCGTGGCCAAAAATCTTAACGTAACCAAAAATCTTTCCTTCGCGGTTATTGCTTCTCGAAAATTTGTGTCCTTCTTGCTTATTTTGGCGTTTATAAGAGAGTACAAATTTTCAAATTCAATTTTATTCATTCTAGTGAAATTGCTTTCTGCATCATCAAAGCACAACTCTTCAAATAATCTGTTTCCAGCTTGTAATCTGTTTTTGTATATCGTTTTTATCCAAAAACGTTTAGGTTTTTTTCTTTTCTTCTTTTGTACAAGTTGATGAATTAGTATAAAGGCAGTGGTGGCGATAGCCTTCCGAACGCACGGCTTCATGACAACCTTGAGCACAACTGAATATGCGCTACGCTCGCGTGGTCTCTGTTCGACTTGTGAGTCACCACTGAGCGTTCGAGACGTTCGACTAATGGCTCAGCCTCGCTCCGGCTCGGCTTTGCCGCGCGCGGCAGCCTCATGCATATTTAAATACAGACCGAGGCTGCCTCGCACGGCAAACGTTGCGAAGCAAACGTCCGAGGCAGCCTCACGAGGCTGCTCGCTCAGTCAGTACCTACGCGGCTAATGACGAATACAGTTCAAGTTCTGTGATCCAAATAGCGCTAGAAAGTTTTCTTAAAGAGCCAAGACTGCAAAGAAATGCAAATATTTTTGAGTATTGGTTTTCGTCACCTTATAAGGTGCTTAGGCCTGCAGCAAATAAGTTTTTATCTGCGCCGCCTACTAGCGTAGGAAGTGATCAACTATTTAGCAAAGCTGGACAATTGAATGACGAGAGGCGCCACTCTTTGAAAGGCGAAAATGCCGAGAAATTGCTTTTTTATGTTATAATATAATGTTATTTAACTTTGATTATTAATAAATTAAATAGTTAGTGCTGTATTAAAAAGTTTTTTTTTTTTCACGCTTAGTCTATTCTCGGTCTCGGCTCTCAGTCTCGGCCGAGATATTATTATATTCTCGGTCTCGGCCGAGAACGAAAAACCCATCTCGGTCGAGCCTTAGTACTAACGCTACGCGACGCGACTATAGCTATGTAATACATAGGTATGTAGATAGAACGCGTTTTGGTAGTTCCTTTTTGTTTCTTCATTTTTTTGTTTAATTAGTCGTTAAAATTAAACACAAAATCTAAAATTACAATGCTTTATTCACAACACTAACATACTTACAACCATTTATAGCAAAATAAGAGCGGATAATAATTATTATAGAAAATATCACCAGAAAATCAATGCAATTACCTAATTACAAAATAAGTAATTTTGAGCACGACAGAAAAATTACAAAAAGAAAAACTGTTTATTATGAATTTATAACCATGATTTTTAAATAATTTGGAGGAAATTATTACACTTGTAAAAAAGGCAACATTAATTTCTTCCAAACAAATGTGGATATGAAAACAAACCCTGACCTAATACAATAATTTATTTAGGAATAGTTCATAGTTGTACATTACATATTTTAAAGTAACTAATATGCATGATACAAATGTGCAACTCACACTTTTATCGACGGCACAATTATTTTCTTTTTTTAATAATCTTAGTTAAAGAGAGAAAAGAATATTACTATAAACAAAGTAATAGTGTAACACACTATTACTTAGTTTTTTTTATTTTTTCGTCCCTTACTGTAATACATTAAAGCCTGATTCTGAATCTCGTCATTGGAATCAACATCTTTGGATGTGCTGGTACCATGTAATAATTTATTTGTCCACTTAGGTACACCAATTGTAGGAAAAGAATCTACTTGAAAAATCAAATATAAATTCTGTCAACTCTTTTTTATGTTGACTATAATGAATAAATTGTGTATCTATATTAACATATAATATGGTTTTTATGTAGTTTTTCAAATTTTCAATATGACTTTTATTTCTTAAAATATGGTGCAGAATATCTTGGATCTCTGAAAAACTTTTTGTTAAATCTTCACTTGGGTAACATAGGTATCTTTTGCCTTTTATATATTCCCTGTGTTGCAGGTACCTATTTTTAGTTGGATCATCTGTATACAAAGATACTTTGCAGTCTTTGCAATTTCTGTAATTTTTTTTTGCTTTCCGCAAAATGTAACCAGTTACATATTGGAGCTGGCCAATTATTCTGGGGTCCTTTTTTTAAATTCAAAATTAATAATTATACTATAATTAAAATCATTGAAATCAACTTCACAAGCTTGGGCTTCTTCTTTCTTATTTTTTTATTTTTTTTAAAAAATAATTCATGAAATGATTTAAACATTGAACAAAAGTCTTCTTCACAATTGGACCCCACAGTATAATTGCTGCTTATATTATTAACCAGCAAAGAGGCAAAAGCAGCTTCGAACCCAGCACAGGTGGGTGAGATATTTCTCACTCCGTGACTATGTATGCTCCCAAAAAAGTTTTCAAGAGGATCTTGGTTAAAGTGTCTGCACCAAAATGATTTAATTTGAAAATCGTTAAATAATTTATTTCTCAAAATGCCCATATTTTCAATTGTTCTAATCCAATTAGTAATTGATGGTACAGTACCAGCACTACCTTTTGATGTTATAAATGTCATCGATTTTAAAATAACTTTTGCTTGCACCCAAATTTCATTGTGTTTAGAATGAGGTGTTATATTTCTAAGTAAATCTTTCCCAGACCGGGCAACTGCGTTTTTCATACTTCCATTTAGGGAGTCAAATAAATTGTCCATGAAGATAATAAAATCAGCTGTATCTTTTGTTTCTTCAGGAAGAATGCCATTCTCTGGAAATAGAAAACAAAAATATGAGATATGCACTTTGTAGGGTATCAAAAAAAAAATAACAAGACAAAAAACTTTTAAGTCAAAGTCAAAGTCAAAACGTTTATTTCAATTAGGCCATTAAACGGCACTTTTGAACGTCATCATTTACATTAAAAATAATATAAAGTGACTCTACTGTCCATTCGCAAGGGTAGATTCTTATGGAGAAGAACGGACAAGAAACTCCATAGTTACTCTTTTCAAATCAATGTTTTACAATATTTTGAGTACAAAAATTAATTTTAATATATGTGAGGTCGATGCACCTAGAGTATACTACTTATAGGATCATAGTACATGGTACTCACATATTTACAAATCTTGGAACCACTAATAAAACTGTTAACACACTCTGTGTTAACAGAAAAATCAAAACTCTTTTACATCTGTAAAGTTAATATATAAATTGACCAGTTTGATTTTGCCTACACTACACCCTTGATTGTCCTATGGAGCAGGACCAGCATGTTTCCAAGCATTCTTATCTTGAATGTAATCCTCCAACTTGTAATATGCTTGTTTACAAAGTGTGCTTTTTACATATGTTTTAAATTTTCTTTCATTTAATTCTAATATGTCACAAGGTATTTTGTTGTAACATTTAACACAGTAACCCATGAAAGATGTGCGTACTTTAGCTAACCTATAAAATTCATTTAATCAGTTAAACACAAAGAGTTCTGGGGTAAAAATGCTTAAGTGAAAATGTAAAAATGAAAAGATTTGCCTACACCACAATACCATCATATAACTAAGACAACAAATGGGATTCGTGAAGTTTGTAATAAAAAAGCAAATACTGATCCATATAATGACTTACCAGCTAAATATCCCGTAGTTTTCCCTACAGTTTGGCTAAAAAGTTGTGATGCATATTTAACTTTCATTTTTGGTATTTTGTCTTTATTACAGTGATTTTCGGTGAGGTTTTTTATTATTTTTAATCCTTTATATGTAGGATTATTTTCATACAATTGCATGATATGCTCCCATTTCGCCACTTTACTTTCACCATCTATGATGAATTTAAGATTTTTGGTCATGAGATTATTTCTCATCCCTTTTAGGAGATGAGGAATATCATAAAGAGGAATGACTTCCTTTCCGTCGATTTCAAATATGGAATCGTTGAAGACCATATTTCTTCTACCATAATTTCTTTGGGTTTCTTCGATGAGGTAATTTATGGCACTTGTGTTTGATGTGCCTTGATCACACACTGTGGCCAAAACAATAAAGCCAATGGAGTGGAGCTTCTTGACCACTTCTTTTTATCAGTACTGCCAAGATCTCTTTTGGTGTCCAGTCCCTGAGCAGAATGCGTAAAAGATGGGCTGTTTATAATTTTTTGTTACACCCCTAATCATAAAAACCAGGACATGATCAGCTATTTTTCTTTTTGGTTCACCAGTATAGTTCACAAAACCTGACGACCTATCTTTCTTTTGATTATAATCAAAATGTGGAGAGAGTGCCATCTCATCGAAAATTAAAGTACACAACCTATCATCATTTTTCATTTTCTCGACTTTTCTTTTCAATTGTTCGAAAATATTTTCATTTATCCCTGGTTTTAGGGAAGCTCTAGAAATCATTCTGCTCAGAGTGTCAGGAGATGGCAATACAAATATTTTGCTTAACCATCTGTAAGCTTTTGGCCCCATTTTATAAATACTGAGGGCCATAATTTTCTCTTCTTTAGAAAATCTTCGTGCCATTTTGCTTTTACTGATCTCCCGAAACTGCATAACTGTAAAAATTGAGGCTAATTTCTTAAATTTTTTTAAGGCCGATTGAAATTCCATATTTGTGGAAAGTTTCCGAGCTTTCTTCAGTCTCATCTGGTAAGAATTATTCTTAGCCATCAATTTTTTTATTTGTTTAGCCAAGTGTTGTTTATTGCTGGCAACTTTTTCAGCTGTGCCTGAAAGCAAATTGTTGAAATATTAACACAAGCTTCAGCCTTTTTATGAGTAAAAATAACCTTCCTTGAACTTCATTAAGTGTTTGTACAAGTAGTAGCAGTGAAAATATGTTAAAAAAATTAAAATATCTTTTTTTAATTCTAATGATTAAACTGTCTGATTGGAACTACAATCCATATATTATTTTATGTTATAACATGTTTATATTTTGATATTATAATTATCCTACGTTTATAAATGACAGCTCGCCCGTGATCTCATTTCGCTTATGAAACTTACAAAAACATGGCTTTCTGTTGGTACAAGAATGTTAAAAATCAGTTCAGTAGATCCAGAGATACAACATCACAAACTCACAAACTATACTTTATAGAACTTTACTGTATAGAATACTACTCAAAATAGGATGTTTAGTACTTACAACTTCTGCTACTAGCAGCGGATTGTTTAGGTGGAATGTTAATTTCAGCATTAGTACTGTTTGTTACTTCCATGAGAGGTGGTAGAAGAACTTCAGCACAAGTGCTGCTGGTTCCCTGGTTTGTTACATCCATGAGAGGTAGACTTCTAGTGAGACTGAAACCTGTAAATGTAAAGATTTTCAAAGAAATTACAAAATTAACTACTCAAGGGATCAATATAAGATCAATTATAATGATTGCATGCTGGCTGCATACAATCAATTATATTTGATCTTAAATTTTGGTAAAATTATTGAAATATATTTTAAAACTTAACTTTATAATTTAGAAATGAAGAAGCCATTTACCTGGTAAACAGAGTCGAGGAATGGCATCAGCACTTAAGAATTTGCTTCTTGTGTGGTACTGGGCCTCAAAATGCAGATGACAGACACGGCGGCGTTTAAAAATGAGATCACTATCCAAGGCCGGAACTGATCCTCCAATATTATATATCCAGGTTCTAAAGCGTTCAGGTTCCTTAATAGGATTAGGAAATTTGTGGAGGATTTCCTTTTCAGAACCTAAAACAAGGTTTTATTACTAATAAATAAATTGAGTTTTGTATAGTCATTGACATATTTGTAGTACCAGTTCCAGTACGGGGCAGTTGGTATGGGTCTTTACGTTGAGTTTTTAGAGTTGGCAAGTTATTTTTTAAATTAATTGGACCACGGAACTCTGTAAAGGTGCTGTGGTCCAACTATTTTTGGACAACTGCCCCTCGTAAAGACCCATGGTCCAACTAGTTGGACAAAGCAGTTGGACTACTGCCCCGTACTGACCAGTTCATATAATCATAAAGTAGTACAAATGAAGTCAGTCAGGATCCACATTTGAGTATGCTTATGTAAATAATTTGATGGTTTTTACTATCATGTATAGAATGTCTTCAGAAAGGCTGCTGTTGCTATGAACTGAGGAATTAGAGGATATTTCTTTTTTTTTTTCAAGATTTCGCGTATTATTTCCACCAACGCATGGTTCCAGGCAACATTTTCATCCAACCTACCACTTCGATACTTTACCAGTCTATTATTATAAAGCTGAATTGGTGCTCCAAGTCGTGTACTCCAACTCTTTCAAGCGACTAAAGCGACCCCACTGACCGAATATTAAAGCACACGTCTTTCACTTGAATCTTTGTCTTCCAACAGAAACCATTATAAAGAAAAACAAAACAAAATATTCTTACCACAATTCGGTACACAGCATTTCTTTTCTGACGACATTATAGAAAATCGGAGTTCAATAAACGTTGCCGGGGTCCACAAATAAATGATCAGTTCGTCGGAGTCCAAGAGAGAGCACAGGTAAACAAATAGGAGGGAAGTCACAATAATCCAAAAAGCACAGCCAGGTACATAGTAAATAAAATCCACAATTCAATATTCCGAGACGCATCGTATATGTTCCAAAAACTCCAAAGAATGACATTAGAAGAAATTTATAAACAAAACGATAACGTTCCTTTACCAAACAATTTTTAGGGTACCAATATTTCACCAGAATTTTAATTTGCGGATTAATTATAATATTTTGCAGTTAATTTTTACCTAAAAATAATATTAATTACAGCTCAATTTTTTTTCCCATGCGGTAGAAACAAAATTATAATCTCTAAACTTTTCTTTGGCGATATCTCAGAATGCGTGAAATGAAACGGATTTCTCTTTTGGTGTTCTGCAGTGTTGCTATAAAAATATATAAATATATAGTTTATAATACGGATCTTGAGAAAATATTATAAGTGATTTTTTAAACTTGATAATCAATGAGAAGTTTACGGGTGCGCCATCTGTTGAGCAACGATGGAATCAAACCACGAACCTTTTTGTCCATACATTTTAAGAATGTACTAAGTGAAAAGACCCTGAATGACTGTCTGCTTTGAGCGGAGGAAGTGCAGTGGCGTACCTAGCTATCATGGGTAAAACCCAGTCCGGAAAATGTGGTTTCACATAATTATGGGTTGCGCAACTCATTTATGGGGGGGGGGGGGGCAATGTGGACTATTTGTCCGTTGGTTGATGCGAGCATTACAACTTGTGTGCTGAAAAATTTTCAAACCGCCTCGATAGGTTTGATTTTCCTTTAATCTAATTATTCTTAATTTGAAATAACTTTGTTGATTAACCGCTCCAGCCTCGGTGAGATTTACGCGTTTTTAATCTTTATTATTTGGTACTAATAAGCAAGATTTATTATATAACTAGCTTCTACCAGCGGCTTCACCCGCGTGAAAATCGGAAATAGGGAGTTTTCTTGATTTGTATTGTAACTACACCTACTCTACACCTACCTACACCTACCTACACGTACCTACACCTACTCTACTCCTACCCTACACCTACCCTACACCTACCTTACACCTACCCTACACCTACCCTACACCTATCTTACACCTACCGTAACCCTACACCTACCCTACACCTTCCCTACACCTACTCTACACCTACCCTACCTACATAATTATACCAGCCCAAAAATACTATGATATGTTTCTGGTCTCCTGGTACTTGATGTTTCTGGTCTCCTGGTACTTGTGAATCTGAAGTACTAAGGCAGCAGCGGCTCTGAGTTTCTACTTCCTCCTCAGTCTCCATTAATCCATGCCACTTACCGGGATACAAAGTAGCCTATTTTTTATTCCAGGATATGGACTACATGTGTGCCAAATTTCATCCAAATCCCTTCAGCTAATTTTGCCTGATTGTTACACAAACATACAAACATACAAACATACAAACATACAAACATACAAACATACAAACATATAAACATACAAACATATAAACATACAAACATACAAACATACAAACATACAAACATACAAACTTTCACCTTTATAATATTAGTAGGATAGCTTTTACCAGCTGCGGCTTCGCCCGCGTGAATATCGGAAATAGCAAGGTTTCCTGATTTGTATTGTAAATTTTTTACTCAGGAAACACCTACCCTACACCGACCCTTCATCTACCCTACACCTACCCTACACCTACCCTACACCTACCCTACACCTACCGTACCTACATAATTATACCAGCCCAAAAATACTGTGACATGTTTCTGTTCTCCTGGTACTTGATGTTTCTGGTCTCCTGGTACTTGTGAATCTGAAGTACTAAGGCAGCAGCGGCTCTGAGTTTCCACTTCCTCCTCAGTCTTCATTAATCCATGCCACTTACCGGGATAAAAAGTAGCCTATTTTTTATTCCAGGATATGAACTACATGTGTGCCAAATTTCATCCAAATCCCTTCAGCCGTTTTTGCCTGATTGTTACACAAACATACAAACATACAAACATACAAACATACAAACATACAAACATACAAACATACAAACATACAAACATACAAACATACAAACATACAAACATACAAACATACAAACATACAAACTTTCACCTTTATAATATTAGTAGGATTTGGAATTTTCCCATGTCTGCTTGAGAGGTGCGGGTAAGCTGAGTGATTAAGGTTGATATGAATTTGAGAGCGAATACACAACCACGGAAGCCAGTATATATGCATGTGGCAATGCTAGGTAGGAACTGGGGCATATTAGTCCCAGTCCCAATACAACCCACTGGCTATACACCATAGTTATCAGGCCAATAATCACATAATTGTGGCCCTGGTCTGGTGGCCCAGGACCGACTTGAGCAGTTGTCACCCCTAAATGCAGATAAGCTCAAGAACTAAGAATTTCTTTAACTGAGGAACACGGGCTGCAAGCGGCAGCTCTGTTGACAAATTCACCTACCCAGGTTCTTTAGGTGCATAGGTCACCGATAAGTAGAGAATCCGAAGCGGGCTTGCAACGGTAAGTTTTTAATTTTGTGAACTTAGGTACTAAGTTATAAAGAACTAAGATTTGCCCGCGGTTCCGCCCGCCTGGATGTCTGTTATAGCGTCAATAAATAGCCTATGTCCTTCTCTTTACCCCAGGCTATATATCTGCCAAATTTCATGACGGTCCTTTCAGCCGTTTTAGCGTGAAAGCGTAACTGACAGACAGAGTTACTTTCGCATTATTTTATAATATTATAAGCAGGGATACTAATAAAATAATTAGTAGGGCTAACAGCTATTTCCCGCGGCCACAGGAACCATGGATTCTGGTATAAAAAATAGTCTATAATACTCAGTGTTAGGTTGATCCCCACATAATTATCAGGGCCGTTCCCGGGACGTGCACGAACCGTGATCTTGTGTAAGTAGGTACATTTTTCACGAACTCGTTTACACGCGTCCACGGTTGTGACTGCACGGCCGTACGGATCAAGTTATGGAGGACCACGGCCCTTCCACGTACCTGGCACAGCCCTGATATGTGTGAATCAAACTTTACTGTAGCTTTCTATCAGTGATAGATTTATTTACATGGGTCAGTATCTACTTCCAGAGACAAGGTGCCTTCCTCCTTCGAACAAACAGCAAGGTTCTCTTTTCATTATAATACTAGCTGGATACCTACACTAACTAGGTACCCAACACGTTGACATACGTGCAGGTGCGAGCAATCTGCCGCGGCAAATTGCAGCATGGCGGACGGAGCTCCGGCAAGATACCATGGCGGTACGGACGGGGTCCGCTAGGGCCAGAGCCTGACAGGGTTGCGGATTGGGTATGTTCGAAAGAGTTACCGCGGCCCTGGAAAGCAAAGGGCACTACGAGGAGCACGGATGGGTTTAAGTCAGTAAGAGTCTGACACTCCCTTCCGCTCCGCCCAGAGCAGGAGGAGTCATTTGATGATTTCCCATATAAAAAAAAAGGTGCGAGCAATTAGTTGACCAAGTTTTATTACAATCAGATGAACAGATAAGAACAAATCAATATTGACATGAATCCGACAGACGTTGTCCGGCGGCGTTGGTCGACCCAATAAAACTCGCACAAATGATAATGGGATAGATAGGTAAAAAGAAAGTGAGCAAATCGAGCAAATATTATAATAGATAGCAAGCCTCTCTTTTTCAAAATTGCGTATTTGTAATCCTTTAACTTAACTCCTAATAGAAATAAATATTATATCTAAATAGGTATGTTTTTTCGATAAGAAAAATTTTAGACAAGCAAAACATAAGGATGGGCGGCGTTCGGGAAGTTGCGCGGTATCTTCTCGTCTCACATACCACAGTGTCTCAAGACGAAAGTCCATGACCAGTGCGTGTTGCCAGTGATGACCCATGGACTCGAAACGTGGTCGCTCACAATGGGCCTCATCAGAAGGCTTAAAGTCACCCAAAGGGCAATGGAGAGGGCAATGCTCGGAGTTTCCTTGCGTGATCGAATCAGGAATGATGATATCCGCAAGAGATCCAAGGTTACCGACATAGCCCGAAGGATCGCCAAATTGAAGTGGCAGTGGGCAGGGCACATTGCTCGCAGAACAGATGGTCGATGGGGCCGAAAAGTTTTGGAGTGGCGACCGCGTACCGGAAGACGCAGCGTTGGAAGGCCTCCCACAAGGTGGACCGATGACCTGGTGAGGGTCGCGGGTAACCGATGGATGCGAGACGCACAGGACCGATGGTTGTGGCGACACTTGGGGGAGGCCTATGTCCAGCAGTGGACGTCTTTCGGCTGATATGATGATGATGATGAAAACATAAGGCTACAACCTGCAACGTAAATGTATTCCCAAAATCAAAAGCGCTTATAGACTTATTCTTCGTCAAGTGCCATCTGTACACTTCAAGCAGAACTATCCAGAGTTGTCCACACATTTATTTTTTTCTTCCATGATCATGATTGTGTCTAATTCATAATATCTTATTATGGCCAAGGAACTATTGGTTAATCTGTGGTTGTGTGTGTGTAAATTTAAAATAACCCAAAAGAAAAAAAAAACGGAATAAAAAATCGTCATTAGGTCGGGTGTAGACTTTTGGATAGCAACCCAAGTCCATAGACTATAATTTGGTATCTTTCATCCTATCATCATTCCCGTCTCCTTGATTGACTCATTCAGTCACTTCCGTTTCTCTTTTCATAGAGATGTAATGATGTTGAAATTTTCAAAAGACATTGATATTTTAGATTAATATTATAACAGGGCTACGATGTTTTTATAAACATACGTATAATACTGATTTAACTATATTTTTAGTTGAGTCTTTTTTTTAAGTGTGTGTATATAGTTATAGTTGCAACAAAAGATCACTGTAGTAAATAAAAAAAAGAAACATATACATTTAAAATAAAATACAAAAAGAAAACTCCTAACTAAAAGGCGTCAAAAAATTCGTCATTCATATACGTATAACATGCAACATGTGTCCTTCGATTGGTATATTTAAAAAAATATTTTTTTCGCGCATTTATCGTCCGCAGAAATCGATGTTGGTATCGGTATCCAGAAATATCACAAATCTTTTGTTTTTGTACTTAATATATGTACTTAGCTAGGTTCAGTTTAAATTGATTTTGTAGGAAGATTGAGTTTTTTTGGTCATGCCTAGCAATTGCTCATTCATTTTTTCCTTCATTCGATATAGTGTTCTATGGAATCTGTGGCTATCTGTGGTCAACGTGGTCATCATCGCCAATGAGATGGGTTGTAACAGGTAAAACTTAATATCTGTTATCACCGTTACTGTTACACAAAAATAACAGATCCGAGTTGGCATCACTGTCAGTCGCTGTTACCATGTCACCATAGACAAACTGGAACTGCTTCGGAATCGGTTGATCGGTTCGACCAGAGCACAGAACACATATACCGAACCAGAGAGTCGTGGCTAATTCCCAGTCCTCACATGGCCTGACAGTGAAACTGGTTTTAGTTTTTTTTGGTTACTTTATAAGTTGTCTCTTTTCTCTCTGTTGTGTATCTATTTTATATTTTTTTGTGTGTAATTTCGAGCAGAACAAACGTGTTTTCTTTCTTTAGATCCAAATATCTATTATTAAATAACAGCCTGTTTATTTTTATACGAACGATAAATACGTACTTATTATTTCTAAATTTAATATCTGTAGCGGCAATTATACCGCCACAAAAATCAACGTAGCCGAATCAACAAATGAGACTCGCAGCGCTATCTATCTCGACAGCTGCGAACTTACTTGACAAAATCCTAAACCGCGATATCAGAGTTTACCATGAGATTAGAACATATACAAAGCCCGAATATCAACTGTCGGGCAGTTGCCCACCAGACATCAACAACCGTCTGGTCGGAGGATCCTCCCTTTTCAACGGAGGTATGCGGGGCTTTACTCTCTGTTCGGCTACCTCCAAATATTTTCTTTATTCTGATCTGTTTAAAGTCGCAAATCTTAACCGAAGTATTGACCAGCCAAAAACATTCAATTGATTATCGCCGTTATTTATATTTGCATGTAGCTATACAAGCATGGAACATTTTGCAACCAATCCCGTCAAACGTCAAACCAAAGATAATAAAGGGGTCCTAACACGGTCACTGTACTTGTTCTTGGTAGCATCGCAAACCTTAGAAATATATTAATAAATAGTATTCTGTATGACAACACAAACTACACTTACCAATAAACCAGGCAGCAAATTACTCTCAATAAAATTGATTTACGTAATGGTTGCTCAAAAAAATCGTGAATCCCTGGAAAGTTTTGCGTATAATTCCATCAAACCAATGATACTTTAACATGCATTCGGAAACGATCACTATTTAACGGAGCTATTTCGATTCAATTATGTAGATTGCGTTCCTTAATGTTGATGAAACAGTTGTTATGCTTAAACAATTTAAATAAGGACAATTCTTTTTTTTTAATTACAATTTGAAATTTAAAAAATAATTGCCATTAAGAAAAATTAAATTAATTATAATATGTATTTTATAATGGTCACTGGTCAGTAACAGAACGTTTATCAAATAATACGACCTAGTATAAGAGTCACTTTTTCGAAACTGCTTGTTCTTGTAAGACCACCAACTATATTTTAGGGTTAATAAATACTAAGTACTTCTCTTTCTAGTAAAGCGAGAAGTTTTCAGGTATCGAAAAAATAATAAGTGTTTCTCTTTTTAGCAAGGATCATTATTTAATGAGGCAAAGATACATGTGAGGCCGTGGTAACTGTTATAGCCGTAACAGACGCTCGGATTTGGTACGGCGGACTAACTCCGCCCACAAAATACGATCTCGCAACACACGACGGGATCTGGTCCGGCGGACCACGCGACGGACTAACTCCGCCCACCACGCCACAGAGTATATATATGTAAAGAAATAGATAAATCATTTCTTTGGTTTGAATTTGGCCGCGACTCGCTCTGTCAGTAAAGCAGCATGGTGTTGCGTACTGTCGGTAAAGCTGTGCTGTCAATGGGGAATACTTGGAGGTTATAAAAAGACTGAAAAATGATGATACAGCGGTTACGTTTAATTTGTTTAGATTATTAAGAAAAGATCAATAAAGGAATTGACACTGTGAATAATAAACGTTAAATGTCGTTTCTTTGTTTACAGGTGAGTTTTACTTGTTTAGAGCGTAATAGTGTGTAAGTTTCTCATAGATTAAAACTCATACAAATAAAACTTTGTTTACAGAGCAACACATCGTTTAATTCATTGTCAATAAGAACCCCACATTATAAAACAACATTATAAAACGACATTCTTGTTTATTGAAGTCAGTTGAAAATGGAAAAGTTACGTTTCGAATTTACGGTGCTGCCGGGAAGTGATGGGAAATCTAATATACTGGCCATAACCAAAATAACAACAAGCGATGAGAAGGTATATGCTATACCAGAAACCCTACAAGCAGCTAGTCATCACAAAGAGATATTAAAAACATCGGCCTACAGTAAAGTGAAAAACAGTTTAATAAAAAGATTTCAAACTCGAAGAGTCTGGATTACACTGACAGAAGAACTGAAAAAAAATTACATAGACGAAGATGGTAACTTGCAATTCGGGAATCAGTTTTTAGAAGAAATGAACCCAGAACAACCTACTGCTGTGAGTGCAAAAGGAATTGATTCAGTGGAAAGGTTGTTTGAGAAATTATTGGAAAACACACAGGAACCGAAACAGCAAAACCTGAAATATATTGCAGAAAAGTTTGTTTTGGAAAAGTTTACAAGTAAGAACCCAAACGCAAAACAATGGATTGATATTTTTGAAAAAGAGTGCGTCCGCTTTGACGTTACAACAGACGAGAAGAAGATTGAATTATTTCGACTGTTTATGGACAAGACTTGTGTAGATTGGTATAGTTCCATGATCATTAAATTGACTATCAACGCGGAGTGGTCAACATGGAAGAACAAATTTTGTGAGTCATTTACAAACAAAGGCTGGAGCCCGGTAACATATGCACTTTTATTTAAATATAAAGATGGATCATTGTTAGATTATGCCATACGAAAAGAAAAACTGCTGTTGGATATGAGGAGAACGATTGATACAAGTACTTTGGTAGATCTCATTGCGGCTGGTTTGCCCGAATTCATTCTGAATAAAATTGATCGAGAAACACTCAAAGATACTGTGGATTTGTTTAACGAGGTAAGCAAGTATGAACATATGGTAAATAAGAAAATTTTTCTGCCAAGAAGGAAATTCGGAGATGGAAATTTAGTAAGGACGACTGATAAAAATGAAGGAAAAAGTCCATGTAAAATTTGTGAGAAATTGAATAAAGCTGGTCGTTACCACCCGGAAGCTACATGTTGGTTTAGACCAAAGGAAGAGGATAACACAAAGAAAAATTTCATTAAACATGTCAACAACTCTGTGATTGAAACGGAGTTAAATGATGCTGATCAAAAAAAACGAGCAGTCACACCATTAATAAATGTCAAACTACTAGTAAATGATATATTAGAAATAAAAGGAGTTTATGATTCAGGCTCCAATGTTTCCTTAATTAATTCTAGATTATTGAAAATAAAAGGAAAAGGAAAACATTTGAATGAAGCAGATTTAGTAACAATTAATGGTGTGAAAAAAACAAGTGGTTTGACTAATTTGAAAATAAAAATCTTAGACTTGGAGAAAAATGTGGATGTGTATATTATTGAGGAACAAAACTTCAAGTATGATTTTTTAATAGGACTTGACTTAATACAAACTTTCAGGTTGACACAGAATGAAGACTTGAGAATAACCCAGAAACTAAACTTGAATTGTGAGAATACAAACAAACTGGAAAAATTTAGTACCGGAGAAAAGATGGATTTTAAAAGTGAAATTATAAATGGGCATAATGTTAAAACTCCAGAAAACTACACAATTAATTTCAACGAACACGTAAAAGAAGACGACTTTGAAATGAAAATAAACCATTTAGATGAAAGACAAAAATCTGAAATAAACGATTTAGTAAACACATACGAATCAGTTTTTGCGAAAAACAAATACGATGTAGGCACTGTCAACGGATATGAAGCAAGAATAGACCTGTTAATAGATAAATATTGCAGTAAGAGACCTTACAGATGTACTTTAGAAGATAAAAAAGAGATAGAAGAGCAAATTGCAAAATTGTTAGATAGTAAGCTAATAGAGGAATCTTACAGTCCATTTGCTGCACCGGTTACTCTAGCATTCAAGAAAGAAGAAAACAGAAAATCCAGGCTATGTATAGACTTCAGAGACTTAAATAAAATAATAATACCTCAAGCTCAACCGTTTCCCTTAATTGAAGACTTAATGATAAAGACCAGAAATTGTAATTTTTATACAACATTAGACATCAACTCTGCATTTTGGTCTATACCATTACGGATTGAAGACAGGAAAAAAACAGGATTTGTAACACAGGAGGGACATTTCCAGTGGACTTGTCTACCATTTGGACTTAAGACTTCGCCTGCGATTTTCCAAAGGATTTTAAGTAATATACTCAGAAAATACAAGCTTACTGATTTCGCTGTCAATTACATAGATGACATTCTCATATTTTCAAAAACTTTTGTTGAGCATATGAATCATCTGACGCTAAAAAACTACTTGAAGCCATCAAAACAGAAGGTTTTAGGTTAAAATTTACGAAGTGTACATTTGCCTCAGACTCGGTTAAATATCTAGGTCATATTCTACAGAATAACTCTGTTAAACCAGTGAAGGACAACTTGATTTCCATAAAGAATTTTCCGGTTCCAAAAACGCAAAAGAACATAAGACAATTTTTAGGAAAAATCAATTTTTACCACGAATATATACCTAAGAGTGCAATAATATTAGATCCATTGCATAACTTACTGCGAAAAAATCAAAAATTCGTTTGGTCGGAAGAATGTCAGAAGGCATTCGACACCATAAAGAACTTACTATGTACTCAACCAGTACTGGAGATTTTTGACCAAGAATTACCTATAAATATTTATACTGATGCTTCATTAGAAGGTGTTGGAGCAATTTTAAAACAAATACAGCCTGATGGAAAGGAAAAACCAGTAGTATACTTTTCAAAAAAACTTAATGAAGCACAAAAAAAAAAAAAGCGATATATTTGGAATGCCTAGCTATTAAAGAAGCGGTCAAGTACTGGCAATACTGGTTAATAGGAAAATCATTCACGGTTTATTCAGATCATAAACCGCTAGAAAACATGAATTTGAAAGCAAGAACGGATGAAGAACTAGGTGACTTGACCTACTATCTATCACAATATGAATTTAAAATAAAATATGCACCAGGAAGACAAAATTTAGAAGCAGACTGCCTTAGCAGGAATCCCGTATTAGAGTCAAATGAAAACGCAGATGAGCAACTCAAAGTTGTGAACTTTATGAAACTGGACGATATTCTAAAAGATCAGCATAAAAATGAAGAAATTCAAAATAATAAAAGCAAGTTAATTGTAAAAGACAAGATCTACTTCAAAAAGGCAAAGAAAAAAGAGAAAATAGTTATATCGGAAGAATTTAGCATAAAACTTTTAAAAACGATACATAAAGACTTAGGTCATATCGGAATTGGACAGATGCAGAAGACAATGAGCCCATTATTTACAACCAAAAACTTGGCAAAAAACATAAGAACAGTTTGCAGGACCTGTGAAATATGCATTAAGAACAAATCAAGGGGACATGAAAAATTTGGCTTTATGTCACATCTAGGTCCGGCCACGAAGCCATTTGAAATAATGTCTATAGACACAATTGGAGGCTTCGGTGGTTCAAGATCTACAAAGAAATATCTACATCTCTTGGTAGACCACTTTACTCGGTATGCGTTCATCTTAACATCGAAAACTCAGAGTGCCAATGATTTTGTAAAACTTGTCATGAGCATAGTAGACGTAGAGGACATTGGTATGATTTTAACCGACCAATATCCTGGTATAAATTCAAAAGAATTTAAGACATTTTTAAAGGACAAGCAAATACCTATGGTTTTTACAGCAGTGAATGCTCCATTTTCCAATGGTCTAAATGAAAGGTTGAACCAAACATTGGTCAATAAAATGAGATGCAGAATAAATGAAGAAATAAAAAAAAATCTTGGACAACCATTGCTCACGAATGTGTTAAGAAATACAATGAAACCAGTCACTCAGTTACCGGTTTTTCACCCACCTATCTTTTACATGGTACAGATGTCACAATTTTACCAACGGAATTAAGGAAAAAAAAGTCACACGGTGATTGGATTAGAGACAGAGAAATTGCCCTTGAAAATACCATAAAATCGCATGATTACAACAAAACAATGTTTGATAAAAACCGAAAATACTATGAATTTAATGCAGGGGACATGGTATATGTGGAAAATGGCAATAAGCTAAATAGGAAGAAATTGGACGAACTAAGAATTGGACCGTATAAAATAGTAGAAAAAATTTCTAATTCTATATACAGAATAAATACAAGCCACAAAAAAATGGAGTCAAATCTTTTCCATATCACAAAATTGATACCAGTTTCTACAATTAGATGTCAAGAAGACGAAGAATAGAGTTGCGAGTGATGATCTCGAAAATTTTACTGAAAATTTTCTTCCTTTGTGGGGGAGATGTAAAGAAATAGATAAATCATTTCTTTGGTTTGAATTTGGCCGCGACTCGCTCTGTCAGTAAAGCAGCATGGTGTTGCGTACTGTCGGTAAAGCTGTGCTGTCAATGGGGAATACTTGGAGGTTATAAAAAGACTGAAAAATGATGATACAGCGGTTACGTTTAATTTGTTTAGATTATTAAGAAAAGATCAATAAAGGAATTGACACTGTGAATAATAAACGTTAAATGTCGTTTCTTTGTTTACAGGTGAGTTTTACTTGTTTAGAGCGTAATAGTGTGTAAGTTTCTCATAGATTAAAACTCATACAAATAAAACTTTGTTTACAGAGCAACACATCGTTTAATTCATTGTCAATAAGAACCCCACATTATAAAACAACATTATATATACTATACTGAATTGTACGCCTTCAAGTACACAAAAATTATGGTGGTAGAAGCAACAATAGCAGCAACATTACAACCACCATGCAACCACACCGTAAAAAAAGCAGAGAATTGGCTAAATTGTATTATGAGAAATACATTTTTAAATTTTTATGGTAGTCTGTGGTAGTTTGGTACAGCCCAAGCGTACACACGTCCAGATTTGGTACGGAGCGGACCAAATCCGCTGTGTGTGTGACCAAACAAGCGGACCGCGGCGGACTCAATTAATAATAATAATGTTCGGCGGACCACTCTACAGACGGGCGGATATGGTCCGGGAGCGTACCAAATCTTGTGGGCGGAGTTAGTCCGCCGTACCAAATTCGAACGTCTGTTACGGCTATTAAAGTGGTAACAGTCTGTATGTGTGGGGACTGATACAAAGAAAGAAATAATAGTAACAGCCGCGGTAACTGTATTAGGAACAACTGTTATTTGTACCTATATGTCTGTTATTGCTATCTGTTACGATAAATACACCTCACTCCTAATCCTAACTAATCATCGCCATATTCATTCATTCCTTCCGTCATTCCGTTCCGTGCTACATTCATTCATCGCATCATTCGCATCGGCATCGGCACTCCTCGGCAGTCGGTCGGCGTCTTTTTAAGTCATCGTTTCTCAATCGTGAACAAAGAGTACCTACCTATGAGTATAATAAATCGTGAAAGCTTGTCTGCGTAGCAATAGCAAATGCAGCGATAGGTACCTAGCAATTTTAAGTTTAACTCTGAGTATTTTAATGCCTCGTAAACCGAGTTACTGGACGCGAAAGCTGGAACTAAATTTAGTTGCGTTTGTATTTATTGCCAGAGAAATGACAATATGGCCGGCAAGCTGGGAATACAATTGATCAAATTTAGCAAAAGTGAGCGTTGCGTTGAGTGAAATGAGTTTGCGGCGAGATTGGGCAGAAGGTTCACTCGTAAGTTATGATGAATATTCTATCTTATATTTCGATTCCTGTATGTAGCTACTTATTCCTAAAACCGATCACAGTCGCCTAATTCTTTTTTCTGCTGTTTATACTATGTACTTGTTACTTCCGTCTCCATATTGATTATCATTATGGGGCAGCTAGAAAAACTGTTTTTGAACTATAATAATTGACACGTGCCATCGCTCGGTAGTAATATTTCTGAGTTTTCTCTTGTGGTATAAATTATGTGTAAATCTCGCACTGTCTTAACCATATACCTAAGTCAGGAATGTGTTTCCCCTTGTCATTTAAAAGCTAAGAATTTTCCTTCAAGCTGGATATAATTATTCTAGAATTACTGTTTAGAGACTGCTCGAACTATATTTGTCATCGATATTATGTAGGTACCAGTTATGTCAGATCTCTAGTATGTTATTATTTTACCTTCATGAAATTAATTTCTATAAAACATTGGTTTATTTGTTGTAGGTACCACAGTGTAGTCGTTTAACCCTAAAATTTACTGTTATAAATGACTTTTTAAAGTCTGTTTATGTACTACTGTAGAAAAAGTTCCCATCTACTCGTTATTTTGTCCTACTGAAAGTTAATTTGTGTCGAAAATGAAGAGAGCCTTTGCCAAGCAGTGCGACACAAAATTAAAAAAAAGGTAAAATAATAGTAAGGTAATGATGCAATTTTGTTTCTGTTTTCAGCTCCCTCTGTTAGTGTCGCCGCACACGAGCCACTCGCCACAGCCAGAAACGCCGCCACTAGAAGCTAGAAGCGGCTACAAATGTAGCTGAAGCGCGCGACAGCCACTTGCGGTCGGTGGCTGCTACTTTTTAACCCATGCGCGCAGTGTCAAAATGGACTCTGACGACGAAGATTTAGGGTGGGGAATCGCGCGAGTGGCGTGTGGCGGCTTTTTGTGTCGGCGTTTAGTGGCCGGTGCGAGCCACAAGATGCAAGCTGCGACGATTTGAAGCGTGTGGCCGCCACCGGCGCCAACCGTGTGCGGCGAGTCCTTATAAAATGTATGAAAAATACAGGAAATATGCCAGTGGCGGCGTTTTGTGGTTGTGGCCGGTGGCCCGTGTGCGGGAGCCCTTAGAGAATGTTGGGTGAACATCAGGAGGACTTTCAACCACAGTCATGGAATAGGTACTTGAGTGGTCCAAGCTCATAGCAAACTCGGCAGACATTTATGTGCCATGTTGGCTGCTATGGAAACGTCTGCAGTTTTTGAAAAATGTTTTCAAAAAAGAAGATTATGAGGTAAATCAAATACATAATAATAATTTTGTGATTTTTGTAATTAAATAGGTACATTAGATTCAAATTAATTAAAATTATTGTGATGTTTGTGAAGCATTTGAAATTGATTGTCAGCAAAACTCATTTTGTTAGGTATGACATAGGTTGGAATAGATTAGTTTGCTCGCTGTTTCAAGCCACAACATACCACAACTCAGTAATGTTGCTGGCTGTTAGTGTATGTGAGCCTCACAATACAAGAGAAATTCCTAGTGTGGGGCAATGTTTTTTGTAAAAGAAAAAAATGTGAATCCAATTATGAGGGCTTGGATCACTAGACAACTTGCAAATTCATGTGACAGCAGGAGTGAGGGTTGTGTTAATGAACAGCAGAAAACTTACTTTACAGTCTCCATATAATATCAATCAACTTATTCAGTGGGTCTTATCAATCCGAACTAAGATTCTGAATGAGTCAAATTGGTTTGTTATGTCTGAAAACAATAATCTCTCAATGAGTGAATTCAAATATAAAAATGGTAGAATGCTAGTAAATTGCCATGCATCATAGGCTACTTTTTTCCATGGAGTGAAGTAGCTGGAAAAGTCTTAACTGTCTCCACTCTCTCTCCTTCGGAAGGCACATATAAGCCAGTGGTCCCGGCCGCCAAAATGGGTGTGTGTGTGAATTGAGTGAGCACCCTAAATAAAATTAATAATATATACTAGTCATTTAGTAAAAGGTGTGAAACAATTGTAAAAACAATCTTACAATTTGTAAAAAGATAAAACATGAGATATATCAGTTAATGAATGCTCACTCAGTTCGCACATACGACCACCCTGAATCTCAGAACGTATGAAGATTTCATGTAAGATTTATGTACTACTCTTTAGTAAAACCTTTATAAAGTTGTCGTTTTAGATATCAATCGCCAAGGGCCGTATAAAAAAAAATTACAAATACTTTCATATGCTCACTCAATTCACACACTTTGAAAGGACCCGATTTCTTATGAACAAACCATAATTTCATTTTGTTATAAATCTTGTTTTATTAAAAGGTATACACGTGATTTTGTAAAATACAAAGCGAACCATAAATGTAGCCCGTTTTGTAATAGTTAATTAATATAAGTTCTCACTCAATCCACACAATTCTGAAAAGTTATAAACGTTAATATCTTTGAATTTATAAGGATTAGAAAGCTATAAATTGCGCTAGTTTTAGTAAAGAAAAGTTACTAAAGATTTGCCATTTTACATTTAGTACTCTCAGTTTACTCTAAAAGATATTCAACTGTTTGTGTTTCAATGAAAATCTGCCTACTGTAGGGTTGTCACGCAGGACCGTGTCCTTCCTTCATACTAAGTGTCTATCTGGGCATGCTTCGATTTGTTTGTGCACAGACCCACTAAGCTGGGACTGAATATATTACTAATTTTAATATGGTATCATTTTTATTAGGTCAATTATAAATATGCATAGATAGGTAATGCTACAAAAATAAATAAATAAAACTTAACAACCGATAATCAAAATGTAGCTTCAAGAGTCTAACATAATTAAATATGCATAGATAGGTAATGCTACAAAAATAAATAAATAAAGCTTAACAACCGATAATCAAAATGTAGCTTCAAGAGTCTAACATAATCTCTCGGTATTTGCGAACGCAGCCTTATCCATATTTTGTTAATTTTACTAAACTACCCTCATAATAATATGCACCTAGTTTCGGATTATTCAATCCTGTTTGTTTGTTAAGTTTGTCATTTAACATTAATCGTATTATTATTGTGTGGCATACGTAGTACAGTGCAATAATGTACCTATTATCAATGTTATTGTTTTTCCTGGTGACTATAACGTAAGTATATTTAGCTAATAAATAACAATATTTTGTTCTTTTTTTATTTGTTCAATGCAGTTTTTACGGTTTCGTAATACTTACTACTATAAAAATTAACTATTGCATTACAGAGTAATAATTGGAAGAGGTCGCAAACCTCTGATAAGTTTCGAAAATCAGAAAAAAATATTTCTTAAACATGCTGAATACTTACAAGCTCCCAACATTAAATATAACGACCCAATATTTTCTAAGATGTCTGAAGAACTTGAGAATAAAATGTCCCCGATGGCATTATACATATCACTGAATCGTCATAGAAGCCGTATATTTACTTTGAACGACGAAACTTCGAACGCAACAATTTCAAATGAGGTGCCAATATCCGATTCAGGCTGTGCGACTCCACTATTACAGTCGTCATCGTCGGAAAAAGAGAACAGCAGTGTTGTTGTGAGTGATGATGAATGCCAAACATTTTCTTTCTATCTCGATATTTACGATTGGAAAAAAATTATGCCTATAAGTGCCTCTAGGAGAAGAAGCAGTACTTTGAGTTTCTTTAATTATAAAACGCTGCCAAAGTTTAAGTGGAGCAGTTTAATCAAGGAAAAAATATGGATTCACACAAAATTACCGTGCACTTGGACTATTAAAAAACACAAAATTAGTGATTTAATTTCTTTTATCGGTAAATGTTCCCAGTGCAAAGCTGAAATTCGTATATCAAGTTCTAAAAGAACTGAAAAAATCATGGAATTCATCTGTAAGGTATATAATTTTGATAAGACGTTTGAACACAATCCTAAAAAAAAATCGAAGCTTACCCCGTACCGAAGAAAACAAATAGCTAAAGACCTAAGCCATAAGTCTGCTATTAAAGTACACAATGAACTGACTTCAGCTCTTGTGACTGATACTGACCGTATATCTCCACCTGTTCTGCCTTCCCTTTCGGCTTTAAGAAAGATTAAGTCTGAAGCAAGACATGAACATTTACCACATGCAAATCCTATTTTATCGTTGTTTATTATAGCTAAAAATTCATATCGTAATAATATAAATAATATTCGTGATTTCAATATATTCCCAGATTTTCGTTTATGTTTTTGGAGTGATAGTCAAATTCATTATTACAATAATTACCAAAAGAAATTCAAAAAAGTGACAATTACCATTGACGCGACTGGCTCATTTTTTGAAAATATATATTTGCCAGATCGTACTACTGCCACGAAAAGATTATTTTTATATGTAGGACTTTTAACAGCCGATGATAAACTTAAATCTGTACCAATTTTCCAAATGGTCACTGATTCTCATTCAGAAAACTCGATATCACTTTGGTTAAAAAAGTGGTTATCTTATGTTGATACTCCACCCGATGAAATTATTACTGATGACTCATCGGCTTTGGTATCTGCATGTATTTCAAGCTTTTGCGTTATATTGTACTACAAAAACCTATATAAGACATTTATTTTCAGTTTTAGAGGGTAGTACTTCAGAAAAACCACAGGCGTTTATCAGACTTGATACAAGTCATTTTATTAAGACATTACATAATTTAAATTGCTTTAAAACAAATGTTTCTTTAGATGTCAAATATTTTTATATACGTTGTATAATATTTTTAAAACGATGCGAAAATTATAATCTGGCGAAAGAGTTTATTCACGATGTTGTAAAACTTTGCCTTGGTCAATATGATGGTGAGATAGGTGATTATCCAACACTAAAATCTAAGTTAGATCAATTATTACACGACGTTACACTTGATGGATTAAATTCAGATAGCAAAAACATTGATAAAAATAATGAATTTGATGACCCAAATAATAACGAAGGCTTAGAATTCATGGATTGGTTTAACAGTATTGTCGAAGAAACTAAAAAACTAAATCCAGCTCTAGATATTAACAAAAATGCTTATTACTATCCGCCATTTATTCCTACTTTTAAAAGAATATTAATGAAACTACCTTTGTGGTCTAATTTATTGAGATTTCTTTTTGAATCTGAAAATAAAGCACCGTCCTCTTCAGGAATAGAAAGTTATTTTAAAACTTTAAAACATCTTGTATTTAAAACAAAATTTAAAAGATATAGAATTGATGAGTTCTATAAGCTATATGCGGAATATTTGGAAGGGGAAATGAAATCTGCATTATGCGCCCTAGATCAAGATATTATAACTAAAATTAATCCTAAACGGAAATCGATGAAAAGAGTAAAACTATTAAATCCTAAAAAGCAGAAAATTTATAAGACGGTTTACAGGCGCTCTATTACTGAAGATTCCATTTTTTCGGATCAACCCTCTTATGTCGAGAACTGGAAAGGAGAAGGTAAAATTAGTAGATCAAAACCAAACACGACGGTAAAATACATAAGAAATGGCAATTTATGTTCATCTGTTTATATCAACGGTGAATATGTAAATCTATTAAACACCTGTGCCTTTGATTCTGTTATGTATTTGTTTGGTATCGAGTATAACGAAAACGAAAAATTTAGAAATATTATAGATACTTTTGATGAAAATGAATCTATTCCGCATTATGTAAAATGTCTAAGTGACACCAATTTCAAAGATGATGATTTAAATAGCCTAAGAGCAAAAATAATTATAAAATATGTTCAAAAGCCAATAACCACTAATTCTAGCACTTACGATGTCGCCTGTAATGTTGCTCGTATCTATGAACATTTTCTTCTGGATTATTTCACTAGCTCAATTTTTACAAAAACGTGTACCAATGTATTGTGTTCAGCAAACGTAATTAAGAGAAATAACGTGTTCTTACCTTTAAATATCCCTGTAAATATACCTGCATAAGACATCTGCACTCTTTCAATGCATTCAAAACTCAACTTAGCCAGCACATAATTGCGGATCGATCACTTCTGGAGAAATGAATGCATTGGATGGGTAACTATTAACTTATAATACTGATGACGAACTTTCTGTGGTCAATATTTATGTATGTTTTTTAGTATTGTTCTCAAGTAAGTGACATATGTCTTTATTGGGAATAAAGTTACTTTAAACCGAATATAGATATGATTAATATTTTTGATATCAGCCTATTAGAAACAGCTATTTCTTTGTCGGAAGGTGAATCAAAATGTGCGTCATGTGAGGGAGTAGCAACTAGTTATTATATCATTTCAAATGTGATTTCTTTTGATTTGAATGGCACCAACGCAGTAGCGCTAAGTAAAGTGCCCCGTACAATTGTACTTAAAAATAAATTGTATAGAAGTATTGGTGCGGTCGAATTCGTAGCACCTTTAGATTTAACAGGCATTGGTCATTATAAGAGTCATTATTTATCAAACGAGAAATATTTTTGCTACGACGACAACTGTACTAATATCCACGAAAGTACTGATCAAAATATTCTGTTGCACTCTTTAAGCTACATCCTGATCGACAACGATTGTTAACCCAAAAATCTAAATTTGTAATTTTTTTAATTAAACTACATTATGTAAATAAATGGTTTCAATCAAATTCGTATATCATTGACCTTACTGTAACATCCCATGTTAGGTCCTACTGCTGACCTCGTAGATAAAGGTCATTATAAAATAAATAAAATTTTAGTTCAGCAAAAATGTCCTGCGTGACAACCCTACAGTATGGCAGATTTTCATTGAAACACAAACAGTTGAATATCTTTTAGAGTAAACTGAGAGTACTAAATGTAAAATGGCAAATCTTTAGTAACTTTTCTTTACTAAAACTAGCGCAATTTATAGCTTTCTAATCCTTATAAATTCAAAGATATTAACGTTTATAACTTTTCAGAATTGTGTGGATTGAGTGAGCACTTATATTAATTAACTATTACAAAACGGGCTACATTTATGGTTCGCTTTGTATTTTACAAAATCACGTGTATACCTTTTAATAAAACAAGATTTATAACAAAATGAAATTATGGTTTGTTCATAAGAAATCGGGTCCTTTCAAAGTGTGTGAATTGAGTGAGCATATGAAAGTATTTGTAATTTTTTTTTATACGGCCCTTGGCGATTGATATCTAAAACGACAACTTTATAAAGGTTTTACTAAAGAGTAGTACATAAATCTTACATGAAATCTTCATACGTTCTGAGATTCAGGGTGGTCGTATGTGCGAACTGAGTGAGCATTCATTAACTGATATATCTCATGTTTTAACTTTTTACAAATTGTAAGATTGTTTTTACAATTGTTTCACACCTTTTACTAAATGACTAGTATATATTATTAATTTTATTTAGGGTGCTCACTCAATTCACACACACACCAAAATGGCGGTCCTCAAACCATGTCAGGCCCTTGAGGCGGCTTAGAAACTCTGACACTAGGGTGTGTGGGGTCGTTAGACCTTACTGCCCACACGAAGAATAAGAAGCAAACAATTCTAATTAAGCATTTTAAGAAAGCTGTCAGTTTTGTCTTCATTGTTGTTGTTATATCCTACTAGCTTTTGCCCGCGGCTCCGCCTGCGTGGATGTTGGTTATCGCGTAATAAAGAAAAAAAAAATGTCAGTCAATTAATTTATTTCAATTAGACCATGACAAATTTATATTATGAAAATAAAATATTATAGTGACTAGTTGTCCATTCGCAAAAGGTAGATTCTTATGGAGAAGAACGGACAAGAAACTCCATAGTTACTCTTTTCAAATATAGTTTTTACAATATTTTGTATACATTAATAAATTGATTATATGTGAGGATGACGCACCCAAAATAAATATACAAGTACTAATAGGTACAAAGTAATACCAGCAGAGGTAGAATTAATAAATTTGCCAGTAAGGGACATAATACTCACATATTTACAAATTTTGAAACCATTGATTTATATATTATTAGCCTGTGTCGTTCTCCATATCCCAGGCTATAAATCTGCTAAATTTCATGACGATCCATTCAGCTGTTTTAGCGTCAAAGCGTAACAGACAGACGGACAGTTAGGAATGTAGTAAACCACAGCCTGCATGACACTGCCATTATTATTTTATTAGTTGACCTCAATAAGTTTGTTTAGTACAGTATTTGCTGGATTATTCACAACAATTGTCTGGAGCTTCCAATGGAATAATGAAAAGCTGTCTTGTCTTCTAAAACAATATTGTCAAGTCATCATCACTGACTCTTCTTGTTCAATCCCCATGCTCCCATGCCAACCTCATACTGTTTCTTGTCTAATAAAATTTCTCAAATACAATTTTTCTTTGATTTCAGAACTTTGAACCAGTTACTGATGACTACCTGTCAACCAGTTAGAATGTCAAAGAAGAACATGCCAAGTTGAAAACGATTTTGAACTAAATATCCATCAGTGAAGTTGAAGAACAGAAAAAACACATACAGAAAAATAACTTCAGAAATCTAAAAAAAAATCCAAGTGCAAATAGGTCATAGATGATCTGTTGCTAGCCATTAATCCTTTGGTTTCAGATATTATGTGTCTCCTAAATGAATGGCAGCCGTGTGATCCTGTCTGAAGGCAATCAGAGCAGTCAATTGGTTGAAAGGTTAGGTTGTCTATTCAATGTGGACCTGTGTAGGATCATGGTTGATATATAGTGCGTTTGGTCATGAAAAAAAAGAAAAGACTTTATCTAAGTTTATTGTATTTGGTTAAAAACTGTGATGTTTCTATGAGAACTTTGTCTTTAAAATGTTGGGCGTTCTGCTGTCTTAATAAATGTTACATTGGTTTTTGAATTGTCACTGTTGGGAGGTACATGACTGGTTGTGAGGTTGGCACTTAGGCTGGTTGTTCAAAAACATTGAAGCTTGATGCATTCTGGTGCATAATTGCTGAAAAAATATATTGTTAAAATATATCTGCAGTTATTACTTGTCATCTGCAGCAAAATATTTTTGTCAAAAATAAAACATCTTAGTTACAAAAAGAGTTGGTCTTTGGTAGTTGGTGTTGCAATGTTCTTATTGTAGCTAGGCTTAACATCTTAGTTACAAAAAGAGTTGGTTTTCGATAGTTGGTGTTGCAATGTTCTTATTGTAAAATAAGTTATTAAAAATGTCTGCATTTGAGTTCTACTTGTTCAACACAAGCAAAACATCGTTGTCGAAATGTAACTAGGCTTAACATCTTAGTTACAAAAAGAGTTGGTTTTCGATAGTTGGTGTTGCAATGTTCTTATTGTATAAAAAGTTATTAAAAATGTGCATTTGACTTCTACTTGTTCAACACAAGCAAAACATCGTTGTCGAAAATGTAACTAGGCTTAACATCATAGTTACAAAAAAAGTTGATATTCGATAGTTGGTGTTGCAATGTTCTTATTGTAATAAAAGTTGTAAAAATGTCTGCATTTGAGTTCTACTTGTTCAACACAAGCAAAACATCGTTGTCGAAAATGTAACTAGGCTTAACATCTTAGTTACAAAAAAAGTTGGTGTTGCAATGTTCTTATTGTAAAAAAAGTTAATAAAAATGTCTGCATTTGAGTTATATTTGTTCAACACAAGCAAAACATCGTTGTCGAAAATGTAACTAGGCTTAACATCTTAGTTACAAAAAGAGTTGGTTTTCGATAGTTGGTGTTGCAATGTTCTTATTGTATAAAAAGTTATTAAAAATGTGCATTTGAGTTCTACTTGTTCAACACAAGCAAAACATCGTTGTCGAAAATGTAACTAGGCTTAACATCATAGTTACAAAAAAAGTTGGTATTCGATAGTTGGTGTTGCAATGTTCTTATTGTAAAAAAAGTTGTAAAAATGTCTGCATTTGAGTTCTACTTGTTCAACACAAGCAAAACATCGTTGTCGAAAATGTAACTAGGCTTAACATCTTAGTTACAAAAAAAAGTTGGTGTTGCAATGTTCTTATTGTAAAAAAAGTTGGTAAAAATGTCTGCATTTGAGTTCCACTTGTTCAACACAAGCAAAACATCGTTGTCGAAAATGTAACCAGGCTTAACATCATAGTTACAAAAAAAGTTGGTATTCGATAGTTAGTGTTGCAATGTTCTTATTGTAAAAAAAGTTGTAAAAATGTCTGCATTTGAGTTCTACTTGTTCAACACAAGCAAAACATCGTTGTCGAAAATGTAACTAGGTTACAAAAAAAAATCTGGGTTTTTCAATCAACCTTTAAATTAATCCTGATCTAGTTAAACCTAGAACTAGATTTGGAAATCTTTTTAAAGGTTGGTTGAAAAAAATAAGTATGTTTCAACAGTGTGTTGAAATGTTTTAATTGTAGCAGTTAGATGTTGTTGTTTCAATAATTAAAAAGATTTCCAAATGTGAAGAATGGGTTGTTGGTAAAAAAATGAGAACTTACCCAAAAGTGTATTGAAATGTTCTTATTAGATCTGTTTGTTTTAATCGACTTTTTAAAAGATTTCTTAATGTGGTTATTAGGTTGTTTGATGTAATAAATCGAAGGATTTATACAAGGTTGTTGAGTTTTGTTTCTTGTATCGTGTAAGGCTCCTGCATCCTCCATCCTGATTCGAAAATAATTTAATGTGACCTCGCCTGTGTAAGCAAGCGGCTTCTTCGTAGACTTATAAAATACATCGTCATCATCCATCATCATTCACCTAGCATTTTCTCCCCGTCGCACATACGGCAAAATGACCACTTTAGGAGGTCAAAAAAGAAATATGTGAAATAATATGTGCATTTATGGTTGGATATGTTTCTTACCTAAAGGCTTACTTTGTATTGAGATTTGAGAAGATTTCTTAGTACCTACCTACCTAAAAGGTATTTATAAATTATAAAAATAAAATAGAATTGAAAATCAAATTTGTATATTTTAATTATAGTACAAATAATTAAGAATTATACATCAATTATGTTGTAAACAATGTAGTTAATTACTATCACTGTCGTCATGATCATCCATTGATTCTTCATCATTACCATCCCTGTCTTCAATGGTTTCTAATAGTGGCACATCCAACATTTCCAGCACCTCCTTAGAAAATGGTTTTCTTTTTTTGTGATGGCCCCTCCTCTTGGATGCAATTATTGGATCAGAAGCTATTAGCATCCAGTGCGCAATGTCGGTATTGGTGTCGACGATTCTGGAAGTTTTTCTTGCATGGAAAAGTCGTAAACCTTTGTATTCTTTTTGACTGGTTTCCAGCACATCTTCTGAAAACAAACCCACGGGCAAAGGTAGCTCCTTTATTATGTCTGCACCGTGTATCAATAGTTTGTGCACAGATGCACTCATTTTGTGCCAATTATAAACTAACGTAGTTTACGCTAAATCCACATGATAAAACACTCAGGATGTTGGCAAATCTTTTTATAAGTTCGGGATCTAAGCCTGTGATAGCCCCAGATTTTATAGGTTCAGCAAAAAACTTCCTTGCCGTATTCCCATCATTTGAGTTGCTCCCACCTTGCTTCGGTTGGTCTACCACTAATCCCATTTGCTGGTAAAATTTAGTGATTATTTCTTCTTTCCGATTTTTTATTTTTTCTTTGGCTTCCCTGCCCCTCGCTTGCCATTGCTTTATTTCTAGTTTATAGGAGATATGCAATAAGTACTCGTAACATCTAAGGTATGAGTGCAATACGGATATTCCAAACTTAAATGAAATTGTAGGATATTGTTTTTTTAAAAGTAAGTCAAGATTGTTGAGCTCCTTGGGTGTTGCCTTGCACACATTACACGCTTGTGACGACGAAGTGTCTGTGAGTACGTTGTATGTCTTTCCGTCCATCATTGTACACACAGGATGATGTTCGAATGTGTAAGATTTATCCCCAGGAGTAATTTCAGTCGGCAACAAATTTGATATTTGTTCCTCTATTACCTCGTAATGATGTTTTACAGATTCCTTTGTCTCTTTTTCAATCTGTAGGCGAATGATGCGGTTATATCTCGATGAAGACGGACTTGGGTTTTGCCAGAAAATGTGTTTTCCATTCGTGGTAACCTCTGAAATTTGTAATGGAACGATGGTACATAGAATTATGTTGGTATCTCCATACAATGAATTGTTGGCAAAAAATTGCTTGTAAATTGAATGTCCTCTACTGCCATCAAGACCCCACTTGTAAACGACTTTGATCGCTGAGTTTTTCTCATGATCGTGGTGTAATAAAAGTACATCCTGCTGCACTGCTTGCAAGTCTTTGTATTGTGTGGTCCAAAATGTCTTGAACTGGAATTTGTACTTCAGTCTCTATGTGGTAGGTGGATATACAGGGTGTCCCGTAAATAATGGATCAAACGTAACGGGTAGGTAGCTTACCTCATTTCCAACAACTAATTTGAACAGTAAAAAAAAAACCCATAAGGTAACCAAGATAATTTTTTTTTTCGATTTTTACTATTTTCTGTACCAGCATTCAGTGTTTTTAATGCTGTTGCTGCAAATGGTATCATATTTAGGTGTGATTTTTGTCATACATTTCTGAATAGTTTACTAGTGTTATAAGATACCATTTTTTTAAATAACATTTTATTTGCCTTAGAAAAAAAATCTTGAATTGAAAAGTTTTGTTTTTACGATGAAAAGACCAGAATTGGAAAAATTCTCCTGTAAAAAAATTGTATGACACCGAAGTGTACCATTATTTTAAAAACTTGTACAATTACTAAGGTTTGCAGATTGGTATAAAACTTACGCCTAGTCTTTGTCGTTACAAAGATATTGCTATGAATCTGACAGAGGTGCAAAATTACGAAATAAAATAAAATTGAAAAAGTGTGCACAATTCAACTATTTTCTTAAAAATGTTTAGGTATCTCAGCGTATGAAAAAACTTAGGAGGTTAAATTAAAAAAAAAATACAAATAAATCGTTTATTTTGTTTTTACAGTAAATGTTCAAACTGACGTCCCCCTACGAGAATGCAAAGTCTGCACCTCCTAATAAAGGAAGCTCTTATCCGACGGACAAAATGGCTGTTGTTTATTTCTGATACAGCAGATTGGATGCGCTGACGTAATTCTTCTTCCGACGTTATTCGTTGTTTGTAAACTTTGTCTTTTAAACATCCCCAATAAAAAAAATCTAAGGGATTTAAATCCGGAGATCGCGGAGGCCACAAAATTGGTCCTAATCGGCCGATCCATCTGTCAGGGTAAGTTTCATTGAGTTGCGCCCTTACTGCCGTCGCATAGTGAGCGGGGCATCCATGATTTTGTAACCACATTGCTTGCCGCACGTCTTCTGGAATATTTTCTAATAACGTTGGCAACTCATTCCTTAAAAAATGCAGATAGTATTCGGCGTTTAGAGTTGCTGGTAGTTCAAAGGGCCCTATTATTTGCCCATTTATTATTCCTGCCCATAAATTTATTTTAAATTGATGTTGGCTCCTGTCCTCTCGCATCAAATGTGGGTTTACCAGCTGCCAACTGTGCAAATTATGCAAATTGAGATATCCATCTCGCCGGCATGAAGACTCGTCACTCCATAAAATTTTATTAAAAAACTGTGGGTCCGCCCGTATCATTCTAAGCATCCTTTGGCAAAATGCTACTCTTTGCGGGTAATCACGTGACGTCAGCGTTTGAACACGTTGCACGTGATATGGGTGCAACCGGTGCCTTTTTAGAACTCGATGTACCGTCGATCTTGGAATACCTGTGCGTTGCGCTATGACGCGAATTGAGACCGACGAATCTTCCTCGATTTCTCGAATAATAATTTCGTCATTGACTTGTGACGGTCGCCCTTCACTGGCACCCCCAACTCCGGTGCCAAGAATTCTTCCCTCAAGAAGCGCGTTATGCACTCTAATGAATACGCGAGAGTCGGGATGTCGATCCCGGTTCGGGTATCTTTCACGATACAATCTTGCGGCCGCCCTGGCATTACCTCTTGCTTCTCCGTAGATAAAATGCATTTCGGCATACTCCCGTGGCGTGTACTCGTAACGAGGCATCGTACTACTGCACACACGTACAACCACACACAAACGATTGTTTTCGAAGTCCGTAGGATTGCCAAGTCATTCATCCAAAACACAAACAGTTCCAAATCGTTAGGCAAAGCAAAGTCCAAATACACCGCACAAGTTTAATTTTAAGGAACACAACAGTTAGGCACAGCAGGAGCGAAAGTAGTCTGACGTACGTATCAACTCGAAGAGAGATTCGTGTCAACTAAACAAATAAAATCAAGCAACATTACCAAAAATACAAAAGCGGCGCTATCTATCCCTTTCACACTGAGTGAGGTGCAACTCCGCAGGTAGCGGTCCCAAATGCCGAACAGATGACGTCATCGGCTCGGAATTACGCTACACGCTTAACCACATGCTTAGATTACAAGCATAAGCCATTACGAGAAAGAAAAGTTAGATTGTACCATTTTAATTTCTGTTCTGTCTTCTTCATCACATTCATACGAGTAGCAATATCTTTGTAACCGCAAGGACTAGACGTAAGTTTTATACCAATTTGCAAACCTTAGTAATTTTACAAGTTTTTAAAATAATGGTACACTTTGATGTCATACATTTTTTTTACAGGAGAATTTTTCCAATTCTGGTCTTTTCATCGTAAAAACAAAACTTTTCAATTCAAGATTTTTTTTCTAAGGCAAATAAAATGTTATTTAAAAAAATGGTATCTTATAACACTAGTAAACTATTCAGAAATGTATGACAAAAATCACACCTAAATATGATACCATTTGCAGCAACAGCATTAAAAACACTGAATGCTGGTACAGAAAATAGTAAAAATCGAAAAAAAAAATTATCTTGGTTACCTTATGGGTTTTTTTTTTACTGTTCAAATTAGTTGTTGGAAATGAGGTAAGCTACCTACCCGTTACGTTTGATCCATTATTTACGGGACACCCTGTATGTTGGCGCCACGCGATTTCGCTCCTTTTTGCCAATGAATATAATTTTCTTTTCCCATATCTGAGTCGATTATGAGCGCTAAAGCTTCCTCAGGAGAGTAAGGCTTTAAAGCCGAATATGATGGCGTATCGTGAATTTTTTTCATACGTTTGTATCTCCTTGGGCTTGTAGTTAAGGCTAAACTCATTAATTTGGCAGCTGTCCTTTTTCCGCTCTTAGTAAGGCTGGCTTGAGCAGCAGAACATAATAGCTCTGGGCTTGACTCCGCAACAAGTGGTTTCATCACCCTTCGTTTTGTTCGTAAAGAACTCTCTTCAAAACATTTTGCAGGTCTGCCTCTGGTCTTTCTCACTTGCAAATGAACGTTCGAGCTTATAGTGCCTACTGCTGGCAAAACCAAATCGTTAATTAACCATTTTGAATTGGCTTTCCTAAACCTATCCATGTTCCAATTAGATTTTTTCCACTTTTGTAACAATTTTGAAACAAACACTTTCAAAACAGACTTGATTTTATTTACACAGTCTTTTGACAGTTTATATTCACTAAAATTGTTCATTATGTAACTAGTTAATCGTTCTACACACTGAGACGATGATTGTTTATAAAAGTTTTCGCTTTTTAACACCAAAACCAGATCCATTTTTTTAATATTGAATTCCGAATGTCTTAGTCCACTCCAACTACCTGTGAAAAAAAGGGTCTAGTGTCACAATGCGTTTGTTTGAGTTCCTAAAATTTACAGTATTAGTAGTCAACAAACACACAATTGAGTCATATAGATGCAAAGGTAGCAACATCCAGTTTTACAAAAATGGCAGTAAACGAATTTTTTGTTTTAAAGCAGTAATATAACTATTATGGTTCTATTTTTAACATAAAAATTTAGAGAATCATGTGATTAATACAAGAACAATTTAGGATATTACAGTAATATCGTATTTTTTCTAAAAACTAGACGTTTGGTTTGGATGTTTCTGTTTCTGCGCCCAACTCGTGAATATTGCTACCTTTGCAGCCAAATCTCTGGGATGTTGCTGCATTTGCAACCACAGATTTTTGATCATAATCAGACTGAATAATCTTGATACTTTTGGTGCAAAGTACATACAACAGGTGTCTACGTCAGGAGTTTACTGTATCTAAGGGACACCATACCGATAAATGAAATTATAAACTTAAACCATTATTCTGAATTAAAAATCAGTGGATTTTTTATTGGGCAGGAAAGTAAAGTAGTTTTATAATAATAACTTCTTTCTGGGTTTCCAACTAATACTCAGAATAATAGACGGCATTCTGTCTAATGACTACCCACATATACTGAGAAGAGGTAAGGAATAAAATAAAACTACTTAATTATAAATTGTTTCTTTATTTAGCGTACTTAAGTAGCTACCTATAATTAAATTTATTAAAATTATATTATTAAACATGCAAATCATCTACTTCCTGATATTCTTCACACTCTAAATCAGTTTCTGTCTTCATTTTCGTCATCTTCATCTTGGTTGTTACTTTCTAGTAACGCTACAAAGAATGACAAGTCTCCATTTTGCTGCCAATCGTCTCCCCAATGGCTTCTAAGCAATGTTAATAAATCTTTTTTCTTACTATCCGTTATGTTATTGGAAGCATTAATCTTTCTTTGATTTATCATGGATGTTGTTTTATTCCTTTGACAAACGTTTTCCAAAACTCCATCATCTGTTTTGTAGTGTAGATGTCCCTCAATTATAACGTTTCCAGCCCTTTTAGAACGCTTTAAAATGTAACGTTTGCAATTCTTGAATCTAAAATGCCAGCTACCGACAGGTTTAAAGACTTCCTGTGAAGCTGTCTTCCAATCGAATACTTCAAAGTCAGTTCCTAATGCGTTAACGGTACTAAATTTCGAAATTATTTCGATATATTTTTGAGGGCCGCTAATCACTTCATGTTTTCTCACTTCTTTTTCAATTTGGGCAAAGACCCTGTCAGGCGGTAGGTATATACGAATGTCCGACAACAGGAAAAACAAGCTCAACTTTCTTGACGTTTTGCGGAGCTTCAGTCAACCATTTCGACAACATTCCTAACATGATAGTATTTTTATTTTGACCTGCGCATCCATCTGCGACAAGTCTTAGACCGCGGCCCCATGTCCACGGCGCGGCGCCGGCCGCCGTGTGACGTTGCGGCGCCGCCGCCGTAACACGGCACGACGTCGTGCCGCAGCACGGTGCCGCGGACGGCGTGCCGCGAGGGAGAATTCTCAGTCGATATTTGGCAGTTGGTGTGCTCGAACGTGTTTATTTGGAAATGGATCGCGAAAAAAGAGTTGTTCTCCTCTTGTTACTAAGACGAATGAAAAAAAAAACAGAAACAGAGGAAATGGGTAAATCCATATATTTTAAAAATGAACCAAGACGGAGCTCATTTCAAAAGGAAATATGCAGCGCTAAAATTGTGTGGGAATGAGAAATTTTTTGAATATTTTCATAAAATCAACTAATACTGTTAGAACTAATTAAGGGCCGCAGACACTTGGGCCAAATAAGCATTGATAGAACCTTCTCTGGAATCTTTAATTGTACGTCCTATTTTCTTTACATACTCTCTAACTGGATCAGGCATCTTGTATCCCGAAGCTTGCAATCCAATCAACCATTCTTCAGGATCTCTGGTTGAAAGAAATTGTGGTTCTCCGGCGTCAGTGCATTCTTCATCTTCGAAGACAGCTTCAACTTTAAGCCCATCTGAGGTGTACACCTTGTTCAATGCAAATGTGTGAGCATGTGCATATGCCAAGCAAGCTGCATTCAACAAGATATTCATTGACTGATGATCGCAAATGTGTCTGGCATTCATTGATCGCTGTTGCCTTAACCCTTTATAAGGCAGAAGAAACGACTGAAGGTACAGAAATGAAACTTAGTGGTATATGTCATTTAAGAGCACTTTATTGAAATTTCGAAAAAAAAAGTATATATATATAAAACGGTACATGGTGTCCATTATTTGGACAGAGCCGTACTACGGCTTGTGGAAGTTGGCAAAACATGGAACAATACATAGGGCTACCTCGCAACGTATGCATTGTATCTTCGATTTTTTACTGTTAACATTGCTGCTACAAGCCCTGCATCGTCTGTAAGAGTCTAGTGGACCAGGGAGATGGGATCCAACGTCTGAAAGCCGTAGATCATCTGGAAGACCATACTTTGCCTTCTGTCGGCTATCAACTTTTGGTCTTTTGCATACAAAAGATGGTAAGTTCGATACCCTCTTCCTTCTGCTCGTAAAAGAGCCAATCAAGTTTCTTCCGAGAAGTGTACGAAACTGTAAAGTAGACATTGGGTAGCGCACTTTGTGAGCATACAAAATGTATGCATTCGTAATTGCTGCATCCACCATAAAATAAAATAGTCTCATCCACCACCTCCTGCTCCTCCTAGCTACAGGATAAGTGCCTCGCTTTTGATCAAAGCGATCGACACCCCCCATCCTTTTGGTGTACTCCACAACACCCAGAGGGCAAGGCACTTCTTGTTTCCTTCCGTCTTTTTGCGTTCTCATGCACGTTACTTTTTCCTTAGGATGAAAGGCGGTACTAAGAATGCTGACTAATTTTGTGTCCATCCATGTAAAGCATGCTACATTTTGGTTAACCCGCCACTTATATTGACCCCTAGAAAGTTTAGGTTTACCTTTCTTGGCCATTAGATGTTTTAGTGTCCGGGGTAAGTTAGTTCTATTGGATCTAACTGTTGCTGTAGAATATATATTTTTCTCATACAAGCTTTGCATTAGTTGGGTGGAAGCAAAGAAATTATCAAATGTAACATGTGCGTTTTCTATCTTTTCTTCAAAAAGTACTTTGCAAAGGCTATTTACCACAGCTGCTCCTAAACCGAATTCAGTATCGTTATCTTTTTTTCCCGTATACACCTCAAATTCAAATAAATAACCCGTGCTACTGTCACATCTCGCCCATATCTTGAAGCCTCTTTTTATCGGCTTATTTGGTAAATATTGCTTCAATGTACTGCGCCCTTTGAACTTTACCATACATTCGTCAATACTTTGGGATGACGAATTCCTAGCTCCCTTTTGAAAAGCAGTGTTCATTGCGGTTATTAGTGGCCGAATTTTGTAGAGTTTATCATACTCAGGCTCTCCTCTTTGGGGCATTTTCGTGTTGTCGTTTAGATGTAGATTTTTCATTATCATTTTAAATCTTTTTACAGTCATTACGTCTGCTATTTCTCTCACACAAAAAAATGGATCTGTTGACCAAAACAAATCAATATTGGGTAGAGGGTGCACCCCCATCAAAACCAACATTCCTAAAAAAGCTTGTATTTCCTTATTTGAGACATCTTCCCAGTTTTTTTGTTTGTTTTGGGCAGCATATAAATTTGTCTGCTCTGCAATTAGAGTTAAAACTTCGTCAGTAAAAAAAAAACGAAAATAAATATGCGGTCCACTTTTGTTGGGAATATTCTGGTGAGTTTTTAGAGGAATATCATCAAACTTGTTTCTTGGTACATCGTGACGGAAAAGTACTTTCTTCCAATCTTCATCTTCAGAAGAATCATCTTCAGAATCAGAAATGGATAACGAGACAGGACTATTGTTTATCGCCACATTGATGTTTGTACCATTGGCTGTTTCACTAACTGAAGGGAGTACGGAATCCTCTGGTTCAAAATTGGCGGCATTCCCGTTATTTGAAGACGACGGAGAATCTAAAATATTCTCAAGGTCCGATGAACTTGGTGGCAAGAATATGGCCTCACTTTCCCTTTCATCACTTTCGTGACCATCTTCAGACTCCTCGCCATCCGATAACGCAAAAAGACTCTCTAAAGTTTCCTCAATTTTGTCTAAAGGAATCACTTTTCTCTGTAACCATAAAAAAAAATGTTTGACTCAGACGGGCTCTGGGCAATATATGGACGTCATAACAAACCTCCAAATTAGTATGAAAAAGATTCGTAATCGCAAAATTATACTGTATTACATCAAATTTAGAATAAATCTAACAAATTTTAATTCAAGTCTTACCTGTCCACTCATTTTTTTCGAAGATTTTTGTAGATTTACGTAGCACTATTAAAATCGACACAATTTTGACAGATAACATCAATCATCTGTTTGTGAACTTGGCGCCATAATTTTTTTTTTCTACGTTCCGTTTCTCAATACATAGAAGAATAAATCACTGCTAACGACAAACTGTGTTGCCAAATTATTTTTTAAGATATTTCGTCCAATGTATGATGTCCAATATATGGCCAGAGCCTTATAAAGGGTTAAGAGAGATCCAGTTAAATGTATCCATTCAAAGAAATGAGGGTTTGCTGATGCTGAGAATGCCGATTTAGTCACAAGACATAGATCAACCTGGTATGGGAAGTATGATTGTTCTTGGTTAAAATCCTCCTGGTTGTCCATTATCCTGTCTAAATCATCTCCAACCTGCTCAACAAACACCCAATCCATAACATCTGTTACCTTTTTGAAACCTAAAACCTGCATTATATATCCGTATGACATTAATGCTGCACAGTCCTTGTTACGGGAGTTAGTCGTGGCAATTCGGAAATTAGCATGCTCATGGAGAGGGAACCGGTGGAAAAACATATCATACATTCCTACCAAGAAGTTGTATGGTTTGTTATTCTCCCAGCTCCTATACAGTTCAGTTACATCTGTCATATCGGGAGAATTTTGATTAGTTGTCTTCATTTGTGATGAGATCCTGCTAGCGATTGCTGATCTATACTCTTGAATCGGGGCTCTAAGCATTCTATAGATTCCGAGCAGATAAAGGGCCATCCATGCATCGTCCTTAGGTGTTGCTTCCGATCCGCCCATTTCTTCAGGCACCGTCTTGCAAGTTATGGACACTAAGGATCTTGGAGTGATCTTCTCTTCTGCATGTCCGATTACCCTTCCGTACGACTTCCATTCGGAATCTAAAGTATCAGAAACCTCATCAGAGAATAAATATAAGAAAATAAATTTTAGAATGACCATTACCAGTTTTGAAGAACTACTTACCAAGATAGCACCTCGTTTACAAAAACAATATGTGTTCAGAAAACCTGTTGATCCTATGGAGATGCATGGTTTAACTATCAGGTAAGAAATAAAACGAACTTATCAAAATATTATTATTTATTATGTAATCAAATGTTTTATCAAAAGATACAGGAGTCCAAATATGATTTTGCCCCTCCGGACTCGTGGTCCCTCTGCGATGTTCTTAAATCATGTAACTAGATTTAAGTAAAATCGTATTCGGAGTCCTGTGTGTTTGATAAGATATCGCTTAAATTATTTGATAAGTCTTCTGTGGATGGATTTGGCGAAGTCTGGCCATGGATACTTGTAGATGATAGATTACGAGTTGTTTGATAAGTCGCTGTAGCTTCTTGTGATCTTTGGTAGCTACTTTGAAATGCTGTTTGGTAGCCGCTGTATGACGGTTGATTGTATTGACATGTGGGTTGATTGAAATCTGTCAATGTTTGCATTACACGACTTTGATAGGTCAATGTTTGATTGTCGTCTAGTTTTTCCAGAAATGGTAAAATTGATTTAAAAAAAGATTCATGTCTGTTTTCTGCAGTTTTCAAAGTTTCGACAATTTGTCTCTCAAAATCATCTTCACCGTATTTTCTTTTACGCGAAGTTGTAGCATAAGGTTGGTACCGTGACCTTTTATTTTCACTTGTCTTTGGATCTTCAGACTCTTCTTCCAATATACTACAGTCTGTTAAATTTGGTGCGTTTTTTTTTCAAAAACATCAGCTGTTTGTACAAATGATATTCTTTTAAATTCTTTGCAGCAGCTCCAGATTTGTTTGCAAGCTCTTTCTTTTTCATGTATTTCATGTAGTTGTCTTTGATGTTTGTCCATTTTTTAATTATGTCATTTCCTGAAACAAAAGTTAGATTAATATTTTAATGAATACATGTACAGTAGGTACGACCGGCGAAAGGTGGCGAGAGTGAAGTTAGCCTCTAGCAACTTTCGCGCTTGTGTATTCGTAAAAAAATAAGTGGTTTACAAAAATAAATGCCAATAACCGTTGATTACAGCATTGAAAATAGCAAATAGAACTTATTTTGTTAAATTGTTTATTTTCTTAAGAGTGCTAAAGTTGCTAGAGCCTAACTTCACTCGCCACCTTTCGCCGGTCGTGAAAGAGGCCCTTATAGCCAAATGTATATTTTATGTTATTCAAGGCAATTCAAAAATTGAGCTGCTTTGTTAAAGCAGCTGTTTGTGGTAACTCCGCTCCGTCCTAAGAAACTATTTATATATTATTTTTTCTTTTCAGGTTTTTGGCAACTGGGAATTCATTTAGAGATATAGAATTCACAGATTATCGAGGAAAAAGTACAATTAGTAGAATAGTGCGAGAAGTATGTCGTGCTATATGGGACATTCTTTTATCAGAATGTATACCGACAATAAGCGAAGACCTCATTGAACACATAGCGGAAGACTTTGACAAAAAAACCAATTTCCCAAATTGCATGGGGGCCTTAGACGGAAAGCACATTCGCATTTGCAGTCCCGCCCACAGTGGATCTCTTTTTTTCAACTATAAAAACTATAGTTCTATCGTGTTGCTGGCACTAGTCGATTCTAAAAACAGATTTATATATGTCGATATAGGAGCATATGGAAAAGAATGCGATTCGACAATATTTCAGAACACAAAACTATACGAATTATTATTACAACATCGATTTCCCATACCAGCTCCAAAGCCTTTGCCAGGCCTTCGAAAACCTGTTCCGTATGTCTTTATTGCAGATGAAGGACTACCGTTAATGAGCAATCTAATGCGTCCATACTCAGGGAAAAATTTGAATATAGATCAAAGAGTTTTTAATTATCGTTTGAGTCGGGCCAGACGAAATGTTGAGTGTGCTTTTGGCATACTTGCAAATAAATGGCGTATATTTCACAGGCCTTTAAACGTAAAATATGACTTTGCAACAGACATTATTAAAGCATGCTGTGTATTGCACAACTTTGTTGTATCTCGAGATGGAAATAAAATGTCGGAAGAACTGTTTATCGATGACTCCCTTTTGGACTTGCAACTAACTATGGATAACGTTTCTTTATCACATCCAGTAAATATAAGAGACGAATTCTCTAAATATTTTAATAGCGATGTCGGCGCGCTCAGTTGGCAGTTAAGCAAAATATAACCCGAAACCTTTCACGAAACCAAAAGACTACCTGGCTTCTATTTATCAAAAGTGGATTCTTGCGGGGAAGAGATGACGTCAATATAAAATATCACTGTGTGCGAGACAGACAAGTAAACACGGGCGGCCATTACACGGTTCTCTTTCTTAGTTAGATATACGGAATAACTATAGTTTGTTTAATTTTTCTGAAAAGTTCGTAGTTATTGTGTTCTATTCCATTTCTCGATAAAAATATATCTCGATGAGACCACTGTAGCACTTGATTATCATTAAAACATTAAAGACAAATAAATGTTAGTACTCACCCAGTTTAGTTTTTTCTTTAATATCCTTGTCATCAAATGATTCAAAAATGGTTCGGCAAACGTCTTTCCATCCCTCTGTTTTTACATGTTTGTCCTTATAATTGTCATTTGTCTTATCCCAGAGCACTGGACGTACCTCCATTAACGAAATAAAGAAATCTAAATTGATATTTTCCACCATTTTGATTAACACGCATGCTTGCACACCAACTGCCAAATGTCGACTGAGAATTCGCCCCCGCTGCGGCACGACGTCGTGCCGTGTTACGGCGGCGGCGCCGCAACGTCACACGGCGGCCGGCGCCGCGCCGTGGACATAAAGTGGTAAAGAGCTGATGCAATTTCATTTGCAGCTTTGGGGTACAAATTTTCGGCCCAACAGTAAGCGAACACATTTTCGGGAAGCAATTTGCTTTTTGAAGATCCCTCTACTATCGTAAAATTGTATAAATACACATTTCTTAGGTAATACGCCACCTGATCGGGCACTTTTAGCAGGTTAAGATTTTTTTGACAGTCGTACGAGAAGGTTTTTAGCGTTTCTTTTTCTTCTTTAACTTTTTCGAAAAAAGCTTTCGCTCTTAATTATGTAGCTTATGGCTACCATTAAATTATTTTTTTTACTAGTGTCTTTCTCACTTTTCATTTGTTCGTTGAATTTTATACAAGTTGCACAAACTTCGGTACGCGGAGTACCAAACGAAAGGTTATATTTTGTATTGAATACATGCCTGAAATAAGACTTCTTCACTTTCAGGTCATCATCAACTTTCGAATTATATTCTTCGTGTAACTTATTTATTGATAATTCTGACGGCAAATACAACCTTCTAGTGTTTCCTCTACAATAATTTGGTTCTTGGCATGGTATCGTGTTGATAAAATTCATGATAGCTTCTCTTTTCGCCGCATATTTCATTAAAGTACGATCACCTCTTTTTTCAGCTAATAGCTTTCCAGTTTTATAATATTCCTTCATTACAGATTTAACTCTGTACTTTGTGATTTGTAATACTGTTAGAAAATATCGTTGACACACTTTCACTTTTTTCTTTAGCATTTTGCTGTAAATGTAAAATTTTGTTCGAAAATTTTTATTTGCATATTTTGATATAGTAGGACGGCGACGCGATACCTTGCAAGGCGTGCAATGTTTTAAAATATAGGCATCCTGTTTTTGTTTGTCTGGGTCTGCATAAAAATTATCAAAAAATAGCCTCAAGTCAGACATAGTTAGTGTCATACAGCCAAAATCTTTCTTGTGCCGACATAGCAACCTTATTGGAAGAGTCTTCGCAGAATACCTAAAACAATTAAAATAAATAACATTAATAAAATTCTACAATAACAACTTCAATTCCATTTGTAGTACCTACATCATATTCCTCCAATCAAATTAGATTCACAGAGCGCACCTTAATTACAAAAAATATATAATAAAGCTCTTCCTTTTTGTGTCATTTAAAAAATATTTAAAGGATCAAAAACGTTGAATCACACTCTACCTTACCGCGTTTTTTTAGCATCATTTCTCTTCCATTTATCGGGGTCAGCTTGCTTTTTTCTACTTGACTTTTTGTCACATGGGGTAGGAAAACACTCCATCGTGTTGTTTTTCACCTTTTACAGGTAAAAATATACTTAATTCTGTTTAAAGAACAATGCTCACAATGTATGGGGAAAAACCCAGGCCCGGCGCAAATGAAATGTATCTCAGATTTTAAGTATTTAGGGGAGCGGGGGGCACGTTGTTACAATTTTTAGATAGTTGTTAATATGACAAAAGCTATCAAATAAATTATACATTTGATTACTTGTAATGTTAGTATGTCTATTTAGCTATTAAAATATGACTGAAAAGTTATTAAAATTTATGTAATTTTTTCACAATGGAGAATTTACCTAAACAAGTAGATTGTAACATCTTACCCCGGAATTGGGGCTAGTTGTTACATCATCGGGGCACGATGTTACGGTAGATAAATAAACAAAATCATCTGTGATACATATATTTTTATTAGTATTTCAAAACGATATAAACAATAGAGATCACTTTAAACAGTCTTCTAACATTTATGAGTAATTATAATATCTATTATGGTAATTATTTAAGTTTTTTTTGTAGAAAATCACTTTGGCAGGAACATTTTTAAATCTTATATAAAAACACAGACTTAGTCTGCAAATAACAACTTGTAGTAATTAAATTATTCACTTTCACTTCTTAATTAGTTATTTTAATAAACTTTTGGCAAACTAAAATACTTGGTTTCTAACATTTTTAAGGCACTTATATTATAGAAAGATAATTATATAGTATTTTTTATAGAGGTAGGTAACAATATCACATACAAATATTAAATCAGTCTTCATCAGAATTACAATTAATGCAAATGAATGAGCGAACGTTTCCCGTTACACATTTGACATGGGCCCACCTTTTGCATTCTAAACATTCTATCCAATCTTCTTTTTTCGAGGTGCTATAACTTTCGCTACACACTAAACAAAACCATTCGTCAGTATCAGAATCTGAATCGGAAACCAAAATTTTTTTCTTCACCTTTTCTTTTCCTTCTTCGCTCATTTTCGAGGACTTTCCTTTACCTTTTCCTTTACCTTTGCCTTTTCCTTTAGTTTTGTCACACGTTTTTTTGGTCTTTGCCAGTTTTTCTTCATACTCTTTTTTTAATGAGTCTTTTTCAGGTGTGTCGGTTAACACAGCGGATTTGCGTTTACGACGACTGTTGATAGATTGTTTTCGAGCTGCTGCTTTAGGAAAGGGTCTTATTTTTGAAGGTGAAAAATTTTCAAATTTACTTTGTATACCAGATGGACTTGGACCCTATCGATAATTCTATTTCATTTTGTTTTTGAAAACTTGCCAAATCTGGAGTCAGTGATGTAGTCAAACATTCTGTATCTTGCGAACTAACGGGATTTGGACAAGGTGAAACAGGAATATTTTTAGTAGTGTCAGGCATTGGATTTGTTGCTGTTTCTATTGCCTGTATGATTTCAGTGGTGCTTATGTTCAGTTGAGGTGCAGAATCTAACAATTCTGGATTTTCCAGGTCTAGTGTCAAATTGGAGATGTTCTGCGAAGTCATGGGACAATCTGTTTCTGGATTAGGGCGATCAGTGATATAAGAAGGTGCAAAGTCACTGTCTTGAAAAATGTCAGGATTGAAGGGCCATATCCCTGTTGATCTGAATCCACTCATGATATTTACAGGATTTAGGGCCAAAGGGCCAGTGAATCTTTCACCAGGGCAGGAAGATCATGAATAGTCATGGTTTTTCCTGGATGATTATACATCCAGGCTGTCTGTGTTCGATTAAGGTGGTTTTTAAAAGGACCATAAACTCCTACATCTAATGGTTGTAAATTGTGAGAACAGTGCGGTGGAAATGACAGCATGATTATGTTGTTTATTTTGGCTTTCTCAACGACACGAAAATTTACATGCGAGCTGTGGTTATCCAAAAGGAGCAGAACGGGCTGTTCAGCAGAAGGCTTGACATGTTGAATGAAATGATCCATAAATTTTAAAGATTCTACTTCTGTCATCCATCCCGAAGAATTGCCCGCTCCAATCGCATCTACTGGTCCAGTACGAAGAAAAAGATCCGTGTATCTCATTCTGGGAAACACGAACATCGGCGGAACTGAATTCCCAGCAGCATTTATGGCACATGCAAGAGTAATAAGTGTCCCTCTTTCGGCAGATGTGATCGCACCGACCTGTTTTTGACCCCGGGCAGCAACTATTTTTTTAGGCTTCTGTACCGTCGTGACACCTGTTTCGTCAACGTTTCATATTCGTGAAGCAGTGAATTCATATTTTTGGAACAAGCCTTGCAGTTTGTCAAAAAAATCTTTAACGTTGGTTTTGTTGAACGATGTTGCTCTACTCAAAGATGTAGCTTCTGGTGTTCGTAGAGATAGTTGAGGATTTCTATCCATAAAACTTTTAAACCAGTCCGGCCCAGCCATATTATTTTTATGCCAGCTGGGGGGAATATTTTTTAAGTCGAGTTTTAGAGCACATTGATAAGCTAGTTTGCGTACTTCTGTTGGTAGTAAACCAAAATATATTTCTGAACTTTTGAGTAGATAAGAGGCTAATTTATGTTCTGTTTCTTCTGAGAATACCAATCTAGGTTTAACGTAACCCAATGAACAACTTTCGTTGTTTTTGGTTTTTCTGACACACCTGGATAAGGACATCGGACACAAATTAAACATCTCGCTTGCTTTACGAATGCTCGTTTTATTCTGCAGTACTTCTGCTGCAGCAGATTCATAAACTTCTTTACTAGTTGTACCTCTTTCTGTTTTTCTTTTATAGTTTCTCATTCTGGAAAAAAACAAAAAATATGTTGAATTTTTAAAATAAGAAAACGAACGGTACAATACCAGATAAGTATGGTAATATTTTTGGGGTAAGTTGTTACATGTAACAACTTACCCCAAACAATTGTAACTACTTGCCCCATGGCACGTTTTTTAATATAAATTGAAGTCATTATTAATGGATATCGATAGTAGAATAAAACAATATTGTAAATTAAAGGTAGATAAATTATGAACGTTCAAAAAAATTTTTTGAAAAAATTGGTAAAATAAAACATATACTTAGTCATCAGGAATCAAAAATTTCGTAAAGGATTTTTTACTTACTTGGTTGAAATCGGGACACACGCACACAACCTAGCAGCGCAGCGCTTGGCGGGTCACTGTTTTTATCTAATGCACGATGTTATAAGAAAACGAATGAGTCCAATTTTGTCCATCAAAGAGTTTAAAATCCCGATAAAAAACGCGTGTAACTTCTTACCCCTGTAACAACGTGCCCCCCGCTCCCCTATATGTGACATAATATTCAGTACGGGGCATTACCAAAATCTTTTTTTTAAATGTCATAAATTGCTAGTTGTTTTATGTAAGGAGCTTCAAAAATGTGATTTTTTTAAAATTATTTCTTTCTTTACTCTTATTCTATAAATGACATTTAGGCATCTATTTTGACAACGCCATCTACATTTTGTGCAATGTTAGGGTAAACTTAATAAAACCAAGAGTAGGCAAATGAAATTATTTTATTATTATACACATTATTGGTTCTCTAAGTCTATGATTACATCTTCCAGAGTGTATCCGGGATGATTAAAATCATCTTGATGTCTGGCCCAACCCAAGTAATACAGTACACTCATAATATGGGCGCAGCTACCCAAAGTTCTTTTGCCATGTATATATGGTTCTTGGAAGGCATTGAAAAGCGCTGCGGCTATCTTATAGTCAGTCATTGTTGAGGGCAATGCTCGATTCAATACTCTGTATCTAAAAATCTTAAAATCACGTTTAAACCGTCCACTGATTGTCTCTACGACCCAGCGGCATAAGGTGACCAGCCTAGACTTATTGGCTTCTTCACATGTCAGCTGGGTTTCACCACGTCTTTTGGTCGGGGGCATGTGCACGTCATAACCATATGTTTCTAGAAGAGGAACTGCGTCACGGAATCCCCTGTCAAGAATGAACGCATCGTCTTGTTCAAGATAATAATTAATCGGTGCTTCTTCGTATGGGCCATCATGATTTTGTAAAATCTGCTGCATGATGGAAGCATCTGAGGTCGAAGCTGAGTATGGACCTGTGACGTCTATAATATGTCCATCACCGCAGATCAACATAAAAGGTTTTATCAAATTGGTATAGGTACTTATGGAGGATGTAGCTATTCCTTTGGAAAAGGAAATTGGAGCTTTTTTGGATAAAAATGTAACCGCCGTCACATATTATCAACGCTTTCGTTGATTGGTCATTCCCAAAGATGTAATTAGGGAGAATTCTGTTTCTTTGGATTACTTCTTCTCTGCTGATATGATCCAGGCCCAAATGCAAAGGAACGAAATCATTGTAAAGACATTCTCTCACCAGCGCGACTTTTCGGTCTACACTTTGCCGAGATGTATTAAAAGTGGTTGCCAATCTAATACTGGGTTCACCTGTTCTTATTTTAGAAAGGTAAATGCCTAAGTCTTTTCGAGCAGAACTAGATCTCCGAGACAAAAATGACTTAAGCCAGTCCAGATATGTAAATCTTATTGTGATATTTCGTTTACATTATCAAAATCCAATTGACATCTAATTTCCAGTGCTAGCGTATAGATATTCACAATATCTTAAAAAATATCACTATTAAAATCTGTTTCACGATCTGACACATTATAAGGCATGTCTTCCAAGGATGTATTTCTCAGATGGTTTTCACAAATCCTTGCGAGCGGGGGTATGTATAATCTGTAATAACTTAGTAAAAATACCTTAATCGAATTAGGCATTTGTCGGAGTTGCATGTTGCCACAATTCTCCATCATACAACGACGGGAAGTGTTGGCCGCCCTAGTGAAAGGAGAATGGGCAAAATCGTACGGCACTTCGTCTATCAGCGGCCAGGAACATTTTATTTTTTTTTGGTTTAATATCACCCTACAATAACGGGTTCAAGAAGTTTTATATCTGTAGTGTCATTATTAATGGAACTAAATACATTTTTATTTTAGATATGTAAGCCTGTGATTTAGCGTATTAATTACTAAGATTTAGTCTTAAAAATAAGGAAATAAAATAAAATGACTTGTTTACTTCAATACATTTATTTTACATACATTTACATACATAAACTCACGCCCTTTTCCCATGGGGGTAGGCAGAAACCACAGAACGCCACTTGCTACGATCCTTACATACTCCTTTTGCCTCGTCCACATTCATACATTTAATGTACAATAATAGCACTGAGTTCTGATGCCGGTAATAAAATATCCTCGTCTTGATGTCTAGCCCATGCCAGATACCACACTACACACATAACGTGTGCGCAACAACCGATTGTGCGCCTTCCACTCAAACAACTGCAATAATAATGAGCAATTGCTTCTCTATTTTGTCTTTGTCGGTTAATTACAATATAAGAATAATATATTCTGGACCTTACATGTCTAGATTGTATTCGCACACGTAATAACCAAATATCTTCTTCTTCAATAAAATCTCTGAGCTGACTTATTTGTCGCTCCCGGTATACTTCGATATTGTATAAGCCTTCAATTAAGTGTTCAGCGTAGTAGCTGCGAGCCAACTTGATTTGGTATGTGCCAAGTGCAAACAGAATTAGGTCTTCTTCAGAAAAAACCGGAAAGTCTTCAAAAATAGGTTGGTCGCTGCTGAGTCTTTCAAATGATGCCCTCTGTCTATTTATGTTATGACGGATAACATAGTCCGCTAAGAGGTTCGGTATTTCAAAACGTTCATTAATTATATTTACGAACGATGATGCATGAATACTATCTTGTATTGGTGTTTGGAACGCATTGATGAGTGCCGCTGCGTTTTGAAAGTCCTCAAACATGTGACTTAAGGCGCGATTAAAATATTCTTGCCTAAACAATTTGAAATCTCGCTTGAACCTGCCATTTATAACTTCCACTACCCAGCGGCATAGAGTTACCAGCCTAGTTCTATTGGCCTGTTCAGTAGTAAGCTGGTCTGCACCGCGGTCTTTGGTTTCTGGCATATAGGCACTGTAGTTGCATCGCTCCAAATCGCCACAGACGTCTCTAAACCCACGATCTAAAATGAATATGTCGCCAGCCCGGTAAAACCAGTGAAATGTGCCTTCTTCGTCATTTATAATTCTTTCCAAAATACTGGCATCTGAGTCGGTAGCAGCATAGGGCCCGCAAACATCAATTATATGCCCATCGGAACACACCATTAAGAACGGTTTTAATAGATTTTCGTATTTGTGTAGACTGTAGGTCTGTCGCTGGAACGAAAAGTTGGAGCTCTTCTGTATATAAATATATGTTCCATCCATGATTGTTACTGCCTTCCTTTCTTCTGGAGAAGACTCGGGATTTCCAAATAACGCGTTTGGTACAATAAGATTACGGTCAGCGACCATTCTTCTATTTAAATGGTCGAGTCCCAGGTGTCGTGGCTTAAAATCCAGAGATATAGCATCACGCGCGGTTTTTAAATGCCTTTCTAGAGTCCTTCTACTTATGTTAAAGAGCGTGGCTAATCTCTCGTTGCTATCACCAGTTCGCAACTTCATTAAATAAATGGCTAGTTTTGTTTTGGCGTTTGACTCAGACAAAGAAGGCGTTTGTTCCAAGATTGTATTGAATTGATCTCTGCTAACGCCCAATCGAATATGAATCTCATTAGGATCCATATTTGCAATATCTTCAAAGTCCAGAATATTTTTATTTAAAACAGCTTTTTTAAAAAGCTCTAGTATTTGCACAAAATGAGAGCTGTTAAAATCATGTCTGAGATTTGGACTATCAATGAGCTCTTCCCAATCATTTGATGTTAAATGTGCATCACATATTCTGGCACTGTCTGGTATGAATAAGTTAGAATGTAACATAAGAGTAATCCTTACATTCTCAGGCATTCGACGACGTGAAACACTACGGCATCTGTCAAACATACAGTTTGCCGAGGTGCTAGGCACTCGTGAATATTCTTCCACTTGAAGAACACATTCGTGCGGGGCAGGGTTATTGTTTGGCTGCACAGCCCGTTGAGCTCGTTGCCAACAGGGTCGACAAACGTATTCTCGGCCGTTGTATTCAACCTGAAAAGGAAAATAGTTTATAACATAGTATTTAAAACTCACAGCAGTTTCAGTTAAATCATGTGTTGTATAGTAGAACATGCCGAGCTCTTTTTCAACGTGACGAATGAGTCATGCTCATACGCATTGTTAATGAGTGGTTGGCCTCTATTATATTTCGAAGCTAGATAACGTTGGCTCTGTTTCCATATGCACCATGTGTGTAAAAGAGAGAGAAGATCTGTTTTGACTATAACTTAAGTATTGTTAGAAAAGAACCATACGCTTAAGGAAATAACATAATTCACTAAAAGGACGTACATAAAAATACAATCAAAACTGTAACGTGGACTTTCAATAAAGAGCCCACACTTCACCCAACGATGTGTCGCATATGCACATCGTGACACAATATTATGAGGCCATCACCGCTATAGGGTGCGTACATACGGGTAAAAACAACCAAAAAATAGTCTAAAAATACTTACTTGCTGTGGAGCTATAGCTTCAATAATATATTGAGCATTGGCAGCATTTTCCTCAAAAAGAGCATGGGTTATTTCTAACCTTCTTCTATTAACCACTGATCGATTGCACAAAACACATATAGGTCGATTTTCTGCCATTTTTCAATAATGTTCCGTTGGCGTACACAAGTCCAGAGTCCAAGTACACAAGCACAAACGTACAGAAGTTCAGAGTTAATAGCCAGGTTATCAGGTTAGGAAGAAACACAGTCCAGAGGGTAGCCAGGGTCAAAACGTTTGAAAAAGAATCCGTAGATGAGCGCACAGTACACAACGTCACAAGGGTAAGCGAAGGACTGCGCCGAGTGACGCACACGCACCCCACACCTCGGCTCTTTTGTTTGCACTCGAAGCTGATTGGGCCGTTCGAACTCAGGTAGTCCATGTAGTAAACCCATTGTTGAGCTGAGTCTTGTAAACGGTATGCTGACAACGTTTAGAAGAAATACTTTTGAAGACATAAACTAATGTTAATAAGTATTTTATAAAATGGGTTTGCACATTTTATTGCACTTATTATCTAAGTATTTTACCTATATGTATTTTTTTTTCTAAATGAGCTGCAATGTTACGTTCATAGTAAAAGTTAGTCCTTAGTAATAGTACTTTCATTTAATACCTATTTCGTTGTTGGCCGCTCATAGACCATTTTGCTCTTTCTCCTTTGTAACTGTGATTGCGGCACCACCAGCTTGATGGATAAGAGCAGCTGGTGGTTCAAGATCAGGACGTAAAAAATGGTCGATCCTATGCCAACAAGGATGGCATATTGACCTCGATCCATCGAAAGCTACCTGTAACATAGAATTAAATATTTTAGTAAATAACGTCGACAATGATGTGATGCTAGCGATTAATATTTTTCCGCGGTCGATTATCTATGTTATCTTTTTATTCATAGCTATATTTAATGTAATTATTATTACATATCTGAGTACCTATACAATATGCAACCTGAAAGCAGGTATACTTATTGTTTTATTATGAAAAGTAAGGGGTTTAATAATAATAATATGTGGGGACATCTCACACACGGCCATCCGACCCCAAACTAGGCAGAGCCTGTACTATGGGTGTCGGACAGCTGATATACATACACAGATATATAAATAGATACATATATAGATAAACAACAACCAGACACAAGGCAAACACAAGTGCTCATCATACGAATGTTTGCCCTGGGCGGGATTCGGACTCGCGACCCTGTGCGTCGGAGGCAGTTACACTACCACCCAGGCTACGGAGCCGGTTTATTTATGTTATGACTATACATACATACCCCTTGCTTTTCATAATAAAAAATAAGTAGGTACACCTGCTCTGCTTTCAGATTGTATTTGTAGGTACATATACATAGATAATAATGTTTAATACCCGTGCATAATTATCATATTGACTATTTTAATACTACTGGGTGGCGCAAAAGTAAAGACCCTATTTGGTTCAGCTATAACATTTTTTCTAAATTAGAAAACTAGATTTAGATTTTTTTAAATGTATATTTGTGCCATTAAATTTCGTACCATTAGGATTTAAAGATGATGTCTTTTAAATGGTGACCTCCAGAGTTGATACACATTTGAGCCCTATTTATGACATTTTGCATAACTTGCCGTAACACTTCCTGCGATATGTTCGTTATTTCTTGACGAATGTTTTCTTTTAGAGCTGCGAGAGTCTGTGGCTTGTTCACATACACCCGAGATTTCAAAAAACCCCAAAGAAAGAAGTCTGGACTGGTCAGATCGGGTGATCTTGCAGGCCAAGGCAAATCGCCAAAACGAGAGATAACTCGGCCTGGAAAAGCGTCCCTCACTAAGTCCATAGTGTCGCGCGCTGTGTGTGCCGTAGCGCCGTCTTGTTGAAACCAGATGTGCTCCAGCCCCAATTCGTCCAAACTGGGTATCAAAAACTCACGTAACATGGTTCTGTAGCGTTCTCCAGTGACAGTAATCGCATTGCCTCCAGCGTCTTCGAAAAAATAGGGTCCGATCACTCTGTCAACACAGATGCCACACCATACAGTAACTTTTAGTGGGTGTAGAGGTGTTTCTTGAATAATGCGCGGATTATCAGTGCCCCAGAACCGAGTATTCTGCTTATTGACATGCCCTGAGAGATGGAAATGCGCTTCGTCACTCATAACCAATTTTGAAGGAAAATCATCCTCTTCAAGGTTGAGGTTTATGACGCGCTGGCAGTAATCTAGACGAGCTCGGTGGTCAGCAGGCAGCAGCTGATGAGTCATTTGAGTTTTATACGGGAACATCTTTAAGTCTTTCACCAAAATACGCTGCAGGGTCCGTCTGGAAATGCCCAATTGCGTGGCACGTCGCCTCGTTGATGTTTCTGGACACTCTTCCACATCTTCGCGCACAGCATCGATATTTTCAGCTGAACGGCCTGTTCTTGGTCTCCCAGACTTAGGTCTATCCAATGTTGAGCCAGTTGCTTCAAGGCGTGTGGCAAAGCGTCGAATTGTGCGACCAATCGGTGCCGGACGGTGGGGAAATCGTCGACGAAATTCACGTTGTGTTCTTATCACTGATGAATTATTCCGTAAGAACATTGACACAATTATTCCACGTTCTTGGGGAGTAAAACGGTCCATGTTTATTTTCAGTGTATTTTACATTTGTTCACTACACAATTTTCAACAACAGAATGACAGAAAATGTCATATAAAAAAAAAAAAAGTATTTTCTTTAGTGCCAGTACTTTTGCGCCACCCAGTACATAAGTACACGTAAATAATTATATATCTTACCTCTTGTAGCGGTTGCAAATTCTGGAAAATACGTTCAACGAAGTCTCCGGGATTCGAAAAAACGCTGTGTCAGAACGTGTCTTCGAATACCTCGGTATAACGACCGATCACACACAACACACCTGTTCATGTTCAAAAATAACTAATCGCGAACCTTATCCAAGTCCAAAGTAATGCCAAAGTAGTATGCAGGGTTATAAGTTCACAAAAGTCGATTATAAACAATGAAGCGCACAGATCTCAACGAAGTATAACGAAGGACTGCGCATTGGTCACGTGACGTGAGCGAGACTACACAATGAGTGACACTCGGCCGGTAACTTGATAAGGTACGAGAATACAGGGAACCTATAAGTGCGAGTGAAATAGCAGTTGACTCTTGGTTCGTTTTTGTAGCGAGCGACGACGACGGAAAGGTATTGTGTGAATAAACAACCGTTTTAGTTTAGTGCCTCCACCTTGCAACAACCACTGAGAATATTATAAATAATGGTTAGCGTAGTATGTTAAAATATATGTATATACGTATTTTCTTTTCTTTAAATAATTCTATTTAAAAATTACTTTCACGAAAAAAGGATTAGCAAAATATTACGTTTAAAAACGAATTTTCGGCTATATTTTTTTTAGTATGAAACTACTATTTTATACTAAGAATTTGAGATATGTACCGTTTGCGCCGGGGCCTGGGTTTTTTTTTGAGCGTTATCCTTTATTGTAACATGTGATTTACCGTTTGCGATGGACGTGGATCCTCCAATACTATTCGAATGGGCTCATTAAGCCTTGCCGCTAAGGCCTCGATGGCTGCGGCTAGCCTGTTAGTGGCTTGTGCACTGACATTTTCAATGTTTGCCAAGTTCTCTGTGGCACTTCGCAAAGCGGTGTTTTGATCATCAACTTCTAAAAAAAAAAACATAATAAGTAGTATATTACAAGCAGGTACAAACTGCACATAGTCTGCATATTGCATATTAGTAGAAGTGGTGGTAATTACTTACCAGTAATTTGTTGACGCCGACGACGACGTCGCCGCGGAGACTGTCGCCTGTTGGGACTGCTGCACAGCCTGAGAGCCTGCAGGCTCAGTCTGCTGGCCTTCCGTGGACTGCAAAGGCTCCCTTGAGGCTAGGGAGCTTTGAACTGCAGGTTCACACTCTCTTGGAGCCAGGGAGCTTTCAGACACCGAATTCAAAAAGGCCCAAGATCCTACAGGCTCAGACTGCTCAGGCTGCTCAGGCTCGACAACCTCCATTTGAACAATTCTGAAATTTATAGCATGTTAAAAAGTTATAAAGTACTTTTAAGAATTAAATCATAAAAAGGAATTATAGTTACCCAGAAATGTCTTCCAACTCCTGTGAAACTTCGTAAGTCCTGGAAAATAGAATTAATTTATTTACCAATATAGAATGAAAAACAGTAATAATTTGGTCCTTGTGGTCCTTACTATATATGTACATATTACAAACGAAAAACTCTCCTCTAAAATAATAATATAGATAAAGATTAAGCCAAACAACACAAAATGTACACCACTTAGCCTAGATAAGGAAGAAAAGGAAAGCCATGAGAACTCGCACAACATTCACGCCATCATGATAAGATGTAGTACCTTCATTTTCAATTGGCTGCTAAAATGAAAAAAAAAAAACAAAACATGCATAAACAAAACCAAAATGAGTATAAGTGCAAGCATACTAAAATTTTCCAATAATATCCAAAGATTTCAGAATGGTTTTATGAAAGGAAGGAAACCTACACTTACACTGAATGGGTTATGCCGAACTCCTGGTAGAGGTTCACCCACATCACGCCCCAAAATGGTGTAAAGCCTCTCCTGAAAACAACCTACCACTAGCGCCACACTCGGCATACCCGTGCAACACTCGCTACCGACTTTCATTCATTTTTCTTGTGCGGGCATCGCAGCGTCAAATTTTTTAAAGTAGTGTTTTTAATAGTTATTTAGTGATTTTGATTCGATTCCAAATAAGATAATAGTGTTTATACAACTATGGGGAAAAGAAAACATCGTAAGAACTCCGATGAACATAATATTCGGAAAAAAATTCGCCGATTGGAGAAACGTCTGCGCAGACGTTATTCCAGTGATTCAAATTCCGAACGTCAGTCGTTCTTGCTTACTTTTTGCGCTGTATCGTAACTAGTAATTAGGTACACAGATCAGATTATCATTATTTACCTAAATAGTAGGTAACTAGTTATAATATATTATTAAAATCGTCAATTTTTTTTTCATATAAAAGTACCCTCTTTCGTCGCGATTATTAGCGACTATCTTGAATGTTTACATTCGTATCCAAAGATATTTATTACGTCCTGTCAGCGTTTACGATCACGATAATTCGATAAAACCTCTCGAGAAATAGCGTGCTTTAGCACTATGACGAGATCATAGTCGCACACTTTCGAGTATGTAATAATCATAATCAAAGTTTATGCGTACTATAACGAGATTATAGTCGAAACTTTTACACACACTCACTAGTACCGTAAAATGGGGCTATTTAAAACACTTTTTTCGTAAAACAAGTGTTTATAAAAATTTTAATAACTCAAATGATATGGAATATTATTTTTTTAGTAGATTACACGATAAACTATAAATAGTAACGATCGTAGTATAACTTCTGTAAATATATTTTAAGATATATTACTTTACCATTGCTATTCCAAATATCGCATCAATGGGGTTATTTGTAATCTCATTTTTTTGCCTTGGTTTTTCTTACTTTTTATAGCTGTGTCAAATAAAAGTCAGCAAGCTATATTTGGAAAAGTTATAGGGTTAGAAGTGGCTTTCATTTCACTATAATTTCACTCTCTATATGCCACAGACAAGCCAAAAATTACAACTGAATATTTATTCACTAACAGATTATTGCTTCTTTGGGGTTATTTGGAATGTAATGTTAATATATCAAAGGTATTCTAAATGAAAGTGAAGCTATATTTGGAATATTTAAGGGCAAGCATGATCTATCTAATATAAATAAAAATTAATCGCTAAATGTGTTGCTAAGAGCAAAACTCGAGAAAGGCTGAACCAATTTCGCAATTTCTTTTTTTTTGCGTTCGTTCCTTTCAGGAAAAGGGTTTTATGAAAGAAAAATATAAAAAAGTTGCAAACAAAATTAAGTGGGTGAAGCCGCGCAGGACAGCTTGTTTCAAATAAAAATATATTGCGCAAAATGAGTTAGACTTGATTATTTTAAATTATGTATTTAAATAAAACAACTTTAGTCAATCACAATATTTATTCTTCTTCTACATATTAAGGTATGTAGGTAGGTACTATTTAATCACACTGGTTTCGTATTTATGTACTGACGCGATGACGCCAGCACGTCAACCTACCCCAATTTGTCAAATTTGCCAAAAATGGTAGATTGAGGTAGGTTGATGTGCTGGCGTCTTTACCAAGTTTTAAATGGGTAAGTACCTCATTAATAATTTTATTTTAAACAATGGTTTACTACAAAAGTAAGACATATCTTGAAAGATTTTCTACAAAAAGTATAGTCATATAACTGCATTTCATAACGATTCAGAAACCGTCATCAAACGCAACTTTGTATTGACATCTTGTGTAGACAATAAAGTTCGACAGATGTCTAACTTTTTTGAAGAAAAGCCGTATAAATCTTACAGTTGGACTTATACCTAATTAATACAATTATGATTACAGTCTTCAAAGAGAAACATTACAATCAAAATTACCTAATTGGTGTCTTGGCTTTGGTATCGTTGCCATAATAAAAACAAAAACAAAAAAATAACAAAAACGATATTAGAAACATACATAAGAAAATAATATTCTTAGGTCTCATAATTATTAAGTCTTAAACTTATAATTATGAGCTATTTAAACAAATAAAAATATTCTTTTGAGAAATGGACGTAAAATAAAAATATTAATACGAAATTATTAGTAAAATGGTGTCAGCTTAGTTGTCTACAATAAAATATATAAAACTCAAATATATAAAATATAGAAATAATCAAAACCTTAGTCACTATCCATCAATGCTTTTAAAATTTCTTTTCTGTCGTTATAATAATTATTTTTATATTTAGGTGTTTGCTTCTTTTTCTTTGGTATATTAATATAACTGCTTAGACATACAGGTTTAAGGTCCTTAAAGACTACTTTCTTGTTTTTCAACGCATTTTCTAGACTTTCTTCCTTAATAATAGTTAGTTTTTTCCCGCTCTCGAAGTAGTTTTCTTTATTTTCAATTAAATTCGCATTTTCATTGTTATCCATAACTTCACTACATTCTTTGTCATTTATAATATCTTTACTATATAGTTCCTTTTCATTAAATGCTATAAGAGAGACAGTATTATCATCATCTCCAACTACAATTTCTTCACTCCCAAACTCATCAAAGAAGATAAGAGGTACTTCATTATATTGATTATCACAGAGTTTTCTTTGAGTTTTTTCGTTTTCTTCATTTCTGGGTTTATCCTTCTTCCCGTTTTCCTTTTCATCAAAATCTTTCCGTATCTCGGTCATTGATGGTAAAGAGTTCATTACACGGTCTTCATGACTCATCTCACCTTTTATTGTATCATGTGATATGCAATTTTTTGTTTCGTCTTTTTCATCTATTTATTCATCGGTAATCTTCCTTTGATTTTCTATTTTGTCACTATTATCTGTTTTCGGAATTGTAGATGGTGAAAGATCATTCTTATTATTAATATCTGAGCTATGGTCATCGAAATCAACGTCTAGTAGGTCCGAGTCACTATGTACACTCCTTGTATCCGATACACTTGTGGTTGAAATGCTAAGTTTTCTTGTATTTATTTTCCTTCTGATCTTTGCAACGGCAGAAGCCTGAATTTTACTTTTCTTGCCTTTACCTTTACCTTTTCCTTTAAAATTTGACATTGGTTTTTGAGGTTTATTTTTATTCTTAGTTGGATATTCATCTTCTGAACTTATGTAGGTGGAATCAGATTCGTTTCCCCTATCTTCTTTACGAAGTGTTGTTTGTTTACATTGCCCCGAAGGTCCTGCAATGGGCTGCATGTGTGATTCTCTGGTGTTATAACCGATATTACTTCTATCTCTTTCGTTTGAAATTGTTTTATTTTTTTCTGAACATCTATTTATTGTTTTTATTTTACCTTGACGGGATTTGATAATTGACGGTTTTTCCAATCGTAATAAGTCATCTGCAGTAATGCTTTTTCCGGGTGGAACATTACACTTTCTTTTTCGTTTAGGCTGTTCATGAGCCGGGGTTGGATTTCTTAAATTTGTTAAAATTTCTATTACAGCTGAAGATGCTGTATCTTCAATTAGTTCCTCCGAAATAGAATTGTGCGGCAATCGAGATTTTGGTCGCTCAGAATTAACGGGATATAAACCGCATTTGTTAAACCCGGCAATTAAATTGCTGGCTTCTGATCCCTTTTCTCTCAATTTATTCTGCAATCTATATAATAACATAGGAAATGAACTTTTTACTAAAGTTTTATGTTTAAGTCCTTCAGTCCTCTTCCAGTGTGTCAATACATCGCGCCAATATTTTTTTAAAGGTGCGTAAAATGCAACATCTAATGGCTGAAGTAAATGAGTGGTTTTAGGAGGTAAGCAAACGAACATAATATTAAGTTCCTGACAAATTTTTAATACGGTTTCGGAAAAATGTGAAGATAAATTGTCTCCAATTATCACTTTTCGGCCAGTTTTTGTTCTTGCATATGGTACTATGACGGTATTAAACCAGTCCTCAAAGCACGTAGAGTCGAACCAACCACTTTTCGATCTGTTGTACCTCGTCCCTTCAGGCCCTCCTAGCCATTGATCCCATAAATGATCTGCCTTATAAACAACGTATATGGGCAATAACTGTCCATCGGCAGTGCCAGTAAACATTAAAGAAATAGATGTTTTTGTAGTGTTGATTACCCTTTCAGGATATTTGCAACCTCTCTTAAATAAATATTTCTTATGGCCCGGGTCATCAGTGAGATTAGTCTCATCATAATTAATGATACAATCAGGAGAGACACCTTCAATAGTATTTTCATAATGCGAAAAAAAATCGTCTATTACAGCAGGTGAAATTTTGGCGCGGTCACTTGTGATATTTGATGCATTACGATTGGAAATTTCACCTTTATACCTAATCATGAAATTTCGCGCCCAATCTACACCGGGCATATTGTCTTTTAAACTGTAGACGGTTTTTCCTAGTTTGTTCAAGTATTTTTGGGCATATACGCGTAAGTCTGTAGAATCTAGTGGAAACCCCCAATTACTCAGTATTTGTATGTATTTTATGAACGCCATCTCTTCATCTTTTGAAAAAAGAGTAGGGTGTCCGGCTTTTTCTTGTGTGCAATTTATATTTCGACATTTTCTGCTTAATGTACTCTTTGGAATGTTGTATTTATTAGCCGCCTCAAATAATTTCAGTGAGCCATTTTGAATTTCTGCTATTGCGTTTTGCAAATCTTCTTTGCAATAGCTCAGATAAGGTGAATAATTCTTACCGTTGCGTGCATTAGTAAATTTTCGTTGGTAGATCCGCACCATATTAAAGTTGATATCTGTAGCAAATCAATAAACATTATAAATAAAATATTTTTCCCTTTGTAATTCCGAAGCATTTTTCCGTTAAATAAATACGCAGACGTATGTTCGTAATTTCGTTTAATGTTATCGTAAATAAATAAAAGTATATAGAACAAAAAAAAAGAAATCTAAAGAATAAGTAACTATTGATCATTCAGGTGTGACAAACAACCATGCAGGAAATGTTCTTTAATTTTTTACAGTACAGTATAGGTAAATTATTTTCTGTGTAGGTATGCCGAGAAACATCTTGCCCTTAACATGCTCAAAATGCGCAATTGGGACTATTTGGAACTATGATTAAATTCCTTGGCAATTTGTAACACGCTTTAAAGGGGCTATTTGAAACTTCGTTCCAATTAACCCCAAAACAGAAACCAAATAGCCCCATTTAGAAAAATCTAAATATATGCCAACTCGAAAAAGATAGAAACGAACAAATAGAAACACTGAAAAGCGCATAAAACACACTATTACTTAGTTTATTCAATTTCTTACATACCTGTCCAGATTTTGTGTATCAGACGAAATTTATCCAGGCACGAAATACACCAAAAACACAACACTTTTTAAAATTACGAGCTGAGCCACGTAGAAAGCCGTTATTTGTCAAAATTCCTTTGTGACATTGACATTAGTTGCTACTGTATTGCCAGATGGTAAAATATAATTCCTACTATTCTCAGATATAAATATCCACACGATCAAAACTTTTTTTTCGGAAATCCCAAATAGCCTCGCGAGTTGTAAATAACCCCATCTTACGGTACTGTAACGAGATTGTGATAACGAGATTGACGCCCGTGGCGTCGCAGAAATCACCCATGCCCGCTAGGTACGTGGCTGCTCCTGCCCCTAAAACTACGTCGTAACCCTCGACGAATTGAATCAATCGATCCTGGTCGTGGGATGCCTCGCCTCTTCGCTTGGCCATTATAGCCACGCGGTACCACCACAAGATGTGGTGATAGTACGCGAATGCGCTTGGTGGGACTTCTTTTACGACGTATTTGTCACAATCTCCGATGGCCTGATATTCTCTCTCGACCAATGCGACGTAGCCCGATGCGTCTGCGTTAAAAGAACGTGTCCCCTCCGCGTTGGAGAGACCGCGCTCACCTTCTGTGACGAAGGATTGCTGCCATAGCGGATCGTTTGTTAATGGTGTTGATGTCTTAGATAAATACTGTGGCTTAGGTAGCTCCTTCGATGTGAGAATCGGTCGCTTGCGTTGGAACGCCTTCTTCTTGCCCCCTCCACTAGTGGTGGTGGCCGTCTGCTGCGCGTCTGCGTCTGGTTTCGTTGATTGTGTTGCCTCCATGGCTTCACACCTTTTCAGATTACTCATAAAAAGGGATCATTAATAAAAGCGTCTCGCCTGCTTTTCACTGTAGTATCGACCCAAGCTTTTGAGGTAGTGTGACCTTCATTCACCCAAGTTTCATCTAAATAGTAGATTTTTTGATGATCGTTTCGTGCATTTTTGATAGCTCGCAGATAATTTCTTCTCCAAAAGAATATGTCATCGCGATCCAGCAATAAGCTATTTCTGCTTCTCTTTCAGAATTAAAAACCAATTTTTTCAATATTTTATGTAGCGTCGTTCTCTTTATAATGCCCAAAGTGCCATCATAACTGATTTTCTTTAAAATCTTATCTAGAGTAGGTATTTCATTCTGCGCGAAGAAATTGTGGACTATATTTCTGATGGCACATTTTGTAAAGTTATCAATCGTATCAACAATTGACAAACGTTGCTTCAATTTCTTCGGCGATTTTAGCTCACCACTATCATTCTTCTCTTTTACAATTCTATGAACAGAAGCCCAGTGAACACCTAAAGAAGATGCAACGGCTTTCAGAATGTCACCCTTGGAGGCCGAAGATTCTGCATTTCTCATTGCGTGGTACATATTTAAAACCAGTCTTCTCGGTAGACAAAAAACCCGCCGTTTTCTTTTCTCAGCAGGTTGTTCGATATCCGCCATAATCGCACTATTTCAGTTCACAATGAAAAGGCCTTTTCACAAGCCGCCAAGTCGTCAAGATAGCAATCAATCATAAAATCCAATACACCAGCCGGTTCACAAGTTGAGCATACAGTCACAAGTAAGAGCACGTCTGCACAGTACGGGAAGTATGAGTAGACTTAAAAGTACTCGTACTGTGTACACCGCCTTAGCGTTTATCACTGACCAATCGCAGTTAAAAAATTGTGTGAGTGAGATAGCGCTCTACTAACTCGTCTCCGTGAATACACTATATAATAGATAATACAAAGAAATATATATTTATAGATATACTTTACATAAATAATTATGAATGAAGGGTGAGGAAACACCTACCAGGGTTGCGGATTTGTTCGAAAGAGTTACCGCGGCCCTGGAACGTAAAAGGCATACAGTTTTGTCACAACCCACACAGAACATCTGCACCATCTTTTTACATACGACACAATATGCCCGCCTGGCCCGCTGTCTTTTACCTTTCGGGTACAGGGCCAGGCGGTGGGTGACGTCGTGTGCAGTGCTCCTTGGGGCTGGACGCGGAAGAATTGTAGGGGTTAATGTTTGGAAAGAAGAGATTTTATAAGATTAATACGGAATTTGCGGTGAGTTAGAGGAGAAGAAGAAGCAGATGATCAATTGCAGCGATGAATGATGAGGGAATTTAATACGGAGACGTTGAGTAGTCTCCGGAAGAGCTTTTTGTACCAGACTTTTGTCCGTTTCCGCTCGACCGGATACATGGCCAGTATCAGGTATTTTTTATCCACCCCACCCATCATGATATTATAGTCATGTAACAAGATGGGTTTGGTGGATCCTCGGACTTCTTGGACGCCATTGCCATGGTACGTAGAGATGGTAGCCACTCGGTTAGCATCTCTCCATATCATAACATCGACGTCCCCCGAGGTAAGACCAGATGTCTGGCCCTGGCGTATGCGCCGCTGAGTCAGACTGTGTAGGGCCTCCGGAAGAAACAGGCGATCCGTCCGGAGGGTTCCTACACAGTCGAAGCCCAAGGACTTTAGCCGTCGACCAAGACTTGGCGAATTGTAATAATTGTCCATCCACAGTGTGTACCCTTTGTACTCCAGACCTTGTACCAGCTTGAGGATAAGAGCCGGCGTAACTCTCTCCAGTAGGTTTTCCGGCTCCTGCGGTCTGGGTGCATACTTGCTGTGACTGGAACCGGCTAGCTATGGTGGTTTGAGATTCACATATCTCATAAGTTTTGATGCCTCTGTTTGCAGCTTTGTTGGGAATAAGCTGGCTGATATCCAGCCAGCCTTTCCACATTAAAAGACTCTCGTCTAGAGCAATGTTCTGCGAAAGTATATACAGGGTGTCCGGTGGCAGAATTAGGATTTCAATATTAAATAATAAAAAAACTGCAAAATATTTTTTTTTATTTCAATGACTATAACAAAGAAGGAAAGTGCGGGTTTTATTTCTTAAAAATTATTTCGTCTAAATGTTGACCATCACGTCTGACACACTCTTGGAATCTGGCTTCAGTATTCCGCGCCACTCGCTGGAGAAGGGACGTCGGGATGCCATTAACCTCGCGAACGATATTTTCTTTTAATGCTGAGATGGTCGGTGGGGCGGTTTCTTACATAAACTTTACTTTTGAGGTGCCATGGGGGTAAGATCCGGCGACCTGGGTGGCCAGGGGATGTCAGCAAAACGGCTTATCAATTTGTTAGGGAACAAATCACGAAGAAGCGCCATGGTTTCGCCATCTTGCTGAAACCATGTCTGTGAACTGTAGGCAGGATGTTCTCTTAATATTGGCAGAAAAAAATCGTTAAGCATTCGCCGATAAGAAACGCCGGTCACAGTAAAGGCTTGTCCTTGACGATTTTCAAAAAAATAGGGTCCGATTATTCCTCTGCTTGACAATGCACACCAAACCGTCACTTTGGGACTGTGAAAGTGGCTGTTGATGTTTCAATCGTGTGTTCTGTCCTTTAGGTGACCAATAACGGCAGTTCTGTTTATTTACACTTCCATTTAAATGAAAATGGGCTTCATCGCTCCAAAAGATTGTGTTCACTGTACGAAATCGCTGCAACATTGTTTCGCAGAAACTTTTGCGCAAATTGTAATCATTGGCTTAAGCGCTTGCACAATTTGAATTTTAAAGGGGTGAAGTGTAAGGTCCTTTTTCAATATTTCGTGCACAATCGTTTTTGGGAGCCCTAGAGCAGCCGCTCTCTTACGCACGGACTTTTGCGGGTTATCGCGTAAACTGTTTGCGACAAGTTCGATGTTGTCATCAGTTCTCGACGTTCGGCTGGGTCCCGGCCGCGGATTATTTGCTGCTGAACTTGTTGTTCTGAACCTCCGCACCCACAATCGAATCAAATCTTCGCTTGGCGAATCACGTAACCGTCGGATATTGTACCGCGAACAAAATCTTCGTCGAGCAATAGCACAGGAATCGTTTGCTTTAAAATAAGCTTCGATTGCGAACGCACGTTGTTTACCCGTCCACTGCGACATCGTGACTAAGGAACCCGCACTAATGACGAATCGAACGTGACCCCCCCGCCCGCCCCTCCGCTAACGGTTCGAAAACAGTTCGAAACCGGACACCCTGTACAAATCCTGAAATTTCGAGTTCAGTTGTGACAGTATCGGTTTTACCTTAAATATACGTGCCTCGGAGCCATCCAAGTCTAGCGCACCCATGTCGTCATGCTGCATGCTGCTAAGCATATCTGTTGGTCTCCGAGGCAATGTACTCCATAAATTGCCGATCCCATATGGCAACGAATATGTCATACGGGTCTACATCTGGAATTGTCGAACCTACATTAATTTGGGAAAACGTTTCCCTCCTCGATTCAAGTGAAATCGGGGATATCGGAAACTCTCTCCACTGAAAATCATAGAAGTTCCAAGGCTGGTCCGTCGCACTTGGAACAGGGTCTGCGATTGCAGCAGACCCTGCGCCTGCCGCAGACGCCGCGCCTGCCGCAGACTCCGGGCCTGCTGCAATCGCAGCTACGACAGCTCCGTCACCACCTTCACCGGCGCATCCTCCTCGTCGTCGCCCTGACCTCTGAGTGCCATCATAGGCCTTATCGCCCTGCGGATCATGGGCAATGCGACATGGTCCTCATCCTCACCAGCACTCTCGTCAGAGTCTACGTCGCTACCTATAGGAAATGATAGATTGGTTTCAATTCCGTAGTGGAAATCAGAAGTTTGGCCATAGCCTCAAACCAGACTTAAATCAGCAGGTACTTACCAAAATTAATGAGGTAAGACACTTCCGTATCTCGCAGACTCTGACGAGAGCGTTTGGGAGGGGGTGCCGCATGCCGCATGCCGGACGAGGTGGACGGCGAGCTCGCCTGGCCCCATTCCAAGTATCTGGAACAAAAAAAAGGGGTTGAAGTACCTGTGAATGTAATAAATAGAAAAGATGAATTAAATTTGATGAATAGAAAAATCCGTAAGCAACTTACGCGGCTGGCGAAGGCACCACGTACAAGGGTCATTCAATAGATACTTAGCCCACAAAAAGTTAACGAAAATTTTGGAAAAGTGGCAATTTATTTTTCAACATAGTCTCCTTTTAGTTCGATACACTTAGCCCAGCGATGCTCCAACTTTTTTAACCCGTCCGAAAAATAGTTTTTGTCAAACTCTGCAAAATAGGCCTCCGTGGCGGCGATGACCTCCTCATTTGATCTATATCTATTCCCGGCGAGAGATTTTTTCAGATTAGGAAACAGAAAGAAGTCACAAGGGGCCAAATCTGGAGAATACGGTGGATGGGGCAGCAATTCGTAGCGTAATTTGACCAATTTGGCCATGGCAACGGCAGACCTGTGAACCGGTGCGTTGTCGTGGTGAAACAGCACTTTTTTCTTCGTCAGATGGGGTCGATTTTTCTTTAATTCGGCGTCGAATCGGTCCAATAAATCGGCATAGTAAAGCCCTGTAATTGTTTTACCCTTCTCGAGGTAATCGATGTTGATCACACCTTGTGAATCCCAGAAAACGGTGGCCATAACTTTTCCGGCCGATTTTACAGTTTTCGCCTTCTTTGGAGCACGTTCCCCGGTCTTGATTCATTGTTTTGATTGCTCCTTGGTCTCTGGTGTGTACCAATGAATCCAGGTTTCATCGACGGTCCACAACGGACAAAACGACTCAAAAACTCCGCTGGATTCCGCTTAAACAGCGCCAAACACGTCTCCGATGTGGTCTCACGGTTACACTTGTTTTCCGGTGTCAGTAAACGCGGCACCCATCGCGCCGACAGCTTTCTCATGCCGAGTTCTTCGTGAAGAATATGATGCACTGTTCCTTCTGAAATGCCTACAGTCTCAGCTAGCTCCCGAACCTTCAATCGGCGATCTGCCAATACGAGATCATGGATTTTTTTTATGTTTTCCTCCGTAGCAGCTGTTTTCGGTGCACCTGGACGTGGTTCATCAAAAACCGACGTACGGCCACGTGCAAACTCGTTGAACCAATTCTTGACGGTGGCCATCGATGGAGAAGAGTCACCGTACACAGCATCCAAGCGCTCTTTGATTTCGATGCGCGTTTTCCCCTTCCAAAAATAGGAATCGAATCACCGAACGATATTGCTCTTTTTCCATTTTTGTAAAACCGATCGATACGTTCGCTTCCATAAGTTGTCAAATTAAAACAAATGAAGGGATTGGAATGAAAATTTGAAAAAAGAATTAAAAAAGAATGTGCTACACTGTGGTAAAACTCTTTTGAAACTACAGCGCGCTGTAGTTTCAAAAGAGTTTGGCGATGAGGCTAAGTACTTATTGAATACACCTCGTATGTCGGTCCCCTCCCCGACACTCTCCCCGCATCCCGCGATCCCCTCAACCAAAAATTTGTGGGGCGCACACTGGCGAAAAATCTAAAAAAGTCGGACAAAACCTAAACATTCAATAATATTCAAGAAAATGGACGCATAAGGGTTGGTATGTGATGAAAAATACATATATGTATATAATTTTTTGACATTTTTATTATACATCGTCAGTAATATTTGGTTCATCCAATAGATTAAAAACATCTGGGCACATGGAAACAGATTTTTTTGCAATTAATTTTCTTAGTCCTGTCATAAAGGGATCGGAAGACACCATAAGTCTTTTAAAAGTGTCTGCCATGGCTAATTTTCTTGAAAACCGCTCTCTGTATTTTCGCACATCTTTGTTTCGACTTTCTTGTGCATCTTCGCTCATTAACCCTATGGCTATGTTAGAATTCTCTATTATATTTGATCCATGGATAAGTACCTTGTGAAGTGTTGTTGACATACAATACCATGGGTAATTCATCACAAAAAAGGAGGCTGTTTTGGTGCAAAACACTTTGAATTTGACCGCATTGATTTTGTAACCACTAGACAATACTATTAAAATGGTATGCAGTCGATTTATGAGCCGATGATTTACACCTGTTCAAAGTCAAAGTCAAAGTCAAAGCATTTATTTCAATTAGACCATTTACAGGCACTTTTGAATTGTCAAGGTCGGTCGGTCAAAAAAAAAGATGAAGCTATTTGCACGTTCCAAAGCGTAGATCTCTATGGAGAAGAACGCGCAAGAAACTCCACGGACACTCTTTTAAAAATAAGTTTTTGTTACAAAATTATGGTTACATCATTCATATTGAAATTATACATATATGTGAGAACGATGTAAAAGACGTGCAGGATAAAAGAGTCCGGAGTAAAAAAGAAACAATTCAAAGAAATAATTAAAATAGACCATGGCAGCCGAGAGATGACCAGTCTCAGCTGACGGCGCCCGTTCACGAACATGACGCATACGCTAGTACCATTCGGCTCGACCTTTTTAAGGGAGCCAAATGATCCAACGCATACGCCACCATCAGCCAGACTTTTGAGTGAGCATGACATCCCCAATCGCCAGGGTACATTCAAGTCAAAGACCTACCCAAAATGATCATTATAGTTTAAATTTGAGGGACCTACATAGTACTCACACATGTGCCGTTAATGCATGAAATTATACAATGCTAAATAAATTGAGTCTATACAATAAAAAATGTTGCTTTCTTACAATCTTCATCCGGTCCAACAATATTTCCAAATGCTAACATATTACTTTGTGCGCCCTAGTGGCTGTGGAGCAGGACCAGCATTGAGCCAAGCATTTTTATCTTCAATATACTCCCCTAACTTATAATATGCTTGCCTGCATAGTGTGCGTTTAATACAAGATTTAAATTTAGTCTCATTTAGTTCTAATATATGGGGAGGTATTTTATTATAACATTTTAAACAGTACCCCATAAAAGATGAGGCCACTTTAGCCAGTCTGAAACCTGGTTGAACTAATTGGTCCCTATTTCGAGTACCATAATTATGTCTGTCGCCTCTTTTACTAAAAAGATGTAAATTCTTTCTAACATACATAATGTTTTCGTAAATGTATTGACAAGGTACCGTCATGATGTTAATATTCTTAAACAGTTCCCTTAGAGAATCGCGCCGGCCGAGTTTGTATATGGCTTTAATGGCTCTTTTCTGCAGTATAAAAATAGACTCGATGTCTGCAGCCCGTCCCCATAGTAGAATACCGTAAGACATGATACTGTGAAAGTAACTAAAATAGACCAGTCTCGCGGTATCTACATCCGTAAATTGGCGGATTTTCCTGACAGCATATGCTGCTGAACTTAGCCGTCCTGCAAGAGATGTTAAATGAGGACCCCATTGTAGCCTTGAGTCAAGCGTAATTCCCAGGAAAACTGTTTTATCGACGAATTCAAGTTTTTCCCCGTTCAATACTATGTCACAATCACTACCTCTGACATTTGGTAAGGCAAATCTTATGCATTTCGTTTTCTTTTCATTTAGAACTAAATTATTGGCAGTAAACCAATTTTGGACTTGCATTAGGGCGTTATTTATGACGTCAAGATTATTGGTCCGTCTATTTATCTTAAAAATCAAAGAGGTATCGTCGGCAAACAACACCATATCAAGTTTTTGTTGCAATAAATGGGGCAAATCATTTATATATACTAAAAATAAAAAAGGACCTAAAATTGAGCCCTGGGGAACCCCCATTTTCACGTTTAATCCCGACGAATTGACACCGTTTACCTGAACTAACTGCTGTCTATCATTTAAATAAGATTTAACAAGGCTTAATGCTGTTTTGCCCAGCCCGTAATGCCCAAGTTTCAGAAGTAATGTCCCGTGATTTACACAATCAAACGCCTTAGATAGGTCACAGAAGATGCCTATGGCATCCTGTGCCTCTTCCCACGCATTAAAGATGTGCTTCAATAAGGTAACACCAGCGTCAGTCGTACAACGTCCTCTGGTGAAACCATACTGTTTATCATGCAAGATGTTATTGGTGTTAAAATGATAAAGCATGTTATTTGTTACATGTTATTTCAGCAACTTCTTCTGCATGCTGAAAAATGGCACGTGCAGTATTACCATCAGTCGATGTACCTCCACCCTGTCTTGGTTTGTCAACATGTAACCCAAGTTTTTGCCAGAATTCGGTTTGTATGCGACGCTTTTCAGCTGCTGCCAAAGATTGACTATGTGCGTCTCTTGCTTGCCATTTTGCAACTTTTAGTTTGTAGCCTAGATGCAATATGAACTCCGCAAACCTTATCCAGGCATGTAGCAATGAAATACCATAATTAAGGTTTTCTTCAGAGATCGGTTTCGACATGCAGAATTTTATTCTGTTGAAGTCTTTCGAGGTGACTTTACAAATATAGCAGCGCATGGCAGATTTCGTGTCAGTTAAGGCGTTTATCATCTTCCCATCTACCATGGTCATTATCAACTTGTGTTTAATTATACATTCTTTCTCCATTAAAACTATTGTTGGTGTTAAATCGTCAATTTCGGATTGAACACTTCGAGCTACTAATCTTGATAGTTCTGCAGTTTCATGTGCCATCTCTAACTTCAACGGACGGCAATACCTTGGTGAAGAGGGGCGAGGATTTTGCCAGATGAGCACAGTTTTGCCATGATCGCACACGAGTTGTACTGGCACAATAGAAGTAATTAGCATATTTGCATCAGACTGTTCGACATTTTCAAATCTCTGTTTATACTCGGAATGGCAGCCCGATCCATCACACCCCCATTTTGATATCAGGCAAAGATTTTGTAATTGATCCTTTGTTAGCGATTGTATGACTTCATTAATAGATAATAATAATATTTGTGCAGTGTGGTCCATTAAATTCTGTAGAGGAACTGTTACACTCGTTTCGGTGCAAGAAATACCTTCAGGGTAACACCTTTTTTTTGCTTTAGTTATAGTCTCATAATTAGGATACAGACTGCAGTTCAACTAATGGAGTTGAAGTTCGCAAAGTGTTGTACTGAAATTTAGTCAATTGTCCTTCAATCACCAAGGATAACGCTTTGTCTGACGAAAGGCTCGCATGTGTTTTGGGAACGTTAAAACTGCTACTGGCACCAGCCAGAGCAGCTTGTTTAATTATCTTTGATGTATGGATATCACCTCGTGCACGATATTCTACCTGGGCTGCAAAAGCCAGTTCTTCTGGTTTAAATTGTTTCCGAACATCTTCTGTCTTTCTACGTTTTGTGCGTTCGGTACATTCTTCAAAGCTCTTATCCGGTCGGCCACCAAGGCTGCCACTTCTCTTTCGGATATGAGTTGCAACAGGAAATGTAATGTAGGTGTTGAACCAGTCTTTATTGGCGTCAACACACCGGGAAAAATTTCTGTGTGATTGAAGTAGTTTTGTCTTATAATCACTCACCAATCTTCTTAGGGACCTCTTTATTTCATCTTTAAGTTCATTCACTTTCAGAGCACATTGTACTTTTTGTTCCAGATAAGACATTTTGTCTTGCTCTTTTTTGGAAGTTTCCTCCCTATAGTAAGCAATTAGAGTCTTTCTGCTAAAGCTCACTTCCTCGTCAGTTGACCCTAAAACAATATCAAACCAATATTTAGAACCAATGAAGTAACCGATTCCAAGCAAGACATTGTTTTGTTTTACGTAGACTGCGTCCAATACAGTTGTGGTCGATTAAAAAGACAATTTTGTTAAAGCGTCGCTTACGGTCGCATAAAAATGTGATTGTATATTGATAAAAAAAGTTCATACTCTCTAAAAATGCTAATATCAAAGCCGGATCTCTCGGGAAGTTACACTTTACCCTTTTGTGAAGTTTAAAAATATGCAAAAAAATACAATATCAGAGTCATTATTTTTTTAAATATAAAATAGCAAGCATTACTATCAAAACTAGATATTAAAAAGTAGTTCATTACCTCCTGGAACTGAATTCATCGAAAATACAAAGACGATCACGAAGCCAATTAACTAAAACCAACACTTTCACTTGTAAACACATCCGCTGTCGATCAAGTCGAACTTTGGACTGATACCCAGGCGAGAAGAGGACAAAAGGATTGCGCCGCGTGCGCAGGTAGCGTGTATTGTTTATTAGGCTTGTCGGTAAGACCGGTTTTTATTTGTTTGGAGTACTTTTACATTTTTAGGTTTTGTCCGGCTTTTATTGATTATTCGCCTGTGTGGGGCGCGTCTTCGTGAATTGCACTATCCGTAAGGGCTGCTCAAATCAGTTAAACAGTTGATTTGACAGATAAATAACGTTGAGTAGCGTTCCTGTATACGACTTTTAAACTGAGTGGTGTTTGAGCATCATTTATTTTAAGAAACACATATATTTAACAGATATTCAAAAAAGACGTTTGGGTATACGAAACTAAAGTTTAGGAGTTGCTCAAACGTTTAAGCAGCCCTAAAATATTTGAGTGGCGCTTCAGTATTAGGCCGCGAGTCTGTCTGCATACAAATACAAATGGAAATATTGCAATACTTACCCTCTTTTGATTTCATCACGTTGTTCCTTGGAGCTTGGAAATTTGACATGCTTCATATAGATATGTGGCATATTAAGTACTTCTGTCACTTGTTTTATTGCTCGAGAAACTGAGGGTTGTGACACGGCATGACATTGTGACTGGCCTACCAATGTTTTGTATGATTCATACAACTGGAACTGGTTCATACCGTATGAACCAGTTGCATTAAAAGCCAGTGCAACCAAAATCTAAAACGAGAATAGAGTTCATAGAGAAAAGTTTATCACATAGTAACACATACTGGCGCATAATAAAACGATAGTAAATAAGAACTTAAAGTACTACCTACGTACCTTTGTTTCCATAGCAACACCGTCAGAACGAAGATTGACGGGCATGTGAGGACTTATCTCCTGAATCAAACCTCTTATGAGGTCTTTGGAGAGTCGGTACGTCTTAACGAACTGACGATGCGTAAGGTCAAAAGCGATGTTGCATTTTCGTGACGTAAACTTTCTTCTTCTTACCCTTCCAATGTCAACTTCATGGGAAAGTTCAACAAAATCCATATAAAACATCATATTTTTAGTGAAGAAAACGAAGGAAACCCAAGAAATCGTTTCCAATCGATTGGAAAAAGTTGCACTTTACCAACTTATGTTCAACCGCGAATTTGACAGATGAAACGCCGACATTCAGCTGCGGTTCTAGTGCGATTTTAAAACAATTTTGTTAGTAGAATCGCCCCCCAGCTAGGAATGATGAAAACTAAAACCTCTTAGGGCGGCTGTACACGGACTGCTCGAGCAGTTAACGGCTGACCGACGTACACGGACCGCTCGAGCAGTCGGCGTTGACTGCTTGAGCAGTCGGTCGAGCTGTCTCTACCAACCGCTCGAGCAGTTGAATTTCTACCGCAGTCTAGTCATGGATTCTGACGAGGAAGCACTGCTTTTGCTGCTTCTGCTCAAGCGGAGACGACGCACAGTATACGATTTGACAAATCTAGGTGGACAAAACTCAGGAACTAAAAGAATGCTTTGTTTGTTACATTTAAAATAATAATATGATTAATAAAAGGCCAAATGGAATGTAAACAATATTTATTTCAATCTTTTAACAAAGTAAGTACATCTTTGTCATGTCTCAATGTACTTTTTCTTGGAAGTTTTCGTAATAGCGTGATGTAGGGGTCTGAAGATATCAGTAAATGTTTCATTAAATCGTAATTGGTTCTGTATCTTGAGGTTTTCATTGTATGGCCTAATCTGGCCTTCCTAATTTCTTTATTCTTGGCTTCAGAAGCCTCTTCAGACATTTGTCCAATTGGTATTATACAATTTTTTATTATGCTTGCTCCATGTACAAGAATTTTGTGCACTGTGGCTGGCATATTATACCAAGCATATAAATTCACGTAAATGACGGTTTCATGACAAAATTCTTGAAATTTTTCGGTATTAATTTCGTAGCCTGAAGTTATGGCCGCTAAAATAGTGCCAAATCGATGGATTAGATTTTCATCAATGTTGGTGATTTGTGCCGTTGTGGCATAATTATAAAAGAAGGCTCGCGCAGTGTTACCATCATTGCTGGTTCCAAAACCCGGCTTTACTTTGTCTATGATTAGGCCAATTCCTTAAAACTTTTTCTGGATCTCTTCTTTAGTTTTTTTTACTATTTTCTTATTTTGTTCTCCCCTTACTTGCCACTCGCGAATGCGATAACTCATGTGGATGTAGGCTCGATATGCCAACGAGATGATAAACATATATTCATCTGTGCTATCTGGATCTTCAAATGGTTGCTTGTATAAGCTATGGCCCGATGACCCGTCACATCCCCATTTGTATATTAAAATGTAATTCAATACACTTATGTCTAACCTTTCTCCAATAATATCTTTGCATATTCTCAATGCAGTATGGCTCAAAAGAGCATCCAGTTTCACTTCAGCTGATATATCCGTAACAGTTATATTTTCAACAGAAGGATAGCACTGCTTCTTCACTTTGGCCACATGATCATAGCAAGGATATGCATTGAATCCCCTTTCTTTTGCTTCTTGCTGAATATTTTTATAAGTTTGGACTGTCAAGTTATTTGATATAAAAAAGGCTAAGGCTTCATCCGGAGTATACGGTCTCTTTTCTTTTGGAGTATTAAAAATTTTGCGAGCTTTCTAGTAGGCAGACAAATAACAATGTTGGTATGGGTTAACATTAATAGTTTTTCTCTTATAAACATAACTAAATCTACATAGTTTTGAGTAGTACGGAAATCCTCTTCGCCGATGTAGATTATGCAGCAGTCTTCAATCGTAAAGTTTTGAAGTTTTGTCTCAATTGTTTCTAAGATCTGTTTTATTCCACATTTAGGTTTGCGATAGTGGCAAATTTCGTATTCTCGAAGGCTAGTTTCTTCTGTAAGAGCGTATAATTCATTGGAAGTTTCGCTACTTAGTATACTTATTTTAGGTTTATTATTCGAAGAAATGCGCGGCAGTTTTGTGTTGGTAGTTTGTATGGCGGCATGTTTCGGTACATCTGAGTCCTGATTCTTTGGTGACATAATTTGAATAGCCTCGTTGTTGACCGTAGATTGAGTGTTTGATTCCGGGACAGAGGGTGATTTCTGCTTTGTGAGTGGAGAAGCTTTAAAGGAGTCAGTGAGCCTTCGTTTGGCAGTATATTTATTTGCGGAGGAATGAACTTTACGTAATGTTGATAAAGGGCTTCTACAGATCTGTTTAAGTATTTCAACCTCTTGTGTCAATTGAAGGATTTGTTTCTTCAAGTCAGAATTTTCGAGTATCACATTTTCTAATTCATGTTGAGTGCTTTCTAAGTTAACATTTAATCTATTTATTTCACTTTTCATTTCCTCTCTACACAGCGCTATAATATTGGAGGATACATCTAGACTTTTATCTACACTCACAACGTAATGTTCCAAATATGAGTTCAAAAACGAATGCATAAACACATACTTTTTTTTCGTGGACAGGTAAAATTAAAAAAAAATACCATTACAGTTCAACAGTTTCCTTCGATTTTTAAACAACTGCATCATAAAATAACTTTTTAATTTTTATAGCACACTTTTTCTTTTTAATTTTTGGCGCGGGCTCATTGACTTAAGTCAATGTGCCAGCTTTTATCTGTGTCTATGTTTTAGCGCGCTGCGCAGTCATTCGAATACGCAATGAGAATATCCGCCATATTGGAATTAACTATTTTTCCACTTATTTTATTTCAACTGTATGAGTGAAGATAAAATAGTGTATGCAACGGCATATAATTAGGTATTAAAACACTCGTGTGATGCTATTATCACACTCGGCTACGCCTCGTGTGATAAAACCACACTCGTATTTTAATAACCCTTTTTATATGGTCGTTGCATAAACTACTATTACCCAACAGCTCCTCCGAACAAGAAGAATTTATAGACACGCTCATGTCTATTTGATCCAATGATTCGCATTTTTGCATTGGTCGTCTTTGGGTTACGTTGTTGAGCTCCGCCATATTTTTGCTGTTTATGTTATAATAATATAAGTTTGGTCAATTTTTTGTTCCGGTTTACTCAATTTAATTTACTTTTCTACCACAAGGAAGATTATTTTGTGAACTGGTATCCCCAATCACTATCTAGCGCCCCTAGTGGGCAGTAGCGTTATTATTTTAGTTCACATTTTCGCCACGTGAACCGTTTTGTACGATGTTATGGCGCTAGTGGTCGTTTCAACTGCGCTTAGGTTGGTAGAATTGATATGCTATCTTGCTGTCACTTTAGTACGTCCATTCGCCACTTAGGCGGTTACAAATGTCGTTTTGGCGCTAGTTGTATGTTTTTAAATAAAATAAACGAACTCACAAAACAAAAGTTAAAGTCTTACTTGAGGTTGATAAAGTGGTTTCGTTCACTGTTTATAGTTTTCTATTTCTTCTTTTGATGCACTAAAAACGTAATAATTGATAAGAATTTGCAAAAGTCACTTTTCACTGTTTATTACTGAGTTTTGGTATTCACTATTGTTCTTTTCAGTAACTGTCCTGGAACTCGATAGTTTCACATTGAAAACGTTGTCACTGGTTTATTATGTTGTTAAGACTTTAATGATATTATTTTTCGAGTATAAACGCATATTAAAGATTTTAATTCTTTTTTTAACTAAGGAGCCTATGTTTACATTTGCTAGGGTTGCCAGCTTCAGCGTACGGATCTTGGTGTTGGTTTGTTCTGCAAGTTTACCTGAAATAAGAGTAAAATATTACTATTACTGTCAGTTATCGTTATAGAGCGACGCCGTTCGCAGTTTCGCACACGCCTGTGAGTACGATCAACACCATGAATGACTTGATCGATACGGGGCGTCTGTGGACCCGTATTTTCAGATGCTTCAAGTTTTGAAGATGATACTATCTGCACTATCTACAGCTATGATGATGGATGAGGATTGATGATGGTGATGGATGATGTTGAATGATAATGATGGATGATGATGATGGTGGTGGGTGATGATGTCGATGATAATGTATGATGGATGATGATGGTGGTGGATGATGAGGGTGGTGGGTGATGCTGCTGATTGTATGATGATGGCGATATTGGCGATTGATGATGATGATGGACGATGATGATGATAATGGTGGGCGATGATTATGGTGTTTGATGATGATGAATGTTAATGGTGATGGATGATGACGATGGCTGATGGTCAGCAACACTGAACTTAGTCATACTCGCTGCCAAAAGGACTCGTTTCCAGGCCAGAAACTATTTATACAAAAACCACACTCGTTTCCAGGCCAGAAAATCTATATAAAAAAATCATACTCGATCGAGGTAAGGCTAATCATCTTCAAATAAATTGATTTATCTATCTATCTTGGTCACGCCCATAAAGCAACCGCGTAAAATAATGTGTAGGTACCATGTAATTACCTTCTTTCTTTATTCTCGATAGTAGCCATCGATAAATTAGTCGCCATCGCTGCGCGTGCGGCGCTATACTTTAACGGATGATAACGCTCCAAGTTCTTCTCTTCGTCAAAGTATTTTATAACGTTGTAAACAATCTCACGTGCATCACTGTGAAGAATCTTTCCACGTTTTCGTGAAGCCATTGTCAATCAATCACAAAATGTCAACGTTCGTAACAAAAACTTAACGAAAATAAATAACAATCAAACGTAACGCAAACAAATAACAATCAAACTCAACAAATAACAATCAAACTCAACAAAAACAACAATGAATATCAACGAAAACAACAAAATAACGGAACGAATTTAACGATAACTCGGAGTGCGTCAAGTAGCGTGGTAAGCGAATCCTGACTGACTATTTTTTTGTAGCGCGTACTTCACTGTGTGAGTATAGACAGCGATAGAGAGTGAGCGAGAACGCATGCGAGCGGACGCCATTTTCAGATCTATTCTCTATCTGCGCGGCTTATATCAACTTATTCAACTTCTGAGTGGGGAATATTAGTATGTAAACAATGTTATTAATGACTAACACAATGAGAACCAATCAAACAACTGACGACAAACATAAATACATTTGTTGATTTGTTGAAGGGCTTACTTAAATCAAGCAAAGTTTTTCTGACTGAACAAATATTAAATTGAAAAACTACGAACGTATCAGTTTCCCAGTGTAAAAGCATTAAATAAATAAAAAAATAGTATATTGATTTATGGGGCCAAACAACGGAAACATACTTATTAAAGAATAAAGACGGAAAAAGGTAATAATATTTAAAGTTTTGTCAACTTTACGTACGTACGTTAAGGATCTGTCAACTTTAAATATTATTAAGTAGGTAAGTTATTATTACGTACACAGTCATATTTTATTGAACCTCAAAAACCTCGTCATCTGGGTTGTCCTCGTCCAAATCTGGATCATTAGATGCAGAGACATCACCGACAGTTTACAATTTAATATAAAATTCCTTGAAGGAATCGTCAATCAGGTCAATCATGTCCATCAAATCCTTTTTTTTTTCTCTGCGCTAATTAGCAAAGCCTCCTTGGAGATTTGGCTCAACTTATAGATATTTATGGTGGTTTTTCCTCTTTTCCGAAAACTTGCTCAGATGTAGTAAAAATCTTGTTAACTTCATAATTTGGTGTTAAACGTACCTCTGGATTTATTTTGAATTTATTCACATACAATCTGAACGTCGGATATTTAAGCTGGCATTCCTCGCTTGCTTTTCTTATACTCATCCCGGATTGCACTAGCTGCATTGCTTTCCTTATAGCATCTTCAGAATGTCCTCCTCGTTTCCTATCTATCGTTTTGTTCCGGCCCATCTGTTATTAAAATAAGCAAGGCAACATTTAACCATTTGTTAGTGCACAATTAGCCATGGCTAACTGTTCAACATATAAGTTTGGTTAATTGTAAACTACCCCTCCCCACAAAGCGTTTGAACACTGTCACTTTAAAATTATTCATGCAATTGAAACCAAACGTGTGTTAATATATGCAAGAAAAGTATGTTTATACGGTCAACATACTGCTATTTGTAATAATAAACTGAATGATGTGAAACGGAAAAAATACTTACGTTTTTTTTAATATTTTGTCATTGATTTTCAATAATTTGCACGTAACACGATCGTTGATCGCGTGAGCTTGCCGCCGACTAGGGAGCGGGGAAAGTAAGGGCGCATTCACACGGGATACGTCTTTGACGATTCGGTATAAAACACGATTCGCCTTGACGGATAGATGTTCACATTGAATACGGAATCGTGTTTTTTCACGATTCGTCAAAATATCCGAATTGATGTTCACATGTTGTTTCGTGATTGTGTTCAGTTGAGAGTAAACTACCAAAGACAATGGACGTGAATACTTTAATTTTGTACTGGCATTATCGTCGATCTAAAAAAAGAAAAACAAGAAGAATACACTGGGTGCATCCAATTTTAAGGCAAAGACAAAGTGTTGGGGATTTTTATACTTTGATGAGCTCGTTACGAGAAGATGATACCAAATTTTACACTTATTTTAGAATGTCTAAAGATACCTTTGACTTCCTTCTCCAAAGGTTGGATACGGATTTGAGAAAACAGGATACATGTATGAGAAAGGCCATTAGCCCTGAAGAAAAGTTGGCGATAACTATAAGGCAAGAAAAACTAATTATATTATTTATTATTCTTATTTATTGGTTATATTTATGATAATTTAGAACATGTTTTTAGAAATTTGATAGATCCAGATAATCACTTAATTGACTTAGAGCTGTAGATAGTGCCGGTGATGCACTTGGATCATCGCGATGGATCAGCGATGTTCCAGGTTGTAGAGGGGTGGGCGTTTCTGCAGACACTTCTGCATTTACTATCGATGAACTTTCAGGAAGAGGCCGAGTATTATTATTATTAGACGTTCCTCCCGGTGATTCTTGAGGCTTAGTATAATAACCACCACTATTATAGTTGTGATGATGTGAATTGTAATAATTTTGATGCCAATTCGAATAGTTTCGTCCAGTTTTAATACTCTGTATTAGGTTAATGACCCCAGATTGGAATTCCAGTATTTGATCATCATCAAAAAGCTGAAGGGATGGCAGAACCCCCTTAAAAAAATTCATGTTACGGTCATCACTTCCAATTGTGTTTAATTGATGATCAACAAGTTTCATCATTTTATCATCCAATACGCTGCCACTATCCATTCTTTTCTTTTTTGATGATGATTCTAAGTGTTTCTCTTTCTGATTTTCTTGTTGATCTGCATTTTCTCTTTGGGCTTCATCTCTTGTATTTGGATTATTGTCATATGTTTCACCTGGCTTAATAATTGGCTTCAAAAAGCTCATCTCTTGATTATATTTGTAGGGCTTAGATTTTGTACCAGACCCAGATTTTTTTGTTTCTTTGTTTTCATCTAATGATTTCCTCCAAGTGTCTCTCAATTGTGTCCACCTTTTCATCACTGAACTTCCTGAAACAATAATTCATAAAACTGTATGAACGGTTTTATAAGAAGATTTTTATTTACATCGCATTATTCCCAATATTACAAAACAACCACAGATGAATATATATATACTAGAAAACAACTGTAATAATAAGGACACGGTTTCGAAACACGTCACGACAAGACGAGCGGTCTGTTGTCGGGCGAATATCTATTCACAAACGCCGTTCGCTGTCCGTCTGTGTATTTATGAATTATTATACATAAATAAAATATACAGGGACCTGATCTGTGGTTGTTTTGTACGGGCTACGCCCCATACGTTTTATAACGGTTTTTGCTTTCGTAAAAAGAGGATGCTTAGTAAGCTGAATTTGTATAATTGAAGAAGCGCTTGAAGAAGTTGTATTTTCATTTAGACTAATCTATCCCACTAGGCAGCCAGTCAAACATATGAAATCGTTTGGGTGCCTAGTGGGAACGCTTATTCTGAATGAAAATACGACTTCTTCATCCCACTAATTTGGTTTTAATGAAATATTTTTTTAGGTATTTGGCGTCAGGACTTTCCTATGAAGATCTTCATTTTAGTTATCGAATTGGCAAATCAACCATTTCCACCATCGTAGTAGAAGTGACGCAAAGTATATGGAATAATTTATATGAAGAATTTATGCCACTTCCTAATAAGGAAGAAGAGTGGTTAAAGATAGCAAGTGGATTTAATGAAAAGGCCAATATCCCTCACTGCCTTGGAGCAGTTGACGGGAAGCATATTAGGCTTCGAAAGCCGTCAAATAGTGGTTCAGTATATATGAACTACAAAGATTTCTTTTCAATAGTGTTATTAGCAGTCGTAGATTCAGATTATCGATTCGTTTACGTCAGTGTAGGTTCCTATGGAAAAGAATGCGACTCATCAATATTTAAAGAGTCAAGTTTTTGGAAAATGTTGACAGAAGGCCGTTTGAATATACCCGAACCAAGGCCTTTATTTACAGAATCAGAAGTTCAAGTTCCTTACGTAATTATTGGCGACGAGGGATTTGGTTTACACACACATTTATTAAGACCTTTTGGTGGAACGCATCTTGACAGAGGTAAACGAATATTTAATTATCGTTTAACCAGAGCGAGAAGATACGTGGAATGTGCGTTTGGCATTCTAGCAAATAAGTGGAGAATTTTACATAGACCCATAGACCTTAAACGAGAAACAGCTATTTCAGTAGTGAAAGCTTGTACTGTCCTCCACAATTTGATTATAAAAAAGGAGGGAATTGAATTAGAAAAAGAATTTAATTTTGAAAATTTACTACCCCAGGAAGTATCACCGAGTGTCGGAACTGGCAATTCAATGAGAAATGAATTTATGACCTACTTTCTATCAGAAACTGGATCAGTACCATGGCAAGACAACAAAATATAGGCAGTATAGATTTGTATTTAAAATTTTCTCAATAAAAACTTACCAAACAACTGTCGGTCCTTTTGATCCATTTCTTCAAAATCTTCTTTCAAAATTATGCATATTTCCCGCCATGCTGCTGTTTTAGCGGTTTTGTCCTTATAAATTTCCAAAAATTTATTCCATAAAACTGGCCTGTCTTTGATTGCAGCAATCAAAACTTCGCGATTTATTTGTTGGTCATACAATTTTTCTTTTTCTTTTTTCGACATGATTTTATTGAAGCGCAGCGCTACACGTCTTAACAAGTCAAAGGAATGTACTGAATTGAGCGGGCGCGCGGCGGGTGGGGCAGACAGGCGGGCGGAGCAGGCAGGCGCGCGGGGCGCGAGCGCCAATCACCATTCGAGATTTTTAACGAATCGTCATTCTAATGACCGTAGTGACCGACGTATCCGTCTACGTCTTTTTTCACGATTCGTGAAGCGTGTGAACATGGGTATATAAAAAGCATTGCTCCCGTCAAAAAAAATAACGAATCGTGAAAAAACACGATTCGACAAAAAACACGATTCGTCTTCGTGTGAATGAGCTCTTACTGTTGCGGCATCGAAATGTCTAGTATACGCGGAGCGGCAACGTCGCATTTGAAAGATATGGGCGTGGATAACTGTGTACGAGTGGCTAACTGTTGGACTACCCACCCTACTCACCATCCTGTTTCATTTCCAAACTGATCTCTTTCCAACACTTATCTGTAACATTCCTGTTGCTGTGGAACTTATGAGTTTGTCCCATTAACATTGTTTATCAAACACTAAGGCTATCAAAACTTCGTTATCCAAATCCATTTTCAATATTAAACACACCCTACACCTGTAAATGCTTAAACCCGTATGGCTCGGTCCAGGTAGTCGGCACCGACAAGTTACAACCTGTTTCTTTATAAGTGAGTGAAAAGATTATATTGCAATATTATACCTGCGCCGATCGGTACCGACCCATACAGATTTGTCTGTACCGGAAACCTGTTTCTTTATGTAAGCACCCTCTGCCAGTCGTTCTGGAGGCTGGGTGCAAGTGGACTAGTATTGCCAAAAGATCGATTATAGAAGCTTAATAATTCTGTTCCTGGCTGAGGACACGTAACCGTCTTATCAATGTAATCACATTTTATCACATATGGATTAAGCTGTTCCCGCTGAACAGTATCAGGATTCTTTAATCTAATAGCGGCCTCAGTGCCTACTATCCATTCGAGTTTACTATGCCATATAGTCGGTGGCGACCGCTCTAAAGTTTTCTTAGTAATTCCGCTATGCCTATTGCGAAGGTCGATTTTCTAGGCTCAACAAGAAATGTTCCTACTTCTGCTCTAACGAAATTTCTCTTGAAAGGTCATTGGGCAATTTGTTCGGACATTTGACCCACGGCGTACACAAACGAAATAAGGCAAGGTATTTAGATAAATAAATCTACACCCCAGTGGTACGGATCGCATTCTTGTGGGCCTTGGGAGAATTGAGAAAAAAATATATTTTATTTATTATTATTAAGGCATTTTTGTAACGAATTAACTCAAAACTTCTGGATTGATTTCAAAAATACTTTTACCAGTCGAAAGCTAGTCATCCCTAAGTGGCATAGGATAATATCGCATGGAGAGATTCCCACGGGAAAGAAAGTAGATTGTGCCAGTTTTATCAAAAGTAGTTTTTTTTTAACTATTTAAGGGACATAAAAATAAAATCCAGTTCTACTTAAATAATATTTTTATTCTGCTTGATCAAAATCTATTGTTATTTCATCTAAAAAGGCTGCAGGTGCATCTATTACATCTTGATGCCTGGCCCATGATAAAAAGTAAACTAGGCTTACAACATGCGCACAGCTTCCAACAGTGCGGCGGCCGTGTATACACGAGCAGTAATACTGATCAATGCCATTTCTTCCAATTCGATTGGGATCTACTAAAATATACGTATAATATTGTTTACTACGGACGTGTCGCGACTGAATTCGGCCTCTTATTAGTATCTTGTTTTCGATCATTTCTTGGTGTCGGTATATTTCGATGTGGTATACTCCATTCAAACGCATGTGCTCGTGGCAATATGACATCCGGATCGTTTCCGTCGAGTCGCACGAACGCTACTCTCTGCCTGTTCAAATTATGCCTTATCACATAATCTGACAGCTCATTGCGTTGATTCATCCGCTCATTTATTATGGATATGAACTGTTGCGCATATACAGGGTGTGGCGTAAATAGTGGTCCACCGTTAAGGATTCGATATACCAGATGGTTAACTATAAAATATTATAATTTTAATCATTTTTATCCAACGGTACCCAAAATATATTTTTTTTAATTTTTTTGATGAATTTTTAATATTTTGTTACAAATTTGGCTGTATTTTTAACAATAACCATTATTTTTTTATTTTGATTTCTGTTCTTTGCTGCTGAATAATAGAGCAATCGTGAAACAAGATTGTTTTTTATGTAAATTTGGAACTTTTAAAGAAAAAATAAGTTCTTCTCTATTTTAACTTTAATTTTTGACACATCATGCAAATTTAAGTGGGATTTTGTAAAGAAAATGTACTACACTGTCAGTGCCCGCCCATTCATTAAAAAAATAACCTATTAAATACCGATTTCAAAAAGGTATAATAAAAGTAGGTATCATTAATAAAAATAAAGTTATCGCACTTTTAATTGAAAACGACTTAAACTAACCATTTTTGTTACTACTGTTGCAGACTGATTTAGACCTAATTTGTTACTTTTTTTTTTTTTTTTTTTTTTTTATTTATTATAAGGACTTTTACACATTGTGCATACCAGTCCCATTATACCCTAACCACATCTAACTGCTAATAGTTTATACTAAGAAATATAAATATAAAAATTTATACAAAATATAAATTAAATATAAAAATTACTTCAATGCCATTAATTCAAACAAACACTTTGCTACCTTAGAGTTGGGTTGACTAAGGATCACATTGAATGTGCCAACATCCAGTCTGTTTAATCCAAAGGCATTTGCTAGACATGTTCTCCCAGACTCAAATCGGACACACTCCAGCAATAAATGATATATATCCTCACAGACGCCACAATCTTCACAGTTTGGTGAGTCAGTCTTCCTCATCATAAAATTAAATTTATTGCATGGTATGTGTCCAGATCTGAGTCTGTGAGCTGTAACAATAAGTTTTCTATTTAAATTAGTGTTTGCGCACCAGGGGATATGAAGGGGCTGACACTGGATGGTTTTGTACCATATTCCTTTTTCTAATGAGCGCTTATTGAAGTACTCCTTCCAACTCTCAAAACATATTTCTTTGTATTTAGGTAAAAACTCTGAATAATCTGGTACGATATTCATTTGTTTACCAGAGGTAGCTGCAAATTTAGCCAATGTGTCAGCCTCTTCATTACCCCTTAAGCCGGTATGAGAAGGAACCCATTGCAATCTCAGAAGCAAACCTCGTTCTGTAAGTTCATCCATCTTACATAGGATAACATAAGCTATCGATGCACCTCTGCAACCAGAGGCGCATCGAGCTATGTGTTGTAGCGAGCTTTTGCTGTCTGTCAAAATAACCACCTTCCTGTGTACACCTGCATTACGAACATAAGACAATGCTTCCGATATCGCAACAAGCTCCAAGGTCATAATACATACTTTTTTATCAATTTTAAAACAGTTATCATGATGAGACATTGGTGTATTCGGTACATAAAACGCTGCTCCTTGACCGTTCATATTCTTAGAACCATCCGTAAATATAGGAAACCAGTCCTTATATTTTAAATGTAACTCATCAATAATTGATTGATTTAATGATCTATTTTCATAGGACTTTTTTGGTTTTGCAACACAGTCTAAGTTTGATACAACTAATTCATTCACATTAAAATTAGTAACGCACATTCTTAAAGTAAACATTTTTAAAGGATCACTAGAAGCCACATGTTCTTCTTTAACTTCATCGTACACAGAGACAAGCAACGGAGTTGTTTTGTTTCTCCAATAATAATTGTTACGAAAAGTTTGCAGATCTGATAACAAACTGGTTATTGTACTATTAAGTAGGGATTTAGACTTAAGGCAAAATTTATATGCTAAATACTTCCTCCTTAACTGCAGTGGAGGTACACAGAGTTCACTTTCCATAACATGGATCGGCGTGGATTTGATAAATCCTCCTATAATCCTTAAAGCCTGATTTTGAACCTTAGTAACCTTGTACAAATGACATTTAGCGCTGCAGTCATATAAATAGCAACTGTATTCCAAACGACTTCTGATTAATGCGATATAAATGTGCCGCAAATGCTTTGGGTGCAAACCCCAAGAAGATCCCGCTAAAACTCTAAGCAGGTTAAGATGTTTATTGGCCTTTTCTACAATAACATTAATGTGTTTAGACCAACGCAAGCTTCTGTCCAGCCAAACGCCTAGATACTTGTAGCTATCTACCAAATCCAGCCCACAATTATGCAATTTTAAATCAATATTTAACTTTTTAAAACCCCTAGAAAAAATACAAACCTTTGATTTAGTTGCTGATACTTCCAAACCCACCTCCCTCATAACATCACAAAAATTATATAAAGCTGTTTGAATATCACGTTTACATTGTTTAAGATTATTAGAAGTAATAAACAGCACAAAATCATCCGCGTACTGACACATGTTGACATTATTAAGTCCTTGAAAACATCGAATGGTGATAATGTTAAAAAGGAGTGGGGATATTGGATCACCCTGAGCCAAACCTTTATCTGTATGTCTTACGAAGTAGTTGTTATGGTTACTTTCATCTTTAATGTATAAATGTCTTTCGCTCAAAAAGTTCCACAGATACCTACATATATTTTTACCAATCCCAATGTTGTCTAACGTTGTAGCCATTATATCTATTACTACGTTATTATAAGCGTTATCTATGTCTAAAAAACATGTTACAGTTGGGGAGTCAATTGAAAAACCTAAGTATATTTGGCTAACTAACTTGACTAAACAATCTTGACAAGATTGTCCTCTTCTAAAGCCAGATGTATATGGAGACAATAATTTATTCTTCTCAATAAACCACTCCAGACGCCTAGTAAGCATAGAATGCAACATTTTACACACGCAGGATATTAAAGAAATGGGCCTTAGTTTAATGACACCAGCTGGTGAAGATTTTGGTATAGGCGTTATGTATATGTCACGCCATTGTACTGGCACGGCACCTGTATCTAAAATACGATTGTATATTTCTAACAAGTAAAGTTTTCCATTTAGAGGCAAATGATATAACATAGAATAAGTTATTCCATCATGTCCTGGTGCTGTGTCTTTCTTTTTGAAACAATTGTTCATTTCATGTATCGTAAAATGTTGTTCCAGTAATGAGTTATGTGAACGAAACTCGGGCGTCTTTGTAGGAACATAATCTGGTGTAAGATTAGTAAGAAGTTCGATTTTTTGTTCATTTGATACTTGTGAATTAGTATTTTGTGACCTAAAACCTTTTGCCCATCTCATACGCTTCCACATCTCCGAACTAGATGTTTGCTCGTCTATGCTGCTACAATAATTTTGCCAGTCATTTAACTTTGCTTGCCGGATAGCTTCTTTAGCTTCTTGTGTTTTACCTTCCAGTATGTTAAGATTATGTGGCGTAGGGTTTTTCCTAAATTGGCTCAAGGCTAACCTACGTTGTGCTACTAAATTGGCCAAGGAGAGATTCCAGTAGGGCTTAGGTCGGAAATGTTTTTTAGGATCAATAAATGTTTTAATCATTGGGATTTGTTCATCCGTCGCCTTGTTAACTACTTTTATAAATGTATCATATAACGATTGTACCGACTCATTAGAGCTATTATATGAAGTCCGTGAAAAATATTCATTTAATGACATTGCGTACTTTTTCCAATTCGCTAATTTAAAATTACGTTTGGAAGTCATGTTAACAGAACCTATACAACAAAAAGAAATTTTGATAAAGAGATGATCACTGCCTAGATTTTCATTGAGTACTTTCCAATTTAACACATAAGACAATTCAGACGAGACAAACGCTATATCCGGGGATGTTTTTTGAACGATATTGTTGACACATTTAATTCTAGTTATATCTTTATTATTTAAGGAAATATATCCCGCATCTAATGCTGCGTCATACAACTGAATACCACGAGTATCATTCTTAGTAGACCAATTTAAGTGATGAGCATTAAAATCACCAGCTATGATACATTTGTTCGGAAATAGTGAAAACATTTGTTCCCAATCAAACTGTGTACATCGAACTGATGATGGGCAATAAATTGATATAATATGACTAATGTAATTATTATTAAATAATTTCACACAGACTAATTCTATTCCTAAATTATTAATCCTAATAGGGTATTCTTGTACCTTAATTGTTTTATGAACCAATATAGCCACACCTCCATATCCGTCCATTCTGTCGTTTCTATAAATATTGTACCCACTAATTCTCAAATATGATTCCGTCTTGAGCCAGGTTTCCGATATTATTGCAACATGTATCTTTTCTTGGAAAAGTAAAAGCTCAAATTCAGCTAGTTTAGGACGTAAACTCTGTGCATTCCACTGCATAATATTTATCATTACCCTCTTATTATTATTATCATTAGCCATTTATAAACATAGACATAATCTTGCCACAAAAGTCACCATTCTTAACAAATTTTAAGATAAACTGAACACAAACTTGTATCAAATAACTGCCTAACATATTTATTTTATCATCTAAACTACCGCCCGATGTACAGATATTTTTTATGCGTTTGACAGTACTCGAAAAACTCACATCAAAATTTGGAATAGGTTTGTCTGTAGCCTTTTTAGTGTCTTTTTCTTTGGGGGTATTTACAACTTCACTATATAAACGATCTTGACACTTATTTCCATCTGAATGATGTTTTTTTGGTATCTTCTTTTTTTTAGTGTTATTGTTATAAACTTGACTATCCTGACCAGGTGGTTCCTCCGCTTCCGCACAACTATCGGAAGTTGACATCTCATTGTGGATTATAGCCTCTGTAGTGATTAAGAACCGGTTTGAATTGTCATCGCTCGTCGCTTGAGTGGCGTTAGTTTGAGAATACGGTTGCGTAATATTAACTTGGTTGTGTATTTTATGTAATTCATTTTGATATGTTGCCTTCTTATGACATTCTGCCTTTTTAATATAAGTTTCTAGAGCGATTCTGTAAGTACAGCGATCCTTAGTCATTATGTTTCTAATCTCCTTCTCCTTCATAAATATTGGGCATTTTTTATTTAAAGCCATATGTGACCCTTTACAATTGACACACGTATAACTTGTTGTCTCACAATTTGCGTGTTTATCTCCACACTTAGGACAAGTTGGGTTTTTGTTTGGGCATGAACGGGAAAGGTGGCCATATTTCCAACATATGGAACACTGGGACACAGGAAATGTGAACGGCTCAACTTGAAACCTACAACCATATCCGTACACGTATGGTGGCAAAGTTGAGCTCTTAAAACATATTTTTATTGTTTCCGAGTTAATCCATTTACCGTTATCATCCAGTCTTTTAAGTCGCTTGACTGATACTATTTCGAATTCACACTTGAGATTTTCAAGGATTTCTTTTTCTTCTATATCTAAGTCAACCTGTCTAAGAATTCCGTAAGTAAGTTGTAATTCATTTATAATGTAGGCTCTGTATTCTAACTCGTGTAATTTTGTAGATGTCATCAATTTCAATGCACTTTCTCTATTCTCAAATTGAATTAAAACTTTGTATGCACCCTTATATATCATTTTCGTGATATTTTCAATGCCTGCCGCTCGTAACCACTTTGCCATACCAAATTGCTTGGGTAACATTTCTTTATTGCTTGTGACACAAACAACACATTTTTCGGATTCGTTAACTTCCTTGAACACGCACGACAAGTCACGGTCCTTCGAATCTCTTCTAGCAGGTCTCTTATGTCCTCTTACTACCGTAACAAAACCTTCGTCATCCTCCACAATTTCCTCATCATCTTGGCGTCCTCTCTTTCCTGGCATCCGTTGCTCACCCTTCTCTTTCTCATACCCACTCCTCTCTGCTGTCAAATTCCTGTTATCTTGTTGCTCACCTTCATCTCCTATATCCTCCTCCATTATCTCACTGCTACTAGTGTAGCAAAAATCAGTATTAGTCTGTTCTTCACCCATTTAAAATAATCATAACTAAAATGAGTATAACAACTAAAACTTGTCGCAAGGAAGACGTATACGCGCGCATAAAACGTGTACACACGCGTTACCGGCTCACACGCAACTGATTTGTTACTTATAATGAACAAAGCATTAAAAAAAAAAACAAAAGTCATACTAGTTATCGTTTATTAATATTGTTTGACACGATTACAAACACTGTAACAATTACATCAAATGTTCAAAGTGCATTCCGTTCGCAGCTATGCACGCTCTGCATCGTCGAATAAACGACCGTTTTAGTCGTCGAGCAAACCCGCTTTCGCTGATTTCCCTAGCCGCTGTCTGGATTCTGGTCCTCAAATGGTCAATACTGGTGATTTCTTCCTCATAAACTTTTTCTTTTAGACAACCCCAATAAAAGAAATCCAGCGGATTTAGGTCTGGAGAGCGTGGTGGCCACAAAATTGGACCTAAGCGCCCTATCCACCTATTTGGATACGCTGTGTTGAGATACTCTCGCACTCTAACAGCATAGTGAGCAGGACAGCCATCGTTCTGCAGCCACATGTCTTCTCGGACTTCAGAACCGACATTTTCCAAGAGCAAGGGCAAGTCATTCAGCAAAAAACTTAAATATCTCTCTGCATTCAAAGGTTCTGGCAGCTCGTATGGACCGACTATTTGTCCGTTAATGATTCCGGTCCAAAGGTTTATTTTAAATTGATGTTGTGATCTGTCTTGCCTTATGAGATGTGGGTTTTCTAGCTGCCAGCTATGTAAGTTATGTAGATTTAAATATCCATCTTTTTTACAGGATGACTCGTCGCTCCATAATATTTTATTAAAAAAATGCGGGTCTTCTCTTATTCTGCGTAGCATTTCTCTACAAAATCTTAATCTTAAAGGACTATCTCTTGGTAGCAATGACTGTACCCTTTGATAGTGGTATGGGTACAATTCATGTCTTTTTAGAATTCGGTGTACAGATCTAGTTGATATGCCAGTTCTACGAGTTAAGACACGGACCGAAATTGAAGGTCGTCCCTCACTTGCACCGCCTACGCCTGTGCCAGGTATCCTCCCCTCGGTGTATGCGTTATGCACTCTCACAAAAACCCGATGATCTGGATGTCTTCGATTGGGATATCTCTCCCGATAAAGTCGAGCAGCTTCTCTAGCGACGCCTCTGCATTCGCCGTAAATGTAATGCATTTCGGCATATTCGCGCGGTGTGTACTGAGCCATTTTTTATTTGTCACTGCACTGCACGTTTGTCCGAATCGTTGAGCAAGCCAAAGTCAAGAGTACACGTAGCCAATACAGCTGAGATCACCAAAACAACAAGTCCAATCGGTAGGCAAATCAGGGTCCAAGGGAATAGCAACAAGAAACAGTCGAGATGAACACAGGCAGAAAAAACACGAAACGAATACGACGCACGAGTGACAAGATCGTACTAAATCATGTTGAGATTTCTGGAGCTTTCAACGTTAACAATAAAAGGGATAGCATGAGTAAACCATATGCTTTCCTTATCTTTCGTATTGTGAGCTACTTGCTTGCCGACAGCTTCAATCAATGGGCCTTTTGTTAACAAGCATGACTCAGATAAACAAAGGGTCGGCCTTTTTCTACCTGAGACATGTTTGTGCTCTTAAAAACTATTAGTGTCTAACTCTAATCACATTTCAAAAGTATTTACATTACTAAATTTTAAAATTAATATTTTAATGAAAATCGTCTTTTCTTCAATTAAAATTGGATAACTAATTTTTAAACATTAGGATCCGTTATTGTGATACCATTTTGGATTTGGTATTCAGTAGGTATATTTTTAAATAAATGGGCACCGATAGTGTAGTACATTTTTTTTTACAAAAACACCATTTGAATTTGCATAATGTGTCAAAAATTAAAGTTAAACTAGAGTAGAACTTATTTTTTCTTTAAAAGTTCTAAATTTACATAAAAAACAATCTTGTTTCACGATTGCTCTATTATTCAGCAGCATAGAACAGAAATCAAAATGAAAAAATAATGGTTATTGTTAAAAATACAGCCAAATTTGTAACAAAATATTAAAAATTCATCAAAAAAAATTAAAAAAATATATATTTTGGGTACCGTTGGATAAAAATGATTAAATTTATAATATGTTATAGTTAACTATCTGGTATATCGAATCCTTAACGGTGGACCACTGTTTACGCCACACCCTGTATATGGTCTTCGTATGGATTTCGAGTGGCATTAATTATTGCCGCAGTAATTCTGAAGTCGACCATCATATGTCTCATAGCAACATTAAAATAGACATGGCGGAAGATACTAAATCTTTGTTAAATCTGTCGTTAATAGTTTCTACTACCCAACTCCTCTTGCTCTCGTTGGCGGCATGTGAGGGTTATATCCGCATTCTTCAATAGAATTGATCGAATCTCGAAATCCACGATCCAATATAAAAATGTCATCAGTTCTCAAGAATCCATGAATCGGAGAATCTTGTCGCATCAGGTCGAGCATAATTCTTGCGTCCGAAGTATTTGCTGTATATGGTCCCATAGCATCTAGTATGTAGCCATCGGTACATACTCATAAAAAGGGTTTCACCAAGTTCCGAAACTTATGGAGACTGTAAGTTTTCCGCTGAAAAAGGAAATTCGCACTCTTCTGCAGATAAATATATGTTCCGTCACATACGACAATGGCTGCGGGATCATTTTGGTTACCACCGAAAAAATGGCTTGGGATTGAAAGGTTTCTGGCTACCACATCTTCTCTTGTTATATGATTTAAGCCTAAATGCTGTGGCACAAAATCATTAATTAAGCATTCTCTTGCTATCACCAATTTCCTTTCTAATGTTCTCCTCGACATATTGAATTTAGTAGCTAAGCGCTCATCTGGTTCACCGGTTCTTATTTTAGTTAGGTAATTTCCAAGAACCGTGGCAGGATGTTCTGATCTATCACGCAGAGAAGGCGTTTCGTTTAAAATCACATTAAATTGATATTTTGTAAGACCCGTCCAAAAGTGGAATTCGTTGTCATCTATATGTTCGATATTTTCGTAATCAAATTGATTTCTCCTTTCGAAACCCCATTTGTACAGATTCATCATGCCAAGAACATGAGCACCATTAAAGTTTTCGAGTGCAGGGGTATTAATTAAGTCTTCCCAATCATTTCTTATAAAATGAGGATTGCAAACCCGAGCTAATTCCGGTATGTAAAAATTATAATTATGCAAAAGTTGAAACTTAGCATACGGTGGAACAATGTGGGCCACCACATTTCTGCAGTTTGGAAAAACACAATGCCTGGCTGTATTTGATGCTCGCAAATATCCACTAGGCGCAACAAAACCGGATTTTTCTTTAGATCATCATCTTCACATCATCATCTTCACATCAACCGGAGAACTTCCATTGTCAGCATGCAAAGATCTCCGCCAACCGCCAATGACACTCACACACATCGCTTTACGACGACGCGTGCGGCGTTGCCGTCCCATGCATTAGTGTACGACCTGAGTGCCCGCTTAAATCGAGCGTGCAGCGGGGCGGGGCGTGCGGCATTTGTGTCAAACAGATGCATTAATACGTAGGTGTCCTGAGTGGCGGCCGAGCGCGCTCCTTCGCCGCTTGCACGCAACGCTGAACGCTCCGCTGCACGCTTTTTCACTCAGTTCGTACACTTAGCGTTTCATGGCAACGTGCTGCACCCGGATCTTTCCATCGTTTATGACCAAGCAGTATAAATTATATTAATTAGCAATTATAAGTTTCATTTTAGTAAAATCGATTGCAATTCCTCGCAAACAAAGAAAACGTTTGCGATAACTGCGACTATAATCATGATAAAGGCTATGATACCAAATAAGCGTACCTATAATGATAAAAGCATGGTTAAAAGTATTTCTTTCTATCGCTATCTCATAGTCGAGGTTTGGTGAGCCGGTAAGTAGGTATAATAATAGTGTAGGTTACTTACCTCGTGTGGAATCACTTCTTGCATTAATAATACTGCATGTCCTCGGTATCTTTCTAGAAAGAACGTTGTCAATATGTGTTTTCGTCGACGTAACACAGATCGATTACACGACACACAACTATTTTGTCTTTCCATTTCAACGTAAAACCAATCGTCAAGCAAAGCCAATAGTCCATAAAACGCGCACAGGTAGTTGATAAAATGGGTAAATAACAGAAACACAGAGATACAGCCCTCGCCAAACTTTGTGATCGCCTTGAATATAGTCGCGAGTCCGAACTTGCGCATGGTACAGTCGAGTGGACAATACGTAATCAACCAAACAATTTTCGTTTTCTAACATTTTTAATACTTATTTTATTATGTCAATTTATTTTTATTTGGTGATTATAAAGTTCGTGTTTATTTCATAGGTTATTTTATTTAATTTAATATTTAATGTATGTGTTATTTTTAAAACATATAGGTTAGGTAATAATAGGATAAATGTAAATAAAAAACATTAATATAAATAAAAACTATATTCACAATGGGGCCACACCTTCCATAAAAACATCTCCCTTACTAGTGGATGGTTCCGCATCCGAATCACTCTCCTCACAAAAAATATCCGAATCATCTTCATCTGATTCATTATCGCTCACGTGAATTATTATTTTTTCAGTTAGGTCATCTATGATGACATCACTTTTCTTATATTCTTCTTCAATATTTATAACTTTGTCGCATAGTGCAGTCCACTCCTGTTCACCCATGCTATTTACTTTTTCTTCCACTAGTTTCATAATATCAGTTATATTATTTGTGACATTTTTTTTCGCCATTTAACCTTTTATGGATGCCCAAGCCATTTCTATGGGGTTCAAGTCGGGATGGTAAGGTGGAAGCCGTAATATTGTGTGATTGTGTTCTTCTAAAATTTTATCAATATTAAATTTTTTAAATTTTTCTTTGTGTATAGAAATTAATTTATACAGTTCTGGTTTCAGCATGTCAGAACTGCAAGGGATATTTTTTGCCGTAATGCCATGCCACCATTTCTGCCTTTTTGCTATTTGACGTCGGCGCTGCATCCTCTAATTTGTTATGATAGGGTGCATTATCTATCACCATAACCGATCTCGGTGGGAGATTCGGCAAAAGTTTTGTGCGTATCCATTTTTCATAATTATTATAATTCATATTATCATGGTAATCTCCGGTTTTCGTACCTGCCTTAAACATTAAAAGGCCGTTGGGTGCAAATCCTGATTTGGATCCAGCATGTACAATGACGACACGTTGACCTTTTGATATCTTTTTTTTAAACCTTTAGTGCTACTATCACTCCATGCCTTCGAAGTGGTATGCGATGAATCGACATACGATTCGTCAGTGTAAACTATCGGTCTTCCTTCTGCGCGATATTTCGTTATTGCACGCAAATATTCACCCACGATACAGGAGAAATTCCTAGTGTGGGGCAACGTTTTTTAAAAAAGAAAGAAAAAAAAAAAAATTCGCTTACAGCGAACATTTGTATTTTCAATTAATAATTTGCGATTGTCTTCAGTTTTTTCTCCATTTAAATCCTATTTCATTTATAATTCTCCTCAAACTCGTTGCGGATCCTTCAAAATTTATATCTTCTTTTATTTTTTTTATAAGTTGAGCAATTGTCGGCAACTCTTTCTGTGTTACATGAAAATTGTGGATACATCTTTTGATGACACCTTGGTCAAAATTGTCGATTCCGGTTACCTTTTTTACCCCTTGCCTCTTCTTTTCGGGTGTACGAAAAACTGCTAATAAATCGGAACTTGGTTCATTAGCAACCGATATAATACGTCGTACAGTTCTTTCTGATACTCCTGTAGCGGCTGCAGTCCGTTTATGTACTGCCTTCAAATCGTATTTAAGGCCTTCTTCAGCTTCTTTCTTCATAAATTTATAAACATCGTAGACCATTTTACGAGCCTGGCGTCGTCGTCATGTTTATAAACAAATAACAACGAGTAACAATAACAGTAACTAAAAACTATAACAACAAATTAACGAAACGATCGAACGAATTCTGAACGCGACAGTACTCTCGGAGCTCAACAAGTGCGTGATTCGTGTACGGACGTAGCACTCACACTAAGGCGTGGGTGCCAGCGCGCGTCGCGGGTGAGCGGTGCGGGCGCGCGGGGTGCGGCCCTTTTTTTTTTTTTTTTTTTTTTTTTACGGGGGGAAATCCTCATGGATGTCCTCCGCCCTGGGGCGGGCGGAGGGGTCTGTCAGACTCTTACTGACTAAAACCACCCCGGTGTTCCATCTTCCACCTACGCCGGGGATCGCGGGAACGTATGCGACTTCCGTAATCCCCGGCTGGTGCCGGCCCGCCTCTGCGGGCCACATCTCGTAAGCGGGGGGAGTGAGGTGTTTAACTCCCCCCGCGACGTCAGAGGGGCGCACGGGAACACCACGCGCCGCCACCTCGGGTCCGGATGAATGGGGGGCAACGGACATCACGGGGTGCGGCCCTGCCCCAAGCTCTTGTGCGTCCCGCTAAAGCGGTCCCTAGACGGTAATGCAGCATGACATGCGTTACGTGCTGCTGCATGAACGCCCATTTTTCATCATGCAGCATTATCAATCATTTTTATCAGTCATTTCTATGTAATACGGTGAGAAGGTCTTCTTTGTTGCTATGGATCAGTATTTGTCAAAGGCAGATTCATTTTTTCTTGTGATGACAGCTGCTATGCTGCGTAAAAAGAAGAGAACAAGTTAAACTTTCACGGTGTATAAATAATAATAAAAAGTAATACTAACTACACTCCTTTCCATCGAACCCTCTGTCGGTGCAATCTCGATTGAGTCTGTGATAAAAGCATTTCCTGATAATACCATAGTTTCGGTTGATACACTTCATCACTTGCCATTCCAGACTTAAGGGTTTTTTTCATTCTCGAATGTTCTCGGTTAAAATTTGACCGTAATGTGTTTATTTTTCGCTTCAATTTCTCTACAGTAAAATCTTTGTCGAATCTTTTCAATGCGTTGGTTATTTTGTTTAATGCTATAGTTTTCTTATTTCTGTCCATGTATATTTTTCTTTTTGAGTCCCATAACTCTGGGTAGTCTTTATACATGGATATTAGTAATAAAACAAAATTCCTTTGAATCTGCGCTCGCGTTAATTTCGTCATTATCGTCAGGAACCTCGTGCGGTGCCTCATTGACCGTGTCCATCTTGGCTGCCGTTTGCTATCGAAATGAGTTGTTGCATGACATGCCGATCGCAACACGATCATGCGCGCATGTCATGCATGTATTGCAGGACGAAAAATAAAACGACTTGTCAATCAATGTACAGCACGTAGTTTGCATGTCATTCGCATCAATCAATACAATTAAACGATCATGCATGCATGACAGCACGTAACGCATGTCATGCTGCATTACCGTCTAGGGACCGCTTAATACCCTGATTTTGTGTTCTGCGCAATGCAATGAAATGAGCCTAGTTTCGGGGCAGTCACAAAGTTTGGCGCGGGCTGTGAACGCACAGATCGAAACGACGGATGACGTACGACTGCGACGCGGTCCAAGCGGCGCCGGCGCACGGTGGGTTGATTTATATACGTAGTGGACTTAGGACATTAAAAAAAAAGTCATCTTATTTTTACTGATTAATGATGCAAATTTGTTCTACTATCTAATACAGTAAATTATTGTTCTATGACTTTTTATTTTACGCATTATTTTTAGTACTACAATTTTTTAAATATTTTTTTGTATAGAAAAAATCATAAAATCTAAAGAATCTCAAAAATCTGAAAACATCTCCAACTGCGATGTATATATTAAAATAGTACTATTTATTAGCTTATTTTTACAACTAGTCAGCTACTGCGCTTTGCTGCGATTTAGGAGAATTTTTTTTTTTTATTTTTTTTCTTATTAAAATCGCATTTAAGTCTACAAAATCTCAAATTTCTTCCAATTGTTGGATAAGTATTTTAATAGTACAATTTATTTGCATCTAATCGTCTACTGTAGTTTACTGTGACTTAGTAGGTAGTTAGACTTTTTTAGATTTTTTTGAACGAAAATATCTTAAAAGTCACCTAAATCTCAGAATACTTAGCAGTGATAATTATTGTATTCTCTATTCCACACCACCCCAGAGGTAGAGAACTAGGCGCGTTTTTTTTATCAGTGGTCTCCCCAATAGGCCTAATCCACGACTACAAATCTGTGTTCTGTATGTGTGAGACTTACAAAGACAAATTCAAAATTCAAATCATTTACCAATATTTTTAGGAGGGGCCTGCACCATGCTCAACACCATGCTCTGACAATAACGGGTCTTCAGTTAAAACCCCTAAATTTTCTTGATCATCATCGTCAACAAATGTATCCTTAACGATCAACAAAGCTGTTGCTTCTTCTGAAAAGGCTTTGTGTTTTCGCACCAGTTTGTGTCGTATCTTTGAAATATGTGGATCAGAGCTGATTAACAAATTGTTCAAAATATCTTCATTAGTAGCTTTTCTACAGAATTTCCTCGAATTATGAGCACGATATCTCCGAAAATCTTTGTTGCGTGCTTCAGCTGCTTCTTCGGATAATTTTCCAATGGGCACTATACCCAAGCTTTCAATAATAGCTGCTCCGTGAGCTAAAACTTTGTGAACACTTGCAGGCATGTAAAACCAATTATATAATTCAATGTATAGTTCCATGGTGGTTTCGGTATAATCTTTAAACTTCAATATATCAATACGGTGACCCGACGAAATTGCTTCTAATATAGTTTTAAATCTTTTTATTAATTCTTCATTTACTCCTGTGATCGAAGCTGCAATATCGGGGTTTTCGAAAAATCTCCTCGCAGTATTCCCATCATTTGTTGTACCATGACCCTGTTTCACAACATCAATTAAAAGTCCTGTTTCGGATTTAAATGCTTCCTGAATATTTCTCTTTTTGCTCTCTGTTGATGTCACCGGCGCCATCTATGAGCGGCCAACCACACTAACCGACGTGACGTCAACAACAGGACGGTGGAGGGTGGCTCGAACGACGCGACACCAGCGCGCGCGCGGCGGTTACTTCATCTTGATCCTTGTGACGCGACGACGAAAACCAATATTTTTATATTACGTACGGAAACCACAAATTGTAACAAGTAAACTGAATTACACATCATCACGAACAGCCTTGGGTCTCATTTCATATCCACGACGAAGACCTGACACAGAAAACCCAAACATATTTGGTCCTTCGAGCCGGATGTTCATCCGGCGCAGCACCTTCTGGGACAACCTTCTGGAGCAACGGTCAGGCCAATCCACCCATTTTACTTCCCAAGCCCTACAGGCTCAGTTCAGTTTGTGCTAATATCGTTCTTTTTCACAAAATTCCAGTGTTTTACGGTGCAAATTGTGCGTCCACCTACCTACATCGCAAACGCGCGCACGCCTGTATACTGTAAGTACTTGATCCTTCTCTTTTGCAAACCACCAATATGATCAGCAATAAAAGACATTCTGTAGTAGAAATCGAAAGCAGTGAAGATATAATTCGCAACTTAGTAAAAAAAAGGGGAATCGTTAAAAGAAAATTAACTTTGTTTTCAAAATATGCTCTGTCATTAGATGATTCGCAAGTAACGGGCGCTCAGAAAGCGGAGTTAGACGAACGGTTTCAACATTTTAAACCATTAATTGATCAATTTGCTTTAATTCAAGATGAACTAGACTCCTATGTCTCAGATAGTGATCTAGACGGGGAATTGCTAGAGAGAGAAACGTTTCAAAATCAGTATTATGCCATTGTGGGCAAGACTAAATGTATTTTAAAGGATAATACCACTCAAAATTCCGGAGGTCAAAGTCGAAATCCTAATTATATGAAGCTACCCACAATTTCATTGCCGAAATTCGACGGTTCATATGACCAATGGCTCGAGTTTCGCGACACTTACTTATCAATGATACACAACAGTGACAATCTAGATAATGTTCAGAAGTTCCACTACTTACGGTCAGTTCTTACAGGTGACGCACTACAAGTAGTTAAGGCGCTGGAGTTTTCCTCCGACAATTACTTAGTTGCTTGGAGTCTCTTAGAGAATAGATTTAATAATGACAATTTGCTAGTTAGTAATCACGTCAAAGCTTTATTCTATGCTCAATCAATGAATAAAGAATCAGCTGCTCAAATTCGTAGGTTAATAGATACAGTTTTGAGAAATATTCGGGCGTTAAAAACCTTAGAAGAACCTACAGATACCTGGGATACCTTAATTATCCACATAGTAACTTCAAAGTTAGATTCTTCAACCGATCGCGAGTGGGAAAGTTACAAAAGTACCCTCCCGAAAGTAGGGAAATTAAAGCTGTCCGAATTAGTAAAATTCCTCACGGATCGTGCTGATTTTTTGGAATCGATTAAGCCTCAAAGCAAACAATCCTCAGACACACACACAAAGAAACAGTCGGTCACAAAATCACACAGCCATGTTATAACACGCAATGATAACAATAACAAAAAAACATCTAATCCCCGTTACAAATGCGCTCAGTGCGGTTCCAACCACCCAGTGTATTCCTGTGAAGATTTTCTTAATCTATCTCTTAAAGATAAGCTAAGCTTCATTGAGGAGAAAAAGTTATGTCGTAATTGTTTACGGTCAGATCACGCTATTAACGAGTGTTGGTATGGGCCGTGTAGGCATTGTAACAAAAAACATAACACACTAATTCACATCGATAATGTTGTAGACACTCGTACATCATCAGCTGTTGCTCAAATCACGCAAATAGTGCCACAGTCTGAATCATGTGATGCGAATGCTTCACACACGCAAATGCCGCTTACCACTTCTAACAAATCACACACAATTTACCAGGAAGATAATAATATCAAGGCGCACTTTCTAAATCCAGTATTATTGTCGACCGCATTAGTGGAAATAGCGGACTCGGATAATAAGTATCACACAACGCGAGCTCTCCTCGATAACGGCAGCCAACATTGCTTCATATCCGAATCGCTTTGTAAAACACTTAACCTTCCATTGATACAGTCCACTGTTCAAGTTATAGGGGTAGGTAACACTATCTCTCAATCCACGCAATCATGTCGTATCCACATGCGATCCAAAACGAACACGTATAACACGCGCTTTAATTGTTTAGTTTTGCCTCGTATAACGGCACAATTACCTTCACTAGCTGGTAATCATAACATAGAAATACCAGGCAATGTTCAACTTGCCGATCCCGAATTCCATCTGTCTAGTGACATTAATTTATTGTTAGGTGCAGATAGGTTCTGGGACCTTCTTAGTGATGGTCTGATACGGTTGCCGAATGGTCCATATCTACAAAACACACAACTTGGTTGGGTCATATCGGGAACAGTATATAATAAAAAGGTTTCACGCGTTAACCTAACTCATTGTAATTTCACGCAAACTTTACATTCAGAACTCAAACGATTTTGGGAACTGGAAGAAATACCCTTAGCACACAACACTCTCACTAAAGATGAAAGTGCATGCGAAAATTTATTCAGAGATACGACTTTACGCGACGATAAGGGCCGTTTCTCTGTGCGCATTCCACTCAGTCAATCAGCTGATGAGTTACATGACACATTTTCTATGGCAAAAAACAGGTTTCTTGCACTCGAACGCAAACTAATTAAGAGCGCACCTAGCTATAGACAAATGTATCAAGATTTTATGCGTGAATATTTACATCTAAGTCACATGAGTCGCATAACTGAATACTCTTCACCTTGCTATTTTTTACCACATCATGGTGTTTATAGGGAACACAGTTCAACAACCAAACTTAGAGTTGTCTTTGACGCTAGTGCAAAGTCCACATCGGGCAAATCATTAAACGACATACAACACATTGGGCCTACGTTACAAAATGATTTGTTTTCAATTTTACTCCGTTTTAGGCAATTTAAATATGTTGCATGTGCCGACATTGAAAAAATGTATAGGCAAATATTAGTTCAGCCTGATCAGAGAAATCTACAACTAATACTTTGGAGGGAAGATCCATCTGAGCCGCTCGGTGTTTTTCAACTTAATACCGTCACTTACGGGACGGCGTCCGCACCTTATCTCAGTATTAGATGTTTAAAACAACTTGCGTTAGAATGTAAGGATGACGTCATCGCACAGGTAATTAATGACGACTTCTACGTTGATGATCTAATAACGGGACATCAGGATCAACAAAGGTTATTAGAAATATGCAAAGATGTTTCTGAAGTATTGGAATCAGCTTGTTTTTCCCTTAGAAAGTGGGTATTTAATTCATCAATCCCACAAACCGAATCATTGTCCGCGTCTAAGGAATTTGCACTAGGTGACAACTGTCATACCAAAACACTAGGCATGGGATGGTATCATTCATCTGATGAATTGTATTTCAGTACAAAATGCGATCATGACATAACTCACGCTACTAAACGCAATATTCTCTCAGTTATCGCACAGATTTATGACCCGTTAGGGTTACTTACACCAACCATAATTATAGCTAAAATCATATTACAAAAGATGTGGTTATGTAAGATAGGATGGGATGACGCAGTTCCAAAACACTTACTTTTGGATTGGCAAAATTTTATTAATAAATTGTCCAATTTAAAAAACATACGCATTCCACGTTATGTCATTGGAGAAAACACACGGATTATTGAGTTACATATTTTTTGTGACGCCTCGCAAGACGCATACGGCGCTTGCGCATATATACGCAGCTATACAGATGCGCAGCTGATAACAGTGAAGTTGTTGTGTGCGAAAAGTAAGGTCGCACCGGTCAAACCAGTAAGCGTGCCGCGCTTAGAACTATGTGGCGCGGTAGTAGCTGCAAAGTTGTTTACAAAAATAACAAACTCATTAAGATTAACTTTTAATAACGTATACTTCTGGTCAGACTCAACAATAGTCTTAGGATGGCTTAAAATGTCGCCTAACTTATTGAAAACATTTGTGCAGAACCGTGTTGTACAAATTAATGAACTCACAGGTGATAAGCTTTGGCTTCACGTAGCTGGTAAACACAATCCAGCAGATTTGTTATCGCGCGGTGTGCATCTAGATACACTTAAAACATATGAAATGTGGTGGCACGGGCCATCATTTTTACGCATTCCTAACACACAATGGGAACATGATATTAATTCTAGTAATGTTAATCACAATGAATTACCTGAATTAAAATCCATTAAAACGTCATTACTTGTTCAAGTAAATTCAAATTCTTTTCTATTCGATAGGTACTCATGTTTAAAACGCTTGCGTCGCGTAGTAGCGTATATAATGCGTTTTGTCAATAACAGCCGTATAAAACAAAAAACACAACGTCTTACAGGTTGCCTATCCATAGATGAACTTAATATTGCTATTAGAATTTTAACTCGAATTGCACAACAACAATCGTTCTTGGATGTTTATGAAACTTTAAAACATAATCGTCAAGTAAAGAGCCCGCGTAGTATTTCTAGTTTAAACGTATTCCTAGATGAACACGATTTAATCAGAGTAGGTGGCAGATTATCATACTCAGACACGTTTTCTTATGATAAAAAACACCCTTTATTGTTGTGCGGTAAACACACATTAACTCGACTTATATTTGAGCATCAGCATAAAGAATTGTTACACGCAGGGGCTCAGTTATTACTGGCCACAGTTCGAGATACTTGGTGGCCAACTCGAGGGCGTAACTTGGCTAAACAAGTGGTTCACACCTGTATGAAGTGTAAGCGTATGCGAGCTAAACCATTAAACATACAGATGGGTAACTTACCTACTGAACGATTAGAGCCAGGGTACCCATTCATTCGTTGCGGCGTGGACTACGCTGGGCCGTTGTTCATGTTGAACCGCGAAGGAAGGGGAGCAAAGCTAACGAAATGTTACATCTGTCTTTTTGTATGTTTTACTACGCGCGCAATACATTTAGAATTGGTCACAAGTCTTACTACTAAAGCATACTTGCTGGCGTTGAAACGTTTCATTTCTCGACGCGGCAAACCAATGCAGATTTTCTCCGACAATGGTACGACATTTGTAGGAGCCTTAAAAGAAATTTCAAAATTTTTAAATACGTCACAATCCGACATTATAGATTTCACAACTGAAAATGCTATAGAATTCACATTTATTCCTCCGTACTCGCCTCATTTTGGTGGTTTGTGGGAGGCAGGGGTCAAGTCCTGCAAGTTTCATTTATGTCGCATTGTAGGCAATGCACATTTTACATACGAGGAGTTGAGTACGATATTAGCACAAATTGAGGCTGTCCTCAACTCCCGACCTATGTACCCAATGTCCACAGACCCGAACGACCTGCTTCCTTTAAGTCCTGCTCATTTCCTGATTGGCCGACCGCTCACTGCACCAGCCAGCCGGAACCTCACCGCAACAGCTACACAGCGTCTACCACGATACGATCGCGTGGAACAGATGAGACAGAACTTCTGGCATCGCTGGTCAACCGAGTATATCTCAGAACTCCAGAAGAGAACGAAGTGGCAGCTTAACCAGGACACACTTACCCCTGACACTCTCGTCGTAATCAAAGATGACAACTTACCGCCCCTGAAGTGGCGCCTCGGACGAGTGCTGCAAGTATTCACCGGCAAGGATGGCATTTCACGCGTGGCCACCATCAAAACAGCGACGGGCGTTATACGGCGATCATTCCCAAAAATCTGCCCACTCCTGCATCGGGATGACGATCAAACAAGCAGCAGCTCAGCCTCATTGGAACCTGGTGCTCCCAAGGCCGGGGGCATGTTGATGTCACCGGCGCCATCTATGAGCGGCCAACCACACTAACCGACGTGACGTCAACAACAGGACGGTGGAGGGTGGCTCGAACGACGCGACACCAGCGCGCGCGCGGCGGTTACTTCATCTTGATCCTTGTGACGCGACGACGAAAACCAATATTTTTATATTACGTACGGAAACCACAAATTGTAACAAGTAAACTGAATTACACATCATCACGAACAGCCTTGGGTCTCATTTCATATCCACGACGAAGACCTGACACAGAAAACCCAAACACTCTCCATAATAGCTTTACTGTCACCTTTCACCATCCATGTCTTCAAATCTAATCTGTACGCTATATGAAGAATGCATTCCATGAATCGTATCCAGATGTGTAACGACGATAAACCATATTTATATAAATCGACATCAATTTCTTTTGCCAAAACCAAGGACAAATCATTCATTTCCTTTGGAGTAGCTTTACATATGTCACATCTTTGTGTTGATGTATCGCAAAGAACTGCAGTCGCTTTACCATCTATCATGGTTAGTATTAGGTTGTGCGAGATGGTCAAATCATCAACCACTGTCTTAACTAAATTGTTAATCTCTGCCTCAATCGCATTTTTTTCTTGCAAAATGCTGAATTTGTTTTCCTTCATGAATTTAAAAAACAGCGGACGACACCATAATGAGGAATTTGGGGAATCATTTTCCCATATAACTCTGTCACTAGACACTAATTTGATAGGAATCAAACTACCCATAAATACGCTAGAATCGTCAAAGTCCTCATCTTCTTCATTTTCTCTTCCAACTTTCTGCTTATAATTGGCTTGATTCGAAGCTCCGTCAAATCCCCATTTACTAATCAGTGTCAAATCTTTACAAGTTTCACTAATTTCGTTTGACATTATAATTCTCTTCACAGTAATATCCAATAGTGCCTGCAATTCTATCGTAGCCGTTTTATCTGTTACTACAATAGCAGTTTTAGGTGGATAACATTTAATTTTTTCATTTTGCAGTGCGTAGTAAGAGGGATATACGTTGGTACCACTTACTTCTGCGATACTTTTTCGTAGCGTATTATATTGCCATTTTGACAATTTCAAAGACAAAAACAAGCCTAAAGCTTCATCTGGAGAGAATACTGATTTCTTTTTATTTCCAAAAAGACAATCTTTTACTTTTTGCACGTCCTGTGGATGCTTGAGCAGATGCTGTAATATGTCAGCAACATCTTCCTTTCCTTCTGCTTTTAAGTTAAAAACATGGGCATGTGACAACTCCTCTGAAGCAATAGTTTGCGTAGTAAGTTCCGTACGTCTCTTTTTTTGTTTAGGACCTAATTCTGTAAATGGTTTTCTCGGACTTACTTGAGTTGATGTACCAACAGACACCTTTTCATGAGATGTAGTTGATGTGCTAGGAACTGGATCGTCGTCGTTTTTTGCAAAATCTTTCATAAACTCAGGCCAAACTATCTCCGATGCCAACCAATCACTGTATTTACTTCTAAATGTATGTTCTTTTCGTTTAGCATTTTCCCATTTTTTATAAGTATTATAACAATACTTTGCGCAGAATTCCTTTAGCAAATTATCATTATCTTGATTTAAATCACACAATTTTGACTTGATAGCACTGTATAAAAAGTTATGATCCTTAATACTACCACTTGATTTCAATTTCACAAACATATCAACATTAGTAACTAAATCACTAAACATTTTCACAAAATTCTCGAAAATCAACTTTTAACAAAAATCAAGTAACGAGCGGGTAGTCCGTATGTAAAGGGTGGTTACAACGAACTGATATCATTGTTTTCAACTTGCTACCCCAAATATTTTTTACCTGCAAATTTACTGCCCTCTGATTGGCGCACGTCACTAATGACGACTCGTCTACTGATAAGAAAACCGGTTTTGGTGTTGTGGAAAGAGTGGTGTGGAATGCAGTTGCACAAAATATTTACAACAAACTAATAATAATAATCCTAATAATATGCACCATGCATCGAATTCTTTGTTTTATTCATACAAATTAAATCTCTGAAATTTTAGGGTAATAACCTACTTTAAAAAAAAAGTTCCAAAACATAAAAGTCTGGTATAAGTATATACAATGCAAATATATATTTAAAAATCCTTAAGTCCCAACTTCGCGATTTCAGCCCACCGTGCGGCGCATGCACACATTTAAAATTGTAAAGGCAGTCTGTCTGTTGCACAATATTATAATACACAGAGATAAGAGAGAACCAGAATTATCTGTAACAAATAATCAATTAAATAACAATTTTGGAAGACTTCCTCGTAATAGAGTTAATAATCGTGCTACAATAACAGCAATTAACGCTAGAGAACTCTTCACCACTTATTTCCTTAATAGAAATGATTCCTAATTAACAGTTAATTTACGTCAATAGGGCTTAGTGCATGGTTGGCATACTAAATTCACCTATGAGGAGCCCCACTATGGGAAAATAAAATTATAAAAAATGTAAAAAATATGTTGACGATTCAAACCCTCATATCTTCTAAAGTATACCACTTACGATAATTTACTTGACACATGTTTCATCATTGGCTGTCACAATTTTTTTCCCCGTACTGAGGCTCCTCATGGGTGAAATCGGGTCTAGTTCATAATATCGAACGTGAAATCACTATGCCAGGCTTCATACAAAAATGTCAGAACCTCTTTAGTAATGAATGGAGGTACGATTTACGATTTCGATTCAAATTATATCTAACTATACTAAGTAGATACTTAAGCCAAGGTGTGAGTGTGTGTGTGTGTGGTATACATTATACAATTCTGGTTGTGATTAAAACTAAGCTCAAATTACTATCTACTTACTTGTTTTATTTACGTTCCTCGCAATTATATCCCATGCTCTTTCACTTTTCAACCTGTTTTCATAGTCCTCACTCTGTTTATTCCAAACAACAGGATGTAAACGTACTTGGTTAATTAAATCTTCTTCGAATGTCATCTTGTATGTAACAGAATAGCCAAACGCTTTACACGAAGAATGAAAACACAAAATGGCGTCCGGCCGCGAGCGAGCCAAGTACCTACTGTGTGTCACTGGTGTTGGCCCTTGCCCCTTTCGTCCCGCGCCCCTCGCGCGTCGACGCATCGCGTATGTAACCAATTAGGACACTCAAAAGAGATCTGTTGCTTTGATTACATGGTCGCACGATCAAACGCATCGTACGATCGTTATTAAGCATTTCATGTGCTCGCACGATTACTTGCGAGGTTCAAATAGGACACTCTGATGAAATCTGTATGTTTGAACTCATCGCATGACGAGAACGCATCGTGTCATCGTACGATCGCTGTCAATGAGGACGACGCCATAAAATCTGTATGTTTGAACTCATCGCACGACGAGAACGCATCGTGTCATCGTGCGATCTTCGCCAATTAGGACTACGCCTTAAATGTTCAATTATACAAGTTGGCTAGATGTCGTTTAGGCAGCTAGTTATACTTCACGCTATTCAATGAAACAGCTAGGCAGCCAACTAAACGGCTGATTAATCTAGTTTGCTGCGACATAGACATGAATTGTCTGAAATACTAACCTTATTGGCAGCTTGCGCTCGCGCAAGCATCATCGCGAGATGTTCGGCGTTCAGTTTTGCGTTAACTGCTACTTGAGCAGCTTGTATGGCGTACACGTCGTAGCGCGTTGCTTCTCGAGCCAGGTGTGCTGTATTCCAGTTTCCGGCAGTTGCAGCGATTTAAGCTCGGCGATGAGCTAATCCAGCGTCTTGCGCGACCATCTCCGACCTAATGGCTGCGTCCCGGGCATACTCGAAAGGTTTAAAAACCTCCCATTCATCTAGGATCTGAATCAAATACATAATTTATTATAACTTTTGATTCGTTTTCAGAAGCGGTATATCTAAGGCCTTATAAGGTAAGACTTCAGATGCTGGTCGTTTCCAGTCGTAAACTGTTATATCAATTCCCAAGTAATACACGGATCCATGACGGATGAAAAATTCTTAATTTTCATCAGGGCTAGTCATTACTTCAAGACTTGTAATGTCTTTTTAAATTTTTGCGTAAACTATCTAGTGGCAAAAATGAATGGCCAACAACTTGAAACAGAATTCCTAGGCCCACTATGTAAGAAAGGAAGAAAAACTGTTTATTCACGTTAACTGGCAGCTTGTATGGCGTACACGTCGTAGCGCGTTGCTTCTCGAGCCAGGCGTGCATTCCAGTTTCCGGCAGTTGCAGCGATGTAAGCTCGGCGATGAGCTAATCCAGCGTCTTGCGCGGCCATCTCCGACCTAATGGCTGCGTCCCGGGCATATTCGAAAGCTTTAAAAACCTCCCATTCATCTAGGATCTGAATCAAATACAGAATTTATTATAACTTTTGATTCATTTTCAGAAGCGGTAATATCTAAGGCCTTATAAGGTAAGACTTCAGATGCTGCAGCTGGTCGTATCCAGTCGTAAACTGTTATATCATTTCCCAAGTAATACACGGATCTATGACGGATGAAAAATTCGTTATTTTCATCAGGGCTAGTCATTACTTTAAGACTTGTAATGTCTTTTTAAATTTTTGCGTAAACTATCTAGTGGCAAAAATGAATGGCCAACAACTTGAAACAGAATTCCTAGGCCCACTATGTAAGAAAGAAAAAAAAACTGTTTATTCACGTTAACTGGCAGCTTGTATGGCGTACACGTCGTAGCGCGTTGCTTCTCGAGCCAGGCGTGCTGCATTCCAGTTTCCGGCAGTTGCAGCGATGTAAGCTCGGCGATGAGCTAATCCAGCGTCTTGCGCGGCCATCTCCGACCTAATGGCTGCGTCCCGGGCATACTCGAAAGCTTTAAAAACCTCCCATTCATCTAGGATCTGAATCAAATACATAATTTATTATAACTTTTGATTCATTTTCAGAAGCGGTATATCTAAGGCCTTATAAGGTAAGACTTCAGATGATGGTCGTATCCAGTCGTAAACTGTTATATCAATTCCCAAGTAATACACGGATCCATGACGGATGAAAAATTCGTAATTTTCATTAAGGCTAGTCATTACCTCAAGACTATCTAGTGGCAAAAATGAATGGCCAACAACTTGAAACAGAATTCCTAGGCCCACTATGTAAGAAAGAAAAAAAAACTGTTTATTCACGTTAACTGGCAGCTTGTATGGCGTACACGTCGTAGCGCGTTGCTTCTCGAGCCAGGCGTGCTGCATTCCAGTTTCCGGCAGTTGCAGCGATGTAAGCTCGGCGATGAGCTAATCCAGCGTCTTGCGCGGCCATCTCCGACCTAATGGCTGCGTCCCGGGCATACTCGAAAGCTTTAAAAACCTCCCATTCATCTAGGATCTGAATCAAATACATAATTTATTATAACTTTTGATTCATTTTCAGAAGCGGTAATATCTAAGGCCTTATAAGCAGTGATCGGAGTAGGTAGATTGATTTTTGGTACTTGTATCATAAATGCACACAGAAAGAATAACATGGATAAGCCATTTTCCCGGAAAGTAATTCCGGTATTTCCGGATTCAATTAAATATTGTTAATGTTGGTAGTGATATTATTCCTACTTAATTCAAAATTTAAAGGAAGGTATCAAAACTAAATTAATTCATTATTTATCTGTTGAATAATAAAAACAATCGAATTCCGATCGAAGCTTTAATTTTTATTTTTTTATTTTTAGCCTTTTATGGCTAGAACTTTTATAGATAGACATAAATTGTTGCACTTAAATTTAAATATTTTCATAGTGGTCATGGTAATTTGCATTAAGGGTAGAATAAATGACGGGGCCCCATAGAGGGCCAATGCCTGCTGGGGTCGTGAGACTGTTCTAAGGATGCACCACGACTCTGAAACGTAAAGGGCATACGAAGGAACAGGTTGATTTTAGTCAGATTTTAGGACCAAAAAAAAGGGGTAGAATAAAGAAAAAAGATAAAAATCAACATTGTTTATTGTTAAATATGCACATTTTACATTTATTCACATTTTTAATCTTCATCTATTACAATGTCAGCATCCTGGTAATCCTGATCTTTACAATTAAAATATATAACTATGAGTTTCTCTATATTTTCTATTTTCAACCTATTTCTTTTAACATCTAAAGTCCATTTATAAATGGAAAAAGACCGTTCTACATCTGACGATGTCAAAGGAGCAAATTTAAAAAAAGGTATTAAATTATGTGCTTCATTTTTTTCAATGGCCTCACTATATTCTCTAAGTGTGTCTAAATCTGGGTTTCGTTCCATAACACGTTCTATTTTATTTTTTATATTTTCTGAATTGCACTGATTTATAGCATCTCTGACGTTGTCAAATGCTAAAAGTGAATCTGTCAACGATAAATTATGCTTTTGCAATTCTTTTAAAGACAAATGAATTATAAAATAATTGTCTTTAATGTAATTTAAATCTTCTTTTAAATTTTCTTTTTCTATAATATTTTTTGCCTCTCGAATAGATACCGCATCAGAACTGCTTAAACAAGATAATACTTCTTTTATTTTTTCAAAGTTTTGAGCGTAATAAAATGCTGCCTCTAACCAAGTGCCCCATCTTGTAACAACTGGTTGGGGAGGTAGCGGCAAATCTGGATATTTTTCTTTTAAAATTTTGACTCTACTTGGGGCTTTCAAAAATACCTTTTTAACATTTGCTATTAAAATGTTAACATCGTGATATTCTAACCTAATTTGCTCAGATACGCGATGAAGAGAGTGGGCCAAACATGTTACGTGCTTCATTTCAGGTAAGTATTGTTTTAAATTTCGTCCTGCAGACAGCATATATGCAACGCTATCAGTGCAGAGGACAAGAATGTTACCTACCTTCGATTCAAAAGAATCTTCCCAAAAGTTTTCCAAACATTCTAACACAAATTGCGTGATTGTTTGTCCATTAACTACAGTTAGCATTTTACATGCTACCAAATAAGGTCTAGTCAAATTGCTAGGATGTAATGGTTTTATTAAAAAATGGACTATATAGCGACCTAAAAAGTCTGTCGTTTCATCTAATGATATCCATAGTTTCTCATTTTTATAATTTTGCCGAATCGAATTGATTTTATTCTTAAATAACTTGTCCAAGTAAACTTTCCGTAACTGTGATTCATCTGGCAGAGTACGATTAGTACACGTACAACAACAGGTACTACACATATATTTTTTAAAGAAATCTTGAAAAGTAGTATTTTTCATCTGAGACCACGGAATATTGCACAAAATGAGAAATTTTATAAGATCGAAATAAAATTCCTTTTCGGGCCGCTTAAACTTTCCCTGGTGTACTGCTCCTTCGATATGTCTTTTAACGTTTCCTTTATTTATGGTTTTCAAATGGCTTTCGCATTTTGAACAGTATATTGTACCACTAGCGTGATCGTAAAGTAGTTCGGGATGACCGGATATCCATTTTTCTACAGTTTCAGCCTTGACGTTTGCCATATCTGAACTCTGTTGTAGAGATGGAACCTCGTATATATCACCTAAAACAAAGACATGAAAAAATTACATTTTATTTAGTTTATTTAGCTTACTCCGTTTGTATTATTTTTCGTGGATCAAATTTAGTCATTGAAATTTCGCCCTCTTCCTGTCAACCGATTGATCTAAAATTTGGTATTCGCCTTTGATTCTGGTGACAATACAATTATGTATATTCAATATTATTGTCAATCCAAAATGGCTGCCGCTACAAGATGGCGGACAACTTAGTTTTTTTTCAATCCCATCAATATGGGTATCAAATGAAAGGGCTTGTTACGTAGAATATTTTGTAGAGAAGTAGATAAGGCCTATAGTAATTTATTTTACCAATACATTGCAAGAGGACACAGGGCATTCAAATTATATACGGATTCCAGTAAAATGTCGGTTAATAGTGGAGTTAGCTGAATTGCGACTACATTACTAGAATATCATAATTTTGTTTCGCACTAAGCTCACTGGTTCATACTCTATTAAAGATTTAACAATATTAAGACTCATGGTATGTTCAGCAGGTTAAGCGAACAAACACAATACTAAAAATATTCTTATAGTACATCCAAACATGCTTTATACTCCTTGTAACTAGTAAAATATTACTTACCAAAGCTTGGTTTAAATATGTAGATCCAATTCAATAGTGAAAAATCCGAGTCCGTATATTCGAGCCAAATCGTGGTTTAGAGCAGATTCCAGAAGTCAGTATGTACACAAGCCAGGGTCAAGTAACGTTTTCACAACACAGTAACAAACAAAGATGCGCACTCTACGAACCGAAGTAAACGAGTGAGCTACCTGGCATGTCGTCGGCGGGCGTACGCATTGTTCTGATAACCGGTTATTGTACCACTCATGATCCTTTGTTCTGATTGGTCGTTGGGTTTTGTCAAATCGTGACTGTGTGCCGTTAAAAAAAATATGAAGAATAATAAAGAATAATATTGCTCATTTTATTACAATTCCTACCTTTTTTTGAGGATGGCAAATCATCAAATGACTCCTTCCACTCTGGCAGAATAAAATTCCTACATAAGTTCCGGTTTTTTTTTAATAATCCACCAATTCCGGAGGAATGTCCATATTAATATATACGTTTCGGATCAATGACCCCATTTCAATCTACCTACTCCGATCACTGCTTATAAGGTAAGACTTCAGATGCTGCAGCTGGTCGCATCCAGTCGTAAACTGTTATATCATTTCCCATGTAATACACGGATCCATGACGGATGAAAAATTCGTAATTTTCATCAGGGCTAGTCATTACTTTAAGACTTGTAATGTCTTTTTAAATTTTTGCGTAAACTATCTAGTGGCAAAAATGAATGGCCAACAACTTGAAACAGAATTCCTAGGCCCACTATGTAAGAAAGAAAAAAAAACTGTTTATTCACGTTAACTGGCAGCTTGTATGGCGTACACGTCGTAGCGCGTTGCTTCTCGAGCCAGGCGTGCTGCATTCCAGTTTCCGGCAGTTGCAGCGATGTAAGCTCGGCGATGAGCTAATCCAGCGTCTTGCGCGGCCATCTCCGACCTAATGGCTGCGTCCCGGGCATACTCGAAAGCTTTAAAAACCTCCCATTCATCTAGGATCTGAATCAAATACATAATTTATTATAACTTTTGATTCATTTTCAGAAGCGGTATATCTAAGGCCTTATAAGGTAAGACTTCAGATGCTGGTCGTATCCAGTCGTAAACTGTTATATCAATTCCCAAGTAATACACGGATCCATGACGGATGAAAAATTCGTAATTTTCATTAAGGCTAGTCATTACCTCAAGACTATCTAGTGGCAAAAATGAATGGCCAACAACTTGAAACAGAATTCCTAGGCCCACTATGTAAGAAAGAAAGAAAAACTGTTTATTCACGTAAAAATGACGCATATACATAAAATTATGTGCGGCGCAGCAAAAGTTGCGGTGCATTCGCATTCAAATTCGCATAACTACCTGTTTGTGGTGTTGTATCCACGTCACTTTATAGGACTATTGTGGCAGCCCGGGCTGTGCGTTGGAGTGTTGTTGCAACCATGTCACTGTGTTGGAGTGTCTAAGAATTTCGAAGCTGTACTCCTGCGGCGTTGAGTTTCGAAGCTGCGTTGTTGCGGTGAAGCCGCCTCGAGGCTTAGTTGCTGCGGCGAAGCCGCCTCGAGGCTTAGTTGCTGCGGCGTAGCAGCAGCCGAGGTGCTACAGAGGGGCGACGTAGCAGCACCCTTGTTTTTGCGTCGGCGCGGCCTGCTACGAATGGTGTAGCTGCAGCCTAGGAATGGTGCAGCTGTAACCGTGAAGCTTCTTAGGCGCCGCAATGTAAAACTGCGTAGTTGTGGTATATTAGTAGCCACTTTCCTACGCTGACGCATCGCGCGCGCGTTGCCACGAAGCTGTGGGCCGAGCCGGCCGGCTCGGCGTAGCCCGGCTCCATAGTCGTGGTATCGTCGTAGCGGCGGCGGCGCGACTACTTCGTAGCCTTGTGTGCTTAAGTTGCGTTTTGTGCACTGTCAAATTACGTTTTTTTAGTCGAATCTTTAATCTATTAAATTCGCGCAATCAAAAGTATAATATAGACGTTAAATTGTTCACATCTATAAGTACATAACTGTTTCTTGTACTACACGCTCTTTCACTGGTTAGTTTACAAGTTATGATGCGTGGCACACAATTGCTTTTTTGTCGAGCAGGACTCAGAAGCTTATCAAATCCCTATAGTGAACTGCACTGAATTCAAATGGAGGATTGTCACTGTTCTTTTGGTACTGGCTGCCCTCTTTTCACGGCCTGCAGGCTCAAGCTACAAACTTCTTAAAGCACCAGAAAAAAACATTTAGAGCGAGGTTCAAATAGGACACTGATGAAATCTGTATGTTTGAACTCATCGCACGACGAGAACGCATCGTGTCATCGTGCGATCTTCGCCAATTTGGACAACGCCTTAAATGTTCAATTATACAAGTTGGCTAGATGTCATTTAGGCAGCTAGTTATACTGCGCCATTCAATGAAACAGCTAGGCAGCCAATTAAACGGCTGATTAATCTGGTTGGCTGCGACATAGACATGAATTGTCTGAAATACTAACCTTATTGGCAGCTCGCGCTCGCGTCGCGCAAGCATCATCGCGAGATGTTCGGCATTCAGTTTTGCGTTGACTGCTACTTGAGCAGCTTGTATGGCGTACACGTCGCACAGTGGGCTGAAACAGACCGGTAGAGGACTTAGCGTTTAAAAAAAAAAGTTTCTTTTTCTGAAATTTTAAATAGTGCGTTGGATTTATCTATCGATTATAAGTAATTATTTATACGAGGGTCGTTTAGATAACTTGAGTATTTTCGGAGTTATTAATAACCAAAGTAATTTTTGTATGAAGCAAAACAAAAAAACTTGAAAATCTAGAAATTCTCAAATTTTCTAAAAGAATTGACTTTACATATGGTTACTTAGCACCTATTCTCGGGTTGCGATTTTCTGCGATTTGGTCGCAATTTCAAATTTTGTGCTCTATTCCACACCACCATAGAGGTTAAGAACCAGGCGCGTTTTTTTATGTAGTGGTCTCCCCGTTAGGCCTAATCCACTAAGGACTAATAAAATAACTAAAAATCACAATCAGGTACTGGTCACTGCACTTTTTTAATTTAATCACTATCAAGAGTATCCATATTAACGAATGCAAAATTTTCGTATTCGTCATCATCAAATGTTTCCGTTAGTTCAATTATTAATAAATTTTGTGCTTCTTCTGACAAAGTTTTATGTTTTCCGCAAAGTTTGTGGCGTTTCGCTGAGATGAGTGGATCAGAGCTGGTCAACAAATTATTTAAAACTAGCTGACCCGGCGAACTTCGTACCGCCTTAGCGTAGCTTTGATGCACTACTTTATTTTGTATAGTTGACCTATCTTAGGTATGAGTACCTATTCAATTTAAACTGGAATCTATAATATCCTCCATATATAAATTAATCCCTATTTCCCTTTTCTCGCCATATCTGAAAAGGACCTAATTTTATTAAATACAAAACAAAATATATATTTTCATAATAGTGTTTATTCCATAGGATTCAATAATTCCACTTATATTTTTACAAATCGCTATTGAACAACTTGGCATTTTGAAGTAAATACTGAGCTTAACACCACGCGCGCTCTAGAAAACAACTAATAGCCTCTATACCCTTCACTGTTTCTCTCTATTCTAATGCTGCTGTTTCTTTAATCTAATGCTTTTTGGTACACTATATTTTTAGTTTTATGTTCTGGCGCGTAAATAAATAATGCTGATGGTTTTCCGACACGGGAACAGGCGACATATAATTGGCCATGTGAAAAACATGGATTTTCTAGATTGATGCCACATACACTTAGCGACTGCCCTTGTGATTTATTTATTGACATTGCAAATGCAAGCCGCACTGGAAACTGTAAACGCTTAAAGCTGAATGGCATATCGTTCGGTATCATAGGGATGCGTGGGATTAAAACATCTTCGCCTTTGTACTTCCCTTTCAAAATTGTGGCTTCGATGACGTTGTTCAATAATTTCTTCACCGCAAGCCGGGTGCCATTACACAGACGTGGCTGGTTTATGTTCCGTAACATAATAATTACTGATCCGATTTTTAATTGCAGATTATGAGGTGGTAACCCGGGCAATTCCAGCGAATTTAAAAATTCTGTTGGATAATTCACAACTTCATCTTCATTAGTAACGGAATCAACTGATTTGTAATTCTTCAATTCGCCAGCTATTTTCTCTTGAATCTGAAAATTCATTTCGTTCACATCAACATTTTTTGCGGCCAATATAACACGTTCGCTTAACCAAACGTGATTTACGTAATTTTGTGCAATGTTTGGGAAAACCTTCTCCATGAGTTCGGTCTTTGATTCACAAAAGTTACAAAAATTGGTAGGGAATGTAATGTATCCAGATGATCTATCAACAGCAATATTACCATTACCAATATCGAGTAGTTGTTTGGAAAACACTTCTCCTGACTGGTCTTCCTGCAATTCGACTCTCATGTTTATACTCAATTTAAGTTTTTTAATGTATTTCCATAAAATGGACGACTTCAAACATGCATTCAGTTCATCAGCTGGCGTTGATCGTGGAACAACTGGCAATATTTGTCGAAAATCACCTGCCAATAGTATCATGGCACCACCAAACCGGTTTTTGTTATTTCGTAAATCTTGCATCGAGCGATCTAATGCCTCCAAAGATTTTTTGTGTGCCATAGTACATTCATCCCATATGATCAATCTGGTTTGCTGCAGCACTTTGGCCATCGCAGAATTCCTCGAAAGGTTGCAAGTTGGAGTATCATTAATTTGAAGGTTCAACGGCAGCTTGAGAGCTGAATGAGCTGTTCGACCGCCTTCCAACAACGTAGCTGCAATACCTGAGGAAGCTAGGGCTAGTGCAATTCCATTTTGCGATCGAATCGTTGCCAAAATCAATGATAACAAAAAAGTTTTCCCAGTTCCACCGGGAGCATCTAAAAAATAAAATCCGCCAGTTCCATCGTTCACTACTTTCATGAGCGTATCGTAGGCATATTTTTGTTGTTGATTTAAAAGGGGAACTGTCCTATCAACCATTTCTCGTAATGTTTCGGAATCGTATTGGGCTTCGCGTCTCAATTCTTGATCAAATGAGTCGTGCATTGGGCGATTGGGTGCTATCATTCCTATTTGTGCTAATACTTTGTTGGTAAGCATCAAGCACATGTCCTCAATTAAAATTAATGCTTCATTGTAAATTTCTTCGTTCATTTGCAAATCTGCATTCGATGTTCTAAGACGCATCTGATGCAATATATCTTCCGCCATATGATCTTTGTATTTATGCCATAAATCAGTCGGTGTTGATGGGAAGCATGTAGACAAAATTATAGAAAATAATGTTCGTATTTGTTTAGCATTTGACGAAATCACAGCATCTTCGAGAGTGTGGTCCCAATGAGTGTCATTCTCTAACAATCCCAAATGTTGACAGGCTTCTCTGTATGTGGCACACAATAGACCATTAACAGTTCGCAGATATTGGAATGATGTTGGACCACGAACATTAACTAACAGTAAACGCAAATAAAAACACTCGTCTTGACTGGGATGAACTGTATAAAGACGGCCTAGTGCATCGGTGGAAAATACTTGTGGGTAACCTGGAACTGGCTGTCCTCGTTTTCGTCGTTGAAATTTTTTTGATGATTGATTCCAGGTATAATATCTTGGCATTGCAGAGTAAAGTAGCGTTCTGGCAAAATCATCAGTCTGGCACATTTCAAAGAAGCTGGTTAATGTTGTCGATGGTGGCCTGTCAAGTCGTTGTAATACGTTTGCATCTGTAAAATACACCCGTTGACCATTTTCCAAATGAACGGCCAAGTGAACAACAGTAGGGTGTCGTTCATGTATAGGAAACGAAAATATACGCCACATGCCTTCGTTACTACTAACATAGCGGCCCATTTGATATTGAGTGACTTCATCATTTGAATTTTCGGCAGCAACTCCGAAGACAGCCATGTCACTACCTTTGTTCACATACTTGCAAATGTATTTAATCGATTTTACGGAATGGCAAAATTCGACGTTTATGTGTGCTTTATATGCCTTGCAGAGTAATGGCGAAAACGGAACAACCCAACGATTATCAACTTCAATGTCCTGTCGATTTACTTTGACTATTGTTGACTTTCCATTGTCATCAATGGATCGGCGGCGATAAAGTGGATATCCATCATTTCCAGTAATAGTTTCTGGTACTAATTGTCTTGGGTAGCGTTTTGAACATTTTCCTTCAACCATACACGGAGAAATGGGATTTAATATTCCACATGGACCATGTATCATATTTTTTGTAATAACCTCATGTAACAGTGGGTCTTCATTATTATCGGGAATTTCTGCTGATATCACATTATCAATTTCATTCGGTCTTATCCTCTCAACCAACCAAATGAGGATATGTGCATGTGGCAATCCGCGTTTTTGCCACTCAACTGAGTACATCCAACAGCGCGTCTCTCCGAATATGCTATGCTTAACAATAAAATCCATGAGTGATTTTAATTTCATTTTGAACACCCTTGCAGTGATATCGTGGCGATCAATGGGTGATTGGCCAGGAAATAATTCTTGTTGAATTTCTGTCCACTTTGGATTGCATGTGAACGTGATAAACAAATCTGGTGTGCCATAATGTCGTACATAGGACATAGCATCTTGAGCATATTCATGCATATGTCGCGGACTTCCGACGTATGTTGCAGGGAGAATAGTTGTTCTGCCAACATTCTGTGCATTTCCATCAGCAGTAATGGCATCCCGAAGATGAATGTATTCCTCGGAACGGAGTTTTGCCTGGTTCAACCTGATAAATGTCAATCGTTCAGTTTCAACTTTCACATACATATCCACAGCATATTGGTGAAATAGACGCCGACATTTTAAGATGTGATTGTCCTCATTTTCCCGAACCATCAGTCTGTATGAATAATAATTCATTGAACTAACTTTTTTGTTTGTTTCAGCACCTGTAAACAATTTTTTTTGTGTTATAATAATATAAATTTTAAGTTAGTATACATACCTATATTTTAATGTAGTAAACATACATATTGTTAATAATTTACCTGTAACTGGATTTATCATCTTCATTGAAAAATGATAGCCGTCTTCACCTTGCCAAAATAGGATAGGATATTGTAAGGCATCATATGATCGATGTGTTTCAGACACGCGCTGAAGTTGATTGTTCCGCCGATGTAAAACAATGTCTCGGTTATCTAAATTTTCACCCACAATGACAATAGCCACTTCATCAATTGTTGGCGCATTAAAACGTCCAGCATGTTGTCCTGCAGGCGCCTTATCGGCTCTGATGACAATTTTGTGATTATCTGATGGCATGCGGTCTAATGCAGTTCTGAATAATGCAATTAATTCATTATGTTGATGGAAAAATATTTGAAGTTGTTCCACAATGGATCTTTTCACTGAGTTGTTGTGTGCGCAACGCTGATCGACTTCTCTTGCTGAATTGCCCATAAAATATATTTGCAAAAATGTATAGTCGTTATCGGGCATTGGCAATAAGGAACCTGTTCGGTGATATATTTGACCCTGAATCTGCAAGAATATAAAAATGTATTTAGGTAATTGTATAGCAAATTGTTTATAATAAACAAATGTACACAACACTGGCTCAACATATTTTGCACCAGCTACATGGTTGTAGAACTAAATAAAATTGTTTGCCATTATTGTGCTTACTTACCTTGAAAGTAGGCATAAAATTGTCTCGAATAACTTTTGTTGCGCCAAATGATGTCATTTGAAAGCAATTATTATATTGCTGGATATGAGTCAAAAAGTGATTGGAATCTGGCCTATTTCCGGAAACCAATGAATGTAATGGCTCTGGTGGCGGTACCAATGGCGTCAATTTGACTTGGCCGCTGGCGCAACACAATCCAGGGCCTTCATTTTTGAATTTCAATGCCTTGCAATGTGGACACACAATATTCATTAGTCCAATAGCAACAATTCGCTCTGAACTGTAATCAATTGCCACATTATAACTGAATGCAGCTCTGTGGGGATTAAACACAACATTTCTATGTTGATTTCGATTCCGTTGAAGTTCATTTCGCGCTTCGCGTTGCTCATCAGTTTGATTTGCTCGTAGATTTCTTTGACTTGCCGTATTTCGAGTTCTGCGGCCTAAATTTGTACGTCTGGTTGGTGGCATTGTTAAAAACTGAAAATAAAAAGCTCTCATATATTTTCTGTATAACCAAATTGTAATATTATGTAGTCACCAAAAGTTACCAAAAATCGATATGAAGCTGTCAACTTACCGTAATTAACAAACACTTATTAACAAACACTTATTAACAAACAAAAAACTTCTTAGTCTTTATAACAAAACAAACTTTATCAAAAACTTAGAAAGTGGTTATGGATGTGATGCCACAGATTACCATAGTTTTTTTTTTTTTTTTTTTTAACTGGCTTGGCTGTTCAGCCATTCGCCAATGACGCCAATGTCAAGTTAGGGAAACAGATACTACCACAAATTACTAAATAGGATATGCGAAATTTGTATAGGTTTACTATTTGTATTATTTTCAAAAAATTATAAAATAGTGCAATAGAATTTAATTAAGTAACCACGTTTCCGAACAAACGTAATTAAGTAACCACGTTTCCGAACAAACGATGCTCTTTTAATATAGTCTATGGCTGTGAATGACGTTGACATTCGTATAAAAAAAAAAAAAAATTGACATTCGTAACGCGCGTTTTTTAAAATATGCAAAATTAAATGTATACTTTTCAATATTTCTGAGAGATTTTCTTAATATTTTTTTCCGTAAGAACCATCCTTGGACTTCCACAAACATTTGAAAAAAAGAATTATCGAAATCGGTTCAGCCGTTCACACGTGATGCCGTGACAACGCGAAACGGGTTTCATTTTTATATATATAGATGTCTTCATTAGTAGTTTTTCTACTGCATTTCTTGGAATGGTGTTGGCGGTACCTACGAAAGTCTTTATTTCTAGCTTCAGCAGCTTCTTCAGACAGCTGTCCAATTGGTATTTGACCAAAACTTTCAATAATAGCTGCACCATGCATAAGAACTTTATGAACACTTGAAGGCATGTAATACCAGCCATATAATTCCAAATACAGTCGCATGGTCACTTGAGCATATTCGTGAAATTTGACTGTGTCAATGTGGTAACCTGATGAAATTGCCTCTAAAATGGTTGCAAACCGCCTAATTAAGTCTTCACCAACACCAGTTATCTCAGCAGTCACGTTTGGGTTTGCAAAAAATCTTCTAGCAGTATTTCCGTCATTCGTGGAGCCGTGCCCTTGTTTGACAACATCTATCAGAAGTCCCATTCTATTTTTAAAAGCATCTTGTATATTTTTCTTCCTGCTTTCCATGATGCACTTGTTGTCTCCCTTTACTGTCCATGTCTTTATCGTTAATCTGTAAGCTATATGCAGAATGCATTCCATCATTCGTATCCAGATATGCAATGATGACAATCCGTATTTACAGAGATCTGGATCAGTCGGTTTTGATGCAATTAAGGGCAAATTATTCATCTCAGTTGGAGTGGCTTTACAAATGTCGCATCTCTGAGATGAAGTATCACATAAAATTGATGTTGCTTTTCCGTCTATCATTGTCATTAATAAAGAGTGTGAAATCTTTATTTCTCCAACTTCTGTTTTTACTAAATTAACAATCTCTTCCTCAATAGCACTTTTTTCACGCAAAGTTGTTATTTTATTTTCTTTCACAAATTCGAAAAAGATTGGACGACACCAGTATGATGAATTTGGTGAATCGTTTTTCCAGATAACTTGTTCGCCGCACATTAATTTTATTGGCACTAAACTTCCCATAAATATGCTTGAATCGTCCAGTTCACTTCCTTGTTCATCGTTTGTTTGCACTTTTTGTTAGTAATTGGCTTGATTTGAAGCACCGTCAAATGCCCACTTACTGATTAGTGTAAATTCTTTACAACCACTATCCATGACGAGTGACGTCATTATTCTTCTTGTCGTTATATCCAATAGAGCTTTAACTTTATTTTGGCTGAGGTGTCCGTCACTGTAATAGCATCTTTTGGTGGATAGCATTCCTGTTTCGCATGTTGCACTTGATAATAAGATGGAAATAAATTACCGTCATTCTCGTTAACACTTTTTCTTAAAGTATTGTATTGCCACTTGGTCAGCTTAAGTGATAAAAATAATCCTAAAGCCTCATCCGGAGAAAATACAGATTTTGTTTCTTTAGCAGATATGCACTTCTTAACTTTTTTTACATCTTGGGGATTCTTAAGTAAATGTTCTAGTATTTTAGCAATCTCATCATTCCCATCCGCTTTCAACTGCTCAAAATATGCATATTTTATTTCGTCCGAAGATAAATGAAAGTTTTCTGCTCGTCTTTTTTTCTGTTTAGGCGCTAATTCACAAAACGGTTTTCTAGGGCTTTGCTCGGTGGAGACACCGACAGAAACTTTTGCTGGTGATACATACTGAGTTGATGTACTCGGTGCTGGTTGATCTTCATTACTGGTTATTAAACACTTAATAAAGTCTGGCCACATTATGGTTTCTTGTAACCATTCGCTATTTTTAGTTCTGAATATAGTTTTTTTACGATGAGCGTTTTCCCATCTTCTATTTAAATTATAACAAAATTTTGCTCAAAATAACTTTAAGGTCTTTTCATGTTGATCACTTAATTCGACTAAAAATTTAGACCTTATCTCGCCACACAAACTGTCATTATTTTTAATACTGCCACTGTTTTTTAAAATAGTAAAAAGGTCAAGGTTGGTCACCAAATCTTCAAACATTTTCACAAACACAAAATCACTCACACTTATTTGTTTATGTAATAAATATGTGAGGGTAGTGCGTCTATTATGGTAGGTACAAACACTGAAGTACATTTGAATGCAATAGTACATTTTGTGCCCTATTATCGTTGCACCAATCAGGTAACGACACGTGTCCGAACTTGATGTTGCGGTCGCGCATTCCTATCTCCTGATTCCCGGAAATAAGTGTCAAAACAAATTACGTCATACCTACCTATATTACCTATGGTGGTGGAAAATGTCGAACAATTTTTTTTTATTTCAAGTGAGTATTGAAGTACTTCAGGCCGTTTAGTGTACATTATTTTCAATTTCAAATTAATTGGAATAAATTGCTAAACTAAAATTTCATGACTCTTCATACAAATTTGATATGGCTATATCTCCGAAAGTACGAGTCCAATAAAATAAAGTCAAAGAGTAAGAACTTTTTAAATTATGTCTAGATACATTTTAGTTCTTAAGACCCAACCTTGTAATCTCAGCCCACTGTGCGGCGGTGCTCGACACCGTAACCCGCGCGGCTCCCGCTAACGGACATGCGATTTTCTCTTCGCATAGGCCACGGGGGACGACATATGAGTGACACTCAAATTGTTGCAAATTTAAACACTGCAAAGATTTTTTTGTAACCAATAACTAAGTTTTAGCTTATTTCCGCTCCAATAATGCAATAAAAACATTGTGTAAAATTTTACATATTTACGGATTTTCTCCTGGCCCTATCGGCTATCAGTTTCGCTCATATGTTGACCTCCACGGCGTTCAACGTGTAGGGGATAAATGAAATTTAATAAAATAATTAAAATTACTTCCCGCCGTCCCTGTTAATTTATTGTAATAATTAAATATACTTTTCAAATTATGTTGGTGCAAGAGCGAGCGAAGCGAGATTATTTTTTTTAAACCACCCAGAAATATGGTTTACTTCCCGTTTTCTATCGGTAACAGTAGGTGCGACTGATGACAACAGATGTGTAAGTTTCGGTGCTGAGCCCAGGTTTACTGATTGCGATGTTAGAGCGTAACATAATAATCTTCCTCCTTTTAATACATCAATGGATAAAAGAAAGATTTAAAGTACTTACACTGATTATGAGCTGGTCCTAATATAGCCTCTTCTATTGTAGACTCTTTATTAGACGGTGACAGTGTTGGCGGTTTTCCACCACCTGCAATAACAAAATAATAAAAAAAACATGTAAGCAATGTGTTCGACGCCCAGCCAGGACAAGCTCCGGTCTGTCGAATGTCCGCGAATCGCGGAGTCAAACTAGCAATTCTCTTGCCTTATTTGCCTTATTTACCTAGCGCTGTTGATTATGTCCTGTCTGCAGATCACGTCGTTTCTGTGTATGTATGTAGAAGGTTTGTGTAATGAGTGGAGAGTTTGAGGACGCTGGTCCTTACAGCGTGTAATAGCTCGGAATGCACCACAACAATTTATTGTTCAAGACGATCACAAGCGGCTCCGCGCCTGAACTAAGTCGTTCACACTCCTCACCAATGTCTATTCACGAAGTATCAATTCCACACGCAGGGTGGTTGGTAACCTCAAAACCGGCATTTCCGTCCAATGCACTAACTATCCCGGGTTAATACGTTCAAACGGGGTGTTAGGCTAAGGGCCATTTTCACCAAGCCAAACTGATCGCAATCAGCGTATAAACCACGTTTCTGCCAGTGCCACTATTTTTCTATGGAATATTGACGCTGACAATTCTTGAACGCAGTTTAGATGTACTTGATCGCGTTCAGTTTCATTGGTGAAATCCGCTCTAAATAAGCTCGAATTTCAAACAATAATCCCGAAAACAACTCGGATTCAATTAGATTTACAATTTTTCTCTTCTCAACAGTATTCAATATTTACGTTCCGTGCGATTGGTAGAAAAAACAGCTATGACATTACAACTGACATGACAGTGACAGCGCCCAAGACGTCACAAAACGCGTTCGGAAACGAGTGTGGTACGAAACACAATGCAAATAACTCCGCCCTAAGACTATCCACTGAAACATTATGCCTATAAATACTAAATACACCACGTAAATAATTGTTATTTTAAGTATACGTACATACCAACATCGTCTACCAGTCATAAATAGCTTTTTCTTTCTGTGGGCTTGGTTTTTTTTGGTCTGCTTTTTAATGTTTTCCCAGCAACATTATAACATTATAAGATTCTGATCTTGAGCTTAATCTATGCAAAACGTAATCAAAGAAACTCGAGGAGAACTCGATAGCTGGCATATCGGTTAGATCGATCAGCATTCCTGATTCGATCGCTCAGAGTCGGACCCTCGTGCTATCACCATTAATGTAGAATAAATGATAACCACACAAACCATAATCTCTCCCGTTACTGTTCGTCATTTGTATGAGTGTTAAAGACTAATTTGTTCTTGACTATGTATCCTTGCTCAGAATAGAGCTTAGGGCTCACCAACAATCCTAAATAATTCCGCATGCCGATGCCGCCGCGCTCTTTAAGGCTACTAATAAATCAGATTTCACGTCGGAATTCTTAAGGGTAAGCTATTTTTTACGTGAGTAAATGCGGGCTGAATATGAATTTTTCACTTAGGAATTAAAACCCAACTATCTTATTTAAATTGTTTTTTTTTTAATATTCAATAGTTCAAAAAAGGTGAATAAAGAAAAAGGTAAGCACCTACTAAATAGAATGTCACAAGAAATGATAATTATCCAACATAAAATTAACATGAAATTATTCAACAAGAGGTAATAACCATTTTACGAGTTGGTATTGCCGATAACCGAGGTTAATAATTCTAGAAAAATAAACGTAAAGGAATTATCTTAAAAATACATCTCATCGCTTTTTTCAGCTAGTAGGAATTCTTCGGCCTTTATAGGATTTTTATTCATAACAATTTTTTTCACAATCCATATATCATCAACCACATCTCGATCAATTTTCTAGCCAATCCGAAACGCAAGCTGTGGCTTTTTTATTGTTTTGAAAAAAATTGCTGCGTAATTATATTTATGCCCATCAATTTTAATATTTTCGATAAATCCTACATAATGTTTACATTTTTTACCGTCACAGTAGCGCACCAAAACATGGTCATTCACAGTATATAAAGACTCCATTGCGTGTTTATCAAGTTCTTGATTGCTTTCCACATGTTTTTGGCTGGTATTATTATAATTTTGGTCGTTTTCATTCCAGTACATGATATCTAAAGCTGCGTATCGAATATGCGCTCCTAGCGCGCGCGCCATGAATGACCGCGCCGAGAGTGCGTTCCGCGGAACGCGTTCCAAACTTTTGAAGTATATCAACTAAGCGCGCCTGGCGCGCGTGGCAATCGTTCCAGTGTTTGACCCTTCATCATGGAAGCCAGTCGTGTACGAGCAGCAGCAGCTTTTGTAATTATTCACAGTATTATAAAGAAGAAAAAGGAGAAACGAAAAGTGCGTTGGTGGATGAAAGAGCTGTACCGAAAAAGAATGCAGTATGGAGTGACACTTATCAGAGATATGCAGGTCTCCGATTCAGACAACACATTTCGCATCATTGACGTAGGTGCATACGGGAAAGATAGTGATGGAGGCGTTCTCAGCAATTTAATTTTTTTTCAAGAGCTTAACAGTGGAAATATTCAATTACCACCTGAGGAACGATTACCGAATAGTGATATTGTGGCACCATATGTATTTTTAGGGGACGAGGCTTTTCCTTTGAAAACGTTCATAATGAGACCTTATCCAAGAACACAAGCAACAGGATATGCAGATAAATCAAGATTTAATTTCAAATTGTCTACTACAAGGGTCGGTATAGAATGCACCTTTGGAATGGCTGCTAGTAAATTTTTTTTTTTTTTAAAAAGCATCGAAACATCCGTTGATAATTCAATTAAAATTGTAAAGGCAGTCTGTCTGTTGCACAATATTATAATACACAGAGATAAGAGAGAACCAGAATTATCTGTAACAAATAATCAATTAAATAACAATTTTGGAAGACTTCCTCGTAATAGAGTTAATAATCGTGCTACAATAACAGCAATTAACGCTAGAGAACTCTTCACCACTTATTTCCTTAATAGAAATGATTCCTAATTAACAGTTAATTTACGTCAATAGGGCTTAGTGCATGGTTGGCATACTAAATTCACCTATGAGGAGCCCCACTATGGGAAAATAAAATTATAAAAAATGTAAAAAATATATTGACGATTCAAACCCTCATATCTTCTAAAGTATACCACTTACGATAATTTACTTGACACATGTTTCATCATTGGCTGTCACAATTTTTTTCCCCGTACTGAGGCTCCTCATGGGTGAAATCGGGTCTAGTTCATAATATCGAACGTGAAATCACTATGCCAGGCTTCATACAAAAATGTCAGAACCTCTTTAGTAATGAATGGAGGTACGATTTACGATTTCGATTCAAATTATATCTAACTATACTAAGTAGATACTTAAGCCAAGGTGTGAGTGTGTGTGTGTGTGGTATACATTATACAATTCTGGTTGTGATTAAAACTAAGCTCAAATTACTATCTACTTACTTGTTTTATTTACGTTCCTCGCAATTATATCCCATGCTCTTTCACTTTTCAACCTGTTTTCATAGTCCTCACTCTGTTTATTCCAAACAACAGGATGTAAACGTACTTGGTTAATTAAATCTTCTTCGAATGTCATCTTGTATGTAACAGAATAGCCAAACGCTTTACACGAAGAATGAAAACACAAAATGGCGTCCGGCCGCGAGCGAGCCAAGTACCTACTGTGTGTCACTGGTGTTGGCCCTTGCCCCTTTCGTCCCGCGCCCCTCGCGCGTCGACGCATCGCGTATGTAACCAATTAGGACACTCAAAAGAGATCTGTTGCTTTGATTACATGGTCGCACGATCAAACGCATCGTACGATCGTTATTAAGCATTTCATGTGCTCGCACGATTACTTGCGAGGTTCAAATAGGACACTCTGATGAAATCTGTATGTTTGAACTCATCGCATGACGAGAACGCATCGTGTCATCGTACGATCGCTGTCAATGAGGACGACGCCATAAAATCTGTATGTTTGAACTCATCGCACGACGAGAACGCATCGTGTCATCGTGCGATCTTCGCCAATTAGGACTACGCCTTAAATGTTCAATTATACAAGTTGGCTAGATGTCGTTTAGGCAGCTAGTTATACTTCACGCTATTCAATGAAACAGCTAGGCAGCCAACTAAACGGCTGATTAATCTAGTTTGCTGCGACATAGACATGAATTGTCTGAAATACTAACCTTATTGGCAGCTTGCGCTCGCGCAAGCATCATCGCGAGATGTTCGGCGTTCAGTTTTGCGTTAACTGCTACTTGAGCAGCTTGTATGGCGTACACGTCGTAGCGCGTTGCTTCTCGAGCCAGGTGTGCTGTATTCCAGTTTCCGGCAGTTGCAGCGATTTAAGCTCGGCGATGAGCTAATCCAGCGTCTTGCGCGACCATCTCCGACCTAATGGCTGCGTCCCGGGCATACTCGAAAGGTTTAAAAACCTCCCATTCATCTAGGATCTGAATCAAATACATAATTTATTATAACTTTTGATTCGTTTTCAGAAGCGGTATATCTAAGGCCTTATAAGGTAAGACTTCAGATGCTGGTCGTTTCCAGTCGTAAACTGTTATATCAATTCCCAAGTAATACACGGATCCATGACGGATGAAAAATTCTTAATTTTCATCAGGGCTAGTCATTACTTCAAGACTTGTAATGTCTTTTTAAATTTTTGCGTAAACTATCTAGTGGCAAAAATGAATGGCCAACAACTTGAAACAGAATTCCTAGGCCCACTATGTAAGAAAGGAAGAAAAACTGTTTATTCACGTTAACTGGCAGCTTGTATGGCGTACACGTCGTAGCGCGTTGCTTCTCGAGCCAGGCGTGCATTCCAGTTTCCGGCAGTTGCAGCGATGTAAGCTCGGCGATGAGCTAATCCAGCGTCTTGCGCGGCCATCTCCGACCTAATGGCTGCGTCCCGGGCATATTCGAAAGCTTTAAAAACCTCCCATTCATCTAGGATCTGAATCAAATACAGAATTTATTATAACTTTTGATTCATTTTCAGAAGCGGTAATATCTAAGGCCTTATAAGGTAAGACTTCAGATGCTGCAGCTGGTCGTATCCAGTCGTAAACTGTTATATCATTTCCCAAGTAATACACGGATCTATGACGGATGAAAAATTCGTTATTTTCATCAGGGCTAGTCATTACTTTAAGACTTGTAATGTCTTTTTAAATTTTTGCGTAAACTATCTAGTGGCAAAAATGAATGGCCAACAACTTGAAACAGAATTCCTAGGCCCACTATGTAAGAAAGAAAAAAAAACTGTTTATTCACGTTAACTGGCAGCTTGTATGGCGTACACGTCGTAGCGCGTTGCTTCTCGAGCCAGGCGTGCTGCATTCCAGTTTCCGGCAGTTGCAGCGATGTAAGCTCGGCGATGAGCTAATCCAGCGTCTTGCGCGGCCATCTCCGACCTAATGGCTGGCTGCGTCCCGGGCATATTCGAAAGCTTTAAAAACCTCCCATTCATCTAGGATCTGAATCAAATACATAATTTATTATAACTTTTGATTCATTTTCAGAAGCGGTAATATCTAAGGCCTTATAAGGTAAGACTTCAGATGCTGCAGCTGGTCGTATCCAGTCGTAAACTGTTATATCATTTCCCAAGTAATACACGGATCTATGACGGATGAAAAATTCGTTATTTTCATCAGGGCTAGTCATTACTTTAAGACTTGTAATGTCTTTTTAAATTTTTGCGTAAACTATCTAGTGGCAAAAATGAATGGCCAACAACTTGAAACAGAATTCCTAGGCCCACTATGTAAGAAAGAAAAAAAAACTGTTTATTCACGTTAACTGGCAGCTTGTATGGCGTACACGTCGTAGCGCGTTGCTTCTCGAGCCAGGCGTGCTGCATTCCAGTTTCCGGCAGTTGCAGCGATGTAAGCTCGGCGATGAGCTAATCCAGCGTCTTGCGCGGCCATCTCCGACCTAATGGCTGCGTCCCGGGCATACTCGAAAGCTTTAAAAACCTCCCATTCATCTAGGATCTGAATCAAATACATAATTTATTATAACTTTTGATTCATTTTCAGAAGCGGTATATCTAAGGCCTTATAAGGTAAGACTTCAGATGATGGTCGTATCCAGTCGTAAACTGTTATATCATTTCCCAAGTAATACACGGATCCATGACGGATGAAAAATTCGTAATTTTCATTAAGGCTAGTCATTACCTCAAGACTATCTAGTGGCAAAAATGAATGGCCAACAACTTGAAACAGAATTCCTAGGCCCACTATGTAAGAAAGAAAGAAAAACTGTTTATTCACGTTAACTGGCAGCTTGTATGGCGTACACGTCGTAGCGCGTTGCTTCTCGAGCCAGGCGTGCTGCATTCCAGTTTCCGGCAGTTGCAGCGATGTAAGCTCGGCGATGAGCTAATCCAGCGTCTTGCGCGGCCATCTCCGACCTAATGGCTGCGTCCCGGGCATACTCGAAAGCTTTAAAAACCTCCCATTCATCTAGGATCTGAATCAAATACATAATTTATTATAACTTTTGATTCATTTTCAGAAGCGGTAATATCTAAGGCCTTATAAGGTAAGACTTCAGATGCTGCAGCTGGTCGCATCCAGTCGTAAACTGTTATATCATTTCCCATGTAATACACGGATCCATGGCGGATGAAAAATTCGTAATTTTCATCAGGGCTAGTCATTACTTTAAGACTTGTAATGTCTTTTTAAATTTTTGCGTAAACTATCTAGTGGCAAAAATGAATGGCCAACAACTTGAAACAGAATTCCTAGGCCCACTATGTAAGAAAGAAAAAAAAACTGTTTATTCACGTTAACTGGCAGCTTGTATGGCGTACACGTCGTAGCGCGTTGCTTCTCGAGCCAGGCGTGCTGCATTCCAGTTTCCGGCAGTTGCAGCGATGTAAGCTCGGCGATGAGCTAATCCAGCGTCTTGCGCGGCCATCTCCGACCTAATGGCTGCGTCCCGGGCATACTCGAAAGCTTTAAAAACCTCCCATTCATCTAGGATCTGAATGAAATACATAATTTATTATAACTTTTGATTCATTTTCAGAAGCGGTATATCTAAGGCCTTATAAGGTAAGACTTCAGATGCTGGTCGTATCCAGTCGTAAACTGTTATATCAATTCCCAAGTAATACACGGATCCATGACGGATGAAAAATTCGTAATTTTCATTAAGGCTAGTCATTACCTCAAGACTATCTAGTGGCAAAAATGAATGGCCAACAACTTGAAACAGAATTCCTAGGCCCACTATTTAAGAAAGAAAGAAAAACTGTTTATTCACGTAAAAATGACGCATATACATAAAATTATGTGCGGCGCAGCAAAAGTTGCGGTGCATTCGCATTCAAATTCGCATAACTACCTGTTTGTGGTGTTGTATCCACGTCACTTCATAGGACTATTGTGGCAGCCCGGGCTGTGCGTTGGAGTGTTGTTGCAACCATGTCACTGTGTTGGAGTGTCTAAGAATTTCGAAGCTGTACTCCTGCGGCGTTGAGTTTCGAAGCTGCGTTGTTGCGGCGAAGCCGCCTCGAGGCTTAGTTGCTGCGGCGAAGCCGCCTCGAGGCTTAGTTGCTGCGGCGTAGCAGCAGCCGAGGTGCTACAGAGGGGCGACGTAGCAGCACCCTTGTTTTTGCGTCGGCGCGGCCTGCTACGAATGGTGTAGCTGCAGCCTAGGAATGGTGCAGCTGTAACCGTGAAGCTTCTTAGGCGCCGCAATGTAAAACTGCGTAGTTGTGGTATATTAGTAGCCACTTTCCTACGCTGACGCATCGCGCGCGCGTTGCCACGATTTATTCCCTTTATGTCGAGTCCCGTTATGTCGAGCCTGGAAGTCTATTGTTCTCCAAAGTATTGATATTTTACGCTTTCTATTACCTTTATGTCGAGTTTGGTGAACAGGTACAGTCAGGGATGTAAATTAAAAGCCAATGGCATACAAACATTGTTTTATTATTTGTTCTATTACTTATTTTCATATATATATCTAATCTTTCTTAATCTAAATAAATCACAGTATAATCATCACTATTGTTGCAAATGTTAAACAGCATAGTTTTACAGTAAAAAATAATTCTTCTTATAAAAATAACTTTCTTAATCTAAATAAATCACAGTATAATCATCACTATTGTTGCAAATGTTAAACAGCAAAGTTTTACAGTAAAAAATAATTCTTCTTATAAAAGTAACTTTCTTAATCTAAATAAATCACAGTATAATCACCACTATTAGTGAAAATGTAAAAAAAGATATAGCTTTATAATAAGTAAATAATTCTTTTAAATTAGCGTTATTGATTGACGCTATATCGTTGTATCAACCTAGGTAACATGTATATTTTAAATAATTAAAAGATAATCACTTATCAAATCTTACAGTTGATAAGCGTTTAAGACAAATCATTAAATCAATTTTGTTAGTTGTAAAATCTTCAACTATTTTATTTATACGTATATCAATAGCCAAGCATTTTTTTTTTCTTAGGTTCTGATTGTTGTCGTTGTAGACATTTGCCTGCTCTATCTTAAACCTAGCTTCTTTAGCCTCATCTCTAAGTGTGCTAATGAGAGTATATAGCGGAGGTCTTTTACTAAGCTTTTTATTTAGCCTGTTATGCCATCCCTCTACTGGGTTTGTGGTCCTGTGGCGTTCGTTGTAACAACAAAACAAATCAATATTTTTGTTAATCCACTGCGATGTTACGTATTCATTAAATGATTTAGCTTCATTGCCTTCAGGTGCACTTTCTAATAATAACACCCATGCTTCTGGGATGACATTTTTGGGAAGATGTGCTGTGGCTGCACACATGGTAATATATTTTTTTCCACCGGGAACATTTACTATTCCGGTCTGTTTTCCTTTTTTCCACAACGCCTTATGGAAGTGGAAAAAACATCCGCTTATATCAACTAATGGAAAAACTTCTTTAATAGCGTTTATTGCTGCAATCTCAAAATCGATTTTAATTTTTTTTGGTTGAAATTCTGGAATGTTGTCTTTTATCATTTCAAACATATGCACATAGGTCGATTGGCATTTATCAGGTAACAGCACAAAAATGATCGGCACTATTACGGTTTTGTCTGCGGTACTACCAATGTCCGGCATGTATGGTATATAATTGATAGAATGGTCGGGCAATTGAAAAGAATGTTCCATCAACAAAGAACAGATTCATGGACTGCAATGCATTTTTGCAATCATTTAACATAAATATCAAAATTTTATTTACCCCACCACTTTCTACAACCAGAAAATCTTTTGAGATCACTGGTGAAATTTTGACATCCTCTACTTTCTGGAATGTAGTCTTACTAACATTTAAAAAATTATTTCTTGAACGGTAGAGTGCATTTTTCACACTTTGGAAGCTACGAACTTGGTCAACGTAATCATTATTATCTTTTAAACTCGCCATGGACATTGCATACATAGTGGGTATGGGTTTCAAGTCTGTCCGTACGTCTTTTTTACATTGATTAAACTTTTTTTCAAATTCTTCTTTTTTGTAATCTGGCAAACAAACATGATCTGTTGCTCCAGTCTTTAGAATGTTTGCTTCCTTTTCATCTAAAGTTAAGGAAGCTTTACAATTTTTTTTTGTGCAGTACCAAATTGAGGAGCCACATTTATTTTTTCTATTAATGCGGTACCGGTAGCCATCTTTCAATAAAATTTTACCACCTTTTTGACTTTCGACGAAAATTAAATTATTATCAGTATTCCTCAATGAAATGCATCCAAGTTCTTGATTCTCTTGGCTACTGCCGTCTTGAGGTCTTTCTTCTGTGTTAAAATTACCCCATGTGCTGCAGCCGGGTTCTTGATTCGTTTGGCTACTGCCGTCTTGAGGTCTTTCTTCTGTGTTAAAATTACCCCATGTGCTGCAGCCGGGTTCTTGATTATCTTCATTTTGAGGGGTTGATGTGCTACATTCGGGTTTTTTAATTATATCTACACTAGCGGTATTTTGTTGATCGAGGTTTAATAATTCGTAAGATTCGCTAGAATCATCTTTTTCTAAGTTTTCGTGTTGGATAGGTTCTGGTGGTGGTGCATGTATACTCCCATCGTTTAGTTCAGCATTAATGTCACCTATTTCGTTGCCTTCCAAAATATTTATTATGGTAATTAAATCCATCATTGATATTGTGATTATACTTCATACATCTTCAGTAGGTAATCCTAAAGAGAAATAAAATCCATTAGAAAAGTCAAGTACGACAATCGAAAAATCTTACCTAAAATATTTGTTATAATAAGTAAATAAGTCGGCGTATCACATGAAGACTTAAAAAATACCCAAGTAACTAAGTACTTCTAAATAGAATTAAAAATTAAGAATAATTCTTCTAAATTGATTTAGAATTGCGGGCTGGCCGTGAAAACGTATCAGACAGTTAAGATACATATCATAAATTCCAGTCGTATGATATATGTATATTCAAAATACATATGATTGGAATTCATGAAGTAAAAATACATAAATTCAAAATACATAATGTATATCTTCAATTCAAATAAGTTCTCAATTCATAGGTTTGGAATAAGTACATAGTGTTCTAAATAAGAATTTCTAATGCTTTTAATTACTAAGCTTGAAACGCACAGGTAACGGTCATAAACAATAATTGGCTAGTTGACAAAATTTGGAAATTTGTTTAAAACTATAGCTTATTATCTATTTTACCCAGGCCCCTTATTGCATAAATATATATTACACAAAGTAGATGTCTAGAAAGATCATTAAAATTTTAAGTTTTTATTTGTAAGTAAAAAAATATTCAAATAAAATAACGAAAATGTTTTATATTAAATACAACAGAAAAATGTAATATGAATGAAAATGTTATATAACTTTTACTAGAAACTAGCCACAACATGTTAATTTTAAGCGTTACATTCAAAAATTTCCCATTCATGTCAGAACGTGCACGCCAACTGTCACAAAATGGCCGATATTTTTGACGCTAGTTATCTGTAGAAAAAAACACTTGAACGTGGGATCTTTTCGGCTTTGGATTTCGATTAATTACTATACTTTATAACGATTATATTATTCGAAATTTATTAGATACTTATATTGAACCATAAATTGAAAACATGTACATTGTATCATTACGTATTTATGTATTTTTATACTATGTTTTATGTATTTTGAATATTTTGATATGTAGCTAGGTACTAACGCAATAGTTACATTTACATTTATAAAACAAATAAATATAGATTACATATAGAAAAACAATGGTACTTACGTGTTTCATGCTATCAAACGTTTTTAACCACTACAGAACTTGCACTTACACAGTAGTTACCTACGTACGTAGTGCACTCTTTCAAGGTTAAAAGGGCACTGGTAAATTTTGCCCTTCATAGACATGGAACGCGCAACGCTGATAACTATAAATGTGTAAGAGGGACAAGTATATATGTGCGAAAGAGAGGTGACATCTAAGTAAGTCTTAGATGTCTTTCGCACATTCCTGTTATTCGAACTTGAGTTGCGCTAATGTATATCTACATTACGTATTATTTTAGGTACACCGACAACACGTCTTAATATTGCTGTACTTAATTTATGTAAAATCACCAATGCGTCATTGAATTTCGGTTAGTCAATAATAATCTAGTCCGTATAATAAATGAACTTAATATTTTAAAAGATACTTAGGTACTTTTTCATCATGCACATAATTTCGAATATTAATTATATACTGATATTATGACATACTTCGATGGTTATTAAAAAATATAATAGTAGGTACATAGCTGTACTGTATGGTTAAAGTTATTAGTTGTTTTTAAATTCTTTTTTGTGTTTAATTGATTCTAAATTATGTGCATGTGCATTTCATTGGACGTGACTGTACTTCTAAAATATGATATTATTAAACTCGACATAAAGGTAATAAAAGCGTGGTAAATAAACTCGACATAAAGGGAATAGAAACGGGACAGAAAACTAAGCTCGACATAAGGGTAATAGAAGCGAGACAAGGTTTTCGGCTCGACATAACGGGACTCGACATAAAGGGAATAAATCGTTGCCACGAAGCTGTGGGCCGAGCCGGCCGGCTCGGCGTAGCCCGGCTCCATAGTCGCGGTATCGTCGTAGCGGCGGCGGCGCGACTACTTCGTAGCCTTGTGTGCGTAAGTTGCGTTTTGTGCACTGTCAAATTACGTTTTTTTAGTCGAATCTTTAATCTATTAAATTCGCGCAATCAAAAGTATAATATAGACGTTAAATTGTTCACATCTATAAGTACATAACTGTTTTTTGTACTACACGCTCTTTCACTGGTTAGTTTACAAGTTATGATGCGTGGCACACAATTGCTTTTTTGTCGAGCAGGACTCAGAAGCTTATCAAATCCCTATAGTGAACTGCACTGAATTCAAATGGAGGATTGTCACTGTTCTTTTGGTACTGGCTGCCCTCTTTTCACGGCCTGCAGGCTCAAGCTACAAACTTCTTGAAGCACCAGAAAAAAACATTTAGAGCGAGGTTCAAATAGGACACTGATGAAATCTGTATGTTTGAACTCATCGCACGACGAGAACGCATCGTGTCATCGTGCGATCTTCGCCAATTTGGACAACGCCTTAAATGTTCAATTATACAAGTTGGCTAGATGTCATTTAGGCAGCTAGTTATACTGCGCCATTCAATGAAACAGCTAGGCAGCCAATTAAACGGCTGATTAATCTGGTTGGCTGCGACATAGACATGAATTGTCTGAAATACTAACCTTATTGGCAGCTCGCGCTCGCGTCGCGCAAGCATCATCGCGAGATGTTCGGCATTCAGTTTTGCGTTGACTGCTACTTGAGCAGCTTGTATGGCGTACACGTCGCACAGTGGGCTGAAACAGACCGGTAGAGGACTTAGCGTTTAAAAAAAAAAGTTTCTTTTTCTGAAATTTTAAATAGTGCGTTGGATTTATCTATCGATTATAAGTAATTATTTATACGAGGGTCGTTTAGATAACTTGAGTATTTTCGGAGTTATTAATAACCAAAGTAATTTTTGTATGAAGCAAAACAAAAAAACTTGAAAATCTAGAAATTCTCAAATTTTCTAAAAGAATTGACTTTACATATGGTTACTTAGCACCTATTCTCGGGTTGCGATTTTCTGCGATTTGGTCGCAATTTCAAATTTTGTGCTCTATTCCACACCACCATAGAGGTTAAGAACCAGGCGCGTTTTTTTATGTAGTGGTCTCCCCGTTAGGCCTAATCCACTAAGGACTAATAAAATAACTAAAAATCACAATCAGGTACTGGTCACTGCACTTTTTTAATTTAATCACTATCAAGAGTATCCATATTAACGAATGCAAAATTTTCGTATTCGTCATCATCAAATGTTTCCGTTAGTTCAATTATTAATAAATTTTGTGCTTCTTCTGACAAAGTTTTATGTTTTCCGCAAAGTTTGTGGCGTTTCGCTGAGATGAGTGGATCAGAGCTGGTCAACAAATTATTTAAAATGTCTTCATTAGTAGTTTTTCTACTGCATTTCTTGGAATGGTGTTGGCGGTACCTACGAAAGTCTTTATTTCTAGCTTCAGCAGCTTCTTCAGACAGCTGTCCAATTGGTATTTGACCAAAACTTTCAATAATAGCTGCACCATGCATAAGAACTTTATGAACACTTGAAGGCATGTAATACCAGCCATATAATTCCAAATACAGTCGCATGGTCACTTGAGCATATTCGTGAAATTTGACTGTGTCAATGTGGTAACCTGATGAAATTGCCTCTAAAATGGTTGCAAACCGCCTAATTAAGTCTTCACCAACACCAGTTATCTCAGCAGTCACGTTTGGGTTTGCAAAAAATCTTCTAGCAGTATTTCCGTCATTCGTGGAGCCGTGCCCTTGTTTGACAACATCTATCAGAAGTCCCATTCTATTTTTAAAAGCATCTTGTATATTTTTCTTCCTGCTTTCCATGATGCACTTGTTGTCTCCCTTTACTGTCCATGTCTTTATCGTTAATCTGTAAGCTATATGCAGAATGCATTCCATCATTCGTATCCAGATATGCAATGATGACAATCCGTATTTACAGAGATCTGGATCAGTCGGTTTTGATGCAATTAAGGGCAAATTATTCATCTCAGTTGGAGTGGCTTTACAAATGTCGCATCTCTGAGATGAAGTATCACATAAAATTGATGTTGCTTTTCCGTCTATCATTGTCATTAATAAAGAGTGTGAAATCTTTATTTCTCCAACTTCTGTTTTTACTAAATTAACAATCTCTTCCTCAATAGCACTTTTTTCACGCAAAGTTGTTATTTTATTTTCTTTCACAAATTCGAAAAAGATTGGACGACACCAGTATGATGAATTTGGTGAATCGTTTTTCCAGATAACTTGTTCGCCGCACATTAATTTTATTGGCACTAAACTTCCCATAAATATGCTTGAATCGTCCAGTTCACTTCCTTGTTCATCGTTTGTTTGCACTTTTTGTTAGTAATTGGCTTGATTTGAAGCACCGTCAAATGCCCACTTACTGATTAGTGTAAATTCTTTACAACCACTATCCATGACGAGTGACGTCATTATTCTTCTTGTCGTTATATCCAATAGAGCTTTAACTTTATTTTGGCTGAGGTGTCCGTCACTGTAATAGCATCTTTTGGTGGATAGCATTCCTGTTTCGCATGTTGCACTTGATAATAAGATGGAAATAAATTACCGTCATTCTCGTTAACACTTTTTCTTAAAGTATTGTATTGCCACTTGGTCAGCTTAAGTGATAAAAATAATCCTAAAGCCTCATCCGGAGAAAATACAGATTTTGTTTCTTTAGCAGATATGCACTTCTTAACTTTTTTTACATCTTGGGGATTCTTAACCCTTAATCTGGCAATAGAAAAAAATCTTGAAATTTTATTTTTTTTATATATTTTTGTCATCTTTAGATGTTCCTAAAACCAGGAAAAATAATTGAAAAAATCTAGTATATCTCGATTTTGAGAAAATGCATGTCCAGTATACAGGACATTGCCAGGTTCTCCATAAAGTAACTGTAAATATCGATGTCCAGTATATTGGACATTGCCAAATTACGGAATCGTTCGAGAATTTTTATAAAATACGTTATTTATTCAGTTATGAAATAAACAAAAAAAATGCATGTGTAATTTGTAAATATTTATTGTTTTACAATTTTAATATTTAACATGACATTATTGTTACTTATTTGGCTTCTACAAAATTTTTGAAACCCCACTTATTGGGTTTCATGGGGTTATATTGACTTCTATTTCCCGCCTTTGTCCCTTTATACGGTATTGTCATTTCGTCAATGCTATACCTTATCTTCTCTTCAGTATCTAGGCAGTTCTTCCTCAACTTCTCTACAAACGGCCTCACCTTGAAGTATCGATCCAAAACGGGACAAGAATTGTCTACTAAATGGATCTTCCTGCGTATGCACTCAAACCTTTTCAGAGGCATAATGTCTGCTATTGCTGGGTATCGCAGTTCTTTGGACCAATAATCCACGTAAGATGGCAAATTTACAACACCCATAAGTAGGAATATGGACAGGAAATCATTAATTTCGTCTTCGGTAACATTTATTGACCGTCCAGTTCTTTGCACTGCGTAGAGGTTTGTGTTATGGACTATATCTTGGAGTATATCCACAGAAAAATATTTATGAAAACAAAGTATAAGCGAGTCGTCGTTAGGCATATCAAAAACAAAAATTCACAATCCTTAATTTCAGCCTTGTGCAAGAACTTGCCTTTTTTCCAATTGTAACTGGTTGTCTTACGCTTTTTTGATTTGACATGTCTAATGCGAGTGTTGGTATGGACTGGTTTTTTTCGTTTTAACCTGGTATTTACAATATTAGGTGCCGGTGATATGTCCAGCACAGACTGGATTGATGATAAGGTCGGAATAACATCATGGTTTACCTGGCTGGTAGATGGCAACACTTCCTTCATAATTGGTGTGATAGCTACTGGTAGTTCTTTTTCGACTTCTGGCGATCTACTCTCTAAGCCCGAAGTCCGTAGTTTCGGCCTTAGTGTCAGGCGTTTTCTACTCCGTATCACCTATGGACTTACGATTAGTCCCGAACCCGAACTAAGAATGAATGACAACACAATTTGACAGTTGGTAGGTGATACGGAGTAGAAAACGCCCGACACTAAGGCCGAAACTACGAACTTCGGGCTTAGAGAGTAGACCCCCTGGCTCGCTATTGGGTATTTCGCCGTTAGAAGAATCGTCACTGCCATTGTTGCTGTCGAAAATATCAGGTTTTCCAATGACAATGGTATGGATGGTGCATCTGATGAGACATCATCAATTTCTTGGCCATTGTGCAAATCTGGTTCTTCATATGAACTGGTCTGGCCTTCTATGTCCAATAGAGCGTTAATTGGTGGCACTAAAGCTAATTATAATTTTGAAGCATGTGATGTTTTTTTGAAGACCTGTAAATAATAATATTGTTAGGTATCATAAACAACATATAACATACATAATACAGATATTAGTTCATAATATTATACTAATTGTTAGTTGTCTGTCTCGTTGGCAATGTCCAGTATACTGCACATCACAAAACCATACTAAACCCTCGAGAACCCGGCAATGGGAAGTATACTGGACACACAAGTTTCGCAGAGAATAACAAAAAATCTATAAGTAATATTATGATTTTAGTATACACGTACATATACAAATACATAAGGGAATATACAGAAAAGAAATAACTATTTATTTTAGAACAAAAAAATTAAATAAATCGGGACTTACCGACAGCGGTCGCGACGCGTTCATCCTCCCTGACGTTGCGGCGTCGACTGACCGGCCGAGCGCACGTTTTCATTGACAGTTATTCTTTATGTAATAATGTAGGACAGAACCAAGTCATTCCATATATAAAAAAATTAATATTGTTAAAAAACAATGCTGCAGATTTTTTCAAAGTCGATGTCCAGTATACTTCCCACTATCGAATTAAGGGTTAAGTAAATGTTCTAGTATTTTAGCAATCTCATCATTCCCATCCGCTTTCAACTGCTCAAAATATGCATATTTTATTTCGTCCGAAGATAAATGAAAGTTTTCTGCTCGTCTTTTTTTCTGTTTAGGCGCTAATTCACAAAACGGTTTTCTAGGGCTTTGCTCGGTGGAGACACCGACAGAAACTTTTGCTGGTGATACATACTGAGTTGATGTACTCGGTGCTGGTTGATCTTCATTACTGGTTATTAAACACTTAATAAAGTCTGGCCACATTATGGTTTCTTGTAACCATTCGCTATTTTTAGTTCTGAATATAGTTTTTTTACGATGAGCGTTTTCCCATCTTCTATTTAAATTATAACAAAATTTTGCTCAAAATAACTTTAAGGTCTTTTCATGTTGATCACTTAATTCGACTAAAAATTTAGACCTTATCTCGCCACACAAACTGTCATTATTTTTAATACTGCCACTGTTTTTTAAAATAGTAAAAAGGTCAAGGTTGGTCACCAAATCTTCAAACATTTTCACAAACACAAAATCACTCACACTTATTTGTTTATGTAATAAATATGTGAGGGTAGTGCGTCTATTATGGTAGGTACAAACACTGAAGTACATTTGAATGCAATAGTACATTTTGTGCCCTATTATCGTTGCACCAATCAGGTAACGACACGTGTCCGAACTTGATGTTGCGGTCGCGCATTCCTATCTCCTGATTCCCGGAAATAAGTGTCAAAACAAATTACGTCATACCTACCTATATTACCTATGGTGGTGGAAAATGTCGAACAATTTTTTTTTATTTCAAGTGAGTATTGAAGTACTTCAGGCCGTTTAGTGTACATTATTTTCAATTTCAAATTAATTGGAATAAATTGCTAAACTAAAATTTCATGACTCTTCATACAAATTTGATATGGCTATATCTCCGAAATTACGAGTCCAATAAAATAAAGTCAAAGAGTAAGAACTTTTTAAATTTATGTCTAGATACATTTTAGTTCTTAAGACCCAACCTTGTAATCCCAGCCCACTGTGCGGCGGTGCTCGACACCGTAACCCGCGCGGCTCCCGCTAACGGACATGCGATTTTCTCTTCGCATAGGCCACGGGGGACGACATATGAGTGACACTCAAATTGTAGCAAATTTAAACACTGAAATGATTTTTTTGTAACCAATAACTAAGTTTTAGCTTATTTCCGCTCCAATAATGCAATAAAAGCATTGTGTAAAATTTTACATATTTACGGATTTTCTCCTGGCCCTATCGGCTATCAGTTTCGCTCATATGTTGACCTCCACGGCGTTCAACGTGAAGGGGATAAAGGAAATTTAATAAAATAATTAAAATTACTTCCCGCCGTCCCTGTTAATTTATTGTAATAATTAAATATACTTTTCAAATTATGTTGGTGCAAGAGCGAGCGAAGCGAGATTATTTTTTTTAAACCACCCAGAAATATAGAAAAGAAAGAAAGAAAAAGAGTTTATTTACGCCAAGCATAACGCACACCACAAAAATAAATGGGTATATATATAAAAGTAAAAAGGGATTTTGAGGAAGATATGCGTCACATCGGCGCAAAACGGCCATCGCTCAGCATAATGCTGGAACTCGTGTGCGAGACAGAGCCACAGCGCTGGTTTTCAGCGACAGCTGGCTCAGACTGAGAGACGTCGGCCGGAGCAGCCTAAAGGTAGTTGAATAAAAAAAATAAATAAGAAAAAATAATATATATATATATATAGATATGGGCAAATAATAAACTGTTGCGCAGACAAACGCAGGACAAATAAAAATAATAATAATAATATAATAATAAATAATAATAATATAATATAATATGGTTTACTTCCTGTTTTCTATCGGTAACAGTAGGTGCGACTGTGATGACAACAGATGTGCGAGTTTCGGTGCTGAGTCCAGGTTTACTGATTGCGATGTTAGAGCGTAACATAATTATCTTCCTCCTTTTAATACATCAATGGATAAAAGAAAGATTTAAAGTACTTACACTGATTATGAGCTGGTCCTAATATAGCCTCTTCTATTGTAGACTCTTTATTAGACGGTGACAGTGTTGGCGGTTTTCCACCACCTGCAATAACAAAATAATAACAAAAAACATGTAAGCAATGTGTTCGACGCCCAGCCAGGGCAAGCTCCGGTCTGTCGAATGTCCGCGAATCGCGGAGCCAAGCTAGCAATTCTCTTGCCTTATTTGCACTTACCTAGCGCTGTTGATGATGTCCTGTCTGCAGATCACGTCGTTTCTGTGTATGTATGTAGAAGGTTTGTGTAATGAGTGGAGAGTTTAAGGACGCTGGTCCTTACAGCGTGTAATAGCTCGGAATGCACCACAACAATTTATTGTTCAAGACGATCACAAGCGGCTCCGCGCCTGAACTAAGTCGTTCACACTCCTCTCCAATGTCTATTCACGAAGTATCAATTCCACACGCGGGGTGGTTGGTAACCTCAGAACCGGCATTTCCGTCCAATGCACTAACTATCCCGGGTTAATACGTTCAAACGGGGTGTTAGGCTAAGGGCCATTTTCACTAAGTCAAACTGATCGCAATCCGCAGCTTCCGTATTCACGGGTGAATGTGTGGCTATACTAGAAGCTTGCCGTTTTATAGAGTCGCACTCCAACATTGAGAAGGCTGTCATATTTACAGATTCTCTTAGCTGTTTGCAGGCGTTAGCCCAAAATCCATTTAAAAGCAAGCTACACTGTCCCCTTATTTTAAAAATTAAGAAATCTTTGCTGTCCTGTGCTAATTGTCGAAAGGATGTTCAGCTAGTTTGGATACCTAGCCATTGTGGTTTTAAGGGTAACGAGTGTGTTGATGCCCTGGCTAAAGATGCGTGCACATCGGCAACAGCTGACCTCTCACACAATTCCCATCAGAGCCACGACCTACTGTCCCTTTCACAATTAAATCTCCGGTGTTCCTGGCAGGAGCAGTGGAGCGAGTCCAGCAAGAAGAAAGGCAGTTTTTTTTGTGCTGTCCAACCATCTATTAAACCAAAACCATGGTTCTTCGGTTTCAGAAAGATCTCCAAAACCGTTGTGACTGTTCTCTGCAGAATCCGTATAGGTTTTTGCTGTACACCAGTTTTTCTTCAGAAAATCCGCATACGTGACTCCTCCCTCTGTGAGTGCGGTCTGGAAGAGGGCACTTTAGACCATATATTTTTTGAATGTTCGAACAACGTCCCTTCTCTTGATTTATATAGCCGTCTCCCTAAATTTAAGATCCCTCTCCCAATAAATTTCCCCTCTCTTTTAACATTTTCCTCTCCTGACCTGCTTGTGGCGCTGATGACTTTCATCCGTCACAACAACATAAAATTATAGCCGTACTTATCTCGAAATCATTGTCTGTGTGGCATGCAACAATTTTAAATGTTTTAACAATTTATATTTATTTACGTAATTTTATTATTTGTTTGTTTCAGTCCCGTACTAACCCAACAAGTAATCAACTGTATTGTTTGAAGAATTTAATTAGTTTCTGCAGGAATCTTCGCTCCCTCTATTCATTAGTAAAACAATGCACACTTGCTTCTCCAATCTACTTTGGACATTGGCAGAATAGTCGACATCGGCTTTGTTTGCCAAAAATAGAATAGAATAGACGCTGACAACTCTTGAACGCAGTTTAGATGAACTTGATCGCATTCAGTTTCATTGGTGAAATCCGCTCTAAATAAGCTCGAATTTCAAACAATAATCCCGAAATCAACTCGGATTCAATTAGATTTACAATTTTTCTCAGCAGAATTCAATATTTACGTTCCGTGCGATTGGTAGAAAAAACAGCAATGACTTTACAACTGACAGTGACAGCGCCCAAGACGTCACAAACCGCGTTCGGAAACGAGTGTGGTACGAAACACAATGCAAATAACTCCGCCCTAAGACGATCCACTGAAACATTATGCCTATAAATACTAAATACACCACGTAAATAATTGTTATTTTAAGTATACGTACATACCAACGTTATCTACCAGTCATAAATAGCTTTTTCTTCCTGTCGGCTTGGTTTTATTTGGTCTGCTTTTTAATGTTTTCCCAGCAACATAAGACTTAGATTTTATATATTCATTGATTTTATTATTTTTTTATATTTCTTAGTAAGATTAAGACTGCGTGGGTTCAATGGCAATACGTACTGATAGTGTTGAACTCTTCTTCTAGACAGATCCACTCTTTCAACTAGCGGAATTCGTGGTGGCTTATTTTTGACAACATCTTGGTATTTTAAACAGCAACTCCGTTAAAATACGCTTTAGATCGCTTGAAAAATTGCTTGTTCTCTTTTTCTGAGCCGCCATTAAGTACCCAAGTATTAGGTAATTTTAAGGACCACCGCACCGTGGACCACAAAAATACACTGTATCGGCACGACGCGCATAAATAATGTACTATAAAATCTAAAGAAATAAAAAACTAAAAAAATATACCTATAACACATGCTAAATTTAAAGAAAAGAAAAGAAAGAAAGAAAATCCTTTTATTCCACCAGAAATGACGCACAAACAATAAAAACAAAATTAACTAACTAAAACAATAAAAACTGTTTCACTGCCAATCTATGTCAGGACCGGACTTAACTACCACGAGTCTCTGGTCACGCCATAGACGAAGCAAAACAGTTGTCTATGGCATGACGTCCGGCACCGACTGTCGATCTCGATTGACAGTGACAACTGACAACAAAAAACAACATAATAGCAAAACAAACATGTTAAAAATGGACAATTTACAAAAAATACGAATAATCGTGAATATAAAGTATATAAATTCGAGTTGTGCGTCGCATCCTAGCAAGAATCGGTGGTTGCTCAGCATATGCCGCGACTCTGGACTCTGGACAAGTTTCAATTTCAATTTGTATATGACGTACAAACTACTAGGGCAACACATTTTTTTTGGTTCTATCTTTTTTTTTCCTACCTACGTACCTACTTGCAACAAAGACTACCTTGGTGTCTTTCAATTTGATAACTGTTATGAACGTAGATTGTCTATGCACGAAGAACACATTTTAACTGTTGTAATGGCTACATCAAAGTGTCCTCAGAAAAGGATTTGACAGTTCATCAGTGTTGCTAACTTAGAAAAAAAAACTACCATATTGCGTTTCGTTTCACGCAATTCGCTATTTTATATGAAGTGGAAGTTTCGATCAAAGTCATCCCGTGATTCAAAGTAACCCCGAATTACGGTACATCGACCTATTTAGCATCGCAGCATGGGGTCATTGTTTCCCTGTCCCGGTCAGCCCTTTTGTTTTAGTAATAAAAAAACACCAAAAACAAACGAGTCACCACCAAAAACTAACATTTACAGTATCATTAACGTAATTTTTTTTTTTTATTAGAGATGGGTTTGCTCTTGACTCTAGTCAATGTCAGAGATGACAGAGACAAAGTCTACGATGGAGCGAGCTTACCCAGAAGGAGTCTGTTCACTCTAACTATGAAGAGATTAGGGTTGTAAGCTTTTGGAAACACACGCAGGCAGAGAGTTCCACTCCTTTGCTGTGCGCATTATAAAAGACGTTTGGAAACGCTTAGTGCGAAATGGTGGAATAGCTACAAGGTAGGGATGGTAAGATGCAGTGCGTCTGGGTGTCCGATGGTAGAAGGGGGGCGATGGGATGAGGTCGTGGAGTTCTTGGGCACACTTACTGAAGTACAATCTGTAGAAGACCGATAATCAGGCAACCTCACGGCGATGAGCCAAGCTATGTAGTTTGGCATCCACCAGTCAAGACCACCGATCCATCAGTCCATCAGTCGTCACCGATGAACCTCTTAGCTCTGCGTTCCACCGAGTCAAGCGCGGCAAGCTGATACTTAGCTGAGCCATCCCAAATGTGGCTACAATACTCCATGCAGGAATTGATATATGGAATATATTACACATAAATAATATCATTAAAAATTAGGTATTGTAAATTGTATCTATCTTCCTAGCCTTTTCCCAACTTTATTGGGGTCGGCTCCCAGTCAAACCGGATTCAGCTATTCTACCAGTATTTTAAGTGGAGCGGCTGTCTACCAGACATCCACAACCCATTAACTGGGTAACACGGTACTACTTGGCAGTACGGGTGTTAGGGTTTTGACTATCCGTAACGAGTAATGGTCTGTCGATCTGTAAGCACTATTAAAATCATAATAATAAATAAGAAGGTATTACCTGATGCAGTCTCTGAGGACGAGTGCGAATTTCCGGCGGGGCGCAACATTCGCACTCATCCGGCAGATAGTGGTCAAACACGCAAACTTCGCAGTTTGGGCACCAAAAGTAATTCGAAAAATGCAGCACTTCTACGATCAACTGCACTCTCAGGTCCACTATGAAATGATCCGGTTGTCCGGGATATGTGCCAAAATATAAATCGCATATTACGCACCACGCTTTTCTTATATAGTGTGTCATTTGCCATGGCCATGTGAAATACTGGTTTAACAGTTGGGTAAAATCTGCCTCTATTTTGTATGGCCTCTTTATTTTTTAATTTTATTTTTATCATTGACCTACTAGCTGTACCGTATACGTTGCAATGCCACGTAATTTGTTTTAAATTATATTTTGATTTTGCGTCCCAGAACTTTTAACCGTTTCGGAACGCATAGAGAACAACAAATATTGGTTTTTATTAATATATATTGTTATAGCGCTAATAGAAATACACAGTCACTGCCAACTGACTACCTATTACGGTTCATGAGAAACAGCCCGCTCACAAATAGACGGTCGGACGGCGGAGGCTTAGTAAAAAGGCCCGGTTCGTACGGAACCCTAATAAGTATGACCCTACTCATGAACCAACTTAAAGAGACGCTGACAGTCGTAATTCTATTGATATTTGAAACACTTTAAAATTATGTAACGCTGCTCAGGGGGCCTACCACAATCTTTTACGAAACAATCTTATTTCAAGAGAATGTTGTTTCAAGCTTGTAATAACATTACTCATATTCGTACCATGACCTAAATCGTTCAACATTGTTTTATTCCTGCTTAGTGCTGGGAAAGAATGAACTAATTGTCTATTGCCTGCTGAAATAGAAAAGAAACAACGCTATACCAACTGTATATAGCGCTGTCTCTTTCACTCGTTGGTCCGAATCGCTACTACGAAGTCCGGTCTTGAAGCAAAATATCAGCATTTTTTACATTTACAACATTAATAAGCATTATAATCTAATTTTTATAAATAATTTCTAAGAAATTAATACAAATTTTAAAAGATTTTGGTCTGAAAAATGAGAAAAATAATTGAAAAAAATAAAAAGAGCTGCGGCTAAGTAATGACAGGACATTTATAGAATAAGATTCGGAACAGAATGTGGTTCTTTTCTGTTTTTTTTTTAAATCATTTCATAACCATGAATACAAGTCCTTCAGTCGTAATCATTAAACATTACTAGTCTTATTTTTTATATTTTTGTTTTGCATTAGAAAGCGGGTGTAATACATTCTAATGTTTGCTGGAGTATTTGGCAGCAAATATTTTGAGTCAGCGGTTCTTATCAGTTGTTGTCAGTGATGCCAACTTAGCTACACTATAGCTAGATCTAGCTATATTTCGGTGTCAGGCAGCTACTATTTTAATAAAACTTGTAGCAAAATTATTTAGCTGCAATTTCTAGCAACTTTTTAAATGACATGAATGCAAAAGTGATCAATGTTGCTGTGTTTATTTTGGCAAAACACAATTGCCAAAATAAACACTTAAGAAAATGGGTACTGTAGAAAAATATTCCAACTCAAAGACAGATAATGAACTTCAGCCATCGACATCTTCCTCTTCAGATAATAAATTCCCGATAAAGTGCTACCCAGAAGTTGAACCATGAGAGATTTGATATAGTAGGTAAATCAATAGAATAAAATAATTTTTTGGCTTTTCATTGAGTATATATTTATATTAAAACTAAGTTCAATTAAACAATATTTTAAAACGTAGCTGTAACACTGAAGTCTAAATTTAAACTTATAGGTACTTATAAAAATAAAATAGTAGTATAAAATAGTATATTTGTGTTTCAGGATCTTAAATGCCGCCTTTCCCACAGCCGCTGAACAAGCATATTACGAGTAGCCAAACCCTGCTGCAGAGCGATGTTATTGCTATTTGGCTGTTCACTCGCATTGCCTTGTGGCTGTAATTGGGTTTCTCGAATCACATCTTCATTGTCTAATTGTTCCATAGATATGTTATTCCTATTGCAAATGTTGTGTAATATAACACAAGCATTTATAATAGAGCCAGCTACTTCTGGTGAGTAGTACAAGACTCTGTGAACAAGTAAGCAACGAAAACGTGCTTTGAGAAACCCAATAGTGCGCTCTATTATGTTCCTTGCATGGACATGTAAGTCGGTGTAGTGTGCTTCTGGTGAGTCAGGTGCTGCATCCAGTATTGGTGTCATCATGCTTTTTCTCAAAGGTTATCCGGAATCTCCTATCGATAACAAATGTTAATTTAAATTATCATTGACCAAAGTAACAAATTGAATTTAAATCAGTACAAAATATTTTTTAACAAAGATCATAAATAATAATTATATGTTATCACTTTGAAAAGTAGGCATTCTACTGCTAAACAAGGACTAAACCTAATATATATAATATAAAGAGGTATATATTTAATTTTAATTCTGTTGCATTCTTGATCATTAACTGGAAATTGTATGTATTTCCGCCTCATCTGCAGTGAGTTAAGACATGCAGTAACCTGTGCGATGACCGAGGAAACTGTCTGCTGAGCCACAAAATGACCCTCATTACTACCTACTGGACGTTGGTATGAACCAGTCGCATAAAATGATAATGCAGTTAACACCTAGAAAAAAGTAATATTATAACTTAGTATATTTAAATACTTAGAAGTGGTAAATGGCACATATACACTGCTTTACTGTTTTTCGTGGTAGAAAAAAGGGTACGACCTTCGTCTCTACAGACAAGTCTGTAAATTTTGTAGGATTTTTCAGTGGCCTCAACTCATCGCACAGGTTTTGTGCAAGATCTTTTGTAAGTCTGTAACGTTTAACAAACTCCGCTTCGTCTAATACATTGAAGGGGTCGCATTCCTTACGTAGCTGCATACGATGCCGCTTTTTTGTACGCTTGGCTTCTGCGTTATCAGCTTCCAAAAACTCAAATATTTCGTTTGCATTAGCCATCTAGAATCAAACAAGAAATCACATCCCAATGTACGAAAACCTCTACTATACACAATTTCATTATAACATTCGGTAAATAAATACATTTTACTAACGTTTTAAGACACGAAAATGATTTTTTTAAGTATTGTTACGCGTCAGAATTAATGCCGGGTACATAACGTTATAAGTTACTACTAGCGCCATCTAGTATCGAGTAGCAGAACTAGTAGAGTCAAGATCTTTCTAGACATTTCGATGCTAGAACATTCTAGAGTTTTCAATATGTGTTTAGTCGGGACCGGTATGTACCTACTCGAACTTTCTAGATGTTTCTATACTAGAAGGTTCTAGAATTATCTGCCGACCTATATAAGGCCCGCATAGCCTGCGATTGGGTCAGTATTGAATTTGCGATACAAGCGACAACTTCGAGAGCGAACTTCGACTGCGAATTAAAGTGATCAGTAGTGCAATTGTGATTTATAATTAGTGAGTTTAAGTTGTAATTAGTGTTGATTAATTAAAGTGTCATTTTGGTTATTTTATCGGCTGTTTTTATTGTCACGAACCCTAAGCTCGTAACAGTATTAATGTGCAAAATAATAATACTTCCATCGAGACCAAGGAACTTTTTTATCATTACTAAATTTGACATAAAAACAATACTGCTAACTGTCAAAAGTCACGTCGAGGTACGAATTGAATGAATGATTAAAGGTGACGTCACCAAAACCGCTAAGAAAATAATATTGTTTTATGCTATTTTTAAGCTTGTTTTAAGGACTTCATGGTAGGAAAAGTCAAAGTAACATTATAATAATACTGTTTTAAGAGCTTGTGGTTGTCCCCCTGTTCCCAATATAAACAAAACTTTCAAAAGTATTGTTTATATGATCACACAACGAATGAGTCGGTTTCGTTCTTATATAACAAGGGAGAACCATTGTGGGTGCATTTCAACACAATAGGAATTCTACAAAAACTTCCAAGATCGACAAAATCCACGTACCAATCGAAGCTCTAAACAACAAGGCTACACAATGTGCTAAAACTACATTTCGAGCCGAGTGGCGATTATTGTATTATCGATTTAAAGTAAATATTAGAATCGCTCTCTGTTGTCAAGCTTATGATTGTAAAATTGAAATACATCGTATAAGTTGATATTGCGATGGAACCTTGTCACAATAACAGCTGCGTGACGTCATCCGTCGCACAAAAAGACAGCTAGCAAAAAAATGCCAATATTTGTTTTGTATTTTTTTATAGTAACTGAGACAGAAATGTCAGACAATGTAATCTAAGAATAGCCAGACGGCTGTTTATGACCATAGGTATATTTCTTAGAAATTTCGGCACCCTAAAAGATTAGTTTTTGTATGCTGCTTATACAAAAAACAATGAATACACCCATAAGTACATAATTGTGTTGTTGATGTGTAAATATGAAAATATTTCATATAATAGAATAGGGGTCCGCATTACCGGTCTAACTGCTGATTTGGCTAAACTTTGCTATTTTCTTATAATATAGATAGATAATTACTACATCTCTAAGATTCTAAGCTTATAAATAAAACTATTGGTATGGAAAAAAACAATGTTATATTTCAACTCAATACAATCTTAGTCTATTTCTTCAATCCCACTCATATTGTCTTCCAAATCATAACTACTTTCCGTGTCAGTTGTTTCTGATTCACTGTCGTCTGCCGTATTTATAATAAATAACTCGTCAGTTATTCTATCTTTGCGCCAATATTCTTCTTCAAGCCTTTTCACGTGGTTTACTTCCTTTCGCCAGTCATCTGGAGTTATTGATGCCAACGCCTCCAACGTCAGAGATTCAATTCGACTTTCTAACTGCTCCACATTCTTTTCTGACACCCTCATTTTGACCAGGTTCCAGATGTACTCAATGGGGTTGAGGTCGCAGTTGTAGGGTGGCAATCTAATGACCTCATGGCCATTGTCAGCTAATAACTTGTCGATTTTATAATTTTTCGGCGGTTTGTGCTGTTTAATTAATAGGTATAGTTCTGGTTTTGTACTATCGCTGGGAAATTCGATGTTGTGAGCTTGTAGCCACTCAACCATCATCTGTTTTCTATTATTCATGTTTGGTGGCTTATTTTCTTTCTTACTGTGATAAGGGGCGTTGTCCATCACAATTATCGAGTTGCGTGGTACGTTGGGTAGCAATTTTTCTGTAAGCCACTTTGTAAAATTCTCCGCATTCATTTGGTCGTGATAATCCCCCGTTTTGGTGTCTGCCTTAAACATTAAAAGGGCATTGTCAACAAAGCCAGTTTCACTTCCCGCGTGAACTATTATCCATCGGCGGCCGGGGCTATCGTTCCGTCTCACTCCAACATCGGTTGCTGTTTGCCAACATTTTTTTACGGTGTAGTGTGCGTGTATCCATGTTTCGTCGAGATAAATAACGGGTCTTTTGTTATCACCAAGCGAGTCATTTTCTTTCATACGGCGTAAATATTTAGCCCTCCACGCTTGAATTTGAGGTCTTTCAATTAATGCCAGTCTTTTTTGGTAGCATCGTTTAAATTGGTAGCCTAAATCACTTTTAATTATTTTTCTCAATGTACTTTCACTACCAGTGTAATTAAGGTCTACTTTTGCAGCCGCCAAGATTTTGCGCAATGTAGGTATTTCTTTCCTTACCGTATACATTGAATGGATAATATTCCTTAAAGAATATCTTAAATATGTTAAAGAAAATCCGTCGAAATATTCCTTCCTTTGTCGTTTTGCTTTGGTAGGAGTTCTCATTTTGCTGCCACTTGCTGTTGCTGACTCATGCTCTCGTCGTAATTTCGTCACAGTATTTTTTGCAACGCCTCTGGCACAAACCACACGTTCCGTGACTTTGGTAGAATTTTGCAAAATCTTCAAAATGTCTATTATCAGTTGCTTCGACATTAAAATGTCCTCAGTAGTGTCCGAAGCACTTTTTAAGGCACGGTTTATATTTTGTATAACTAAACAGTCTTCTTTCTCTTTTACAAAATAATTGTCCACTTTAATTATCATTTCACGAGTACGACTGTTAATTAATTTCTTACTCATTTTAACGGGTAACAGGTAACAAAACTAAACAACTAAACTCAACAACAACTATAAAACAGGATAAAAAAACAGGATAAAAAAACAGGACAACAAAAACAGGATAACAAAAACAGAAAGCTATAACAAGTACTCGATGCGCGTAAGCACGTAAGCGCGGGCTGACATTGCGAACGGTACTGACGCGACGGCGCGTCTTCGGCTACGTCACCAAGATGGCCGCCAATCGCAATATCAACTTGCGGGGTTTATAATTACTAGTAGATATTACTTAGTATTTTTGAAGAAAACATTAAAAAAACAAACGGAAAAAAAAAGTCCTTTATTTTTATATTTACATAATAACAATAGAAGCTTCACGCTTGTTGTAAAGGAAAAGTTTAGAATAGTAATTAACTTAAACTTAATAACAAAGTTTTCTCTAATTTTAAATCACAATAAACTTACGAAAACAATATTATACTAGAACTAGGATGATATTTATTTACAGATACATGAAACTTTATAGAAACTAGTAGAAAATAAACAAGTGGAGTAAAAAGGGGATGGGAACTAAGTATACCTACTGAGGTAAAATCTTAAGTAAAAACGTTAATCTAATAATTATTTTGTTAGAGCCCCACCTGCGTCTATGACTGCGTCGCACCGAGCTCGCATAGATTTTACCAGGACCTCGCAAAGGTCCGAGCCGCGAAATGATTCCCAAACCTGGTCTACATGTGCGACTCGTGCTGCTTTGGTCCTTTCGCACCTGTTGTCCAATCTCTGGACCATTATACTCCATAGATTTTCGATTGGATTTAGGTCCGGAGAACGAGAGGGCCACGATACTGATCGTATACTTGGCTGCTGCTGGATTCAAGTTTTCACCAATCGCGAAATGTGTATAAGACAATTGTCCTAAATAAAAACAATTTCAGGCACTTCGTCCTCTGGATACACCACTCGCACTGTTGGCAACAAGGTATCTTGCAGCAGGCGCAAGTCACTTTCACCGTTTGCCCTCTCATCGATGTAGGCTAGTTCCCCAGGACCTGCCGCACTCATCCAGGCCCACATGTTGACCACAACTCTTTTGGACTCATGTTTGGTGTAACATCTTGCGGCTCGTACCGTGTATTATTCACACGCCATAAATGCCGACGACCTACCTGGCTGGATTAAAAACTTTTTTCGTCGGAAAATATTGCGTGTGATAAATTGAAGTCCCTATAATCTCGTGCGATACGGAGTCTGGCCTGCTTTATGGGCTTCAGTGAGTACTATTTCTCGCGCTGGGTTTCTGTTGTGAAAGCCCTCTCGGTGTAACGCTTTCCGAACTGTTTGCATGCTGCAGTTAAATTCTCCTGCAAACAGTCTAGTGGACGTAAATGGCTGTTGGTTATAAACGGTAAGCATCCTTTGAACCCGCTCGGGCGTAATTATACGCGGTGTAATTGGTGGAGGCTGGCTGCGCACATGTCCTTCGCTGTCGTACCGCCGGAGCTACTATTTTTCGCGCTGGTTTTCTGTTGTGAATACCCTCTCGGTGTAACGCTTTCCGAACTGTTTGCATGCTGCAGTTAAATTCTCCTGCAAACAGTCTCTGAGGACGAGTGCGAATTTACGGCGGGGCGCAACATTCGCACTCATCCGGCAGATAGTGGTCATACACGCAAACTTCGCAGTTTGGGCAACAAAAGTAATTTTAAAAATGCAGCACTTCTACGATCAACTGCACTCTCAAGTCCACTGTGAAATGATCCGGTTGTCCGGAATATAAATCGCACATTACGCACCACGCTTTTCTTCTAGAGTGTGTCATTTGCCATGGCCATGTGAAATACTGGTTTAACAGTTTGGCAAAATCAGCCCTGTAGATAAATCTATCCACATCCATAATATTAAAATTTAAAACTGTAATTTTGACAAAAGACGAGAGAAGTTCAATTAACGAGTTCTAATGAGCAGAATGAGCTCTTTAAGCTCAGAACATAATTATATACTCCTAACGGAGTCCTTAAGGTGAGCTGTTTAAAAAACATGCTAAGTGTGCGTCGGACTCGCACACGAAGGGTTCCGCCACCATCGAACAAGATTTAATACTATGTTTCTTGTATGGCTTGACTGCGTCGCACCGAGCTCGCATAGATTTTACCAGGATCTCGCAAAGATCCGAGCCGCGAAATGATTCCTAAACCTGGTCTACATGTGCGACTAATGCTGCTTTGGTCCTTTCGCACCTGTTATCCAATCTCTTAGGTCCGGAGAACGAGAGGGCCACGATACTGATCGTATACTTGGCTGCTGCTGGATTCAAGTTTTCACCAATCGCGAAATGTGTATAAGACAATTGTCCTGAATAAAAACAATTTCAGGCACTTCGTCCTCTGGATACACCACTCGCACTGTTGGCAACAAGGTATCTTGCAGCAGGCGCAAGTCACTTTCACCGTTTGCCCTCTCATCGATGTAGGCTAGTTCCCCAGGACCTGCCGCACTCATCCAGGCCCACATGTTGACCACAACTCTTTTGGACTCATGTTTGGTGTAACATCTTGCGGCTCGTACCGTGTATTATTCACACGCCATAAATGCCGACGACCTACCTGGCTGGATTAAAAACTTTTTTCGTCGGAAAATATTGCGTGTGATAAATTGAAGTCCCTATAATCTCGTGCGAAACGGAGTCTGGCCTGCTTTATGGGCTTCAGTGAGTACTATTTCTCGCGCTGGGTTTCTGTTGTGAAAGCCCTCTCGGTGTAACGCTTTCCGAACTGTTTGCATGCTGCAGTTAAATTCTCCTGCAAACAGTCTAGTGGACGTAAATGGCTGTTGGTTATAAACGGTAAGCATCCTTTGAACCCGCTCGGGCGTAATTATACGCGGTGTAATTGGTGGAGGCTGGCTGCGCACATGTCCTTCGCTGTCGTACCGCCGGAGCTACTATTTTTCGCGCTGGTTTTCTGTTGTGAATACCCTCTCGGTGTAACGCTTTCCGAACTGTTTGCATGCTGCAGTTAAATTCTCCTGCAAACAGTCTCTGAGGACGAGTGCGAATTTACGGCGGGGCGCAACATTCGCACTCATCCGGCAGATAGTGGTCATACACGCAAACTTCGCATTTTGGGCACCAAAAGTAATTTTTAAAATGCAGCACTTCTACGATCAACTGCACTCTCAAGTCCACTGTGAAATGATCCGGTTGTCCGGAATGTGTGCCAAAATATAAATCGCACATTACGCACCACGCTTTTACTTTTAGAGTGTGTCATTGGCCATGGCCATGTGAAATACTGGTTTAACAGTTTGGCAAAATCAGCCCTGTAGATAAATCTATCCACATCCATAACATTAAAATTTAAAACTGTAATTTTGACAAAAGACGAGAGAAGTTCAATTAACGAGTTCTAATGAGCAGAATGAGCTCCTTAAGCTCAGAACATAATTATATACTCCTAACGGAGACGGGACTAAACCTGGTCTACATGTGCGACTAATGCTGCTTTGGTCCTTTCGCACCTGTTATCCAATCTCTTAGGTCCGGAGAACGAGAGGGCCACGATACTGATCGTATACTTGGCTGCTGCTGGATTCAAGTTTTCACCAATCGCGAAATGTGTATAAGACAATTGTCCTGAATAAAAACAATTTCAGGCACTTCGTCCTCTGGATACACCACTCGCACTGTTGGCAACAAGGTATCTTGCAGCATGCGCAAGTCACTTTCACCGTTTGCCCTCTCATCGATGTAGGCTAGTTCCCCAGGACCTGCCGCACTCATCCAGGCCCACATGTTGACCACAACTCTTTTGGACTCATGTTTGGTGTAACATCTTGCGGCTCGTACCGTGTATTATTCACACGCCATAAATGCCGACGACCTACCTGGCTGGATTAAAAACTTTTTTCGTCGGAAAATATTGCGTGTGATAAATTGAAGTCCCTATAATCTCGTGCGAAACGGAGTCTGGCCTGCTTTATGGGCTTCAGTGAGTACTATTTCTCGCGCTGGGTTTCTGTTGTGAAAGCCCTCTCGGTGTAACGCTTTCCGAACTGTTTGCATGCTGCAGTTAAATTCTCCTGCAAACAGTCTAGTGGACGTAAATGGCTGTTGGTTATAAACGGTAAGCATCCTTTGAACCCGCTCGGGCGTAATTATACGCGGTGTAATTGGTGGAGGCTGGCTTCGCACATGTCCTTCGCTGTCGTACCGCCGGAGCTACTATTTTTCGCGCTGGTTTTCTGTTGTGAATACCCTCTCGGTGTAACGCTTTCCGAACTGTTTGCATGCTGCAGTTAAATTCTCCTGCAAACAGTCTCTGAGGACGAGTGCGAATTTACGGCGGGGCGCAACATTCGCACTCATCCGGCAGATAGTGGTCATACACGCAAACTTCGCATTTTGGGCACCAAAAGTAATTTTTAAAATGCAGCACTTCTACGATCAACTGCACTCTCAAGTCCACTGTGAATGATCCGGTTGTCCGGAATGTGTGCCAAAATATAAATCGCACATTACGCACCACGCTTTTACTTTTAGAGTGTGTCATTGGCCATGGCCATGTGAAATACTGGTTTAACAGTTTGGCAAAATCAGCCCTGTAGATAAATCTATCCACATCCATAACATTAAAATTTAAAACTGTAATTTTGACAAAAGACGAGAGAAGTTCAATTAATGAGTTCTAATGAGCAGAATGAGCTCCTTAAGCTCAGAACATAATTATATACTCCTAACGGAGACGGGACTAAACCTGGTCTACATGTGCGACTAATGCTGCTTTGGTCCTTTCGCACCTGTTATCCAATCTCTTAGGTCCGGAGAACGAGAGGGCCACGATACTGATCGTATACTTGGCTGCTGCTGGATTCAAGTTTTCACCAATCGCGAAATGTGTATAAGACAATTGTCCTGAATAAAAACAATTTCAGGCACTTCGTCCTCTGGATACACCACTCGCACTGTTGGCAACAAGGTATTTTGCAGCAGGCGCAAGTCACTTTCACCGTTTGCCCTCTCATCGATGTAGGCTAGTTCCCCAGGACCTGCCGCACTCATCCAGGCCCACATGTTGACCACAACTCTTTTGGACTCATGTTTGGTGTAACATCTTGCGGCTCGTACCGTGTATTATTCACACGCCATAAATGCCGACGACCTACCTGGCTAGATTTAAAACTTTTTTCGTCGGAAAATATTGCGTGTGAAAAATCCCAATAATCTCGTGCGAAACGGAGTCTGGCCTGATTTATGGGCTTCAGTGAGTACTATTTTTCACGCTGGTTTTCTGTTGTGAATGCCCTCTCGGTGTAGCGCTTTCCGAACTGTTTGCATGCTGCAGTTAAATTCTCCTGCAAACAGTCTAGTGGACGTAAATGGCTGTTGGTTATAAACGGTAACCATCCTTTGAACCCGCTCGGGCGTAATTATACGCGGTGTAATTGGTGGAGGCCGGCTGGCGCATATGTCTACCGTCTGTCGTATTACGGAGCCATAGACGAACAGTGTTTCGCTGTAACAAGTTAATTAAACCTACTTAGCTTTTAAAAAAAATAATATCTTACAACAATGACTACATAATAACCTATTTATTTATTATCTTTTACAACGCAATCGCAAGAAATAACACTAATCAATCTAGGTACCTAAATGAATTTGACATAAGCACTGATAATCTTTAATAATCACATAGCCTTTTTGGGGTTGCATTAGAATTTCGCATCCTGATATAAGAGCTCCCCATCCCCTCCCCCCCCTTTAACCCCCAAAGCGAGGAAATGCGTAGTTTTTTTTAAAATTTTTGAGGTTAGAATAGCGCTAAATCGCGAAATTAATAATTTTTTTGTGTCGTTTGACAGGAGAAGGGTAAGGGGGGATTCCCAATGTGCCCTGGCACCAATAATCCCATGTAAAGGCGACGCACCGTTCGTGAGAAAAACATTTTTTTTGGAACATAACCCCCTTTTGGTGTAGTCGACGGAGCCCCGCTTCTCGGGGCTCCTACTTCTGGATGGTTTAAAAAAAAATAACCACGAAAGGGATGGCGGGGTCTATTCGCTCGCTCACTCGACCGCATCCCCTTCTAACCTAACCTGTCCGAGTCGGGGTGCCCCAAGTCCCGAGCTCGCTTCGCTCGCTCTTGCATCCAAGTTTGCCTACGCGGCCTCGGCTTTTTGAGGAGAATAAAGAGCAGCTGAGGCTTGACCTAGGAGTAGGGTTAGGACCTAGGATTAGGTTCTGTCACCGTATAGTGATAGAAAATGGTCATGATTACAAGGATGTAGAAATAAAACGAAAATTATTTAATTATTATATTATATTTTATAAACATATTTTACAACTTTTAAAAGTTTTGTAAATGGGTCACGTTTATATTTTATGTTGGCTCTCCTCCACATATACTCGACTATTAATTCACTAAAATTTTCGGGATTATTGTAATTGCTTTTATAAAAGAATCTTTTTACTACTCTCCACTGGGACTCAATTCTTTGTGTATGAGTCCCGTCCTCTGCCACAAATGGATTGTCTGGATCGCTATGGTTCACCTTTTTATGAATGTAACCATACTGATCCAGACAATCATATGCCCTCCAATAGTCGGTATGTATTGTGGTGCCAGGTTCAACATGTTTTTGAATTAGTGGTATGAGCACCTCCGCTGACCTTACATTGTCAGGGCACACTTCCAGTCGCAGGTCCTCGCTCCCATCTTCAATTAAACCGAGGACCCAGTGCCCCTCAACTCTGCGACCTTTATTATATTTTCTTTTTCCAAATTTGCTTTCATCAATCTGAATATTTTTTCCTGGACCACAAATCTTCCCTTTTTCTTGTTGCTGCTCCAATTGTAAAATTACCACAGCTTCCCTGCAGTAAGAGTACCAATTGGTAATGGTGGGCCGGGATAAGCAATGCTCCTTTCGGTGACTTAAAGGGTCTTATGTATTACATTACATCTTGGCTCCACTGTTGTGCAAAACAATACATCAAGTAAAAAACATTTACAATTTCCAGCTTTACATTTTCAAACCATGTCCCATCAGTTCTGGATTTTCTTGTTTTTCCTTTGCAGGTTCTTTTATTTATTTATTTATTTAAGCAATATGGAAGACTTACAGCTAAAACAAACAGGTCAAGATCAGTAAATAAGACTGTCAGCCAATTACAAGTCTCCACTTATAAAATACAGAAATAAGAAATAAGATCTATGGACATTCACACCAAGTTATTGAGTACCTAACTAATACTTATAGTAAAATGTTGCTCGCACTGTATAACAATCATTTTCAAGGATTAGCAACTTACATAAAAAAGTTTCGGCTTAAGCACTTCCTGGCTGAGGACACACTAGTTGTGAACGGATCTAAATCGTGCTGCTTACAAAGCTTATTTAAATTTCTGCTTGCACGCACAATGTACGAGTTCTGCCTATAATTTGTTGAGGCCAATGGCACACGTAGTGGTGCATTAAATCGTTTAGACCTCCTGGGGGTGTTGAAATAGAATTTTGACAAAATTTCGGAGCAGTTTATGTGGTTATTGAAGATTTTCAACAGCAAAACACAGTCAGAAATCTCGCGGCGGTTGGCTTAGGGGTAATAAAATATGACCCAGCCGGGGATTACGGAAGTCGCTATGTTCCCGCGATCCCCGGCGTAGGTGGAAGATGGAACACCGGGGTGGTTTTAGTCAGTAAGAGTCTGACAGACCCCTCCGCCCGCCCCAGGGCGGAGGACATCCATGAGGATTTCCCCCCGTAAAAAAAAAAAAAAAAAAAAAGGGGTAAAATATGATATTTTTTGCAGAGGTTAGGGTAACTCTCTGAATGATACGGTATTTTCTGGTGGTAACATAAATATCTTAAAAACCTTTTCTGGATGTTCTTTTACCGCAATCAAACTGCCCCAGTTTTATTTGCCTTTAAATATACATTCATTGGGGTACGATGAATTCTACACTCTTTAGACGTAGGTACAAGGTTTTGCTCCTCGGCAAAGGCAATACACTGCTCGAGCGTCCCCAACTCGCGCACAAGTTTTGCTAAATTCCACATAGCTCGAACTTCTTCGGAGTACAACCTCCGTTTAGTAGGTGGCTCGTCATCGCCGCCTTGAATCCCACTCAAAGTGTCCCGACTACAAGATGGCTAAGAAGGGTCCATCTCGACAGCCACGTCATCACCACCTACAAAATGATGGACATGTTATTTTTATAGTAAAACTGTTAAATTGGAGATTGAATACTGATTGTTCTAGCTAGAAATAATATCAATAATTACCTTGAGGCTGACTTGGGTCCATTTCGATAGTTCCAATCCGAATCGCACCAAAATGTCCAGGAAACACGCCAAGGTCAAATCGGTATTGCAAGATGGGAAATCCAGGGGTAGTAGCCAAAGTGAATCGAGTGTAGCAGATATCAGAGTCCAATAGCACAGCCAAAGTCGTCGTAAATACACCAAAAGAACATTCACGTAACTGCGAGAGAAACGGAATGACAAACGTCAACACTGTCACCAGTCATAACAAAATGGCGAAAAACGTTCTGTTTCACGTTCACAGAATATACAGGGTTACTGGTAATTCGACGTATATCCGTCAGGGGCTGATAAGGGGGCCAAAATGCAACAAATTGAACCCCCCATATGTATGGCCGAAATTCAATAGTTTTCGAGATATTTGAATTTTAAGGGTTTTTCGAAATTTACCCAAAATTTGACATTTAATTCCAAATAAAAAAACCCACATACCCATTCAAGGGTACCATTAAAAATGATGTTGTAGCTGGCACTTCAATTAAGCTATGGGCATCATTAAAACTACTTAATTTAACAAAATAATTAAAATAATGAGCGAAGTAAGAATTATATCTTACCAATATTTTCATTTTACGCTTTAAAAATGTTGTCTCGTCAAAAAAAAATCTATGACATTAATCGTACAAATAACTAAAACAACTTGCCTATTCTGTAGGCTTTCCAAAAAGGTATAAAAGTCAATTTTAAAATACATAATTCGTGGCATGGCATGTGTTTGAACCGGCGCGGGGAGAGAAATCATCTGTGTTCTTAGTTTATCATCCTCGCTAAAACAACCGATTTTACTGGCGAAATTCTTCCTGATGGGGCGAGGTGTGCGGGTACTCCCCTACACGGCGTTTGCTGCACTCGCGTCGCCTTCCTTAGTACAGTTCGCGTCAAATAACTATGCCCCTCTGAAGTTAGCCATTTGCAAAGATCGCGTAGGTGCAGTCACGTAGACGGGAGCAAGCGGGACGCAAGCATGCATAGAACGTAAACGAGCGACTGAGACATAAAATCGCGCCGTCATAATCCCCGCCCGCGTATGTGCAGTTGCAGTTTGTTCGTTTTTTACAGTTCGTGTCAAATAACTGTGCCCCTCTGAAGTTCGCTACGAGTGGCTGCGTAGTAGTCAAAATTATGAACAAACTGCAACTGCGCATGCGCGGGGCGGAGATTATGACGGCGCGATTTTATGTCTCAGTCGCTCGTTTACGTTCGATGCATGCTTGCGTCCCGCTTGCTCCCGTCTACGTGACTGCACCTACGCGATCTTTGCAAATGGCTAACTTCAGAGGGGCATAGTTATTTGACGCGAACTGTACTAAGGAAGGCGACGCGAGCGCAGCAAACGCCGTGTAGGGGAGTACCCGCACACCTCGCCCCATCAGGAAGAATTTCGCCAGTAAAATCGGTTGTTTTAGCGAGGATGATAAACTAAGAACACAGATGATTTCTCTCCCCGCGCCGGTTCAAACACATGCCATGCCACGAATTATGTATTTTAAAATTGACTTTTATACCTTTTTGGAAAGCCTACAGAATAGGCAAGTTGTTTTAGTTATTTGTACGATTAATGTCATAGAATTTTTTTTGGCTACTTCCCATCTGGTAAACTTCCCATTTCGTAAACCTCAAACTGTACCTACTAAAAAGTTGCGTTTGGTAAACATTATACATTTCATACATTTAGTCCCATTTCGAAAACATTTCAATATTTTTTTGTGTTATATCCCATTTGGTAAACTTTCAGATGAAATGGGTACAGTCAAGTAAAAAAAGAAAAACGAAACTATTTTTAATCACAGGTACAATAGTCGGATTATGTGTACGTATGCCATTTACACATATTGATATTTAAAAACAGAAATAAAAAGTGGGGTGTACAAATAACTTTCAAAAAATTTAAGAAAAATCACAGTTCGATTTGACTATTTCGATGACAAGTTTTATTTTTTTAATAACATAAGTCAATCTAGATGCGAAATCAACTTATATAAAAAAACAATAATCACAGATTTGGTACTATCTTTTTATGTTAATGTACATTAACATAAAAAAATACATACGAAATCAACTACTTATAAAATATAAAAATAAACAGTCACAGATTTGGTACAATAACATAAAAAATACATGCAAAATCAACTTTTAAATATAAAAACAAATAATAATCACAGATTTGGTACATTAACATTAAAAATTACACACAAAATCAACTATAAAATATAATCACAGATTTGGAATATTAACATAAAAAATTTAGAGTCCCGTACGGTATATCGAATTACCCTTGAACGATATAACTGTCTACAGAAAGCATGGTTCACCGACGAACGGTAATACGAGAACACTATAAGTCGATACCATTATTTAGCGACAGCACGTTTCGCCGAATAACGCAACATCGAATGAATGGTTGGCCGATACCAAGATTTGCCGATGTCATGGTTCGCCGGAACACGCTTGAACTAAATAATCTTTTATCGATAGCAATTTGCATCGAAAGCACCTTTTCTTACACCGCCGATCCAAAATAATTGTCTTTAGTTTCTCGCTCATACAATTTTGACAGACATCGATTCAACTGCGTTAGTGCTATTTCCATGCGTTGATCTTAATAATGCATTAACAATTGATATAATTATGTACACCTGGTTACGGAAACAAATTCAATGATGCTCATTATTATTACGTTGGCCACATTGTAAAAATGGTAAACATTTTCACTGATCAGTATATTGTTGCAAACATGTGGGTAGCTATAAACTATTTCGGACTTGAGCACAAAATACATAATATTGACTTGAATCAAAACTATGTTCCCGTTTATTTTCGTTGTTATTACGATCAATCAATTAATTTAAAAATGAGTGCTTGTAATGTAATAAAGTCAAAACGCGGCGCTAGTGTACTTATTGTGGATGGATATTCATATCACCTCAACAAAAGATTGGACGACAAATATTACTGGAGATGTACGCTGAAAAGTTCTAAAGGTTGTGGTGCTACTGTGACAACAATATTTTGCACAAATGAACATTCGATTTTAAATCAAAACAATGGACATGGGCATCTTCCAGAGCCAGAAAAGCGGTTACAGATGAGTTTTAATGCAAAGATAAAAGAAATTGCAAAAAATTCAATGGACTCTCCATCACAAATTGTAAATCGCTGCTTGCAAGATGTGCCAACTACGAGTGCTGCTCAATTGCCTAGCAAAGCAGCAGCAAGAATGATTGTTCAGCGCATTAGAAATAAAGGCGTGCCATCGATTCCAAAAACAATTGATGAATTTAAAGTACCAGACTGTCTTTGTGACCTTGACCAACAACAGTTTTTAATTGGTCACTATACAAGTGAAGGTGAGAGCGTAGTCGTATTTTGTACAAAAGAAAATTTTAAACGACTAATGAGTGCACAATGCTGGCTAATGGACGGAAAATTTTCGACATGCCCGAATCCATTTACTCAAGTATATTCAATACATGTTTTAGTTGGAACTGAACGGGGCACAAGCAAATTTTTACCATTAGTGTTTGCTCTATTATCGCACAAGACTGAAACCAGTTACAGAATATTATTTGAAATATTAAAAAGGTATGGGGTCAATACCTTTAATACTAATTTGTCTCCAGAAAACATACTGACTAATTTCGAAGTTGCGGTGATAAATGCTGTGAAAAAACAATTTCCAAACTGTGCACACAGACTGTGTCTGTTTCATCTCACACAAAGTCTTTGGCGGCATGTACAAGCGGAAGGGTTGGCAAAGCGCTATGGTACTGATTTCGTATTTGCACATAAAATCAGACATTTATTTGCTATAGCATTTTTGGAACCAGAAGAGATACCGGAGGCCTTCGAGCAAGTAAAAAACTTAATATTTCCAACTGAAGCCGAAGGATTGGCACAATGGTTCAATAAGTATTATGTATCTGGAGTATTTACAAAAAAATGTGGCCCAGGGACGAAGTTAATTCTGAGCAAAAATCCACCATTGTTCCCATCAGCTATGTGGTCAGTGTCTAATCGTACTTATTCTATTCCGAAAACACAAAATGCTCTGGAATCATGGCATAACCGGTGGAACACACTTTTAAATCGCAAGAAGTGGAATATCTTCAACACTATTAAGGAGTTTGCTAAAGAACAAAAATATACCGACTGCGAAATCGAGCGCATCACTGCATCTGAGCCAATGCCAAAGCGTCGTCGTTCGTCGCAGATTGAATATGAAAAGAGACTAGAAAAGCACTTGTCCCTAAAGAGTGAGATGAGTATAGAAGCTTTCTTAGGTGGGTTAGCTCACATCATGTACATCAAAAATCATTAATATAACATCTAACTGGTAGTAATTTTTTTAATTTTAAAATTGATTGTTTTCTAACATGTTTTTTTATGATTGCGTAGTAGTACCTTTATTTTTGTTATTTATCATTTAATTATAAATATAATCAAAATGTGGTGTTCACTAGAATCACTAGTTTAGGGCTTAGGGTTTAAAGTTAAACAACCAAATTCAGTAAGTATGCTCCATACTCAATGGTGACACAACCAGCCGCCACTTGCTGTAGCACGATTATGAATGTGTCAACACTTAGCTGAGCCATACATTTATTTGTGTATACCACATCACTGTTTTATTATTTTCTTTACATTAATTTTTATTGAATTACTAAGATGAACGCATGGAAATAGCACTAATGCAGTTGAATCGATGTCTATCAAAATTGTATGAGCGAGAAACTAAAGACAATTATTTTGGATCGGCGGTGTAAGAAAAGGTGCTTTCGATGCAAATTACTATCGATAAAAGATTATTTAGTTCAAGCGTGTTCCGGGAACCATGACATCGGCAAATCTTGGTATCGGCCAACCATTCATTCGATGTTGCGTTATTCGGCGAAACGTGCTGTCGCTAAATAATGGTATCGACTTATAGTTTTCTCGTATTACCGTTCGTCGGTGAACCATGCTTTCTGTAGACAGTTATATCGTTCAAGGGTAATTCGATATACCGTACGGGACTCAAAAATTTACTACCTACACTACAAAGTTAAAAATCAATAAATAAATTATAAAGTGATACAAGCAATTCTTGATAATTCGTTCAAACAATTTTCCAATGATATTTTTCCACTTTTGTAATCGCCGAGAATATTGTTAATTCGTATATCATTTTGGATAGATTTTTTTCTTCGTTTTGATATACTTTCTCCATTATTATAAAAGCTGTAAAAAATTGTTATGATTAATTAAAGTAATAATGTATAATTTTTATCATATGTGTCGCCTAAAAATACAGGTCATTGAAACAAAAATATGTACCTTTTCAGAAGATTTTCATAATGTTTAATATTGCCTGATATCGTTTCGAAAAATAAAAGAATTGATGGCCTTTTTCCAATTTCACTATTGAAACTCCAATTCCAAGATTCCATGAGGTTTGTAGTGCGGTGTCTTTGTGCGTAGCAGCACCAAATATTCATCATATCTTCATTTTCCAACCACTGATCCACAAAGTAATCATTGAATTCAGTTATAGCTTTTTCTTCAAAACTGTAACAGAATTAATTCGTTGAAGATTATGATACGAAAAACCATATATTACCTAGTTTCTAACGCATAAAAATGGCTGTAGAAAATGGCGGTAGAAGAAATATCCAGAACTAAACGCGTTCAATTCAATACTGCAAAATTAATTTACCTTTGACTCATAACGTATAGCCATCCATCGTTTATGTCTTCTTTTGGTAAATGTGCCAGAGCCATACATAGTTTGACGTGATAGTGAGATTCTTCATGTTGTAATGAGCCAAGAGATTTTGCCTTTCTTAATAGCGCTCTGCCAAAGTGAACAAAACACCCCTTAACAATTATGTTTGGAAATGTCTTTTTAATTGCATTTATTGGAGCTTTTTCGAAATCCAAGGTAATAATATCGGCTGTCCACTCTGGTAAATGAAATTTTAGTTTGTAAAACAGTCTTTCATATGTAGTTTCTTCTTTGTTTGTCAACACTGCATAAAAAAATGGTACAATATTTGTCCCAGTTTCTGTACTTCCTATGTCTCCGTGTACAACGTATAGTTGAAGAAACGGCTTTCCACAACATTTGAACGTTCCGTCCGCAAAGTAGTGACGGACGTCATTTAAATGTGCAATTGCACTCTTTGAACCAAACACAATCATTCTATTTTCACCGTCAATCTCATCAAACAATAAATTGTCTTTAAAACGGTCAGGAATCACGATTTCTGTAGAGTTAGAGTGCTGAGATTTTGTGATTCCTAGTTGTCTATTTCTGTGTCTATACAAACTGCTTTTAACTTTGTCAAAATTTGGTAATTCTTTAATAATTTCATAACCATTATCTTTCAGCTTTTTAGTACATTTCCTGTATGTAGCTGGAATCGGCTTCAGATCTTCACATATAGTTTGTTTACATTTTTCGATGGCTACTTTCACTTCATTTTTTTCAAAATTCGGAATACAAGAACTGCAGTGAGCATTTTCTCTTAATACATGGCTTCGATTTGAATTCAAAGTTACACTTGCTGAACATCCATCTTTTCTATTAACACAGCGCCACCAACTTGAGTCCTTATTATTTTTCTGTTTATAATATTGATGCCCAGCGCGTAATAAAATTTCACCGCCTCGTGTACTATTAATAATTTTTAAATTCACTGCACCACTAGAAGATCCCTCACCCGACATTGCAACGACCTTGCACTATGCATAAAACGAGTGAACTGATAAGTTAAACCCGGTATAGATAGTTCAACTCAGATGTGCGCGCGGCCCTATGTGTGGGTAAACCTTGTACATACATATACAGTGACTTTGTGTGCGTGACAAGAGGTACAGTCGGGTACAAATACAAATACAGTTATTTACGGGTTTTTTAAAAAAAGAGTTATTTCGTAATGTAATGTTTATTTATTGAACATTATTCTGAATCGCTACTTGAAAAAAATCAAATGATGAACAGATTCGCTGCTCTCACCAAGGTTAATTATGAATTCTGACTCCATGTCAAAATGTCTATAGTATTCTTCTTCTTTCTTTTGTACATGTCGACAAGTATTACCCCACATCCCTTCATCAATTTGACTTAAACGTTCATTTATGAGTTTCATTATTTGAGTCAGATTCTTTTCCTTCAGCCAATATATTAGTAATTGTTCTCTCTGATACCCCCACTGCCATTGCTGTTCTTTTCCGTACGCTATTTAAATGTTCACTTAATTTCTATATTAAAATTGGACTTGCACTGCAAACTGGATCACTTACTAGTTCCAATATATCTCTTACATCTATTTTCAGATATTCGTATACCTTAGCAATGGTTTCTCGAGTCTAAAACAATAATACGTAAACGTCAACAAGGATATATTTTTTCGTACACTTGGGAGCAAATAAATCGAGCCACTACCTTTTTTCACGTAAAATGGTAAATATTTTTGGTAATATGGAACGTATCAATTCGAACTATATATCGCCTAAAAGTTTAGTTAATAACCTTTACAATGAGGGTAAATTATTGAATAATAACCTTATTGAATGATAAATTATTGGCTCTGCAAGAAAAATGGTAATTTTGATAGAAAATTTAGTAGGGCTAAAACAGTCCATAAAAACAATAAAAAACAAAATTATTGCAAAAAAAATATTCTTAATAACTGGTATTACCCCCCCGGGCCCTGATACATTCTTGTAGCCTATTAGTCATCGATCTGATCAGCGTTACGATGACATATTGTGGTATGTTCTCCCACTCTTCAAGCACAGCGACTTTAAGCTCGGGAATGGATGAAACAGCGGGAACCCTGGCTCGGACTCTCCGTTTTAGCTCGTCCCATAGGTGTTCGATCGGGTTCAAATCGGGACTTCGTGCTGGCCATACCATTTGTTGAATCCCGATCGCAGACAAGTATTCCGTAACGATCTGCGCGATATGAGGTCTCGCATTGTCATGCATAAACAAGAAATTTTCTCCGACAAAACCAGCATACGGCATTACGTGGTTTTCAAGAATGTCAGTTATGTATCGGTCAGCTGTTAATCCACGTCTACCACTGCCATCGTTGGCGGGGTCGACGAAGACAAGTTCCGTTTTTCCGTCTAGAGAAATTCCTCCCCACACCATACAAGAACCACCACCAAAACTCACCGTTTCTCGAATGCAACATTGGGCAAATCTTTCACCAGGACGTCTATACACTCGGTTTCTCCCGTCATTGCTAAAAAGACAGATTCTTGACTCGTCAGAAAACAAAACTGACCTCCAGTCTTCTAACGTCCAATTAATGTGTTCTCGAGCAAACTCCAAGCGAGATCGGCGATGAGCTACAGTCAATTTTGGGCCAGTTGCTGGTTTGTGTGATGTTAAATTTCGTTCTTTTAGTCTTCGTCTCACTGTCCACCTACTGATTGCGACTCCTCGAACGTCACGTAACGCTTGCTGTAGCTGAACAGCATTAAGTCCACGGTCGCGCAACGAATTGGTTGCAATAAAGCGGTCGTCACGTTCTGTTGTTGCCCGTGGTCGGCCAGTTCCAGGTCGCCGAACAAAAGCACCAGTCTCCAGATACCTGCGGTATACCCGCTGTACCTTTGAACGACTCAAATGAAGTCTGCGTGCCACTTCACGTTGTCCGTGTCCAACCTCAAGTAAAGCTACAACTTGGGCAGCTTCCGTCGGTGTAGTATCCATTTTATCAGGTTATTTTGATTACACAGACACAGATAAAGACAACAATAACAAGTAATATGGGTATGATTAACAAAAACCTCAAATTTAATCTTTTCTTAACAGAGTACAATAAAAATGTCATAAGCAAATTAAATGCGATAATTTTATTCTACCCTTTAAACTTTAATAAAAATGAAATTTTGATAACTAACTACCCTCATTGTAAAGGTTATTAAATACCCTTTTAGGCGATATATGTTTCGAATCGATGCGTTCCTTAATACCAAAAATAATTACCATAATGCGTGAAAAAGGAAGTGGCTCGATTTATTTGCTCCCAAGTGTATATAGAATCATAATAAATATTAATTACATCTTAATTTAAAATTAAAAAATATTTACCTGACTCCTTAAACATTTTCTCCGTGAAGAACTAGACATTTTCGTAAACGACTGTACCCTTAAGAAAAAGCGATAAGAACACGTCTTGCTCGGACGACTGCCGCGTCACTGCCACACGAATGAAAGTTGTATATTTACAAGCCCACGTACACATAGGGCCGCGCGCACAACTGAGTTGAACTATCTATAATAGATATAATTTACGTATACTTACTTATGTCTATCTCATTCACACCTTTTGTTTAAAACGATGGTAAGGACAATAAATCCCTACCTGAGAACCCGCTCGGTGCTTCTTTTGCGGGAAAAGCACGTGGTATTTTTAGTAGCATCGTGGTATTTTTACAGACTTTAATACGTTTTTTTTACTTCTTCTTGATCAGCCATTCTTTTTGATGGTCGAGATACTATCTCAAGACTGAAGCATTTAAAAATATATACATCTCTAATTTAATACTAATTTGACACTGACTGTACCGTACAAAAATAACAATACTAACAAAGTTTACCAAATGGGATTAAATGTATGAAGTAACGAAATGTTTACCAAACGCAACTTTTTAGTAGGTACAGTTTGAGGTTTACGAAATGGGAAGTTTACCAAATGGGAAGTAGCCTTTTTTTTGACGAGACAACATTTTTGAAGCGTAAAATGAAAATATTGGTAAGATATTATTCTTACTTCGGTCATTATTTTAATTATTTTGTTAAATTAAGTAGTTTTAATTATGCCCATAGCTTAATTGAAGTGCCAGCTACAACATCATTTTTAATGGTACCCTTGAATGGGTATGTGGGTTCTTTTATTTGGAATTAAATGTCAAATTTTGGGTAAATTTCGAAAAACCCTTAAAATTCAAATATCTCGAAAACTATTGAATTTCGGCCATACATATGGGGGGTTCAATTTGTTGCATTTTGGCCCCCTTATCAGCCCTTAACGGATATACGTCGAATTACCAGTAACCCTGTATATTTTTCCTATAATGATGAAAAAATATGTTCCGTTGCACGTAACTTCAAACGCAAGTTTAAAGAAAACCACGAGTCTCCTCGGGGTGAAAGGGGTGTCAATTGAAAGGGGCAAACAACCTCCATAAAATACAACCCTTACCAACTCCAAATTCGGGATGCGAAATTCTAATGCCAACCCGCCTTTTTTATAAGCAACATATCAAGTTTACGAAAAGAAAGTATTTGAGTCTCTTAGTTACAAAAACCGCAATGTCCGTTGTATGACATCGCGCGTAATTTATGATTTTCGTATTTCGCATTATTGGCCCTGTGGGCTTTAGTGCAACTATAGTAGTTTGATTTAAAATAATATAGTTAATCAAATACTAAACTTAATCATGTAAAATCTTTATGAACTAGAACAATAACCAGAAAAACATTATGGACTTTGCTGACTTTGTAACACTCGGATGGACTTTGCGGTTTTTGTTGCAAAAACAACATGGACTTTGTTGGCTTTGAAACATACCTATCGTGGCCTAGAATGATTGAACCATATTGATACTTCGTACTTGAAATAAAACTATGATTGTTTTATGAGAAGTTTATTAGTTAGACAAAACCGATGTTAAATTATAAGTAATGGTGACTCTTCTTGTTCTTCACATACCGACTCTTCAAGGAAATCGATATCGTCAACCATATTTTCGTCCGGTATTTCCTGTGTTGATGGTACTACTCTGTTATAGTACTCCAAAATCTCTAAATCACGCCATTTATCCCCGAAATGAGTAGATAACAATTTATTAACGTCCCTAAATTTTAACGGTTTTACTTGTGCGCCCTGTGGAATAGCGGTTGGAGAAATCATAGCCGTGTTTTTACCTTTTTTGCACACGCTTTTATATTGACCTGATTCAAATCTGTAGTGGAGTTCTCCTCTAACTCCAACCATGTCATTGCTTTTACTGGCTCGTTTCAAATAAAACCTTTTACATTTAGAAAAAGGTACATGCCATTTTGTAGTTATCAAAAATATATCTTTAACGACGGTTTTCCAGTTGCATACTTGAACCGTAGTAGCAACGTTTATGGCGGTAGAATGTTTTTCCACTACATCAAAGTATTCTTTCGGTTTGATTATATTTTCAAGTTTCCGTAACTCCTTTTCAATACGAGCAAATACTCTGTCCGGCGGAAGAAATGAGTGTCCCACAACTGGGAAGACTACTTCTACCAGATGTATTTGGGCTGGTGCATCTTTTGTTAGCCAACGTGAGAGCATTGCTATAAGCATAGAATTTTTGTTTTGACCGGTGCACCCGTCGGCCATAAGTCGAACTTGATTACATTCTGGTGGAAAATCTGTATTGCAAAGCCGATGGTAAACTGAAGACACTATGAGATTTGCATCTTTTGCAAATTCATCCTCTGTCCAGCAATAACTGAACACATTTTCTTTTGTTAATGCTGATTTGGAGTTACCTTCCACAATAGTAAAATTGTAAAAGTACAGTTGACGAGAATAGTAGGTACTCTGGTCTGGTATTTTGGACAGCGGCATGTTTTTCTGGCAGTCAAAACTAATAATCTTTATTTTACGGTTGTCTTCTTTTAACATTTTGAAAAATTCATTAGCTCGACGTTTGTGTACTGTTTTCTCAGCCATCAGCGTAGCTTTGTCACTATCATTTTGAACAATTTTTAGTTTTTCATTAAGCTGAAGACAAGTTGAGCACACGTCAACCCGAGGACTCCCAAATCCCAAATTAAAACTAGTATTGAAAATGGCTCTAAAATACAACTTTTTCACTTTGAGGTTTTCTTGTGCTGGATCGTTATACATTTTGGCCATTTTATTAATACTTAGCTCTGAAGGCAAGTACATACGTCTCGAATTGCCACGACAGTAATGAGCTTCTGAACACTTAAATGTCTTTATGAATTTAATCACATTTTCTTTTTTGTCCTTGAATTTGTGGGATATACGGTCACCTCCGCGTTTTTCAATAGGAAAATTGCCATGTAGGTGATAATTCTTTATAACATTTTCTACGCGGTATCTTTTAATTTGCAACACCTGAAGGAATGCTTTTTGGCAAACTTGCATCATTTTAAGCTGTGATCTACAATATATCATATATTTCAGCTGCAAGCCTCTAGGTTTGTAATTTCGAGATTCAGATCTTGGACGACGACGTTTTGTTTTTATACCTTTCACATGTTTCAATATAAATGAGTCTTGTTTTAATTTGTCTTTCAATCGGTAAAAAGACTCATGGAGTTTGCGTACATCTTGCAGTGGAATTTTAGAGCATTGTAACTTTTTACATTTATGTTCACAAGTCGGCTTAACAGGCAAATGTTTAGCTGCATACCTGAAAAAAAAATTCCTTGTCATTTGGGTTTTTAGTTATTAACAGTGGTCGAACATTCCGGTGTAATCATTCATAAAGTTGCGGAGCTTGCAAAATAGCCCAATAAAACAAATGTTGCTTCCACTATACTAATATAACTGCTATGTAGGATGAAAACAGAAATAAAGTGATATGTTAAGGAATATTATGATTTAAGTGAGATTGAGATTACTCAATCTCACTTAAATCATAATATTCCTTAACTTAACTTTTTATTAAAAATTAAACAAATTCATAAAAGGCTTTTATGAATTTGTTTAATTTTTAATAAAAAGTTGAATAAAAAGATTTCAATCATCATCTCGTACATACATAACTTTTTTGGGCATTAAGGATACAATATTTATGTTTGTAAGACTTTACCCTATAGGTACTTGTAGTATCCGGGCGACATATTATATACAAAATTTCATCACAATCGTTAGAACCGTTTCCGAAATAAATATACAAATAAGATTACTATAATGTTCCAAAAATCCAAAAATATAATAATATGAGGTGGCCCCAAAGGCTTACATTCTTCCTAAAAAAGTGAACAGGTAAAAAGTATCAAGACATAATCATCATAGTATACTCACCTTTGTTCTTTAGCACGATTCTTTGTCCAATTTGCAGCATTTACTCGTCGTTTTCGCGCCTGTTTATTGTCAACAACTTCAGGGTAACACTCCATGTCTCATATTTTAATAAACTTATTCCGAATTAATAACTTTTAGCACGAGAAAACTAAAATAAACCGAGCGCAAACTCACGACTGCACACAATAAACCGCCATATTGAAAAGCGTGACGTGATTGGTGGATAGGGACTATGCGTAATTTGATACAAACAGGAATGGACAATGCTGTTTTTGTAGCAAACTAAAAAGTTTCACAGCCGTTTTCTATTGGACTAAGTGGGTTTAGGTTCATACGACTAATATAAAAATGATTTATTTTGTCTATGGATTTTTGTACAATAGCTAATTCATTTTTACTTTTTTATGGACATTGCGGTTTTTGTAACTAATAGACTCATTTATTATTGAAACAAATCACTGTAGCTGTCATTCGTATCTTCTCCCGAATAATTACTTTCCTGACTGTGCGGTCTGGACGTAGAAGCACTTTGAGAATAAGTTGTATAATCTTGCGTCGACACTTGCATATTTGATTGATAATCATAGTTCCCAGAATCGGTAGGTCCCATTTGTTCTATGGAACATGACGTAATGGAACAAATTGAGAAAATATATTGTCCCTATTTGTACTATAGAACTACATACTAGCTTTTGCTCCTGTATTTATTTGTCTGTAAATGCACAGAACTAAATCGCTTTTCCCAAATTCTTCCATGATGAGATATATATAAGTCGTGAATGAGATTAATCACTGATGTTAATACCAGGTACAGTTCACTATCAAAAAATTGAAACTACTCGCTACATAATATTTTTTTTTTTAGTTCTTTCGGTTGGGCACGCTCAGCACCATTTTATTGTGTATGTTTTGTTACTGTTCTCTTTTTTTATTATGTTATTGTTGCTGTTGTGTCTGTGTCGAATAAATGTTTTCTATTCTATTCTATTTTGAAAAATAAAAGTAAAACAGCAGTTTAACAATACGTGTTTCTGTAACTACAAACTAAAAACAATTCTTCTTACCGCTAATATATTCTTATATTAAACAGTCCGCGATAAAAACAAACTAAAACCATTCCTTCTTTTAACTAAAACATTCTTATATTAAATAGTCCCCGGAAAATACTTATTTTGTAGAAAGAGTTCTCCAGCACAAAATTTACAATATAAATCATAAAGGACACATTGGTTACATGGCCTTTTGTTACAAGGTTATTTATTTTATGGTGCCACCCTTCTACGGCATTATTTGTTCGGTGGCGTTCACCATACACAGACCAAATTCTATGATAATCACCCTTCATCCAGTAATTATCATAATATTCTTTAAACTTCATCATGAATTGACAATTTTCTGGAAGCAATGCTAAGTTGGCGCATAGCGAAATAATTCTTCTGTTCCGTTTGTCTTTACTTAAACCCAGGGTTTTTGCCTTGCGCCACAAGCTGTTCACGTAATGGTAATAGCAACCTTTGATTGTAACCTTCATTTTTTGTAACGCTTTCATTGTGCCTTCTTCGAAATCTATCGTGACTTTTGCAGGTTTCCACTCTGGAATTTGGGACACAATCAAATCAAATAAAATTAAATAAGCTTTTTTAGTCCTGTGACTCATGAACGCGTTCACCAAAGGGATCACATTCGTGTTATTTATGTTACTGCCGATGTCCCCGTGTATAGTAAAAAGTTGTTGAAAAGGACTTGGACATGATTTAAAGGTCCCGTCCATAAAAATATGTTTTATATTTTTCATAATTTCTCGGGCGTCACTTGAACAAAACACTAATATTCTCATTTTTTTGTGACGGAAATCAGCGAGTAAGAATTCTGATAAAGTATTGGGAACCTCGACTTCCTCTACAGTTTTCGCGCATATTTTTTTTACGTGTGCTAGCTGATTTCTGTTTCTATAAATGCTTGATTTTATTTGTTGAAATTCAGGTATACTACTTTTTGAAGCTAAATGCAGGCCTTGATTTTTTATTGTAATTAGAGCTCTGTTATAGATTCTTGGAGCTGGTTCTGTTCCCAATATGCTGCTTCATTGCAAGCATTATTTATAGTAAAATTAACTGAATTTCGTGTTTCATCTGGATTACATTGGCCGCAGTGAGGTTTTATTTGTAAAGTTTCAGTGTAAAGTTTCACTATTAAACTAATACAATTATTTTGTTTAAGGACCTCAGTCCTTAAACAAAATAATTGTATTAGTTTAATAGTTTATGTCTACACGTTATAATTTATATTATACGTATAAAACACTCAAGACTTACCATATTTAATGTTACGGATCCAGTACATTTTAAACTTTTATAATTTATACACCGCCATATGCTTTGACCATTTTTATTATTTACGCATTGAGTAATATTGATGTCCTTCAAATTGCAGAATTCTTCCTCGACCACTTTTAACCCTTTACGGCGCAATAACGAGTTTTTGTGTTTTTTTATTGAAAATAGATTCAAACTAGCTATATAATGATGGGAAAAATAATGAAAAAAAAACATGTAAGAAAAGGTTTTTATTTTTGAAAAAAAAAAACATAGTGATGCAGATGTGCATCATGGTGTTAAAACATATTCCATGTTACGAAAGGTGAAAGGATCGAAAACAGTTGTTATTTTTGTTGAAACACAAGGCTATGGCGCACTTTTCACATTCTGTTTGGGCTGTTCCAGTGCAACCTGGATATTTGCACCTAAGCCTTTTGACAGTCCAAACAGGCCAATGCCCTAACTGATCCAATCTGACGTCTTTAGGCGGGATATACTGACAAGGTCGTTTCTTCTTTTTGTCCTGGATGAGTGCTTCTACGTCACTAGTGCGCTTCAGCCGGTTCACCCTTTTATATTTGACTAAAGTCTCAGCAATTTCTAGTCGGAAATCAGCAGAATTGAGCACCCTGTCAGTGTTTGCCGTGTCAGCATGAATTCTTCTATACAGCAACCAAGAATACACATGGTCATGTCAAGAAAATGGTAAAAGAGTCGCATAAACCAACGTTTGCTTCGTAGTCTAATTTTATAATGACCCATTACGCTGTCCATTAGGTCTACACCGCCCATGTGTCGATTGTATTCAGCGACAATAAAGGGCCGTTCCACATCGATGTATGTCTTTCGAGACTTCTCAAATCTACGAACGACAGATGTGGGATTTTTGCCAGCAAAGTTGGTTTTATTATCTTTCCAGGCCACTAGGGATATGTCAACACCGTTATAGCTTGCGACCTGTTCGACTGATGTGCCTCTAGGTTGCCTTTTCAGCTGCTTTTCTTCTGGGAGTTTGCAGTTAGGGATGCGGTTTCTCCTAACGGTGCCTAAAGCTAAAATACCACGGTGTGATAAGAACTCAATCAAGGGTTTTTTTTTTTTTTCTGGATGGGAAATCATCAAATGACCCCTCCCGCTCTGGGTGGAGCGGCAGGGAGTGTCAGACTTCTACTGACTAAAACCCACCCATGCTTCTCTAAGTGCCTTTTACGTTCCAGGGCCGCGGTAACTCTTTCGAACAAATCCGCAACCCTGGTAGGCTCTGGCCCTAATGGGCCCCGACCAACTCAATCAAGGGTAAGGATGTATAGTAGTTGTCAAAAACAGTCTATAGTTTTGGTTGGTAGGAATCTCTTTGGCAAGTCGGACTACTACATTAGATGAGGCACCTAATTCAGACTCGCCTTCTGCGCGTATATTTTCCTGGCCACTGTAAACCTCAAACTTGAAACCATATCCGCTCACACCACAAATAACGAAAAGTTTGAAACCCCACTTATGGGGTTTGTCTGGCAAATATTGCCTTAGACCACATCGCGCTTTGGTTGAACACATTTGTTCGTCAACGGACAAATGTTGTTCAAAGGGCACTCTTGCAAAGTTACGGTTCAGTTTTTCAATCATCGGTCTGATTTTATACAGAATTTGGCTGACCATATGGTATCATTTTAAAGTTATCAATTGTAGTGTTTCTCTCAGCAACTCAAACCGTTTTAGAGTCATGGTCTCGCGAATGTGGATATAGCCAAACTTCTCTGACCAGTACATTCGCACATTGGGTAGATGAATTATGGACATGAAGTAAATATTTCCAATGAACTGTCTCATTTCCTGGCTTGTAACATTGATAGGTCTATTGGCATCTTTTTGCACACTGTACAGGTTTGTTTCGTCCCTTATGAGATCCACAATATCGTTAGTGAATAAATAAGAAAATACCTGATAAGGCGTCTGCAATTCTAGTGTTTCATTCGGTAACTTGGAAGATCCCCGGAACCTTACCTGGTCTTCGTTCAGCTCTAAGTTTTTAGTTTTCCATATGACATTTGTCTTAGGAACACGTGTGCTTCGAGAAATGGGTACAGAACTGGTACTGGGTACTGGAACAGTAGGCGGTGTCTCATATGGATCAATCGTAGTGCTGGTATTGGTCTCAGAGATCGGTGGCGAGATGTCATTGACCTGATTTCCTGGGTTTGTTACTTCGGGTTCCTCATCCGAGTCTTGACGTAAACATGGATCATTCAGTTCCAAAATGTACGAAGGATCAGCTACATCATCGTCGTCTGAGTAATCTAAGCCATCCTCACTATCTTCAAATTGGACTAAAATATTTTCCAGTTCCTCATTCGACAAATTTGGAAGCCTGGAAGCTGAACGTGTATGCCTCAAACTCATATTGAGCCTGGAATAAAAAAAGATACCTATTAGAAAAAAATAATAAAATATAACAGTTAAGCATTACTGCATCAAAACAAAACTTGAACCGATCTCTGTAAATACAATATAAAACATTTGAATTACATCTAATCAGTGAAAATCAATAACTTACCGTTACTCCACAACAATTTCACGTCGATATTTTCAGTAACTATTAAAAAAATTAGCAATTGAAATCGCGTGCGAACTACACAAACCAGTTTCGACGGGTCCGTCACTTCGAGTGGCTATAAACTACAAATAACGCCATCTAGCTATACATGTCGTAACTAATTCGATAGAATGGTTTGATGTAGACGTGCATCGCTGCGTTAAAAGGTAATTTATTCGTTTCTTTGAACGAATTTGTTAGTTCAAATGGTATGATGCAGATCTGCAATTGAGCGCCGTAAAGGGTAATTATTAATTCTTTAGACGTCATTGCAAAAAAATAAACAGTAAACTAAACAGGCACCACCAAATAAAACGTTGCAACTGCAGCGCATAACCAGTATAACACATCCATCATTTTGCATAGTTAAACAGGCTCAAACAGCATCTACCCTCAAAATGAAAATAAAAACTATAACCATACTCCTTCTGACGGGGTGTTTAGCTAAATGTTTATAATGCACATACCTACCTAGGTGCTGTAGGTATAGATGCATTTAAGGAAATACAGTGGACGACTTCCGGGTGATATGACGATGATTTGTGTAATCTGTATGTATTGTTTATTTATTATTACTATTATTTACTTTGTTAGGAAGCCAGCTTATAATTTATAAGTTTTTCAACTGTTTATTTGATCAAAGATATGCTATAGATGTACAAATATAAGTACACGAATGTATATTTTTTTAACGAACCAAGCGTTTTTTATTTTATTACGAAATTAGTAAAACATTTAAATGTAGTAGAACTATTTTTAAATCTAATTAATTCGACGGTCGAACAAATGAGAAAAAAAATCTCACTAGTTCGACGGTCGAACCGATGAGAAAAAAAATTCTCACTAGTTCGACGATCGAACTAATGAATCGAACTAATGGGAATGAATGGAAAAAAACGATGCAGTAATGTCAAACTGTCAACAAGACAAAGGAGATGTGATTCATACAGCCCACGATAAGTTTTCTATTTTGAAAATAATTTGATTTTAATTCATATGACACGCATACATTATTTTAATTAGACTTTTGGTACACATAGGTCGAATTATATTTAATGAAAGATAACTCTGCACTAATTCTATAAAATAGTTTGATAAGGATTATTTGACGATTCCTGTTTGGCTGAATGTCACTGTCAATGTCAAATAAACACTGACCTTCAATATAAAAACAAGATTACTTGAACGGATATCAAGTTAAATATTTTAATGATCGCTATATTTTTACCCTACTTGAACAAACTTGAAAATTATTTAATTATACATATTTTATTTTAAATAAAATTAAGGACTATTTGTAGTTTCTGTCTATTTCAATCATTTTCTGGGCGTTCCCCTTTCACTAGAGGAGAGCGTGCTGCTACTACCACTCGAGATAATTTTACACATTATTTTGTAAACGAAAACCCACTTCCATGGCAAAATAATTATATAAGGTTTAAAGGTTTAAATATATTTATTCTCAAAAATACAAAATAGCCACTTACATGAGAACATAAGTTAACATAATGTGATAAACTTATAGTAGATAACGGTCACTTATACAATATAGTCTTCGAATTATTGTATTATTAGTAAATTGCATGGGTAAAAGCTCAGCGGTTTTCTTCTCAACTAGTAGGCTGATAATATTGTTAGTTAGTGGGTTTCAATTATGTAGTTTGATAGTTTAGACTTAAAACCGCTGAAACAGCTTACATTTTTAATATAGGATGGTGAATTATTATAGTATTGTGCTCCTTCATATGTGATATTTTTTTGTAGCGTAATTTGTACGTGTTTTTGGCAGGACAAGTAAGCTGGGTCGACGATAAATGAGGAGGTTAGGAACAGAAAGTGACATTTACACTTTTTAATTATATGAATAAATTAAGAAAATAAATATTTTTGTTGAACTTTGTGTTTTGTTTTTTTTTTGTTTTTAATATTATGGGTTAATAAGACATAGATTACAAGGTATTAAAAGTTTTCATGTATGTTTTAAAATTTACACAAAATTAAATAAAGAACAAATCAGATGTCACCTTTTGATCAAGTCACAAGTAAATGTCACCATTTGATTCAATAGTTTTGTAAAATGTTACCTTTTGAAACTTACTGTCTGAAAAATGTCACTATTAGAAACAAAAACAAATCAATATCCATACAAAAAATGTGTTTATTATTATTTTAAATTCTTATACATGAAGTTCTCCACAATCAGGTTCTAAGCAGTCACATCCATTTTCATCATTTTCATTGTCATTTTCACTTATATTATTTTCATACAAGATATCACAATACCATTTTAAAGAAGGATCATTTTTCCAGTTTTCTCCAAACTGTTTAGTTAATAAACTTTCTACATCCTTTTTCTTTGCACCTTTTATGAAATGTCCCAGTTCTTTCTCAACAAGTTTGATACTCAACAGGTTTGTATTTCTCTTTAAAGGATTTATTCCTTTTGATTCTCCAGCATTTTCAAATCTGAAGTTTCTGAAACATTTAACTATTGCCTCAGTTCTTTTTTTTATTTGTTTCTTTTCTATGCATATGCGTTTCATGTCCCTTATACCTTCTACTTTTTTAAAATGTTTATCAAGGTTTTTGATGTCATAATACTTCCAATCTTTGCCTAAAATATTTACTCTTCCATGCTGTAATAATAGGTCATGATAATCTTCTCTGTTTGTAATTACTGTTTTTTTTCTCAAATCTTTTTCTACGCGACCAAATACACGATCGGCAGGTAAAAAGGAGTGACCACGCACAGGAAAAACAATCTGAATTTCTTTTAAAGTTGCTGGAGACTCTTTTATTAACCAGTATATAAGTGTGTCAATAATAAATGAATTTTTGTTTTGTCCTCCACACCCATCACAAAACATGCGGATTATGTGTACATCATTTAAAGACCCATTCTGCTTGAGTGTGTTCAGATGACTAAATAAAGCAGAACCTACTTCCATTGAGCCCAGAACAGACAGCGCCATCAAGGAGCGCCGCACCACAAAAGTAAAAAAAAATGTTGCCACCATATAATAAGGTTATTCGATTAAACATATCGATTCGACCTGTCGTCATAATTTATTTTGGGCAAATCGTTATTTTTTAAGAAATAATGTACCCGTTTTGATCCGACCTTAAAAGCCTCAGAAATATTTACAAAGGAAATGACACTTTTTGATTATTATGTACAAATCACTATTGAGATTGAATTAAAATGTAACTTTTTGTTACAAAAGCAGTAGTTCAAGTTGATTTTTCTATGAAATTAAGCACCTTCAGAACCAATGTCTTGCAGATAATGATAGAATTTATCCTTCCAAGTAAGAAAAAAAACATAAAAAAAAATGAAGCTGATACGTAAATGTCACCTTTTGTTCCTAACCTCCTCAAATGATAATGATAAATGATATTTATTTTGTAAGTAGGTTAAACATAACACTTTTACACGTCAATATTTTTTGGTCATTTTAAGCTAGATGAGGCCGGTGTTTCCTAGCTGACTACCCTGAGAAGAAACTCCGAAACAAACTCAGAGGTCACAGTCTCTTTTGAAGTCCATACAAATTGTACTGGTCAAATCATACGAGAACCATGTAGGTTAATGTCTGAGGTGGCCTTTTGAGGAAAGTGCCACACAGATTTGAGTGGACCTGTCCAGACAGTGCAAGCATTTGTCAGTTATTGTGGAGCTCAAACTTAGAACTTTAAGGAGCTCAACGATTTGACGAACAATACCAAAGTAAGGACATTTGGGTAGGCCGCATAAAAAAAATCTCAAACTGCCAGAAATTTTTGACTAACATGAAATGGATCCCTATCATAGCGATCTGCATGGTCCCCAAATTTACAATACGATATGAGGATCATGCAGATCAGTGTCTGAAATGGTCTTTTGAGGAAAGAACCACACAGATTTAAGTGGACCCGTCCAGTCAGTGCAAGCTTTGGTCAGTAGTCGAGTAGCTCAACTTAGAACCAAAAAGGAGCTCAACGAACCGACGAACATGCCAAAGAAAGGACATTTGGGTAGGCCGCAAAAGTACTCAAACTGCCAGACCTCGTTAAAAATACTTCAAAGAAGAAGAAGTATTCTAAAGAAGCGAAAAATAAGAAGAAAATAACCCACATAGTCCCCATATTCACAAAACGAGTTAAATAATAAAAAATAAAATATAATACTTTACAAAGTAAGTATTCATGTCAAACATAATAAATTGAAAAAAAAAAATAATAAAAATAAAATATATTACTTTACAAAGTAAATATTCCATGTCAAAAATAATAAAAATAGAATACTTAATAAAGTAAACATTCATGTCAAAATTTACAAACGAGATGAACGAAAAGTAATAGCTTAAAAAAATGACAATGTCTAAAAATTAAAAAGGTATAATAGATAAATGTAATATTAGGCCATGTACATCATTGAAGCAGCTCAATCCCAAGCCTTTTTGTCTTCAAGATAGTCTTTAATTGTGTAAAAAGCTTTCTGGCATAGCTTACGTTTTATAAATAATTTGAACTTATTCATACTAAGGTCTTGAATATGGCTAGGGAGTTTATTATAAAAACGTATACATTGGCATCTAAATGAACCACCTATTTTCTTGAGCCTGGTTTTAGGAATGTCAAAATTGTGTTTGTTCCTAGTATTTACGTTATGGATATCACTGTATCTTTTAAATAGATTAATATTTTTATGTGCATACAAAAGATTTTCATAAATATACTGAGAGGGCACAGTCATTATATTAATCTCTTTAAATTTGTCTCTGAGGGAGTATTTGGGACTTAATTTATAAATTGCACGAACAGCCCTTTTTTGTAAAACAAATACTGTTTGAATATCGGCGGCATTTCCCCACAACAGAATGCCGTATGACATCACACTATGAAAGTAACTAAAGTATACTAAACGGGCTGTCTCTAAATCAGTTAAGCCACGAATTTTTCTAACGGCGTATGCTGCAGAGCTAAGTTTTTTCGACAGTTTATCTATATGGGGGCCCCACTGTAGCTTCGCATCCAAAGTTATGCCTAAGAACACAGTGGTATCTTCGGGTTTCACCTCTTCCCCCTTTATTGACACACTAGTGTTCACTTGTCTAACATGTGGTAACGTGAACTTTATGCATTTAGTTTTTTTCTCATTTAGCAGAAGATTATTAATATTAAACCAGTTAACTACAGTTGCGATGGCACTATTAACATCGTCAGTAACCAGCTGCTGACGCTTGAGTTTAAATAAAAGTGAAGTGTCGTCTGCAAACAACACTATATCGTGCTTATCCTTTATGAGGTACGGTAAGTCATTAATATAAATTAGAAATAAAAAAGGACCTAAAATTGAGCCTTGGGGGACCCCCATCTTGACTACAGACCCGGGAGATCTTGTACCGTTCACATCGACTCTCTGAATCCTATCACTCAAGTAAGAAGTAAGAAGATCCAGCGAGGCGTCCCGGATTCCGTAATAGTGGAGCTTCCTGATTAATGTCTCATGAAGAACACAATCGAACGCCTTGGACAAATCGCAAAAAATGCCCAAAGCATCGCATTTGTCCTCCCATGCATTATAAATATGTCCTAAACGTTCAACACCAGCATCGGTTGTTGAACGACCCCTTGTAAAACCAAACTGTTTATTATGTAGTAGTTTATGTTTATTAAAATACCTTTGCATTTGATTTAGAATAACTTTTTCAAAAATTTTACTAAAAGTAGGTAGCACTGATATAGGTCTATAATTAGTAGGGTCTGATGTGCTACCCGATTTAAATAATGGTATTATTTTACTATATTTCATTAGATCAGGAAACTCACCACGGTCAATACATTTATTAAAAATAACAGCCAAGATAGGTGCTACGATGTGTATAATAGACTTAACAAGGTCAACAGAATTACCCCATAAATCTGCCGTCTTTTTAAAATTCAAGGAATTAAAAGTTTTTATTACATCATTGCAAGTGACATGTTGAAATTTAAATTCAGCATCACAAACTGGGACGTTTTCTTTAAGTAACATTTCTGCAGCAGTGGGTGATGAATTTAGAGACTTAGTTGTCGATACGGGAACCTCTGCAAAAAAATTTTCAAAAGCCGCGGCGACTTGGGAATCTAATTTAATTACACTGTCATTAATAGCAAGGCTATAATCATTAGTTCGGTTGCAAGATTTTCCCGTTTCGCTATTAATAATATTCCAAGTCATTTGAATCACATTGTTACTATTTTTAATTTTTGAACTCAAGTACCGAGACTTGGCGATATAACAAACTTGTTTATAAAGTCCGCTCCTCGTACAACTCGTAAAGACGTTCTCTACTCTTATAAATACCAATGGTGGCCCAGTCACTAAAAGAAGTGCTATTATTAACAGAAATAGTCTTAGGAATAAATGTAGTATCAAATTGTGTGCAATACATTCTGAAAAAATTATTGTAATGTTGATTAGGGTCATCATTGGTTAACAAAGATGGCATTTTGTTTAAAAGTTTAGTTTTAAAAGTCTCCAGACGATATTTAGATTTTGGGTTAACAGTGATATCTTTCTTTGGCTTTATTTTGTTTACATTTGGTATAGTAAATTAATTGCCCACAATGATCAGAATCCATTAAATTAATAATTTTTTTGTGGGAAGGTACAATATTTGTAAAAATGTTATCTAGGCATGTGGCACTAGAAGGAGTTATTCTAGTAGGTTCCATAAATAGGTATGCAAGATTGTATGACTGAAACAGACTTACTATTTTAGTAGTTAATCCAGAATTTTCTAACAAATTAACGTTAAAGTCACCACAAATAATAATAGACTTGCTTGAATTACAAATTTTGTGCAAAACTTCATCCATTATTTTTTCAAAACAATCATACAAACCAGAAGGTGGTCTGTACACACTTAATATAATAAACTGCTCCAATTCAATACAGGCTATTTCAATTATCCGCTCAACAGAGAGGCTCACTATGTCTTTGCGGTCCTTAAATTTGAGGTGATTATTTATTAAAATTAATGAGCCACCATGTATAGTATTTTCTCTGCTGAACGAACTACCAATCTGGTGATTGCTATAATTAAACATAAACTGATGGCTTTTAAGCCAATGTTCTGTTAAACAGAGAATATCAATGTTGTTATATTTAAGAAATAGTTCTACCTCTAAATCCTTGTTCATAAATCCTTGAATATTTTGATGCACCAGGTTAATAGTATTTAATGATTTTACAACATTATTTGAAAAATTTATACCGTTTGATACATTAGTGCCAGAGATTACCTCTGTTGTCTTAATTTCTAATTTAAATTATCATTAATGTCAATGTTTGGTGCCAAATTATTGGCAAAATTGTTAGACATGTCAAGGCATTGCTCAATAGGAGCAACTTGTTTAGCCAAGTTCTTGGCTGTTATACAAAAATAATATGATAGCGATATAGCTATCTGTCTTCTATAATAATTAGCAAGATAGTACCTGTCTACATGATATCTATCTTTTGTTAAAACAAAATGATTACCAATATAATTGTTTACATCTATTAATTGAAATACATTGCTATTGTAAGTAAGATTATGCAATGTCTTATTAATATTAAATCTAAGGTAGTTTTCTTCCTGTGGCAAACTTTTGCTATATGGAAATGTAAACAAAACAATTTTTCTTAAATTAAGGTGGCATAAAGACCTATGATATTGGAGTAATTCTCCTTTGTTTAAGGATGATCATGGATTTTGAAAAGACCAATATTGTTAATCGGACTCGTATAGAGCTCCCACTTTTTTTCAATGAACTTTTTAAAATAGAAACTATGAAATTCACAATTGTTTTTTATTGACCATTAGCTTCTGTTCAGTGGATTAGCCACATCTTAATATATAAAACAAAGTTAGGTTTGTTGGAACACTTGTTACTTGAGAACGGCTGGACCGATTTTCATGGTTTTGTATTTTTGGATTAGTCTTCGTCTGGGATAGCTTGGGGTTGTTCTCGAAGGAAAAGTTGTTAGTAAACATGTGTACTTTCACTGCCTAAGAAGAGGCGTGCCATTATAATCGCGCCGATGGACACGAATTTGTTATGTAAATATGCACAAAAATTTTATGGCATGAGAGTAAAATTTATTATCTAGACTTAGCCACAAAGGTGTTATAAAACAGTAATAAAACAATTACGGTACAGGTAAAGGTGTTTCACACTAGGCCGTAATGTAACCTCACGGATAGCGATACCTGTATTTTTTTTTTTTGAATTTGCCATTGCCTGTTAGTGGTATACGATGTTATGAATAGGGAAAATGCATTTTTTTATCCTTAAATTGATTGTCTAGCTGGTAGAGCAATTATATCAGACTTACACTTTAATATTTTTTCTTTTTTTCGTGTTAGGTAAGTAAGTACAATAAAACAAATAGATATTTACAATCAACGTTTATTTACAGATTAGGTACTTACAGATTTTATACATATAAGTTATTACAGTTTTTATACATATGAGTTGTGATGTAAATTGGATTCCGCAAACGTTCTCCTAAGACCGATTTGCCATTGGACTGCTCGTCGACAGGATATTTACAGATTAGGTTCTTACAGATTTTATACATATGAGTTATTACAGTTTTTATACATATGAGTTGTGATGTATATTGGATTCCGCAAACGTTCTCCTAAGACCGATTTGCCATTGGACTGCTCGTCGACAGGATATTTACAGATTAGGTTCTTACAGATTTTATACATATATGAGTTATTACAGTTTTTATACATATGAGTTGTGATGTATATTGGATTCCGCAAACGTTCTCCTAAGACCGATTTGCCATTGGACTGCTCGTCGACAGGATATGTACAGATTAGGTACTTACAGATTTTATACTTAAGAGTTATTACAGTTTTTGTACATGTGAGTTATAGCCCACATTGGATTCAAATCTCAAATCTTTATTGCAATCCATAATGAACACATACAGGTGGAAAAATTAAAAAATAGAACCAATTATGGACCCTGTCGGGCACAGCAAAAACTTAAAACTACTAGGAGAGAGGAAGGGCGTTTTCTTTTTTTATTCCGCAACCGTTCCCCTAAGACCGATTCTCCATTGGACTGTTCGTCAACAGGATGATTAATTTATTACGTTTCCCCGGCGGCAGTGTTTCACCTACGGAAATTTAGCCGACAGAACCTTTCATTTACGTCACTTTCGACATCAGCCCTTTCCAGCTACGAAATGTTTCACCGACACGACGTTAAACCTATAACTCTTTTACCTACAGATCTTTCCATCTTCAACGGAGAATACGCTTTCAATCTTAAGGTGAATGCTCCAGGGTAGCCCGCGAAATTCAAATATTCTTACGTTTTTTGCAATTTGCAAGTCAGTATTAGGTTTTATGTTGATTAAAGTATGATTCGCAGGCGTAAGAATGATGTATTTTCAGAATTATAACCATAAATGAAACGACTATTGTGTCTGGGAATATATAATATGGATAGAATGACTTTTTCATTCTATCCATATTATATATTCCCAGACACAATAGTCGTTTCATTTATGGTTATAATTCTGAAAATACATCATTCTTACGCCTGCGAATCATACTTTAATCAACATAAAACCTAATACTGACTTGCAAATTGCAAAAAACGTAAGAATATTTGAATTTCGCGGGCTACCCTGGAGCATTCACCTTAAGACAAGCGATATCACAAAAAATACACAAATCAATCTACAGCTTACTGTGTCTTTACTAAGAGATCAGGGCCGGCTACTTGCCCTAGACAATTTAAACTTTGCTTAACACACAAAATCTCAATAAGTATTAAAAAAAAGTTAGTTCTATCTATAAAAAAAGCATTAGGTACCTACTTATTTATATGTAGTTTTAATTACTTACATCCTATTCTATTCTATGAAAATAAAACAATTTAGATATACCACACTTATACCCATGTACGGCAGTAGCATCATTTTTCTTTGTTTACTATCTATTGCACCGAAAATGATCTATGTAAATATTGCGCTACAATTCATTTATTTTGCATGTACAAGGAAAACATTAAAAAAGTTGTAATGAAAATAAAGTAGGCGTTTGCACTTACCGAATAATTTTAGACAAATTAAGTAAAAGCGGGTAGTTTCATATCACCAATAACATTTTTTTATACTTGTTTCTGTGTGTATTCATGCACTGCACCCAGAAACGAGTAAAAAGAAATGTTGTACATACATGCAAAATGAATTGTAGCGCAATATTTACATAGATCATTTCCGGTGTAATATATAGTAAACAAAGGCAAATGATGCAACTGTCGTACATGGGTATAAGTGTGGTAATATGACTTTATTGTTTTATTTTCATAGAATAGAATAGGATGTAAGTAATTAAAACTAGGTACATATACATAAGTAGGTACCTAATGCTTTTTTATAAGTAGAACTAACTTTTTTAAATAGGTACTTATTAAGTTTTGTGTTGTAAGCAAAGTTTAAATTGTCTAGGGCATGTAGCCGACCCTGGTCTCTTAGTAAAGACACAGTAAGCTGTAGATTGATTTGTGTATTTTTGTAATATCGCTTGTCTTAAGATTTCCGGCAAATTCTCCGTGGTAGATGGAAAGGTCTGTAGGTAAAAGAGTTATAAACATCAAAAAGGCGGGACCAAATTTTGTAATTGAAAGCTTCGACCACGTATATTTAGTACCCATTTAGTACTATTTTATACTGTCCTCAAATTTTTGTACCTCACACGGTATAAAAGAAATCACGATAACACTGGGACTGCCATTATAATGCGTTGTAATGACGAGACTATGCCTGTACTCCAAAACAACAACGAATTACATCGTTCTGATCAAACCAGGGTTGCTACTTTCTAAGCCCGAAGTCCGTAGTTTCGGGCTTAGTTGCGGGCGTATTCTACTCCGTATCACCTACGGACTTAGGATTATTTGACAGTAACTGTCCAACTACGGACTTCGGGCTTAGAGAGTAGCCCCCCAGTATATAGTACCTCCAAAAATCAACAGTGGGTGACGTATATATTTTTAAATTTTTCTGTAAAGAAACTACTAAGATATTCGTCCACACACTTGTTTTTTGGAGGTACTAAATAGTGGTTTGATCAGAACGATGAAATTCGTTGTAGTTTTGGAGTACAGGCAGGGTCTCGTCATTGTAACGCATTATAATGGCGGGACCAGTGCTATCGTGAAATTGCTTTTATACCGTGAGGTACAAAAATGTCGGCACAGTTACAAAATAGTATGAAATGGGTACTAAATATACGTATTAGAATCTTTCAATTACAACATTTGCTCCCGTCATTATGACGTTTATAAAGAGTTATAGGTTTAAGGTGATTGCTCCAGGGTAGCCCGCGAAATTCAAATATTCTTACGTTTTTTGCAATTTGCAAGTCAGTATTAGGTTTTATGTTGATTAAAGTATGATTTGCGGGCGTAAGAATGATGTATTTTCAGAATTATAACCATTTAAGTCAGCAATAAAACTCCATAGGGCCAGTAATAGGGAAAGAATGACTATTTCATGAAATCTTGACATTTACCCTATTACTGGCCCTATGGAGTTTTATTGCCGACTTAAATGGTTATAATTCTGAAAATACATCATTCTTACGCCCGCGAATCATACTTTAATCAACATGAAACCTAATACTGACTTGCAAATTGCAAAAAACGTAAGAATATTTGAATTTCACGGGCTACCCTGGAGCAATCACCTTAACGACGTGTCGGTGAAACATTTTGTAGCTGGAACGGGCTGTCGTCGAAAGTGAGGTATATGAAAGGCTTTGTCGGCGAAATGTCCGCAGCTGAAAGACTCTGCAGGGGATACGTAAATAAATGAATCATTCTGTCGACGAAAACTCCAATGGCGAATCGGTATTAGCAGAACGGTTGCGGAATTCATACATTGAAGTTAGCGCAATGGCATTTCGTTGTGGTGTGGACCGTAACAGGAAAGACAGAGGCCGACATCACAGTCTGGGCACATTATTTTTGTGTCTTTCCTTTTTTTGTCTTTTACCCAGCACCTGACACATTTGCGCCTTTTAAGACACCCGTTGTGATTTCTTTCCAATTCTTTGGGCATGTGCCTTGCATTTCCAGGCGCAGATGTGTCAGCTACAGGGGGAAGAAGTTCAAGCAGTATTTTTTCCCTAAATGACTCTAAGGAAAGAGTACTGCTTGTACCTTTTTGATACAAAAAAAAGGAATTTAATAACAACATTTGTAGAATGTGAATGCCGATTTTTTTGTACCACCTCATTGACTTGTGCTCACTCGGATAATATGCAAGCATTTGGTCGTGTCGATCTACACCTTTCATGAATTTATTGTATTGAATCACCATATTTGGTTTATTCACGACACGACCACGCCTATTTTCCACTGGCAACAAGCGGGGTGAATGCTCAGTGGAAATAGTGAGCACCTCTCTCTTGTCTTTCCATTTGCAGACACAAACACCTTTTCCGTTATACCGAAATATTTGACCACCTTTTAAAAGTTTTTTAATTACTACAGTTTTAGGATTGTTTTTCCTTTTAGCAGCCAAAGTCCCAGTGCAGTATGTTTTTTTCAGCAATAGTTGTTCTGCTAACTGGACACTGTTGTAAAAATTGTCCATATAAATAGAATGGCCGCTATTTAAGTAATCTTTCAAAAGTGTCATTACAACCTTGTCGACATGCCCTTTGCCACCAACTTCAACGTCTTGTGCACCTTTGTACATGTGAATCCTATGCACTAGTCCTTTTGGATCAGCCAAAACATATAATTTTATTCCATATTTATGTCGTTTATTTTGTATGTATTGTCTAAAAATTACCCGCCCTCTAAATCCAACCATCGACTCGTCTATACTCATTTCCCTGTCAGGGTAAATTAAATTTTTCATGGTTTCATTAAAATATCTTAACAAATAATCAATTTTCGAATAATTAGTCCTAGTCTCGTATGTAGTATTAAAGAAAAGGCATCTTAGTAATAATAGAAATCTGTCCCTTGACATATATTTATTAACGTTAAATTTAAAAAGATAATTCTTTTTCCAATAGTCGGCTATTCTACTCAGCCTAGCGGTGCCAATAAAAAAAAGAATGCCTAAAAATGTCCACAATTCGGAAACATTTGTGTTTTTCCATTTCGTTATTCTGCTATTAGGCTTAAATGGCCTGGACATTAAAATTTGGGCATGCATGTTTGTGTTTTCCGCTAGGCTGGTCATGAAACTGTGTCGGAAAACAGCTTTAAAATAATCAACAGGTCCTTTAGTCGATGCTTCCGAGATCTTTACCTCCGGGGTCCCAGTAAATGGGAAATTATTCTCAGTTGCTGTCTCCTCGGTCCACTCTCCATCCGGAGTCAAATCAGCTACAGAAAGTGTTGAGCTGTAAAGGAGAAAATATATCTATTTTACAAAAACTGGCCTAGTGCGAGTCGGGTCGAGTTTCCTTTTTATTTGTACCTTCTTTGTGTGTATCTGTGCCAAATAAACTAGTTTCTTTCTTTCTTTCTATTTTCTTTCTTTTCAAACGTCTCCGAACGATTTTTTTTAACAAGTTATTTTAACACTATAGACTACCTATAGGTTTTTCTGTAATATATAGGCAAAGATCTTTTATAATTTTAGACTCATTAGTTTCGGAGATAAGGGGGGAAATGTTCAATTTTCGTCTATTTTCTGGTATAACTTCAAAACCATTTACTTTAAAATTATGAAAAACACGTCCCTGTTTGGGTCACAAAAGTCTTTATGTGTACCAATATTCAACAGAATCGGTCCAGTGGATCCGGAGAAAACTGGCTGTGACAAACTGACAGACAGACACCCACCCGAGTGATCCTATAAGGGTCCCTTTTTTTTGTTCGGAACCCTAAAAAACCATTCAATGCCTAAAATACAAATAAAAACTAAGCTAAAACAACGATTATATATTTCGATATATATCTTGGATTCTCTACCTGTCTGAGACGTTGGTGGAGTCGCTTTCGCCGTCAGATCCGCTGGACTCGAGTTCTTCGGAATTGCCTTCTCCGAAGATTTCACGTAAGTCACGTCTTACGTCTTCATAATTACGTGCCATCTAAAAAAAATATTTTATCGTACATTTTGTGCCACATAGTCAATACGGTAAGTAGTTACATAAAATAACAGCTGAAGAGTTGGCTGGATCATAAACGATGAAATATGAGCAAGAAGATGCTAATGTAGAAGAAAGTGAAGGAGGTAGATAAAGATTGCTTTCCATTTTTCGTGGGTGTAGAAAAATACAATACGTATAAGTAAGCGCAGTTGCAATCTACCAATGCTAAAGTGTCTAAAATGTTGTTTTAGTAGACGTTCTTTGGTTCACAACTAGTTTATTCTTGCATCATCTTTATTCATGCTTTAGTAAACAATTATGAAATTACTAGTTTCTGCCAGCGGTTTCGCCCGCGTGATCCCTAGGAAACATACTCCCGTGATAAAAAGTAGCATATGTGCTATTCCAGACTATAACCTCTCTTTGTTCCAAATTGCATCAAGATCCGTTCAGCCGTTATGGCGTGATTGAGTAACAAACATCCATCCAAACTTTCGCATTTATAATATTAGTTAGAAGTTAGATAGTTAGATTAAGTTTGTATTTGTTTACCCCAATAAAATTAGTAGGTATATGTGTAAAGTACTCTAACTGAAAGTTGTTTCTTTTTTCAAGTTTACTTCCAAGAGTAAGTCTTGTCATGGCATAAGAAAAATGTATTTGTTACGACTTTAATTATTGTTTTTTTTTTTTTAATTTATTTAACACTATTTAACTGTGTATTTATTAACACTGAATAAATATTAAAAAAGCAGTAAATTTCAGTAAATAATCGTAATTTTTAATAAGTTTCGGTTTCGGCCGAAACAGAGAGCAAGGCCGAAAGTTCGGTTTGGGTTTCGGCTGAAAAATCAATTTCGGTCGGACACTAAAAATAGTTGTATTTCGTTTGTTTTTAGAACAATTATGTTGATCCTATTTTCGCCGTCAGTTTAATTTTTTTAGTTTTTTTTTTAGAAAAACTGTTGTTTTTGTGTGGTTTTCATGCAAATTCCCTAATATTTTAGCATTGATATAGCTACAACTGCACTTTTGACCCCTGAGTGTACATAATAGGACTCATTCGTCAATTCCGAAGTAATGCTTATGACAAGTTACATAAATATTAGAAATGGGTGCCATATTTTTTAATGTTAGCAAAAGTAAATTATAGTAAGTAAAATATAGCTCATATTAAAAAACTGTTGGAACTTACCATGTACAGCTTGAAGGTTCACCAAAATTCACAACACGTATTCACACAGTTCTGGTTAAGGTATTTACAAAGTAAATCACGGAGTCCAGGAAGACACACCAAATAATCACAAGGATTCAGAATCCAAAACACAAGCCAAGGTAATCACGAGGTATTCAAGAGTCCAGTATCGCAAGCCAAAGTAATCACGGGGCAAATCAGAGGTCCAGAAAACAAGCAATGGTCAAATTTTGAAAAAACAAGAAAAACGGAGAGCACGGAGAGTACGTCTGTTCAGCACGAAACCAAAACAGAAGTGACCTAGTAACACTTAATTTTGGTTACAAAAGATTATTCAAAACAATTGGCATAGTTTATCAGTCTAAAAAATATAAAAGACATTTTATACAAAAGAGCTCCAGGGCCAGATTTAGGGGAGGGCAACTGGGGCTGCTGCCCCGGGGCCTCCGCAAAAGTAGGGGCCCCCACGATAGACTTTGGATAAAAATCTTTTAAATCCCGACTAGTAAACAACTCTTTTCTTTGATATTTTTTATTCGCTTTTTTACCTATACCATTTCCTATTGTAAAAACATGATTATGTTGTTCTTAAATATTAACAGAAATCATTGATCTATATTTGTTTATTAAATAAAAAAAAAATACACTGTTTCACAATAAATTAATTATTTATTGAAACAAACGACTGAAAAAATGAATCGTTTTATTTGGAAAATAATTTCGAAGCAGGGGGCCTCCACTCCTTTGTTACTCCGAGGCCTCCAGACTTCTAAATCCGGCCCTGAAGAGCTCCATCGCAGCCGGAACCCTTTGTTTAAAATTTCTTTTATGTACCTATGCAATACCTCTTATCTTATCTCTTCTTTTCTATTGTATTATGCACCGATTCCTTCAAATCATACAGTCAATCAGACAGTAGAGTCACATTATTTTGAAATGTTAATGACGTTCAAAAGTGCCGTTTAATGGCCTAATTGAAATAAACGTTTTGACTTTGACTTTGACATTCTTTTATCATCTAATTTTATATGTTATCTAACGAAAACAAAACTGTTGAAGATATTACGTGTAATAAGACTTACCATCCTTGGACAAAATATGGTAAATTAAAAAAATATATGGTAACATTAAGTTTTGTCATTCATTCACTCGTTCAACATTTTGGGCGGTATTATTTGACACTGACAGCAACACTTTTTAGTTCGAATTCGAAACTGCTTGACTGCCTAGAAAATACAAATTTTTTTATAATGTGGAATTCTTGGAGCCACACCGCTCGCCGCTTTTTCTGCTGTGGGCCTGGTGCTCATGCAGCTGACACATCAACGATTGAGTAAGTACCAACATCTGATGAATAGTTCATGTAAGCAATATCGTATTCATTAGATACTATTATTATTTTGAATGTTTTGTTAATTTCAGACCTATTTATGAAACGATGCAGCCCACGACGCATCAGGCCCACGACGACGCGGCGAGCACGATGCGATTGGTGAGGGAGTCGGTGGAGGAGGTATGTACCTACTTACCTAGTGCCACATTTGTTAAATAATTCAATAGTTTAAATGTATATGGGAATAATAACTATACAAATAGCCTATTTATGGTCTATAGAAACAATACGCGTAGTTATACAGTGATTATCAGAAATATGATTTCATTATTTGTTGTACTTCGACAGATTCGGCGACTTATAATTCCAATCGCCGACGTGCCGGAGCGCATACGGCGGTTGGAATTAAATTTACACCCGCTGCTGGTGTACAGGCCGGAAGACGGGGAATACATGGACATGAAGTAAGTACATTCTTGCTCAACTGCACATGCATAATCTACCTCAACTTATCATATCTTGTTTAAATTGACCGGTGCTCTTTTTCTGAACATGGTTCACACGATTATCAGGTTCACTGTCTGCACAGTAGACACAATAGTTAACCAATCAGCGCAGACCACATGTGGTACCCGAGACTCAATCGGTTAAGATTTTGTACATAAAATAATGAAACTAGTAATAGGCTTTGGAACTGGCATCAAATCACTAGTGTATTGCATTATAACGCAAATCAATTCTTTCAATTTTATTTATTTTACATTACTATACTATTTCATGTCCCAAAAAAAAAAACAATCCTTCCCAACTCTACCGCTACCACTCTTCTTGACTTATCTTTTATTCTACTACTTTTACCCAAGATCAAGAATGTTTGTTGCATTTTGCTTTTCAATGTATAGGTTCATGTTTAGGATTTTTTGATTAGGTTAAGTTTTCTTTTTTGCAGCAATGGACCCTGGCCTGCACCAGCAGCACCACCGGCTCCAGCTCCAGATCTACCAGCTCGCAGCGTGTGGCTGGTGTGGCTCCACGAGCGTGTTGATTATGGGGAGCCCTGGTGATTGCTTCTTGTCCCAGCAACTCATCAGGGCTCCCCCAATAAACTATGAACTTTTACTCAGTTTTTTTAATTATTTTATTGTCATTACCCCTTTGTATCTAATACCATTATACACACACACACACACACACACACACACACAGTAATATCGAGCCTTTTCAGGAAGAAGATCGTAACCGCCATTTGGCATATTTTACAGGAGAAGGTTTTTTTTAAATATTTCTCAAAATATTTATAGCATCAATTTGAAAATTTTACTTAGTGTTTTAAGGGCACCTCTCAATTAATTCAAATGCTAAGATTTGACTCGGCACTCTATAATCACATACATATGTCATTTACGTTAAAACTGATGACCGTTATTAGGTAGAGCTGATATGAGTATGTCGATTACGATAATTCTCAAAAACATAAAATAGTAGAAATATTTTTTTGTGAATTATTTTTAAACTGTTTTTACGAGATATCATGCCAAACAGAGAAGGACAAAGAGTCAGAAATACAAAAATTACAGGCACAATAAAGTTACAGTTCACGAATAACTAAATGCAAAACGTATTTTATTTCTATCGCAAGCGACAAGTATTTAACTTACGTCGCATAATTTACTATCGTGAGTGACAAGTAGGAAGCTTGCAATAAAATTATTAACCTAGTATTATATCGTAAGCGACAGGTCTAGACTTACGATCTGTCAGTCGGTGGAGGTTACGTTAAAAAACTGACGTTAAAAAAGTTAGTTATATTTCTACTTTGAACTCTAAAGTAAGTGGTATAAGATGCAAAATCAGTTGATCTGGCGGTTTATATTAAAACAGTTTTTTGGGATTTTTGGCGCTTACGATGTTCTTCCTGAAAAGGCTCGATATTAAGTGAAGACTTTCAATAGGTAAGACTGATAATAGGGGAGAATGAAGAAGTTGGGTACTAGACTTCAATGTCCTACTAACAGAAGGATCCTATTTATGTTGGTTGATGTGTGTACTTAGGAGTAAGGACTGTTTTTAGGGTTCCGAACAAAAAACGGAACCCTTATGGGATCACTCTGGTGTCTGTCTGTCTGTCTGTCCGTTTGTCACAGCCAGTTATCTCCGGATCCACTGGACCGATTTTGTTGAAATTCGGTACACACATTGACTTCTGTGACCCAAACACGGACGCGTTACGTAAATTATTAAATTTTTAGTATGGGGGTCAAACTAGAAACTAAAAAAAAAAGTTTTTTGTACAATATTGTGTAACATATGTGATCCATACTTACAACAATTGTTAGTTCGATGTTTTACCTACCTACGACGCTATTCAGTAGGTACGGCCGACGTATCTCGAAATACATTTTATAATACTTATTAAAAGTTTGATATTTTACTGCACGCTCACAAATAATGCCAATAATTAGCTATATAAAGCCACGACTCTGAAAACGAGTTGTGGTTGATACACCATGAACGAATATTATTCCGCGTTGATACTCCTAACATATTACTTGTGTAACAACAGTGTGTAGACTCCTTTATCGATCCTTATCTTACGATGTTTTCGACACAATAGAGTTGAACAATAGGCGCACAGTTGCGGCGTGCCGCACTCGAAGAAGGTTATGTAAATGAATGGACGCGCATACGCGCCCGGAGCACATGGTAAAAGTCCGAAAAACGCACAGACGCGCTGTCCGCACAGTATGCGTTAAATTTGCTCTATTACCAACAAATATTAACAAAGTTGTATCCTGGTGAAAGTTATAATTAATAATTTTCTTCATAATTTCAAATAGAGAACAACCAGGCATACAATAGTTGATAATAGAGTGTCCCGGATATTCATATTTCAACACGTGGCCTAGATCTTTTCCAATCTCATCGCAAAATATAACTATTTTATTACTATTTTCAATAGGTTTACATTGTTGTATGGAACTAATTGCAGGAGTTGCAAAATCAACACAAGGCAGCGGTATGGTGTTATCGCATGTTGTCAGTGAATGGTCCGGTGTCTGTGCATTTGTTGGTTGACAATGCTCACAGTTGGTTGTTTGTGAGCTTACCAGCTCATTCATAGCCAACACGTATTCCCTCATAAGGTTTTCAGAGGTATTATATTTGCTAGTCATAGAACTAAGTTTTTCCTGTAAATGTTCTATTTGAGATTGCAAGTCCTCTGTGTCAATTTCATACTTCCTAGTACTTTGTTCCAAGTTAAAAGAATACAAATCTAATTGTTTCAGTAAGTTTAACCTTTCTCTATTTAGTTTCACATTTTTGATGAAAAACTTTTGCCTTCTAACCATTTTTTGAGTTTTAAGTATGTACTTTTTAATTTTGATATATTTTTTAAGTTTATTTTTACTAGTTACTACCCTCACTTTTTTAATTGATTCAGAATCATCATCACTAGTCAAATCTATTGTGTATGAGGGGTTTATTAGAGGAACCATGGATGGGGCAATAGGCACCAACTCGTTAAATAAACTTTGGTTCAGTGAGGCTGTGATGTTAAGGTTTGCTGTCTCAAGTTGTGATATTTGACTCTGAGCCTCTTGTAGCTGTTGTTGCAATATATACTTGTGATTAAGAGCTTGTTCATACTCAGAACTACACTGACTGAACCCGTCCACGACAAGTTGGAGCCCATCCCGGGCTTCAATGGCTTCAGTGTATTGAGTGTATAACTGAGCCATCTCATTTTTTAACTGCCTATTCTTTTCATGGGCTTCCAAGAGCACCTTTTCATTGTCATCTATTTCCTTAATCAGTTGATCACAGCTCTCCTTGGACGCCTTTAATTCGCTCAAAGCCAGATTGAGCTTGGACTCTTCCTGGCGAGCATAAGCGCTTCGTGTCATAGGCATGATTGAAAGGATAATTAGGATAGTGAAAAGAAATGGATAGAAAGGCAGATTGTGGAAAATAGTACTTAAACGACAATAATAATTAAGAAGTGGTAAACTAAAGCGATTAGGAACGTAAGAAGTTCTGTCATCAACCAAATAAGGTTATGTTTACGTTTTAAGATCAGACATGAATTATGTAGCCGTAAAGAAATGTGGTAGGCAGTAAATTAATAAATCGTAAACAATATAATAGCAAGTAAAATTTAAGTAATGTACCTGTTAACAAGATGACAATGGCAAAATTAATTCGAGCCGGTAACCTCTAAACTGTCACCGATTCACTTTAAACTTTTACACCTATATTTAAAAACTTTAACACATGAAACTAACACTTAATTCACATTAATATCCTATTTACTTGATGAGTAATTGGAAATAAGCCGTAAAAACAACGAAATTAAAATATTTAAAGGAGGATGGCGAGGTTGCATGTACAATGGGACCCACTGTTAGGAGTATCGTACAGTATTGAAACTTATAACTAGTTGTAGAACTATATAAAACTAGCAAAAAAGCAAATAGGCAGTAAGTCGTAGAGGCTGGGAGAAAAAAGATATGCAATGTTAAAGATTATAACCTAAAACGAATCTAATAGTGCTTATTTAGTAATACAATGTCTTTTTTATGTCTTATGTAGTTTCAAAAAGGCGATCAAACAGAATAGAAATATTTTCCAACACTACCATCGTGTTTCTGCATCTCTCTTGCCAACTATAGGTACTTACATAGGTACCTACTCAAAATAAAAAATACGTCTGGGAGCTAGGAACTATAGTGACTTGGTCAAAACGAGATATGAAATGAATAGGTACTGTTAGCATAGACTAGACTGATATTAGGATGAAACTATAATGATTATTGGCAAAAAACTAAGCTGAAAGAAGCGCAAATAAACTACATAATCTGCTAGAGCAGATTATGTAGTTTTAAGGCTCCCATTGGCGCGATGTGTCTAGTTGCGACTGAGATTCTTTCTAAAGTCGGGTCGCACATTTTGCCAGTTACATGATTGATTGATAAAACTCACCCCCCAGTCAACTGTCACGAACCGAGCACATAATATTCAGACTACGGGATGATACTGAGAATTTCACCTTGCCTGTCTTGGGAATCGTGCGTGTTCGGCAGTCGTGCTTACGATGACTAGACCAACGAAGCAGTCGAAAACGAAATGTAGGTATAGGAATAAATATCTAGCCATCCTACATAAATCACAAACATAGATCTCTCTGAACTCCCTTCATGAAAAGCAATTTAGCAAAGACGCGATTTTATAGAATAGATTTTTAAACAAGAGGTTTGTTGAGTAAAACAATACATATTTAGAAAATCTTTTATTTCGTTTGTGATTATAAAATACAGGTTGTGATAAAAATAGGATAAGGGCAGAAGGATGATGATTATAATTAAGACTGATACAGTAATTATATTCGTTCTATATTACAATATATTCGTTCTATATTACATATTACTGTTCCTTCCTAGATAACCTTTAATGCAATTTATCTGATTAAAAGATTATCTAAGAACGAAGCTGGTGCAGCAACATAGCTTTGGTGTCTGGCATAACCCATGTACCACAATATGCTCATTATATGAGAGCAACAGCCTACTGTCCGTGTCCCTACGGGACAGTGGCAATAATATCCTAATATGGCACTTCGCCCCTCCAGCCTTCTATCAACTGCAATGTATGTAAAATAGGACTTACTTGCTATATGCCTAGATTTAATTCTGCCACGTATAATAAATGGTTGGCTGTTATTAAATATCCCTTCTAGAGGTGTGTTATCTCGGCAAACTTCTAAAGCATACAATCCGTGGGCTCTAAGGTGCTCCCCGACATATGATTTTGCTTGCTTTATTTGGTATGTCCCCAGAGCGATTAGTTCTAGGTCATCTGTTGTCAATTCAGGGAATTCTATATTTGAATGTCTAACATTTTGGAACAAAGTATGTCTCATATTTAAATTATTCTGTTGAACAATTTGAGCGAGTTCATTGTTCTCAAATATTTTTTCTTGGATTATCTGAATGACCTCATGGACATTTGTTCGTTCCCTGAATTGAACAGCAAAATGGTTCAATAAGGCAGCAGCAATTGAAAAATCTTGCATAATATGAGGGCACCTTTTATTTAAATAATCTGTACGGAATATTTTAAAATCCCTACTGAACCTTCCATTGACAGCTTCAACCACCCATCTATTCATCGTCACACATCTCGAGATATTGGCTTGGAGAGTCGAAAGTTGCCTTTCGCCTGTCGAAATTGTTTCGGGCATATGTACCAAGAAACCTTTGGCTGCCATGTTGTCTGCACAGTCTCTAAACCCACGGTCTAAAATAAAAACATCATCTTCCCTAAACAAATCCGTAAAGGCACCTTGCTCTGATATAAGATCATTCATGATTAAAGCATCATTTTTGGTGGCTGGATACGGACCCAATGCCTCAATGATGTAACCATCACAGCAAACTACAAGAAATGGTTTAACCAAATTATAATATTTGTGAAGGGAATAAGTTTCTTTTTGAAATAAGTAGTTACTACTCTTTTGAGTGCTTAAATATGTGCCATCAGCAATGGTGATCAAACGTTTTTCTTCGGTGGGTGCTTCAGGATTGCCAAAAAGATGATCAGCAAGCAAAGAATTCCTGGCAACAAATTCTTCCCTGGGCTTGTGTGCCCATCCCAAATGTCTAGGCACATAGTCCTGGCAAAGAATTTCTCGTGCCTGCTGCATATATTCTTCCAGAGTTCGTCTGGGTATTTGAAATAATGCTGAGATTCTTTCATCACTATCTCCAGTCCGCATTTTACACAGAAATGCACTAAAGCCGCTTTTTATTTTATGGCTGTTTAACCGCGGTACTTCTATTAATATTTCATTAAATTCATCTTTTGTCCGTCCAAACCAGTACTTAAAAAGATGGTCATCCATATTTTCAGGATTCAGAAAATCCAATTTGAATCATCTGCTAGTAAATACACAATTTCTTCTATATGTGCAGCACTAAATGTTGATATAGCATTTTCCCTAGCATACAATTCATGAAATAAGTTGGCACCTAAGTGAAAATTGCAAATTCTGGCATTTCTGGGTATATAGAAATTAACATCCTTAATAATCTGTTTTCTCAGTCCATCAGGCACACGTCGTTTTTCACTGTCATTACACTCCAAAAACAAGCAACGACGTGCTGTATCAGCTGCTCTTCTTAATGTAGGCAACTCAATTTGTTCAGCAGATGTTACCTGCAATGAAGGTCTGGAGATTGAAGGACCAACCTCTTCAATTTCAGGTGTGTCAGCTGCTTGTGTTGTTGGCAATATTTGTTCGGCAGATGTTTCATCCAATGGATGTCCAGATGTCGACGGAATAACCTCTACAACTTGCTCCATCTGTTGCGGAGATAAAGGCTGTGCACTACCTCCTACACTAGACGTGGAAGGTGCAACAGGGGCAGAACTTCTGTGAGAGCTATCGATTACTCTCTGTGCACGTAAATAGCAAGGCACACATATTTCATCAGTGTTGGTTAACTGAAACAATAAAAGGAAAAGTTTTAAAAAAGTCACAAAAATAATAAAAATACAGATCGATTGAGCATGCACGTCATTATTACTTAGTCATTGTTTTTTTTATTACAAACCTGGCGGGGTCTTATCCATTCTGATACAACATTTCCTATTTGGACTTCTCTTTCAGACATCTCTGGTCTGAGGACCAGTCTGCTCCTGATTCTCAAAATAGATCTTCCACACCCAGCACACACATTACGATGGCCAAGTTGCTGTCGGGTGTTATGTGCAGGATCTTCATTTGAGTTATGATTTATCAACTCCCAACAGGAATGACAAATAAAGTCGTCTCCAGTCGCCTAAAAATAATTATGACCATGGTTTTAGAGCTATTACAGTTAATGTATAATCATGTCAGTGGTTCAAAATCAAGAATGTGACCACTTCTTATCATCCTGTGGGTGACGGTTATACTTTTAAGTTCCATGTAATAGAGTGCGAGTCTTGCAATCAAACGGAAACAAAACCACGCCACGGGATGATACTGAAGTAAATGAGCTTAAGTACCAGTTTATTTATAGGTATTACAATACTTACATCACGCGGATAAACCCATCTCTGAACTCTCTCGACTACCTGAGCACTTTCGTCGGACAAACGATGTCTCCGTAATCGGGCAATGCGCAATTGACAATTCACACAACGCATTTTAACGGGTAACTAAGTCCAAACCACTTGTAAATCGGAATCCAAAGGTAAAAGCTGTTGTCTAAGTCGGTATGTTGAATAGTCAGTCCAAAGGTAAAGCCAAGTCGTCAAGAATCCACAAAATCGCATAGAAATAATAGATATCCCACGTTAGCCGTTGAAAACAAACAATGGAATAACCACTAATTGTTTTGACATTGACAGCCAACTCCAATTGACAGCATAACGTTCCATTCTAAGTTATCACAAATAATCGTAATAATTATAATATTATACATTTTTTGTATAAAAAATGTAAATGCATTTTTAATATTAACCTTTGTATGTTTTCTCATACTTTGAAAGTTTTGTTTAAAAAAAAATTGACAAGCGTAAACAAGTGTAAGAACGTAAATCATGTAGGTAATGAAAGAGTAGGTTGGAATGTAATATGAAACACGGTGCGTTCAATAACTGCAAGATGACTTATTTTTATGTAAATAAAAATCTTTTCTAACTTTTAATTCCCATCACCTAGTAACTCAATATTTTTTATATAATCCTCTTACAAACTCTTAATTATAGTAAATATGAACTTGCAAGTGAATGACACTTAGTTAATTTATAAATCATGTGGGTCCAACCTCGCCATACTCCTTTAAATTACACGGGAGAAATTCAAAACAGCTGTTAGCTGTAGTGTTGCCACAGGAAAAAAAAAGACTTCGTTTACATATTTAAATTTTTTTTGGTAAACTTTACGTTTGTGTGAATACACAACTTCACTCACAACGAGCTTTTGGCTGTCCACGTTACATCAGAATCATCATGAACATTTATTGATAATAATTAATTTAAAAATATATGTTGTTTACTTACCTAAGCTCTTTTTTTGTTCAACGGTTTGCTCCTGTTCTCCAAACAAATCTACTACTTCCTCCTCCCTACCTTTTTTTTTTCAAATCTCTATTGGAATAATCTGATGAGGAATTATCCCAAATTGATGGTCTACTTTGAATTTCGATAATAAACCTTTCTGTATCGAAATTATCCATCGTATGCAATTAACAAACAATTAAAATATTAAAATAAGCAGTTAAAAACAAAACAACAGTGCACACGTGTTGCATGCAATGAGGCGGGGGCGTCACTAGCGACCGGACTGGCGGCCGAGTGAGTGAGACACCATACAGCGCTATAGTAATTAGTGATGGCGCGACCAGCGTGGCGGCGCAACCAGTAAGGCCGGCTCCACACGTTGGTCCCAACGCTCGTACCAACGTTGGACTGCAAATTCGGTGAGGCGAACACACGTTGGCTAATAAACTAGTTCTGTCTCGTCAGGGCCAATGTGAAGATATCCGATTCGAAAATGCTCTGAGCGCGACTGCGAGCTGCTCTGAGGAGGTGGATGAACCTGTCACATATTCTGCTTGGCTATGATTTGGTGATACAACTGTATAATAACTATAATCATCAGCAACGTGATATGACGGGCTTGGCACCACTTGAGGTGAAGGGGTTGGTGTAGGTGCATAACGCACGTGCGCCCCTCTGACGTCGCGGGGGCAGTTAAACACCTCACTCCCCCCGCTTACGAGATGTGGCCCGCAGAGGCGGGCCGGCACCAGCCGGGGATTACGGAAGTCGCATACGTTCCCGCGATCCCCGGCGTAGGGAGTCCCGGCGGAATCCGGGGTATACATTACGTACGAGTACCTAAGTGCTGCTTTGTTGATCATTATTTTTTTTTTTTGGCCAGTAGTTGACAGTTAAGTCTACCTCGTATAAAATGGCAATTTCCACATTGTTTGGGCGCTATCGATGGGAAACACATAAAAATACAGTCACCCATTAATAGTGGATTAGAGTTCTGTTGTGCGTGTTATAGTTAGGGTCCAGAATAAATGATATGCAATTTAGGTTGTACTGAATATTATGAAGGTTTATTCAAGAGTCAACAATTGAGTTGATAAATTTCAAACTGCCATAAGTCCACTACATGCAAAATTTGGGAAATTAACGTTTTTAGTTTCACATTAGTGTTATGGAAAATTGTACTAACAGTGTTATAAAATATTGACTATCGACTGTGTCTAAGTATTTTAATGAACAAATTTAACAATAACATTCATAGATACTATGAAAAAGATAAAAATAGTTTGGACTTATTGCCGATTGTTGATATATATACTGGACTTATGATATATTGATAAATATTGATATGATTAATATGGACTTATAGTTGTTTGAAAAATACTAACCTCTGTTGTAGACTATGGGCCGAACTCAGGGAGTAGATAGTTAACTTATTTAATTCAGCATAGTAGGGTACCTACATGGATATCTCAATGTTCATAAAAAAAAATAAACATCAAATAGAAAAAATATTTATTCCATACATAGTTATTACAAAATAAGTCATACACAAATTACACAAAATCTAACACCTCATCCATCATGTATTCTTCGGTATTATTATTAATTATAATGTCACTTTCGTCTTCTTGCACTTCGGCAATAACTTCACCTTCTTCTGATAAAACTTTCTTATAGTAGTCTAAGGAGTCCATATCTCTCCAGCTTTCACCATAATGTTTCTTTAACAATGAATCTACGTCTTTAAGTTTTCCTCTACATTCCTGATACATTCCTTCTCCCGTATTTTTTTCTCAGTCAATGCAAAGACGCGGTCCGGCGATATAAATGAATGGCCTGTCACGGGAAATATTAATTGTACTTCTGATATCGACGGATCTGATTGTTGTAACCATTTCATCGCCATTGCTACGATCATTGAATTTTTATTCTGGCCACCACCGCCATCGGCCACCATTCGAACAACTTTTTTTCCTTCGAGATTCAAGGAGTTTAGACAGTGGTACACAGCCGTGCATATTTCGTTCGAGCCTTTGCTGGATTGATCCTCAGTCCATACGTATGCGTGTACGTTTTTTGGGGTGAGTGGATCGTGTGAAGTTCCAACCATTACTGTAAAATTATATATATATAATTGCCGCGAACAATAGGCCGATTGATCCGGGATCTTGGGCAGCGGTAGATTCTTTTGGCAATCAAATGAAATAATTTGAACTTCAGGGTTGTCGTCTCGTAAAAAAGTAAAAAAGGCTTTTGCCCTCAATTTGTGAATTCGATATTGAGTCTGAAGGTTTTGTTTCAGGTTTTCGTTAGGGGTCATTTTAAGGCGTTCAAGTAATTCGAGGCATGTACAGCATACGTCTGTACGAGGAGATCAGAAACCTATATTAAAGGATGAGTTAAAAACTTTGCGGAAAAACCCTACTTTAACTTCGAAATCCGATAAAGCTTCGTCGTTGTACATCCGATGCATTTTTTTAATGTTTAGATCGGATGGTAAATAAACACGGTGTTTGATAAAACCTCGTGAATAATGAGATTCCAGTGGCTGAAATTTACCGATGAAGTTCTGTACTGCTTCTTTGCGAGAAGCAAACATAAATCTCTTTCTTTCTATCTCCTCCTCTATTTTCTCTGGCAACTGAGCCAGAGTGAAAGTGCCTTTTTGTAACACCTTGAATACGCGAGGCTTTTTTAAAACACCTGCTAAAGTTTTGCAGGTGTTTTCTGTCTGAAATATAATATTTTGTCGTACAATTTCGAAACTTCGTGCCTGTTCTTGGTCGTCGCCGTTTAACAGCCTCAGTATCAACGTGTTGTAGGATCATATTATCTTGATTAATTTTCTCTTTATATTTATAGAAGTTTTGATGAAATAAAAATTTCGTTGCTTTTAAGTGTTTGAGACATATATATACATTTGAGCGATTTTGTATTGTGACCGCAGGAGGGTATTTTCGGCAATCCAGGAGCTGAATACCTGAAACAAGAACAGGTCCAATCAGAAATCTGAAGTGTTAATGTTAAATAACGTACAGAATAGCAGTAAGAATAGCATACAATATATTATAATGATGTAATAATATAATATAATGGTTACATAAAGTGAAAGAGTTGTAAGTTGTAACTAAAATAAAATACTCGTAAAAGAGTTAAATGAGCCCAAACTAGAAAGGTTTATTATTATGCCATTGATGAGTTTCTTTGATCATATCAGTTCAGTGTGAATTGTCATCGGGTCTATAAAATGTGATCCTATTCCAATTACAAGATCTGGTTCAAAATCGTCTTGTAATATCTGTGACAGACAAAACAGTTAAATAAAAGGTAAATAGAAAAAAACAAAATTACTTTTATAAAAATATCTTCAAAACAGGCTCAGTAAAATTGTATAATAAATTCTTAACAATAATGATCTAAATCGATGCGTACTGCAATTTCCGAAAAATATAAGTAACTATAGGTACACAAAATCTATTACATACTTTAGTAACTAACTTTCTTGTAAAATACAATGAAATCAATCACGAACGGTTTATCTTTAAATCGGAAATCGGAATTTTATTTGTTTCTTATCGATAGCATCCGGCCCTGTATTTACCGCGCCGCGATGACGCCACGTGTTTGACACCGGTATAAAAACAAAAGAATTTTACTTACTTTAACTTCGTTTTGCTTGCTTTCTTCGCTATACTCTTCAATCTGTTTCTTTTACGTGCTTTATCTGGCTCAACAATATCAATTTGATTTAAATTTCCTTCCATTTTCTAAAAAAACACGAAGAGCGCAACCACAATCACAAAACTTTCGGCAAGACTGACGCCATATTGACAAGTTTGACGTTTTGTGATTGGTCGCAATGGACATGTGAGAATTTGAAATAATGTCTTTGTGGACTTAGGCAATGCCTGTGACTTATGAGCTTTTGAAGTGAGCTGTCAAACATGAATTTAAAAGGTGAATACAACTAAATCAAAAAGTCAAATGTTGTTGTAGGTGGACTTATGGCAGTTTGATATTTATCAACTCAATTACTCGGTTATATTACTACAGTAAATATAGGACGTGGCTGGGCGGAAGTACGTAAGCGACTAGCGTGCCCGGCTATGGCGTTCCCTTACAATATCAAAAATGCCATTCAGCAAATGGCATCGCTAGGGTCGCTACATCACACCCCCCCTTTCTCCAAAAATTTTTACATTGTTCACAATTAAAAATTTTGAAATACACTGGGCTACAATTGTGCGTACATCTCTTACACTACACACTATATCGCGTAATGTTCCTTACACACTATCTTAACTAATACATTTGCGGTCTCTCCAGTTTTCTGGGCCGTCATTAAAAACATATAATGCATAAGCATCAAATCCAAGGGTAGCTGTCATAACGTCTGCTCTGCAATAATTAAAAACACCACTAGGGCTTTCGTTATGACAGCGCCAGTCTAATAAATTCAAAATCACAATACTTGTTATAAGTTTAGCTATAATACGCGATAACACAACTGATATAACCGTACAAAGTTCACAATGACAAATACATTGTTCGCTCATTACGTCAGCGAACGAGCTTTCTGAATAACACACAAACTAACCTGGATGATTCTTGTACAATTCACTTTTCGCACACTGTTTACGCGTAACCTGCATTGGTTGCCGAATGACCCGTATTTCCGGGCATTGCCGCTGTCCCAGTCAGTGTCGTCACTTCTTGTCTTAACCAACCTCTCAGTTGGCCCATGCAGCCCCTTTTTATTGCGTAACATAGCATGATTCCCAATATAACCGCGATAATGATAAGTATTATCCCAAAATAATTCAGTTTGTTTTCTATTTGTTGTCCCGCTGCTACCTGGGCTTGAGCTATTGAAATGAATTCTTTAAGCGCACTACACACCAAAGCCCGGCGGCATATGTTGGCAACATTTTGCCGGCGGGCTAGATTGGCGGCTTCAGTCATTGCAAGTCGAAAACTTTGCCGGCGGTATGTCGGCGGCTCGACATCAGAAACTTATTTGGCAGTTAGTGATTGCCGTGCGTCGAAAGAGCTTGTGTCATATAATTTTTGTGCCATTCTCAAGGATAATTCAGTAAATAAAACTAAACATGAACGATGACAGTGATCTGTTGATAGCAGCTTGTGGAATTATTATTGCTGGATCGCTCCAAAGTGAACGAAGCTGTTGGATAAGACCTAGTTTCGCAATTATTACAGTAATAGTGAAAGATTAAGAGATTTGAAAGCAGACGATTTGATTGTAAAGAATCCCATACATTTTAGAACATTTATGAAATTAACCTACACCGAATTTGAATATATTGAATATTGTTGGACCCAGAATAGTAAAAAAAAAAAGAAAAATTACAGAATTTCAATTTCGCCACAAGACAGATTATCAATAACGTTGAAATATCTGAGTACGGGCGATTCATTCAATAGCCTTAGTGACGTATTCAAAGTATCTCCTCAAATTATTTCATACATTATCCCAGAAGTATGCCAAGCTATAGTAGATGGACTTTCGGATTTTGTAAACGTAATTTATCTCAATTATCTAAATATTATATTATTATCCTCTATTTATCATCGCGTGTAAAATTGTTGTGTCTCAGCATCATATATATTTTTTTTTTTTTTTTATTAATGTTCAAAATATCTATCACTGATTTACAATATATGTGCTAAAAACCACAGAAGCCTTAGATGGCTTATGTATGTATTATGGATGGATTATGTGTGGTTTAAAAGGATCGTTTCTTACACACATGCAAGCAATAGGGTTCAAACATGCCGCCCACCAAAGGGCTTAGAAAGACCTTAAAATGATCATAAATACAACAACTTTATGTAACTAATTAATTTGATTTTATCATTAAGCATATATGCACATGTCATAGACATTAATGGAAATCCTTATACATTACAATGAAGGCAAAAGCATAAATTGATTAAATTATAGTGGAACATAAAACATAATTATACATATTATTATTAATCATCAATGTCTATGGGCAAAGGACACAACCTATTAAAACTTCTCTTAACTGTACTGTCACCACCTTTAACACTATACACTCGTGTGACACCATCGTCGCCTGGATGCTTAGCAACAATTCGACCTAACGCCCATTTGGCAGGAGGGAGTTGATCATTTTTGATGAGTACAATTGCATCGCTTGAGCCATTTTGGCCTCTGCTGTAAACTGGTTAGGTATTCTGCTTGCCATTTATGCCAGAAATCTCCAATCAACTTTTGCATGTGCCTCCAGCGTGACAGGTGACTAATTGGAGTGTCTTGAAGATTAGGTTGAGGGACATTAATAGGGGCTTCGCCAATCAAAAAATGGCCAGGTGTTAAGGGTCTTATGTCATCTTTGTCTTCACCATCTATTGGGCTTAGCGGCCTGGAGTTTAAGCACGCCTCGATTTGGCAAAGTAAGGTGCTCATTTCTTCGAATGTCAGGTGATTGGTCAGAATTCTTTTCATGTGGTATTTCATGGATTTCACGCCCGCCTCCCACAAACCACCGACATGAGGGCTGTAGGCAGGTATGAAGTGCCACTGAGTACCATCCAGTGCAAGAGACTCTGCCACTGGACCTTCGAGTTCAAATTTTGCCTCCTTCCAAGCAGCTGCCAGTTCCTTATTGGCTCCTACAAAATTTCTGCCTTGGTCACTCCATATCTGTGAGCATCTTCCCCGTCTGGCAACGAACCTCTTGAAAGCACCAATGAAAGATTCGGTCGTGAGATCGCCGACCATTTCTAGGTGAATGGCTTTGGTGGACATGCAAACTAACACGGCAACATATGCCTTGTTCGTCCTGACTCCTCTGCCTTTAGACGCTAAGACTTGATATGGTCCCGCAAAATCCACCCCGCTGTTCAAAAATGGTTTGGCTGGAGTGACTGACTTTTGGTAAGTCACCCATAAGTTGATTCTTTGTTGCAGCACTATGTTTGGAGCATATTAAACATTTGCGGATTCTGAACTTGATTAAAGTCTTCGCCTTGATTAACCAAAATCTTGTTCTTAGGTAGGCCATCATTATTTGAATTCCTCCATGTAAAGACTTGAGATGAGCATCTTTCACGATAAGTTTGGATAAAATTGCTGTGATTGTCTAATATTATTGGGTTTTTTGAGTCTTCAGATATATCTGCATGTCGCAATCTACCGCCCACCCTAAGAATATTCTCTTTGTCCAAGTAAGGTCTCAGGAATTTTAACTTGCTGTCCTTTTTTACTTCCTTCCCTTTGCTTAAATTCATAATTTCATCATAGAATTTTTCCCTTTGTGTTATTCTAATGCATGCTTTGAGTGCTTCATCTATTTCTGGAGTTGTTACGACTGCATCATAATGGTGGTCAGAGTCCAGGCTTTTTGTCTCATACCTTCAAAACCGCCAAGTTGATCATAATGGCAAAAATCTCCCGGTTCCGGATCGCCGTTTTCTCCGACTTTGGGAAGAGTTAACCTAGAACTCAATAATACTGCACATCTATTGAACCAAGTATGGGAATCAGAATAGAGATTCTCTCTACCGTGTAACTGATCTAACTCGTTAAAGATCCATTTGTTTAACTCATGTCTCTGCAACTGGTTCCATTTTGAAAGATCAAGATTGATGTTGTAATTACCCTCTTTTGAGATAGTTGAAGCAATTTTATCCATTCTTTTTGTGACCTCAAGTTCAGTATTTGTCATAGTTTGTTCTCTTATGAATGGTAGTATATTGTCACTCAATGATTTTTCTAAAGCTACCTGTAAGAGACGCATCTCGTAAGTCTGTTTACAGAATACCCTGAATATTGAGTTCCCTCTCTTTCCTGCACAACTGCACTATATCATCCCGCATATGGTTATAATACAGTTTTTCTTGTTCACCAATCTTCCTTGCTAATTCTCCCTCCTCACCTTTTAAGTATCTTGATAAAACCCTCGGCTCATAGGTGCCTGATCCTCTTGGTTTCTTCTGGTCATATAGTATCCTGAATGCACAGGGGTCATAGGGTATGAACCACTCTGTCCGAGGGGGCGCACAGGCTGTATCCTTAAGCAACTCTTTTTCGTCAATTTCTAATGCTAATTCATGGTTCTTTTTTAGCTGAATACTACCCCAGTCACTTAATGGAATCATTGGTTTTTCCCTGGTTGTTGGAAGTCTAGAATCTTCTAGACAGAGACGGAGTTGTGGGCTTATCTTGCCTGATACTTTGTGGTTCGGGTAATGTCCTCTTTTTTTGTAAAACGAGAACATATATGTCTGTCTGAATTTCCAGAGAGTCCGTATTGCGAGATTCTCGTCAACGTCAGTATACTTTTTTGAATTCTCTCTGAGTTTCGCGATTCCATCTATAGGATTTAAAATTGGATGACCGTAGTTCTTACACAAATTAGCAAAAAATAGAGAGAGGTGGGCAGCTTGGTCTCTATTTTTTGATATCGGTTGTGTTGTCAGGAAACTGACCCACCTGTCTGCATCGTAGCGGTCCATAATTTCGTATGATTCCTTTAAGAGGGTATCTCTCAATGTAGTGAAGCCCATGTCTTCAACTTCATCCGAAACTATGTACCCGATCGCAAATGCATCCCAATTCTTCATAATTTCGAAGAACCGAGTCCCATATTTCTCTCTTAGATACAGAATAAAAGAGTGGAGGTTCTGATAGAAATTGAAAAGACCTGGTATATTATCCTCGTACTCCTTGATGTCTATATACATCTGAATATAGAATCTTGCTTGTATATTGTCCATGACACACATAGAGTCATAGTTGTAGGGAATAAGTATTTCTTACCGTGATATCTTACTACAGTTAACTTCTTTTCAATAAGAATATCATCAGATATTTTGTAAAAATCTCCGAGATGTTCTTTCTCTGTAAGATTGGTTTTGATCCATTCCAGTTTCTTTTTATTCTGGAAAGCTATTTGATGTTGGGATCGGGATATGATTTGCTTAAGACGATCTATTTTTTCTGATATCTGCATGTCTACTCCGTAATAAGCCTTGTGGTGGGTGGACAGTTAAGTTCCAGACAGCAGCTTCTAGCAGGTATGTTAAGTCAGTGTCATCTATCCTGGGGACATCTTTGGCCTTTGTAAATATCAGAACGTGTTCAAGAACCTTCCATGGACATACACCTATTTCTTTGTAAAGCCGGGTATTCATTAGGCAACATTTGTTAATAAACTGTTTATGACGGGTTTATTAACAAGTTTACCGTAAACACTGTTTCTGAAACTTGGCAGTCCACACTTCTCAGTTGTTGCCAGGATGTCGCCCGAGGAGGTAGTGATGCTCTGTGCTGCTTATATAATATTACATAAGAGTGCTACTAGAAAAAAAAAGAAGAAAAGGTGGTGGATTCGAAATTATCTTTTAAATAGAAGTTATGTATTTCATGACCTTCGTGGATTTGATGGGTCTTTTCAAAATTTCACGAGAATGTCAACATCAGATTTTGAAATTTTACTGAGATTGATTGGACCAGCCATAACAAAACAGGAAACGAAATTTCGGCATCCTATTGAGCCCCAGAGAAGACTAGCTATAACTTTAAGGTTTCTTGCAACAGGTGACTCATATGGCTCACTGTCATATACTTTTAAAGTATCAAAACAATTAATCAGCAAGATTATACGAGAAGTTTGTCAGGAATTGACAAAAGTTTTAAAGGACTATGTAAAGGTGAGTAAAATAAAATAAATTCAAATCACTCAAGTAGGTATTTATCAAATATTTAAATCAAATCACATCAATTTATTTATTGTGTGTCATCTTCCAACTGGGAAACTATTTCGTCAAGATTACTAAAGCGCAACTCGTCACCAGTAGCAGTATGGACTTGGGATTCTGGTGTCTGCGTTGGTGTAGATGCATCAGCATATGTCGACGTTGATGATGTGGTGCGGTATCCGTCGCCATAGCCGAGCCATCCATCTCCATAGCCTTGATATCCACCAAAATAATTACTATCGAAATTGCCCATTCTCGCTTGTAGCAATATATTATTTATGTAATACTTGGCCTGTAACAGTGCTCTTTGGTTTTTCACATTTTTCAATTCAGATGCCACATACTGGCCATAAATTTCAAATTCGTCTTTAGGTTCCTCCATCTTCTTTTTGGCACTTTTCATAATTTCATACATTTCATTGAGATTCTCGTCACACTTCCTCTTTTTGGAGTTGTTTGACTGTGGAAGTGGCGGTGGCGGTGGCGGCGGTGGCAGTGGCAGTTGTGATGTTGGCGGTGGCGGCGGCACAGTTGGCGGTGTATTTGACGGCTGCGTTGAGGCACTGCCATCCTGTAAATCATTGTTTTAAATTGGTTACAGGTTCCAAGTACTGAACAAGAATGGAAAAACAAGGCTCGCCAGTTCGAATTATTATGGAATTTCCCTCATTGTATCGGCTCCATTGATGGAAAACATATTGTTATTGAAGCACCATTTAACTCTGGCAGTGATTTTTTCAACTATAAAGAACAATTCAGCATTGTACTACTGGCAATAGTTGATGCAGATTACAACTTTATATATGCGAATTGTGGTGCTAAAGGCAGATCTTCCGACAGTGGAGTATTTCAAGAAACTCCATTTTACGATGCAATTACTCAAAACAATTTGAATATTCCACAGCCACAACCAATTTTACCAAATGGTCCGAATCTACCTTATGTAATAGTAGGGGACAGCGCATTTGCCTTATCCGAAAATATTATGAAGCCTTATCCTGGTATTCACAATCGTGGAACTATAAAGCGCATTTACAACTACCGTCTTTCCAGATCAAGAAGGATAGTAGAAAATGTGTTTGGCATATTATGTGCTGTCTTTCGCGTTTTCAGAAAAGCCATACCTCTTAAGCCTGCTACTTGTGAAATTGTAACAATGACATGTGTATATTTGCATAACTTTTTGAGGCGCAATAAACAGTCTCGGGCTATATATACTCCACCAGGAACATTCGATTATGAAGACTCAGAATATAACATTATAGAAGGTTTTTGGCGAAGAGAAATCGGCCCTCACAACAGCATGTTGGATTTACAACCTATTGCAAGACATCCCCCACTAGCTGCTACGGTTGTAAGAGATCAATTTGCTGAATATTTCATTAGTCCAGAAGGTAGTGTGCCGTGGCAAAATTCTCATGCATAATACTTAAAATAGTAGGTACCTATGTACCTACCTGTTTTTTTCCAAATAAAGTTCTGATTATAATTTAGAGTTTTGTGTTTGATTTAAAATTTACTAACCAGTTACCTTGAAAAGATGAAAAAATTACATTAATATTATCAACTTAGCAAATAATATAAAAATGTAGGTACTCACCGTTCCCATTGTATCCGATGTTCCAGATGTCGTTGCACCACGTAATAAAAATTGTAGCGGATCATACCACTGCCATCTGCTTTTAATCACTTCCTCGGCACCGCTTCCAGTTCTTTTAGATGACTTAAGTTTTTTCTTTTCACGAGAAAATTGTGAGCGTAGAATATGCATCTTTGTTTCCACTTCCTTTTGCGACATATTCAATTCTGCAGCAATGTCGGCCCAAGCATCCATTTTTTTTAAATTTATCTTTATAATCTTTATTTGAAGCATCCCAAAGTATATTACGCTGTTGGTAAAGCTCTATGAGCATCGAAACCTGGTTGTTGGACCACACTACTTCCATGTTTATAAACTCGCGCAACACACGTCCACACCTATTGACTTTTGCTTATAAACTAGACGTTTCGTCTTGCTCTCCACTCGAAGTGGGGAGCATGGCAACATGTTTAATAAACAATGTTGCATCACCTTTGTATATAAACTGTTTACAGAGATGATGAAACATTGTGAAACACTGTTTATAAACTGTTTATAAACAGTGTTTATAAACAAATGTTGCCTAATGAATACCCGGCTTAACTCTTGAGGGCAGGATGGTGGGTTCTGAAGTATTGTTTTAGTCTCTTATGTCTTTCGCAGATGAATTCTTCGTTTTCAAGTACAAAGTTGACTTCATCATCAGTGATTGGAGAGTTAAGATGACCTTCAAAATGGCATGAACATGGAGAAGAATGAAGTTCCGTATTTTGCAAATGAGGACTACTTTATTATTGAAGATTTATACTTATGTCTGCAGGGTGATTTGAAAGATCTATTACCGGTTAACCATAACCCGAGATTAAGTGACATTGCATACAATACCGGCACAACTTATGAAGGAAATCTGAAGCTGCCTCAAATACAGTTGCCCGCCTTTTCGGGAGTTTATGAAGATTGGACTACATTCAAAGATCTCTTCACATCGTTAGTTCACAACAATTCCACGTTGACCAAAGTTCAAAAGCTCCACTACTGAAGAGTACAATTACCGGGGAAGCAGAATCATTATTAAAGCACTTACAAATAACAGAAAGTAATTACAAATAACAGGAGTTGTTACCATAATGGTGGTCAGAGTCCAGGCATTTTGTCTCATACCTTCAAAACCGCCAAGTTGATCATAATGGCTATAATCATGTAATCTATAGCTATAATCATAATTGTTTGGTCAACAATAAGTTTCAGAATGTCACTTGTCAGAAAAAGAACAAAGTAATCAACAGGGTTTGCATTTGCTAAGATGCTAGAATAAATATCTTTAAATCCTGAAAAATGCACACTGTACTCTATTGGTTCTGGATCAGCATTGGTTGGCATTTCCCATTCTATGTTTGCTACTTTCTTTTTTACCCATTCTGTCTCTGATATGTTTGATGAAGTGGCTCCAAAAGTACTAGGAATATCATCTAATGATATTGTTGCCGTTCTTGGAGTACTTCGTCTCTGTATATTTGGCAAAGGAGGCAAATGATCTTCTGAAAATGTCGACGTTCTCCTTGATGTAGCTGGTGGATTCCAAGCTTCACCTTCGGTGTCTGATTCACTGGTATCTTCATCATCTTCGTTACTAGGACAGAAATCGGGATCGTCTATTGAATCGTCACTACTGTTATCCATTATTTTAAGTCTCTATCTTTAGTTTTCATTTCACTATATTTTTACACTAATAGCTGGAACAAATGAAACGAAATAGGAACAATATCACAAAAAAATATTCCAAAAGTTTCTTCTCATTTTCTCCTTTCTTCTTAGTAATGCATATCTGAAACAATAAAAAAAGTATTAATGATGTGTATCTTTTTTGCACACAATGGCTTAGGAAAAAGTTTTGGGTTCAAACTATTTTCCTAAGCCAGTGTATTGAAAAACACGTGGGATAAAAACGGTTTTCTATAATTTCTACATAATTTCAGAGAATAAAAACAAAAAAGAAAAAAGATATATTGGTGGTATTGGCATATGGGGCTTGGCGCTGAGCGTGTAAAATTACAACTAATACATCAAAAAGTATAAAGTTAGTAGGTACCTAATCTATAGTAGAAAAATTATTGAGGTCGATTTAAATAACTATGTACATCATTCCTTACATCTCTAATTAAAATGACGAGCGCTTCCATTGCGGCTCCAAGACGCTCTTCAGCAGCAATACGTCGAGATTCCATTTCGTAGGCCCAACGTTGCGTCCTCTCATCTCTATGAACTGTAATTTATAAAATTTTATATTGATTTCAGTTTTTAATAAAATCATGAACTACTTTATAATACGATGCACTAACTTTGTCTGTGTGACCTCGTTCTTCCGGCTGGTGCAGTGGAGCGCTGAGCATACCCTAAAAATAAAAATTAGGTTTTATCATTTGGTTTTTCTACAATACTTTTTTTTTGTTTACATTCGCTATGGGCGGTGTTTGATGCCACTGATCTATGATTGTCTTACTATCATCTCTCGACGTAATCGGGGGCTGCTGCTCGGCGGGCTGTACCTAAGTGGAGAGAGGCAAAGCAGGCTGTATTTGTGTGGAGGGTTGTCGATGCAGGTTGTGGTTGTGTGGAGGGTGGGAATGCAGGCTGTGTTGAAGCAGAAGGTGGGAGATCAACAAAGGTGTGTGAATCAGGTAACTCTTCATCAAGTCATTCCTCAACCATGGGCTGGGGCTCTAAAGATATAGGATCAGGAGCTAAGGACTGAGAGATAAGTGTTGATATACTGGGATAGGATACTGGATCATAGGATACAGGATCGGGTGCTGCAATTCCAGAATCAACAGAGGCCTCAATCTCATCTGCTGATGGTGTCTGTAAAATATAAAAAATCATTTTACTAAAAATAAAGCTTAAATATAGGCTATACATGAAAGATTTTAGTATGTGTAATCAATAATCATATGTATACCCATAAAGCATTTAATAATTAATAATTATGAAACTAACATCAATAGACAAGCGTACTCCAGGCAATCCCTCCACCGCTACTGGGCCTAATATTGCCAACACTCTCTTCTCTAACTCATTCAGAGGAACAAGCTTGTTAGGCCCTCCACCGGTTGCTGATGCATTCCTCCTCGAGTCTGCAGCTTTGCCCTTTGTCTTGGCCTTAAACTATCCAGTACTTGATAGAAAAAATAAAAAAAACATTTTGTAACTATTTTAGAAAAATATACCTTCATGACATATTAAATACTGAACCAAGCTACTTCTAAGAACATAAACAACACAACAATCTTAAAATTATTTTTTGAGTAATTTTTTATCAGAGATACTTGAGCCTTTTGTGAGTCTTGAGTGGTGAGACTTCATATGTGGGGCAAAAGGGACCACGGATAATGTGACAAAAAATGCAAAAGAATGCAGCATTAAAATACCTGTTTTTAGTAATGATGAAGATTAGTGTTGGGCAATGATAATAATCCGGTTAATATCATTTGGCTAATAATCGATTAAAAGTCAGTTAGTAGCCATTAATAGCAATTATGGATGATAACCCTGCTGTTAATGTTATTTTAGTGATTGAAAATTTCCCTTCATGGTTTTCAGGCTTAGGACTGTCAGATTAGATTCATTTTCATCATCTTTCTTTGTAGTAAATAAATATGCAATTTAAAAACTAATCTGGCCCATTTAAAAATTTTCAATCAGCTATTTACATTGATTTTTGATAATTAGTTTTTTATGTACTTAGTTTTTTTTAATTCTTAATCAGTCATTTATTTGGGATATTTTTTTGAGATTTTTTTATTTTTTTCGTTTTTAGTTGTTTTTTTTTTATATTTGTTGCTCAAAAATAATTTTCAGCCTAATTACTGCTAGAAACACTGGATTCTTCAAAATCTCCTAAGTTTGGTACATCGATTGGATCGGACGCTAATGGATCAATTTCTGGTGTATTAGGAAGAACAGGTTCACTACAGTCACAGGATATTTCACCGATTTCTGATGTTGGAGAGCAAGGTTCCGAATCCATGTGGAAATCACTTTCCGTATCTATACTTGACAGTCTGTTTTCCAAATTCCAGTTGTGTGATATATAAGTTATTTTTCCTGCTCGTTCAGTAGTTAGTTTATTTCTTTTTTTTGTATGTACATCAGCTTGAGTACTAAAGGTCCTTTCCGTAGCTGCTGACGTGTAAGGAGCTGATAAAATAGCAACTGCAATTTTATGAAGCTTAGTAGAACTGCAAATACCCTTCCACCAGCTAAGGGCGTCTGTTTCTTCGACTTGAGACCAAATAAAGCGATTCTTCCAAAAGTTATCCTTTGCTTTGTAATCGGCTAATTCTTTCATGACGTTTATTTTTAAATGTTGGCCCAGTTCATAAATATATTGCATTGCTTTTATATCTTCTTCTGGATCTAATTCTATTCCATGTGAAGCAGGGTTGAGCAAATAAGCAGCCAAATGTATTGGTTCAATAGCCATTGCAGTCCGATTATCAATAAATTTCATAATACTTTTTTTATTATCATTGTCAAGAACTGTGATGTCTGATAAAATAAAGTTGATTTGGGACCTTAAATTCTTGAATATGAGAAATACTTTGTCAATTTTAGTTTTATCACCTTCTAATTTTTTTATAGAATCAGCAATCGGTTCTAAGATACATGAAATCTGCTTCAAAAGGTCCCAAAATGATTCTTCTAGCAAGTTGCTTTTAACATCTGATGGAAGTTCTACGGCTTTCTCGTCTATAGCTAGTGTTTTCAATGCTATCTTTGTGTTTTGTAAGCTTTTCAACAAGGTCAAATGACTACTCCATCTGGTTTTTACTGCTAGTTTAAGTGTTTCTCCCGAACCTTTTCTTTTCACTATGTCCTGAAGCAACGAATTAAGAACTTTGTGGTTTTTGATAGAGTTCACAACTTTAGTTGCAGTGTTTATAACTTTTTCTATAATATTAATTTTAATAAAATCATGGCAAAGCAAATTTAGAATGTGAGCAGAGCACCCCAGCTTTGTGATGTGTGGATATTGCAATTTAACTAGCTGAAAAGCTTTTTGCATATTCTTCGCATTGTCTCCGATTAGAACAATGAATTTTTTCTCATCAAATTGTTTCATGATTCGAATAATTTGTTCAGAAATATATTCTGCTGTATGACGTGATTGTTCAGTGGGTAAAGATTCCACAAAAGCAGGTTCCGGTGTTGATAATATAAAATTTATAATACCTTCGTGACGGATATTACTCCATCCATCGCATTGTAAGTGCAAGTATTGGCTAAGGGTTACCTTCTCTGTTATTGACTGCTTCATTTCAGTGTAACAGTTTTCAAGAAGTGTGGTTGAAAGTGTTTTTCTTGATGGTATTTTATACGATGGGTTTAAATCATCAAAAAAACTCTGCCATAGAGTATGATGATGTAAAGATAAAGAACAGCGAGTCACGAATATTGCCTTTGCAAATTTCATGTTTAATCTTGATTTCTTTTCAATCGTCATATCCATGTCACAAGAAACATTAGAATTGGTGATTTGTGCTGTTGATGTCTGCTGATTTTCACTTAAAACTCTTGTTTGACTTAAATTTTGTCCTTGTCCTCGGTCTGATGTCTGGGTAAAATTTGTGGTTGAAGTACCTTCTGATATATTACTTCTTATGTCAACTGGACATCTAAAACACTTAGTTAAATGTTGAGACATTCTTTTTAAGTTAGCTTGTTTATAAACCATATCACAGTGTTTACATTTCACAGATTTATCCGCCAAACGTTCATAATTATTCCAAACGAGATTGTTCTTCGGTCTAACCATTTTATGATTATACACACAAACCAACAACACACGAAAAAGGAACGCACGAAAAAGGACTTCTTCACCGAAACATGTCAGTCGACGTACTGACTCCGGATTCGGTTGGCGTCGCTATAGTGCAGTTCATGCATCTCTTTCTGGCACGAATAAATATTAGGGCCAGAAAGAGATAGCACGAGAAACGGGGGTGCGGGGATGCATGTTACCTACTAACCGCTCGGGTATTTTCCATTGTTTATAATTTACCTACGTTGTATTCACAGAAAAGAGCTAATAAGTAACTTATTTATTATACGGTACCATACATTTTTACGTATCGGTTATTGTAGGTATACACATACTTAAATCACCAAGCGATGTGTCAATAGTAATTATGGTTTTTATGGTATTGGATCTCTATATTAACAAAACTAAATTTCCCAAAAAATGTGTTTTTATTTTATTACTAACACTTTTTCACATACAAAAAGTGAAAATAAATAAAAAGAATTACAATTCATTGAATCACACTGCGTACACGCACCCAATTTATGTTCACACCCACAGATTTTACACTAAACAAAAAAAAAGCATTTATTTTTTTAACAATACATTAATAGCAGGGTTATCATCCATTGCAAGGCTATTAATGGACACTTATGGATTATAATCGATAATAACTCAAAGCATCCGGCTATTTACCCAACACTAATGAAGATAATGGAAAGTGTGTTTATGTTTAGGTAGTGTGTTCAGAGGATATATTAAAATGTAAACTTACTCTTCGCCATTGGTTTGGTGTTTTAGTAGTTCCCTCTGCCACTGAGTTTAGTTGGACTGCTATAGTTTCCCATACTTCTCGGGTTACTCTAACAGCCTGTGGCCCTCCCGGAAAGCGGCCCAATGCAATATCGGGATTGGACTCCGCAAACTCCATTTGCCTCATGGAAACTCTTCGTCGTGCAGGCATCTTAAATTAAATATTCTACATCAATAAAGTATAAGGTAGAGGTACCTAGGTATCTGAAATTGGTCATTTGGCTATAACTACCATAGGTACATAATTTTTTTAATAAATTGAAGTTTAAATACTTAGAAATTGGTTTCTTATCGAAACAAACTCATACAAAATTTCAAATAATTAATAAACTTACTCGATCTATCGGGAGCCTACCTATGTATTTAGTGGTTTCACTTACTTTTAATTTAAGGATATAATTTCACAAAACACTAGTAAACACAGTATATCATTAATTAAGCACAACTCGCAAGTTTAAGCAATTACGAAAGAATGAACCTAGTTTGTTTTTGTTTGAGTTAGCACCGTAAAAATATGTCAAGAGTATTTTATAAACCGCTTAAAATAAAATGTTGTCTAAAATATAGTATCGTAATGCTCAAAAGGCGTTCTTAAACTAAGCAGCATAATAGTCGATAAAAAATAGAGGCGTCAAGTGCTGTTACGAAGAGCACCGTTCCCCGTCTGTAAGTCACCGTAACATTCGGTGTACAACTGAAGCCAGTTAGTCACTGGCGATGAAAAAGATAGCTAATAGCCCTGCTGTTTGTCTATATCAGAATCTGTTAGATTGCATATTTTTAAGGCATCTTCGGCGATTAAATTTACAGTATGTGCAAAGCATCCGAAATGCTTCCAGCCTTGATACTCTTTCATGGCTTTAACAATGTTTGCGCCATTATCACTTACAGAAAAGTTCACTTTTCCTGTAAGACCCCATGAGTCAATTATAGTGCCTAATTCGGATGATATATTTGCCGCCGTATGATGACCCAAAAATTGACAACATCCCAACAAAACAGTTTGCACCTCAAAATCTTCTCTGATGTAGTGTCCAGTCAGTGCAACATATGATTCACTTGTTCTGGACGTCCACAAGTGCTGACTTGTGGACGTCCAGAACAAGTGAATAGTATGCAGATACGTTTTGCTTCACTTGTTACTTTTGCCTTTACTTTCTGTTCTGTTTTATTATAACACTCTTGCAGTAAGGAACCCGAAAGAGTTTTTCTAGTTGGCAAACTGTAGCCAGGTATCCACCTTGAATATTTTTTAAATGATCTTTCTTCAACATTTGAGAATGGGTGAAATCCGTCTATGCATAGATCTAGTAAATCGGAATCGATTTGTCGCTTTTGTTCTACGCTAATTTTTTTCGGAATATAAGTTTCTATAACTCTCTGTCGTTTGGGTTGCGATGGTCCTGGTACTACTGATACTAAAGCAGGTTCAGTTGTTAATAGCTGCACCGGTGCACTAGCTGCGGAAGAACTAGCCGAATATACGGAGCTTTGTAATAATGACGCAGGCTGATTTTCCTCTTGATATATAGATAGATACACAGATCAATGTTTTCTCTTCAGATGGCTCCTTAGATTTGATATCGTAGATTTGTATCTTATTTTGTCTTTACATACATTTCAAACTGCTTTATCACTGTTTTCATCTTTTTCGAAGTGGTTCCACACTAAACTGGCATTTCTACGCGACGACATTTTTTACGATTTCACAAATTCACAACACTACAGTCAATATATTAAGTCTCAATAACTCAATATTCACTATTTTTTACACTACTATTATACACTTTTTTATATACAATTAAATAAGTACAGTACAAAAATTGAAATTTACAAAATCACTAAAACACGTATAGTTGTCGTTAATAGAATTTTCAACTTTAATAAATCGCACTTGACACCTGCAATGACCTATGGCCTTGGCCGCACTGATTTTGTTTGTTTACTTGTGAAGTTGTGACGAGTGTGTCTAACTACTTTTTAAATAGGTCGAAGGAACTGTCGAAAAAAAAACAGTCGTAATCCACAGACCTTAAGTGCTATTTTTGCGAGAATGAATGTTTACAATTATTTCATTTAGCTATTGTAGTGAAAGTGCGAGCGGGAAAGGTATAGGAGCGAAAGGATCGGAAACGAAACTCAGCGCATAAATAACTGCAAGCCTATGATATTATTTCATTACGAGTTGCGAAAACGTTGACAAAATTTATTATATGAATCTTATAACAGGTTTTGTCATTGAAGAAAAACAGAATATTATTTCATTGCGAGTTGCGAAAACGTTGACAAAATTTATTAGGTTGAATTTTTTAACAGGTTTTGTCATTGAAGAAAAACAGTTAATTCGTTGACGTACTCGCACAATCTCTGGCCAATTACCCACTCGGGGTCACCAATTGGCGCCTGGCCACGTGCCCCACGCCCCCTTCCTCGGCCACGCTGCGCAGCAACACCACGCCGCGCTACACCGCCACGCCGCACTGCACGGCCGCGCTGCGCTGTGCCACGTCGCCGTGGATGACGGTGCTGAAGCTGCTCTGCCGCCACGTCATCTTCCACGTCTTCCACCTGCTGGAACAGCTCATGTTCATCAGCAAGGTGGAAGACGTGGTCCTCCTCCATCGCGTCGTTAATGTCGTCGTCGAAGGGGGCCGTGACGACGAAGTTGAACCTAAGATAAAAAAGGGAAATCAATATTTTGCTAATTGTTAGTAAAATATATAATACATAATAATAAACATCACCTTATTTCAATGGGGAGTAAAAATTTCTTCACAACAAAGTTTAGTTACAGACGACGCACGTACGGGCAAATCTACGAATTAGGCGGTCAAAATTATTTTCTTATTCTAAATGGTTTATTATTATTTTATTTCAATTATATAAGCTCTTGGTGAACATATATTCAAGTAAAAGACAATTGTAAATGACAAAATAAAGGTTTATTATAAAAAAAAAACGATTAGGAGTCCCACGTCTCTTCATCAGAGTTGAATCCTTGCATTTCACTGTCAGACTCTTCTGCGGCAGTTTCCTCATCTTCAGCCCTGTGGGCCTCAGCAGATATAAGCATTTGTATTGCTTCTTCACTATGTGGTGTTGACCTCTTTTTAGGTTTTGGTCTTATGCTAGATATCAAGGGATCTGAGCTGAGCAATAATCTGTTCATTACATCTAAAATGCATTGCTCTCGAGAAAATTTTCTTGCGAAATCCTGCCGGTAAAGTCGAATATGCTTGTTACGCGCCTCTGCAGCTTCTTCCGATAATAAACCTATAGGCAAAAGTGCATTTTTCATGACAGTTGCGCCATGAATTAGTATTTTATGCATTGTGGGAGTCATGGGATGCCAGGGATATAAATCAACGTACATCTTCGCGGTCTCGTACCCATATTGAGCAAACTTTTGTAAATCGACTTTATGAGAGCTGGATATGACTTCCAAAATCACTTTCAGGCGTTTTATTAGATTTAAATCCACACCGGTGATTTCAGCAGCAATTTCTGGATTGGCGAAAAATCTTCTACTAGTATTGCCATCGTTGGTATTGCCAAAACCAGCTTTCGGCACATCTACTAATAGGCCCATTTGCTCTCTAAATTTTGTTTGTATTTCTGCCTTTTTCTGTTTGACAATGCCTTTGTCATTTTCCGACCTTAGCTGCCATTTTTGTACAGGAATCTTGTATGCCAAATGAAGCATGCTTTCGAAAAACCGAATCCTAGCATGCAACACAGATAGGCCAAACTGTATTGCGTCGATATCAACTTTCTTTCTTTTTCTTTTCTTTTTTTAAAAAAAACGTTGCCCCACACTAGGAATTTCTCCTGTATCGTGGGTGCGTTCACAAACATATAAACTCACATACACAAACGGCCAGACCCGGAGCAACTATTTGTAGGCCATACAAATATTTGTTCCGTGCGGGAATCGAACCCGTGACACGCAGCGCAGCAACTGTTTTCTTTATTTTGAGATTATTAAATTCTTTTGATGTACCACCACAGATGTAGCATCTCATGGTTGAAGTCGTCGAAGTTGCAGCGTTACACACTTTTGCATCGACCATAGTCAGAGTCATGACGTGCTTTGTACTTAATAACATTTCGCTTAGTACGAATTCGCTGGGTTGCAAAGAATTCATAGCCTCTTCGACATTTGCGATTTCAGTCTGAGTGATATCAACTGTTACTTTGGTAAATTGGATCCTTATTGGGCGACAAAATCGTGGCGAAGAAGGAGTTGGATTTTGCCAAAACACTTTTTTGTTTGACCCACATACCAACTGTAGCGGATCAAAGCAACTTTGGAAAATGTTGCTGTCACTCGCGTCTCTATCTTGCATTTTTTGTTTGAATTGTGATTGTTGCGATCCATCACAACCCCATTTTGAAATAAGAGTCAAAGATTGACGCTCTTCTGGACTTAATTGTTTTAGCACATCCTCTAAATATGTTGCCAAGCGATTTGCTGTATGGTTCAATAAATACTGCAGGTTAATTTCAGCACATGTTTCAGTTATCCGATACGCATCTTTTGCTGGATAGCAAGTATTTTTTGCTTGCTGTAACAATTTGTAGCTCGGATAAAACTTCTTGTTGCTGTTTCTTATTATTTCATATTGTCACCTTGAAAGATCAGCTTCCACAAACATTAAAAGAGCGGCCGTTGGATCTAGTTGTGATTGTTTTTCACACTGCTTGGTTATTTTGTATGCTTTTTGATATGCTTGAGCTGTCTGCGGAGAGTTGGTAATGTCTTTTAGAATATTGGATGCAATTCTCTCTCCAGAATGTTGAAGGGATGTCTGAGCAGCATGTATTAACAATTTTTTGTCAACAACACTGCGTACTTCCTGCGTTTTTCTGCGTTTACTCCTTTCACTTGATTCTACAAATGACTTTGTTGGTCGACCAGAAGAACGCCTTTTAGCTCTCGGTATTTCCAATGTTCCTTGTAACCACTTATCACTCTTTTGAAGGAAAAGTGTTGATTTTTATGAGCTTCTATCCACTTTTTCATGAATTGAGACTTCAAATAGGATAATTTATGCTTCACTTCCTTCTTTTGTTCTTCACAATACTCATCTTATGATAAAACATCGCTCGAGATAATTCAACTTTTCGTCAAAATTATGCAAGTCTTGTTCCTGCATTTTATCAAAAAGGTATTTACGCGTTACTCCCCGCATCCCTGAAGTACCCTCAGTATCTGGAACAAAATGAGAACACATTTAAAAATAAAAATAAAAAATTGCAAATCCGATGAATTTGTACTATGTAATTCATTGATGTTAAAAACTTCGATTTCACGGAAGATCACGGCCAATTTTATCGTTTTCAATTAGCTTAAATACTCATATTTATACTACAACAGCCAAAACCAATGGGACGAACCCTGAAGTACAACAAAAACCATTTTAAATATAAAAAATGAGAATTATAAACGATTTGTGCCTCTGTCGTCCCACTATCTTGTCCCACATTCCAAAGAATTCCTCGTTCGTCCCACTTGAGTTTTAAAGTCACCACTCGTCCCACATTCCTGGCAAATTCAAAGTACATTTGACAAAAAATATTGTACTATATCTTCCAATAAATTGAAATAATAGTTTTTTCTAATAACATAAAGATATTAAATACTTCCAGTTCTAGGTATGCATCCGCGATGCATGTTTTTAATTTTAATAATTAAAAGATCTATTGCAATTTAGGAAAATCTTTATTATTTAGTATCACAATCAAATCCAAATCACAGTACTATTAATTGCACCTATCAATATACACATTTGTATTTATCTTATAGAAGTACCACGTTAAGAGAAATATATATATGTATTACACATGTAATATTTATCTGAGATACTTCAACATAATTAGAACTACTTATTTAAAAAAACCTTTATTACGTGACTAATATCACAATCAAATCACAATCACAGTATTTGAATTAACCTCCTATTTATGAAAAAGTGGTATTTTAACGATCAAATTTCCAAAAAATCAACATTTGTATTTACCTATATGTACCTTATAGAAGTACCACGTTATGTTATTTACGTTAATGTGGTATTTCAACATAAATTGAAATATTTATATTTAAAAATCTTTATTACGTAACTAATATCACAATCAAATTACAATCACAGTATTTTAATCAACCTACTATTTATGAGAAAGTAGTATTTTAACAATTAAATCTCCAAAAAATCAACTTTTTTAAACTTATCATTAATATAGACACATTAATATCATTAATAAACAAAAGGGCTGATTTTTTCCAGGCAATGGCCCAGTGATATAGTGCCATTCAACATTGCCGTTACAGAATCAAATATATATTTGTCATGAGCTATATCATCAGCACGCCGAGGTTTACTTTGGCGAGCTAAAGAAAGAACAGCGTCGTTTTTGATCACATTCAAAAAGCTAATGATGTTCAGCTTTCCCGAATATGTTCTGTTTAATTTAGCGTTACTGCCTTCCACTGGGTTATTTGTTCTGTAGATATCCCCCCAAAAATCCCATTTGCCTCGATAATATTCGTTGTCAAGCCATGCCGATACAAAATAGTCATTGAATTTCTCAATATTGAGAGTTTTCGGACAATCCTCCATTATATATAGCCATCCATCGCATTTAAGTTCAGGTGGTAGCAAAGCTAACGCTGTGCATATGCTTTTTGAACATTCTCTTTTTATTTAACTTTAACGCCTTTGCTCTCTTCCAAAGTGCTTGACTAAAATGGAAGTAACAGCCTTTGCATATTACATCCGGAAAGATGTTACGGATTGCGTTCATGGCTGCTTTCTCATAATCAGTTCTGAATGAAATCGGATGCCATTCTGGAATTTGCGATTTGATAAGAGCAAACGCAGTCTCATCTGTGGACTCTTTTTTGTCCATTAATAAGATGTATATTAAGGGCACGACGTGAATTTTCTCACTTGTGCTGCCAAGGTCACCGTAAATCACATATAATTGTCTGAATGGTTTCACTACACACTTAAATGTACCATCTGCAAGGTAATGTTTCACGTGTTGATGAAGTCCTTTACTATTTACATCAGCGAAAGCTAATATCCTTGTTTTTCTGTACCCATAATCAAATAAAACAAAACTCATGTAACTTACTGGAATTTTTACTTCAAACGGCGTTTTAAATGTAGCTTTCTTTATTTGCTGGGCTTTGTTTCGAGCACTATACAAGCTGTTCTTAACATTCGATAATTCAGGTAATTTTTCTATCTTGTCAGTACCTTTGTCCAATAATTTTTTTATGCTTGAATTGAAGACAGAAGGAATCGATTTTCCTTCAGAAGATTTTGCTTCTTGCTTGCAGCGATGTATTTCTTCTTTGATGTCATTTCTTGCTATGCTGGGCGTACAAATGTCATGACGAAGAATTTTCGTCACATTATTATTTGAAGTCACCATTCCTCCATGACACCTTCTGTTCACACATCTCCAGACGATTGAGCTATTTTTGTTCTCTCGCTTTTTCGTATATTCGTAACCGGCATGTAAAATAATAGGCACACCTCTTTGTGATTCAATAAAGGTTATCTCTTGGGATGTAGAAGCCAGACTGCAGCCAGTCTGAAGATCAGCTCGGGATGATGAAGCCACTGGCTCCATGTTTCAGGATGAAGAAGCCACGGCTCTATATCTGATCACCTGCAAATACAACGTGAATTAGTTCTGTGCCTCCTGTAAAAAGGGGTACCAAGTCCAATATACCCTTTTCGTTTTTAAATGAATATAAGAGAGCAAAAAATTAGCTTTCATCTGTCTAAGAAAGGTATTCCGAACGAAACTATGTACAATAGTTTCGTTTCGTAGATACGAATCGTGAATAGCTATAATGATTAAAAATCATAGCTGAAAACCGACTTCAACGTGTTGAATATGGTTTTATCATACATGCTATTGTCAGAACTGAGCCAAATTGAAATGAGACTACACGGGAAGCACCAGCTTTCGAATCAAAAGAGTCATCAAAACTGATTCACCCAGAAAACACTTTGTAGTTGAGAACATCCTCATTTTATGAAGGAGGTTAACTAAATTAAAATGCGACCATATGGGAAGCACCAGCTTTTACATAAAAGAAGATTTATCAAAATTGGTTAACCTAAAAAATACAGTATAACCGAGAACATCCTCCTTTTTTGAAGTTTGTTAAAATGGGTAAACAAAATTAATGTGAATTAGGGCTCAAATCAAATTATTATTTGTTCAAATTTCTAGTTAATGTGAAAAAGGGTTACTCATTTAAAAAAAAAATACTAGACGATTTCGTGAAACAGGGCCATAGATAAAGAACTCCATGACAGGACCTAGGAAACAGGAAAAAAAAAATATTTCAAAATTTTATTTGCGTCTCCTAAAAAGTAGCGATGTACTCTTTTTCACAGGAGGCACAGAGTTAAGTATGCATATAATAAAAGACCATAATCCTTAGACAGCAACTAATATAAAAGTAAATAATTACCACAATAGTGATATAAGTCAAATCATTTATCATGACTTCACAAAATATGAAAAAATCGACATAATTATAATTATTACTTACCCTTTAAAACTTCACAAATATTGAACCTCACTCTATGAATACACCACGCTTAATGTAAACACCTCATATTTAAAATTAGCAGATGCACTTTGTAACCGCATTTGCTCCGATTGCGCTGATAACGCAAAGCCACGCCATTGGTCAATTGATTAATACAAAGAAAGCAGAGCGAGAGAGCAAGCTCTAATCCGGTCGCACAAAAATACCGAAGCTATAAACATTCAAAAACTTGTTCTAGGTTAATAATAATAGTAGTGGTCTAAGCAGTGGGGTGCACAGGGTTTGTACTTAGGGTCGGCTATGTGTACTTTATTAATGCCTTCAATCTAAACCTAAAGTTTGATCAGAAAAAAACTGTCATGGTGGCGTAACTTGTAATTTTATAATTTATATTATAGTGGAGTCTCGGATTGAATTAGTTCATCAAATTTTCCGCAACATGAGGTTATTTATCTTTCTGGTCAGTCAGGTTTTTAGGCTGACTGTACAATTAAATCAAATTTAACTCATATGAAAAAAATGTGGGACGAGCCAGGCATACGAATTGGGACGAGCGGGGAATAAAATATTGAAAATTAAGTTTTGGGACGAGCGAGGCATACAAATTGGGACAAGTGGGGAATTTTTTATGTGGGACGAGACTCTGTGGGACGACCGAGGCACAAATCTTATAAACAACAATCACGAGCATGTTTTTAAATCTACCAGTACGCCAAATTTTACTTTACCATTTGCCTAAAACGTATTAATATGTATGTACGCTTACCTGTTATACTTGAATCCATCATAATTTTCTTCACAACACACTCCAAAATAAAAATATTCATTTTTAAAATATCAGTTTTGCAATGTCGAAAAGCAATACGAACACGCAGAGCGACGATCAAGTTTAGACTGGCACATTCTGGCGCGCGCTCCTAGTGGGGAAGCGGGTGGGGTTACCCATTGTTCTACGGTTATTTAAGTACCATTCGCGGGGAGTCTTTTTTTTACCTGAGACAAATTTTAGGAATTGTATTTTTGGCCGCCTAATTCGTAGAATTGTCCGTACGTGCGACAGACAGACAGACGGACGGACGGATACGTGAGTTAGGGCTCCGTTTGGACCCTTTGGGTACAGAACCCTAAAAATAGTAAATACAATTACGTGCAAATAACGAAGGTTCATTATACAAGGCTAATGAATACAAGTTTTACTTACGGCACAAGGGGCGGCCAGCTTGAGCCAACAGCAGCTTATGGAGCCCGCGGCAGCGGCTACCTTGACCTATCAAACAAAAGGTTTTCATTTTATATACAGAAAACAAACAAAATTACTCACGCCATGGGCTACCATCTCCGTCCCACATTGACGAAATCCGGCAAGGCACCGCGCTGCAGGCTCGTTAAACTAAAAAATAAGGGCATAAGTAAAGTAACTACTATTGAAAATATTAGATTAGACCTCACATAAAAAAGCACCAACAAAACAAAACACACCAAAGCTGAAAAACAAATAACCCATGCAGCAAAAAACAAACCACAACAAACCAAAACCAAACACAAAACATTACCCTCCTTCTGGGTTCAGCCGGTTAAATACTTATCCATTGAGTCTACAAAAAAGAAAAATCCTTGATTAGTACTGACACAGTAGTAATTTCAGTCTTGCCAAGAAGTACCGTTACCCAGTTAATGGGTTGTGGAGTTCCGGTAGGCAGCCGCTCCACGTAAAATACTGGTATTCAGCTGAATCCGGTTTGACTCGGAGCCGACCCCAATGTAGTTGGGAAAAGGCTCGGCAGATGATGATGAGTAGTAATTTTAACATTCATAATATTAGGATGGGGGGGGGATCATTCAAATTATATAATAATTACCTCGATGGGTTCGGTCTCCTCCTCGGCCTGGAAGTGCCCCCTCCCCTCAACCTGGAGGCACTCAGGCTCTAGGTATTCCACTTCGAGGAATTCTGGTTCGTCGTCTTCCTCCTCCTCCTCCGTCTCGCTGGGTTACGGGCTCTGGGAATACACCTCCAACCCCTCGGAATCCTCATAATCCGCGTCATTGAGGATGTCGAGGAAGTTAGAAGGGGCATCCCTACGTCCGCTCCTGGAAGCCATCTATATCAATAAAAATAAATCGCCATGTGTTAGTATCTTTAGTTGTGTCAAATAAAAACAAAAAAGACATTGCAAAGCATTATTAGCTAGTAACATATAAAATATAAACTATATTTTACAATACAACCTGCGGCCTGAGATAATACTTTTCTGAAAGCGTTCACACTAAGAAGAGAGAATTACCTGGACGTGAGTCATTTGACAATAAAATTCTCTTCGCAGGTAATGTCATTGCCATACAGTTTGTACTAATTGTTAGCATGAACGCTAACAGAAAAGTATTTTGTCTCAGGCCCCTGTGCACGCAACAACAACACAACTGGTGAAATGTCACCTCTGCCTGCCCATCAAGGAATACAAGCGTGATATTACATGTTTACAATATGAGCAAAATTGTTTCATCAATTAGGTACATTAGTGCTACGCGAAATGCATTCGAAATGAGAACCTTCTTTTTTTTCAAGTCGGTCAAATTTTCGAATAAATCACGAAAACATCGACTTAATCGATAAAATCTATCGACTTATTACAGACATGATTAGACAGCATAGTGGGTGTCATTACTGTCAACGGTCAATGTACTTTTTGGCACTCATCATGCAAATAATTGAAATATAAATTATATACTATGAAGTACACCTCAAATGATGATGATAATGAATGATTATTAGTTTTAGAACTTCACAAATCCTACAGATACATTATTATATGTAGAACGAGTAAAAATTCTCGAAAGCAAGACGAGCTACGCGACCGGTTTTCCAACGATCAAAATTGTATATTTATGATGTTTTATGACGCTATTTCGTGCACATATTATCGACAAGGATCTAGTATGTACTTATAAATCTATCAGTATTAGTTCTATTAGTTTATCTATCTGTATTTATCTTCTCTTCTTTCTTGTTTGACTTAAAATTCTAAATTCAAATTAAATTTTTGTAATTATTTCAATCCATTTATGTTAAATTTATAGTGCAAGAATGGCAATTTTTTAAAATAATTTGTAATTGTATTTTTTATGGGTCCAAGACCTGAAATAAACGAATTTTATTTTTTTTTTTTATTTTTTTTTTTTTTTTTATAAATGAATATTCATCTACTTAGCGACGATTACAACCAAAAACAGTCAATATTCTCGAGAACAAAAGAGAAAAGTAACGGTTTTTTCACGGTACATATCTTTGCCAATTTGGATTTTTCAATACGGCACCCCGGTGTGCCGGTAGTGCTTGAGCGGTTAATACTAATAAGATTACAGCCAAATATTTTTTATATTAAAAAAATATATATATGTGTATTACCTGTTGGCTAAATCTGTTAATGCTTTCTGCAATTAGTCTGAATGACTCCGAAAAATTGCAGAATGCCCTGTAATTATTTAAGATCAGCCTCTGCTCGCATCTCCTCAATACCAAGGATTGCTGCTCTTGACTCATCTAATGCACTTCTGGCTGCTGAAATGATAAATAAAATGTGGTATATTAAAGAATGACTTTAAGATTTCAAAAATAAGTTTAGAATTCAACTTACATTGTCTTGTCATTTGTGTTGAGACCTGGCGTGACGCACGCTCTACACCTCGCTGCCGAGAAGGCTCTCGCACCCTTCGGACTCTTTCTGAAAGTAGCAATTTAAAATAAGCTTAACATGATAGTACTCTCTTTTATTAGCTTAAGCAATTTTGTTGAACAAACCTGCACTGTGCCTTGAAGAGTTTTGCAATGAGCCTGTCTCTCCCACTAGGCTGAGAACAGGGGACACAGGCAGGGTCTGCACATACACTGGTGAAGTTGCAGATAGCATATACTGGGGGTGGTCAGTCAAACTGTAATTAGGTAAACATAATGTTGCACAATATAATATTAATAAAACTTATACAGGGTGGGCCAGAATAAAGTTCACTTTTGAAACCCATATAAAAAAAAGACTGATAATACTTACAGAGTTTATTCAAAAAGTAACTTAATTTAACATTAATTTAATTTACTTCTTGAAAATAACATCGTCTAGGTGTTCCCCGTCTCGCCGCAAACACTCTTCTAAGCGGGACTTTAAATTTTCAAAAACACGCCGGCACGTTGCTGTCGATATGGCCGCCATTTCTGCTCGAGTGTTCGCTTTTAAAGCAGTAATTGTCCTCGGTTTATTGGAATAGACCTTATTCTTGAGAAATCCCCACAAAATGAAATCCGGTGGGGACAAGTCTGGGCTTCGTGGTTGCCACTCGATGTTACCTCTCTTTGAGATGACTTTACCGGGGAACAGCTCCTGTACGACCCCCATGCTGGCATTAGACGTGTGGCAGGTGGCCCCATCCTGCTGGAACCAGGCCAGGGAGTTGTACTCTTGCAGCCCATCAAGGCTTGGCCTTAAAAACTCTCGAGGCATTTCCACATAACGGTCTGTATTAACGGTTACTGCGTGACCTTGAGAATTTTCAAAGAAATAAGGCCCAATCAGCCCTTTGGCTGAAATGGCAGCCCAAACCGTCACTTTTTGGCAGTGGAGTGGCTTTTGATGCTTGCGCGAAGGCTGTTCAGCACTCCAGAAACGGCAATTCTGCTTGTTGACAAATCCGTTCAGGTGAAAGTGGGCTTCGTCCGAGAAAAGGATGTTCCCGAAGTTGGAAAATCGCTCTAACGTCAAGGTGGAAAATGACGCCCATTTTGTATGGTCATCATGGGAAAGTTCTTGCACCAACTGGATCTTATTAGGATGAAGCTTCAAATCTTGTCTCAAAATTCGTCTTAAGCTGCTTCGCGAAATCCCCAAAGTCGCTGAACGTCGTCGCGTAGAGAGTTCCGCATTTTCTTGGACAGATCGATTAACCTCCTGAATCGCTTGCTCCGTGCGTAAAGTACGGGGGCGACCTTGACGTCTCATTGGTAGCGTCGAACCAGTTTCTTGGAACCTCTTCAGCCATTGTTTAAGCAACTGAGTACTAGGACACTGCCGGATACTCCGTAAATTGAATTTAACTCTGAACATACGCCGCATAATAATGTAAGAATGACCATTTTCATAAAACGCTTGAACCGCGAAGGCGTGCTGCTCCCCCGTGAACTGACTCATGGCGACTAAAATTGCGAAAGACGCTTGATCCGATCACAGCCCGCGCACCCCGCTACTTTCCACGTATGACGATCTATTTGCCAAAGAAGAGTGAACTTTATTCTGGCCCACTCTGTATATATTGCTAATATTAAGCATTGTTTTCGCAAGGGACATAAATTACATTGCTGATGATGCTTCAGTGTCTTGTTATTGCGGTTCATCAACCACTTCTACTGTCACTGTTACGCCATATGTAATGCATAGTATTATTTAGTAGCACTGTTAGTAAAATTAAGCATGATCAGTGGTTTACAAAAGTGGATTAGGAAAGAGCTAAAGATATAACTTCGTGTGAGGCAAGTTGGTCCTGCGTAACATCAGCTAGTGGGCCAACATCCCTGCCTCAGAAATTGGCTGTCCTTTCTTCCAACGGTGACAAAGTAGGAGCATTACTGGGCCCACCACCAGTAGCTCGTTGGTTAGCACCTAAAAAAAATAAATAACTTTTTCACAAAAAAAAGAAACCGACTTCCAAAAAACACTACAAAGTTCAAATTAATTTCGGTAGTCGGTGTTTTTTGGTTGCTTCTTCGTTGAAATCGGTTTCTTTTTTTGGGAAAAAGTTTTTTATTTTTCACTTTTTAGTGGTACTCCACGCCTAACAACACCACTGGAAAGTCACAGGGACGCAAAAATACGCAATTTCGTATACTAGGATGATTTTTCCACATGTTTTTTCCAGCTATTTGGATTTAAAAGCCCAAACTACTGAACCGATTTTGATAAAATTTCAATGGGACCATTTGGAAAGAATACTGTAAGAGCCTCTTTGCGCAGCATCTGGCTGTACATACCTCCTTTGGACGTGGCTGGTAATAATTAGAATATTTGAATATGGTAGAACGGTTTTTGTTTAAGCATTCAGATGTTATTGGACTCTCCGGGCCACGGTGCTCGATTATACTGATTTTATCCCTAAATCGGGTTTTATTTTTATAATATTTGATAAGTAGACCATAGGACAGATTCCTGTGGTCTGCAAATGGTGGAGGCGCCGGGTATGTTTTATCTCGTCTATCTAAGACGGTAGTTACGCTCTATAAAATTAGTAAGAGCGTTTCTTCGCGAACCTGCTGGTCCGTGTGATACAAACATGGGTATCCTAAGAGTTGCATAGTCAAAGTGATTGACTGGCGCAAACAATCCCTCCATGTTAAAATTGTCATTAGCGGTGGCTGCCCAACCACCTGGTGTCTGCCCGGCTTGAGTACAGTAGCAGGGTCCAACTGCCGCCTGCGCTCCACGGGTAATTCTTCTTCTATGCATTGTCTCAATATTAGCTTGATTTGCCGTAGCTGATCCTTGAGCTGAATTACTATACACATTAACTGTTCTATCATACAGTGGTACTTTAAGAGGATTGGCTGGTCCTTCTGATTCTACAAAAACTAAGTTTGAGCTAACGACTTTTGGCTCAACTTTCTTAATATGGTTAAGACCATTTTCATTCTTCTCTCTTCTAAATTCCACCATTTTGAACTTGTCCTTAGTTCGGCTAGTATGATGTAAACACGAGTACAGGCAGTATGTGACACTTTATATCTGCCCTCAATGCTGTCATCATTAGGAAAGACAATACCCTGGAGTCTTTGCTGTGCTCCGGCGTTCTGATTGTCTATCAATCCATATCCCAGCAGGTTGTTAGTTGGCTGGAGATTGGGTGGGATTAATGCAACAGGAAGAGGATTATAATTTGGATTGTTCTGTTGACTTGCTATGACACGATTCGCGGTGACAAGTGGACAAACATAGGCTACAACGCCTCGTCGATGCCCGGCCACCAAACATAGCTTCCCCTTCCCCTTCCTTTAGCTTTCCCTTAGCTTGTCCTATTGATCAGTAAGACAGGATTTAAAGTGACTTTATAATCAGGGGGCCTAGACAAAATCCAAGCGTTTTCCGCACAAGCGTTTTCCGTTCACGCTAAGGACTTGACGTTAGCGTGTCGGAAATGGTAGACAAGTTACAATTGAAACGCGGAACGCTCATTCCGCAGCGTTACCCGAAACACTCTATAATTAGCCTATGGAATAGTGTGTAGTAAATGTCACAGTGACATTATTGCGTTTAGGTGTCGCTGTCAATGTCAAACGCAACATACGCGCGATAACAAAATTATTCAAATGTGTTGTGTGTTGAACTATTAGAAGTGATTGAAGAGTGTTTTATTACAAAGAAAGTAAGTAAACAGCTTTAAATAACAATTCAAGTAAACGTAAGAACTGTGATCTAGTTAGTATCTTTGAAAAAATTGAATATAAAAATTAAATGATAGTAGTAAAATAGTTTTATTGCGATGAGTATTCAATACATTATTTTTTAAATTTTAGATGGAATCTAGACTTCGTGCGAGTCCCCAGCAATTTAGTGCTAATAGAATTTATGGAAAGGCAGGTTTTTTCCGATATTTTTTCTTTTATTCCAAATTTCTATTGCCATTTTAACTAGTATTGAACGTACTTGAGATTAAGAAATGCGTAATGTAAACAATCTCACAACGGTTCACTTATATGATTGTGGCCCTTACATTTGTTATTCCAATAAAGATAAACTTGATTCCAAAGATGTGGTATAAGAATGCTAGTGGCAAACTTTGTTTACTGGCTCTTATTCTCACTGGACCCTAATCTTATGAATTCTATTTTTAGCCATGGTGATCTTTCAAGGCCTCAAACGGGACTTCAAGGGAAGGTACGGAGTGAACGTGTGTGGCAGGAGTTAGCAGAAATTTTAAATGCAGTGGGTGATGGTGTTAACAAAACAGCTGACAAATGGAAAAGGGTAATAAGCTTTTAATTATTAAAAGAAGTATGTATAGCTGTTGCATATGCAGACTATATATTTTAATGTATTTTACATTTTGTGCTACAGGTGTGGTCTGACTGGAAGACCAAAACTAAAAAGAAAGCCTCCCTTATAAATCGGGACATTCATGGCACTGGTGGTGGGCCCAGTAGGGGAAAACCATTGAGTCGACTTGAGGAAAGGGTGTTACGAGTAATTGGGGTCACCTCAATTACTGGTAATCAAGCCATACAAGAAGCAGGCTTTCAAGTAAGTAGTAGTTCACTTCCTTATTTTCTGATTTTATAAAATTTTCATGCATAGTTTTGATCAATAACAGGTGTTATTTTTTTGTACTTAGGAACAACCTCAAGTAAGACAGGAAGCTGTTACAGCAGAAAGGGTACCATCACCAGTGGATGAATTCTCGGAGATTGCTCCAGATGATACACAAATAACAGTGCCAGTGCCGGCAGATTTTACTGCTCCACCTGCTCATCCTGTCAGTCCTGTGCCAGGCCCTTCAACTAGCAGAACTGTGCAAAGAGGTAATTATTACAAAATTAGTTTTTCTTAAGTTTTTAGGATTCCTAGTACTAAATTATTGAGCTATTATAAAAAAATATTATTGATACTCATTTAGCAACACTAACTAATAACATAATTAAATAACTTCACTTGCAATGTTTTTTTTCAACTTCTTTCACCATTTTTTTCAGCATTTTAGATTTACTTTTATTTGTTCAATATACTTCAAAATACAGAGTAATAAAAATAGCTTTTGTGTGTTCACAGAAAGGTCGCCAGTATCCGCCGGCCCTTCCACTCCGCGTCGTCACCGATTCAGACAGCGAAGACTCCGCCAGACACCGTTCGACCGAGCCACCAGCGAGTTTGTGGCAATAGAGGAGAATCGGTTGCGTTTGGAAACGGAGAGGGAAACAAACCATCACAATTTAGAAGTAGAGAGATTAAGAATAGAAGCACAGAGAGTTCAGGTGGAAGCAGAGCGCGTCCGGGTGGAAGAAGCCCGCATGCGCATAGAGGCAGAGATTCGTGACTCTAACCATAGGCTAAGTTCTCAAATCACAGCTCTAATGGCACTGTTGGAGACTCGTGATTTGAGACCAAATTAGTATTTGTTGTTTTTTTTATTTTATTTTTCAATTTTTATTTAATTTTATCTTCAAAAATTAGCAATCAGTATAAATGTATAATTATATTTTTTTATTTGTTTTCGTTAAGACTAATATTAATGGATAGCGTAAGTGTAATTTAAATAATAAAACATATATTGTTAAGAAAATAAAACCCTTTTTAATTTTGATATGTTCCTTCAAAGTTAAAGTTAAATCATTTATTTCCTTTAGACCAAAAAAGGCACTTTGGAATGTCATTTACAAAACAAAAATTAATCTAGTTGCATTTTCCAAAATGTTGTTTCGTATGGAGAAGAATGGGCAAGAAACTCCATACTTACTCTTTTAAAATAATAGGGTTACAATAACTTTTTTACATGGTTAAATGTGAATTAGAATGAATATAATGTAAAAAACCATTTTTAACAAGAAAATAACTACTTATTTATACAAATTAGGAAATGGAAGCTATACCTATTACGAGTATGTACGCGAGCATAGTGTTCACAAGTTCACAAATAAACCACTTTCCTTAAACAATGAAAATAAAGTGTGAGCCAGCGCAATAACTTCTCTTCTTTTCTTCAACTTGCAAGTTAGGTTTTGTTACATTGCTATCACAAAATTAGTTTTGTGATAGCAATGTAAGAAAACCTAACTTGTTTATTTACAATTGACTATTGAAGTCTAGACAAAAGGTTATTCAGTGCTGCTCTGCCTTGGAGTAGCTCACTTTGACTACTAGCAGCACCAACACTATCAGATGCATTATCATGCTGAGCATCATCTTCTTCTACTTCCATAATAGATGGAGGAGGTAAATTAGCCTCTAAAGCCATGTTGTGTAACACACAACAGGCAAGTACAATTTTCCCAGCAACCATAGGATGGTAATGCAAGGTCCTGTGCCTTAATAAACACCTCCAACGTGACTTCAGCAATCCATAACAGCGCTCTATACAGTTCCTTGCTTGTACATGTCGCTGAGTATATGTTTCTTCAATAGAGCCAGGAACTGCATTTAGTATAGGAGGCATCAGCCACGGCCGCTGTGGATATCCAGAATCACCTAAAAAAATACATAAATTAATATCAGCACTATGTAATAATTATTTCCCACACAACATCAAATAATTTTTTTCATATTTTTTTTTGTGAATAAAATGTTTTTATTAACACAAACAAAAATAAGTGCCCTATAATTAAAAATTGAAAGGTTAATTGACATATTTTTTGTTTTTATTTAAAGGTGTAGAAATTGTTGTCATCGAGATTTTTAGCAGGGTACAGCGGTGTACTTAGATATAAATAACAAAGTTATTCTTTAAAAATATACTATATTATTTATTAACCTACCTAACAACCACACTTGTTCTCCATTTTGGTGCAACTCTCGCATAAATGTTTCCATTCTGCTAGATGCCCATATGAATGAGTCATGGGTCGCTCCTCCAAACTTTGAATTTACATTTATAATTTTTAAATTACTGTCACATACCTGTAAACAAAGAAAAGACATATAAATATATTTCTGTAAGTACTATTTAAAGCACTAATATTATTACAAGCCACAAACAAATGTAAACTTACCATTTGTACATTCAATGAATGATAACCTTTCCGATTAAAAAATAAATGTTCATCTTCTGATGGCTTGACAATTGCCACGTGGGTACAGTCTATGCATCCAACTATACCCGGGAGTCTAAACCGCCTCTGAAACCTATAGTTTTGGAAAACATCATATTTTAGTTAATAAAAGGACAAATTTTTTACTTAAATATTTTAAAACTTATTAAGCATTCATGGCTCCATGAGGCATTTTCTAATATCTGTAGGCCTTAAAATAGATACAATGTTTAGTGTGAAATATCAGCAATACCTATGCTATTAATAAGTAGTACTTATGTAAGTATATAAATATTATCATAACTTACTCAAGTCTTATTTGGGCTCGTAGTTGTGGCGACCTCGGAAACACAATCCATTTATTTATAATGGCTGGATGGCTCAATGCATCAACAACTTGACGTATGCATCTACTAGTCGTTCGTTGCACCAAATGCTGCGATAGACCAACAATGCGTTGATATGAACCCGTAGCTAAAAAGCTAAGAGTACACAAAACCTGAAACATGATTTCAGTGAGATATGACAAAGGCACAATAATGTTATGTAGGTCCAGGTTAGAAGTACAAAACGTACCTTGAGTTGTAAACTAATTTCCCGGGTGCCTTTTAATGAGGTTAAACGCCGAAGATCATCACAAAGACTCCAAAAACTTTGTTTATCTAACCTAAAACGGTGAACAAATTCCAAATCCGGTATGTCCATAATTTGCTCCAGTTTACGACGATTTATTCTTGTTTGACGTCTTTGCAATGCTGCTGCATTATTTGCTTCCCAAAATAATCTCAAAGCATGCATTTTCACTAATGAATTCAACTTAAACACACAAAAATATCACTGTTTACTCCTTCTTACGGTTAGCGTCAGGGTCCGATCTCCCGCTAAAAGAGCGTGTCGCGGAAACGTCAAAATATCACTAGCGTTTGTCAAAAGTGCCACTTGTCTACCATTTTCACGAACATTTTTGGCGTTTACGTTTCACGCTCACGCCAACGTTCCTTTCCGCATGAGGAAAAAGGACTTTGTCTACCAATTTAGCAGCAGTCACGTGACATCTGGTTGGCAAATGTCAATTCCATACAAATTGATTTTTCTGTTGGCGTTAACGCTTACAGAAAAGGGATTTTGTCTAGGCCCCCAGCACAGATACGGAGTCCACCGTCAGCTTTACGTACCGGTACCAAAGGTGTCGCCCAGTCTGAACACTCGATGGGCTCGATGATGCCCTCGCGCAGCATGGCGTCCAGCTCCGCATCGACTTGACCCTTCAGAGCGTAAGGCAGCGGCCGCGCCCGACAGAACACGGGGGTCGCCCCCTCCCGCAACTGTAGTGTTGCCTTACCGCCTGTGTACCGTCCCAATCCGCCGCTGAACAACTCTTTATACCTATTTAACCAAACATTTGCGGTATCAGATTTTGTTTTTAATATGTCGCCATAATTAATTTCTTTTTGAAATGGAGGTATTTTTATTTCCATTTCGGATAACCATTGCCGGCCTAACAAAGAAGTTGTACCTCCATTAATCACAAATAGTTCTAAATATTTAATTTTATCTTTGTATTGAACTTTCGGTCTTATAACGCCTAATGGCTTGATATTACTACCATCATAAAACTTTAGCACTACGTTAAATGGCTCAATTGATCTAGTACTAAAATACCTATCATATGTTTTTTTACTTATACATGATACAGCAGAGCCTGTATCTACCTCCATCTTAATAACGTTGTTATCAATAAGCAATGATAAGCTCACCGGGGCATATAAGCGCAAACACAGTTGGTGTAATTCTTCCCCTAGCTCGTCCGAACTAGAATCTCCTGATAATTCACCCGGCTGCTCGCTCCCGGAAGCTTCGACATGATTCACTCCGCGCCTCTTCCCTCTTGCTGTGCTCGGCCCAGGACACACGCGTCTCAAATGTCCGCTTTGCTTGCATTTACTGCATACAAAATGCTTATAGCGGCACTCGTCGGTGGTATGTCCGCGCCAGCCGCACGCCGTGCAGCTACCGCCTTTGCCCGTGTCCGGTGTAAACGCCGGTACTGAGCTTCACGTGGTTATTGACGGGGTGGAAGAAATGAAGCGACTTGATTAATACAACATTGGTTTAATACCAAGAAAAGGTTTACAAAAAAGAATAAAGAAGTCGGTATGCGTATGACGGTTTCAACGATCTATGGGCGAGTGCCGCGACGTGGTCGCTCGCGGCTGATGTCGTCAGTGTCGTACGCGTGTGTGCGTGAGCCGTTGGTGAACGCACACATGCTAGGCGTTAACATGTTGCCCCCCCGGGAACGCAGTTCTGGTCCATGACTGGCAGTGGGCACAGTCGGTTGAAGGCTCGTCGAAGATTGCCCGAATTGGTGAGCACGTCAGCTACACGGGTCACGCCGTCGGAGCCGGGATACAGGCGCGTCACGCGCCCTAGCAGCCACCGGCTGGGTGGCAGCCGGTCATCTTTCACCAGCACCATTTCTCCGAGCTGGAGTTGTTTTCCTTGCTGGCGCCATTTCTGTCGTGTTTGGAGTTCTGTAATATATTCTATGTAATAACGTTTCCAGAAATGGGCTTTTAATTGCTGGATTCTCATATATCGTGAGAGAGTAGGTATCGACGCAGGTTCAGTGTCCTGAGGAGAAGGTAAAGCTGTTGGCGTTCGTCCAATTAAAAAATGTGATGGGGTGAGCGCTGTAAGATCAGAAGGATCCGATGACAATGGAGTAAGAGGCCGAGAATTCAAAACCCCCTCGATCTGTACAAGAACTGTATTCATCTCTTCGTATGTTAAGTTAGCTAAACCTAAAACCCTCTTTAAATGATATTTTACAGATTTTACGGAACCTTCAACTAATCCATTAAAATGTGGACTATATGCTGGTGAAAATTTGAAGTTAATATGTGAATTAGACGCTTGAGAGCTAATTTCATCGGAATTTGACCTTAAAAATCTAGCCAACTCATTACATGCACCCACGAAACAGGTACCATTATCAGAGTAAATGGCTCGCGGTCGTCCCCTGCGGGCAATGAACCGGTCTAATGCAGCTAAAAATGTAGTGCTGCTCAAATCGGTGACAAGTTCTATATGAACTGCTTTAATGGCCAGACAAACAAATATACAGAGATATGATTTTATCAGTCTGCTTCCTCTGCCCTTACGGTTCAGTATCATGACAGGACCGGCGTAGTCGACCGCTGTATTGGCAAACACATAGTCCGTATGCGAGCGACTGGAAGGAAGGTTCCCCATGATGGGTTGAATGCCTTTTCCTGCAAAACGACAGCACTTAATGCATTTTTGAACCGTCTGTCTGGCAAGGTTTCGACCATTGATAAACCAGAATTTGTGACGAAGTGTAAAAAGTAATAATTGCGGTGGTGCATGCAACAAAATCATATGATAATGCCTAAATATCAATGTGGCAAAATGATGCCGTGAATCAAGTAGAATAGGGTGTTTCGTGTCAAAGTCATAAAGCGAATTTTTAAGTCGACCACCTACTCGTAATAATTCGTCATTTTCGTTATAAAATGGGTTTAATTTAAGTAATTTATTTTTAACTGACAATTGCTTATTATTTTTTAATAAGTCATATTCTAACCTGAAAGCTTCAAGTTGTACAAATCTACATAATGAGTTTAAAGATGAATTTAATTCATGTATTTTTATGAAACCATTACGTTTGTTTTGTGGGTGTAAACAATTGTGAATGAACCGGTGCACGTATGCAATCACACGTTGTAATTTACCAAAATTGGAGAACTTCTTTATGAAGTCAGAGTAATGAGTAACATAATCGGTACAGTCAGCAGTCAGATGACATTCGACCTTGAATTCTGGTAATTCAGGCTCTTGTAGATGTGACGGTTGTTTAGGCCATGACTGTTCGTCATGTAGAAGAAATTGTGGCCCTGACCACCATAAGTTATTATTTTGTAACTGTTTGGCATCTGTCCCACGTGACCCAATATCAGCTGGGTTACTTTTAGTGGGCACATAGCGCCATCTGCATGATTCAGTTTTCTCAGAGATTTCAATGACTCTGTTAAACACAAACGGTTTAAGCAGGTGTGCTTTAGATGAATGTATCCAACCGAGGACAATTGTGGAGTCACACCAGTAAATACATTTGTTTATACTTAATCTAAGTGATGATTTCACTTTATCTGCCAGGCGGACGGCGAGGAGAGCTCCACACAGCTCCAGCCGAGGCACGGTCATGGGCTTCAAGGGAGCCACCTTGCCCTTTGCTGTCACTAAATGAACAGACACACGATTATTGTTATTGACACTTTTAATATATACGCACGCGGCATAAGCCTGTGTGCTTGCATCACTAAATACATGAAGTTCAATTGATGAAGGACAATCGCAGAGAATATATCTAGGAATTCGAATATTATTTATATGTCTGAGTGACATTATGAATTTAGACCACATGTTCTCAATATCTGATGGCACAGATTCATCCCACGTTATCCTTGAAGACCATAGCTTTTGTAAGATAACCTTAGCTAAATGTAGACATGGGCTTATTAGACCTAATGGGTCAAATATTTGTGACATAAGCGATAATATCGTACGTTTAGTAAGAATTTTATGTTCATCAAAATTGACTGAAAATAATAAATAATCTTCTTTAGATGACCAAAGTAGTCCCAATGTTTTAGAATATTCGTTATTACATAAGTTAAGCAATTCGTCGCTTCTATTGTCACCGACGATTTCTGTAACAACGTGAGCACTATTTGAATGGAATTTACGTAAATGAAATTTACCACTTTCTAACTGTGCAGTCACACCCTTACATGTGTCTATGAGTTCCGATTCAGTAGCGGCGCCTGTAATCAAATCGTCGACATAGAAATCATGTAAGATGACTTCCGAGACTGTTTGGTCAGGACATTCGTTACCAAGCTGCGTCAAACACCTTGTCGCGAGATAAGGAGCCGACGCGGTTCCGTACGTGACCGTATGCAGCTTGTACTGCCTCAACTGGTCATGAGGTTCGAATCGCCATAAGATTTGTTGAAGTGTTTGTTGTGATGGTTTGACATTCACCATCCTGTACATTTTTTCAACATCTGCAGTGACGAGGAACTTATGCTGGCGCATTCTAATTAAGATACTGATGAGGTCATCTTGAACTGTCGCACCTACCATTTGAATTTGATTGAATGAAACACCAGAGGTCGTCACTGCAGACGCGTCGTATACAACACGTAATTTTGTCGATAAGCTTGAGTTGCGTAAGACACCGTGGTGTGGTAAAATATAAGTGTGAGTATCATTATTAGGATTTTCATTTAATGACATATGATTTAACGAAATGTACTCTTTAATGAAATTGCAATACTGCTCTTTGAAATGTGGTTCACGTTTGAATCTACGTTCCAAGGACAAGAATCTGGACAAAGCTTGTTCGTAAGAATCGCCTAGTTTATCAGGCGAATCTTTTAATGGAATCGTCACTTCAAATCGCCCATCAGGCAACCGAGTGGTATTATGTATAAAGCTTTGTTCACATTCGAACTCTTCCTTAGATATTTGTGTACGTGTAGCGACTGTTTCTAATTCAAAGAATTTAGATAATTTATCATGTAGTTGATCGTCATTATTTTGTAAAGTAAGATGATTGCAGCGGACTGTATTAATGATTTTAGAGCGTTGTGTTGGCACTGGGCCTGATATTAAGTAACCCAGTTTAGATTTATTTAATGTTGGTTTATTTTTACCCAACGATATATTTTGAGAACCGAGTAATGTCCAAAATATATCAGCTCCAAGAAGCATATCGACTGGAGCAGGTATGTGGAATTTAGGGTCCGCCAATGTAATGTGCGGCGGTATATTTAATGTTGTATGGTCAACCTTTGTAGTTGGTAACAACTGAGTGATGCGCGGAACGACATAACAGGAGACGCTCTCGTTATAATTGTTGAATAATGACGATATGAGTACGTCACAACGCTTTGTTAAGCATGATATTTGAGAATTTAACCCTTCAACGACAGTCGAAGTGAAAGAAGTAGGTAAGTTAAGTTTAGCATACAGGCTTTCAGTTATAAAACTTGAGGTACTTCCACTGTCAAGTATAGCACGTATTTTATGGCATTTACCATTGTTGTCTGTCACGTGGACTAAGGCCGTGGACAGTAGAACACAATTGTTTTGAATGGTTGACAAAGCAATATCTTGAGAAGGACTGGGAAGTTGACCTTGAACGTCAGGCTGTGGCAAAGCGTGTAACATGACATTACTTGTTGAAGGTACAGGCGCAGACGGTGCAGGAGTTTCATGCTCGTGTAACAAGCTGTTGCGCCGCGTGCCGCACGAGCGACATGGCCCTAACTTGCATACATTGTCAGCATGACCCTGACGTAAACAATTTAAGCACACATTAAGTACCTTAACTTTGTCAAGTCTGGTTTCTAAAGGTAATGATTTGAACTTCTGACAACGATAAAGTGCATGATTACCTTTGCAATGTGGGCAAGCGTATTTGCGAGTTGGGGGAGAAGATGAGTTGGCCACAAATGTTTTGTGACGAACATGTGTAGTGTCACTTGACCTACGCTTTTTATTAGCACTCTCCATTGTTTCCAAGAAATCAGCACGATTTTTAAGAAAGTTATTAAACATTTTGAGCGTAGGCAACTCTTTCCCCTTATTACGATAGGATTCCCACTTTTTGCTCGTTTCTGTGTCAAGCTTGTTTGCAATTATCTGAATTAGTAGTGCATCCCAGTGCTCAGTAGGGAGCTTAAGTTTTTTGAGTGCTCTGAGGTTCCTATTGACTGTATCGATTAAGTTACGTAATGACTTAGATGATTCCTTCGCTAATTGTTCCAAATTAAGAATGGAATGAATGTGATTGATTACTAATGACCTTTCATTATTAAAACGATCGCAAAGAAGTTCCCAAGCTACTTCATAATTATCACTCGAGAAATCTAATGACTGAATTATTACAGCGGCGCTGTCTTTCAACGCGGCACGTAAATAATGAAATTTGTTAATGTTGGGTATTGACTTGTCTAAGTGTATGAGACTACTGAATGTGTCACGGAATTCCAGCCAGTCATGATACTGACCCGAAAAAATAGGCAAATGGATAGTAGGAAGTGCAAGTTTTGGCCCACCTTCAAGCGCAGTGCAACAAGAACCTGTCCCTGAGCGGTCGCTGCCCGCTTGGCCGGCTGCTGGAGCCAGCAGATCACGAGCGCGCGCCATTGTCCTGAAGTACTTGGTCTCGAAGGCCTCACGTTCTTTGTACTGCTCATCTGGAATTTCCATGGAATTTTCTATGTCACATTGAACTGAATCAAAATCGGTGTAAATTTCTTCGATTTTAGATAAACGGATGTTCAATTCATTTATTTGTAATCTACTCAAACTATCACAACTCTCGACGGTTTGCAAATAATTTTCAAATAGCGTAAGCTTAGCTTTGAGTGATGCACGTCTTTTAATTAAAGTTTTATCTTCCATGATGAAGCAGGTAAAAGGATAGTATAATCAATTTTTAAACTATAGAATTCAAGAGCAAGCTAAGTTTAAGTCAAAGAAGAATGTATTATGTTTACAATACCAAACAACGCGATGAAATGAGTTGCTAGAAAGAATCACAAACAATTATTACAATGCAGTTAATATAAAGATAAGAAAAATGGAACGATTACTTAAATCAGCATAAATGAAGCGAAGTGAGGGTACGCGTAAAATGTGCAATAAGCAAGCAGCGGGTGGAGCGCAAAGGTAGCAATCACGCAGCCTGCTGGTGCGGCCCGAGCCCGTTGACAGCGCGGGCGATAGGCAGCGGTCAATCGAATGCACTCTAGAACATTCGAAACAACTATATTTAAATACGCGTTATGATACAGTTCATATACACACCAAAGGAATCTGGAATGCCTGGAACCTCTGAAATGAAATAATTGACATTAGGTTACGAATGAATGCCTATTGGTTTTATTTCTTTGTGAAATTTAGTTAAGATTTGATTGCGCGTAATAATAAGTTATGCAGGAATAGATAACAGCGTAACCAGTTTTTTATGAATAGGTTGGAATGTTTGTTGCGCAATGCAATAAAAATATGCCTTGTTAAAGAAATGACGTATCTTAACGTACGAAATGAATCACAAATTGAAGGATTTGTGAATATATAATTATCAATTTAGCAGCACTAAATGAAGGATTAGTGACCGTTTTAATGGGGATAAATGCAAGAATCACAAAATAAAGGATTTGTGACTATGATTTGGGGCTCACAAAATGAAGGATTTGTGACGGAAATTATGTGTTTAGAAGATTTACGGGGCAATGAATGGACAAATTGGAACGAACTTACAGTAACGCTACCCTCAGGACTCACGTGTGACCTTCGTTGTAGGTGTAGTTCTCTTTGTCTCCAGCTCCCAACTCCAAATAACTCGATGTATACGAAATTCTTCTCTGATGATGAGATTCTGTGTAGAAATATCGTATGATGTTTTTTGACTCGTTGAATGTTGAACCCGTAGTATGAATCTTCCACGTAACGGCCGCCATCCACGTCAGCCCTGTATTTCCTTTGTTCTTCTTGTCGATATCGGGGGTCGCAGGCCAATCCGGTTCGTAGGGACCAAAATGTAAACGCCGGTACTGAGCTTCACGTGGTTATTGACGGGGTGGAAGAAATGAAGCGACTTGATTAATACAACATTGGTTTAATACCAAGAAAAGGTTTACAAAAAAGAATAAAGAAGTCGGTATGCGTATGACGGTTTCAACGATCTATGGGCGAGTGCCGCGACGTGGTCGCTCGCGGCTGATGTCGTCAGTGTCGTACGCGTGTGTGCGTGAGCCGTTGGTGAACGCACACATGCTAGGCGTTAACATCCGGCGCCTGCGCGCGCTCGTGGCGTCCGCGCTTATCACGCCCTCGTTTTGCCGTCAACGCGTGTACAATTGCTGGCACCTCCGGGCTTGCTTTTTGCTCAACAACGGCCGCATCCCGCTCCGCCGCTTCCAATCCACAAGCTAATTTCACTGCCCCTGAGTACGTCAGATTGTCCTCTGCGAATAATCTTTGTCTGATGACGTCACTCTTAACTCCGCAAACCAACTGATCCCGCAGATTTTCCTCCAAATTTGCGCCAAATTCACAGGTTTTCGACAGTTTTTTAATCTCGGTTAGGTATTGTGTTATACTCTCGTCGTTATTTTGTCTTCTTTGACGGAACCGGAACCGCTCCGCCATGACAGCTGGTTTCGGTTGAAGATGATTTTTCAACATTGTAACGGCTTTTTCGTAGGTTAACTCCGCGGGTTTGGTTGGGTTGCACAAAGTACTTAGCAACTCATACGTCTGATCTCCAATGCCGGTGATTAAGATCGTCAACCACATGTTCTTCTCCACGTTATTGACTTTAAAATACATCTCAAACCTTTCCACGTATAAAGTCCAATTCCCTGACGTCACATCAAAGTCTCTTATTTTACCGATGCTTCCACTCGTCATTTTTGCTTATTTTACGTTTAAACGACTGCAAACACAATTCTAGAAAGTACTATTGGTACTATCCAATCCTCGTCGCCACTGAGATGTTCTTTGGTCAGCAAATAAATGAAAGGCGTGGCTGCGTAGCAAGCGTATAATGCGAACTGAAGTTGGTACAAGTGACACCTTATAAATATACCTACCACTGAATGGCGATTATTTACTAAATGCGGGTAACAGAAATATATTACAGTAAATATTATGCGTTTGAGCGTTTATAGGACCAAACGTGCCTGATGGAATATCACCATCTGGACCTTGACGCACGGCCAGATTAGGCATATTCAACTTTACTTCTATACCAGTCTGAGTAATAATGTTGCTGACGTGTGATATATAATCGAGTACGGTTTTTGGGATACATTGGTAATCAGGTAGTACTTCTCTAAAATCTGTTCTCATTCCCAGAATATTCTGTCCATTCTGGCGAGCAACTTCTGCTAATTGTAAATTTAGGTGATTGCTGCAAACATGTGTAAACATTGATAATGGTAGCCTCTCAGATAGGCGGGGATCTATGCCCCTGAGTGGTTCGCACAACAAAGTTTGGTTCCAACTTTGCTCACGAGGCATAGCCTTTGCAAAGGGTGGCAGGTTGTCACCAGTGGTTCAGCAAACGTTGAGTGGCCCACAGTTCATGGTTAATGATGGTAAAGATAAACTTTGATGAATTTTATTCATACATTATAATCGCTGGAGTAGGTTCAAAGATAGGATGATATTTTATCTGATTATGACCTTCTTTTTCTCGAAACACAATAGCGTCCGAGGAAAATGTTATGATGATGTAAAATATAGCTGTAAATCCCTTAAGGATTAATGTGAATTGTCGCATTAATTATTTATATATTGCGATACGACCGGAGTTTTTCTCAGGGGGTTTTGCTCCGGCGGGGCTTCGGCATGACCGCGTATTTGATCAGCGCAGGTGGCGCATAGTAATTTTAGGTAATTGATTAACTAAATATTTTAATCGCTGGTCATGACCTAGGCTGCTTCTATAGAAGTATACGCACCCCTGTTCATCCTGTTCCCCCTGTAGGTAGGGAAATTGTGTTAGGTTAGGCAGGTCATACTTGACTCTTCCAAAGGCTGAATAGATGTCAACGAGAGGTCGACTACGTTTCCTCTATTCGAAGGGGCGTAGCTAATGTAAGAGCCTCTTTGCGCAGCATCTGGCTGTACATACCTCCTTTGGACGTGGCTGGTAATAATTAAAATATTTGAATATGGTAGAACGGTTTTTGTTTAAGCATTCAGATGTTATTGGACTCTCCGGGCCACGGTGCTCGATTATACTGATTTTATCCCTAAATCGGGTTTTATTTTTATAATATTTGATAAGTAGACCATAGGACAGATTCCTGTGGTCTACAATACCCTTTCCAACAAAAAAAAATTGAATTTTCCAAATCGGTTGGCAAGCGACGGAGTAATGCGCTAACAAACATTAAAAAAAATTTCAAACACCCGAATTGAGAACCTCCTCCTTTTTTAGAAGTCGGTTAAAAATAGTAAAACAATGTAATATTATTTAAGTTAGGAACCCTCGGCGTATAACATCCACTTTTATCTGTCTCGATGATTCTCACCTTGAACCATTCTTTCCCTGTTCGGGCAGGTCCTTCCACGTTGAGACTTACGGCTCACTCATTCCATAAGCGTGCTGCAACTTGACGAGCCTTTTTAGTGCTAACTCGTCCAAGGGAAAGGTCTTGATGCTGTTCCAGAAACTGCACCATCGTCGGCTCCATTTGTCGGACCGTCGTGCATCTGCAATGCTCTTCCATTTCCATGAAAGTGGCTGTTCAAGTTTATAAGTGTTTTATAAATCTTTGAATGTTTATTTACGTAAAATCTTGCTTACCTCTTCAAAAGTTCAAGTATATACCGCGCTTTCAGCTGTCAAAACTAGAGGTGCACACGTCAAAATGTATTAATAAACGCTCGGATATTCACAAACTAAAAGGGCATCACCAACGATTGACGTTACGCAACGTTCCAATTTTGGTAAGCATTTGAACATATAACGCAATACCAAATTCCGAACAGCTGAATCGAAACCTAAACACTGCGGCAATCGAACCATAACGTCGTCATAAACGTTTGCAGACATTTGAAATTAGCGTGATTGGCCCCCTGTTCTATTCTCATATTCTGTGAAATATGTTTAGCAAAACGCGATCGTGCTTATAAAATCAATCTTGAAACTAAATGTCGAACTCGCTGTCGAGTCAAAGACCGACTATAAATAACAAATAGAGACCACAATACAAGCCGAAGTCGATAGTTGCAAATGTAGAAACACCAGAGGTCCTTAAATAATGCGTAAGTCGTCAATAAATAAACAGCGAAGTAACAATTTAAAACACGGTAGTACAGCAAAGCTACAAAAAACTGACTGCAAATATAGCTATGATAGATAAAAAATCGCATCTACGGGCACCGGCAATCATCTCTATCCAACGTATAGCGCTGTCTCATAAAATATCGCTGCTCCTGCGCATACAATATGGCAGCTTGTAGTGCACGGTGGGAGAGTGACAAAGTAAAAACCCAGGTAAATACTAGAAGATAGATAAAAAAACCTTACAAATGTAATAAATACCAAGGTGTTGTGTTTCCGTATTTTTCTTCACTATCATTGCAAGCTGAATAAGAGCGGACAGTAAGATTTATTCGTAAACTGACAAGCCTTAATGAAATAAATACCTAAGAATAATTTGAAAGCTTGGGTTCTCATGGTTTTTGTCATGATCGGTAGTGAAAAGTGAGACAGCAATTCGGAATGAACCTAGAACTTTACGAAGGAAAATGACAGAACTAAATCTAGTGGCACAAACGAACGCGAGTCATGTCAGTCGAGTAATGACTTGAAACGAGTTGCGGAAACAAACCACCATTTCAGAAAACATTCGTGTGACAAAGTATATACCGAGGTAAAAATCAGAAGACAGATTAAAAAAAACCTTACAAATGTAATAAATACCAAGCTGTTGTGTTTCTGTCTTTTTCTTCACTATCATTGCAAGCTGAATGAGAGCGGACAGTAAGATTTATTCGTAAACTGACAAGCCTTAATGAAATAAATACCTAAGAATAAATTGAAAGTTTGGGTTCTCATAATTTTTGTTATGATCGATAGTGTTAAGCGAGACAGCAATTCGACATGAACCTAGAACTTGCCGAAACAAACAACCATTTTAGAAACCGTTCGTGTAACAAAGTAAATACCGAGGTAAATATCAGAAGAAAGATTAAAAAACCTTACAAATATAATAAATACCAAATTCTTATGTTTCCGTATTTTTCTTCACTATCATTGCAAGCTGAATGAGAGCGGACAACTAAGATTAATTTATAAACTGACAAGCCTTAATTAAATAAATACCTCAGAATAATTTGAAAGTTTGGGTTCTCATGGTTTTTGTCATGATCGATAGTGAAAAGTGAGACAGCCATTGGAAATGAACCTAGAACTTTCCGAAACAAACAACCATTTTAAAAACCGTTCGTGTGACAAAGTAAATACCGAGGTAAATACTAGATGAAAGATTAAAAAACCTTACAAATGTAATAAATGCCAAGGTGTTGTGTTTCTGTCTTTTTCTTCACTATCATTGCAAGCTGATGAGAGCGGACAGTAAGATTTATTCATAAACTGACAAGCCTTAATGAAATAAATACCTAAGAATAAATTGAAAGTTTGGGTTCTCATGGTTTTTGTCATGATCGATAGTGAAAAGTGAGACAGCAATTGGAAATGAACCTAGAACTTGCCGAAACAAACAACCATTTTAGAAACCGTTCGTATGACAAAGTAAATACCGAGGTAAATACTAGATGAAAGATTAAAAACCTTACTAATGTAATAAATACCAAGGTGTTGTGTTTCCGTATTTTTCTTCACTATCATTGCAAGCTGAATGAGAGCGAACAGTGACATTTATTCGTAAACTGACAAGCCTTAATGAAATAAATACCTAAGAATAAATTGAAAGTTTGGGTTCTCATGGTTTTTGTCATGATCGATGGTGTAAAGCGAGACATCAATTCGACATAAACCTAGAACTTGCCGAAACAAACAACCATTTTAGAAACCGTTCGTGTGACAAAGTAAATACCGAGGTAAATACTAGAAGAAAGATTAAAAAACCTTACAAATGTAATAAATACCAAGGTGTTGTGTTTCCGTATTTTTCTTCACTATCATTGCAAGCTGAATGAGAGCGGACAACTAAGATTAATTTATAAACTGACAAGCCTTAATGAAATAAATACCTCAGAATAATTTGAAAGTTTGGGTTCTCATGGTTTTTGTCATGATCGATAGTGAAAAGTGAGACAGCAATTGGAAATGAACCTAGAACTTTCCGAAACAAACAACCATTTTAAAAACCGTTCGTGTGACAAAGTAAATACCGAGGTAAATACTAGATGAAAGATTAAAAAACCTTACAAATGTAATAAAAACCAAGGTGTTGTGTTTCCATATTTTTCTTCACTATCATTGCAAGCTGAATGAGAGCGGACAGTAAGATTTATTCGTAAACTGACAAGCCTTAATGAAATAAATACCTAAGAATAAATTGAAAGTTTGGGTTCTCATGGTTTTTGTCATGATCGATACTGAAAAGTGAGACAGCAATTGGAAATGAACCTAGAACTTGCCGAAACAAACAACCATTTTAGAAACCGTTCGTATGACAAAGTAAATACCGAGGTAAATACTAGATGAAAGATTAAAAAACCTTACTAATATAAAAAATACCAAGGTGTTGTGTTTCCGTATTTTTCTTCACTATCATTGCAAGCTGAATGAGAGCGGACAGTAAGATTTATTCGTAAACTGACAAGCCTTAATGAAATAAATACCTAAGAATAAATTGAAAGTTTGGGTTCTCATGGTTTTTGTCATGATCGATAGTGAAAAGCGAGACAGCAATTCGACATGAACCTAGAACTTGCCGAAACAAACAACCATTTTAGAAACCGTTCGTATGACAAAGTAAATATCAGAAGAAAGATTAAAAAACCTTACAAATGTAATAAATACCAAATTCTTGTGTTTCCGTATTTTTCTTCACTATCATTGCAAGCTGGATGAGAGCGGACAGTAGCATTTATTCGTAAACTGACAAGCCTTAATGAAAAAAATACCCCAGAATAATTTGAAAGTTTGGGTTCTTATGGTTTTTGTCATGATCGATAGTGAAAAGTGAGACAGCAATTCGAAATGAACCTAGAACTTTACGAAGAAAATATGACAGAACTAGATCTAGTGGCACAAACGTACGCGAGTCATGTCAGTCGAGTAATGACTTGAAACGACTTGCGGAAACAAACAACCATTTTAGAAAACGTTCGTGTGACAAAGTAAATACCGAGGTAAATACTTGAAGAAAGATTACAAAACCTTACAAATGTAATAAATACCAAACTCTTGTGTTTCCGTATTTTTCTTCACTATCATTGCAAGCTGAATGAGAGCGAACAGTATGATTTATTCGTAAACTGACAAGCCTTAATGAAATAAATACCTCAGAATAATTTGAAAGTTTGGGTTTCCATAGTTTTTGTCATGATCGATAGTGAAAAGCGAGATAGCAATTCGACATGAACCTAGAACTTGCCGAAACAAACAACCATTTTAGAAACCGTTCGTATGACAAAGTAAATACCGAGGTAAATACCAGAAGAAAGATTAAAAAACCTTACAAATGTAATCAACACCAAATTCTTGTGTTTCTGTATTTTTCTTCACTATCATTGCAAGCTGAATGAGAGCGGACAACTAAGATTTATTTATAAACTGACAAGCCTTAATGAAAAAAATACCTCAGAATAATTTGAAAGTTTGGGTTCTTATGGTTTTTGTCATGATCGATAATGAAAAGTGAGACAGCAATTCGAAATGAACCTAGAACTTTACGAAGAAAATATGACAGAACTAGATCTAGTGGCACAAACGTGGGTCAATTAACTATTTTACCCACACTTTGGACAGATTTCAAATATTTTTTTTTAATAAAATAATCTTTTTTTTTTAATATTCTGACTCGACTAAGGCATTAATAATATCATCTACTTTAATTATTTAGAAAAGCAGCGAAGTTAATTGAAAATTAACATAGTTTTTGTAGAAAAATACAACACATACCCTCAAAAACTGTCTCCAGTGTTACCTGCATTCAGCATCAGATAAATGGCGAATAAAACACGATTTAAAACAAAAAAAAATTATATTTACTCTTACATGCATAATTAACTATTTTGGCATAATCAGTCTTCAAGTATTTTTAATTCTTAATTTAAAACTAATCCAAGTTATGTCTTTTGCGTTACCAAAATAATGAAAAAAGAAGGGGTATTTTCAATAAAAGTAACTGTTAAAGAAATACTACTGAGAATTAATTTTGTTATAAAGGTCGACAACCGTGTGAATTAAAAATTATTAATATAAACTTTATACAATCAAATAATGAGCATGTTATAATCTAAAATGTCATTTTTAGTTTGGGGACAAAAAGTAACTCCAGAGACAAATTTGGGTAACGCCTAAGACATACAATAAAAAAATAACAAATGGATGGCATATAATTAAATAAACTAAACTCTGTTTAGTAAAAATAATCAAAAGATCAAAAAGTAAAAATGAAGAAAGGCACATTTAAAATGTTCTGAACTTATTTTTCGAAAATATCAATCGATCTTTCAAATTTGTATTGTCCATTTCCCAAAAAGGCAGGTGTTGGCAAGATTTTGATAATATCTTCATAATTGACATGACTCATATCATGCTTATCAATTCTGAATGTATTTGCATCATCACTAACAACCCGTAGGAACATAACTTTCACTTCACCGTCTTCTTCGATAGGTGTCAAAGCTTTGCACACGTTAAGTTTTCTTTTTCTTGTTCATGTCATACACATGGACATGCAGAAAATCGCCAGCTGACACCTGTTGTGGAACTTCATAGTTACTTGTCGTAGCCAGCAGTCCTTCTGAATCCTCAAACATAGCAATGCCTGTAGACTTCGATCCACGTCTGTAGTTTTCTTTGCCATGCATTTGTGCTGGCTGATCGCCATCACTCTCAGAAGAAGATCCATAAACTGCTTGATAAATACTGGAACGAAGCGGTATATTTTGGATATCTTTCAGTATAGCAAGCGGCACATCATCATCTGATAGATCGAGAGAAGCTGGATAATAATATCCCGTAGGTTCAAAATGAGCTTCTTTTGGGGGCTCAATGTTTTCTAGTCTTGCAGATTCGACGGTCTCTTGTGTGGCGGACTTGAAATTAACTTTATATGTTTTGGGATTGAGACAATTGCAAAAACCTCTTTTCAAAGAATTCTCTTTACAAAAGCAGGTAAGACATCTATACTTTAATGAGTTTCGTTCTTCGGTAAATATTTGATGGACTTGTAAAGTTCCAATAAGTCGTGGTATTGTTTTTGGCAGCTCACCTTGCATTTGTTTAATAGCTTCGTCTTCTACTAAGAACAGCTTGATTTTACTGGTGCCATTCAATTGGTTAAAAAATTCTTGTGCATTTGGGATGTCCATACCAGTGGCAACAATCTTGTGTGTGTGTGCGCTTTAGAAATCCTCCAATCCCATCTGCAGGACCCTTACCGTGCCCGGCTTCAAAGAAGGACCAAGTGGTAGCAGTAAATCCATAGTCAAAGTATTTCGTGCAAAGCAAATAAAAGTTTTGTTTCTGCCTGTATTGTGTGGATGGTCCGTCAGAAAAGAAGTGAACTGTATCCACAGCATCATGTTCATTTCTTACCCATTGCAAGATCGGGTGCAAGTGTGTCCAGATGGCGGCAGGCTGGTGACAATTTGACGAAGAAATTGTACAAAAAGAGTTCGCATAATATTTATTTTCGGGGTGGTATGTATAAACCATCATTGTGTGCAGCGATACTTGGTTTCGAGAGCCTCCAAAATGGTGGGATTGAACTTCTTCATGATATTTGCAATTATAATTTTCACTAAAGTCGACTACAATTGCGCACTCATTAGGCTGCAGATGGTTTAAGCACTCTCGAAAATTATGGAACTGGATTTTGATGTTATAAATATGTTTTTTGAAGTGATTAATATCGTTCTCAAATGTTTGCAGTAAGTGCGCAACATCAACACATTGTACTTCTTTCACATTCTTTATTGTTTTGAAAATTTTTCCTTCTTTTTCATATTTTTCTTCCTTTCTTATCCATTCACTATACTTTACGAAGCCAGTTACTTTTTCTTGAACATATTCCATCTTTATATCTTTGCATGTTTCACAATTATTGTACATACAATCCTTTGACCGGTTGCTGCATACTGTCTTTTGAATAATGACATTCAAATCGCTGGTTTTCAGGACACCTTGTTTTTTCAGTGCTTGAACCTTATGTGTCATGTTGGCATGAGTTTTACACAAGCATGTTTCTCGAGCATCGACTGATGCACTTTTGACGAAAAACGGGCGGTTCTTTGTAAAATTGTAATATGAGCAAGGCATACCGCGGTTTTCTTCTTTAAAATCTCTATATAGTTTAAGCATTGTGTCTAATAAATACCTCTTCTGTACTTTCTCTCGGTTTCTAGTCACAGTTTCTTTTTTCCCAGCTGTGGCTCTGGAAACTTCATCACGGAGGAAAAACTGCTGTATTTTTTTCTGAAGTAGCATCGTAGGCCGTTGCGTTGTTTTTTTTTTAACGTACTGTCTGTTTAATTCGAATGTTTCTCGTAGTAATTGTGTTTTCTTTCTACATTTGTCTATGCTGTCAGTTTTAAGAAGGCTTTTTAACAACATTTTCTCCTTGTAGCTCTTAATTCTTTCATATCGCTCTTTAATTGAATTTGTCAATAGCTTATAATTTCGTTTCTGATCTTCAGACTCTCCTTCTTTTATTTTGTTTCTAATTAGTCTTTTTTTGTACTTCTCACAATTTTTCTTTAACTTCTTGTTTTCTTCTTGTAATTTCTTATTCTCTCTATATACTTTACTCCTATCTTTTCTTACTGTTTTTCGTCCACGTTCTCGAGACGCAACTGGTATCTCGTGGTAGACATTAAGTACACCAGATATCGGAGAACTCGGTGGTGTTGCATCCAAAATAACTTGTAAATTCTTCCTTTTCTTTCTATATTCTCTTTGTCTCATTTTCCAGATTAGATTAGCTTGTTTCTTTTCTTTTGGCGTTAAGTCTTTTGCAAGCCTTTTAACTTTATGGTAGTGTTCACGGTGCTTTCTTTTAGCCTCTTCGTATTTTTCAGTGTTCTGTTTAAGTCGTTCCCTGTACCTTCTTTGCTTTTCAGCCGCCGTCAGTCGCGCCATTTTAGGACGGGTAATATTTCTGAAAAGAATAGTGTAGAAGTATTTACATAACGAACAAAAACACTAAACGTACAAACTAAAAATGTATTTAGAGATAAACACAAACACGATCAATCTACTATCATCCACCTTCCTTCTCCAACACCAAATCAGCACACTGTAGGTAGGGGTAACATGAATAACAGACGTATTCTTCCTCCTTATTGAAAACTAGTTAAAATAGGGCCGTCTTTACTATACGAGATACATGCTAATCTTACTAAGTACCTAAATGTCTTAGGAGTTACCAAGAATGTCTCTGGAGTTACCGCCAAAGTAACTCAGTATACAAGTAACTCAGCAGACACTTGATATATTTTCATCGAAAAAGCACATTACTATTTGATTAAGGTACTTGGCGTGAACTTTAGCCGAAAACACATGTTACGTACTATAAAACAGCTGATTATTATAAGTAAATATTATAACTTACATCGAGAAATCGCGGTCACTCAGCAGACGACACAAAAAGGTACGCACTCCCTCCAGACGTACTTTGCGGACTGGCGGCTCGAAGTCGCTACCGAAACACCCCGTCGCGCCGTGTGAGAAAAGGCAAATGGAGTCAAAGCTACTAATGATAAACAGAGCCATCTATGTGTTTCCTGGCGAAATTCTTGAGCGTAACTCAGTATACGAACGAAAAAGTATTTTACTAGGGGACACAAATTTAGGATTTTTTTTTGTAAAAGTGGTTTGTCTTTTTAAAGATTTGTATTACACACAATAAACTGTGTTATACCGTCTTTTTCTATAATAAAATTCAACTAAAATCGAAAAGTAGAAGTTCATTTATTATGAAACTTCACAAGTTAATGTGGACTCTAGACAGGAATATTTTGTATGGTGCGAATATTTCGTATGCTGAGTTACCATAAAAAAATATAGAAATGAAAGATTTTCGAGAACGTGATCAAGTTTTCCGTAGTGCCTAGCAATCTTAGATGCAATTGTGACATCTCATTTGTGTATGTCTATTGTTAATTAGTGCATATTTATAATGAAGTGTCGGGGACAGCAAAGTGTGGGTAAAATAGTTGATTGACCCACGTACGCGAGTCATGTCAGTCGAGTAATGACTTGAAACGACTTGCGGAAACAAACAACCATTTTAGAAAACGTTCGTGTGACAAAGTAAATACCGAGGTAAATACTTGAAGAAAGATTACAAAACCTTACAAATGTAATAAATACCAAACTCTTGTGTTTCCTTTTTTTTCTTCACAATCATTGCAAGCTGAATGAGAGCGGACAGTAACATTTATTCGTAAACTGACAAGCCTTAATGAAATAAATACCTCAGAATAATTTGAAAGTTTGGGTTTTCATGGTTTTTGTCATGATCGATAGTGAAAAGCGCGACAGCAATTCCACATGAACCTAGACCTTGCCGAAACAAACAACCATTTTAGAAACCGTTCGTGTGACAAAGTAAATACCGAGGTAAATACTAGAAGAAAGATTAAAAAACCTAACAAATGTAATAAATACCAAACACTTGTGTTTCCGTATTTTTCTTTACTATCATTGCAAGCTGAATGAGAGCGGTCAGTAAGATTTATTTATAAACTGACAAGCCTTAATGAAATAAATACCTCAGAATAATTTGAAAGTTTGGGTTTTCATGGTTTTTGTCATGATCGATAGTGAAAAGCGAGACAGCAATTGGAAATGAACCTAGAACTTGCCGAAACAAACAACCATTTTAGAAACCGTTCGTGTGACAAAGTAAATACCGAGGTAAATACTAGAAGAAAGATTAAAAAACCTTACAAATGTAATAAATACCAAGGTGTTGTGTTTCCGTATTTTTCTTCACTATCATTGCAAGCTGAATGAGAGCGGACAGTAACATTTATTCGTAAACTGACAAGCCTTAATGAAATAAATACCTCAGAATAATTTGAAAGTTTGGGTTTTCATGGTTTTTGTCATGATCGATAGTGAAAAGCGAGACAGCAATTGGAAATGAACCTAGAACTTGCCGAGACAAACAACCATTTTAGAAACCGTTCGTGTGACAAAGTAAATACCGAGGTAAATACTTGAAGAAAGATTAAAAAACCTAACAAATGTAATAAATACCAAACACTTGTGTTTCCGTATTTTTCTTTACTATCATTGCAAGCTGAATGAGAGCGGTCAGTAAGATTTATTTATAAACTGACAAGCCTTAATGAAATAAATACCTCAGAATAATTTGAAAGTTTGGGTTTTCATGGTTTTTGTCATGATCGATAGTGAAAAGCGAGACAGCAATTGGAAATGAACCTAGAACTTGCCGAAACAAACAACCATTTTAGAAACCGTTCGTGTGACAAAGTAAATACCGAGGTAAATACTAGAAGAAAGATTAAAAAACCTTACAAATGTAATAAATACCAAGGTGTTGTGTTTCCGTATTTTTCTTCACTATCATTGCAAGCTGAATGAGAGCGGACAGTAACATTTATTCGTAAACTGACAAGCCTTAATGAAATAAATACCTCAGAATAATTTGAAAGTTTGGGTTTTCATGGTTTTTGTCATGATCGATAGTGAAAAGCGAGACAGCAATTCGACATGAACCTAGAACTTGCCGAAACAAACAACCATTTTAGAAACCGTTCGTGTGACAAAGTAAATATCAGAAGAAAGATTAAAAAACCTTACAAATGTAATAAATACCATATTCTTGTGTTTCCGTATTTTTTCTTTACTATCATTGCAAGCTGAATGAGAGCGAACAGTGACATTTATTCGTAAACTGACAAGCCTTAATGAAATAAATACCTCAGAATAATTTGAAAGTTTGGGTTTTCTTGGTTTTTGTCATGATCGATAGTGAAAAGTGAGACAGCAATTCGAAATGAACCTAGAACTTTCCGAAACAAACAACCATTTTAAAAACCGTTCGTGTGACAAAGTAAATACCGAGGTAAATACTAGATGAAAGATAAAAAAACCTTACAAATGTAATAAATACCAAGGTGTTGTGTTTCCATATTTTTCTTCACTACATTGCACGCTGAATAAGAGCGGACAGTAAGATTTATTCGTTAACTGACAAGCCTTAATGAAATAAATACCTAAGAATAAATTGAAAGTTTGGGTTCTCATGGTTTTTGTCATGATCGATAGTGAAAAGTGAGACAGCAATTGGAAATGAACCTAGAACTTGCCGAAACAAACAACCATTTTAGAAACCGTTCGTGTGACAAAGTAAATACCGAGGTAAATACTAGAAGAAAGATTAAAAAACCTTACAAATGTAATAAATACCAAGGTGTTGTGTTTCCGTATTTTTCTTCACTATCATTGCAAGCTGAATGAGAGCGGACAACTAAGATTAATTTATAAACTGACAAGCCTTAATGAAATAAATACCTCAGAATAATTTGAAAGTTTGGGTTCTCATGGTTTTTGTCATGATCGATAGTGAAAAGCGAGACAGCAATTCGACATGAACCTAGAACTTGCCGAAACAAACAACCATTTTAGAAACCATTCGTATGACAAAGTAAATACCGAGGTAAATACTAGATGAAAGATTAAAAACCTTACTAATGTAATAAATACCAAGGTGTTGTGTTTCCGTACTTTTCTTCACTATCATTGCAAGCTGAATGAGAGCGGACAACTAAGATTAATTTATAAACTGACAACCCTTATGAAATAAATACCTAAGAATAAATTGAAAGTTTGGGTTCTCATGGTTTTTGTCATGATCGATACTGAAAAGTGAGACAGCAATTGGAAATGAACCTAGAACTTGCCGAAACAAACAACCATTTTAGAAACCGTTCGTGTGACAAAGTAAATACCGAGGTAAATACTAGAAGAAAGATTAAAAAACCTTACAAATGTAATAAATACCAAGGTGTTGTGTTTCCGTATTTTTCTTCACTATCATTGCAAGCTGATTGAGAGCGGACAGTAAGATTTATTCGTAAACTGACAAGCCTTAATGAAATAAATACCTAAGAATAAATTGAAAGTTTGGGTTTTCATGGTTTTTGTCATGATCGATAGTGAAAAGCGAGACAGCAATTGGAAATGAACCTAGAACTTGCCGAGACAAACAACCATTTTAGAAACCGTTCGTGTGACAAAGTAAATACCGAGGTAAATACTTGAAGAAAGATTAAAAAACCTTACAAATGTAATAAATACCAAGGTGTTGTGTTTCCGTATTTTTCTTCACTATCATTACAAGCTGAATGAGAGCGGACAGTACATTTATTCGTAAACTGACAAGCCTTTATGAAATAAATACCTCAGAATAATTTGAAAGTTTGTGTTTTCATGGTTTTTGTCATGATCGATAGTGAAAAGCGAGACAGCAATTGGAAATGAACCTAGAACTTGCCGAGACAAACAACCATTTTAGAAACCGTTCGTGTGACAAAGTAAATACCGAGGTAAATACTAGAAGAAAGATTAAAAAACCTAACAAATGTAATAAATACCATATTCTTGTGTTTCCGTATTTTTCTTCACTATCATTGCAAGCTGAATGAGAGCGAACAGTTACATTTATTCGTAAACTGACAAGCCTTAATGAAATAAATACCTCAGAATAATTTGAAAGTTTGGGTTCTCATGGTTTTTGTCATGATCGGTAGTGAAAAGCGCGACAGCAATTCCACATGAACCTAGACCTTGCCGAAACAAACAACCATTTTAGAAACCGTTCGTGTGACAAAGTAAATACCGAGGTAAATACTAGAAGAAAGATTAAAAATCCTAACATTTGTAATAAATACCAAGCTGTTGTGTTTCTGTCTTTTTCTTCACTATCATTGCAAGCTAAATGAAAGCGGACAGTAAGATTTATTTATAGACTGACAAGTCTTAATGAAATAAATACCTAAGAATAAATTGAAAGTTTGGGTTCTCATGGTTTTTGTCATGATCGATAGTGAAAAGTGAGACAGCAATTGGAAATGAACCTAGAACTTGCCGAAACAAACAACCATTTTAGAAACCGTTCATGTGACAAAGTAAATACCGAGGTAAAAATCAGAAGAAAGATTTAAAAAAACCTTACAAATGTAATAAATACCAAGCTGTTGTGTTTCTGTCTTTTTCTTCACTATCATTGCAAGCTAAATGAAAGCGGACAGTAAGATTTATTTATAGACTGACAAGTCTTAATGAAATAAATACCTCAGAATAATTTGAAAGTTTGGGTTTTAATGCTGGTCATAGCCGAAAATCCGGCCTCACATAAATATGATGTACTGAAGGGGACAAGGACTTTTAAAGCTTCATCAAACTGGCAAGGATAGTTCTCACCAACTGAGAGCTAGAATTTAGTAAACTGCTTGCGATTGTAACTATTTTTCAGTGATGTATCTTCTGATAAATCAATGAGTTATTCACTTAGTTTTGTTGACAAATTACTTGGTAGGGCGTCGTGAAATGGGTTACAAATCCAATTCAACGAGTCGAGCTTTTTCTTTTGTTCCCCGAATTAAGCATCAAAGTTATTTTTAACAATGTCAAATGAGCTGACATTGCAATCAGTACATTTGTCTTCAAGTGCACTTGGTTTTCTATAATAAAAGTTTCAAATGTCTCGCAACAGTCATATTTGCCATCCTCAATACGGCTCTTCCACAACATGAGCTTTTTCATGAACGCTCGAATTCTGTTATGAACAGCAAAAATGTCTGATTCGTTTGAACCTTGTAGAGGTTGCAAATATTCGATAGTTTTGATCTTCGAATATTTTTTTTAGTGCTGCTCGAATATTATTCGAATATTAAAAAAAACAGCTTTTATTGCTTTAGGAACAGAACAATAATCAACATTGCAAATAATCTCTCATACCAACACGAATAAAATCATCATTTATCTTTAAACTATATAAACTCGGTGTTTACTAAAATAAAAAGTATTATCAAATCTTAAACATAGTAGGAACCTTATGTCCTTATAAATCTCCCGATTATACATGAACATGTGAATCAAAAAATTATAAAATTCTCAACAATTCAAAAAGCCTTAAACTCGTTAATAATAAAAACAAAAAGTATCACAAATGTAAAGGTGTCGTAAAGGCATTGCAGTATCATTTTCATATATTATGCAATATTACACTAATAAATCAGATTCATCAATAATAACTCAGAATTAAGTCAGATTTACCTATGATAGTATAAAATCACCACAGCTCATTATAATTATTGTTTTTTACGTATTCTTTGAAAGTGAGACCTGAGGAAACTTAAGGTGTCTAAGGAATCATCGCTTAATTTACATCTGAGACGATTGCAGATATACTTCGTAGAAGAAAATACCCTTTCGCACTCTACACTAGTTGGTGGAATGCACATTAACACGTCATAAGCCTAAATTAGGTGTATTTGTCTTGGCGCTCCTGCATCATATAAAGCCATCTGCATTTTTATTGATTTCTTATTGATTCTAGATCATCTTCGCAAGTTGCTGTGGACGTAAAAGGCCTGGCACACATTTGAAAAAACTATTGATATATTATATAATAAGATGCTCTGTGAAATATTCGCTCGCTTTGCTTCTTTGTTGTGAATGTTGTCTTGTGTTGTTTTTATTTCGAACGTTTGTTTCTATTAAAAAGGACTCCGATACCGCATCTCACGAAGACCCGGCCTTACTTTTGGACACCGAATCTGCTTCTAACGTTCAACGTTGACCCTGGTATTATTTTGGACATTGAACCTACTAGGTATATACGACAAGCTTGGTACGAACTCTGACACTCCTCATCGTCTTGTTTCCCGTGGGAATGAGGAAGAACTGCGATGTGTTAATTGTGGCAGGGATGTTACGCATCGCAGAAGATCGTATTATGGAGAACATATTATTAGGAATCATGGTTCCTACACTATTAAAATAAGCACGGACAGAAACTGCAACCTCCTAGAAGGTTTACCCTTGGCAGGCAATTGTTCATTATTAAGAGGCAAATTCAAAGCAGGCACGTAAGCCGAAATATATATTTTGTAGGTATATAATTATAATTAACAGGGTAGAGAAGTATGTATTCAGTATTATTGCAAATGCCTTGTAGGCTAAAGAATGGTAGGTTGCTGTGCTCACGTCATGACCATAATGCGGTATTTACCATGTTGTGGCTGGGCAAGGCACGACAATAATATTACGCAATTCGCCCAGTTTTTAGATATTATTATTTCAATTACTTATGATTCGGATTAAAACCATTATATTATATTGTTAGAAATTGAATAAAATAATAAAAACTGAAGTTGACAAAAGTAATCTATTAAAACACAAAAGTAATAAATACAAAAGGTAGGCAATGAAGTTTACGTTACAAATTTTAATCGAGTGAACACAATCAAAGGGAATTAGTCAAGTGCGCGCCGCCGGATGTGGGAATGAGCCCCTGGCCACGGTACGCGTTGGCTTATATAGGCTCGATCACATGGTCTGGGCTTTCTGGAGGGGTGTAGGTTGGAGGCGCAGCTAACAATATTATTTATTTATTTATTTAGTACATGGAGGACTTACAGCTAATAAAAACAAACAAAAAAGGTAACTATAGTCACCAGAAAGCCAATTACAAATCCTCACGAATAGACTTAAATTATATTTATGAGTATGTGAGCACAAAAACATACCGCTTTACACAACAAAACTTACACAAAATTACAATAAAGCAATATAAATACCAAGCTTTCAATAAATATGTCTGAAATAATAGAGAAAATAAGAAAAGTAAAACAAATAATAAAGATTTTCCGCTACTTGAAAAATTTGAGGCTTAAGCACCTCCTGGCCGAACTCACACCAATTGTAAATGGATCCAAATCATGTTCTTTGCATAGATCATTGAAATTCCTGCTTGCGCGCACAATATAACTGTTCCGTCTATAATTCGAAGATGTATGAGGTACACGTATACCATATATATTAAAACGAAATGTTTTACTTGGCACATTGAAATAAAACTTTGACATTAACTGGGCTATCAATATCGTTATTGAGGATTTTCAACATGAACAAACAGTCAGCAATTTTACGTCGATCCATCAGTGGTAACAGATGATATTTCTTGCAGAGTCCAAGATACTCGGTTGACTGATATGGATTATGAAATAATAGCTGCTTGTATTATTTTCTCCACTACCATTCCCCTAACTTGTAACTGTTGCACAAATATGTAAGTTAATATCATTTTAATAAACGAGAATAATTTAGTTAAGAAAATAAATACCAATTTGTACTATTTTTATTATTAATTTGGAAAATAAATACTCCTATTAGACGTTTCTCAGTGATAAGATCACAATATTACACATGCTAACTATTTAATTTTAACTTTTTAATTTTTTAAATATTTTTTTTTATATTTTGGAACTTGCTACAACTTTATTATTATATCTGGTTTCTATTAGGAATGAATAATAAAAAACGTCCACGTCCACGTCAAGTCAGAGCACCCTAATAAAGTGGTCAATTCCTTTTAGTAATTTAATACTTCCAAACATCGATGCTTTGCATGAAAATATTATATTAATAAATACCTACTATGTCTTAGAGGCAAGGTTGTGGAATTTGTTCTAAAGAGTCATCGCGAGGAACACAGATGGGTTTTAGTCACCCAGAGCGGGAGAAGTCATTTGATGATTTCACATCCATAAAAAAGTGACAGGATAAAAAAAACTCTTATAGTAGGTATATAATGGCGATATTCAATTTTCATAAAGGGCCCTGTATACGTTGCCCGAGGGCGAGCCGACCAACAAGATAGGCCAACGAGTATAACCGTACACTTAACATGTAAACTTTGTTTGACATCGGCACGCTAAAGTGTCCAGTACACGTTGGCCGAGCCTGTTGGCCTAGAAGGCCGTTTCCTTTATAAAAAAATATTAGGTCACACTCTTTACTCAAAATAAAACGAAATGAACGAAACGTTGACATCATTAAAAAAAATTCTCTATTACATCTACTTAACATAAATAAATTTTATACTGGGCATTCTGTAGGAACCTGCCGAAAGTATCAAACATCAATAATTTAAAACTAATAAAATATTTCTGAACGACTTTATACGACCCTATTCTGAATTTAAATTTTGAATAACATGGACAATCTGGTGCGAAATTAATTTATTTAGTAGGTTTCATCCCTTGATGTCAGAAAACCTACTTATAACTTTTAAATAAATTACTTAAGAAAGTTATCATCATCAGTGCTCATTCTAATTTATGAAGAACACTCATTTCAATAAACCGAGTACATCAAAAAAAATCGTTTTGCTACACCCTAATAATAAAAAAACAATATGGTGGATGTTACGGCTGTGCCGTGATTTCGATAGCTCTGTTGTAGGTATTGTAGGTCTGGAGGCGAATGAAAAACGAACGCTGGTTCTTTATGCGGTGTATATTGTAATACACTTAAAAATACAAAGACTTTCTGATAAGTTAAGTTCTGGTTCTGATCTGAATTCTGAAGATTGTGTTCGTGCTCCGCGTGCTTATGAGAATGGCACTGGCGGGCGAGTGGCGACACTGACGCGGCGCCGCGCGGTCTGCAGTTCTGCACTCGCTGTCCCACTCCTCTCGTTCCCGGCGCTGGCTGTGGGCGGGGCTCGCTGCTGTGTGTGTCGCGCATTGCCATATATGGTCATGAAACACGACCAAGGTGACCTTGATAGTGGGGGGTGCGCGCACACCGTTGACATCTTGTAGTGATGCGCCCGAAAAGTGGATGATTTTGAACAGTCCATCACATTTTACACTTTGATTTTATTTATGAAGAGTATTAAACTTGCGGGTTAAATATGAAAGAATAATCGGCGCTAACATTTGACCTATTTATCCAATTGTTTTACGTGTTGCGCCAACAGCCCATACATAAGATTTTTTTAAGTAGCTTTATCAATAACAACATTATTAATCAGGATGTCGTATGACGTAACTCTTAGTACCTAAAGGTACTACTACCGAGCCGGCGGAGATACGCCTGTCTAGTACCTTTAGGTACCACCACCGAACTTTACGGTTAAGCGTCATTACTATTTTATATTGCGGTTCTGTCCGCCACAGCAGTCTCCATAACACTAACAAAGGATTTCACCGATAGAACGGAACGCGATCAGTACATCTAAATTGCGTTCAAGAGCTATCAGTGTAAATATTCCATAGAAAAATAATAATACTGACAGCTCATAAACGTGGTTTATTCGCTGATTGTACTTAAATAAAAGACTTGACTGACGTCTGATTTGGTCACTGTAGTCACTGCTGCTTCCAGGTGTAGCAGCACCAATATCTTTTCTGTCACCTGCTGTAGCAAACTGCTCGTTATCTTTACTCGAGACAGTGTCCTGAAAAAAAAAATATGATGATAACTCGTGCGAAATCCTAACGATGCTAATGACTATAAAATATATCTAAACAGATATATTTACACAAGCTACAAGATTAACATATTTGCTTGAGTTACAAACTTAGACTGTCTATCAAAGTTTAAAAAGCAAAGGATTTTTCAGTCTTAAAATCGGCTCAATTCGGTCTATATTGGTGTTTTTTTTAATTAAGCTTTTAGTTAGCGGCCATATTGAGTTTAGTGTAATGTTATTAATTTAAACTTTACCTCTTTATAATATTAGTATAGATTATATTATTTGAAGTAATTAACAATCCGTATTTTTGAGAATTTGAACAGTACTTGCTCATTAACTGATTATATTAGATATCGTTAACTAATGAGACAGGTTTATCCTTTATTAAAATCAAAATAAGGTTTAATTTTTTTTATTATAGGTACTACAAAGATTCGTTTTGCACTTTCTAGCTTCCTCTGATGACTCGGATTAATTTTATTTATATCTGCTGCAGTGCGAGATCGGCTAACACATACAGCCATTTGTTTTGATTCCCTTCGTATAATAACAGCAGCTCCTCAACTTTCTGACGTCTGATTTGGTCACTGCAGTCACTGCTGCTTCCAGGTGTAGCAGCACCAATATCTTTTCTGTCACCTGCTGTAGCAAACTGCTCGTTATCGTTACTCGAGACACTGTGACCAGAAAATAAAATGTATCTGGCAGGGTCTTCCAATCATACTTATACATTTTTGTCCAAAAAAATACTACTTTTTTAAGGATGGGAAATCATCATTACCAATAATGACTCCGTTCTGGGATTTTATTTATATCTGCTGCAGTGCGAGATCGGCTAACACATACAGCCATTTGTTTTGATTCCCTTCGTATAATAACAGCAGCTCCTCAACTTTCTGACGTCTGATTTGGTCACTGCAGTCACTGCTGCTTCCAGGTGTAGCAGCACCAATATCTTTTCTGTCACCTGCTATAGCAAACTGCTCGTTATCGTTACTCGAGACACTGTGACCAGAAAATAAAATGTATCTGGCAGGGTCTTCCAATCATACTTATACATTTTTGTCCAAAAAAATACTACTTTTTTAAGGATGGGAAATCATCATTACCAATAATGACTCCGTTCTGGGCGGAGTGGAAAGGAGTGTCAGACTCGTACTGACTAAAAACCATCCGTGTTCCTCCTAGTGCCCTTTGCGTTCCAGGGCCGTGGTGATTCTTTCGAACAAATTCCGCAACCTTGGATAGAACTCTTTGGAGTCCAGCCCGCACGTGGACAGATTCGTAATTATGTGACGTTATTAAAATAAAAAAGAAAATAAAATAAAAAAATGTTTGTCGGTATGTACTTCATCGTGCATTAACCCCGAAAAATGCGTCAACGATGCATTGGGTAGCAGCCTTAAAAAATGCGTTCCGTCATGTTTGGTTGGCTTTACTTATCCAGACACGGTGCTAAAACCCTAAATTTCACTCTAGGCGGAGATACATAACAAAATCTTTGTCCAGTAATGGGACCACTAGGACCATCATGTCAACTTAATCATCATCATCATCATCATATCAGCCGAAAGACGTCCACCGCTGGACATGGACCTCCCCCAAATGAAAAAAAACCTGGGTTTTATAATAAATACTTTCGAACTTTTTCGAAAATAATAACAGACTAATAATTTTAAAGTAGATGAGATCTTACTTGGCTATTTTATTTACCCCCGACGCAAAAAGACAGGGGTGTTATAAGTTTAACGTGTCTGTCTGTGTATCTGTCTGTGCTCCCAATCGGATGAACCGATTTTCGTTTAGTTTTTTTTGTGTCAGATTGTAGATCATCAGCTCTTTTCTAGTTGATGAGGGGATCTGACTATCTTCCATAAGTCCGATCGATTCGGAATTTGATACCGCATATGATTACTCGATTAAACGCTTCACGTTTAATATATTGCCCAATAGGTTAATTTAGTTTAAAAAGCATAAATTTAAAAAACCCTTCTACGCAAAAATAGGTACTTTAACACTCAACGCCATTCACATTTAAGGTTTTTCTAGAACAACAGGCCACGTGGGCGCCGCGCAGGCCATGCAATGTCTTTTACACCACGCCATGCTAGATTTCGTGTAACATTTGCAGCACGCCATGTGGGCGGCCGGCGGGACACGGCGTTAAGTGTACCAACAGGTCGTGTGATCCGCTGACAAATTCATTTATTTTTATAGAGCTTGGCTTGCTAGATAAGGATTCGGTGTCGTCTACTTTAAATTGGTGAGTGAAAGAGCTACTAATGAAAAAAAATCAATGAAAATCGGACTATATTTGTAGAATTATAAGGTTCAAAGTCGAGTAAGTAAAACAAGTTTATTAAGTCATTTTTTTTTGTTTTTGTTGTCACAAAGAGAAATGAAATCAAAGAAAAGAAATTGTTTTGATACAAAATGAAAAACAGAAATTATATGAAAATATAATCATTGAAAATTAAAGTTTAATTTCTTTTTACGAAAATGTAAATTTCTCTGCAACATTGACCACAAACACTAGGTTGAGTCGGGCATTTTAGACACACGGTATTCACTTTTTTTGTTCGGTCTCTGGCATCCTTTGCAGATAGTCCAGCAGCTCGGTTCCTCTCATAACAATGTATGCACCTTCGCCGAATAAGTCGTCCTCTGTTATCAGCCATCAATGATTCTCTTTGACTTTGTTCACGAGCTGCTGAATTAGAATTAGACGTGATTCCTAACATTTCTGTAGGCAGAGATTTTCTCGAAAATTCGTTGTTGTTCTTCTTGCTACTTAGTTGCTTATAAGTCTTATAAATTATATATGCATTTGTGACAGCTGTTGAAAGTAAAAGTTCTACAGCTAGTTTCTAAAACAACCGGATGTTTCTTCTGGCAGGATTGGCATAGCGTTATTTTAATTCTGGCCACCACACGTGTCAGAATAAAATGTGACCTCTAACTTCAGGTGGCAAATTTTGTAAAAAATGCCACAAACACGAAGCAATTTGATTTGCTCCTCGAGCACCGATGGGTTCGTCCCACATGTGTCAAGTAGCTTTATCAACTCTCAAGTTATGAAATGTAAGATTGTAGGACCATAGTTGTCTCTTATAAAAAGAGACAGACGTTTTCAGGAATGGCGTAGGTAAGCATTGCTGAAGATCAAATAGGCGGGTTGGCCGACGCAGTGTGATTAAAAATGTCGGCGGATTCGGACACGGACGATGAGTTACTATTTCTACTTATTTTGAAAAGAAGAATTAGAAAAAGGAAAAGGATATGGGTACATGAAATTAATAAAGAAAGGCTAGAATATGGAGAATACCATCGCCTGTGTAAAGAATTGGAAACATATGAGGATCGGTTTTACAATTATTTTTACATGTCAAAAGCAAGTTTTGAAGAGTTGCACGATAAACTGCGTACAAGAATATTCAAACTCGATACAAATTGGAGGTCAGCCATATCTACCAAAGAAAAACTCGCAGTGTGTTTAAGGTAAGTAAGCTTTATTAATTAAGTAGGTATATTAAGTATTTATTTATAAAAAAACAAAATCACACTCACAGCTCACGCCTGTAATTCCCATTGGAGGGGTAGGCAGAGTACAATAGTTATCAGATTTAGTAGGCAAATTGCAAAAATTGTAAAATGTTTAATTATTTAAGTATACCTAGAATAATCAAATTAACGTGGAGTACAGTGTTGTACGTTACTTAAATACATACAATGTACATTGTGCATTATCAGATTCAGTGGAAACATTCGTGTCATCAATACTTGTAAAAGTATTCCTATTTGTCAAATCTTGTGGGCAATATTAGTAAAAGTTGTGGTGTCTGAATTTGTATTTTCCGAAATTGAGGATAGAATATTTGTACATTGTGCATTATCCGGTTGAGTGGAAATATTTGACAAAGCATTCGTCAAGTCTTGTGGCATATTAGTTAACTGTTCATTAACGGAATAAAAAGTTGTAGAGACTGAATTTGTATTTTCCGGGATCGAGGATAAAGTAGAATAAGCAGGTGAATTTAAAAATTCTGGTATATCGCTCAGCTCTGCTTAGCTCGTTTCTGCTTAGATAATTTTTTAAATGTTTCTGCGTAACTTAAAAACAAGTAGTCAACACCATCGTGAACATGAGTAGGTTTTTCTTTTTTGTTATTTTGATTTCTGGGATCATGTCGTCGACATCTGACTCTGCAATCCTTTTCCCACCACGCGTTGTTTCAGTTGGTCGCAATGGTTGGTTCAATATTGTAGTCGACACTAGGTTCTAACCTGGTGTTGGCGACCGAGTGCGCGGTAAAGGTGAAGTCGATACTGGATTTGGAGACATCCTTGGTGTAGGCGACCGAGTGCGCGGTACAGGAGTAGTCGATAGTACATTCGAAGATGTCTCTGGTGTGGACGACCAAAAATATTCGGAATTCGTAGACGACATCGACCTTGTAGCAAAAGAAGGCGGAGTACCAGAATTCGTTGACGTTTGGTTTTGGCTCCTTTCACAAACATTAGATGCGGTTTCTCTGGGACTAATACCACTGTCCAAAAATGAAAGTTGCATAGCCCACATGAAGTTTATTGTTTTCCTTTCGCTCCCCGTAGTTCCTTTTCCACTTTCTCTTTATTGTATCACCTAAAATTAGGAAAATAAATTATTATTATTATTATTATTTCAGGTACCTAACGACCGGCGATTCGTATCAAACTATTGCGTTTTCTTATCGACTTGGATGCAGTACAGTTTCAAATATAATTAAAGAAGTATGTAAAGCAATGTGGGAAACACTGCAACCAGTGTACATGCCTGCACCATCAGAACATACTTGGAGGCAATCGGAAGTAGGTTATAGAGAAATATGGAATTTTCCGAACTGTGTTGGAAGTATTGACGGTAAACATGTTAATATTAAATAACCCGGTAACAGTGGCTGGAACTATTTTTGTTACAAGAATATATTTTCAATAGTTCTACTGGCCATAGTAGACCCATGTTATAAGTTTATCATGGTTGATATCGGAAGTTATGGTCGCCATAGCGGCAGCGCAATTTTTTAAAATTCAAGATTATACCTGGAATATATCCCTTAAATGCATGAATTTTGCTTGCTAAGCAAATTATTTTTTTTTGGATACAGGGTTAGCTCTATAATAAGGGAAAAATAAAATAAAAAATAAAAAGATCAGGAAAATATTATATTTTCAATGAAAATGGGTTGATGGAAATTTCCATCACTATGTTATCAGTAGTGAACTGACCAGTACAAATTACTCATTATGGTAATTATTGAAGCAATTATTGTTTTTATTGAGACACAGATTTACTTTGCATTTTGAACAATGTATAGTTGAATATCCCTTACAGTAAGGGTATTTACATCGTAGGGATCCACCAACCAGGGGCCAATGACCCTGTCCATCTCTTCTACTTCTACTTCTACTACAACTTCCTTTGGTGGAGCAACTGCAATAGCACTTCTTTTTTTCTTTGCTTGTATTTCATGCTGCACTAGAACTTGGACGACCCCTTTTATTTTCTTGTACTACTCCTAAGTTACAGCGAGTAAAGGCCAATTCATTTCTAAATGAGCCCAAATTGAGGATATGTTTCTTGGGCACATTCTTGGCAATTAAATTCTTTTATATATTATCCAGGCATTTATTACTGCTAGGTCTAAAAGGTGAAAAAAAATACGAATATACCATTTTCTTGACTTGAGCTTCATTCTGTATCTCCCAAGAAAACTGTCCATCAAGTCCACCCCACCCATATGGGCATTGTATTCTCTTATAATTTTAGGGCATGGGATCTGTATTTTTTCCTTCTTTTTTTTGTCATACCTAGATACATTATCCAAAGGCAAAGCTCCAACATAGGATGAAAGTAATGTGACAACTTTATTGTCCTTCCATGCAACAACACTCATATCCACATTTTGAAAAGTAGTCACTCTTTCTTCATATGAGCCTCTTGGAGTAGATTTACTCATGATTTGCTTTTTATCAGGTAATTTTGAATTTGGTATTCTATTTTGTTGAACTGTACCTACTGACAGGATTCCTTGAGTGGCCAAATAGTACACCAACGGCACCGATGTATAAAAATTGTCAAAATAGACAATATGATTGACATATCTTGGTATACCTCGAGCTAAACGAAGAACAATATTACTGGTGGGGCCCAAATCTGGTTCATTCTCAGGTTTTTCAGTCAAATCCTGGCCAGCATACACCTCAAACTTATATGCAAAGCCTTGGAGACTACACAAAACATAAAGTTTGAAGCCCCACTTATGTGGCTTATTAGGCAAATATTGCTTGAGAAAGTGTGCAACTTTAGTTGCACACATTTGCTCGTCTATGGAAAGTCTTTGTTCCATAGCAACTGAGGAAAATCTATTATTTAATTCATCAATAACAGGACGTATTTTGAATAGACGATCATGGCCTGGCTCACCAATGGGCTTATGGTATTCATTATTATTGAAATGTAATGTTTTTTTTATCTGTTCAAACCTGTTGTTAGTTAGTACTGAATATATTGGTTCATAACCATATTTTTGAGACCAATATGACCTTGTGCTTGGAAAATTTTGGACAGACATATATAATAGCACACCAAAAAACTTCCTCAAGTCTGTCAAATTGTATGCTCTAGAGTTTGCAGGATTTTTTTGAGTGGCATAAAGGTTTGTTTGTTCCAAGATAATTTTCATAAAGTCTTCAGTAGAAAAGTACTTGAAACAAGCATATGGAGTATCTAATTCTGATAATTCAGGTCCTAAATCAGAACTGCCTTGAAATTTAATTTTAGATTCATCATATTCCATGGTTCTTTTTTTCCAAATCAATTTTCTTTTATCCAGCAATCCTGTAAATGTATGTCCAGTAGGAATGCTGATGTTTTCGTCCGGAATGTCTCTCACCTCATTTTCTATCAAGGGAGGGTCACCTCCAGGATCATTTGGATCTTCTGTGTTCTCTTCATCACTTTCTAGCATATTTAGCACCTGCTCTTCGTCATAACATTCAGGTACTTGTTCTTCTTCTTGGTCGGATGTTTCCATGTCATCTTCCGACAGCCATCCACCTTCTAACGATGCTAAATATCGTTCTATATCCCTGTCATTCATTTTGTACAATATGGACGCCTAGAACAGAAAAAAGACCACACTTATCAAAAAATATTATTCACTGGGTTTTCATACAACCTAAATAACCGTCATGACATGATGATGTAAATTTACATCAAAACTATTTTGTGTTTTATTTCAGCATTATTCTTTTGATGAACAAAAATAAAGTAATAAATCGCTAAACTTACCTCAAATATATCATTCAGAAATAAAATTGTTTATGAACATTGAGTATTTCAATATTTTTTTCACGTATATATTTACTGAAATTACCATACCGCTTAATGACACTTTCGAATGACATTTGACAGCAGACACTGACAGATAAACTTTTTTTTTCGTATAGAAACGTCGTAAATATTCCTTTTAAGTTGCCATGTACAAAGAATGTGATCACCGAGCTCTGTGTAACGAAAAAAATGCAAAAAAAATGGTTGATGGAAATATCCATCACGATGAATTTAAGGGATATACGCGATAACATGTTATTGCCTCTAAAATCACCACCAGGTACAGATGATCCTGTTCCTCATGTATTAATAGGTGATGAAGGATTTGGACTTAAAACCTATTTAATGAGACCCTTTCCAAGGGCCACAGCGCTGCACGATGCACAAAAAACGAACTTTAATTATAGACTATGCCGTGCAAGGCGCGTTGTCGAGAACGCTTTTGGGATTCTAACACACAAATGGCGGTTATTTAGAAGACCGATGGAATGTACAGTCGAACCTGCAATAGATGTGGTTAAAGCCACTACTTGTTTGCATAACTACATAATTGTGAAACGGGGAAATAATGAAATAGAATCATCGCAAGACATGGCGGCGGTTGCTTCACGAGGATTAGCATCAATTAGTCCGACAAATAGACGCTCGACAAATGAAGCTTTTCAAATTAGAGAAAAATTTGCTCTGCAATCTGCTGCCAAATTCTTCCTTTTAATACAGCATTTTATAGTTTTTGTCACTTGGTTCGTATAAACATTTGTGTTTTCGTTTAGATCCATAATAAAACTGTAATTATTTACAACCAGTTCACGACACGCGCTGCGCCATGTAAGAGCCAATCGGAGAATGCGTGTATTACGACGAACACAACGACGCCTAGCCCGCTCCCGACCCGCTCCCCCCGCGCGCGGTCTGTAGTGGCGGGCGACGGCCGCGGCTCCTGCGCGTCACCCGACCCGCGCACGCGTTCCGTGTGTTGTTGTCCATATAATTATACAGATTAGACCCGCGCTCGCCCCGCACCCGTCCCCTGTGTGTTTTGCACTTTAGATTTCTCAGGCAACAAAACTGATAAGTACTTACTTTATACCTACTATTATATTTTCACAACAACACACAAGGATAAGTTAGTAAGGGTACTTACTTTTAGTTCATTGCGGACAGCCGTTTTTCGTCGAGCTTGTGGCACGTTTGGGCGGAGTTCTTCTTATACCTGTTGGAATCCAGTTTTATTCAAACTAAAATTCGCAATAAACTCTCTCTCTGGCAACTTCAAGGGATTACTAGCGTCACGCACGCGGCGCCTCTCAGTTCTCAAATGGCTTTGTTTTCGCTGTTCTTCAGCATGTCCCAACAATATTAGACGTGCCATTCCTCTTTACTAACACAAATCACAATAATTTAACACTTAAACTCTTTGTTTATCAAACACGAAAAACTTTTAACTCTACTTCACCCAACACTCGGCTTCGGTGTTAATTACTAGAATTCTTAAAACACTACATACGAGTAGTTTATTTCACGAGAAGTGTGACAAGTTACGTGATTATCAATTTGATGTTCACTCTAAGCTTTAAAAGCTCACACAATCTTACAAGTATCGATACGTTAACATCTGTCAAAATATGTTACGGTGACTATCGGCGATACTGGGTGCTCGTGACGTCATCCTTGTTAGTCACTGAAGATAACCAATACGAAACTAGCTGTTTGACAGTTTATCGTTGAACACTTTGCCAAGTGATCTTCACTATGAGCTGTCAGCTGAGATACGCAATAGCACCGCTGCACAGACAGGTATTTGGTCCTAAAAGTCGGACAAAAACATTTTTTGCGTTTCATAGTATTATTAAAGTATTTCGTTCTATTTTGAGGCATAATAGAGTAAAAAAAGGCATACATTATTCTTAACTTCATCATCTTCAGAGTCATTTTCAATACTAATATTGCAAATATCATTTTCCTCCAAAAGATTCATGGTATCCGCTGAAAGAGGACTCTTTCTTGGTCTGATGTCAGGAGCAACCTATTTAAAACGTCTGTGTTGCAGGCTACTCTCGAAAATTTTCGGGCGTAGTTTAGTCGAAACGCTCGGATGTGCTTATTGCGGGCTTCTGCAGCTTCTTCAGACAGTTGCCCGATTGGCAGAATCGCCTCCTTTATCACGGCTGCCCCATGACTCAACACCTTATGTAATGTCGGCGACATTGGATGAAACTTGTACAAAGAAACGTACAATTCAGCAGTTTCTTTGCAGTAAATTTCGAATTTTTGGATGTTAATTTTTATCCCGCAGCACATGGTGTCTAGGATGACTTTTAATCGGTAGATTAAATTCTGGTCAATCCCAGTTATTTCTGCAGCTTTCTCGTATTCATCGAAAAATCGCACACTGGTATTCCCATCATTCGTGTTTCCAAAGTTAGCCTTTGGAATATCTACTAGTAATCCTAGTTGTTCACGAAACTTGGTTTGGATTTCTTTTTTTCGTGTCTCCACTAGTTTCTTCTCGTCGGCAGTCAGGCGAGCCCTCCACTTCATGACTGGTAATTTATAAGCTACATGCAGTATGCTCTCGAAAAATCTTATTCGAGCGTGCAGCAAAGATAGACCAAATCGCATGTTTTCCGTATTGCAGGGCCTTTCTTTTGTAAGGTCGTTGAAATCGGAGGATGTGGCGCCACATATGTAACATCTCATGGTTGACTTGGTATGGGTTGCTGCGTTACATACCTTGCCGTCCACCATGGTAAAAACTATTTTATGTTTGACGGATATGTCGTCGATCTTGGTCTTGCTCAGTTCTTTTATTTGATTTTCTACGTACTCGATTTCCTCATTAGCCACGTCAGTGTTTTCTTTCACAAATCGTATGCGTATTGGTCTGCAATATCGTGGTGATGACGGAGTTGGGTTTTGCCAAATATTTTTTCTTTCCGTTCCATAGACTAGTTGGAGTGGAACGACAGAACTTTGAAAAATGTTGGCGTCGGAATCAGTCTCATTTTCAAATTTCATTTTATATTGAATCTGCTGAGATCCGTCACAGCCCCATTTGCTGATGAGCAGAAAGGACTGCTTTTCAGATTCAGTCAGTTGCTCCAAGACCTCCTCACCAAGATGCAATAATAATCGCTTGATGGTGTGATCCATTAAGCTTTGTACCCTTACTTCGGCACAGGTCTCAGTTATGCTGTGGATTTCGGGGTAACATTCTTTCTTCAACTTCTTTAGAATCGAATAGCATGGGTAAAAGCCTGGATTCGTGTCTCGAACCACTTCGTATTGGGCCTGGGTAAGTCCAGCTTCAACAAACATAAACAGGGAACGAAGATGTGCCAATTTCGTTGAAACTTCTTTTTCTTGTTCAGCTGCTTGTTCTTTTATCGCTGCTGCATATTTTTTTGCTTTCCGGGCGCTTCTGGTAAGGACCTTTACGATTTTTGATGCTTCAACTTCGCCAGTTTCTCGAAATTTCATTTGTGTTGCGTATGCCAGCACATCTAAGTCAGATGTTCGAAGATTTTCAGTTTTTCGCTTTTTATTCCTTTCACATAACTCTGAAAACGACTTTTGAGGTCTACCTGGCCTTAATCCTATAACAAAAGATAAACCTTTAGTCACTGATAAAATTCTATGAAATAAAATAATGTTCGAAACAAAAGAATTGTTAACCTAAATAGGTGCCTGCTTTTGGTAGCGATATGGTGCCCTTGAGCCATTCTTTGTTCGCTTCTAGGAATCTGGCTTTGGTGTTGCGGGCAGCTGACCATTTCTGCTTGAATTGGTGACGTATAATTGACAACTTGTGCTTTGCATCGGCAATGTTCGGGTCATCTTCAGAGTATTGACGGAGAAGTTCCAACTCCATAAATTCCAACTTTTCATTGAAAGTTGAAGCATTGGAGCGTTCCATGATAGTTAGTAAATCGTTTCTAGTTAATACCCGCGTCCCAGAAGAGCCTGGAAACAAAATAAACTAATTTTCATAAAAAAAACAACACGTGGATTTTTGAGTCCATTGAAAAAAAAATTGCCAAAAATGGAGGGGTGCGTTAACCCGGCTGTTTTACGTATTTTAGAATACTATAGAGTCTATTCTAAAACAAACCATATAAATTTTGACTTAGAAATGCTCAGAAATACTTTAAAACGCTTAAAGATTTTTTGAAATGCGTATTTTATAGGACTTAAGAAGGAAAAAAGGAAAGAATTAGTTACTAATGGAGCTAAAGGTACGAAAACTCCCTCTTTTCCTAACAAAACTAAATAAAATAATAAGTACATACCTGGTTGTGTAAGATCCATAGTAGAAATTCAAAAGAAATTGACTTTTTCACCATAAATTTAATATTTGAAAACAATGAAATTTGAGCGCATCGAATAATTACACGACCACGGCAAGCGAAGGGTAATTTCCGACTGAGCTCATGGAGCGGGGGAAAGTGTCTATAGATAGTTCAACTCAGATGTGCGCGCGGCCCTATGTGTGGGTAAACCTTGTACATATACAGTGACTTTGTGTGCGTGACAAGAGGTACAGTCGGGTACAAATACAGTTATTTACGGGTTTTTAAAAAAAAAGTTATTTCGTAATGTTATGTTTATTTATTGAACATTATTCTGAATCGCTACTTGAAAAATCAAATGATTAATTTTCGGATTCGCTGCTCTCACCAAGGTTAATTATGAATTCTGACTCCATGTCAAAATGTCTATAGTATTCTTCTTCTTTCTTTTGTACATGTCGACAAGTATTACCCCACATCCCTTCATCAATTTGACTTAAACGTTCATTTATGAGTTTCATTATTTCCGTCACATTTTGGTCGACATTATGCGAAGCAATATAATTTTTTAAAATTCCCCACACATTTTCTATGGGGTTTAGTTCAGGATGATATGGTGGCAGTCGAAGAACTTTTATCCCATATGGCTGAAGTATGTCGTCAATCTTGTAACAGATATATTTTTCTTTATTTTTTTTTTATCAAATCATACAGTTAATTTTTTTTCATATCTTGATTAAAAGCTATATTTTTTTCTGTCAGCCATCTCTGCATTTCTATTTTTTTAGAATTAGAATTTAGGGCTCTGTCATTTTGAACGTTATGGTATGAGGCATTATCAAGCACAACCACAGAGTTATGTGGAAGATTCGGTACTAGACGTTCTTTTAGCCACTTGTCATAGTTTTCTGCGTTCATGTTAGAGTGGTAATCACCGGTGTATGTCAAGAGTATGTTAGGTACGAAACCTTGTTCTGAACCAGCATGCACAATGAAAATTCTTTGTCCTTTCGACAGGTTTCTCTTTAAAGGTCGTCCATCTTTATTACCCCATCCTTTGTTTTGCACATGATTAGTTAAGATGTAGCTCTCATCTGTATATACGATATACCGATTTTCTTGACGGTATCTGAGTAATTTTTTTTATGTAGGAAAATCGTAGTTTTTGGATGTCATGCCGCTCTATAATAACACGTCTGTTATCCACAGTTTTTCGCCATTTGTATCCGAACTTTAACAAAGCTGTACGCAGAGTCGAAATACTTCCATCATAGTTAAGTTTATCTTGAAATATTCTTTTCAACTTTAGCAAGGTAGGTAACTCGCGATGTTCTTAGTGGTAATTTTGAATAGTGGAAGTATAACATCAACGTTAAAGTTGTCTAATTCTAACTTTTTTAAACGTTTTTTACGGTCTTTATGCGGAGATTTAAATTTAGAGTCAGATTCTTTTCCTTCAGCCAATGTATTAGTAATTGTTCTCTCTGATACCCCCACTGCCATTGCTGTTTTCCGTACGCTACTTAAATGTTCACTTAATTTCGATATTAAAATTGGACTTGCACTGCAAACTGGATCACTTACTAATTCCAATATAATATCTCTCGCATCTATTTTCAGAAATTCGTATACCTTAGCAATGGTTTCTCGAGTCTAAAACAATAATACGTAAACGTCAACAAGGATATATTTTTTCGTATATAGAATCATAATAAATATTAATTACATCTAAATTTAAAATTAAAAATATTTACCTGCCTCCTTAAACATTTTCTCCGTGAAGAACTAGACATTTTCGTAAACGACTGTACCCTTAAGAAAATGCGATAAGAACACGTCTTGCTCGGACGACGACTGCCGCGTCACTGCCACACGAATGAAAGTTGTATATTTACAAGCCCACGCACCCATAGGGCCGCACGCACAACTGAGTTGAACTATCTGTAGCGCGTCGGATTCACGCTATTGGTAGGAGGAGATACCATTGTATTTCGAGGAATAATAAAAAACGGCGTATAACTAAAACAAAAAAAATGGATTTCGCCCGACTTTTAGGGCCAAATACCTGTCTGTGCGCTGATAGCTACAACCTCGGAGTCTTTAAGTCAAGAGTGAATAGGTCACTTCTAGGCAAGCGTGCTCCATCTTCGACCACATCGTCGCTTACCATCAGGTGAGATAGTGGTCAAGCGCGTGCCTATCAAAATTAAAAAAAAAGAACTGAACTCCTCATTTAACTTAAATTAGTCGGTTATGGATGTAATGGCATTGTTTCAATTTTGAAAATAACTGCCACAAATATTTTTTATAAGAAACAAATTTAAACTGGTACTCGTTGGAACTTTTTAGTAAAGCCTTCACGAATTATTTTTTTACAACAAACATGATTATTTTAAGTCTATCGTTATATTTAGATTATTCTCTATCTTTAAAGTGTTGAAAGAACTCAAAAATAGGTTTAAAATGAAGTACTTACAACATGGTAATGCTTCCATACTAAAAAACAAGATTTCACTTTAAAACAACTGAACCCGTCATTTCGAAAAGGATACGAGTCCATAAAACAAAAACTTTACAGGATCAACAAAAACTTGTTTCATGTAAAAAAAGTGGGGCGCATTCACACGGGATACGTCTTTGACGATTCGGTATAAAACACGATTCGCCTTGACGGATAGATGTTCACATTGAATACGGAATCGTGTTTTTTCACGATTCGTCAAAATATACGAATTGATGTTCACATGTTGTTTCGTGATTGTGTTCAGTTGAGAGTAAACCACCAAAGACAATGGACGTGAATACTTTAATTTTGTACTGGCATTATCGTCGATCTAAAAAAAGAAAAACAAGAAGAATACACTGGGTGCATCCAATTTTAAGGCAAAGACAAAGTGTTGGGGATTTTTATACTTTGATGAGCTCGTTACGAGAAGATGATACCAAATTTTACACTTATTTTAGAATGTCTAAAGATACCTTTGACTTCCTTCTCCAAAGGTTGGATACGGATTTGAGAAAACAGGATACATGTATGAGAAAGGCCATTAGCCCTGAAGAAAAGTTGGCGATAACTATAAGGCAAGAAAAACTAATTATATTATTTATTATTCTTATTTATTGGTTATGTTTATGATAATTTAGAACATGTTTTTAGAAATTTGATAGATCCAGATAATCACTTAATTGACTTAGAGCTGTAGATAGTGCCGGTGATGCACTTGGATCATCGCGATGGATCAGCGATGTTCCAGGTTGTAGAGGGGTGGGCGTTTCTGCAGACACTTCTGCATTTACTATCGATGAACTTTCAGGAAGAGGCCGAGTATTATTATTATTAGACGTTCCTCCCGGTGATTCTTGAGGCTTAGTATAATAACCACCACTATTATAGTTGTGATGATGTGAATTGTAATAATTTTGATGCCAATTCGAATAGTTTCGTCCAGTTTTAATACTCTGTATTAGGTTAATGACCCCAGATTGGAATTCCAGTATTTGATCATCATCAAAATGCTGAAGGGATGGCAGAACCCCCTTAAAAAAATTCATGTTACGGTCATCACTTCCAATTGTGTTTAATTGATGATCAACAAGTTTCATCATTTTATCATCCAATACGCTGCCACTATCCATTCTTTTCTTTTTTGATGATGATTCTAAGTGTTTCTCTTTCTGATTTTCTTGTTGATCTGCATTTTCTCTTTGGGCTTCATCTCTTGTATTTGGATTATTGTCATATGTTTCACCTGGCTTAATAATTGGCTTCAAAAAGCTCATCTCTTGATTATATTTGTAGGGCTTAGATTTTGTACCAGACCCAGATTTTTTTGTTTCTTTGTTTTCATCTAATGATTTCCTCCAAGTGTCTCTCAATTGTGTCCACCTTTTCATCACTGAACTTCCTGAAACAATAATTCATAAAACTGTATGAACGGTTTTATAAGAAGATTTTTATTTACATCGCATTATTCCCAATATTACAAAACAACCACAGATGAATATATATATACTAGAAAACAACTGTAATAATAAGGACACGGTTTCGAAACACGTCACGACAAGACGAGCGGTCTGTTGTCGGGCGAATATCTATTCACAAACGCCGTTCGCTGTCCGTCTGTGTATTTATGAATTATTATACATAAATAAAATATACAGGGACCTGATCTGTGGTTGTTTTGTACGGGCTACGCCCCATACGTTTTATAACGGTTTTTGCTTTCGTAAAAAGAGGATGCTTAGTAAGCTGAATTTGTATAATTGAAGAAGCGCTTGAAGAAGTTGTATTTTCATTTAGACTAATCTATCCCACTAGGCAGCCAGTCAAACATATGAAATCGTTTGGGTGCCTAGTGGGAACGCTTATTCTGAATGAAAATACGACTTCTTCATCCCACTAATTTGGTTTTAATGAAATATTTTTTTAGGTATTTGGCGTCAGGACTTTCCTATGAAGATCTTCATTTTAGTTATCGAATTGGCAAATCAACCATTTCCACCATCGTAGTAGAAGTGACGCAAAGTATATGGAATAATTTATATGAAGAATTTATGCCACTTCCTAATAAGGAAGAAGAGTGGTTAAAGATAGCAAGTGGATTTAATGAAAAGGCCAATTTCCCTCACTGCCTTGGAGCAGTTGACGGGAAGCATATTAGGCTTCGAAAGCCGTCAAATAGTGGTTCAGTATATATGAACTACAAAGATTTCTTTTCAATAGTGTTATTAGCAGTCGTAGATTCAGATTATCGATTCGTTTACGTCAGTGTAGGTTCCTATGGAAAAGAATGCGACTCATCAATATTTAAAGAGTCAAGTTTTTGGAAAATGTTGACAGAAGGCCGTTTGAATATACCCGAACCAAGGCCTTTATTTACAGAATCAGAAGTTCAAGTTCCTTACGTAATTATTGGCGACGAGGGATTTGGTTTACACACACATTTATTAAGACCTTTTGGTGGAACGCATCTTGACAGAGGTAAACGAATATTTAATTATCGTTTAACCAGAGCGAGAAGATACGTGGAATGTGCGTTTGGCATTCTAGCAAATAAGTGTAGAATTTTACATAGACCCATAGACCTTAAACGAGAAACAGCTATTTCAGTAGTGAAAGCTTGTACTGTCCTCCACAATTTGATTATAAAAAAGGAGGGAATTGAATTAGAAAAAGAATTTAATTTTGAAAATTTACTACCCCAGGAAGTATCACCGAGTGTCGGAACTGGCAATTCAATGAGAAATGAATTTATGACCTACTTTCTATCAGAAACTGGATCAGTACCATGGCAAGACAACAAAATATAGGCAGTATAGATTTGTATTTAAAATTTTCTCAATAAAAACTTACCAAACAACTGTCGGTCCTTTTGATCCATTTCTTCAAAATCTTCTTTCAAAATTATGCATATTTCCCGCCATGCTGCTGTTTTAGCGGTTTTGTCCTTATAAATTTCCAAAAATTTATTCCATAAAACTGGCCTGTCTTTGATTGCAGCAATCAAAACTTCGCGATTTATTTGTTGGTCATACAATTTTTCTTTTTCTTTTTTCGACATGATTTTATTGAAGCGCAGCGCTACACGTCTTAACAAGTCAAAGGAATGTACTGAATTGAGCGGGCGCGCGGCGGGTGGGGCAGACAGGCGGGCGGAGCAGGCAGGCGCGCGGGGCGCGAGCGCCAATCACGATTCGAGATTTTTAACGAATCGTCATTCTAATGACCGTAGTGACCGACGTATCCGTCTACGTCTTTTTTCACGATTCGTGAAGCGTGTGAACATGGGTATATAAAAAGCATTGCTCCCGTCAAAAAAAATAACGAATCGTGAAAAAACACGATTCGTGAAAAATCACGATTCGTCTTCGTGTGAATGAGCTCTTAGGTGTTAAATAAACTGACCATAGGAATAGATAAACAAAAAGACATAGATATTTTTGTGATATTTATTTATTAAAAAAAAATACATTTTTAATACAGTTTCTTTAAATTATTTTTTTTTGGATTTATGCCCTTTTCAAAATTACTTCTTTGCAGTACATACAAATCAAAATTTGAATGATTAATATTTAATATTAATCATCTTGAGTTTCTTGATATTCATTGTTTGCTGAAGTTGTAGGCCATGCAAAGACCTCTGCATATAAATGTTGGTACTCTGCAGGTATGTATTTTTCAAGTTTTCTGAAATCTACCATTTTTTTTTCATTTATTTGAACTTTACAAGTATATGCAGGAGTATTACTTGTTGGTAAGGGTGGCTTGGTGCCCATCCTTTGCAAGAGCTGGAAATCATGACTGACTAAACAGTCTATGGACTCACGTGTTGTCACAAGGCCTGGTGTGCCCTTGGAAAATATATATTTTTGAAAAAATATATATATTTTTCGTTGTTCCGTACACCAGACACTCTTTTTCTTGATTTATAAGCAGTTTCCGCAAGCTCACGATTCTCCATTTTCGTCAAACAATAAGTGAGGTTATGTCACAACTGACAGCTACGTTTCGTTTCACTTGAAAGGGGCATATGTCCAGGACTCAAGCCATTTTCGAACAGACTTTAAATTTAGTTTGCCTTATAAGTTGACTGAGATTTTAAGAAGAAATGCCCTTTTCGCAAGGAATGTGTGAAATGATTAAGTTAAAAAATGCCGCCAAAAATGGAAATCTAAAAAAAGTGTGACTCGTGCCCATTTCGAAATGACAGGTTCCTGCACATAGACACAACGAATTCGCACCGAGTTTGGTAGAATACTGGCAGCACGCCTAACAATAAGCGAAGGGTCGAACAATAGCGGCTTTTGTAAACGGGTCTCGCTCGCAAATAAAAATCTTTTGTTGGTTTTTGACCATCGAAGGGTAGAGAACACCTAACGTATGTAATAAGCGTATTTAAATGATTTTGTTTTTAATACTTTTGTCGTCGTAAATCGACGGTTTTGCCGTACGTGCGCTGCCGCGCTGGTGCACAGACGTTATATACACAATTAGGACATTTTTGGAATGAGGCTAATTGCAAATATATCCTTAAACGGTCTTAAATATTTATCTCAGAAATCCAGAAAATGTAAAATTAAATTGGCCAAAGCCGTTGAAGATAAAAAATCTAAATTTCAAATTAAAGTGTCACAGAAAAACATTTTAACTAAAATTGTTAAATGAAAACTGTCATGATGAAAAAATACTCGATTGACAACCCTGAAAATCATGTTTCTATTAAACTCTTTCTCGTTGCTATTAACCCCTCACTCATATCTATTCACCCCTTTCTTCGTTTCTATTGACCCTAAAGGCGTTTCTAATCACCCCCGACTCGGTTCTATTCACCTCGAATTCAGTAAAAAAAAATACTAAGGCTCGATTTTACTAAAAAATAAGAACAAAATGATGGAATATTGATACTAACCTTTTTTATTCCTAATAGATGAGAAACTTAACTATCCAAGTATGCAAATTGACATAGAGAAACAGTGAAGAACTTGATGTTTTTTTTTAAAGATTTACACAGTCAATAAACACTTTGTACGCAGACGTTCAGTTCGACAGCATTTTTCTTAAAGACGTAAATTTTAGGGTTGCCAGAATGAAGGAAAAATGTTGCAGTGTTATTAACAGTGGGAATAAAGATACTTTAACAGACTATAGAGCAACTAGAACGACCATAATCAAATTCTCAGATTTGTTTCTATACACCCCGCGATTTCTATTCACCCCATTTTACGGTAGTTAATATTAATAATGAAAAGTTATTGTCGTATGACACAAATCGTAGATGTTACTCGTAACCAAAGAGTACTGTAAGTATAACAGGTAAAGAGTGCCCTCTTACGGCATTTGTATGCCAACTAAAGTAGACAGTGGCGCCTCTACATTTTGTATCCGAACTAATCCGGCTAGTGGCATATTGCGGCTAGTGGTTTATTAAATAATGCTCAATCCAGTACCTACGTACTGGATTGAGCATTATTTGTGTCAACCACATTTCAAAGATAACAGAACTATTTTAAGCAGACACTGGCTTTATGTATAGGTTTTACAGAAGACAGGATCTGCTTTTACTAGTTTTGTTACCATTGATATGCGGTTGACTTATACCATTAGGAGACAGAAATGGCGTGAAATGATACAAGTCAAATGTTTTATTCATTTTTTATTTTTATAATGTTTATGCTTATCATAATAAACTTGTGCTGACACTTTTGTTTCATCATCTCCATTATATGTCACTTTTCCGCTTAAAATACGATTAATGGATCTGCACCAACTATGTAGCATGACCGTAACAGTTAAATTAAAAAAATACTCTTTCAATTTTTGTTTATGCATACTACATTTAGAAGGTGTATCTACTAAAACATCTGCAAAGGAATTAATTGTTTCCAGTACATTTTGTTTAGGAACACTAGTTTTTAAAAAGGATTCAGTCATATTTTGTAGGCCATGGAAATAATTTTGTATGGCTTTATTTGGATAACATAACCATTTTTTATTAGTATATTCTTTAGCTTTTATAAAACTATTATTACCTATATTTTCACTATCATTATCTAATAGGTCTTGTTTGCAATATTTACATGATTTTACGACATTTTTAAAACACTTAGTCAGGACCCAACCACATACGTAATTGCTTTGACCAGCATCAGACTCTTTAGAGTAATCAATCAAAACATCGGAAGTAAAATTAATTTTGTCTTCCTTGGGAACATCAGTCGCAGCAGGTTTTTCAGTTATATAAAATCTAAGTGATTGTAGGCACTCGTTCGAATCCTCTTCGCAATTAGCTTTTTTGAATGCGGGGTACTGTAGTTATTTAAAAGGAGTGCTTTATATGCCCCTTCAAATGATATTGTATTTGGGGCATTATTTCTGGCGCCATAGCTTCTGATCTTCCCAAAAAAGTTTTCTACAGGGTCCTGATTAAAATTCCGTGTTAATATTGCATCATAACCATATTTATCAAACAACACCTTGCAAATTGCTTCCATGCCTTCAACAGTTTTAATTAATTTTTTTACAGATGGTATTGTAGTTTCCAATAATCGTACTTTATTACCAGTAACCTTTTTCTGTATAAACTTTACAGTTTTTAAAATTTCTTTGGATTTAATCCATAATTTGTGGTGTGGTGAGTGCCTTCTAATAGGCCCTTTATAAATTTTCCCATTAGGTATCGAGAAGCTACTCACATTTAACGTGTCGAACAAATTATCAATTAATATAGTTATTCCTATTAATTGTTTGCACTCTTCTGGTAAATCTCCTCGAGCTACTAAATGGTCTGTTACCACAGCGACACTGTGGCTGAAAATTTGGGTCGCGGACTTTACCCGCATTTTTCTGATTTTGTCAGGGATAACGTGTTCCTCAGTTATTTTATTTAGCAGTCGAAGTTCCCCTTTGCATTTATCTGCAGCATACACCTGCTGATAATAGTCCCACTTAACGATATTTACTTTATTATCAGAGGTGGCTCCATATCCTTGGTGAGTAAATTGTTTCTTATTCCTTTAATTAAATGGGGAGCATCGAACAACGGTAAAATCTTTTGACCATTTACCCTGAAAAAATCATGGCGCCACTCTTTGCCTAGCCGCAAATACCTCGCTCTCGTCTCATTAACTAAATCTGTTATTGCCCCTACATTTACAGAGCTCTGATCACATACAGTGTTTATTATAATTAATCCTGATTTTAGTACTTCTGATGCTACACATTTTATTAAAGTTTTAAGCTCTACTTTTTCAAGAGCACTAGTAAAATAATATGCCACAGGCTGTTTAAAATTGTGTTTTAAACCTTTCACCATGAAAACTAGAGCGTGGTCGGCAAATTTGGTGTCCTTGGATGTGGCAAAACCCGCAAATGCATCTTTTTGTTTATTTTAAAATATTTGAGGAGTTAGAGACATTTCATCAAAAATTAGACTGCACAAACGATCAGCAGTATCTTTTTCTTGTACAGTTTTCTTAATTTTTTCAAATACAATGGCATTAATGCCAGGATGGAGTTTAATTTGACTAAGCAAACGTTTCATTGCTTTTGTCGAAGGTAATGTAAAATATTTATTAAGAAGAGAATATGCCCTTGGACTTTTCTTATACATCGACAATGCAAGGATTTTTTCATCCATAGTAAACCGTCTACCTTTGGATTTTTTTGCCGATTGAAGTTGCATATGGAGAAAGAGCTGGGCTGGAGTTTTCAATTGATTCGCAACTTGTTGGAATGCAGCATGTTGGGATATTTTAGCAGCATTCGCCAGTCTTGATTTGAAAGACAACCCCCTCTTCCGCACGCGACTTAACTCGGACTGCAGTTTCTTAACTTTTGTAGAAAGGGCTTTCACTTGGACATAACTATATGTCAGTGAACTCTTTGTAGATGCTGAAATAAAATAAAAGTATTATTCTGTATTATATCCAAAATATTTAGATATATTGGATATTAGGTAGGCATGTACTATTATACAAGTTTGAAACGGTCTTTACCTATGAAATTGCCGTTTTGTATGAAAAAAATATTTTGATTTGAAATGGCCAGTACTGCAGAACAGCAATTTCATTGGTTAAGACCTAATATAAGATGCGATACTATAAGAAAATAATATAAATACCCATTCTAAAAGTTTTTCTTGAAGGTCTGCTAGCCTTGCTGTAGCTGTGATCCATCATTACTCTAGATGCAGTGGCTGTGCCATGAATTGTGGCTGAAACATAATAATAGGTGTAATTACATTTTATACTCAGATTTAATGAACATTATGTGAACAGAAAAGGACCAAAATAGGGAAATAAAAATCTTTTAATTCAGACAAAACAGTCCATAAGTTAGCCCTTTATGTCATAATTCTATCTATATTAGTGAGAGAGGCAACATTGTTAGGTATTTATAGATTTATACCTGTATTTGCATGATGGTAAGTAGAAGGTTGGCTACTGTTAATCTGGACATCAACTAAGGTTAAACTTTCCATTATGGGCCGCTGATTTGGGGGGGGGGAGAGGGGGGGGGGCTACCCCCCCCTACCACCCCCACCACCCGGAGACCCATGGTTATGGAGATATCCATGGTTAAAGTTTATAGGTTAGAATAAAAATTTTGCTTAAAATTTCGTATCCAGTAGCAGAAAGAGGCAGGTGGGAGGGGGTGAGGGTGCCCCCCCTCCTCCCTGGCACCACTATCAACCCCCCCTACCACCCCCACCACCCGGAAACCCATGGTTATGGAGATATTCATGGTTAAAGTTTATAGGTTAGAATAAAAATTTTGCTTAAAATTTCGTATCCAGTAGCAGAAAGAGGCAGGTGGGAGGGGGTGAGGGTGCCCCCCCCCATCAATCATCAATCATTTTTTGAAGCCTAACCCTCTTGCATCCTTAGTCCTCTTAATAGCAAGTCGGAGCCCCGCTTCGCGGGGCTCAAGGGTTTAAAAAAAAATAACCACGAAGGGGATAGCGGGGTCAGTTCGCTCGCTTCGCTCGCTCACTAGACCCCGCCATCCCCTTCTAACCTAACCTGTCCGAGTCGGGGTGCCCCAAGTCCCGAGCTCGCTTCGCTCGCTCTTGCATCCTAAGCTAGTCATCCTAGTAGCTAGTCGGGATAACCATTTTTCGGATATAATGAAAATAAAACACAAGGAATTTTATTATTACATTTATTCAATTTTATAAACATGTTTTATGGCAGTCAACAACTCTTCATAAGGATCTAAATGATTGACCATCACTCTACGCCTCCAACTATATTCGCACAACCAGTCTGTAAAATTGTGTTTGTTTTGTTGCTGTCGAAATTGTTTTTTTAATCCTCTCCACTGGCTCTCTATACGCTGGGTGTGTGTCCCATCTGGTGCCACAAATTTATTTGTTGGGTCACTATGATTTACTCGTTTATGTGTATATCCATGCTGAGGAAGGCTCAGATACGCTTTCCAGTAGTCTGTATGAATGATGGAGCCTTCCGCAACATGTTTTTTTATCAGTGGCACCAATATATCCGCAGACCTTTCATTATCCGGACACACCTCCAGCCGCAGATCGTCGTTTCCGTCTTCAATCATCCCGATCACCCAATGTCCTTCTATGTGTCTTCCTCGATTGTATTTTCGTCTTCCAAACTTTGATTCATCAATTTGCACCACTTTATTAGGGCCCCCTATCTTCCCTTGGGAGCTTTGATTTTCTAATTCATATATTGTTATTGTCTCCCGGCAATAGCTAAACCAGTCAGCAACTGTTCGTGTAGAGACTACTGGACCATCGCCACATACAAGTTCTTTCTTAGTTTGGTGGTAAGTCAGTCCCTCACTAAAAGCATACATCATTTGAAAAATCAATGTGAGGGACAACCGTGCGTTCTCAAACCATGTCCCAATTGCACGAGAGACTTGTCTGGCCCGGCAGTTACTTTTTCGGCATCGGAACTTTCCAACTTGCCCAGAGTGTTTTGAAATTGTCATAGGCGTTCTATGATATATGCACAACTTTTGTCTCGGGATGAGACCTCTCTCCTCCGCAAACTCTATGCACTGATCATCTGTTCCCAGCTTGGTGAAGATCTTTCTCCAGTTCCACATAGTTCTGAAACAAAGAAAAAGGTGATTAAAATTAGTGATTGCTGCACAAAATAAATCTTGACTAAAGAAAGTCGACGGAGCCCTGCCGACTGGACTGGATGAACCTAACTAACCTAACTTCAGGTGACCTAAGTTTTCCCTATTTGTCACAGATAGTTTTAACGTTCACCACCACAGCTCTGGCTGGCTGTACAGATATAGCAATGTATGGATTGTACGGATATGAAACTTACTTTAACTCATTTGAGTATGGATGGATTCTTCTGCCAGATGATCCAGTAGGCCTGGGCATCGCAGGAGCATTGAAGTCATCCTCGTCCTCTGAAGAACTAGCGATAGCTGGTACGCTACCACTAGAGCCAGCTGCTACTCCACTGGGACCAGCAACCGGTTCGTCGAGGACTGATGACGCACACGGGAGCACAAGTGGCTCATTTGAGTCCAACACTTGCACTCGCGCAGTAGGCACAAGCGGCTCTATTGAGTCCATCACTCGCGCACTACTGGAAGAAGGCACAGAAGAGGAGGCCGTGACAAGCGGCTCACCAGAGTCCAACACTTGCACATCACTCGACTCTTCAGGCACAGACGCACAGGGCTTCGGAGACGCCATGGTAGTCAATAACGAACGATATCAACTGCAACGGCAACGAACGAAGACGCACTGACGACTGACAGGACAGATCAAAACAAAACAAAGCTTTTGCAAAATGGCGTCGATTCACGTTCCATTCCACAGTGTAAAAAAAAAAAAATTTTGTTTGTTTGAAAAAGTCAATGTAATTGCATGATAAACCCGGGTTATTCAGCACATTAATTACCCACCAAATTTAATATGTGAATACGTGAAAATAAAATTATATAAAATGTAAATTATGTAAAAACCATGACATTAAATCGAATAAAATACACCTCTACCATAAACGGAACGTGAAATGTCAACTTTGACGTCTACTATGACAATTTATCTAACCTAAAAATGTAAAAATGGCGTATTATTTTCCAATTTGTATGGAAACTTCAAAGATTTTTAACTCGATAACCGTGAGTCTCCGAGTGTTGAAAATTTGTAAAAAGCTTTCTATTTATGAGTACTATCTGTAGTGTATTCATACATGAATAACCAATAAATAAATAGTAAAATATAACTTAATTAATTATCGTTATAATATATTAGCATTGGCTGTATATATATATCTACTGTCGTCTCCGGTTATGTACTACGCGGGCTTAACTGACGTGGGGGCTGGTCGCATGACAGCTGTCAGGGAGTGAAGACGTGGTGCATGAACTAGTGAGCCGATATTTATATAATTATGTATATTTAATTATCTAGTGTACATCAGAACACTACATTGGCGACGAGGATTAACTGTATGTAATTGTGTTTTTCATATTACATGTTGTTTTCTTTGAAATATACACAATAATTTTCATTTTTCCAAGGAAAATATTGAAGTACAATGTTCATTGCTTGGCGAAATTGACAAAAGAAAAAGTAGTACATTCTAGAGATAGGAGGTGTAATAAAGCAGGGTGTGTTTTCCAATCAAATGCTTCTTTATATAATATTTTCACACCAAAAAGAATCAATCCAATTAACAAAATAATATTGAACATTCAATGGCGGGAAAATTAGCCGCCATTTAGAAATCATGTTTATTCATTTTATGTACTCCAAGTTCAACTACTTTCAAAAATGGAAAATCCGGAATTATTTTGGGGCTTATTCAATTTATCTACTTTAAATTCACTAAAATAAAAAGTAAAGTCCATTATAAAAAAAAGAAAAAAAAGTAGCATGAAACATTTGACAGATTTTAAAAAAAAGCATGTCAGCATCATAATAAAACTTTTTGTTGCAATGAATTCTTTTTACATTTTGTTTGAGAGTTTTAATGTTTGGTACGGTATAAGATTATGATTATTTTTTAACTAAATTTACGTTTGGAGGATACACTTTGCATTGTACTTTTAGAATATTTTACAATTTGTTTTTTAAGGAATTCGGTATATTTAGGTACTTGGCATTTAAATTATTTAGAGGAGAGAGAAGAGCTCATGACTAAATATCGAATGACGGATCGATCTTCGAGGTTGAACGGCGCTTGCCGGGGTCGGTCTGTGAATGGGTGACCGTCTTGGCTTACCGAGGCACCTCGGTTGGTTTCGGTTTTCATTTGTGGATTGTTGGCAGTCGTTGCGGATTGTCGGAAGTCGGGAAGTCTGTCACCGGTCTTGCCAGCAGGTGACGTGTTGCCCAGTTGCTGGGTTGTAGAGGTCAGATAGCAGTTCTGCCACGTAAAATATTTATTTATGTATGGAGGGCCCTGGTCCGGGCAGCATTAAATTGCGAATATTATTGTATGGAGGGCCCTGGTCCGGGCAGCATTAAATTGCGAATATTATTTTATGGAGGGCCCTGGTCCGGGCAGCATTAAATTGCGAATATTATTGTATGGAGAGCCCTGGTCCGGGCAGCATTAAATTGCGAATATTATTGTATGGAGGGCCCTGGTCCGGGCAGCATTAAATTGCGAATATTATTGTATGGAGGGCCCTGGTCCGGGCAGCATTAAATTGCGAAAATTATTGTATGGAGGGCCCTGGTCCGGGCAGCATTAAATTGCACATATTATTGTATGGAGGGCCCTGGTCCGGGCAGCATTAAATTGCAAATATTATTGTATGGAGGGCCCTGGTCCGGGCAGCATTAAATTGCGAATATTATTGTATGGAGGGCCCTGGTCCGGGCAGCATTAAATTGCACATATTATTGTATGGAGGGCCCTGGTCCGGGCAGCATTAAATTGCACATATTATTGTATGGAGGGCCCTGGTCCGGGCAGCATTAAATTGCATTAATTTTAGGAGAGCCCTGAGCTGGGCAGTATAAACGACTGTTGTTGATCTCTGAAAGCCCTAGTACCGGGCGGTAAATCATAATCTTCATTATTTTAGATTGCTCTAATAACGGCCAGTAATTAATATAGGTACTTTCATATGATTAGTAACTCAGAGGTAATTATTTTATAAAGATAACATAAATTACTTTGAACCTAATACAGATACTCAAGTGTCAACAAAGTTTAGATTGAAAAGACAAGGCTTTGGCAGTAGGTGCTAAGTTTAGTCGGCTAGGTATGAAATATCCTGCTAGAAATAAATATTGTTTGATATGTGTGACAGTGCAGGACAAAACAACCAACAAAAGAAAACTGTGTTGTGGTGAGACATTCAACAAACGTGGCAATGACGACAGTACTAAAAGATTTAAAAGGAACAAAAATGTAAGAGATGTTAAAGAGGCTCAAACTAAATCTATGCATTACATATACATATTGTAAATAGTGACGAGACGTTACCTACTTGCGAATACGTTGAATAGATATAAAGGTATTAGTAGACTGGTAACAACCAAAACATACTCACGGATAAAAATGGGAAATACGAAATCGAAAAGACGTAGATAGAGCTGACAAAACAGAACAAAAATACAAATAAACATTTCACGGCCTACGGACGTAATTATAATTATGACTTTTTGAAACAAAAAATTAAGTTGCTGTTAAAAATAGGAAACCCATTTCTTATGAAAACGTTAGTGGTACTTGCGATCTTTTGGGTAGAAAAGTATATGTCGGCAGTGAAAAATTCTGGGAGCCATCTACTCGTACTACTGCAGGGTTACAAAGGATTTAGAACTTATAAATTTTGTTGGCAAATCGGATTATCGATATAATCGGATATTTGACTATTATTTCCGAACTAAGTAGCTAGGTACTTAAATGGTTACCTACTTCGAAAAAAAAACCGTTTGGAAATTTTCGTGCAGCAGTTCACGTGCAAATTTAGGACGAGACACCAACGATTTTGTCCTGGAAATAGAACTTTGAGTGAGGGCGTCGATATTGTCAGACTACTAAAGAAGCGCTTTCGTTAGGTGTGGGCTAGTGAACATTTTAATAAGTTTCTTTATGTTAAGAAGTTTGTTAATTACGGTTACCGACAATAAACTGTTAGAATTTTTAGAATTAATAAATGAAGAAAACTAAATTGAGCATTGGGTTTAAGGCTGCAGTCCTAATATAGGATAGGCCTGGCAAAGTAAAACGTAGCAAAGTGCAAATTGGCATCAAATCCATTGACGATATTCGGAGACCATATTCACAGGTGGTAGAGCATTCTAAACGCATTAATATACCGCCTGGAAGAAATTTTTGAATAGTCTCAACTGGACCATGAGATAAAAAAAAAGTTAAAGAGGATTTGTATAAGTAACGGGAAATTGAATTATTTTGTAAAACTTAGAAGATACCTGATTTCAAAATGAATTATGTTTCTACGATGACATAATGTTGAGGGGGGCTTGTTTTACCATCCAAGCTGCGATCAGATGTTCTTAGTTTTTAAAGCTGCGCATTGAGGCCACCCTAACAAAGTGTAAATGAGAGCTAGTTTAACATCAACTTTGGTGGCCCAAATGTGACAAAGTCACGGAAAATATCTGTTAGGTGCGTAAAGGCTGTACCTACACTGGTGTCTGCAGCTAATCCACCGAATCCGTTAAAAAACACGTGAGATGGCCACGGTGCCTTGGATTGATATAGCAATCGATTTGACGGGGCCGTCGCCATCGCCCTGTAATAATTACTATATTTTCGTGGTGATAAACTACTGTAGTCGCTATATGTATATTCCCCTTCTTATGCTGCACTTTAATAAGTGCTGATATAATTGGACATTTGAAGGAAATATTTAGTAGACTGTAAAATGTAGGTAGTCACTATCACAGCAGACAGTGGAAAACTATTGATCCATAATAAGGTCAAACAATTTTGTGTGGTACATAACATAAAACTAAATAGAACGTTAAAACAGGGACACACTAAAAGCTTAAAATATCAGACAAGCCGAAAAGAAAAATTGGAAAGAGGCTCTAAGAGAACATTGCCATATAACACAAGAGATGAAGATTTAGAAAATAAATAAAAAGAAGAATAGAATGGAAGAGAAAATTATGTATGTAGATCGGAAACTATTAAGTTTTCTGTGATCGGATACTATTATGATTTCTGTGATCGGAAACTACTATGTTAAATTTTCTGTGATCGGAAAAGACGGGTTTAGAAGCGTGACTTGGCAGGTGACACGTTTGTCAAGTATACAGAATATTCATAAGACTATTAACTTGTGTCTAACTTCTCATACGGTTCTCTCTCAGTCTGAAATGATGAGCCAGGATATAAGGCAATCGAGGTCAAGTACAAAGTTTTAGATATTAGTATTGCTGATTGCATTAGGGCTGAAGGGGATAAAATGAAGCAGAAGAAAATGAGCAATAACTGAAAATGACATTAAATGTTTGGAAATAGTATGAAAGGTAGGTTTGTAAAAATATTAATATTATCAAAGGTTGTTCCCAAAACAAATATTTGAAAACTTTATCACAATTATTTTGTTATTGTTTTTAATTTATCATGTTTGCACACAGTAAAAATACAGTTGCAAACAGAGGACTTTGGCTTAGTGGGTGCATTACCCTGTTGGGGCGCAGCAGTAAACTTTAGTTACAATAACTATAATAAAATTAATAACAATATTTTCAAACTAGTAAAAATTTAAAATATCATAGGTCTTCTAATCTTCTATGCTAATCTTTTATTTTTTTAAAAATGACAAGGGAGGGATGTAGTGTATTCATACATGAATAACCAATAAATAAATAGTAAAATATAACTTAATTAATTATCGTTATAATATATTAGCATTGGCTGTATATATATATCTACTGTCGTCTCCGGTTATGTACTACGCGGGCTTAACTGACGTGGGGGCTGGTCGCATGACAGCTGTCAGGGAGTGAAGACGTGGTGCATGAACTAGTGAGCCGATATTTATATAATTATGTATATTTAATTATCTAGTGTACATCAGAACACTACACTATCCACAAGAAAAAAATGAACTCCCAAAGCGGCGGCCCATAATCGAAAGTTTAGCCTCAACTAAATTTGGTTCCGTTATGAAACATCCAGATGTTCCTAAAATTACAATTATACTTTAATGAAAATTGAACAAGTTTTGTATAATTAAAATAAAAAGGCTAAGTGCGAGTTGGACTCGCGCACGAAGGGTTCCGTACCATTATGTATAAAAACTGCAAAAAAAATAACATTATTGTTGTTGGTTGCATGGTAAGTCATTGGTCCTGGCTGTCATTTGGAGATCTTTGGCAGTTGTTATGGATAGCCAGAAGCCAGAAAATCTAACACCAGTCATGTCATGAAGTACTATGTTACACAATTAGGGAGTTATGGAGATCTGGGAGGCAGCCGATCCATATAGAAATACTGACCCCAATATAGTTGGGAAAAGGCTAGGCAGATGATGACATCATTTCTAAAGATGTATTTATAAATATATTTGGAAAATTACTGCATTAGCATAAGTGACTTTACCTGTATTTGTAGTATGTAATTCAGAAGGTACATAGACAAGGCTAATAACAGGTGGCCGATGTTTCTAAAATCACAATTATTTTGATATTGGTATGTATACTGTTATATCAAAGCTTCTTTTAGTGACTAAAAGAAGCATAAGATAAGATAAGTATGGATCATAAGTTAAAATAAGCCATAACAATGTAAAGGTACTGGTAAGTGTTTCTAGAATTAACAATTAGAGCTTGAATTTAAAGTAATGCTTTTACATCCATACTAATATTATAAATGTGAAAGTGTATGTGTGTGGCTGTTTGTTTGTCCGGCTTTCATAGCAAAACGGTATTATATAACCATTGGTATTATTATAGTATAATATAACGGTATAATATACAGGGTTATTTGTAAAACACCAACAACCTTTCAGGGGGTGAAAGTACTCATCATTATAAACAACTTTTGCTATGAAACCAACCCTGAAAAATCGAAAAAAATATCTGCTATTTCATACATTTTCATCGGGTGACTATTGCATTTTGTATGAAACAGTTGATTTAATTTTTGATATTTCAGAGTTGGTCCCATAGTAAAAGTTGTTTATAATGATGAGTACTTTCACCCCCTGAAAGGTTGCTGGTGTTTTACAAATAACCCTGTATATGGATTTAATCCTGAAGGTTTATATGTACATTACATTACATTTATTACCCTAATATGTAACTAGTTTTTATATTTGGAAAAGTATAAATAGATATATTATTATAGATAGATTAAAACTGAATAAAGATCTATACCTGTATTTGTGGTTTGTAAATCGGAAGGTTGGCTGACAAGAATTGTATCAGGTGTCATGGCTGATGTTCCTGAAATCACAAAAAAAACTACACTCTTTTGCAAAAAAAACGGGCACCTAAGGAAATTTACGTTCTGAGGTCGATTTTAGTTAATTAAATGAAATTTATTTCTTTGACGTAGTCTGTATACTTATAATCGTGTAAATTAATGCGCGTGAAGTGAATTCGAGCAATTAAAAGAAAAAAAAACGATGGATTCTTTAAAATCGACGTACACGCCCAAACAATAAGAAGTGGTCGGCAATAAAGACAAGTTTTTTTTTTACTTTTTTTAATTAAATAAAGTTACAAATGTAAAAACCTAATAACGAGTGTGACCTCCTCTTGCCAAAATCACAGTTTGAATCCTTCTGGGCATGCTTTCCACGATGTTTTTAATAACGTTTTGAGGAATACGTTCCCACTCTTCTGCAATGACTCTTTTTAGCTCCCTGATGTTTTGTGGAGCAGGTTGCACTGATCTTACCCGTCTTTTTAGAACATCCCACACATGCTCAATTGGATTGAGGTCAGGACTTCGAGCTGGCCAATCTAAACGACGGATCCCAACTTCTTGCATGTACGCTTCCAAGTCGCCAGAACGGTGCGGGCGAGAATTATCGTCCATAAAAATGGAATCTTCCCCAAGTGCAGTCAATGTGGGTTGTGCATATGGAATTAGGACTTCCATTATGTACCGGTGTGCATTTAATGTTCCATTTTCTATGAAAATTAACTCCGTACGCTCCGTCGAATTAATTGCTGCCCAAACCATAACGGAGCCTCCGCCATAAGGAGTGATTTCTTCGAAACACACTTCCGCATAGCGTTCCCGTGGTCTTCGCAGCACTCGCCGGCGTCGGTCCTCTCCACACAAAGAGATTCTAGCTTCATCAGAAAACAATACTTTATTCCAGTCCTCCAGAGTCCATGAAGCGCGGTTCCGAGAAAACTGAAGTCGAGCAACACGGTGCTCACGGAGTAATTTAGGGCCCCGAGCTGGGCGGTAACTCTTGATATTGGCAGCCAAAAGCCTCCTCCTGACCGTCCACAAGCTAACTTCTACTCCTCTTACTTCTTCAAGGCTCTTCTTCAGGTCCACACTTGACGCCTTACGATTACGCAACGCCTGACTCACCAAAAAGCGGTCATCTCTTGGTTCTGTGCATCGTTTTCTTCCCGAACCGGGTCTTCTTTTGACCGAACCAGTCTCTAGATACCGTTGCCAAGTCCTCTGGACAGTTGAACGACTCACATTTAGCCGCTGAGACACGTAAGTTTGCGAACAACCTTCTTCAAGTAGGGCTATAATTTTACCGGTCCTTATCGCTTTATCACTCATATCAAAAAGTGGTATTTAATGTAAAAAGAAAGATTAAATTGTTTAATTTGCAGAAAATATCCAAAAAGTTTTAAAATATCGTAATCAGTTAAAAATCGTTTCAGCAATTCGCGCCATTAGTAAAGCAATTTTAGAATAATCCACAATAATCATTATTTTTCTTTTCAAATTTTAAATTTGGAACGTAAAGAATCATGCCAGGATGCTTCAAAAAACATGCCAATACATCGTCAAATTAACAAAACCTATTTCTTGTTCTTCTTCATTGAAGTAGAGAAAAAAATCTAAAGTGCCCGTTTTTTTTGCAAAAGAGTTTATGTAATGTTTAACTGAGTTTTAATCATAGAAACTAATGTTAATTGTAGTGTCAATAGTGTTAGGACTTAGGTTCTACTCAAATCAAACACTATGCACTAACGATATAATGAATGTTTATTTGTAAAACAATTAACAGGAATCTAATAGGTTTGACAATAATATTAGCACTGTGATGCGCGATTATAATATTTCGATGCGTACGCGATAGTCGTTTGGCGCGGACTGAGTGACGAGGGCGAGCGAGGGGCTCGGCTCGAGAGCGCGGGGTGGAGGCGGCGACAGCGCGCCGTGTGCCACGCGCGCGTTTCTTAGAACTTGCTTGATCGTATGTAGACTATACTTGGGCAGAGCGGGCGCCGGGGCTCCGCTAGCGGCCGGACTGTAGGTATAGCTAAGGGTGTGTACAAACGTGCGGAAGCATAAGGCTGTGTACGCACGGGTGTTAAGTATTTATGTTTTTGAGTCATATTATTATTGTGTATTTGTTTAGTATGTATGTAGATCTTATGTACGAGTTATTTGTATTATGTATTTATGTATTTGAATATTATGTATGTACTTTAGCTATAGCCTACAAATAAATAAACTAAATTTGCAATCAACTAAAATAAAAAAATTCGTCCTCAACGCTGTAAGCAGGTAATGTACCCAAGAGACTAGCGGCATAGTCACATTGATTGGCAATATTTAGCCTCTGGCCAAAGTAAAAGCCAGCTCTTGAGTCCTTGATTGTATTATATTAGAACAAGATTATTGTCAATAAGAAAGCTAAACATTATTTACAGTATTAAAAGGTTTACAACTGATTCCGATGGTTGATTTGTACTGTATGACCGAGACCATAATAATATACGTAATTATAAAATTATTAGGTATAAATTGTTGATGAAGTAATATTCAGATGTAAAGTTTTGATAAAATTGTCATGTCATGTCAAGTAAATGAAGTGATGGAATTGCTAATGCATTTAACCGGTTATTACGGCTTCGATCTCTCGCAGTAAAATGAACGTCGCAGACCAACTTGGTTTTGGTAATATGCATAATCACTTGCTGTTTCTAGTTTTCTACCACCAAGATTGACTCAAGCCTTGAGACGCTCAGGGAATTTAGCAGCATTTGGAAAACGATGCATTGGAACACCTGAAATTGAAAAGATAGATAAGCTATTTGAATATGTCTTGCTTTAGTTTTGAATATATTTTATTGTTACCATCTATGATAACAATAAAATATATTCAAAATTAAAAAAAAGAACATTCTGAAAGGTATTTATTTATTCATTTCGGTAGGTAGTTTATTTTGAAGAAAGCTTACAGACGAATAACAGACTTAAATAGTATGCATAACTAGGGACATTTTACTAATTACAAGCTACCACACAAACTCACATTACCAAAATCTGTATCATTGTTAAACCCTGGCAATTAAAAGCAACAATCAGAAGCATTGGTCAGTGGGTTGTCTTAGTGGTGAGGGATTTTGTGTATTTCAGAAATTACATGTGTTTTACACGGAGTGCCTGCCTACCACCTCCATGGTAAGTCTTGGCAAGACTGGAGTCTTCTAACAATCCACCCAAATAGCCAAATATCTGCAAATTACAGCCGGGACCAACGACAAGGGCACAGACCAACTTTGGTAAGCGTTGAAGATCAATTTGTGTGGCTGTTATTCTTAAGCCACAAGCTCCTTACACAAACATTATATACTAGTCAAAACAAAATAAGGGCCACCATGTTTTTTTAGTATTCTTATTAAGTTATTAAGTTTGGGGGTGGGAAAATTATTGAATTTAATTAATTGATTAATTTTTAATGTAATTAACTTAAAATTAATGTTTGGAATGAAAAACAAACGTCAATGTTAATTTTTTTAATAAAATAATCATTTTTACTTAAAATTACTCATGACAAAATGGGTTTTCTTAAAAAAAGTAAGATTTTTTTTTTACTTTTATCAATACCGTGTATGGCCTCCCCTCTTCTGAACACATTCTTGAAGTCTGGATGGCATACTCTCAACCAGGTGTCGCACCGTTTCTTCTGGAATTTGTTCCCAGCTGGTTTTGAGCACATTAATGAGTTGTGCTTCGTTGTGCACAGGCTGATTTGTGTTCCGAACGCTTCTTTTCAACAAGTCCCACATATGCTCAATTGGGTTAAGGTCCGGACTGTTGGCAGGCCACGGTAACACCTGTATACCGGCTTCGTCTAGAGCTTCCCTGGTGGCTCTAACTGTATGAGCGCGGGCATTGTCGTGCATTAATTTGAATTCCGCACCAATTCTTTGTGCGAATGCCACCACATAGGGTCTTATGACCTGGGGCTCGATTCTGCTATTGCAATCGTGTCTCAATGACCGGTCAGTGATCGAATATTTGACAACTTTGACAGTTTTTGTATGGGAAATGTGTCAAAAGTTTGACGTTATACGTCGTTTCTACCTACTGTTCATTACCAGCTTTTTTAAACACACTTGCTTTTCCAATATACTTTAGACATTGGCAGAATAGTCGACATCGGCTTTGCTTGCCATATAAAAATATAGTATAGAATAGACGTTATACGTCAAAAATCGATCATTGACCGGTCATTGAGACACGATTGCAATAGCAGAATCGACCCCCTGCTCAATGTATCGCTGAGCCGTTACTGTGCCTTCATTGAGAATTACAAGCTCTGTTCTACCAGAAAGTGAAATTCCCCCCCACACCATTACATTAGGACCCCCAAATCTGTTACTTTCATGGATGCAAGCATCTGAAAATCGCTCACTTTCTCGTCTCCAAACCCTAATACGACGATCATCACTGAAAAATTTCACTTTGGACTCGTCTGTGAATAATACCGTGCTCCAATCACTCATGTCCCATTGCTGGTACTGCCTTGCGAATGATAATCGGTTTACACGATGCGCACTTGTCAATGGAATGCGCACTACGCGCCTCCTAGAGAATTGTTGATCTTCATGCAACCGATTTCTGATCGTTTGGTCACTAACGAGGGTACCCGTCGCCTGCCGCAAACGACTTTGTAAGGAGCGAGCGGTGACGAATCGCTCCCTGCGGGCAGTCAGGCGTATATAACGATCTTCCTGTGATGTGGTTGCTCGAATCCTGCCTGATCCTCGTCTCCTGGTGACACTCCCAGTCTCTTGAAATCGATTCCAAGCATTCTGGATCGCACGTCGTGAAAGTCTAGCTGCAGAGCTACAGAACGCTGAGAATGGCCCTCCTGAATCAATGTGATGGCTCTAGTTGTGGTTTGCTGGTCCATATGTCTTCGAATCCTCGTCATTGTTCTCTCAAAATGTTAATTCACGCTTAAACTTAGCAAAGTTTGTCTAATCACGAAGCAATCCAAAGTTTAATTGACTCAAAAGTTAAAAAGTAAAGTCTTAAAATAGGGTAAATTCAAGTGATTAAACAAAACTATCACATTCTACCCACTTAAAAAAAAAGATACAAGAGGTATTGTCGCATTAGTGTTTGTTAACACTTTAGTGAACACCACAAAATAGAATTAGCCACTTAGGATCGCTTTAAAATTATTAAATAGAGTGAGACTTCAAATTAATCAAGTGGCCCTTATTTTGTTTTGACTAGTATATATATTTGTAGACTTGTGTTCCTATTTTTTATGCTCAAATATTCGCACACAATGTAAATTGTGTTAATAAACATACATACTCTTTTTTTCTCATGTAGGGTAAGTAAACAGGCAGAAACCCCAGAATGCCTCTTGATAAAATCTTTACAGACTTCTTTAACCTCATTTACGTGCATACATCCTCGTAAATATTATACAAGTTAACTTACCACTGGGAGCACAGCCAAATGCACATAGCTTAGGCATTTTCAAAAGAAATGTCTATGTATCTTAACAACACAAGTTATAGCGTCCTTTCGCGGAATTGTACACAAAATGTATTGCGGGGCGAAGTCACCACGGCAAAGCGGAGGAAAGATCAACTCGACGCACTTCCTAGCAGAATTCACAACCGAAACACATACAAATAATGGAAAAAATCTACAATCGTGAGCACACGCAGAGAGCAGTTACCATTTTGAATTTTGAACTGTCAGTGTCAGTCGTCAGAAATTATTATTTTGTCAGTTACTAGTAAAAAAAAAGACCAATATGTAAATAACATGATAATACATAAAAAAACATCTTTGGTGTCTCAAAATATTAAATTATATGCTCTTATATTATTAAAATATAAAATAAATATTGTTATGGTATAAAGTCATAAAATGTGACGGCGCATTGCTAGCACCATCCGTTGAAAATACGTCGGAACTAGCTTTGACATCTGTCAGTCTAGCGGAGCGTCGAGTCGATGGTCGGCGCCGCCATGTTGAATAGCAGTTGCTTTCGGACTTCAACGGCGAGCGCACCACTGATACGACGAATCGCTTTTGTTCCGCGTAATCCTGTGCGTTTATGTTCCGGAATTAATTTGGTTCGGTTGATTTAGTGTTTTTCTGATTGCTAGTGATTGTATTTCGATTAAATTCTGTTTAGAAAACATTTTGTTAAAATAACTCTAAATTAAATAGTTTTGATTGTGACTCGAGTGATTCTTTGCTGCTCTCTAGTACATTGCCACTTGCTGAGGCATGGGCGGCATGGCTGATTCTGATATGGACGGGCACGTGCTTACAAATGCATTTCTTTTGCAGTGACATCTGTTGCGTAGCACTTAAACCCAAAGTTACGGATACAAAGTGTAGATGAAGCCACCATCTTTGAAACAAAGCCCATTCTATGAGACTTTCCCCCCCCCCTGCTCGTAACTCACTCTCAAACCAAACTAAACAATGCACGCACAAACTCGTCAAAATGCAGGATGCGGATTGGTGGACAGGAATAAACACGATTTTTTTCGAAATCGGGATTCTCTTAACCGCTCCGGAACCGGCGACACACCGGTGTGTCGCGAATTTAATGTTTATTTACCTATTACCTACATAAGATTTTTTTTTTTTGGGAATTTTCACATGTCGGGGCCGCAGCGGTATATTTACGAATCACAACAACTTACTATAACACAATGTAATTATGTAATAATTTTGGTGGTCAAGAGTTCTATGAGCTCTTACAACTATTGGCCACTGAGTACTTTACTTCATAGACTTGTAATCAGAATACATTTAGGCGTCATAGAATTTATGACTTTTTTGAAAACTGCACTAAATTTTATTGGCAAATTTAAAAAAAATCGCTTACAGTCACTCATGATATCAGTTAGATTTATTGAATAATATAAACTTTGGCTCTTTCACAACACGTTGATGCACTTAACTCCATTTCGCTAAAATTGTGGCTTAGCTCCATTGTCCTCCAAGACGACGTTTTATGATAATTCGTGCCAATTTATAATGTAAGATGACGTAGTAACTATGCATAAATAAATAATTGTACACTTACCGTAAATGATTACTTATTTTTCTTATATTTCGCACCAGAACACAATAACACACGCGAGCGACCACCGACAAAAAAATGTAAATCAGACGCTTGAAATTTCAAGCGTTTGATTTACATTTTTTTTCAGAGCTGCCAACCTATATTTTTAAATTTGAATGTTTGAGTCGAACAAGAATATCGTCACATCCACGGCAAACTTACGAATCTGCTGAAAATGCATTTTACAGGGGAGCGTTTTGAAAACAAACATCAATGATAATGATAACTTTTTTTTAGTAACAGGTATATAGGTACCGTGGTACATTTGGTTTTCAAAATAGTACTTTTTTAAGATATTATCAAAGGATTGTCAATATTTTACAAGGATCAGAAATAAATACACATTCGTAAGTTTACATCATCATACATAAAAGTTAATAGATATTTATTCGTACCCCGGCAAACTTACGAAAATGGCACTTTCGTTACTAACATAATAAAAAATCCAATTGAGACTTCGGTGAATTTACGAAAGTGGTACTTTCGTAAGTTTGCCAGAGGTAGAATACTATATAATAATTAAAAGTAAGTTAGGTGAGTAAATAAAGTAAGGTAAGTTATATGAGTAAATAAAGTAAGGTAAGTTAGGTTAGTAAGGTAAGCAAAGTAAGGTTAGTAAGGTAAGTAAAGTAAGGTTAGTACACTAATGGTAGGTAAGGTAAGAAAAAATATTCAAGGTAAAGTAGTAAAAAACTGTAAATTTCAGCTGTTATAATAATTGGAATTGCGAATAACAACTAGTGAATTCATTTATATTTTTATATTTAGAAAAGAACATTTAAGTTGTAAACAAAAAAAAACACTGTTATATTAATAAGATTACAGGTCCTCTGCCTCATCAGCATCAGGTTGTGGCAAACGATCTTCAGTTGTTTCCGAGTCTGGAAGATTTTGATAAAAAGAATGATAATATTTCGGTATTTGGTTATCAACACATAATTTTAATAAATCTTTTTTTTTAAGTTTTGAAATAGGAATACGTTCAGTATAAATAGGTGCAGGTACTAATAATGCCGTTTTGCCCCGTTTTGGCTTTATCTTCAGCTCTTTGAAGCTGTCGTCATTATAATCTGTTTTAATAAAAATTGACTTAGGACTGTTTTTACGATACTGAATCCACACAGCATCTTGGAAGTTCGTCTTTTCCTTTCCTCTCGCTTCTAGTTGTTGTTCATTGCTTTCTTTTTCATTGTTTCTTTTTTCTTTATTAGAACATTTCTTTCTTTGGTTTGGTTTTCTTGTAACTTCTTCGGCAAACTGACACTGATTTGGATTGAAATCTAAAAACTCCTCATGAACTAACACATTTACATTAAATGGGCGGGGATTCGTTCTGGCCAGTCTCATTACCTGAATCCATCCATCCGGAGTGTATACCGCAGAGTTTTTACATTTTTGTTCTATTTTGGAGTGTATAGAGTCACATTCCATGTGGCTGTGTCCAGATTCATAAAAAACATGATCTATAGTGAGTATTGTAGGGTGGTTTGTTACCAAATATAGCAACATGCAAGAAAAGTTAAAATTCTTCTGCTGACCTCCGCAATTATCAGACATCATTCTGACATGACTTATATCTTGCTTGGTCGAAATATATTTATAAACGCAAGTCGCTATCTCAATGCTTCCTCGCTTGCCTTCAGTTTCATCCCAAGTAAAACAATCGACATCTTGATCCCCAAATTTATAAAATGTCAAATTGTAAACGGCTAGTTTTCGAACGTAAAAGAATGGTCCAGAAGCACCTTTAGGGGTTTGAAGGACCGCTTCTAGGTCAAAATTGAAAGCCAAAGTTTTCGTATCATTCTTTGCTGCTGCTTTATCAGCGTCTCGACGCAGATAAGCATCGTCCCGTCGCTTAAGATGCTTGGAATGACTGTCGTCTTCAGAGTTAATCATGTCATTACTTTTTAACTCTTTGTGAGCTACGCACTTTTTGCACAGATCTTTTTTAGGCACATGAAATTTTAATTTATAGGATCTAAAAACTTTTCGGTATGTTTCTATACCTGCTGGCTTGGTTCCTTCTTCTTCACACTTTTCCTTATACAGCAAATACATTATTTTTAAATTCAGTCCAGAATCAAGGTATTTATACTCTGTGTTCTTCCTACAATAATGTGATTCCATGGCAGGAAATGAAAATATATGTTCTTTAATTTGATTAAATCTATCATTAGAAAGTTTGTTAGATGGCGGTTTCTTGCCTCTAGAATCTGCTAAAAGAACACCTTCTGAAGAAACTTTCTTCAAAGCATCCCTTATAATTCCTTCTTTTATATTTAAGGTGTCCAAAAAGAAATCTCTGCATACACTGACCTTTTCGTGTCCTATTGTAAAAGAATAATGGTGTGTAAAATCTTTGCGTGAAGGGCCATTTGTTGTTGATCTTTTCTTCTTCTCTTTTTTAACGTGCTGAATTACAAATTGACGCTGTGCTTCTAAAGTTCTCAGAGTTCGAAAAGACTCATAAATTTTCTTTCTCGCTTCTTCAGGTACATTAGAATTGCATTTATGTTTTGGGATTGCCAGACACTTAGGTTGCTTCAAAGGCATAGCTGAAACAAATTTACCTTTGATAGTTTTGTAAGCTTCACCTTTGAAACGTTTCTCCCTCTCAATATGTCTCTTCCATTTAGAAGGGTCAGAAATATGTTTCTTCTTTGGTGTATTGTACTTTGGTTTTTTCTGCACTCTGTCCTCACACGCAATAGATATAGAAGCACTTCTTAACTTTTTTAATGGTTGATGTGTTTGATGAAACTGTTGCAAGTCATTTTCAGAATATCTTCTCTTAAGTGGCTTGGAGACAACCACTTGAAAATGTGATCGCGAATTGCTTTCATCTACTTTTTGAGATTCCTGGATGTCGTCATCCCCAATTATAGCAGTTGAAACAGCATTATCGTGAATTATTTCTGGCTGTTGAGTTGTATCCGATGTATGACAGTATTCTGAATTCAAAGAATTTTCTACATGAACTAGTGCTACAATGTTTGTATGTGAAGTAAATTCATCAGATGAATTATTATGGAGGTCTTCATCAGCAATGAAATCGGGGTCTTTAACACTGTCGTCGTCACTGAAATCACTATGATTCAGTGTTTCGAACAATTTAAGAGTATCTGGTGACATATTACGAACTGGTGAAGAATTTTCGGGACTTTCAGGAATTATTGTATTACCTCCAGATAGAAAAATGTTTCGGTCTATTGGAGTTATCGGTGAGTACAATGGTGCCTCCGGCGTTACAACTGCTTCGATTGTTGTATTACCTCCAGATAGAAAAATGTTTCGGTCAATTGGAGTTATCGGTGAGTATAATGGTGCCTCCGGCGTTGCAACTGCTTCGGAGTCTATGGAATCAAGGGTCTGTAAAGATGCATCGTTAGCTATTGATAGTGATACAGGAAGGCATTCTTCAGTAGGGCCATCGGATAAGGATATATCAATAGATAAATTTTCTTTCATTATGTTTGGTGGTTGTTGAGTTTTTTTTGATGTATTACTTCTTCTACTAATTGTTTCTTCCAACTCTGCTGCTCCTGAAAGTAATATTATTTTTAAGTTAGTTTAAAAACGTGACTGCTTCGTTGGTCCAGTGGTAGTGTATGTTATTACGGATCACGAGATCCCGGACTAGTAAGTAATGTAATTACGTACGGTAAGTAAGGTAAGTACCTAAGGTAAATAAGTAAAGTAAGGTTAGATAATAGGTAATACGGGCTGGTGTCCGTCACTCCACATCAAAGCGCGTATTTTGCGTTAATAGGTAGTGCAGTTAGCTATGTAAGAATGACTAAAATTCGTGTATCATGCTGTGCCAGGATTTACCACGCATAAACCAACTTTACATGTCTCTTTATTTAAACTTCCCGGTCTGTGAAGCATTAACCTTAAGTCCAATCGTTTTTGATTTAAAAAGTAGTTCAAGTTTATTTTGTTTCATTCTATATCAGCGCGGATAAAAACACCACTGAAATTGAATACCGAACCACGAAACAAATGACGCTCTGGTAAAATTGCTTGGAGAGATCTTTTCTTCTGAACGCCACTGGCAACTTCACTGGGTTTTCTATACAAATTATTGAAATGTGTACGTAACAAGCAGTGGAGGGGCGCTCAGTTTTAGATTGAAAGTAATTTACTTACGTTAAATACCTATCTTACTTACGTACGACGCGACGCGAGGACAAAATAAAAACAAAGTTGTAAGTTGATAGATTTACATAATACCTACACACAATTTCTTTAACAATAAAATAGAACTAGCCAAGACAGTTGTGAACTTTCTGTTCTAAAATCATTTGAATTAACAACCTTTTAACAAAGAAAAGTATGTAACTAATAACCTAAAATAATATAATATACTTACTTGTATTTCTCTCAGCTTCGAACACTTTACGTAGCATCTTATCACTTCTCTTCATGTTGAAAAACAAAGCACGTGAATTTTAATAAACACAATAATTATTAATCAAACTTTTAACCAGAGCACAGTTAACAACGAGAGTAAAAAAGTGATGCAACCAATAAATTAGTGATGTGCAATTTAATCGATATTGCATATTATTAAATCAAGTACTTAAATCGATTGTTTGTTTTAGATTATTAATAAAAATCTATTATTCGATAAAATCTTTTAGGCATAAAATGTGGAAACTCCAAACACCAACGAATTTTAAAATTCGCGCCACGTTTGTAAACCTTCATAAGTTTCTGTAAGTAAGTTCACTTATTTAATAATAAATAAGCAAATTCGCATAATTGTTAAAAGTTATTTCCTCAACAAATAGTATTCGTAACAATTGTAAATGCACGATTACGCCACATTCGTAAGTTTGCCTTGGGTTACTTGACCCATTTTAATGATGTTTGCTACCAATGTAAATTCACGAATATGCCACATTCGTATACTTGCCTTGGGTTACTTGACCCATTTAAATAATGTTTGCTACCAAGGTAAATTCACGAATATGCCACATTCGTATGTTTGCCTTGGGTTACTTGACCCATTTTAGTAATGTTTGCTACCAAGGTAAATTCACGAATATGCCACATTCGTATACTTGCCTTGGGTTACTTGACCCATTTTAATAATGTTTGCTACCAATGTAAATTTACGAATATGCCACATTCGTATGTTTGCCTTTGGATACTTGACCCACTTAAATAATAGTTGCTACCAAGGTAAATTCACGAATATACCAGATTCGTAAGTTGACAGTGGCACATTTTACTCGAACTTTATAAATTCTACTGCGCTAAAATATCTTAAATGAATTTGGTAAGTTTACTGTGGGTGTAATAACATAAAACGCAGAATCGAACAATTTGAATTCTGTAACCGTCAGAGACAGAAATACGTATTTTTGCCACGGTGTGTAGAACCACATTACGTACAGTTTTTCATCTAAATATCGATTTTACTAAAACTGCAGATTCGTAAGTTTGCCGTGGATGTGACGATCTGTGTATCTGTGTATCGTGCCGAATAGGGTTTCCCCGAATGGGGACCAGCCGGCTTTCTCCCGATACTGATTCGATTCCAATTTTGTTTCTGATTCGAATTCGTTTTTGATACGAACTCGATTTAAAACCGTACTCCTGAACAAATTTCGAATTGTAAACCAGGATCGTGTTACGATCGAGTGCTATCAGCGTCGTTATGTGTATCCGGTTGATTACGTCACCATTAAGTGCTGTTGGTCTATGGTTAAAAACTTTTTAATAATTGAAAAAAAATCTTTTTTTATTATCCTAGCATTCAAAAAATGATATATTAATTTTTATTTTAACGTAAAAAGCTTTAGCTTTTTAAAACCTATGAAAATAAGTATGATTTGTAATATTTTTTGGGAATAAAGATCAATAATAGGCAATAAGAACGCAAGATTCGTATTTAGTCTGTGCTATACTCTATAGGCTGTCAAATCATATACAAAGTGCGCGGTTGTTCAAATGTTTACATTTATTTTTATGTACGCGAAGCGTGATATCCATTAATGTTTTTAGTTTAATTCGACTTTAGTTGTGTATTACTATTAGATAAGTGATTTAATAAACTATTAAGTGCGTGTAAATGTTAGCTTTCCTAAAGCTTTGTGATTAATGTTTATACACTTTTTCTTGTACAAAAATGTCTCGTCCATCTCAAATTCAAATGGACAAGCTGGTGCAATTCTTGGAAGAAAATCTAGGAATTGCAAAAGGGCATTTGCGTACGGCTTAAGCACGCCACCAGACAAAAATAAAGTGGGAAGAAATAGCTGTTTCGTTGAATTCCCTAGGTGGGACCACAAAAGACGCCAAGTCATGGGCTAAAGTAAGTTGAACACACTTATGATAACAATGTATATATTATATGAACAAGTGGTATTGTACTGCCCCATTGTATAAAAAAATTAGGGTTGGTTGTTTGTATTATGTATGAATGCAATTTAAACTATTCTTTCACTTTTTTATTTAGTTGTTTTTTTTTAGTTTTGGGCTGACAAGAAATATGCTCTCAAAAAACTAGTGGCACAACGAAATGCTTCAGCAAACCGCACTGGTGGTGGAGTCAGTAACCTGCAGCCTACAACGGAGCTGGAAGAACGACTAATTTATATCATGGGAGGATCCAGCTTTGCAGCGGGTGATCAAGAACTGAGCGTCCCATTAATCAACCCTTTGGTAAGTTTAATTTATTTACAATATTTAACATCAAATACTTGTAGCCTTTGCTAATTACTTATAATGATTGTTGTAAAACATTATGTTTATACCCTGTATTGAATGTAAGAATTGTATTTTTTTTTTCATATTTCATAGGAACCAGAAGCTACAGTACCCCAGTCGCCCGTCCACATTGACTTGCAAGTACAAAATGAACCCATGTCCAGTACCTCACAAGCTACAAATTCACCAGCTAGACAAGGATCAACTCCCATTCCATCCAGTCAGTATTACAAATACAATTTTATGTTCTATGAATTCTTATAAATATAATATAGCACCTAATAATAATTTCTTCATCCCTTACAGCTCCAATATAAAGTCCACGTGTCAGGCGTCGACGTTTGCCACAGAACCAACTTCAAATCGAGCGGCAAAGACTGATAAGAATAGAAGAAAAGAGAGTGGCAGCTGAAGAAGTTAATGCTGCAGCTTTGAAAAGTATTGGGCCTTCCATAGATAATTTAGGTAATGCTATTATTACAGCTGCAGATAAGATTGCACAAGCCATACAAAACCAGCAAAATAATTCTTAATTTATTTATAGCTTTATTTTGCTTTAGGTGCACATCTAAAAAAAATGAAGCTATAACTAAATTAAGTAATAGTAAAATTCTGGTGGTTGGTGGTTCTGTTGAGCCTCTGTAGATGTGTGTGCAGTATGTGTCTGTTGGTTGTAGTATAGAGATACTACACCTCTATCTGCTTTTCGGGGAAAATTTGATATTATATTTAGATTTTCATAGTTTATTCTTTGTTAAAGTTATGTTGTCAAGCTTTTGTTAAAGTTATGTTGTCAAGCTAAAGTGTTACCCATGTACCTACATATCTTTACAGTAGTATAGTGTTTTTTTTAAGAATGAAAGTGGACTTAGTTTTTTTTTTGTTATTGGATTATCTATTTTTCATAGTTTTATTTTTTTTTAATATTTATGTCTTTCTGTGTCATTTCTCTAAAGTATGTTAAGTTATTATAAGGATTTTTAAATAAAACTAAACGTTAAATATATAAAAATGTTGTTTTTTATCAATTCACTATGGGATAATGTTTTTGTGAACATGTAGAATGTATTCCATATTATAAAGAGAAGATTGATTAGGTAGAAAAGTATAAAAAAAATAATATTATAGACTAAATAAATTAAAATAAGTTTATCTTGGCCTTCTACTAAGGTACCTGAAGGTATTAAGGCCTAGCTAAGCGAATTTGGTGATAAAATGAAAAATTATCCAATATAATCATTAAGTTTTATTATTAATTAGTCATGTACTTAAATTACCCCTGAATTTTAACAAAAAATAGCATCTCCTGCTTAAAACTTAAACAAAAATAAACTTTTTTATAAACTCAGTCTGTAGGCCTTATTATACTAGGGTAGGGTAAATAGGCCTATAGTTTAAACTATATAAAAAAGCACTTAAACTCTGTAAATTGGTATTTTTGAGATCAATAATCATATAATTAAGGCAGTAGGAACATAATGGTCTTAGAAAATTAAATAAATTGCCACTTTTAGCAACCATCAGGACACTGAAAGTCATCAGTATCTTCTGCCGACAGCCCGACACACTCTTCATGATACCATTTCGAGCATCGCGAGCATTGCCTCATTGCATCATCCATTCTGTCTTCTTCGCAAGCATGACAGTACCAACTCACTTGGTTTTGTGTGGTATCTTTGATGGCGGTTGACTTTTTTGCGGATACGATTTTATCTTTCTTTGGATTTGAAGTCTTTTTAGATTTCTTCTTTTCTGTTCTATCTTTCTTCCCTTCACTGAAAATCTCCTCTTGTCTATTTTTCTTTCTTTTGATAGTTGTCTTTCTTTTCTCTTCATTATATTTATCAAACAGATCTTTTGTGACTGGGGTACCTCGATAATTAATGGCTTTACGCCTGATAGTCGGTGTTTTCGTTTGAACTTTAACAGGCGTAGGCAGGAGATCGTAAAATTCATTTCTTTTTGACTGAATAAGTGGCAAATCATCAGATTCCTCTGAACTAAAGCTTGTACCATAAACTGTGTGATAAAAATTACGGTGCACGGTTGGATCTCTTGAGGTCTGCCCAGTTGATGTTGACGCTATAGCTGGTGATTGCTCAGCTTCTTCTAGAGTCGTCGGTTGAACACAATCAACAGGGGTAATATTTCCTCGAGGGATATCGGGTATTGAAATCTGTGTCAAAATTGATGGTGAACTATCACCAGATTCTGGGATCTTCCGTTGATAAGTATCAATAGGTGGTACATTTTCTTGGTCAAGATCGGGCGTTGAGACTTCCGATAAAATAGACGGTGTTGTATCTCCAGATTCTGGAGCTTGTGGTTGAGGACGATCGAGAGCTGGTACGTTCTCTTGTTCGCTATCAGGTGCTGGAGCTTCTGATAAAATTGAAGGAGCAAAAGCTGTTTCTGGTATGGCCTCTGGGTTGAAGGGATACAAGCCAGTCTCTCTAAAGCCACTTGTAATATTGCTGTGTGTCATACATTTCGACCAAACGCTTGAAAGAATGATATTAAAGCGAGCTTTGGTGAGTTTTTTGTCTCTATTTTGGTCCAAAAATGATAAAACTTCAGCATCCCAATGATGCTCTAACGATCGATAGACGGCTTTATCGAGAGGCTGCAGTTCGTGTGTTGTGTTGGAAGGTAAACAGTACAAATTTATGCCAAGGGTGTCAGATACATTCACTATGGACAAATCTAAATGACATGCTGCTCCGTCAAATATCAAAAGGCATGGCCCCGCGCTTTGTATCGAGACAGATGTCCTAAAAATGTTTTGAAAAGTTCATTGGTCATATACCCTTTTGCTGATTTTTCTACCAAAGATCCTGGTGGCAAAATATCGTATAATTCTGGTTTCAAACGTTTTCCCTTAAATATGACCATAGGTGGTATGGCAGTACCGAGAGCATTTACACATCCTGCAATAGTTACACTTTCAGCATGTTCAGAAGACTGCAAATGAACCCTTTTAGCCCCTTTTTTGGCCAGAACACTTTGCTGGTGGTGGACAGTAAGACGGCATCCTTTCTCGTCCATATTATATATTCTCTCGGGGTGATCATTTAAGTCAAATTTATCATAGATATCTTTCAATTTTTCAAAGTGGCCATTGACAATAAATTTATTCAGTTTTTGTGCTCTAGCTGGGTTCATGAACTGAGCTTTTCTGACCGATATTTCACTGTGTCTTTTCATGAAAGCTTTAAACCAGTCTTTACCTGCTAGTTTGGCAGTTTTATTGAAATTGTGCTTTATATTATTTTTTTCACAATATTTATATACTAATCGACGCAATATTCTTGGTGTCACAGGCAAGCCCATTTCAGAATACCAGATTATCCTTTGCACAAGTTGAGATTCCTCTTCACCATTTAATATAGGTTTACGTCCCAAACTTTTCTTTAAATTGCCAGACTGTAGATGATTTCTGATTGTTCTTCTAGGAACTTTATATCTTTCCGCAGCCGTATACGTACTCATAGATCCTCTTTGTACTGCTCGAACAGCTGAGATCAGATCGTCTTCTGACCACAATGCCCGTTTGGCATCGTCACGGTAATAACTGAAAACAATCAGAGATTAATTAGATATATATACATACCCACACATATGCATATATTCTAAAAATAAATCCTTCCATATTAAGCAGTTTAAAAAATAGGAGTATAATAAGGCCTATAGCAAAATTTTATAGGCTATTAATTTAATAGGTTTTATATCCGCCGACCACGTGCGCATAAAAAACAAAATAAATAAAATTTCGATTACGACACATCACTTAATATGGTAAGGTAGGGCAAGCATACACTAATTAATAAAAACACAGTCAATACCGGTATGTAAGTATGATATTTTAAAAATTACTTACGTTTTACTGGAGCCAATTTTAATAATTCGTGCAGCGTGACCGCTTCTTAGAATCTTGTCGGCGAAACTGGCGCGGGGGGCAGTGACAGAGCGCGTCCGCCGCTTCGCAGTGACTTGTATACGCACTATGCATGTGTGAGTGTAACCTTGATCGTGAACTACTATATTTCGTACGATTTTTGTTATTTAGGCCTTGATAACCGACAGGCCTTAATACCCGCGGGTACCTTACTCCACAAAGATTGAACAAGCCTTTGTCGGGCTGCTTGCCCCTGTCGCAACTCATAATTATGTGATGTTGATGGCTGGGTGTCATTGCTTACAGCATGCCTTTCTTGTTCTCCATCTTCATTCTCGGTGCTGTCAGGTGCAGGGCAGTTATTTTTGTTGCACAGATTATGCAGCACGCAACATGCATTTATTATTTTACTTGCAGTTTGAGGATTGTAGTGCAAAACCCTGTGACGCAACAAACACCTCCATCTGGCCTTTAGGAGTCCTATTGTTCGCTCAACGGTGTTCCTGGCAGAGCAATGTCTTTGGGTGTAATATTCCTCAGGAGATCCAGTTTCCGCATTAACAATAGGTGTCATCATGTAAGCTCTCTGGGCATAACCAGAATCACCTAAAAAAGATAAATAGGTTGTAGTGCTATATCTAGTATCTGTACTATATGTATGTGTTATTAAATTGATTTAGTTTACCTAATAGATATGCAGTTTCTCCCCTACTTAATAATTCTAATAAATGTGTCTTGATTGGATGCTGGTTAAAAATAAAAGAATCATGAGTGGCACCCCCAAAAGTGGCATCTACATTTAAAATATTCATTTCACTGTCACATATCTGAAAAAAATAGTGAATAGTTAAATAATTGTATTATAGAGTACAAGTGATACTCTTACTATATATGTATATCCTCAATGGTAAATCAAAACTTACAATTTGTACATTTCTGGAATGAAAATGTTTCCTGTTAAAATATCTTTCCTCATGCTCTGTAGGTCGAACTATAGCCACGTGGGTTCCATCTATACAGCCTAAAACACCTGGGATGTGAAACTTTTCATAAAATCTGTAATAATCAGATATAAGTCACAATCACAGTCACATATTTCAAAATAATGGTTAACTGCTAAACAGAGTGTACACATACTTTCTTTTAACAGTATTCCTTTCTCCAGTGGTTTGAGGAAATTTGATAAATTTTGTCAATATGTCTCTGTGGTTCAATGCGTTGGTGACTTCCCTTATAGCTTTTGAAACCGATTGTTGAGACTATATATATCGATAGAAATATCACTTCGTCTGTTTGGTTTCTTCATGTATGGTGTTAAATCTGCCACCAATGCATCAAATAGTTCCTTCGATATACGGTAATTTCTTCCGAATTCTTCAGGATCCATTTCCATAGCGCTAATGTTATAGCGACTCATTCTTAACATATTTCTTCTTGCACGTATGTTAACACGATTTGCTTCTTCGAGAACATTGAAAAATGCCGCAAGACGAGCCACAATACCGTATAATTCACTTATAAATACACGAAACTATCTTACTCGATCCAAACAAAGTAGCTTTTTTGTTATCGTATTTTTTGACGTTTCTTTTCGATCCACAAACTCGATTCATAACTGTCAGATGGCGCGCAGAGTATGCATTTTTCGATCCTAATGGATTGTTCGATTCAAGTTAGTGTCGTTTCGAGCCACCGCGCGATCGTGCGCTGGCGTCAGATTCAAGAGTAAGAAATGGCGCAAATTCGAATCAAACTCGATTGATTCAGAACTCGAAGCTGACAGGAGTAAGCCTACAGGGCCAGTGACAGGTTGTCCTGCCGACAACCAATCTTGTGTGTAGATTCACGTATTGGTTATTTACCAATAAACCCTACTTCTATGTATTCTGTTGATCTTTATTTAAATCCCGATGAAGGAACCATCCAGGTGATTACGATAAAACAAGCTTTGTATCACCATTTGGAACGTTCCGTTTCAAACGAATGCCATTCGGTTTTCGAAACGCGCCTGCTACGTTCCAAAGATTAATGGACAAATTCATTCAAGGATTGCACGTGCAGTGTGTATTAAGAGTCCGAGCACAAAACTGACTCGCGCAAGATTAGACATTTTCATGTTCGTGTGCACGTTTACGTACAGCTGCGAGTAAAGCATAGAGATCCCGTAAACAATCTTGATCCTTTAGTCGACAATTAAATTATTTTAATAGCGTTTTGATTTTTGTTATTTATAAGTAAGGTATATTTGTCTACATTCAAAATGGTAGGTTAATAAGGCAATTGGCTGATAACAAAAAGTATCTACTATATTAAATAGAAAAACAGAAATCGTAAACAGTATTTATTAGCTATGTCTCATCTTTAGAAAATAATGTAATAACATGTTTGGCTTATAAACTCTTAATATGTAGAATAGAAAACATTTGTTCGACATAGACAATACAATAGCAACAAACAAAAAGTACTACAAATTACAGGATAAAATAATACAATTGCTCTGAGCGTGCTTATACCGAAAGGGTTACCATGTCAACATTTGCTGGGTATTAAACTCACAGCGCTGGTTGTCAGTTTGAATAAAGAGTATGTCTATTCTATTATAGGTATCTAAGCTACGACTGGTAAATCAGCCACAGGGACAGCTGTACTTTACCAAAATCAGGGAAAGATAACAAAATTAAGGATCCATTTTGGAACAAACATACCTATGTAAAAAAACAATGTTTCTTTTTACAACACATGTCTCATACCTGAAATAACTGATCCCGAAAGCTAGGTCCATGAATCTTAGAGACGACAAATATTGTGTTTTTTGTTTACATTAACCATTAACTATATGTATTTAATTTAAAATGAAGTGGCTCGAAGAGGCATAGAACGAGATTTTCTAGGATCGACAATTTCAGGTAACAAGCATGTGTCATAAAAATCCACAAGCCTTTTCTCCATTTTTGTCTTCCAAAAACTATCTTCTCTAATAAAATAACTCTTTTGACTTTCATTGTATCGTCAGAACCTGTCCATACTGCAAACAAACACACATCCTTTTTTGTTGTGCAGTTGCCCTTGAATCTGGTAAAGTCGTGATTTTTATTAAATAATTTCCCCATTTCGGATTTTCCAAAACGTTTTTTTCTCTTATAGCTTCATCAGGGCTCATTCCAAATGCCGAATATGGACATTTTAGCTCTACGATACCATTTTCAAATAGAGCATCTGGCGTTGCACCCAGAAAAAAATGCTCATCGTCAATGAACAGGCCACATTTTTCTAATACAATATTAAGTTCCCTTTGTAGCTGAATTAATGCATTCTGTTTATTCGTTTTACCATGTTGAATTGCTGCAACATGTCAAGAGAATACGAGTAAATAATTTTTTTACAAGACCTACAGAACTTATATAATTTGTCGCCGCTTGCACACTTTACCAAAATTAGAAGCCGTCAAAAGACATCTGCGTAACTCGAGCCACAACGCACTTTCTGCTTGCAATATAGTGTCCCTTTCAATTTCATGTCTCTGTTCAATTTGGGACATGAGGTTTTCCAAAAATGCGGTCTTGGCTGATGAAAATTCCTCATCTGACAAGTCAGGCTTTTGATAAAAATCACCATAGTCTATATGACTGTCATTGAATCCTAATCTTCTTTGGGCTTCCAGATTTTTTTTTTATTAGCTTTTGCCTTTTCGGCTTCATATTTTTTTGATGCTGTTGAGGGACTGTTTTCAAAAAATATTTTATAAAATGTATTAATTGGTTTTCCTGTGTTGTAGGCGACCACTGCGGCATAGCATCTCAGAGCATATGAGTTTTTTAATGAGTAGTTGATACGTTTACCACCTACATATTTAGCTACAATCGCATTAAATTGTTCAGCTCTGTTATTATTTAAATTTTGTAACAAACTCCGAGTATTATGTGATAGATGGGACGCGTTTGTCATTAGTTTCAGCATGAAAGTTTTGATTTGAGGCACAAGATTCACCTCTTGACTTTTTTCCTTCACCAAATGTATTATTATTATTATCTCCTTTATTCATTATAAATACATATAAATTATATAATATTTTTAAATATTTCTACATGAAATAAAAATTATTATTATTATTAATTTAACTAGCTTTCGTCTTTTCTTTAGTTAATTTACCTATTCTTTTCAGGATTAAAGCGAAGCAACTCACCATTTCCTGTAGACTCAGAAAATGACGACTTGGAGCGCCCTTCATCTCCGTCTTTGTTAAAACCAAACATGAGTAGGTACGTCGAAAAAAAAGAATGTTAAAGTAGAAGTGTCCAAACAAGAAAATAAAATATGTTTCTCTTGTTCAGAACATTCAAAAGTAGAAGTAGACCAAAGGAATGACCATTTTGCAGACCTCATTAAAGAGGAATTAAAGCATAATTCTCACAGTGTGTGCGTACAAGATGTTACGTAAAAATATTAAACTTTTTGAACACTGTAAAAGGTCACTCAGAATCATACAGACCAAATTGAAGTGACTGATACTGAAAAAAACCACGCCACGACTCCAAATTATTATGCTTAATATAAATCACACTGAAAATAGTATTTTTTAAGATTTTTTTATATCAAAAATGAAATAATAATCATTACATTATTCTGCAAGTACCCATACTAATCTCAATATTATTCGGAGGGCTTAGAGTTCTAAACTATAGGCCTAGGATTAGTTAACAAATTACAACGTTATTCATTTGTACACAAATTTTAACTTACGAGATGAAAAAAAACTTTTATTGAATTCTACCAACGAAATTAATAATAATAATATTTTGGTACAACTCACACAGGGGCATCTGATACCCAAACTAGGCAGAGCCTGTATTATGTCAACCAGACAACTGATAAATATACTCATAAATTTCTAAATACATACATATGAGATTTCTTTTGAAATTTTCTTTTTGTAGTATGCGCGCATGACGTTCTCGTTCATAGACTGAGTCCATTTTATGCGCCGCACACAACCACCGATAGCGGGGACCCAGCTCGGGGCCGGTTGGCTCCTAGGTCCCAAGCCCCTCAGTGGCCGGCCTCTCCTGCCGATGTACAGGTGTTGGTGACGTCGGCGGAGAGAAATACTCGTTGCTGGAGCTCGACGCGACTGCAGCCGCCGGTGACACCACTGGTGATGACCCGATGTCCGGCGGGCGGCAGCGAGGCGGAGCTGAGCGGCGAGTTGAGGGTGGTGAGCGTGCGCGTCGGGCAGCTGCTCTTGTTATAATAATCCAAGTATTTTATTCATTTTACGTATGTTATATACATACATACATCATTATTTTCGTAATGACATATGTCATCAATCTACACTTTTAAGTTTTTTGCAATTTTTATGGTGTTATTGTATTTCAAAGGAAATCTCTTAGGTCGTATCCACCCTGTATAAATTAATAGAAAAAAGCACACGAACATATTCCTAAAGTAAGGGGTATAAATTCAAGATATCATTACACTTTTATTTTGTTTCAGTATGGCCAGCATAACCACTCAGATTAGGATTACTATTAGTTATTAATATTATGTAAAAAAAAAACAAAAATATCAAAAATGTTTATTTCGTTATTACACGGTATACAGTGTCATACAGTTGGTGGCGTCCCCTTTTAAGCATATAGATGCCTGTACCAGGAGGCGCCGCTCTTTTATATCATACGAGTGTAATAAGTTAAGAAAAAAAAAGAGTAAATGAATAATTAATAGTCTAATTCTACTTTTATCAGTCTGTTGGAATGTGTGTGTGTGTGATGGTGAGTATATTCTTTTTTATAGATTTTTCTTATTTATAGATGGTTATATTTATATTCTTGATTGTACTTTAATAAATAGAATTATATATACCTAAATTAATTTTGTTTGTTTCTCCTGAATTTGAAATTTAGCATTAAACCCCTTTGCCGTTTCTCCATCACTTGCATCTGAATAAAACTATGTTATGTGATAATGTTTAGGGGAGAGCCGGCAGTACCGTCACCTTAAGGTTTAAGCAGGATAAAATAAAAATCCCCCAGGTTGTATGTTAAATATCAGCTTAAATGTGTTAATGCATTCAAGTGCTGTAAATAAAAACAATAAAATACTATTATATTTAGAAATAATCAACTTTATTAATAAAAGAACAATGTCAGATGTCCATAGTAACTTTGGCTCAATATTAATTTGTCATGGACAGTGAATATTCTTACGTTTTTTTGTGTTGTTTAATGTCAAAAGCATTTCTGTGATTTCCACTTTTACATTAAACTTCTAAAACAGAAGTTATTCAGACATTTTAAATTGAAGGTTATGTATTTTTACAGAGAGTAAATTAAACAACAAATATACAGTTGAATAGTTTTTTTCTTTTTTACCATAATCATTCATTAACATCATCATCAATTTCGTTATTAAATTCAATCAACAAGTCATCAAGAAACTGTGCAGGGGGCTCAATATTGTTTTGGTGCCGAGCCCAACCTAAATACCATAAAATGGTCATAATGTGGGAACAGCATCCCACAGTTCGTTTACCTACCTTACAATTGCAATAATATTGACTTATTGCCTCTCTCCCATTTAAATTGTTATCAATCAAAACACACAAAATATTCTTTCCTTCTTATATGGCGACTTTGAATTTTCGCTCTTAAAAGCCAAGAGCTTTGGGAGAGAGACAATTGTTCTCTTAAATTATTGATTGATACCTCCCTGCACACTTCTATCTTATATCGGCCATTAAAACGGATGTGCTCACCGTAGTAAGATCGAGCCTGACGGAGTTGGTAGGTACCACAAGCTATTAAAATCAAATCATGATACTCAAGCTGAGGAAACTCAGTGACATTGCTGTTATCAACATTTATATTTGAGAGCTGGGCCCTTCTTCTATTATAATTATTTTGAATGATAAACTCACTTAATGTATTAGTTTGGAATATTTTTTGTTGGATAATTTCTAATATCTGGGCAGCATCAAACCTGTCCGTGAGGGGTGGTCGAAATCTATTGCAGCAGCTATAGAAAAGTCAATCATGACATGTGGTGAAGCTCTGTTGTTGAACTCGTGTCGGAATATTTTAAACCGCTGTTTAAAAATACCATTCATAACTTCAATCACCCATCTGCAAATAGTAACAGCCCGAGTTTTGATTGCTTCTAAAGTAGATAATTGATTTTCATCATCCTGCAATGTTGACGGCATATGCACAGAGCAACAATGGGACTGCATCTCTGAAACCTCTATCTAAAATAAAGACATCTCCCCCTTGAAAATATTGGCGTAATGGACTCTCTGGGTTTCCAAACTCATTATTAATAATGTCAGCATCGGACGTTACGGCTGGATAGGGGCCCAGAATTTCGATTATATAACCATCGCAACATACAAACAAGAACGGCTTCACTAAATTCCTATATTTGTGTAATGAGTATGTTTTCTTTTGATAGGCATAATTAGCACTTTTATTACAATATAATTATGTAGGTTCCATCAACTATTATTATTGGTCTCCTCTCACCCTCCCTTTCAGTGCCACCAAAAAGGCCATTTGGTATTAAAAGATTTCTTTGCGCTATCTCTTCTCTTGTAATGTGACCAATGCCTAAATGCCTTGGAACAAAATCTTGATGCAAAAGTTCTCTTGCTCTTGCCATTAAACCCTCTAATGTACTTCTAGGTACTTGAAATAAAGAACTTATACGATCTCCAGAGTCACCATTTCTTAGCTTCATTAAAAATGCAGCAAGTGCAGTTGAACTTCTCTGCATATTCGCTAGCCGTGGAGTTTCTAGTAATAGATTTCTGAATTCTTCCTTACTCATACCAAACCAATAATGCACCAGGTAGTCATCCATATTTTGGACATCTTCAAAATCAATAGAGGTCTGATGTTTTAATAATTCAGTAAAATCATAAATATGTTGGGCCGTAAACGTGTGGATAACATTCTCAGATTCCATCAATTCAGGCCAGTCATTGCTTCCCAAATGGTGAGAGCAAATTCGACAGTTTTCTGGCACATAATAATTATACTCGGAAAATAATCTTCTTCTAATTGATATTGGAACACTCAATCTCTCAAGTTGATGGCAGCTAGGAAAAAAACAACGAGCCTGAGTGTCTGACACCCGGCCAAATTCCAGTAACTCAATGACATTCATAGGCACCTGTGGGACTGGAGACGTCGATGATGGCCCTGGTGTTACTTGCTGAAGTTCTTCTTCAACTGATAGACTGGATTCACTCTCCACATGCCCTGGTGTTACCAACTGCAGAGATGGCTGAAATTCTTCTTCAATTGATTGGCTTGATCCACTCTCCACATGCTCTGGTATTGATACAGCAGAGGCTGTTGATGGTTCATAAGTACTTGATGATGATGGGGTGTTTAAATTCCGTTGAACAGAACGGTAACTTCTTTGCCAACATGGGTGACAGATCTTATCTGTTGATCTCAGCTGTAACAAAAACAAAAATATCTTATTGCAATCAGAAAAAACATATCAACCAGCAGTACATAAAATCATTGAAGGATATTGCTTACCTGTAGTGGTGCAATCTGTTGCTCTATCACGCGTTTGATAGCATTTTCTCTTTCTGAACTGGTATCTAAGGCGTGAGACCTTACACGATGCAATGAATGACCGCAACCAATACAAAGATTTCGATGCACAATTGATTCAGTTGGCGCATTGCTACTTGTTAGATTACTTGTTTGTTCAATTAATAACCAACAGTAATGACAAACAACACTGTCATCAGGAATCTAAAACAAACAAAATACAGTTACAAATCAACATTTAGCTCAACTATAATAGTTTACACTCTGTTAATATGAATCGTACTTTACCTCAGAAAGTGAAGTCCATTGCCGTAACAATGAACGGACATCGTCAGATTCAACTAAATGCCGTTGCATTCGGAACACATTTATACCACAATTAATACGTAGTTGATGGGACATTGTCACAAAATGTGTGGTACGGATATAAAACAATAAGTGTGTAACTTAACGCAAACGCAGAGGAATTCGTGAAGAAAACAGCGGAAGTAAACAACCGTACACTGACAACCAAGGAACTTCTATTACAACCTGGAATGAGCATTGTCAATTTGACACCAATATAAAAATAAACCTTATGTTTATGAAACTAAGTTCTATTACAGACAATCACTTGGTCAAAGAGAAATCCGGTCCGAGGGAGATAGCGCTTGGAGAGCCCTGTGTCCCTTTCTAAAGTGTTGCCAGGAGGATTATTCCCGAATTTAGTAGGAATGGTAGGAAAAAATAATTTTGTCGTGTCTTATTAAAAAAACATTAACTTTCGTTCTGATATATTTCTAATATTTTTAAGTTATCTCTTAGAATGAGAACATTTTTTAGCAATAATTTAGATACTGTATTGAAATGTAATTAAAAAAGAAAAGATTATTAGTAGAATATATAATTATATAAGTTAGACTGGTAACCCACCAGCCATATTTATTTGTTGTAAAACAATCAATTTCTTTATTCGGATGTAATAAAGATGGTTAAAAAGTGTGCGATTCAAAAGCTGTTCGGTTGCAAAAGCGAATCCTATGCAGGATGCGGTGTTTCTTTCTTCAAGTAAGTATATTGCAATTCTTGAAGTAGGGTGCCCATAATGAACGAAATTATAAGATTATTTACACAATGCAACATATAAATAAGAGGTAGCCTTCAACGTAAGCATAATAAAACTTTATATGGAATGGTGTACCGAATACTTAAAAGACGTGATCATGAAATTTCACATTTCCCGAGGAACATTGTAGGGAAATGGCAAAAAAGTTTCAACTTCCCATATTAATCGCTGATTTAGGTGTGTTACTTCGTATATTTGAAATAAATTTAAAAAATATAATTTCAGTCTGCCTGGAGAAGAATCAGGGAGAAAAAATGGCTTGATGTCATTCCAAGTCATTCAAATATAAAAAATTATTCCGTTATTTGCAGTCTTCATTTCAGGCCCCAGGATACAATAAAACATAGTTTAATGCGTTTTACTTTAATCCATCCTTAAAGCATAATTATTATTAACTTATGAAATCAAATTATTGGTTAATATATTATATCCTATTATATAAGTCTCAACCTACATGTAAATTGGTTGGTCACCCTAATAAAAGGGACAGAGGGCTCTCGCGAAGCTATCTCCCTCGGACCGCGTATCGACAGCCTGTGCACATTCCAGGTTGTAATAGAAGTTCCTTGCTGACAACAATACAAGATGTGTCAATGTCAGTCTAAGCGCGCGCGATTTTTGACAGAACTGCAATTAACAGGGTTGCTATTACAAGGCCATTAAGTTATCGATCACAGATAGAAAATCGATTTCTTGAATTTCGTTTTTTTATAATAATCTTCAAAACTATTAACTGTAAAACAAGACGAACGTATTGTTTAAGTAAAAAATAAATAATAAAAGACAATAGTGAGGTGGTAAACAAAAAGTAAAGAGTATTTTTTTTATTTAGAAATATCTAAATAATAAAAAATATAGAATTATCGATTACAGAAGCAGGATTTTAATTATTTAGAATTATCGATTACAGTAGCAAGACTGGCAATTTTTTTTATTTAAATCTGGAATTCAAGAACTTAATTTAAAATAATTACTTATTAAAATGATTTTTTTTTCGAGCAGTTCTCGTAAAGCACTAAATATATTTTTTTAAGTTTGTATTTTATATTTAAATTGTTGGAGGTAAAAACTTTCTGTCCGCGTGAATTTAGTTTTAAAAGTTGTGTGGGCCGAAATCCGTCATTCTTCTTTGAAGAGTATGAAAAATCAACTTAAAAAAATTTGGCCTCCAGTACCGGCCAGTTTAAAAATGGTCATTTATACGAGGCAACTATCACAAGTGTATTGATTTGTTAGCTCTGATAAATTTGCACAAGCCTCATGGACCCAAACCTTGCAGTTACCACATTGAATCCAATCCTCTTCATGAGATTCAAGGCTCAAATGACAAATTGTCTCTTCCTGGTTCGATCTGTCGGGTGGACACTGGTTTTCTTTTTTTTTATCTTTACCTTTCTTGCTGACATCTTTTCCTGAAACCAAGTTTTTGCCTTTCCTGCTGGTATCTAGTCCTGAAAGCAAACTCCTGCCTCACTTAGCTGACTCAACCCTTTTATCTGCTGTTTTCTGTTCCAGCATCTTTTTATATGGAGAACTTGTGTAAATTTCACTTTTTTCAGCTTTGTGAAAACGACCAACAACTGGTTTAATGGACACCTCTTTATTATTTTTAATTGCACCAATTCTGTCATTTAATGTAGTTCCTGGTACCTGATAAAGTTCTGCAGCCTTACGCGCACTCATTTCATTACTTACTACCTTTTGCACGGCTTTATGCATATTGGCGGGATCCCATGCAAAGAAATCATAAATATCGACCTCTCAAGTGGTCATAAAAACGTAAGGAATTCTAACATGTCGTGGGGTTGGGACACACAACTAAAATATCTATAAACTTTTGAACGAAACTGAGTTTAGTAAGGAAAATAAAAAAACTATTTAGATTGGCATAATTTCTTTACTTATTGTTCAGATAATAAGAAAAAAAAATAAAAAAATATTTAGTTACAAGAAACTTCACAGAGACTCTTTTGAATCCTTTTATGTATTACAAAAATCTTGGTTACATTATTCTTGTTGCTTCTATATGTAAAACAATGTAAAGAAAGAAAAAAAAAAACAAAACAACCAAACCTGAGCCCCAGCGCACACGCACCCAATCCATACATACTCGGCATGACCGAGAAAAGGAGTGTCTCTACAGTTTGTCTGTATGTCTGTCTGTTATGACTTTGCGAAAATAACAAAGGTATACTCTTGTGTCCGTTTGTATGTCACATTCCATTAATAGGCACTCTTGAACGTCAAATTTACAGTTTAAAAAATAATAATATAGTGACTCTAGTTGTTCATTCGCAAAGGAGAAGATCGGACACGGAAGAAACTACTTAGTCTGTCAAGTGAAGTCTGTCAAGCTGGAAATAAAAAATACTCAAAATGAAGAAGAGTTAGGAATCGCTATGGTATTGCTTGAAACAGGGCTCTAAACAAAGAGGGACATCACAAACACAGCACACGTACGTTGTACGTCGTTGCGGGTTGCCCTGACCAGTGCACTGAATGCAGCGCTGTCTAACTCGGCGGCCACTTTTGATGACGCCAGTTACTTGTTTGGGAAAGTGTGTCTGTCCCAAACTGACGTTTGCCTGACCCAAACCATTTGGTCCAGAACAAGGTGGTGGTACTGCACGAGGTATTTTTGGCATGTGTTCGTGATGATTTTGCAGTAGCTGTTCAACTAACTGCAATCGAAAAACTTAGTGATTTTTGGGTGTAGAAGTCGAAGCCTCTAGATGAATTCGAGCATTTAAAATTGAGCTATTAAGAAGGCGTTTGAAGACCTTCATAGTCTATTTAGAGCATCTTTTTCTCTAGCAGGTATAGTTCCAGCATTTAATCTTTACGATCAACGCCTCCCATACCCTTGTTGTAGTCCAAAATAACCTGAGGTTTGAACTCAGCCACGCGATATGCTTAATTGCTTATGGCTCCATCCGGCCTTGTTGAATGCCATGGTAGGTAAAGATGGTGCTGATCTTCCGTTTCTTGTCCTGGTATGCCATGACAGCGATATCGCCGGAATGACGAGCTGTAATCTGGCCTTCTTTCAGCTTACACAACGGTATGAGTGGAGGAACATTACGGCGGTTGGCGCGCAATCTCCCTACACAATCCGTTTTTCGTGTCTTCAGAAATCTGGCCAGTAGGGGGACCACGATATGTGACAAGATACCGTCATCCCAGTACTGTCTAAATGCCTCATACGCGCTTTCAGATGCGACAACCGGCGCTCTTTGCTGAGGCAGAAATAGTTCCCGCTCGCCTGAATAGTTACCCATAGGTAACCATTCAAAGCGAGGCGAACTTGCTCCCCCTGCAAACAACGTCTCCTCGCCGTCATCTGCATCCAACCATTCATCCTCATGTGCTTCACCATCTGCCGTCATTTGTCTCCTTGCTCTTGCTGTCGCCCGCTCTCTTGTTACTTCCCTAGCATTCACAATTTTCATCACCATTGCTCTCAATTCTTCAGGCACGTCATCGTCATCAACATGCACCTCTATCAGTCTATCTCCTTTCTTCCACTGGGGCTCAACTGTCTCACTTCCCCTGTTATTCAGGCCGCGTGCTCCACGTCCCCTACGCGGGCGCCTTACTCGTCCACGCGGGCCTCCCCTTCCTCGCCCACGCTGCACACGCTCAGGTTGCTCTGCCTCTCGCGGAAAGAGCATATGCTCATCGGCCAGATGGTATTCGCCCAGAGCACCGTTGCCGTCGGCGTCGCCGCAAGCTGGACCAGCATCCTCTTCATGCAGCGTTACGACAACGTGCCTAATAAAAATAAATAGTAATATGATAAATCTACTCATCTATCACAAATAAAGGTAAAAGAACAAAGATATTTACTCTGGGCGAATTTCATGGCGGGCAGGCGATGGCGAGAGCAGAGCGCGCAGAGGGCTAGACCTATCAAATAAAATGTTTTTGTTATTGCAGATGTTATAACTAGAAATCAATTATTTTGAAGAAAACCATGTCATTACTTACGACTGCATCACATGCGGCGGGCTAGAGACGGGCATCGCTGCCAACGGGTGCGGCGGACTTGGCGTATAGAAAAAATTTTTCGTTTTTACAAATACGAAACCTAGAGTACGAGCCGGAGTACCTCGAAAATTTGTTACGTCAATAACAAATTTTCGAGGTACTCCGGCTCGTACACCTCCACCTCGGGTTCAGCTACCTGCAGGTACTCCTCCTCCTCGGGTTCGGCTACGTGTAGGTAGTCCTCCTCGGGTTCGGATAACTGGAGGTACTCCACCTCACAATCATCGTCCTCCGAGTCGCTGTTTTCCCGGAGGTGCTCGTCAAAGTCCTCCGGGGCGTCTTCGCGTCCGACGTTCCATATTCGAGCCATCACGAATCTATAAGAATATCATACACACGTACAAACTACAAAATAAAACTAAAGTAAACTTGTAAAATAAGACAAAAATCAATAGTTATTCATCGAAATTCAAACTACACTACAGAAATAATGCTTTATAAAATACTAAGAAAACTAATCATTTTATTTTATATATTCGAAAAGATTTTCGAAAACAATCGATGTTATCGAAAACTTTTATCGACGTGACCTACGCCCTAATAGCCATTTTGACGTTTGACACTTCAAGATTCAAACAGGATTTCGTAACCTACACATAATATTTTCTTCATAATATGAATGTTTTATTGAAATATGCCTCGAATACGTGTAATTATAAACTATCAATAGAAATTACGTTATTTCCTACCTTTGCAAACGATACGTTCGACAATACGTTCGAAAATCACCAAAAATCATACAATAATGATGGTGGCCGTGACCAACTCGCAACAATGTAAACTTTGTTTGCTCAACAAAAATGTTTTGTGATAGTATAGCATGCAATACACTATGTACAAAGTTGCAAGAGACACTTATAAATGTTTATTTATCCACATACCGTAGAAATAATCCCGGAAAACGACGAACGAGCTCAGCCGTAGACTATAGCGTCACTTCACATTCGTTTTTTATAATGTTGTCGACTTTTTTTTTGCGGTCTTTGTCTATGGTTTCAGAATATTATCTGCCATTGAGAACAATCGTTCAAAAACCATTTTAAACCTTAACTTACATAAAAATAAAGTTTAAATTAGCCGTGCTTTGCTGGATCCAATGGTTCCACCAGGGCTCAAGGGCCTGTCGGATCCGGTAGGACGATAGAGGTGTGGAGTCTCTCTATATAACCATTCAATGAATGGTTGGCCCAAACAACACTATCATGTGAGGACCCACGGTAACTCGTATCCACACATAATATATTTAAATTAGAATCACATATCTGGAAAAAAAACAATAATGATATGAACTAGCACTGACAGGAAAGAACAAAATTGTAATAATACAATTATACTCACGATCATATCATTTATTGAAAGGTATCCTTTTCTATTAAAAAATCGTTCTTTATGTTTAGCAGGACATACAATTGCGACATTGGTTTTATCAATACAACCCAGAGCTCTTGAACTTGTGGTAAAAACTGAAAATTGTTATATATTTTATATGATTATGTCCTTAAATACTTATATACTATATAAACGGCAATAATTTAACAGGATTAAACGTGAAAATGGGGGTACCTCGGCTCAATTTTGGGTCCTTTTTTGTTTCTAGTTTATATAAATGATTTGCCCTATACTTTACAAAATAAACTTAATATGGTGTTATTTGCTGACGACACATCTTTAATATTTGGAATAATTAGACATGCTAACAATCCTGACGATATTAATAACGCCCTAATGCAGGTACATGATTGGTTCACTGCTAATAATTTAGTATTAAATGAAAAAAAAACGAAGTGCATTCGATTTACTTTACCAAATGTCAAAAGTAGTGATTGAGACATAGTATTGAACAGTGAGAAACTAGAATTCGTCGATGAAACAGTTTTCCTGGGGATTATCCGCTTGACTCAAGGCTACAATGGGGTCCTCATTTGACATCTCTTGCAGGAAGGCTAAGTTCAGCAGCATATGCCGTTAGGAAAATTCGCCAATTTACAGATGTTGAAACCGCGAGACTAGTCTATTTTAGTTACTTTCATAGTATAATGTCTTACGGTATCTTACTATGGGGACGGACTGCTGACATTGAGTCTATTTTCATTCTGCAGAAAAGAGCCATCAGAGCCACGATCTCCGCCGGTGCGATTCTCTAAGGGAACTGTTTAAAGAAATTAACATCATGACGGTGCCTTGTCAATATATCTATGAAAATATCATGTACGTTAGAAGGAATCTGCATTTTTTTAGTAAACGAGGTGACAGACATAACTATGTCACTAGAAATAGGAACCAATTAGTTTAACCAGGTTTTAGACTCGCTAAAGTAGCCACATCTTTCATGGGGTACTGTTTAAAATGTTATAATAAAATACCTCCCCATATATTAGAATTAAATGAGACAAAATTTAAATCCTGTATTAAACGCACACTATGCAAGCAAGCATATTATAAGCTAGGGGAGTATATTGAAGATAAAAATGCTTGGCTCAATGCTGGTCCTGCTCCACAACGCCACTAGGTAGCCACTAGGGGGCTCGAAAGTAATGTTAGCATTTGGTAATATTGTTGGACCGGCTGAAGAATGCAATATTTTTCATTGTATAGACTTCACTTATTTAGCATTGTATAAGAGTACTGTGTATCTTTAAACTATAATGATCATTTTGGGTAGGTCTTTGACTTGAATGTACCCTGGCGATTGGGGATGTCATGCTCACTCAAAAGTCTGGCTGATGGTGGCGCATGCGTTGGATCATTTGGCTCCCTTAAAAATGGTTGAGCCGAATTGTGCTAGCGTATGCGTCATGTTCGTGAACGGGCGCTGTCAGCTGAGACTGGTCATCTCTCGGCTGCCATGGTTTATTTTAATTATTTCTTTGAATTGTTTCTTTTTTACTCAGAACTCTTTTATCTTGCACGTCTTTTACATCGTTCTCACATATGTGTATAATTTCAATATGAATGATGTGACCATAATTTTGTAACAAAATATTATTTTTAAAAGAGTGTCCGTGGAGTTTCTTGCACGTTTTTCTCCATAGAGATCTTCGCTTTGGAACGTGCAAAAAGATGAAGATCTTTTTGACCGACCGACCTCGACAATTCAAAAGTACCTGTAAATGGTCTAATTGAAATAAATGCTTTGACTTTGACTTGAACATGAGTTTACAATAGAATATGTAAAACTAGCTTTCCCCCGTCGTTTCACTCACGTCTCTAGTTACTGCTCCGCACCCATGGGTCTTAGTGTGATGTTATTTAGCCTATGACACTCATAAATAATGTGGCTTTCTATTGGTAAAAGAATTTTCAAAATCAGTACAGTAGATGCAGAGATTACCCCCTCAAAAACCTCACAAACTTTACCTCTTTATAATATTAAATATCTAAAATGACGAATATATGCTACTTACTCTCTTTTAACTTGTTCCCCCTCTCACATTGTTTGAATGGAAAAGCTATATATTTATTCAGTGCTTAGTGTGAGTTTTCTAACGTACTCGATTGCGTTAAGGTAAACGTTCTCTTATGTCAAATTGTATGGAAAAAAACAGGTTGTCCGTAACGTAAGTGTCACCAGACGGCGCTTATTCAGTTTCAATACAAATTGACGTTTACGCTAACGTGATCGAGAACGTTAAAAAACTCGCACTAAGGCCACAGTACTGCCGGATTGTTCAAGGCTGTTGTTACTTGCCGGATAGCTTTTGTAACACTGGCCTAGTATTAAATTTAACAACGTACCCGTTAAAAGAAAAGGATCCGTGTGCTACCTCGGTATGGTACTAGAAAGAAAGAAACTTATTGATCATATAAAAACAGTAGGTGAAAAAGCGAAAAAGAACTTCTACGCCTTGACAAGAATATCCAAAGCTACTTGGGGTATGTCGTTTCAAACCTTAAAAACTATTTATGGGGCTACTACAACCCATGTATTGTATGTGCTACGGGGCACCTGTTTGGGCCGATAGGGCCACCATAGGGGCGGCACGACGTAAATTGCTTCAAAGCCAGCGTTTGGCTGAAATATTCCTATGCAAAGCGTATAGGACGGTTAGTACTGAAGCCTTACCGGTACTGGCGGGTGTATTCCCAGTCGAATTAAAGGTGCAGCGACGTGCTGCAATGTACTACTACGCTCGAAATCATTGACCCAGAGTTCTTACCGCAACGCGACCGTGCTAAGATCTCTAGAATACTTAAACCCCTGACTGACGTCTGGGAGGAACTTTTATCCGAATGGCAATGTAGGTGGGAAAATTCCATCAAAGGCCGTCACCTTTACCAGTTCTTTCCATCCATTCGTGAGCGGCTGGATAGGACATGGCTGGAGGTGGATCACTGTGTTGCCCAATTTCTCACAGGTCATGGCAACTGAAAGAGTAAATTATTTTCCTTTAAGCTTGTGTCTTCTCCTTTCTGTCAATGTTCTACATCTCACCTTGAATACGAACAATCCGCACATCATATCTTATGGGAGTGTATTCTTTGGCGAACTGAACGCAATATTATGTGAAAAAAAAAATGAAAAAGCGTTTATTTTTGTTTTTATAACTGGTACAATAAAATATTACCTCTGCCAAACTGTAAAGCAGTTTGTTGGCAGATGCAGCTCCCGTATTACATTCATACGTATAACATTAGTGTGGGTGGTATTTGTTTTTTTTGGGTTTGTATGTTAGATAGTATTCAGGTTACATCTGGAGTTGTATACTATACGGACCTTGTAGGAACCAGAGCAAATTTCCGTGCGTTCAAGCGATTTTGCCATAACTATTACTGGAATCAAAAGTAGCTCACAATTTAGGACCCATTATTATTAGTGTATGTATAATCCTTGGTGCTTGGCAACTGGGCTTAACCAAGTTGTACCTATATGTCCCTTGGTGCCTATTTGGCCTAGCTCTCTTGCTTAATAAGGAGGAAAGTGGAAATTACACATCCAAAATCCACTACTTGCATCCAATGTGGAGTGTTGACCAAATGGTAATTTCTTTTCTATTAAGATTAGAGAACTTACCCATTCAGTAGGCTCTGTGACCTTGGTAATGACATAATATATTTCTTCCATCTTCTCAAGTTCTTGTTGAAGTCTATGATGTAATGCAAATAGTACCTTCCTCGGAGCATCAACTTTTGGCTGGACCTCCGAATTTGTACTTATGTGACACTCACCAGGAAGACAACCAAGACCGGTAAAAACAGAATTATTACATTCAACAAGTTTATTTAAATTTATATTTTGTGACTGACTTGACTGTAATGGAAATGACTGTGATTGACTTTCTGTGACTGTAGGACATATTATTTGACTCATTTTGACTTATTTCAGAAGACAATTGACGGATATCACTTTTGTGATGTTTGCATGCTTGTAGTGTCTACACAGAAAACTCTTTTAATTAGTCCAATTTCTGAGCAAGTAAGTTTACCCAACATAGTTGGAGAATTCACATTTGCAATTACAAAATTAATTTGTTTTGTCAAACTGGTTTGTAAATTGAAATTTACACTCTAAGTTTTGTTGACCTAGTACCTCTAGACTATTGCCAGTGTATGCAATACAATAAAATAATAATTACTCTATAAGCTCGTGGTATGTAATGTTATCCTCGTCTTTTCCAAATGTATTGAATACATCCACGCCCTTTTCACCAACGACATTTTCTGCCATCACTCTCTTCATCCAAGCCAGACGCACGCAAATAAAATTTAAATATGACTGCACCCATTTTTTCCATTGTTGAGCCAAGTTACCATTCATCACCATGGGCTGCGGACTGGACATTCCAGAAAGTTTCTTGGGCTTTTGATTTTCATCAGACATGACGCCGACTTTTCACACGAAAATTTCTCAATGACTCAAGGTGCAGTGATTATATGACACGTAGATCACGAAACCAATTCTGACACCATGTTTAGTAAATAATAATACTGGAAAACTATTAGACTTGGTTTATTAGTTGTTATAGATTAATACATTTTTACAAGACTTAGTCGTGGTTGGGTAGGACGCCATCTTGTCGACTAGTGATGTTCTTTCACAATAGTGACGTTACCTACTCATAACAATCGCCAATGTTGATTCTGGCTTTCAGAAGTTGCAGTGGCTTGGGAATGTGGTGTGGTGGGCTTGGCCTGGGAAATAAAATGGTTCCTGCTGTCTCCAACTATGGTCTGATAGGACCCAGAAGCTTAAAAGGCCAATGCAACCAAAATCTAAAACAAATTCAGATTATCTATTGACTGACCTATGCCCACACATTGAACTTTATTAGTTGTCTAATTTGTGGTTATTTTTATAGAACAAAAAAGGTTTTTAGTAAAAGTGATAATATAACTTTAGAGAGGAATCATCACAAAATATACCCCTACACCAGCTACCTTGGTTTCAACATCCAAAGCATCACAACGTAGGACGGGAGGCATATGAGGAGTCAGCTTGGAAATTAATTCACTGGTTAATTCTTTCGTGAGTCTATATCTCTTCACAAACTGTCGATCACTGTATGAATTACACCTAAGTCTAGCTTTTAAGTTTTTCCTTTTGGTTTCGGCTCGAGCCACTGCTACATCGTATTCATGAGATTTCTCCAATAAATCTATGTAGGCTGTACGATGTGTTACTTTTATTTAAACACTTCTTATATGTATAATTATTATTTATTCAGCTTTAGAATACAGATCAGGTAAGTCTTAGTTATACGATACATGCTAGTCACGGTCCACCAGCCTTCCTCTACCGGCGCACCACAAATTCACAACATCCTCTATATCAGTGTTGCTATTATATAATAATGCTCCTCTCACATAGGCGTACATGGTAATGTTGTATTTTTGCAAGATTTTCACTCAGAATCACTTCACAACAAAGAAAAAACACTCCAATGATGCGCCAACGATCCTAGTAAAGTAGCGTCCCATCAACTTTTACGTTTGACAGTGGGTAGCGTTCCAGCTACGATCGCGGTGCGTTTCAACTTGCTGTAAAATTTTTAGTGCGATACGAAACGGTCAAAAAGTTGTGATAAGGTAGCGGTTCGGTTGCGATTTCGTTGAAAAAATTTAGCGCGATTGGCTCCCTGGTCAACATTCAAATTCGACCACAATGGTACTACCGATAGAAATATCAACAAACTCGATCACTCGATTATCCTTTTCTGGGAACTGATACCTAAAACAAACGAATATTTGGAACAGTATTTTAACATAACTTTATTTTGATAGTTATCATTTAATTAGTTCTAAAAAAGTAACAAACCAGTATACTATTGTAGTCTTTGCAAACAAAGAGACTTTGCACTAAAACATACAATGTCAATCATTGTTTTTTCTAAAAACATATCAATTTCTAATATTTTGGAAGAGACACCTTGAATATTTTGATGAAATAATTTCAAGGCATGCTGCGGACCCCCTTTTTGACATATAGTTACTGGAGAGCAAGAAGATACTTTGTTGTTGGAAGGCATAACTATTCTGTTACTGGTATCCTCTGTTGTCTTATGAACTAGTTTAAATGATTATTCGGAGTTTGCCCCAAGACTTCAATATCATCACTTGGCAGTGTGTTACAACTACTTGTAGACCCCACGTTAGCAAATGAGTCTTCCATAGTAATACATGGAACATCCTTCGTTCAATTTGTAAAAGAATTTATAGCAATAGTGCTACAGTTATTTAGGCTGACCACCTGATTCTTAGTATAATTACTAAACATTGTAGATTTAATTACACAAGACTTCGACATACTACTTATGTCTGAGTTAAAATAATAAGCGAATAGCCTTGCTATTTTATGTCTAAAAGTAATTGGCAAATACACTTTATTTTCCTAGTCGATTTGAAATGTTCCACAAAAATATTTGTGTCAAAAAACATAAACTTGTCACAATGAGAAACTAAGAAATGCATATGTTTATTTAGCATAATTAAATATAATTATTTTGTTTAATTGACAATTGATCAAAATATGGAAAAGCACACAATATTATTTTTTTACAATTAACCTTTAACTTTAGTGAACTTACGTTTTGTAATAAAATTCATAAAATATATTTCTGGGTGTTGTGAATGCTAAACACAAGTGACTTAAGGAGTAGAAATAAAATGTTTTATATACCAAATGTATTTTTATTGTAAACCACCTTAATTAAATAATACATCTTACATGCTACAATACAATATATATACCTATACACTAATAATTTTTAATTAGTACAAATACTTAAAGGGCTTATTAGAGAAGGTCTTGTTATTATATATGTAAAGTCTCAATAAATAATATTCACAAACAGCAAAGATAATAGAGTTTGTTTATATCCCAAAATGTCACTCAATTTATGGACATATTGGAGAGGCTATTTATTGTAGTATTCATTAATCATATTCTCTCACTCTCGCGTTCGCGTGCTCTTGCTCATACTTGCCCCGCTTCCAACAGCTGTTTTCGTAATTGTAGGTAACTAAAACGCATTGTTATACTTTACGATTGAAAACTAAGAAAAAGTAAAATAAAAGGTTAACGGAAAAATAATAGGCACTTATTCAATTCAAACTTTTCCTTCGTACTTTAATTGGGCTTAGGACCAACGAAATTACCAACTATTTTAAAATAAATTAAGCAAACAATCAGCTTAGCCTAGCTCAGCAGTAACTAAAGTAAAAAAAGAAATCAAATTAAATTAAAGCTTTAAAACTTGTAGAAAGTAATTTTGGCGTATTTAAAAAGTTTGAATCAGCTGATATTTACAATAATTTACGTATTTACATAACTTAAAAAAACTTACAGGTATTTTAACTGTCCTTCGAAATGTCCACCACCATTATCAATACAAAGACGGGCACGTTTAATTAAATTGTTTTTTAACGATAAAAGTTATGTTTCGCTCACTTTTCACTTCGTCAAATGCGTCCAGTATGCGCTGTTTTAATTGTTCTACACTTGTTGGCTCATGAATGTACACTCGTCGCTTAACTTCACTCCACAAAAAAAAGTCCAATGGCGTGAGATCTGGTGATCGTGGAGGCCATGCCACGGGGCCGCCTCGACCGATCCACTGACTCCCGAACTCCTCCGTCAGGTATTCACGCACTGCACTATGGTAGTGCGGAGGCGCGCCGTCTTGCTGAAACCAGAGGCCTCGTAAATTAGCTAATGGAATGTCATCTAACATTGAAGAAACCATAGTCCGAAGCAAAGTTAAATAGCTTTCTCCAGTCCTTCAATGAAATAAGGGCCAACGATGTTGTCGTTCAGGATTCCTGCCCAGACATTAACAGAAAACCTGTGTTGGAAAGAGTTTTCCCTTGTTAACATTGGATTGCCTATTGACCACCAGTGTTCATTATGTTGATTGAACAATCCGATACGAGTAAACATGCACTCATCTGAGTATAACACATTTGCTTCAGTATTGTTGAGTATCCACCTGCAGAACGCCATCCTTGGTTCATTATCCACAGTGGTCAATTCTTGACCCTTTCTGTAGTGGTATGGGTGAAATCCAGATGAACTAATGATCTTCCATGCACAGTGCTGGCTGATATTAAAATGACGAGCTGCGTCATTCGTACTTCGCCGGGGATCTTCTTAAAAGTAGTCCACTACATCGTCGTACAGGTTCTGCGAATACGGTCTTCCACGTCCTTGGAATGATCCATGGTCAAGTAAACGCTGGTAAACATTTACCACAGTCCGAACGTTCGGCTGGCGAGCATTTGGGTACTCATCTCTGTACATACGTACAGCGGCACTCGCATTCTCACCAGACAAAAAGTATGCACGTATCATAGCCGTATACTCCCGAGATGAGAACTGGTAAGCCATCGCGACAGTAAAAACGTAAACAAACAATTTAGGATAAAAAAGCACGCGCACACTTCCGCTAACAAATTGGCACTCTCTCTCTCACTCGCACTCACGGGGTTGCGGGGATCGCCCGTGCTGGCGCAGGGGGCGTGGCTTGAGCTTCGACGCGAGTTTGCCGGGACTTATGAATGGCAATCGAAATGGAAAAGCACTGCGCGTAGTATTTTGTAGTAGCAATTGTTATGAATGATTGATTCAGTTATGAATTTACCAACTAAGACAAATTTTTGTGGACAATTTTGGGATTTCGTTTTTTTGACTTTTGACTACACAAATATGATCAGTAACGGGTACGGATGGAGCCCCATTTTTTGGTACTAATTAAAAAATAGTAGTGTATATATATACAATGATATTATATAATGATTTGATTTATATATTTATATATATATATAAAAAAATGTAATAAATTTATGTTATTATTTTCATTTAAGGTCAACCGGGGCAATTGCGTCATATAAAAACCTTAGTCTCTTTAAAAAATTTATATTACACTACCTTTAAATTTCTTGGAAAAATCTTTAACGCAAATGTATAAAGAAATTATCTGTGTGCAACCTTAATAAATCGTTTCTTTCATTCGTTGCAATAAATACGAGTAAATATACTTTTTTTTTAAAAAGAGTAATTTTAGACGCATTTTCCCGTATTGGGGCAAACGCGTCTTCATTAAATAAGTTTTAAACCTGTGATGTTTGAAGGCTGGAATAGATATGTTTTACATCAACTAAAGTTTTACACACAAATCTTTCAGTAAATTAAGAAAATATTAAATAATTATTACATCAGAAGCGATTTTATAAAATCTGGGAAAATGCGACTATTTTTTCTTAGACGCATTTACCCGCTATCAAATCCAGACGTTCAAAACATTTTATTTTTGAAGGTAAAATTAGAATAAATTCTTATAAAAAAACCTGGGTGCTAAATAAAAGCAACATATAGATTTTTGAAATTTAATCAAAATCGAGTTACATTAGGTAAAATCACAGTAAAATCAGATCAAAATTACGGGTAAGTTTTACTCTTCGAGGAGCACACCGAATTTCCTGTTCCACATACTTAAACAACTTATTACGAAATTCGATGATGCCCTGATTTACATTTATAAAATATTTAAGAATCAACACTTATTCTATCTAAAATAAGATAATAAAGCCTTAATCAAGTTACATTAGGTAAAATCACAGTAAAATCAGATCAATATTACGAGTAAGTTTTGCTCTTCGAGAAGCACACCGAATTTCCTGTTCCACATACTTAAACAACTTATTACGAAATTCGATGATGCCCTGATTTACATTTATAAAATATTTAAGAATCAACACTTACTCTATTTAAAATAAGATAATAAAGCCTTAATCAAAATATAGCTTTAGCGAGATCAATTCTCCACTCCAACAAAATCAATATAAAAATATAATAGAAGTCTCTCAGTAGAAAATATATGTCGTAGAATGATGGCGCTACTGTGGGACTACGGACAGCGCCATCTAACAAATTGATTCGAAACCTTATAATCACGTGATCGGAAACGCAAGCGCGCCTACCGCTTGGACACGATCGTCGGTAGAGGGGACAGCGAGTACGGGTGGGGCTAGAGGTGATCGCTCTAGCGCTCGGGCAGTCTCGGCTGAATGCCCAACCACGCACGTGGTCTGTTTCCTGTCTAAACTGTTGGTCTGAATAAAGTTATTTTAATTTAAATTATCGTTCGTTCGAGTACCGCAACAGTGTCCACATCCAAAACTATATTGGATTGTGAAGAAGTCCCGGAGCTTCGCGTCTCGGCCACCCATGACGCGACATCAGAAGTTGGGATATACCTCAAATGGCTCACTTGGAAATTCGTGACAGTGAAGTGATAGTGAAAACCGATTGCACTTTATTTTTAAAATGCAACAAACTGGTGCGCTTACCCCCAGACGCTAAAAACTCGATGTGTGTTGTGAAGTGTTGTGTAATTCGATCCGATAAACCTAAGTTCGACGCGCAATGATAGTGCGTCACCGCGGTGGTATGTTTTCTCGAGGATAAGTGTTGTTCAGTGCAGCTTATTTTCGACCTTAAGGTGCTGAAAACCTTCGTGCCAACATGCCTGTCGTAGATCACCTATCTGGGTTTAACGCGGGACCAAATAAAAGAATATTCCATGGTCAAACTCCTATTTGTCAAGTTTTATGCGACTACCCTCATTAACCTGAACAATGAAAAATGAGTCCAGAACGGAGGCGAGCAGCTTCATAACAGCTGGCCAGGTCAAGGAGAAGTGCGTGAATGTGTGTAAGGTTCTTTAGGTCAGCCTGGTGAGTCATTTTCAGTTTGTATTTACTGTGGAGCAGGGGTGCTCGTTAGTTATCGATTTTCTACTTTGTTTTTGAGTGAAAATTTAAGAGCTACGCTTTCATGGATTACCTATGTTGGATAATTATTTTTCGCTTTATTGCTCTATGCTAAAGTGAGGTTGTAATTTTCATGTTGACCATCGCTTTACTGTAAACAGTATAGTAGTAGTTTAGGCGCTATAGCTTTGGTGTTGCTGGTTAAGCAATGGCGTTTTAAAATCATGCTAACTAAGCGGTAATATTCTGCTATCGCAGGTTGAGTAATGAAGTGCAGTGCCAGTTCAGAGCTGTTGCTGTTTGGACAGTAAAAATTAAGATAATTGCAAAAGCAATATTTTGATTTATCATCACCAACCATAGTGCGTGACTTTGCCCACTGGTGGGCATAGTCCTCTTTCTTGTGTCAATGTTCTGATTAGTTTTAGATTTTGATTGACTTTGATAATGTGGTTACTACGATAACCTGTAACCATTATTTCCACCACAGCTTTGATTGGACTTGTACTCTCGCAGTGTTTCTCAGTTTCAGATATCGTATATCGGTGGATGAAGCCAGCTGGAGGCTAGCGGTTCGCATGCTGCTGTAACTGCTGAGCAGCTGCAACTGCTGAGCAGCTGCAACTCCTGAGTAGTTCTAAGCGTGGCAGGCCGAAGGTCGGCAAGCAGTTTTCAGGCTGCAATAGCCGAGCATCTTGTCAACATCTGTGTGGATAAGAGCGTTCGAGGCCGACTGGAATATCGAGTGAGTCACTTTAAAGTGGTTCATATATCAGTTCAGTGGATGGATTGGTAGTGCTAGGTAATTTTTACATACTCGGTACAAAGCAAGTATTTGAAGAATTTCGCTTTGGCGGTAATAGTTTCAACATTTTATTTAGTGCGAAAAGGTCATGTTCCGACAACATTTAGTGGTTTTAATGTCATTGTTTATAGCTTTACGAGTACAGAGAATTCTGAGCTGTTACGATTTCTAAATCGATTCTTCTGTTTTGCCTACTAGGTATTTGAGTTAATATGATGAGAAAAGATTATTTTAAAATAAGATTGATTGATTCAAACCGTTTAGTGCAGCAATGACCTTGATGTTCGTAGATTTACATGCGGTAATTCGTGAACGGGGTTAATTAAAATGTGTTTTTGGACGCAAGCTCTTATTCCTCGTTTCGCACGCACCGACGTTCAAAGCTTACCGGTCGATATGTTTTGAAGATGCCCAAGGCCAAGTACCTGGGAATCGAGTGGTAGTCTTGGATGGCATGGACGGGAGAGTTTGAATCAGGATATCGTTGTGGTAGCTCTAGGTAGAGTAGGTAGTGCAGGCGAGAGAGTTGAGTCTGCATTCCCGTGGGGAAGTGCGAGTGTAGTAATTATTGCTGATCTATGAGAAAGCTGTGACTGTGAATAAGATACCTGGTCATTGGTTTTCTTTCTATCCAAATTGATGTGAGTTTGACGACCTTTACTGGTGCTTAGACCAGGTAATCTCGAATACTAGTGAATTGCAAATCAAACTCAAAGTTCATATTTCAAGTAAACCATTTGCAGTTACTTTTGAACCGTCAAAAGGCTGATTGAATGACCGACTAGTCGGAAAAGTGAAATCATGGAATAGCGTTGTGTGTTTAAAAGTTTGTAGGCACAATATACCGTAGCGATTAACAATAGCAAATCGTGGCAAGATGCAAGAGGTGAAGTACAGTTTGCTTTTAATTTGGGGATTTGCGAGACCGTTATTATTCATGTTTAGTGACGTAGATGCTAAAGTCGGTTAAAGAGAGAGACCGTTAGATTTAGGGCTTCAAACGATGTGCGGAATATGATAAAGCTCAATTTTATTGTTTAGAAGCTACAACGAAGTTTTCCGTGAACGATTTCGTGTTATTAGCAAACTAAGAGTGAAACCAGTAAAAGGCTAAATTCAAAGGTCCATTCAAGGATTATCGAAGGGTTACCTTTTCTATCGAAAGGTTGATGGATACCGACTAAAGGCGCTTGACTCTCCCCCGATCACCAGATTCCTTGAGAATTAGATGTCATAGGTTGATGACAGTGGTAGTGAAACCAAATCTGATTAAGAATGGCTTGTATACTCATACTCGAAACTTTTGACCGCACCTCAGGAAGTGTAACCTGTAGGCGATGGGTCTGACCGCACCTCAGGTGGAGTAACCTGTAGGCGATGGGTTTGGAATTGTTGACCGCACCTCATGTAGAGTAACATGTTGACGATGGGTCTGACCGCACCTCAGGTGGAGTAACCTGTAGGCGATGGGTCTGGAAGTGTTGACCGCACCTCATGTAGAGTAACATGTAGGCGATGGGTCTGACCGCACTTCAGGTGGAGTAACCTGTAGGCGATGGGTCTTTTAGTGCTGACCGCACCTCATGAGTAACATGTGGCGATGGGTCTACAAGAAATCGTTGGTGCGATTCTTGTCTGTGTTGGTGCACAGAGCCCCTCATGTGTTGTAGCATATGTGGAGGCAGATATGTGAAGAATCGTTGGTGCGATTCTGGTCTGTGTTGGTGCACAGACTAAAAAGAAAGTTTAATGAGTTGAGTATACATTGCTTACGGATTATGGTAAAGTTCAAGTCAGAATTGTTAGAATTACCGTGTTGTAGTTGACCGGACCTTTTCCAATGAATGAATTTGGTGCCTAGAATATTGTTGAATCTTAGTAAAGCAAATCGTAACGTCTGGTTTTCAATCAACCAATTTTTTTATTGCTGTACCAGTTATTTTTGCTGTGTTAATTTGCCCCTTCTCGTGAAGCGATGGGCTTAGTTGGAATCGTTGGTGCGATTTCTGTTTGTGCTGGTGCATGCAGTGCTTAATGTGTTGTAGCACATATTGTAGCTACATAGTTGGAATCGTTGGTGCGATTCTGGTCTGTGTTGGTGCACAGATTGTAGTGGGAGTTTCATGAGTTGACTGCATTTTCTTATGAAATTAAATTTGTCAGATCGGACATTTTTCCATTGAGTAAAGTAGTGCGGGGAGCATTGTGCACGAAACCCTCACACAGTATGAGAGTTAGGACAGATGATTGTGGTACCTAGTGAATCAGCCCTTCTATTTTGGGCAGGATATGGCCGAGCTAGAGAGAGAGCTACTCTCTGAGCATATTTTGTCTACAAGTACTGCACCCGAGGACGGGTGCTAGTCAGTGATGGCCGTGTCGTAGAATGATGGCGCTACTGTGGGACTACGGACAGCGCCATCTAACAAATTGATTCGAAACCTTATAATCACGTGATCGGAAACGCAAGCGCGCCTACCGCTTGGACACGATCGTCGGTAGAGGGGACAGCGAGTACGGGTGGGGCTAGAGGTGATCGCTCTAGCGCTCGGGCAGTCTCGGCTGAATGCCCAACCACGCACGTTGTCTGTTTCCTGTCTAAACTGTTGGTCTGAATAAAGTTATTTTAATTTAAATTATCGTTCGTTCGAGTACCGCAACAGTGTCCACATCCAAAACTATATTGGATTGTGAAGAAGTCCCGGAGCTTCGCGTCTCGGCCACCCATGACGCGACATATATAATATCCTAAGAATAAATACAATATATTCTATTGGATATTAAAAGCTTTTAAATTTTCCTTAAAAATAACATGACCTCTTCGGGTTATTTGGGGTTTTTCAAGAAACTTTACAATGTCAGCTTCATGACGGAGTACTAAAACATCTTCGACATCGGGGTAATGGAATGAATTAATTTTACTATTCTTAATGATTCTTAGAAAGGACTATGGGCAAAAATGTATGGGCTCCGTCCCCATATACCAACACACATGGAACTAATGCCAATGTGTTCTTTAAGTATCCACTATTTGATTAAAATCCTTTTTTTTACTTAAATCCGTGGCATATATCAATAAAAAAACAATGTATAATTATTAATTAACCTATATTTTCCTTTTACACTTGTAAGTTATTTTAACATTATGGTTATATTACAGTACAAAACATGATTTAGTAACTAAACAAAATAAAAATAATGTATATTTAAACATATACATGTAAATGATTATGAATGAATAATTAGAAAATATGTAATGAATATAAATGAATGAATCATTTAAATTCATTGTGTTCTAATTATTCATTCTTACAATGCTCATAGTAGGTAGGCGAATAACAATAGAGAGTGCTAATATTACTGGTCTATTATAACACTGTTTAACAGCTGCGCTGGCAGATTAAAATCTGTATGACGACCTATTCCCATGTACCATACAATCGATATAATATGTGCACAACTTCCTATAGTGCGACTGCCCGTCAAGCAGGTACAGTAATAGTGTGCAATAGCATGTCTGTCCCCCCTATTCCCATCAATCAACATATAAGAATAATATATGCGTGACCTTACGTGTCTGGATTGTATTCGCGCTCTTATCAGCCATGCATTATTTATCATAATATTGCATCTTGCCAAATCACTCAATGCATTTTCACGATATAATTCAATGATGTATAATCCGTTACGAAAATGCTCTGCACAGTACGACTTGGCCAGTTTTAAATGGTAACTTCCTAGTGCAAATAAAATAATGTCGTCTTCATTTAATCGTGGAAACTCTTCAAAATGAGGCATTTGTGCTTCCATGGCTGTAAAAGTCACTCTTTGACGGTTAAGGTTTTTCATTTCTACGTAATCACGTAACAGATTAGGCGTGTTGTTTTCAGCTTGTATGATATTAAGTATTTCTGAGGCAAGCCTGCTATCAGTAGCAACGCGATAACATGCATTTATGATCGCTGCAGCGATTCTAAAATCAATGAACATATTTGGTAAAGCTTTATTAAAATATGACTGCCTTAAAAGCTTGAACCTATTTTTGAACTTTCCGTTCACGGCTTCTACCACCCACCGACATATCGTTATTAAACGCGACTTATTTGCCTGATCAGTGGTAAGTTGGGTAGCATTTCTATCTTTTGATGGAGGTATGTGAGCTTCATAGCCAAGCGACTGTATGTCATAAATGCTGTCCCTGAATCCTCTGTCTAATATAAACACATCTCCTCTGTGGATGAGCCAATGTAACAAATGGTCGTCTTGGTTCATTATATTATGCATAATGTTTGCATCGGATGTTACAGCAGGATATGGGCCTAAAACATCGATTATATAACCATCGCTGGTTACTAATAAAAAAGGCTTTAATAAGTTCCTGAACTTGTGCAGACTGTAACTTTTTCGCTGAAATAAAAAGTTCGAACTTTTTTCAATATAAATATATGTTCCGTCTGCTATTAAAATCAAAACAGTATTCTCCTCATTCCCAAAAATAGCTTTTGGTATCATTAGATTTCTTTCAAGAAGATCTCTTCTAGAAACATGACCTATTCCAAGATGACTCGGAACAAAATCTTGGGTGAGACATTCTCTTGCTATTTTTAATTTTCTTTCGAGCTCTCTGCGGGATGTTTTAAAGAGCGTCGCCAGTCTCTCGTTAGATTCACCAGTTCTGAGTTTAGTTAAGTACACACCTAGAACTGTACGTGGATGACGGGACCTTTCTGATAGACTCGGTGTTTCCGCTAAGATAGCATCGAACTGTTCTAATGTCAAACCGGTCCAAAAATGTAATTCCTGTGCATTAAGTCCAGATTCAAAATCGAAACTAGGGGCATTGTTAATGGCATTTACCAACATGTTCGTCATGTCCGAAAAAAAAGAAGAATTGAAATAATTCGTAACGTTGATGTTGTCTAATACTTCGTCGATGTTAGTACTTCTTAAATGATCTTCACATAATCGCGCACTCGGTGGAATATACAGGCGATAGTTACATACCAAATACACTTTCATTGAAGTTGGAATTCGCCTTAGGTTTTCGTTTGTGCACTGTCTGTAACAGCAGCTGCGAGAAGAATTTGGTGCCCTCACATAATCGCGAACGTAAAAGTCCTGTTCTTGATTTGCTACGTCGTTCATCATCTCCTGATCTTGTTCATCAACATCATGATGATCTTCAACAACGACGTTTTGTACATTGACATCATCTGCGTTTCTTTGAACTTCAAGACCTGGGACGTCATTGTCTGCATTCCCGATGCGACTTTGTCGCGTAGCATTGTTAGCTCTTTGCCAGCATCTATGGCACACTGCCATAGTGTTATTGAATACAACCTGGAACATAAAAAAACTCGATGAGTATCAGAACTAATCTTTTCGCGTGGCCAAATCTCGAAGGGTACAAGTATTTGTGATGGAATATGACGTGTTTTCCGCGTCACATATGTTTATAAAACATATTAAAATATGTATTTATATAAGTGTTTCGTAACGTAGTTCTCATAGTACAAACTATGTTTAGCTTGGGTCTAGATAATTGGTGTAAGTATTTATTAACGTTATTAGTTATCGCCCAATGATTGTTCAAAGTATACAATAGCCATCTAATATGAAATAAATATAAAAAAATGAAGGTGTGCTACAGGAAATTGCAGTGAAAACACAGATATTAGTATGAATTAAATAGATAGTTTACATATTATGTAGTTATATATTTATATATAAAAGATGTTATTTACCTGTATCAGTGCATTTTGTGAAATATGGTTGACTAATTCAGGTTCATTTTCAATTAACGCCTCTTCTAAAACGTGCCGCCTTTGTCGCAAGACAGATCGCGGGCACATTATACACCGCCGTCCAGTTTCCATAATACACAGTATCCAATCCAGTTATCGTGCCAGGGTCAATCGAAAAGCTATCAATCAGTCCAGTAAACAAGCAGGGGTCGTAGTTGTAAAGTAAAAACCGATAAGACAGAGATAAATAAATACGAACGAACACTGCAACAAACTGACTGTGAGTGACTAAGGTTCGGGCGACTACCTGCCTGCGAATAGGGTCGCAAGCGCAGGAGCGAGGGTGGGGGTGCGGGGTATTTTCTAAGAACTTATCTTTGTGTGCATGCGCCGCCACTGTGCACTAATGAATAGATAAATGAGTAGGTGTTTTACAATTACTCGTCAATAATACGTAAACGAAATATTTGTTTAAAAGTTAGTTACTATGAGAACCCAATTCATTTGAGCAACGTCCCCATAGTAAAAAAATATCATCTTGCCAAGATGTGTCAATTGAGCTACATTTCATTTTTGTTGATGGGTGGGGACGATTCCGCCCATTGTCCTTTGACTTTTGGAGTCACTATGTCGGAATCGAGATCCATTGAAATTATGTTTCCGACAAAGTGCTTTACAGTTTTCTTTGTCGCAAACTTAACTACTATCCAATCATCAACTTGAGGACGTCTTGGTTCGTCCAGAGTGACCGTCTGTCTTGAATCGATTCTCTTTTCATATTTCATTTCACTTAGTACTTGATCGTCACTAGAGTCGTGGTCAAGAAAACGGTCCTCTTCTTTGTCGTCTTGAATAACGTTTTCACAATAAGTATTCCAATCATCAGGTTCTGTGCCATCGCTTAATATTATTTCATTATCAGTACTTTCATCTGATGAATAAAATATTTTCTTCTGTGGTTTTTTCTTCTTAGAAGCTATATACTTTTCTTTCTTTGTAGGTTTACTTTTCTTTGTGCACCTTCTTGACTGTCGCAATGTTTTTTCTGCCTCACGTTTTTGCTTTTCTGCTTCTTCGTTTCGTAACTTTTCCAGGTAATATTCGCGTGTAATGACTTCACAGCCTTTCGCTGCTTTTCTTTTCTTTACTTTAACTGTACTGTTGGTGACAGTGTAACGGCCCGCTCGTCGACTACCTAAAACCTAAAACAAAAGAAAAAAAATTATATTAAATAGTCTAAGTAAATTGTACACTAGAAATAAGAATAAACCGAAATTAATACCCGCACTTACTCTGTGTTGTCGCGAAGAAAAACCTGTAAGAAATAGAAAATTAGTCTATTAACTTAAATTAAATAGATAAGTACTACTAAGAATTAGATACATGCATACATACATACCTTTGGATAACTTGTGTAATCACCTATGTTTTCTTTAATAATAAAAGAAAGTTAATCCGATTTCCATGTGCACAGGCGCATCCTTATCTCAGTACGCGCACATCCCTAGCGACTTAAAAATCCAAGGACAGTGGACGTCCAGCCTTCGTACGCGCTACACGCGCACGCGCACCGCGTCTGCTCATTGAGTCGGATTCGCTTCGATTTTAAACCAACCCTCAAGTCTTTCATTCTCGCAGCACATCATCCATCCATCCATCCTTCACAAAGCTGGTCCATTCGGCCGGATCATAGTTGCGAGGATAAACAAAACCTGTGTGACAGGGATGTCGTTGTTCCACACACCGCGTGGCGTGAAAACGCGGGCCCAGTTGAAAAAGGAGCTAATGGCTAACGAAGAAGGAAAGAGGAATCTCGAAGTGAAGTCTGATATACAGTGTGATAGAAGGAATACATTGAAAGAATTAGAAAAAGTATGTAAATCAAATATCAGTTTACCGCGCGCGAGCTCGATCATGATGCAACAAGATGGCGGCGCGAGCGAAAATATAAAAAGTTCGCATGCTTCGTCGTCAGCAGCACGGCGGCAACGCCTAGAATATGAAGCAGCTCAAGTTAGAGCGAAAATTGAATTAGATGAAGTTCAAGCGCTGGCGGCGATGAAGAAAGCCAGCATTAAAAAAAGATTGCTTGCTAAAAAATTAGCTACTGACTTAGCCGAATTGGAATCGCAGACTTCGCAATGTTTGAAGCAGTCCTCAGCAGCTTCCTACCAAAATAAAGTGGAGAACTGGTTAGAGAAATCCGTTGCTGCCCCCGGCACGTCGCTCGATCGATGTGATAACCAAGTGATTGTCGGGAGCGGTGATCGTCATCGTAACATTGACAGCAACGACCGTGAAAAGCCACTCACTGACGAGGCAGCCGTGAATACTCATCACGCCATCGAGGAGCTGACCAGCGCAATTAAAAAGGCTATTGAAGCTTCAAACACTAATTCCAACGGCCGGGTGCTGTTGTCCCATCTGGCTACCTATAAAGACTTACCCTTTTACAATGGAGACCCGATGGAGTGGTTGCAGTTCAGGGAAGCATTCTACGAATCGACGCGAGTGTACAAATACACCGACATAGAAAATATGTGGCGTTTACGTAAATGTTTACGTGGTGAAGCCAGGGAGGCGGCGTCTGCCTTGTTAATGGGCGCGGCTTCGCCCCGTGATGTTATGGCAGCCCTGGAATTGAGATTCGGCAGACCAGAGACCGTAATGCGGCAGGTGTCAGTTCAACTAAGGAAGTTATCACCTTTACCCGAAGCTTATCACGCTGAAATAATCAAATTTGCCATTAAAATTAAGAATTACGTTACTGCTATAACAACAGTAAAACAAATTGATTATTTAAGAAGTCCGGAGCTTTTATCAATCGTCGTTTCCAAATTACCTACTGGTCTAGTCAACAAATGGGTAGAATACCTGTACCAAAACCAGACTCAAGATGAGACACCAAAACTGGAATTATTGTCCGGATTTCTTTATACAGAAGCACAAAAAGTAGCAGAGTCGGGAGTCAGCCATATTCACTATCAGAATGACTCCACCAAAAATAAACCGGAGAAGAAAAGGTATGAAAACCAACAATCGGTGCTAACATCTGTAAAGGTCAATGACTCCGATACTGCCGGCAAATGCAACTTTTGTCGTAAGACCGAGCACACGCTGCCAAACTGTGGTAAATTCAAGCGTGCTATGAAGAAGGACCGATGGCGATATGCCCGAAACAACAAATTATGTTTTAAGTGTCTCGGCACTCGACATCAAGATCAAACGACGTGTACTGCGGACAGCTGCGACGTGGAAGCCTGTGGTGGGTCCCATCACCGCCTTCTGCACTGGACGAAACCGGCGGCGCACCAGGAAACATCCGCGTCCTCCGACGATACGCAGAAGCCCGACGGTGAACTCGTTTCTCACACTAGTGCCGCGCAATGTGCCGAAGTGTCAGTGCTTAATGTGCCTAAAACATCAGAGACATTACCCGGGCCAAAAGTAGTGCTCAAAATAGTGCCGATAACCGTCCACGGACCCAAAACGAGTGTAAACACGCACGCGCTGTTAGATGACGGCGCCACGGTAACCCTTATCGCGGCTGACCTTGCGGACAAGGTCGGGCTGCACGGTAAGAAAGTCATAATGCGTGCATCTGGGGCATGGAACTCTGAATTGGTATGTCAAACTGAATTAATTAATTGTGACATTAGTAACAGTAACGGTGAGAAATTCGAGCTACGTGCTCGCAAATTTAAGGAACTTGATTTACCATTACAGTTTGTTTACAACGTAGACTGCAACAAACATGTACCTAATATTAATCAATACTTGTATTGTGAAAGTAAAGTTAAGCCTAAGATATTAATAGGTCAAGATAACTATGAATTGATTGCGCCGCTTGTATGTAAAAGGTATGCGTCGACCGGGCCGTACATAACACGTACTTTATTAGGATGGTGTGTACACGGTTCTTTACACCACACAGCTGATAAGCGCAAAGTAAGTAGTAACACAGTCGACGACTCGAGTGCAGCGAGCGGCACAGCGACGCTCGGACTCAGTCAGCCAGGTAAGGCCTTGGAGCGCGTCCGACGCGACATGATAACAAGCTGCGGCGGAACAGACGCGAGCGCATCTTCATGTTATAACATTACTACAGAAACATCTATACCTATAGACACAAACAACACCGACTTATGTACCATAGAACATAGTACGGACATCAATTTACACGATTTGATACGTCGTTCCTTTTCGTTAGATTCTATAGGAATTAGTAACAAACCACGTCAAAATAAAGACGAATTAAGAGCTGTTAATATTCTTAACGAGTCAGCTGAATTAATTAACGGGCAATGGACAGTCAAGCTACCCTGGAAACGTGATAGTTTTTCTATGCCTGACTCGTATCTCGTAGCGTTAAAAAGGTTAAACTCGGTAGAACAAAAAATGTTAAAAGATTCGGAATATGAAAGTAGGTACCGTGAACGTATGCAACACTTATTTAATAATAACTACGCGAGAAAGCTAGATGAGACAGAGTGTAGGACCGAGTCAACTTCAGACCATGTTTGGTATTTACCGCATTTCGGGGTTGATAACCCCAATAAGAAAAAGTTACGGTTGGTTTTTGATGCCGCCGCAAAATGTAACAATATGTCACTAAATGATTTTTTACTTCAGGGACCCGACTTGTTGCAATCTTTGTATGGTATAATCTTTAGATTTAGGGAAAATCATATTGGATTGATAGGGGACATAAAAGACATGTTTCTAAGAATTAAAATTAATAGTACAGATCAAAATGCTTTGAGATTTTTATGGAAAGAAAAAGACAGTGATGTAATCAATAAATATGCAATGACATCACTTATTTTCGGGGCAAATTGTTCCCCATTTATCGCCCAGTTTATAAATCAGACTAAGAACACTTCGCGATTTATGGAACAGATGCCGGAGGCAGTTAATGCTATAAAAAATAATCAATATATGGACGATTACATCGATAGTTTTGCAGACGAAAATGTAGCTAAGAAAAGAGTAACAGAAATTTCATATATTCACAGTCAAGGCGGATTTCAGATGTGCAATTGGCTCAGTAATGTACCTCGTGTACTTGATGATATTCCAAAAGACAACCTTAGTGACATAGCAGTAAGGTTCAATTTAGATAAACAACCTGAACGAGCGTTAGGAATATTGTGGTTTCCGTGCAGCGACATGTTAGCATTAGACTTATCTTTTAAGCGTATACCGGAAGACATTTTACTATTAAAACGTATACCTACAAACCGTGAGACGTTGCGAATAGTAATGTCCATTTTTGATATTCACGGTTACTTAAGTCCATTCACAATTAGAGGGAAAATTTTAATGCGAAAAATTTGGGAACATAATATTAAATGGGATGATAAATTAAACGATGATTTAAATGATTTATTTCGAAGGTGGATTAGTCAAGGTCAGAAAATTAATGATATTAGAATTCCACGATGGTATTTTTCGACTAACCTGTCAGGTGATAGTTTAGCGAGTTTGGAGATTCATATGTTTAGCGATGCATCGCCGAGTGCGTACGCCGCGGTCGGTTACTGGCGGCGCGAAAGTATCAATGGATGCGTGACCGTATCGTTCATCGCAAGCAAATGCAAAGTCACTCCCCTGAAACCGGTTTCCGTGCCGCGATTGGAGCTGCAGGGAGCCGTGTTAGCGTGTAAATTGGCTAAAAGCATAAAGAAGGAACACCGTTTGGAACCGAATTCAGTATACTACTGGACAGATTCGACCACAGTTTTGTATTGGATTAAAAACCAATGTCGAACTTATAAAGTTTTTATAGCAAATAGACTTGGGGAAATAGATGAGATTAGTAAGTCTGACGAGTGGCACTATGTTCCAACGGGCATGAACGTCGCAGACCTAGGGACTAAAAATAATGACCACGTACTGAGTAGTGACTCAGAGTGGTTCTCGGGACCGTCCTTTTTGCATCAACCTCGTTCCTGCTGGCCGCAACAACCTGAAATAAAAATAATTAATGAAGATACATTAGAAAAGGTGCACAGTGTTCAAGAAAATAATGTAGTATGTGACTTGCCTGTACCCGAACCGGGTAGGTTTTCTAGCTGGTTGCGATTGTTACGTACCACAGCGACAGTATTATTGTTTATTGACAAATGTAGGAAGAGTTCAATTAATATTATTAACGAACAAATTATGAATAAAGCTGAATTATTATTGCTACGCTACTCACAGGCGCATACTTTTCAAACTGAAATAAACTCACTTAGATTAAACAAAGAAATTGAAAAGGATAGTCGTTTGCGTTCACTCACGCCAATAATTGACGGAAACAATTTGTTACGAGTAGGCAGTCGTATCGGAAAAGCGACGGAAGTAGATCAGTTTACTAAATTCCCTATAATTTTAGATGGCAAAGATCATATCGCACGGCTCATCGTGGCACACTACCACATAAATGCCGCTCATTCTAGTAACGAAATGGTTGTCAATGAGTTGCGACAAAAATATTGGCTCATCAGATTAAGGCCCACGGTTCGTTATATAGCTAGGCAATGTTTAATTTGTCGTTTTAGGAAAGCCTCACCAAAACCGCCTCGCATCGGCGACCTACCCGAATGTCGACTCACGCATCATCATAGACCGTTTACTATGTGTGGAGTGGACTTATTCGGGCCAATGGAAGTAGCCGTCGGCCGACAGAGGGCGCGCAGATACGGTGTATTGTTCACTTGTCTTACGGTGCGCGCAGTTCATATTGAAGTGGTGCCAAGTCTTACGACTGACTCCATGATAATGGCCTTGCGTAGGATGGCCGCCCGTAGAGGTTGGCCACGTAGGGTGTTTTCCGATAACGGAACTAATTTGCGTGGTGCTGACACGGAGCTGAAAAGGGCTTATAAAGAAATGGTTAACAATCAACACGGGTTGAAAACAGAGACCTTGAATAAGGGAGTTGAGTGGAAATTTATTCCACCAGCCAGTCCGCATATGGGTGGTGCCTGGGAGCGCCTCATTAGGAGTGTCAAAACGACTTTAAAAGTAGTGTTGAAAGAGCGTGCTCCTAGGGAAGAAACTTTAACTACTTTCTTGTGTGAGGTAGAAAACATGATCAACGGGCGGCCGTTGACTCACGTTTCTGTTGATCCGCGAGACCCGGAATCATTAACACCTAATCATTTTTTACTAGGCTCATCATCAAATTTACCGCAAGTTGGTATTTTCGACGAAGGTGATTTATACTTAAGAAAGCAGTGGCGTATATCTCAACGACTAGCTGACTTATTTTGGTCCAGGTGGCTGAAAGAAGTATTACCTACTCTAGCGCCCCGCAAGAAGTGGGACCGCGAAGGTGCTCAGTTGAAGGTAGGTGATCTCGTAGTTGTAGTAGACCCCAGTTCTCCGCGGAACGTCTGGCCGAAAGGCGTCATACAAAAGGTATATCCTGGAGCTGATGGACGGGTAAGGGTCTTAGACATAAAAACTAAAACTGGTGTCATGAAACGTCCAGCATCGCGAATTGCTTTACTTCTTGGTTATGAGTGTCGAAGTGACGACACTAAGGGGGAGGATGTTGGTGACAGTGTAACGGCCCGCTCGTCGACTACCTAAAACCTAAAACAAAAGAAAAAAAATTATATTAAATAGTCTAAGTAAATTGTACACTAGAAATAAGAATAAACCGAAATTAATACCCGCACTTACTCTGTGTTGTCGCGAAGAAAAACCTGTAAGAAATAGAAAATTAGTCTATTAACTTAAATTAAATAGATAAGTACTACTAAGAATTAGATACATGCATACATACATACCTTTGGATAACTTGTGTAATCACCTATGTTTTCTTTAATAATAAAAGAAAGTTAATCCGATTTCCATGTGCACAGGCGCATCCTTATCTCAGTACGCGCACATCCCTAGCGACTTAAAAATCCAAGGACAGTGGACGTCCAGCCTTCGTACGCGCTACACGCGCACGCGCACCGCGTCTGCTCATTGAGTCGGATTCGCTTCGATTTTAAACCAACCCTCAAGTCTTTCATTCTCGCAGCACATCATCCATCCATCCATCCTTCACATGTACTATCCGATTTTTTAATTGTGCTAAGCAACAAATCCTCAAACGATACTCCATGTTTATATGAAATGATACGATTTTCGAGTATTTGGATTCCTGAAGTTCCGTTGCTAGTGCCGGGTATTATAACGTCAGAGGGTTTCAGATTCAAATTAGTTCTTGTAACTTCCGGCTCATTATTCACCTTATTTAATATTTATAAACATAACCTGGACAGAGGTGGTATGTCGAATTCGTTGTTTTTGCCTTTGTGTTTTTGAAATCTTTTAAGTGAATCTGGATCAAACTTTTCGTCTGGGATCACGTTTCTGTTAAATGGGAACACACCCCCCTTTTTAAAGCCATTTCTAATTACTTTAGGATCCAATTCTTTCCAGACTTCTCCGAGGATTTAGCTGAATTGGTCCTTTTGTAGCTTGGCTCCCACGTTCAAACGCTGCCACGCCAATATTTTTGCGTCCCATTTGTCTTTCATAGATTTGAAAACAGCTAAATCTAAAGGTTGTAAAAGATGGCTGGCATGAGGTGGCAATTTTAAAATGGTTACACCCATTTCGGCGGCTGTCTCTAATATTTTTAATTGAATGTGTGTTGAATGACCATCATATATTAGCAAACATGGTTTTTCTTTGGATAAGTGAGGCAAGACTGTACCTAGCATATATTTCTCAAAAACTTTCGATTCAATCCAGCCGTTTTTGGTTGCCGCGTATGTGGTACCTTCAAAGGAATTTCTAGACATCCACTGGTCCCATACGTTTTTGCCCCGGTATATAATCAGTGGAGGTAATTTCTCGCCAAGAGCGCTAGCAGCAAATAAGACCGTGACGTTATCTTTTCCCGCGGATGCTATGGTTCGAGTACTTGCGTAACCTTTTGCACCTACAACTTTGGTTTTTTCTGGATCTTTACTGAAACTAGATTCGTCTAAATTCCAGATTCTTTCAGGGGAAAATTTTAAATCTAGTTCATTAATGCAACTTTCGAGTGTGTTAAAATATTCTTCAATAATAAAGGGGTCGCATGCTGCTTTACTGGACATTTCCACAGCTTGCGGCTTCTTTAAGGATAATTTGTTTCTTTTAAGAAAAGCGGAAAGCCAATCAAACCCCGGTGTATTATTCTTAAACTGCGTTTTAAGTTTATTACTCTCAATGTATTTGGTTACTATAATAGATGTTTCTTTTGAAGAGAGGCCGAAGCCATATTTCTCCATAGTATGTAGGCCAGCAGCTAGTCTTTTTTCATTTTCGTTATCGATTTCTGTTGGTCTACCACGTTTGTCTTTAACAACTCCTCGCCTTTGTTTTACTCTATCTACTATAGTTGTACGCGGTATCCCATATTTTCGTGATGCTTGATATGAATTAAGGACTCCATTCTTTACTTCTAATACTGCTGTGTTTAATGTTTCTAGAGTGTATTTAGGAATAGTCTTTTTTTTATAATTACGCACCATCTTCAAATGATTAACATCTGAAATAGAATTAATAAAGTTGTAATATAGTTTTGTGTTAAGTTTGAGATGTTATAAGTATTACTCAAGAATATTTATGTAAGTATAGTTTGCATTGTGATTTTGTACCGAAATCTTTAAGATTAACTTTAAAAATAAATGTCTCAAGTTTCGTCATAACTTACAAATTATTAAAAGAAATATTGCAGTTATAGATTTTCATGGCAATATTCGCATTCATCCTCAGGGTAGTGCATGTACAAAGTATAAATAGTACAAGATGGACACCAAAAGAATGAACTTTCTAATAATGCCATTGCAATTTGAGTATTCATAATCAAAATCAAATGACGAGGTCCAGTTGGTGTCGCATGGGACTGTCCGCATCCGAAACATTCATGTGACCAGGTAAAATGTGTTTTATGCCATGGCCAGGTTAGTATCTGCTCTATATAATATTGAAAGTCATTTCTGTCCAAATATTTGTCGATATCAATATATCTCAATATAACCATTGTGATCTAAATTACCTGCAAGACAAATTGATAACTACACTATAATAAATACAATTCCTAAACTTCTCATAAAAAGTTAAAAAAAAAACTTGACAGGTGTCAAGGGACACCCGGATGGAAAGAAGTTAACCTGCTATCGTTGAGCAAATATTTTCCGACCTTCAAGCGATTTTCGACCTTATTGACATTTATGCAAACACCGGATTTTAATGAAGGAGCAATGTTAGCTAACGAAAACGTGAGAATTCAATTTCTTTCAAGAATTCAATTCAAACAAAGCTATTAAATTAAAACACTTAGTCACGAAATAAAATTGACTACAAGAAAATACAAAAAAAGGTTTAAGATCTCTGGTTTTGGGGCAAATGCGTCATGCAGACGCAATAACCCCGAAACAGCAGCCGCATTTACCCCAAAAAACCAGACCTAACCTAAAACAATTAAATCTTAATTTCTCCACAAATAAAACGATTTCAATAAAAATAACTATCGGTATACACAGCCTATAATATGTTATGTATGAACATTTCATTCTATAAACGGGAAACTCAGTAAAAACATGGATTCTTAAAAGATTTGAATCACTCACCACGCGCAGCACCTCTTGACGTAACACGCGTTATTTTCAATATGGCCGATATTTTAAATTTGTGCGGAGCAACGCCATCTATTGAAAGTGTACGTTATGATTTTATTCAAAATAAACATAACGTACTTTAAGTAGCGTAAACTATTACTTTTTTAGTGTTTAACGACCTTTTCGTCAAAAATATTTCTAAAAGTATAAATATTAGAAATATGATACTTAGACAGATCGATACAGATTTTTTTTCTACATACGATGGCGCTGAAACCTCAAAATCGACTCTCTGAGGGTTAACGCCTTTCTTGTTAATGGACGGCAGCATTATGATCATCACATGGTGGCTATGATTATAAATGCTTGTGCTGTATTACACAACTGCAACAAATATCGGCTACCAGTACCACAGTAAAATGCAGTACTCTGTGTGCTAATAAACATCGCCAACGTGCTTTCAGAACACCTATGCAGCGTTCAACAGTATTCCTGGTTAGACAGTGAATATTTGTATAATGCGTATCTGGACTGTCAGGTTCAGCATTCACAATTGGAGTTAAAAGCCATGACCTCAATGGATATCCAGAATCACCTTAAACATAAAAATTGCATTGAAAACTTTAGCAGTAAAAGAGATTGCTCAGTTTTCTTCTGGCCGTGGTTGCGCATCAAAACATTTTGTATGATAGCATAAATTAGATATAAAAGAGTGGTGATGTCGTACTTTCAAAGGAAATAAAAAAATTCCATTTATTTTGTGGGGTTTTTCTAGTTTTTTGATTTTCTGTTCAGTTTTGAGGTTAGTTTTTTGTAACAAACTTTTCACCAAAAAAACAGTTCTTTACAACAATGTGATTTGAATTCAGATAAGACTACAGAGCACAGTTTCAAGAAACCAATGAATGATCCCAAATAAATAATATTTCATAGGTAGGGCATGCTAAATGTAGGTTTGTACATAAAATAAAGCAAGTAGAAAATAAAAAATGCTTGAATAGAGCATAGTTTTATTGATCAATATTATCATATTCATAAAACATGTTGTCTAAAAACAGAGCCGGCGGATCAACAGACCTAAATTGAGCCCAACTTAGATACCGCAAAATGGTAACATAACGTGAGCACAGCATCCTACTGTTCGATTTTCACAGTACAATCACAATGGTCTTCAAAAGAGCTTCTGAAGACTCGACTGGACACGGTCTCAACGCAATGACACAGATTAAATAATAGTTCGCAATGATAAGTTACTTATTAGCACAACAAACTCAACTACTATCAAATTAAACCAAAAGTTCGCTGCCGAGTGCCGACAAGATGCTTTGTTTAATAGACATATTGACAGTAGGGATGAGCAAAAAATATCGATATTTTTTAAATATCGTTATTTTTTCATCCAATTATCGATATTTTTCGTCGATATTTTTAATCGCGATATATCGATATTTATTTAAGAGTATCGAATCGTATCAATTTCGATATATTTTTAACCAAACTCTGGTTTCGATTTTAATGTTACAAGATAGGTACTCCTTGCATGCAGGCTCCTCGCGCAGGCAACTTTAAAAAAAACCCGCCAGAATCTACATGAAATGCATTAAATTAACAGTAAGAGTATTGGCTGCGTGCACAAAAATACTATCTCATCATCACTAAAGAAAACTAAAAATAAGCACATGTAGAAATTAAAAAAAAAACAGTTGTTTTAAATATTTTTTCTATGTACGAATAATCATGCCAATACTGACGATATATTGATATATCGATATTTTTCACTCGATAAAAATTTACCAATAGTGTTTAAAAATATTAAACGATACAATAAATATCGACATTTTTTTTTCACTTGCCCATCCCTAGTTTGTTAGACAAATATTACCAGTAGGTGACACTTTTGACAGTTCATCTTTCACATTGGCCGTGATAATGTTATCAACAGCTAATCTAAATCACCCCTGATCGTAACTGATTTGTCAACTCAAGAAAGATTCAACTAGTAAAGTAATACTATTTAAAGATGTTAGTTAAAAATAAACTATTTTCATTATTAACATAATTAATAAATATCATATGTAATGATAAAAATCTATTTGAGAACGACATAAATAAAGCACTAACATCTATAATAACATGGCTAATCAATAATAATCTAAAAATAAATGTAAATAAAACAAATGTAATGAACTACAGTCAAAGGCCTCAAAATTCAATTAAATTTAAATTGATATATGACAGTAATATAATAAATCAAGTAGAAACAGCCAAATTCCTCGGTTTAAAAATTGACAGTAGAATCAATTGGAAATGTCACACAGAAGAACTTTGTACAAAAATAAGTAGTTTATCTTTTGCGATGTACAAACTAGCACCAACAGTGAGTAGAAACGTATTATTCATGGCATACTATGGACTTGTCGAATCAGTGCTTAGATACGGTCTAATATTTTGGGGTAATTCGACAAACACCGACATGGTGTTTTTTGCAAAAGCGTTGTATTCGGGCTATGTTTAAGATCAAAACTACCGACAGCTGTCAACCACTGTTTAAAAAATATCATATACTGACACTTCCGTCACTATACATCTTGGAAATAGCTTTATTTGTTAGAAACAATCCTCACTGGTTTCCTCTTTTGTCAGACAATGTCACTAGAAATAGACGTACTAAATATAAGAACTTCTTACAGCCACACTCTGCGAAAACAGCACTCCTTCGTAAAAGCGTGTTTTGTATGGCACCATTAATATATAATAAAATTCCAGAGGTTATTAAAAATATACACCAGCCAATTTTATTCAAGAGAGAACTTAAGAAGTTACTTACTGAAAAATGTTACTATTGTGTTAAAGATTTTTTAAATGATAGTTTCTAATCTATTTGTGTCATATTTTAATTTTGTAATGCTTTTTTTTTTTTTTTTCTCTTACTTAATTGTGTTATATTAATTCGAGTGGTTATAATTAATTTTGTACGCCAATGGTGGCAAAACATGTTGAAACTCACAGATTTTTCACTTTTACATCCACATTTGCATGTATATGTACAATGTTACACATGTTTACAAATAAATATATCTTTATCTTTATCTTTATCTTTATCTTAATAGAAATAATAATAAGGAGGATAAATGTTACAGTTCAAATTATTTTTGAAACTCGTAGTCTGTCCGTTAGAACCGATTATGGGGAGGTTTTTAAAATTGGCCACATTGCTATGACAAATATACGCCATTTAAAAAGTATGCAATAAAATCCAACAAATGACTAATTAAATACAAATATTAAACCCCACATACGATTTCTACCAAATGAACTAAGAGAGGCTAAAAAATTATTTTATAATTTATGCGTATATTTTTAAGGTCATACTCTTCTTCTTTAAAGTGATACTGTTGGTGGTCAATGTCCTTTATAGTTGCATGTAAAATTGGCTCAATTTTATGTAACCTAGCAACCAGATAGTGTCACCCGGCCCGTGGGTGTGAGAACTCACCAACCGTGCTACAGTAAATTTATGGGGTATATAAGTACGGGAATAAGTTGAATTAAACAAGTACCATACTATACAATACAAAGTTTATTAATATCAAACCATAAGCAGGTACTTACATCAAAAATATAGGTTTATTTCCTTATCCCTAAACCCTGTAGCGCAATTCCAATTCTGGAACACCCCGTCTCCGTACCAAGATGTACCAGAGTGGGAAAATGTGCATGAGAAATAAAATATAGAAATACTCTTAGGGTCGCTTGAATGGATTCGTGAGGTGAACCGCTAGCAACTTCTAGCTCAACCGAATAAGTAGTTATGGATATACTAGGTGTGCTCGGTGCAGAAAATATACATGTAATAATATGCTCTAAAGTATAGCATGTAGCAACCATTCTATTACCTAAATCTTTCTATCCTTAGTGAACATGGCGTGTTGCTTAACGCAAAGTTACAGAATTGGGACCCTGGGTCCCAATTCTGTAACTTTGCGTTAAGCAACACGCCATGCGTTTATTCCCGTTGTCCCCGTATGCCATATCCCCGTCACGGGGACAGCGGGACGTGATTAAATTTATTTCCAATTGTCCCCGTAACGTACATTCGGCTAACGGGGACAACGGGAAGTAAACTTTTCACGAGTCGTTGTCCTCTTAAATCTGCATTGTTTAAGCTTAGTTTTTTAGCATGGGAAAAAGAAAAGGGGAATAAAACAAAATTTATTTATTTGTATTCGAATTTTAATTTGAGGTAAAAAAAAACAATTATTAAATTTACACAAATAACACAACTTGAGCATTATAAATATAGTAGTAGTTACTACTACTACAAAAAAAAAATCAACAAAAATATCACAATCACGTTTCCTTTGACTTAGTCACTCGACATAGTTGGTTGAGATGCTCAATCATCGCATGTGCATTACGTGACGGAACATTTAAACGACACTGCACTGTATTTGTGCAAATACGTGCTTTTAATTAGTGTCTGGAATCTGAAAACAGTAGAGTTTATTGGACATGTAGTCAGTTTTTCAGCCATCTAGGGGCTTACTATGAACTATATCTGTGTACCTGGCTTCTATGAATAGCCACCATTTGAGCGAAACACTATCCAATCTGCATAGCCTTATCCCAAAAATGTTGGGGTCGGCCAGTTCTTCACATGAAGCGGCTGATCTGACCTCCACAACCCAGTAACTGGGTAACACGATACCGCTTGGCAAGACTGGGTTCAGATGCATTCTGGTTAGAAGACTGTTCAATTAAAACTTGAACATGGTTACTACTATTTTATTCAACTATATTAACGGGGACAGTGTACGGGGAGGGGACAACGGGAAGTATTTTTAAATATTTAATTGAAGTACCGCTGTCCCCGTAGGACGGGGACAGTGTACGGGGACAACGGGAAGTATTTTTAAATATTTAATTGAAGTACCGCTGTCCCCGTAGGACGGGGACACGGTGTACGGGGACAGCGGGAATAAACCACGCCATGGACACTCTATCGACACACTACAGACATTATGTTGCCACTGTTGCAAATTTGGTATTCTGCAAAAACTTCAATGGCGTTTCAGTGGTGTCTCAGTAGTGTGTCGATAGTATGTCGATAGTGTGGCAGTACAATAGCTTTCAGTGTTGCTAACAAAAATCTACCATGCAACTAAAGAGGTACATCAAACCTACCACTTATTGAAATCCTATTTTTATCAATGAAATCTTTATAATAAGTGTTTTTATAACAATATAAAAACGTCTTAATATCAAAAACATCAATATTCACTAAAAACATGCGGTGATCGGTAAAAAATAACATTTTTACCACGATAATTTTTAGTCTATGCCTTTCTGAAAAAAAAAACAACTGTCAAAAAACTTGCAGCGGCGGTTTCCGTAGTTTGAAATTTTATTTTCCAAATTAAATTATAAATATAGTAGAAGAAGATAGAAGACTATCATCTAAAACGACCACGATAAGGTAAGTAAAAAAGTCCCAATTATTGTTGGGAGGATAATTAAACAACGTGATGAATTTATAGTGGTATAATTTCTGTTCTGAAGTGCAATGCAAATATTTTTTCAAAGTAAGTTTTGAGTTATTAAATCAACTTCCACTAAACAAATTAACAACATTTCAGGATCGGCAACATGGCAAGTGTGAGCGTAAACCAGCTCTCGGCTCTCATAGATTTTTTAGAATCCAACCGAGAGTTGGCTCTTGGATATTTTAACAGGAGCAAAGAAGGTCGCAGTCAGGCTAGGCGGCTTTGGGAGCAATGCTCCACTGTACTCAACAGTGTCTCTGCAAACTGCGTGCAAAAAACGTCAGATCAGTGGAGACTGGTAAGCATGAGATATTCTTTTTGATGTATATTTTTCTTACCTATACTTACATTAATATCTTTCTACCTTTTTCAGTACTAGAATGAGTACAAATCCAAATTATTAAAAAAAAATAAAATGGAGAAAGCTGAAATGTCAGCTACAGGTGGGTACAATAACAATTTTAAGTATTTAATTATCTCATGAAATAGTTCGCTACACTACAAATTCTACCACAACTTGATATACTTTTGCTTTAAGGAGGGGGACCCTCAAGGTCCAAAAAATTAACCCCACTTCAAGAACGGCTGTATGACATACTTGGACGCGATGTAGGTGAACCTTTGCCAGGGGTCCGCCATAATCCTCTCGCCGTGTCACAGTCTGTGAGTTTTATAACTTAAATTTGCAAAATTGAATAGGCATATAGACATGGGAAGTGTAATGGTTTTGCTGACCACCGGGCATGGTCAACAGTGGGTACCCAGCAGTACTGACCACATGCTCCGCTTGCCGGCCCTTAATGTGAATTCAAAAACTTTTGCTGCAGTGGAATGAGATCATTATTTAAGCTCAGTGAGTTGGAAGACATACAAATAACACACACTTAAATTTGGTTTTTCACTTTACAGCAAAACAGTCAAGCTATGATTGAGGTGGTGCAGATTCCTCTTGCTGTGAGTTTTAATTTTTATATTTATTTGAGGAATAGAATGGGTTTATCAGGGAATTGGTACGCAGTAGAGAAAGGATTTTAATAAGATCTTTCAGTCTGTCTTTTAAATGGTTTTAAACTTTTACTATTTTTTGTTAAGTACATGTGAATAATATTTGGATTTTAATTTCACAGGAAAACAGTCAAAATTAAGAGGAAGAGACGGTGCAAATGGTGAGTTTTCTTTTTATACTTAAACTAGCTATTGCCGGGACTTGTTACTTTTAATTATGTAATTTGAAATAGATACTAATAATGTTCACTTTACAGGTAGACAATGATGAAGATATTGTTGTAGAAGCAGTACATGAGTGGGAAATACCAGAGTTTGAGCCCTAGCATGTCTCACAAATGTCAGAGGCTAATAGGGTGCCAGAACCCAGCCCACCTACTACTACTCATGCACCGCGGCAGGCTGATTCTCCTGCACCGCGGCAGGCTGATTCTCCTGCACCGCGGCAGACTGTGCCTCCAGCACCGCGGCGACGACGACGCCGCGTACAGAGAACTCCTCGAGTAGTCAACAGCAGCGGTGGGTATCAAAGTTATTCCTATTTAATTAATTAGCCTGTCCCAAATTCTAGTAGCCACAAATGATTCGTTAAATTTAAATATTATCTCACAGAGCATGAGCATGCACGAGGCGTCTGCAAGGCTGGAGGCCATGGAACACATGAGTGCAGAGGCTACCAGGGAACTTGCCCAAGCCACTCAACGACTGGCAGCTGCGTTCGAAACGCTAGCTGAGAGACTAAGAGAGCCAATAACGATTGTGCTCCAAAACCCTCCACAAGCTAGAGTATGTATTAAAATTTTATTTGCATTAACTGTTGATTTTGTTCTGTCTATTTGCTGATATATTATGATGATGATGTTATTACATATTACAAAAAAAAAACTTGAAACTGTAAAACTTTTTTAATTTCACTCATAAAAAAATTAAATTTGTAGTTCTCTCCACAGCCTTGAAATGAGTGACTGCTGAATTGCCCGACCTCTTTGGAGCTCTGGGTGGACACGACGGTTCCCCGGATTCTCCATGTTTCTTATTTGATCTGCAACTTGTGTTATTAATAAGACTGATTAGAATACTATATTACTTAGAATTATAGATTTTATTACAGGGTGATAATTTAGTGTAACTTGAGAGGACTGACTTTACCAGATACTGATTTATGAGAATTTTATTTATTTTGTTTCTAACTATGTTGATTTTTATTTCATTTATTGTTGATTTTTATAAAAAATATATACCTAGATGACTTAATTTTTTTATTTAGGTATGTAGTTAATTTTGTAAGTGTATTAAAAATATATGTTATTCAGAATGAAAAGAAAAAATCATCTTGTTTCTTTTTATTTCAATTAACTAGAAAAGACCTTGCCTGGTGTTGTAGCTGATTCTCCATTTCTTCTTCCTCGCTCGTGAGCAATATGATGGGTAGTCTGCTGCGGTTTGCTATGTTATGCAGCACGCAGCATGCATTTACTATTTTCCCAGCAGTGATGGGGTCGTAATGCAATGCTCTTGCTGCTAATAAACATCTGAAAAAGATAACTTTTATTATTATTTATCTACACATACATCATCATATCAACCCATACGCGTCACACTCCTTTACACGCGTCTCTAAGGAGAGGGTTTAGGCCGTAGTTCACCACACTGACCCAATGTGGGTGTGGCATTTAACAAATAATATTATTAAATGACTGTATGGTTGTATATTAAAGGTATTAATTATTAAAATATTAAACCTGAATCGAGCTTTCAGTACTCCTATGCAACGTTCCACTGTGTTGCGTGCTGACACATGAACTTCATAGTAATTGTGTTCAGCAGTCCCCTCCCTTGTATCCAAAATTGGTGTCATCATAGTTGGCCGTAAAGGATAACCGCTATCACCTAGAAATTGACAGATACTTGATTGCCACTTGTTTACTTTGTGGTTCCTGCTTATTTTTAAGTCTATAATATTCTGATAAATACTATGTATTTGGTACCTAACAAAAACACTTCCTCTCCAGCATTAGATACCTCAATTAGGTGGCGGTTCAGTGGGTGTACTTGCCACACCATAGAATCATGGGCTGAACCTGGGCTGCTTGGATCAATACACAATATGTTTAAATCTGCATCACAAATCTGTAACAAAGTTAATAAACTTTGTAATCATTAACTTATAATAATAAGTTAATGCTAACTTAGAATTTGATAACAACCAATCATCGATATAGCTATGTCTAAAAATAAATAGTTACTTACAATCATGACATTCAGGGAATGGTATCCTTTTCTACTATAAACTCGCTCTTCATGGAATACAGGCCTCAGTAGAGCCACATGTGTGCCGTCAATACAACCCAATACACCCGGGATACCAAAACAGGAGTAAAATCTATAAGGAATAATAATATTTATATTAGGTAAGAACAAAAAACATAAACAAAAATCATCTCAAAACTATGAGACTGACAAATAAACACTCACTTTGCCTTGATTGCATTTCTTTCTTGCGGATGCATTGGCCAAACTATATGTTTATTATGGATTTGGTTCAATGCAGCGGTGACTTCTTTCACAGCTCTTGATACAGTAGCCTGTGAGACATTATGTAATGCGCTTTGGCCAACCAGTGTTTGGTATGACCCTGTGGCGTAGAAGCTCAGCGCTATAAGTACCTGAAATGTTTCGTTTTTTTAAATTGAATTTTAAGAAACAATGTAATTATTTAACATCAGTCTTACATGTTGGGTTGGAGTGTCAAGTTAGGTACCTACCTACCTAACTTGACACTCTTGTCATATGAAGGTTCATACAAACCTTTAATTCAGCAGGGATTGCATTCTGCCGTCGCTGTCTGTGGAGAAAGGGAATGAGCTCGTCAATTAGCTCCCTTGTTTGCTCCTTACCAAGCCGAAACGTTTTGACAAACTCCGCTTCGGGGAGTTCGAAAGGCATTCACTTGCAGTCTCATTAGTGCGCGAGATTTTCGGCGCTGGCGCACAAGCAAACGTCGTCTGTCGGCATTATTACCCAATACCAAAATACGCTACCGCAAAGTAGGGACGGAAGGCCTCATTGTGGCGAAAAACTACGTCCACTTTATAAATTTCACTGCCTAATACGCACACAGTCACGTACACTTTATTTTAAATCCAAAAACGTACATTACTAATAAATTGAACCAATTTCATAAGGAAAAGAGGTGTCGTTGTTCGGTGGCTTCACAATGGCAGTTCGATGGCCAAAACACCTTTCAAACACGATAGACACAACTGTCAAATACACTTAAAATATTTACAGACTACCTTAACTTTGGCCATCATGATGACATTGACACATTATAGTGAAGCAGAATACCAAATATTACAATAGTTTTACTATGGCGTTTCAATGGCACTACAGTGGTAAGTCAATGACCATAAATAATTTGTAGAATATCAAATGTCAATGATTAGCCTATTGAGACACTACTTACACACTACCGACACACTATTGACAAGTTGGTTATTTTACAGAATTGGGCCCCTGAAGGTTCACACTCTCTCTCTCACGCGTTTCGTTAGATATTTAGGGTAGGTTCAGATGACAAGCGCTCAGCGCGCGTTGAACGCGCGTTGAATTTTTGTGTAGTGTTCACATGGTGCGCGCTTGTCAGGCGTTAAACGCGCGTTGTTGCGGCCAGTTTGAGTTCTACATTTGTCGAAGATGGACGTAGAAACAGTTTTATCGGTGATTTTATACAGACGGCAGAAACGACACAACAGAAGACGGAGATATTGGGTTCACCCAATTTTGTCAACCAGGCTGACTGAAAGTCAGTACATTATTTTATATCCTAAGTTAAGGCAATTTGAGCCCAAATTCTTTAACTACTTCAGAATGTCCATCAAGTCATTTGATGACTTACTGACTCTCATAAACGATGAACTCGTAGCAGATAAAAACGCTGTGCGATATAGCATTTCACCGGAAGAAAAACTCATAATTAAATTGAGGTAAGTTTTTTAATAATCAACATAATCTATAAATCAAATAAATCAAATCAACTTGTTTAGGAACAATTTTTTTAAAGAAAAAATAACATTTTGTTACTCGCAGAATAACTGTAACTCTGATTCATTGCTGACATTAGTTGGTGCTGGCGATGGAGTAGGTGTTACTGGCGATGGAGACCCCATTGCTGTAGTATAACCATAATGTGCAAAATTATTTGACACACTAGACTGCTGTGATCTATAATCATGATAACGAAAGCCTTCAACAAAAGCTGATGACTGATGACGCTGCTCTTGTGATGAATAATTTCTTCGTTGTGATACCGGGTAATTTTGATTTTCATATGTCTGTTGTTGTGGTCCTTGAAATTCATTTTGGTTTTGCAAAATTAAATTATAAATGGCAATTTTAGTTTGAAGTCGCCTATATTCCGGAATTTTTTTAATCTCTTTAACGAGTGACAAACAAAACAGCTTGTCTTCATCGTCATCTTCTTTTGGATGAGACACATTTTTCTGTGCTAAACTCTGCTCTAATATGTTTGCAAATCTTTCATCAGCAGGATTTAATTTTTGTTTTTTTCTTGAAGTAGATTTAGGACTCTTAAAGCCAGAACTTATTTCTACTTCAGCAACCTCTGACGAAGTTGATGCATTATCTGCATCGAAACTACTTTCTGTATCTTTCTTGGCAATTGATGCCTGTAGAAATCGTAGTCTATTATAATGAATATATGTCGAAGTTTTGGAAGCTCCTGATCCAGATTTGACAGTCTTTATTTTCTTCACCTCTCTCATATAATTATCCCGTAAACTCTTCCACTTTTTTTGCAGGGATGACGCTGAAAAAAAAAACAGTATTTAGTAATAGTTTATGTTTGTTTCCAGATATTTGGCCATTGGATGTTCATTTGGGACATTAAGCTACGACTATAGAATTGGCAAATCTACTGTGGCTACTATAATACCACATGTATGTGAAACTATTTGGAAAAAATTAAGGCCCGTTGTTATGAGTGAACCAACGAAAGAAAAGTGGTGTGAAATATCCACGATATTTGAAAAGAACTCAAAGTTTCCCAATTGTTTGGGAGCCTTGGACGGGAAACATATACGGTTAATCCAGCCTGAACACACGGGTTCTATGTATTATAACTATAAAAATTATTTTTCGCTAGTTTTATTGGCGCTAGCGTTAGCCTGCGGGGAAGAATGTTGATCCGGAACGAAATATAACGAACGTCGTCTGTACCTGGTGATTTCCATGGACGATGGTCGGATCATGTGTCGTACCACATGGGTCGGCACGCCATCCACCGTCGTCTGGTCTAACCTCAGCACACAACAAGACGACACGTCTCTCAGCGTCCGTCCTCAGGAAAATAGGCTATTCAGGATATTCAGGCTAGTTAAAAGAGCCAGATCTGTAACAATACAATCCCCCTAATCAGAAACACGCACGGGAACCTCGGGAGGGAAACAGAACAGAATCTGAAAACCACGTGGGTCTTATCTTACCTCGGGCAAATTTAGGATCGAAACCCACTTAAAGGGAGTATTAGCAGCAACTCCATCGTCTGCGTCGGCTGCCAGCAACGAGTTCGCGTTACAGCAGAAACCTCGTGCTTTTATGCCACGAGCTTATTTCCTGCCAGCGGCGGAGGCCCGGCGCACAGCCGTCCCCGCTCGCGGCTCCTCGATTCTCTTCTTTGTCAAACAAGCCAACCTACCCACAATAGGTTTCAATAATCCATAGACAAATTGTCTACATCTTGTTCAAAACCAAATCACCATTTCAATCATTGTGACAATTATAATTTATAAACACTAAAAAACCAATTCAATGTTTCATTGGGCACAATAATAAACTTGTAATTAATTGAATTTATTTTATTTCTTAATTTCCTACGACTCAAGCGCCATCTCTTTGCTGAACGATGAGATACAACATATGTCAATACTGACAAATCACTCAATCATAAGAGATGTCGCTAGACGTCATGAATTACAATTTTGCAACGTCACAATAGTTTCTCCTCTACGGTGTAACTCTTAGAGATGATCTTGTATCTCACAGTTTCTCCAAATATAAGCATCATGTGTAGCTCCACCAAATGATCCATCAATATTTATAATATTCAGATCACTGTCACATATCTAAAAATAAACATTGTAAACAAGCAAATTGATGCAATACATTTGAAGCATTACATTACAATCTTGAACATATATTAAATAATATGAATTATACTGTTGTTCCAGAATTTTTGCAGGACTAGACAGATAGAATATTCTTTATAGTCCACTAAGGACCATCGAAATAGTAGAAAAAAGGTTAATAATAATGCAATAATGTGTAATAGTGTTGTTACTAATAATGCATGACTTACTATTTGAACATTTCTGGAATGGTAATGTTTTCTATTAAGAAACCTTTCCTCGTGGTCTGTGGGCTGAATTAAAGCTACATGAGTACAATCAATGCAACCTAGGACACCAGGAAATCCAAACTTGTTTGAAAATCTGAAAAAGTATTACAATATTTATATGTTAACATAAAAAATTGACTCACATTTCTGTGTAGATAGTTAGGTATTGTCCTCTTACCCATTTATAATTGTGTTTCTTTCTTGCTGTGTTTGACGGAATCTAATATATTTACTTAAAATACTTTGTGTATTCATAGCGATGGTCACCTCGTTTACAGCTTTGGATACACTGGCTTGGCTGAGCCCATGCAGATAACTCATGCCCACAGGTTTTTAGTATGAGCCCGTAGCGTAGAATGAAAGTGTTGTTAATACCTGTAATATCACAACATAGTATATTGATTAATAGTATAATTAAATTCCTTGTTTAAAGGACAGACTTAACAACATATTATTATGTAGGTACTTACTTTGCATTCCACATTAACTTTTGTTTTCCTTCTTGTTCTGGTCAAGAATGGTCTAAGTTCATTGCATAAATCTATAAACAGTTCCTTGGAAAGGCGATAATGGGCTTTGAACTCAGCGTCAGGTAGGTTCAAAGCTTTGGCTTGGTCTCGAAGGTAACGTCGCAACCGTGCTGTATTACGACTTTCGATCCTTCTGTCTTCAACATCATGTGCTTGAAGCAAGAGAACAGCACGAGCCATCGTTGTTCGAGTAGGTTATAATCAACTCGAAACAATATTTGTATGTTGCTTTAATACACTGAATAAGGTCTTATGCAGCACACACAATAAGTTTAAACGTTAATTAACACACACTGCAGATATAAGCACACAATTTAACTGATAAAATACTCGATAATTAAATCTAATTTCTATTTGGCAATCAGAAAGCGATACGCAAGCGATCAACAATCAAGGAAATGGTTAACGCAATTTGACAGCTAAATTTACTTGCCGATCGCTGTCGCATTGCTTTCAAAAACCATACGTAATACCAAATAAAACGCTATCGCTAGGGATTCAAGTAGGACGATGCACATTTTAGTTACTTGATTGTTCCATAGAGGCAGCACTGTTGCGAAATTGCTATGGTGTGGTTTTCGCTAATACGTAATACGAATTTGCGATTAGAGCAATTTTTGTATAATTTTTGCTATCGCTCGGTCGACGGTTAAGAATCAATAGTGTCTATCTCACAAAAGTCAACTTTACAGTAGATAAAAAAAAAAACATTTCTTTGCTTCAGAAAATAAGTTACTAGAAAGGTGAAAATTGATAAAAATAGTAAATAATTGCTGGAAAAAGATAGGTAAACTTAGATTGTATTCATATTCTTATATCCCAAGATACCATGAGTTAGATAGTATTGGTTCAAATTTAATCAAAACGATTTCAATTATCTGCTAGATAGGTATTATTGGACTAAAACAACATAGTTAAAAATCAAATAGTTTAATCATCAAAACCACAGAATACGGTTATTATCCAAAACTAACAAATTAACAAAAATAAATGCAAGATAAACATTGAACAGAAGAACTGCTTATTTACAAATGAGGCAAAGAATCATAAAAGTTATGACACTCTATTGGTAGCACTTGTTTGAGTTCTTGGAGATGTTGATATTTTGACGCAGTTATGGCAATCATGTTAGAATGTAAGGGTGAATACGATACATCATGATTTAAACGTTTTGGTCGCTGCGGCAAAGCGTATCAGTCTTGATCAAAATGAAGTTTCAATAATGTTTTCTTCATAGTTGTAACGAATGGCCCGTAAGTCGGTAACGGTGGGATCACCCGCTTTACACCCAGGCCTTATGGATTTATAAATCCATGTACTTGGATCAGCATAATTTTTAACAAAATTATGATCAACCTGAATAACTTCATAAGGATTTGATGCCCTTGCTTCTAAAGTAGCAGGAATATAATCGCAGGGCAAATTAATACACGATTTGTGAGTTTTCGCTCAATCGCGCTGTGGACAGAGTCACACTCCATTTGCGTATGTCCACGTTCGAGAAACTTTTGAGTCAGTCTCCGGTAAAAGGTACCGATAGGATAGCTTGAAGGTCAAATGTTTTAGCCCGGAAAGCTCCATCTGAATTCAAGCATCTTTGCTTATCTTCTTTTTTCATAGTCAGTACATCATTTTCGCGTTTTTTGTGGGCATCATAATCCTCCTGTAAGGGAGCTTCTATTGTCGGATCGTTTATACACGTTGCATTTGGTGCACTGGTCTTTCTTTGGCTTGTAAAATGCTAGTCTTGGATTATAAGAGTGGAAAATCTTTTGATACACATAAGGCGATACAGGAGTTATCATCTTTTCGGGGCAAAAGAAATCTTTGTACATTTGATATAAGCGACTCAAGTTGAGATCACTGTCTAAATACTGTTTTTTAGAACTTTTTCGGCAATAGTGGGATTTAACGCGAGGGTACAGGTTAATATGCTCTTTTACAAAATTAGTAGACTCCACTGAAGTAATGTTTGCGGGCATTTTTCCTATTCGTTTGTCAGTGCCCATAAATATGCCGTTGAGCCCTCTATTTTTTGAACAATTATTAATGATGCTTGAACTAATGTTGAATGTATTACAAAAAAACTTTTGCAAACTCGTTTTTTACCTACAGATTGGTGAAAAAGCCAATACTGACGTGACATAGTGCGATTTTTTTTTGCCTTCGTATAAAGACGTAAGACTTCAGCGTGAGAAATCAGGCTACTGAGCATCATTTTTTGTTGTTTTGTATCACCCAGGCTCCAGTACTCTTCAAAGATATCTTGTCTCAGATTTTCTGCAAACAAAGAATTGCACTGATATCGACATTTAGAGCAATCTGTAGGCTTGCATTCTTTTGGTTCCATAAATTTTCCATTTCTACTTGTGTACCCTTTACCTGTTGGGCGTAAATTTTTAAGAACATTTCTTTTCCATGCTTCGGGCATTGCCTTCTTTCTTCGTTTTGGTTGATTTTCCTTTATAGCTTCTACTGAGTCACTTACGTCAGTTAAATCGCTTTCTAATGGTGAAGGAGCATAAGACGATTCTGAATCAATATATGGAGATATTTCGTCATCTGACAAATATAGATATTGGTGTAATAATGTATTTTCACATGTTGATGTACTCGGCTTTGGTGAAACATGATCAGATTCGTTGGGAACACGCAGGTCTTCTAACACCTGTACGTTGAGAACAGATGGGGAAATTTCTTTTGAAAGATGATCCGAATCAGATATTTTAGAGGCAGATTCTACATATTGCAGAGACTCAACGTCGTGACCTAAGACTGTAATTGATCCAGCAGACTGTGATGGATCTCTTTTTCGACCAATAGCATTTGTGGGTGCAGAGGTGATTACGTCGTTTTCTGTAATGTCATAAATGTCAGGAGATGCTTGTGAAGTTAGAACTGACTCGGATTTGTCACAGTTGTTTATATCTACAAGTGAATTATTGTTATCAAATTCTGAAACTATTACTTGATTGGCTGTGCATACTGGATAACTTTTTTTCCAGTGCGCAAACTTTGAGAACCACTTCTGCCCATGTAAATGAACAACTTGCCCCAAGAAAGCCATAGACAATTCCTAAAAAAAATTTGAACTTCCCATACAAAATTGTCATCAACTGACCACAATTTGTATGGGAGACTCATTTTTTTTTTTAGGAATTGACTGTGGCTTTCTTGGGGAAAGTTGTACATTTACATGGGCAGAAGTGGTTCTTAAAGTTTGCGCACTGGAAAAAAAATTACCCAGTATAATATCAGGCAATATCGTTGAATTTTGAATGAAAGCTTAACTTTTTGCAGCAATCTCATTAGATATTTTGTCAAATAGAGTATTTTAATTCTTTGCAACTTTTGACCGTGGTGTTTGAGTGACGCTAACTTCATTTAGACCTGGCGATTTGTAGATCGATGTTTTGTTTGAACTTCTGTCCTCATTTTTCTGCTGAGATTTGTAGCCAATAATTCTGCAGAAGTAACATCTATAATAAAACATTGACATTTGAGTGATATTCAACTAGTAAGAGATGGCGAAAGGTTCACCTTACGTGCCAGTAGTCTGAAGAAATTAACACGCAGCAGTACCTACAGTAAAAGCTCCTTATTCGCGCTTCCTTAATTCGCATTTTAACTATTCGTGGATTTTTTTTTTATTAGATTCCAAAGTTTCAAATGAAAGGCGACCTACACAAGCGCACACCTCACCGTGTGATTAACTATATTTTTGCAATGCTATATTTTTAATTTAATGAATTATAATTATTATTTTACATTCCATCACGTTAGCAAGGTGAACAGTAAACTTATGTATTAACAGCACTTATGGCTATGCACAAACATTTAAGTGCCTTTAGTTTTCTCTCTGAGAATATATGGTTTAATGCACAAAAGTATTAAATACGTTTAACATGACTGACTACTTATGTGGTTGAATAGTTATTTGCTAATAATAGAATTGTAGTGTTAATAAACTACGCACATAAATAATTATACAAAAATAAGGTATAAAAGATCTTAATAATTTGGTTAGCTATAATAATTATTTCAGAATAAGACCCTAAGTAGGTAATAAATAACTTTAACTACAACGTACCGCAAAAGTACGTGAATTACCAATCGTCACAAGTCGTGAGCACAAACATTGCGATTAAACGCTCCACGACCGATCCTACAAACGGACTAATCAAAAAACCCAGAAAGGAACCCAAAAATCAAAAAATAAACTTGACATTTGTGCTCACGACTCGTGACGACTACTATACGAGTAGGTACCTATAACACTTGCATACGAAATACGGGCGGTCTAGTATTACGTTACACTCGATGTCCTGTCTTATATTTATACCATCCCTCGAAAGATTAAACTGTCACTCATGTTAATCATTATGGTGTTTATGTACGATTTTCAACGGCAGCGGTAGGTAGCCGTTTGAAGTTATTTAAAAATGAATGACAAGTTATTTAATTAATGTTTGGAGGTAGCGGAACAGAGAGTAAAGTCCCACATACCTCCGTTGAAAAGGGAGGGTCCTCCGACCAGACGGTTGTTGGTGTCCGGTGGGCAACTGCCCTCCCTTTTCAACGGAGGTATGTGGGACCTTACTCTCTGTTCCGCTACCTCCAAACATTAATTAAATAACTTGTCATTCATCCCCGACGTGATCGTTGCTATATAAAAACATAGCTTTGCCGCGCTTAATACCGACTGTATTTTGGCTTTATCTCGTAAATCTATTTATGCTATATTTCTACCACTCCTTCTTCTTAGTGGAACTCTTGTGTGTATGAACTGTAACCTGTGTCTGTGCAATAAACTTTCTTTCTTCTTCTTGTGTACTTCGAACTTTTCTTCATCTCTTCTACTACCTACATATTCACACACGCCCAGCCACCTACAAATGTAACACTTATTTTACTCACTTTTGGTTATTTTATGTGATGAACTCTTCACTTCTGCTTTTTGGCCGGACACTGATGGTGGCACGTCTTGCGATTCCGTCTTGTTTCTATCAGTTTGATTCACTAAATCGACTAGTTTACGTCCTTTACTAAACATTATGGCATTTAACTTAAACACAGTAAATCTTAACTTGTTAAACCTTCAAACGTCTAAATTATCTCACTTTCCGCAGAGCAAACGAATATTCTGCACGTATAAACTTGTTTACGTTTGTGACGTTTGCGGCATACGCTGGACCACGCGGTCAAGCGGCGAAGCGGAGGGCCTACCCCCCGCTTCCCCGCCTGACCACGCGATCCCGAACGAACGAACCATGACGAAGTAAAAGGGATATTACACTACACGGTATTCAGGATTCAGGCGTCGATTTATTACACTGCACTGATACCGGCTCCCTCACTGACCACTGTGTAGACTGTACAGTCTGCATTCGAACGCGCGCGGAGAGACGTATCATGGCACCTGTTTTATCTAAACCGTTAAAAAAAACAATGGTTGCCGTGGCTTTGGTAGTTGCATCCATGAATATTATAGAAGAAAAAAAGAAGAGGAGAAGAATCTGGGTCAAGCAATACTTGAAATTAAGAGAAAAGCACTCCAATATGAGGATACTCAGTGCTCTGGAACCAGTGGACTAAAAATTATTTAAGAATGGGAGAGGGGGAATTTGAGTACTTATTAAATTTAGTAGCTCCTGAACCTCCTGAGTCCGCCATATTTTTTTTTTATTAAAAAAAATGACCTGATGTCCTTTTTAAAGAACAATTACAAAGAAGGGTTAAAGTCCTGGCACTTTAACGGCCTTGAAATAAGTTTCGAAGCAGATTTTTTAATTTTTGATAGAATAAACGTTATTTGTATAGACTCAAAGATTATTTTAGAATGAACTTTACTGCACTATAATTTGTTCTTTTTGTAGGACATCGGGTCTCTATAACAAAAATGGTAGGCTGGAATTTGTTCTTTACAAAGGATTTTGGGACTATAGACTTTTAAAAATGGTAACATTAACTCAAACAAAAATATTAAATAATATTCATCTTTTTATTACAAACAGCACAAAAGTAAGTATTGTGGTTGCCTAATAATTAAATTAAAAACAAATAATAAAATAACATAAACTTAAATTATACTTCTCTCAGTCTAAAAAAAATTGCAAAATATGCAGAAACTCAAACTTACATGAACGTACAAAACAAAATGAAAACTTAAGTTGTGAAATAAAAATTAGTCGGAAATATGAAACTGTTTGAAGCAATTTCTATTTGCCGTCATACAAAGTGCTAAATTGCAACCTAAACATTTAACCGATGTTTTTTTGGAACATCTAAGATTTCTACAACGACTTTGAGTTGATACCATTTCTGGCATGTGGTCAATTCCATGCTTGCGTCTAATTTTTGAAGGCAAAGGTACAATAGGGGGACGCCTTTTTCTGCCGTTTCTTTCTTCAGGTTCTTCATTGTCATTTATAAGTAAGTTATCTTCATCTGCGTAAATATTCTCTTCAATTAGTCTTTCAGCAATCAGTCTTTTAAATTCTCGCAGCTGAACAATTTTGTGGAGACGTATTCCTTTGCCTAACTGTTCTTGCTTGTACTTTATCCAAGAATTCGTTACAGCCAAGTCCAAGCAATGTGAAATGAACCTAACTGTCCATTTACGTGTCCGTGCTCTACTAGGACATACCGCCAGCAACCTATCTGCCAAATCTACTCCACCCATATTGCTATTATATTCTTTGATAACTTCTGGACGTGAAATATTGATATATTGTTTTGTTGCTCTATTGTATCTTCTGCAGTTATCAAGGTTATCAGCAGCATGAATAGTAGATAGCATTAATACCGACTTATTGTCCATCCACTTTGTAAACGCAACTCCGCCATCATTTCGTACTAACATGTCACAACTCCCTCTCCCTTTTCTAGTCAAAGCCTTGTCATTATCAATTTTATCAGTTACTTCTTTAGGAACCCGATTTTTCATAATTGTCCCAGTACATCTAAAGCCTCTATTTGCAAGTTCATCAGCCAATCTGAGCGTCGTAAAATATCTGTCGAAATATATTACATGCCCTGGTACTAGTGATTCGGTTAATTGGAGGACCACTTTTTCTCCTAAATGGAATTCATTTTCATTTGTAAACGTTTCTTTTCCTTGGTAAACTATAATGTCGCAAACAAGCCCATTTGGATTTGCCAATATAAACGCTTTAATACCCGTGGGGTTGGGCTTTCCCGGGCAATACTGTCGTATGGGACAGGCCCCTGTAAATGGGATGATCATTTCATCTACGGAAATTTTTTGTTGCCTTCCTTGGGCACGGCAGCCTCTTAGAATCCTATTTAATATAGGACGAACTTTCCATAGTTTATCTTCACGCCTCATGTCCTCAGTGATATCGTTATCAAAAACTATTTTGATTGAATTCCTAAGTAAAAAATACCTATCTCGTGTCATGGATTGTGCGATTATGGGTAATGCAAATTTTTGGTTCCAGTACAGTCTTATTTGTGACAGAGGTAAACATGCCATCATCATCGTTATTCCAATATATATTTTACACTCTGCTTTTGTAAAATTTAACACTCTACCAGTTCTTTCAATAGACGATTGATTTGTATATTGTACCATAATATTTATTAAATCATCGTCTATATATTCAATAAAATATTGTAGGAAATCTTCGGAGTTTATATCATTAGGTAAATATGAAGGCTCTTGCAGATGTGGCATCAACGTATTAAAAGTATTCCTACTCCAAAGTCCTTCAGATTCCAGAGTAACCAAATCATTAGATCGAAAACCTCTACCTCTGCCTCTGCCTCCCCGAGTACGTACTCCACGACGACAAAATCCACCTATTTAACAAAAGATATGAAATTAATATTTAGGAAATAGTTTCACCAAAATAATTTAGATACCTATCTTTAAATGAGTCAAGTAATAACTATATAGGTACCTCTAGTGCGGGCTCTTCTTTGGCTAGTTGTAGATGATGAACTAGGCATTGACTGCGGAGTGCCTTCTGGTTCAGTTTCAGATTCCGACGATGAGGAGGCACGATTTAACTCTTCTGTGGGTACTTCGAAAATATCAGAATCGTCATCATCCTCAAAGTCTGATTGGTTTAGAATATCCCGAAGTTGATCCTCAGTCAAATCTAAATAAGAAAAGTAAATACAATAAGATTATAAGCAGATTTTTATCAGCACAACAGAGAAACTAATTATGAGTTTATAACCGAATGTACTCTTTCAAGTACAAATTGTAGATGCCCTTTTTATTAGTTATAGCCGAAAGTACTTTGAAAAGAACATATACAATTATGGCGTATTTTCAACACTAAACATTCGATTTTAGACACAATTTTAATGTTTACGTAAAAATCATAACTATATCATAATATTAAATGTAAATTTAGCGCAAATTGTACAAAAATAATACAAAAAATAAGTAATTTAGTTACCTGTAGTTCGGTGACGCTCCATTTTTGAACTCGTACACTGGCCAACTGAATGAATAACTGTTTCCTGATTGGCTAATCAAATAGTTTACAGATTGGACGTTACGTTTTGACAATGACATAAAAGTTTTCAAAAACGAGCGCGGAATTCAAAACTAAAAACGAATTTGTGTGTTAAAAAGTACATGCGGTCATTATACTACAGTAATCCCATAAAAGTCGGGACTTAATGGCGTCGAGCAAATTGTTCTTTTTAAAGGATGGTAGGACTCAGGAGGGTATATAAAAAAAGAAGACACAATATTAAGACAGAGTGTAAGTGCTAGACAAAGACTGGTTGTCACATTAAGATTTCTAGCTACAGGAAACACTTACCAAGATTTAAAATATACGTGCTTAATTTCCCAACCGCTTTTATCCAAAATTATCCCCGAAACATGTCGGGCTATTTACAAATGCTTAAAAAACTACATCAAGGTAAGAAAAACAATCATTTATTTTGAATATTTATTTTAATAGTTAAGTAATCATTTAATTCTTAACCCTTTATAAGGTAGAAAAAAAAATGGTTTTGGACTTTATGTCCTGGTGATAAGGTTCAATTTAAGATGGCAAAATACTTGCCACTACCTTATAAAGGGTAAATAAAAATTATTTGTTAGGTTTGAATATCAAAAAATTGTTTATTTCTCCTGCAGAACCGTCTATTACATTGGGTAATGATAAATTCGTTTCTGATAAATTCTCTTCGAAAACAATTTGTGAAAATTCATCAGCATGGACAACCTCAAATTGTACTTGTTGCCAGGGTCTTGATCGTGATTGATGATGATGTGTGAAGTGTGACTGATCATTTGATGTAGTTGGTGAAGTATGATGTTGGTGAGACGGTGATGGTACCGGTAGTTGAATTGGTGATTGATGATGATGTGTGAAGTGCGACTGATCCTTTGATGTAGATGGTGAAGGATGATGTTGGTGAGACGGTGATGGTACCGGTAGTTGAATCGGTGATTGATGATTATGTGTGAAGTGCGACTGATCATTTGATGTAGATGGTGAAGGATGATTATGGTACGGTGACTGTTGGTGAGACGGTGATGGTACCAGTTGCCGATAGAGTTTTGGTTGTATTGAAGTTTGCAATTGTTGGCGAACTGTGTAATTTGGGTTAAAAAAGGATGCGGTGACGGTGATGAATGTGAGGATGATGGCGAAGGTGAATACAAATTATGTGGCTGAAATGTGGATTCGTTTGATGGGTTTACAATGTATGAATTTTCATTTAGCTTACAGAGTTTAGCACAAAATATGGCATCTGATATAAGTTTTTGACAAATCACCAACTGTTTTTCATTTGATATGCTATAGATCTTCCAAACACGGGATGTGTTTGGAAGATCTATAGCATATCTGTGCTTCTTTTTGCGACAAGTTTGCGACGAGTTTTTCTGCTGTGTCAATGAATTGTCCTTGTTTTTCTATTAGCGATTCCTTCCTTTTTCTTTTTTGACTATTGCTTAACGTTGCTACGCTGGCATTATCATCATCTGATAATAAATTCTGTAAATAAAGATACATATTATTCATTATTATTAATTTCCGCCTACGACTGAAACCGAATGGAAAGGAACAGCAGAAGAGTTTGCGCAGAAGTGGAATTTCAGTAACTGTGTTGGAGCATGTGATGGTAAACATATTGCAATCGGAAAACCCCCTAAAAGCGGCTCCCTGTTTTATAACTATAAAGGGTTCTTTAGCATTGTGCTGTTTGCTGTTGTGAACGCAAACTATGAGTTTCTGTACGTGAATACAGGCACTAACGGGACCGTCGCAGATGCATCAATTTTAAACTGCTCTCGATTTTATCAGAAGATGATTAATAATGATTTGAAATTGCCATTACCTTCAGCACTGTCAAGCACTGAAGATGTAGTTGTACCATATGTATTCCTAGGTGATAGCGCTTTTGCATTAAATAGAAACTTAATGAAGCCGTTTCCCTTTCACAACATAACTTATGAACAACGCATCTTTAATTATCGATTATCTAGAGCCAGGCGAGTTGTAGAGAACGCGTTTGGAATTTTATCATCAAGATTCCGGGTGTTGCGAAGACCTCTTAATACAGACCTAAATACCACCGACGCTATAGTAATGGCGTGTTGTGCTTTGCACAATTATTTAAGGAAACAGGGAACAAATTATATAACCCAGACCAATGTTGACCGAGAAAACACTGCAACTGGTACATTTGAACAAGGGGATTGGAGGACAACAACAGATGGGTTTACTTCATTACAACACAGATACAATATCCAAAGGAACAATGAGGCGACTATCGTACGAAACAAATTCACGAGTTACTTTGTTTCGGAAGGCAGAGTCGATTTTCAAGATAGAATGATAAATGTAGTGCCAAGTTAATGATGTTGAATACAAATAAATTAAATTCTAAAGTAGTTTAGTTGTTTTACTTGCCTCATCTTCTAAGGAGTCTGTGACAGTACGACATGATTCCGTTCTGTTTCCCAAAAAACTTAGTGCATTAAAATACCACAGAGATGGTACAGGAACCAGGAACTTCATCTGCCCCAGCGCCAGTATGTTTTGATGACAACACCTAAAAAAAAAAAAAAAAAATTCAGGACAGACACATCATAGCACCAGTTCTGTACTATAAGCACAAGGCTTGTGTTACGGATATGAGATAGTTGATATTATAATATTTATTAATAATATTTCTAAATGAGCCATTCGGTGAAAAGTTGTTTTCGTTTTTTTTTAATAAAAAAAAATAGTTTTTCCTACTCAGAATCAAGGGCGCTCTCGATACAAATTGAATAAAAAAATATTGCCCCACCCATTTCGTGATCCTCATACTAAGTGTAAGAAACAAAGTAACTCAGTCTAAAAAAACTTGGGATTTGCTCTTGACTCTTGAGTATGAAAAACCATGTTTTTTCAATTTGAGAAAAAAAAAAAACATATTTTCACGAAATGGCCCAAATACATAATAAATACAAAAATCCAAATTAGGTATTAAGAATAGTAATCAATTTAATGAAGGGTAATTAAAGCCATACACGTGGGATAGTCGCAGATGATGAAACACTAATAATATTAAAAGTAAATACATACGCCAATGGATAAACACATACCTTTTTCAATTCTTTGGCATAATTTGTGCTTATATTTTCAATTTTTTTTTTTATAGTTTTAATGGTTGCTTTTTCATCGAAACCTTTGTAGATTTCCAGCAAAACTCTCAATCCCTCGGCTCTAACGTCTTTGTTCATATAATCACTATGGTCTTTTTTCCAAAGGTACGGCATATCTTTATACATCTCTATAATGTTTAATAAAAATGTCTAATCAAAATGGCGGCCGGGGTCGCTCGCACGAGTCGAATCACTCACTATCACTACTTGCACATGCGCACTCCACGCTAGCCGCGCGACGTCTGAGTTCCCTAACTGCCCTAAGTATTATTACACTACTCGATCGTAAGGGTGGTCAGGGAGCAAGGCTGCCGGGCCCGTCCGGTCGCCCTAGTTAGGGACCCTTACTTCCTAACTTTTATTACACCACCCTTAGTTAGGGTTAGGGTCCCTAAAAATTGGGTAGTGTAATACGCCCTTAAAGTCGCTGCTCATTGAAAATTACGCGCCAAAATCAATCTTTAAAACACAAATGTCTTAAATGAAAGTAATACGCTTGACTATTCACACTACGAAATAAACATTAAATTAAATGGGCTTAGTTTGTTTCCGTTTTTCCATTTATTTCACATGTACACTGGGAATATATCTCAAAAGGATTAAATGCATTTGTGCACTTCAAAAATTTTCAAACCCCTTCAACTAAAAGTACTTAATACACTTGTACAATTCGGAATATATATCAAAACGGTTTAATGTATTTGTGCACTTTAAAAATTGCCAATTTCCAGTAAAAGTACTTAGCACACTTGTGCATCAAACTTTCTTGATCCTTTTGTACTACCAACACATAATACACTCTTGTAGCACTGCTAAAAAGTATGAGCAGATATTGCAAATGTATAAAATACGTTTGTGTTTTGAAATTTCCTGCAGTTGAGAAACTTAAAATCAGTTAAAGTATATCTTGATTGGTTTTACAAAAATAAAGACCATTCGTATAATACCACATTCATGGAACGTTAAACGAACTCATTTAATACAACTGTGACCCACGTTTTTGGTAGAAAGAGACGGAATAACAGTATTTCGATGCACGGAAACGAAAGAGCATGAAATTTAGTGTATTTGGCATTAAAAAAGGAAAAATTGAAAATTTTGTAGTTAGTGCAATTGTGAACTAAGGCATCGATTATATCCGCCCTGCCGGCGAATTATAACAAAAAATAAATCGATAAGGTCTTGGCTAAGCCTATACATTGAAATTATTTTAGCAAGCCATACTAGAATGGTTTAAACAAAATATGTGTAAACATTTCCAAAACCAAATATATTAATTTTTGCAATTACAAGATGACAAATGAAACAATGAAAATTATTGGACGTGATAATAAAATTGACGAAGTTGACAATACAAAATTTTTGGGCATAGAAATTGACAAAAATTGCAATTGGAAAAAACATATTGAGAATGTATGTAACAGGCTAAACAGCTTTGCATTTGCTAGAAATCTAAGAAAAACCGTAGGAAGAAATGCCGCCTTGTTAGCTTATCATGGATATGTCGCATCTGTGTTAAGGTACGGTTTGATAATATGGGGCAATTCTACGGACAGTAACAGGGCCTTTATTGTCCAAAAAAAGTGCTTAAGAGCTGTGTTCGGTATTGGTCCATTAGAATCGTGCAGACCCATTTTTAAAGATAATAAAATGTTAACACTTGCATGCTTATACATACTAGAGATGGGTGTATTTGTAAAAAAACATCCTGCTCTGTTTAGTAAGGCAGATAGCGAAAATGTTTATAAGATAGGCAAAAAGTCTAGGGATCCAACTAAATTAGCAATGCCTAGGTGTGGGACAGCATTTTGCCACAAAAACGCAAGTCGTATGGCAATTAAAATATTTAATAGGATACCTAAGCAAATTAGAGAATTGCCAACGAATTTTTTCCTAAAAGAACTAAAAACGTGGCTCATGGGCAAATGTTTCTATACGGTAAATGAATTTATAAATTATAATATGAATAAAAAAACCTTTTAATTGGATTAAAATGAATATTTTGTATTGATTTAGTTTTGACATTTTGTGTATTTTTTAGTTTTTGACATTTTTTTAATTTTTTGTTTTTGACAAAATAGGCTCAAAAAATAGGTGGTTCATTTAGATGCCAATGTATACGTTTTTATAATAAACTCCCTAGCCATATTCAAGACCTTAGTATGAATAAGTTCAAATTATTTATAAAACGTAAGCTATGCCAGAAAGCTTTTTACACAATTAAAGACTATCTTGAAGACAAAAAGGCTTGGGATTGAGCTGCTTCAATGATGTACATGGCCTAATGTTACATACCTTTTTAATTTTTAGAAATTGTCTTTTTTCTTTTTTTTTAAGCTCTGTTGTATACTTTTCTTTCATCTCGTTGGTAAATTTTGACATGAATGTTTACTTTATTAAGTATTCTATTTTATTATTTTTGACATGGAATATTTACTTTGTAAAGTAATATATTTTATTTTTATTTTTTTCAATTTATTATGTTTGACATGAATACTTACTTTGTAAAGTATTATATTTTTTTTTTATTATTATTATTTAACTGATTTTGTGAATATGGGGACCATGTGGGTTATCTTCTTCTTATTTTATATTATATTATATATCATATCATTTTTATTTTTCACATTCTATTTTGATATCATTTTATTTTTTTTAATGTCAATTGTAAGCTAATTTATTGACATTTAAGTAATTTAATTTGTTCACGTTTTAATTTGATTTATTATTATTAACTTTATACCATATTATAAATAGAATTTTTGATGTGAATAATTGAGAATCATGCCCATTCATAATAAATTTGCATGCTGAATGTGAGGCGGAATATGAAGAAACATAATTATATTTTAAGACCTGTACCTGTTACCATATTTCAAGCAAATAAATGATATTATTATTATAAGCCAGTTTCAACTAATGTTGAGTATAAGTACATATTTTAGACTCTCTATACATATTAAAAATAAGAAAAACAGGTTTAAACGAAGATAAGAGTTAATTTTTTTTGTTATGATCATTGTACCTTTACGTCTTGTTATTCTTCTATTTTTATTTAGAAATTTTAATGCACAGATAATCTTTCATTTCATTTATAAATTCTAATACCTTTTCTTTATTTTTTGCACAAAGTGGTTTTTTAAAACCAAATCGTTCACGTTTCCGTGAATTCATAACATCGAATAGATGGTTACATTTTTTATTAAATTGAACTGTAGCTTCAGTGAGAGACACGTTGTAGTTATGTCCGGTCCTGACATCGCCAGGACATTGCAACAGGTTATAGTCCACTTAACAAAGCAGGTGTAAAGTGCGTGAGCTGGAACCTAAGCAATTTCTTCATAAATGTGTTAAAAACCAAAGTTGCATTATGCTATTTGAATTGCATGAAAATTAATATAAAATACATAGAATCTAAACACTACAAAACAAAAATAAAATTATGGTCAGAAAGAATACTAAGCCTCATTATATTGATAATGATACACACACTTCTCCATTTTTCAGCTGATTTTGTACCTATCGCCAGTTGAATCAGCATTCAACATTTCTGTCAATTGAGCCCAAAAAGTATTAATTCTTTCTTGCGGACCTTTACTGGGTTTACTAAGATCCCCGTTCCTGAAAAATATGCATTTTGTTACTTACCTGATATGTTTTAGACATTTTACCTAGACCATATAAATACATAAATCTGTTTTAACTACGAGCAAGCCGTGCCTTTAAATTAAATGTAGTCAAATCACAACCATTTTTTTTATTTGTTTCTTTCCTCACGTCTTTAGTATTTTTAGACACTTAACTTATCTGACTTATTTATTACACTTTCAAAGTTTCAAGTGGCTTGGCATCTACCTGCGTTGAGGGGCAACTGCAACACTTTGGGAATTTTGTAACTTTACGTTTTCAAATAATTTAATAGAAAGCTCATCATCAGTATCAATTAGGGAAAAGAAATCAGTTTTTTTTAGGTTTATTGCTGAATATAGACAAACAAGGCATGCCTTTTAAGTTCTGTCGTTTCCATATTTCCCGGCAATTTTGAATTTGGAACTGTTGAAAGTATTAGGATTAATGCTATTATTTAGTCACAGCGTCGTCGGTTGGAATCTGACAGGTTACGTACGAAAATGAATCTTTCTAAGGAAAATGTTCGTGCAATAATTTTCTACAACTTTAGAAGAGGCCTGACACGGCTTCAGTGTTTTGAAGAGCTAACTTCTGTGTTCAGTGATGAAGCCCCATGTCTGCGGACTGTCGAACGCTGGTATTTAGAATTCCAGCGTGGACATACTAGTGTTAGTGACAAATCTTTAAAACTTCAGAGTCAACATTACATAAGTATGAGCACGATGGTACACTTGTAGCACCACTACAGTTTACATTTTTAAAAACATATGTCTCTGAAATTGTACTATCAAACTGAGGTATAGCTGGCTGGATAATTTTTGTTGTAGAAGTTGAGGGTTTAGGAGCCAATGCAAGTTTATCAGTTAATTTGACAGGACGCATTTTACGGAAAGAAGTTTTAGGTGTATTTTTAGTGCAGTTTGATGAGCGTTCAGGAGGAGTTGATATCTGGGGTTCAGTTGAAGGGCATTTTTTGACATTGTTGTTGTTTTGTGCAAGACAAACAACGCAATGCTAAACGGTAACCTGATTCTGCAGTCCAGACAACTTGGTGGACTTTTAAAGTACCTGGGAAAGGTTTCAAATTGTCAGGTAGTAAGCAGTCCTTTTCAGTGATCTGATAATCTTCTACGAGTTCTATTTTAACGCCCTTGGCAGAGGACTTCAAAGCATTCACAAATGCATCAAGGTCAGGGGGCCTACCACAACCTCTTAAAACAATATTATTTTAATATTACTTTGTAATTTCTGTTGTTGCATTTTCAACTCTCGGCGCTGATCCGAGCGTTGAAAATGCAACAACAGAAATTACAAAGTAATATTAAAATAATATTGTTTTAAGAGGTTGTGGTAGGCCTCCTGGAATGTCACTCTGTTACGCAACATATTGGTCTGCAGTTCTCTTTAAAAGTCCACCAACGCAATCTGGAGCACCTTTGCCGTGACTATAGATGCTGGCGGGAAAAAATCCGAATCATTCCCGTCGAATACTTCGGAAGTATTCCGAAATATTCCGAAACTTTGGGAATATTTCAACTGTCATAAAAAACCAGGAAAATCGACATTACTACCTATTTCGCCCTTGGAAGTTGTAAATTATATTATCTTTAGTTGTTTTGTGAGCGATAGGTATATTAAGTTTATGGTTGAGTGCACGTCGCATCAAGCACACACAACGTCGCGTCACGGGCAGCGACTGGGCGCGGGGCGCCGGCGCCATGCCGTTTGCACATGCTTGTCCTGCCGCCCGCAAGCCTTGCGTTGCGTGCCAGCGAGTGACCTGACCACTGGCAGTCATTGGGCAGGCAGGGCAATGGAAAGTTGAACGTGTGCGCAATTCGTCGTCTAAAATGGATAAAAGTAAGTACCCTACGTATTTATTTGCATTGGTGTAGGTATGTTTATATTGCTAATGTAGTGTAGATTAAGATAATCGTACTGATTTGGGAACCTACATGTATTGGGGTGATGATATACTCGTAGTACAACAATTAATTATTTCTGCAAAATTCAAAATTTATAGCTGTGTGTAAAATTTCAAGTCTAGGTCCAGCAGTTTATGCTGAGCGTTGATATATCACGCAGTCATAAACAAATCAAAACTCGAGACGTGTTTCGTTCTACCATAGAGCATCGGTGTTTGGTCGCCGCGCGGTCAACATTCCCTGAGGATACTCTGTGGAAGAGCGAAACACGTCTCGAGTTTTGTTTGACTTGTTTTCTACGATCTGTTGGCGGGAATTAGCTAAGAAATTATATAGTAAAATTGTAATTGCTGTACATAATTGTATTAAGTTTAGATTAAAAATATTCTTAATAGGTAGTTTTAGGTAGATTTGTATGAAATAGTGTTCGTATGACCACTAGCAAGTTAACACACGTGGGATATTAACTGCTTAACCGGACTAACCTGTGGTGGCTTCAAATGAATTTAAAGCCCCCAGCCAAGGCAACAAAACTAGCTACAAGCTAAAAACACTACTGACCGCTCACTAAGGGCATTCCCTGTGGAATACGACCTCGGCTTAGCGGCGTCAGTTTGGGACAGCAAGGGACAATCAGGCTGGGTCGTTTTATTATTTAGGGGTTATTAAAGCTAAGGGCTCAGCGGCGCGGGCTGGCTCGTTTGCAAAAGTCGGGGAGGGTCGTTGTTAAGCGATTTTACCATTATCGATAGAATGATGCCAAAATCGCTTAACAACGAACACTATTTTATTTAATTCTCTATAAAAATAATTTTCTAATAAGTATCTAAGTAGTTAGATATAATTAATTACTTGGATACGTATTAGAAAATTGATTTGTATATAGTGTTAAATAAATGTACTTTATCTGCCATATTTTTATTTGCAGAGAAAAGATACTAAAGACGAATAAAGCCCCTTCTCCTATATACGATCTAGAAGACACACCGTCATCGCAAGGCATAAAGGCGGCCTCAATAATGGGATCTAGGACTTTTGCACCTCCGGGTCCGACGGCGACGCATAATTCTGAGGACTCAGTAACTGGTTCACCTACGAAACAGGACAGTGAAAATAATTTGTCAATAACACAGCTGAAGGAACAGGATCCAGAGTCTGCTTGCCAAGACTGTGTGCAATGTGGAATAATTGACAATCAAAATTATCATTTTTGTAAATTACTAAATACAGAGTTGCAATATTTACATCCTTGCATGAGAACAGTTTATTTAATTGTAGATGGACTAAAGGGTAGTCACAGTAAAGAAGATATACAGGTGGTCCACGTTAAAACTATAAAAAAGTGATTGCAGTTTTGAATAATTTTGTTGATTTTGAGAGCTGTTTTCTTGTTACGTTTTGAAATATATTCAAATAATTTATTTAAGATGTAGTTGTAAGATTCTGCCTTTAATTGAACTGATTAATGAAAACACAAATTAATGATTGTAACTTTCATAACGAAACTAAACGTGATTACAAAATTATTTGTTAAATACTTATTACGAATAAACACAGATCTGCGATAAACAAAGATCGTTTTAATAAACAACAGATAAAAACAGATAACAACAGATTGTTTTATTAATTTATACTTTTTTAAACAATATCTTCCATTATGTTTACAGATTCATAATTTCCTAATGGATTATGTTCCTCATTTTGTACGGAGTCATCATCACTATCAGTTAAATTAAACTCTCCATTAAACTCTGGAATATGCTACCCCTTGACATCAAGAAGGCTGAGTCCAAGTTTTCATTTAAGCGTAAAATCCGAAAACACTACTTAAAAGCCTGTCATGCTTAGTTTGGTCTTCGTCATAATTATTATGAGTTCTCTCAATCAGAAATATTATTATATAACATCATATTTATTAGTTTATTATTTTAGCATATGTATGTATTTTATTAGTATTATATATATATCATTTCTTTATTATTTCCAAAATAAAATTATATTTTAAATCTTATTTATTTGTTGTACACCTACCACAGTGTAGTCTTTTTGACCCAAAAGGTTGACTGGTAGAGAATGCCTTGTTGCATTAAGTCCGCCCATGTACCACTATTGTACATAGAGTTTAAATAAATAAATAAATAAATAAATCAGTTGCCGATTCAATAATATCAAAGACTGTGTCTACATATGGCAAATTAGCACTTATAGTTATGAATTTATTGATGCGATCATCAGTTAATCAGTTTCGCGATTTTGTGTGTGTTCGAGCAAAAAGTGACCAATTGCGCTCTGCCGATGCAGATGAAGGTGGTACGCTTAATATCTTTATAGCAATGGATGCAATTGGTTGGATGTCACACAATCCCTGCCACCACAACCTGGGTTCTAAATTTTGGACCGGTATAGTTGTTTTATCTCACGAGTGCGGGCGAGCCATAGTTGTGTAGGTAAATGTACGTGCACATTGCCTTAGTGTGCGTGAGCTTGTGTCAGTCGCTCTCAAGCTTACGCACACTAACACAACTATGGCTCGCCCGCACTCGTGAGATAAAACAACTATAACCAAATTTGACGTTTATTCCAAAAACCAGATTTAGTTCGGAACTCAACAAGATTAGTCATAACTTGAATTAAATCTTGGTTTAAGAATGAAGCAAATTTTGTAAGGTAGTCTGTTGCAGTTCCGAATTCTGTGGTCTGGAGATTTATTCCAATATACCGGGGGTCTAACAAGTTCGCAGCTAAATGAATAGGTTGCATAATAAATTCCCTCCTTTTATTAATATCATCTCTATTTCTTCTTCAAAAGTTACAAAACTTCTGGTTGTATCGGACCGACTGAGATTCGATTGTTTGTTTGATTCCATCGAAAAGGTGAGGTACATCTGATAGTAAAGCATGATTAGACTCGGCAACTGAGATAGCTTTCTCAATCGGTGACAATATGCCTAGACAAAAATCGACTTTTGTCCAGGTTGCAGCCGAAACAATTATGTCTTTTAAGTTTCTTTCAATTTGTACATCTTCTGAAATAGCTAAAAGTTCAAGAGCTTGTCGATTTTCTTTAAAGCTTTTCAAGCAATAGACAGCTCCACCCCACCTCGTTTTAGAATAAAGTTTCAATGATGTTACATTGTTATCGTATACCATTATTTGCTTCTTTGTGAAGAAAGCTAAGACGCGGCTCTTTTTCTTTATGTATTTAATCACCCTTTTACAATCTCTTATTATTCTTATGCATGAATCTTTTTTGGCGATGTCTTGAAAAAGGAGATTGAATGTATGTGCAGCGCATCCAACGCAAGATATATTAGCAAATGTTTCCTCTATTATCCGCCAAGCAGCTCGCATATTGGAAGCATTATCGGTAATAACACACATAAAGCGCCTGCTCCCAACTTCTTCAATCACCGATTTGATTTCTTCGGCTAAGAATTGTGCCGTTTCCATTCGAGTCCCAGGGGTTATACTTTTAATAAAAACTGGGTCTGGTGTAGTCAGTAAGAATTTCACAACAGACTTTCCTTTGATATTGGTCCAGCCATCAAGTACTAAGCCCAAGGCTTTCGCACCGGCAACTTTTTTGCTCATAGTTTCTTTAACCCGGATATACTCAGCTTCAAGTAAGTTTCCTGACATAGAAGCTCGGGAAGGCAATCTGTATTCTGGGCAAGCAATCCTAAAAGCCTCCTGCCAATACTTTGACTCAAATATGGACAAAGGCATTCCGGATGCATAAATCGCACTTGCAAAAACAGCATCTAAGTTTTTATTGGATCTCTGAGGGAGCGCACGTATCTCGGATGATGTAGCGTTTGAATTTGAAGGATCAGCATAAGACGGGGGGATAAGGTGTCAAGTGATGATATTGGCGCGCTTGAGTTTATAGTGTGTAATTCTACCGGAGTTATACTAGATATTTGTGTTTAAGGAGTTGCGGCAGATCGTGCGTTCAATGAGGAATGAGTACTGCCACTGGTAGAAAACAAAGTTCTGATATCTGATGGTACCCTAGTGCATTTCAGCAAGTGCTCTTTCATTTTGGTAGCATTTGGTTTTTTAAATTTGTGGTGGCAATAATTGCACAAGACATTTTGTGTTCCTTCAACCTCGCCGCTCCTTTCGAAATATTCCCATACATTAGATTTTTGTCGAGGCATTTTTCTTTGTTATTTACCTTCACATCAAATTATATCTGAAAAAATGAAATTAATGAAAAGTTAAAATTTAAATAGATTTTAAAATACAGATTTACTTAACAGTAATGAAATCATTGAACCGACTTCAACAAATTTCCGACTTTATTGAAGTCATTTCTATGTAAATAAAAATTAATAAGTATAAAGAAGGAAAATATTATGTTTTTTTTTATATTATTATTATTTTTTTTTTTATATAACAAATACTTTCCTGAAAACCGCATCAAAACGGGTTTTTTTTTTTGCCTGGTTTGCCTTTATTTGTTTTTATTGACTGACTGGGCTAATATAAGCGTTAAGTAGGTAGGTAATGATTAATACTTACCTACTTATGCGACTCGCGAATACTCGCGATGCGTACAAGGCTACATACAAACTAACCAAAAACATAGACCTTGGGCCGTACTACAACCTCTAATGTAAGTCAGTTTACGCCATAAAATGTACTGGTTAGGACGTAAATTGACTGGAATTAAGAGGTCGTAATACGGCCCCTGTAACCCTTTTTCAAAAAACAAATCACATGAATCAATGACATTTATAAAAATAGCATTCGATTTCGAAATAACTGGGTACCTACCTACCTAAAACAAAACAATAAAAATCCTGTTTATCGCACGCAGGCTAACATATCTACGTATAAAAATATCAACATAATTGGACGTAGTTTAGCAGTAAGGACTCAACCCTCAATATGTCATTTTTGACTTATCGAGGTTTTAAGTTTAGGTGTGTATTGCTGTAATGATGTTGTATTTGGAATATTTTGAAATATAATCACGTAAGGGCAAAATATACAAAAAAATATGAGTCAAGTTGTAGTAACATAGACCAACTTATTTTTGAGGTATTGGGAAAAATGTTGGTTTGAGTCGTTTCTGCTAAATTGGTTTTAACATTAGGAAGTGTTTCTTCTAATTTACTATTTAGCAAATTACGTATTTATTCATATACAATATACTAAAAATCTAATTTCTATTCTTCCTCATCATCACCCAGCTCCAGCTCCACCTCGAAATCTGGTTCCGCTCCCAACCCATCCACATCTTCTTCAGATTCTTTTCCTTTTAACGACTTGTAAAGTCCAGACAGTCTTTAGGGATAAGATGAAACATTGATGTTAAATCGTCCAATTTTGCCTGTGCAATTTCTTTGCCATCAGGCCAAAGAAAACTGAAATCATCCTCAGAAATATCTAAAACTTTTCCTCTAACTTTTTTTTCAATGTTGAGCTCTAACTACTACTACTACTACTCTATCTATTTTCATAAAAATGGAATGTTTAAAATTCTTTTTAATACAAATTTCTTTTGTCTTTAGCCAATTCACTTTTTCTTTCAAAATAAATGTTTTTCTGTTTACTAATTTCTTTTCAATTTTAGACGTTGACACAAAATCTTTCATCTGCATTCTGTAAACTTTAAGAGGATTCTTCTTTCTGCAGCTTTTCATTACGTTAATGTAATCTTCGGCAGTATATATTCTTTCATGGAATTTTAGCTGGTATTCTATTTTGGAGAAATCGGTATCATTCGGTAAGAATGTGTGGCCGGACTCTAGGTATTTGAATGTGATGGTTTGGAGACTAGGGTGTGAGTTTAGTAAAGCCTTCTATTTTAAGGGTGTTTTTAATATCGTGCGGATTTCGTCACGCGTGCGGTATTGCCCCGCATGCAGAAAATTTCACGCAGCGTGAAACCCGATAGTCTATAATCTAGTTTGATGCGGGCTGCTATGCGTTGTGGTTGTGTACAATGGACGACAAACTCAGAAAGTTGTTAATCATTTACTTAATTTACAAAAGACGGAATAAGAAAACAAGATCACAATATGGCCTATTATTTGAAAGGAGGATTCTTGCTGGAACGTTTGTCACGCACTATGGCAATTTACGAATGAATGAACGGAAGTTTACGAGTTATTTTCGAATGTCCATTCGTACTTTTGATGAATTGTTTGGAAGAATTGAACACAGACTACAAAAATACAATTCAAGAAAAATTTCCATCCACCCAACAGAACGTCTAGCTGTCGCTTTGAGGTAAGTAAATTCCTAAAATGTTTTTAGAGTATTCATTTGTTTGTCAGGATCAGTGCCAGATTAAGCCATCGCGGGGCTTGTAGTAAATTCTGTCAAGGGGCCCTTGGTTTGCTTTTGGTTCTTCGGAAGTTCAGGGTATTAAATAAAACAAAACTTTTACAAATAAACTTTTCTGGATTTAATATGGGCAAAATTAGAGATAATCCTTTCAACATGCGTTGGAGTGCAGCGGGGCCCGTAGCATTCACTCTTGCTATATGGCTAATCTGGCAATGGTCAGGATCGCGGGTGTACTTTTTCAATTTTTTTTTATGTTGAATTTAATTTTAACTCGTTCTATACCTTGCAATCACAATATGAAAGTGAGACCTTTTACTATTAATACCTCACTAGGTAGACTCAGGCTCAGTGCTTGATAGCACTATAGACTCACTAGTCTATAGTGATTTACTATTAAAAATTTGAAATTATTCAAAATCACAAATTCTTTATTAAAAATCACAAATTCTGTATTCAAAATCACAGTTTCCTTATTCAAAATCACAAATCCTTTATTTAAAATCACTGTTTCCTTATTAAAAATCACAAATTCTTTATTTAAAATCACAGATTCCTTATTCAAAATCACAAATTATTTATTTAAAATCACAGATTCCTTATTCAAAATCACAAATTATTTATTTAAAATCACAGTTTCCTTATTCTAAATCACAAATTATTTATTTAAAATCACAGTTTCCTTATTCTAAATCACAAATTATTTATTTAAAATCACAGTTTCCTTATTCAAAATCACAAAATCTTTATTTAAAATCACAATTTTTTTATTCAAAATCACAAATTCAACAATCATTTCACAGCAAAGTTTTTAATCAATATTCGAATTATGTTGCAGACTATCAGTTCCACTAGTAGTAGTATCCACTATGTCCTGATTTACTAAAGCAGAGACTATGATATTTTCGTCGCCTTCTGAAGTATTGTGAAGTGTTTGGTTCAAATCACCAAATGGCGACATACTATCATAGTTACTCTCATTATTGGTACCTATCGACTCCTGCTGATAAAAGTTGTTCAATGATTGAATTTGGTGTTCCATTTCCATGAGCAAGTTTAACACTTTTGTTCTAAACATAAGTTTCTGATACGAATTAAAACGGTTTAATGCCGGTTGTATCGACTTGTAAAAAGCTAAATCGTCTGGTGCTATCTCCAATTCACTTGATTTTAATAATTTCAGTAATTCTGCTTCGAATTCGGAATTGGCTCTTTTTGGTTTCTTTTTTGCATTTCCTGTCCGTTCATTAATTCCCTGAAGTCCTGAAGTACTTGGTTGTGTTTCCGTAGAAGATTGCTCTTGAACTAGTTCGATGGTTGAACTTGGCTGATGCTTGTTTGCGCTTGTTTGTGAGTCTGTATTACCTGATTGTAAACTACTGTCTTGAGTATGTTCTTCAGATAGCGTCTCATCTACATCTATATCTGTTGTTTTATCAAGAAAAGTCAACATATCATAGAAACTGTATTTTTTTTTCTTTTGGCTGGCTGAGCCAGACGGCTGCTTCTTATCGGAAGACTTCTCTTTACTATAAGTGTCTCTGGCTGTACGCCAGCGCTGTTGAATTTTCTTATCTGAAATAATAACAATATTGTTTTAAATTAATAATAGGTAATCATGACATATAGGTTCATACATTAATATACTAATTATTAATGAAAAAAATATAGGATGGAATCTATTCTAGAAATACTCATGGAAAACAAAGCTTTTACTTGTTCTTATTAAAAGAGAAACACTTTTAATAGAACTCTTATAAAAAGAGTTATAATGTATATTAATAAAATAATTCGATTCAGTAAAATGACAAATTTGTCCATATATTTTTGAAATTTTTATATGCATAAATCTACCATTTTACAGAATCATATTATTTGTCAAGGTTTACATTTTTTTTTTCAGATATTTGGCGACTGGGAACACATTTACTGATCTACATTTTTCCTACTTTATAGGAATAGCCACGATAAGCCAAATAGTAAGACAAGTTTTTAGTGCTATTGTCATTGATTTGAAATATGAATGCATCCCAACACCTAGTGAGAGCAAATGGAAAGAAATCGCACAAGGATTTTTCACCAATGCAAATTTCCCAAACTGCCTAGGTGCAGTTGATGGGAAGCACATACGAATAATTTGTCCACCGCAAAGTGGGTCAGTAAATTTTAATTATAAGAAATATTTTTCTATAGTACTCTTTGCGATGTGTGACGCTGATTATAATTTTACATACATCAATGTTGGTGCGAGCGGAAGTAATTCCGATGCAGCTATTTTCAAAAAGAGTCAACTATATGCCAGACTTGAGAATGAAACTTTATGTGTACCCGATCCTCAAGAGTTACCTATTATTTGTGCAGATGAAGCCAATCAGTCTAATGTGAGACCTAAGTTACCATTTGTTATAGTGGGAGACGAGGCGTTTGGTTTATCATCGCATGTGATGCGACCGTATTCTCGTGATAACTCATCATATAGACAGAAAATATTTAATTATCGTCTCTCTAGGGCTAGACGTTACATAGAATGCACATTTGGAATGATGTCTAATAAGTTTAGGCTATTTCACAGACCCATTAACGTTAAAATGGATCTTGCACAGATAATACTCAAGGCGGCATGTCTACTTCATAATTTCATAAGAAAACGCGATGGTTACAGAGACAGAGATACATTAGTAATTAATGGTTTCTCGGGTTCATTACCTAGGCAGCAGACTGAACGAAATATTAGACAGGCAAGTAATACCAGGGATTTATTTGCTGATTATTTTATAAAAGAAGGTAAACTTTCCTGGCAAGATAGATATGTGATTGGTTTATGAAGATAAAAGAAACATTTCAGACCGGCAGGCATGCTGTCATTTCCTCTAGAGGGCGCGAAGTTCATTTTCATGTGACGTCATAATATAACCTAACCAGCGGGCAATAGGTAACGCATTTGTCAATTTATGACTATTACTACTGTGATCGAACTTAACTAAATGTGAGGGTAGAAGTTCAATGGTAACTTCAAAATTACTTTTCATAAATTGTCTCGATTTTCCGCTGGTTATAGGCTAACTAATATGTACCCAACCGAAAATATTAATAATACAATCGTATAAAAAGTACATACCTGCATTTTTCTTTTCCTCCTCACTTAAACTTTCGAAATTTGGTGCTAGTTCCTTTAATATCTCTTCCCAGGCAGCACTTCTAGCATCTCTATTTTTATATAGTTCATGGGATTTATCCCATAAACAAGGCCGCAAATGTACTTCAATTATGACACGTTCCGTATCAATTTTCATTGTGACTAACTGTATTACGCGCGCGTGCACTCCGCACGACAGTAAAATGCTTACTGTGTTTCATAGACGCGCTCACGCACGCGGGGGCCCCGCGCGGTGCTGCTGCCCCCGCGTCCCGCGTCCGTATTCCACGCATTATAATAAATACTTTTATGAAAAGGACATTTGCGGGGCTTACGCATGCGGGGCAATCCCGCACGCGTGATGATATCCGCACGATATTAAAAACACCCTTATGTTGCAATTTTGTCCCCCGCAACAGTCACTCCATAGTGCCAGCTCTTAAACTCTTGTGTCCATATTATGTTTAATGTATCGTAGCAGACACGATCCGACCTCTTGCGCTCCTCGACCGGCTTCACCTTCCAACCATACGAATCAGTGGCCGGTGTCATTGGAGCCAGCATGTATGCCACTATTGTACAGCCATAGTTGGCGCTTATAAAAAACAATATTGGTAGGGATGCGCGGCAACGGGAGCGTCTTTTCAAGGTCGAATGTTAGGCATTCAATGGTTTCGTCTGTTTTGGCTCGTGCTAAATCCTCATTCATGTATTGTCGCAGGTCTTGAGCTCGTTTTAAATGATCTTCCTTTTCTTTCTCTAATTGCAACTTTTCATCGGCCGATGTGCAGTTTTTAATTTTTTGTGTGAAAGTATCACACTTATTGCACGTGTCTTTTTTTAACGTTTTGTAAGTTTTTTAAGTATCATACTTATTTTATATGATTTGATTGAAACTCTTGCCAGCATGCATCTAAATTTTCTAACCTTCGGCGTATGTAGTCCGAGGTTTTGCGATCGGAGCCATCCTTTTTGAAGTTGGTGTAAACTTGCTCTATAAGAATAAGAATAAGAATAAGAATAAGAATAATTTATTTTTGTTATTTACATTCAATGCATTGATTCCTGAAACTCACACTAGGATTCCCTGTGTCGTGAGTTACAGGCTCCTTCATTCCGATTACATTTTTATTGGTACACAAATAATAATATATCCGTTACAAAGTAAAAAAGGAATAAACAAAGAAAAACAGTGGGTTACTTATGATTATGTTTGAGTAGATATATATATATATATATATAATGTAGTGTGTGTGTGTGTGTGTGATGGTGTGTTTGTGCATGTGCGAGTGTGAATATTATACCCGTTGAGTGTTTGTGATATTATAATATTAAAAATATGCCTATAATTGTAAAATGTATAAATATATATAAGTACTTAATAAAGTTAGCTACATGCTTTTTTACGATAAGAAGTTTTCAGTCAAGTCATAATCCAGTGTAAGAAGCCATTTTGTTACCGTCATTTTACATTTAGATTGAGTTAGTTGCAGTATTTTGTGTCGGTCATTGAGTTTCTTATAGATATGCGGTCCCATAAAACTGTAACATCTTCTACCGATTGTTTTACGGCACCGAACCTTTTCCCAATGTACCCTTCGACTTGACAGGATACAAGTGCTCAGGGAGGTTTTGTGAAATCTCATAGTGACAGACAGGATGTAAAGCTGTCTGACTCTAAGAACACCCACTTCGGTGTATAGTGTGTTAGTGGGGTACCGGAACGGTCGTCTGTAGGCAACTTTCAGCAGAGCTCGCTGAGCTCTTTCTACCTTTATTAATGAGGTTTTACCAGCCGCACCCCATGCTACTATACAGTAGTTAAGGACCGATTGACACAGAGAGTAATAAATCATCCTAAGCACTGAGTCATCTGCAATCTTACCTAGTTGCTTAAAGATACGGAGCATCTTTCGAACCCTACCCCTCAAAGCACTCAGATGTGTGGACCATGACAAACGGTTATCTACAAAGACTCCAAGATATTTAATTGTATCTGTTTGTCCGATGTAAGGGCAAGTACAATTTTCAGGGCTCCAACAGGAGTGTAGTTGTAGACAGGCAACACTGTTAGGGGACGTACGTTTCGAGATGGCAAAGTTAATTGCCTTCGTTTTGTCTACATTTAGCGTCAAGAGATTATGTTGTAGCCAGTTCGCAACAGCTTTAATCCCACTTTCAACTGAAGACTGAACATCATCCCAAGTTTTCCCATAAAATACGATTGCGGTGTCGTCCGCATAGGTAAACATTTTTGCTTGAGGAATTTTCATGGCACATAGTCCGTTTATGTATATAATAAATAGGGTAGGTCCCAGCACGCTTCCCTGCGGCACACCAAAACTCACAATGGTTGAGTCACTAGAATATTCCCCTAAGATTACTTTTTGGGTTCTATCATTGAGGTATGAGGTAAACCAGTCTAAAGCAACGCCACGAACTCCCAGAAGTGACATTTTTTTAATCAAGAGTTCCCTAGAAATCGTATCGAATGCTTTGGCGAGGTCCAGGAAGATGCCAGTACATGCCTGTCCTTGATCAAGGTTCAGGGATATGAAGTCGGCCAAGTTGGTTACTGCATCCTCCGTGGACCTGCCAACCCTAAAACCGTATTGATTGTCCGATAGTAATCTATTTTTTTCTAGGTATGCAAGTAGTCGCTTGTTTACAACTTTCTCAAGAATTTTTGAGAGAGCTGTCAGCAGAGATATCGGTCGATAATTTGAAGGGACTTTGGGATCTCCACTTTTAAATATTGGACAAATATTTGCAATCTTTGCGCAATCAGGTACTTTTCCCGTAGTTAGGCTCAAGTTGCACAGGAAGGCAATTGGACCGACTAAAGCATTTGAACACTGTTTTAGAAATGTGTTATTAATGCCATCATAACCTGTTGCTGACGCCGATTTAAGGTGGGAGATAATTGAAAATATTTCTTTTTCATCAGTCGGAGCAAGGAAGAAAGAGTTTGTGCCAGGGTTGACAGTACTGTATTGCTCATTGTTGCGTGCCAATTCGATTTCAGTTAAGCCCAGTTGACTGAGTGTTTTTGCTGCAAGGTTTTGGCCTACAGTTGAGAAATAGTCGTTCACATTATTTAAAGTGGACACAGGGTTTTCGGTGTCTGTCAAAAGCTCCGTCTTTCCGTTTTTTCTATTTTTAATGTTGCAAATTTTCTTAATTTCACGCCATAGCTGTTTACAGTCGCCCTTTGTTTCCATAAGAAGTTTACGGTCATGGTCAAGTTTCAGATTGGTTAATATATTGTTGCAATAGTTTCGATACTTCTTATATTCTTGTTGGATGACAAGATTATCGCGGTTTTCTTTTTTCTTTGCGTTACTATGCATTAGGTCACGTCGTCTTATGCACTTTAAGAGGTTTTTAGTTATCCATGGCTTGATAATATTGTCTGAACCACGGCAGACACGGTTTGTTGTATGTTGTTTAATTTTTGTCGAGAGTGTTTTGACAAATTTTTGAAACGCGATCGTTACATTGGACTCTTCAAGAAGCCAATCCCAAGATTCGTTTTCAACATCCTTTTTTAAATTTATATAGTCAATTCGTTCGTGTCGTTTCTCAACCCTGGCCCTAGCTAGTTCTTTGTGAATGCCTAAGATAACCGTCTCGTGATCTGTTATGCCAGTGTCAGACACAATAACAGTTGCAGACTTCTGAGTCTTAAGCATAGCATGATCCAAGCAGTTGTCGCCTCGCGTAGGCAAAGTGTGACCTGGAAAAAATCCGTAGTGGCCAGTTAAGTCTAGATACTCAGCGGCGCGCCTCTATCTGCCGTCTATCTGATTGAGTAGTTGCTGTTGTTGGGCGAGAACGTCCTCCATGGAAGACATGTTGATGATGGAAATGATAGTAAAAGGAACGATCTTACTTGATTGTACAAGTGAGCTTTGTTGCTCATGAAATTTGGATCCCTGTTGATCCCTGCTGATTGCTGCTGTTGCTGTTATGTACTGCACTATTGCTGGCAATACAGACACCTTCACTGCTAGTTCGTTAGACGTCACTAGTGAAACACTTTACAGTACTTGGTTGCTACACTGTAATGTACACACGCGGTATCCGGCTCGAAGGACCAAAAATGTACGGGTAAGGTACATTTAAAATGATAAACTGTTGTAATTTTAAATTTGTATATTGATTAAACACCCGAAACTGATAGATGATCGACCCGCGGCGAATGAGTCTCTCAACGATGCTATGCAACTACTAACGCTTACTCAAACGCGTGATTTTTATTCATTCGCTGCGCGTCGATGTCAGCATAAAAATTAAACAATTGATATGTACGGGTTTGCTCATACACTATTAAAGCTTGCCTTACTCAGGAAACAAGCGAGATGAAAGAAGTGTTTCGTGAATTAAAGAAATCCGTTGACTTCATGAGTTTTACCGAATGAAATCAGATTTGGACTCATGCAAAGTAAGTAACAAAAACTTATATGCCGAAAACGAGTCTCTCAAGAAAACAGTATCAGATCTGTCAATGAGAATAAACCTAATTGAGCAAAACGCACGTCAGCAAAACGTAGAGATTAACGGTATCCCCGAAAATAGCGCCGAAAATCTAGTTAAAACAGTCGTTCAATTGAGTAACGCTGTCTCTAGCCCTCTTAAAGAAGATGATGTATTATCTGCTGTAAGAGTAAGGAAGATGGACCCCGAAAACAATAACCCTAGAGCGGTTATTGTAAAACTACGTAGCACACTATCAAGGGATACGATACTGACTTCTATCATGAATTTTAATAAAGCAAATTCGAGTGAAAAATTAAACTCGCGTCATCTTGGTTACGGAGGATCTGTAAAGCCAATATTTGTTTCCGAACATCTTTCACCACTAAACAAACAAATACATGCAGCAACTAGAAGAGATGCGCGAGAAAAGTGATATAAGTATGTTTGGATACGTGATGGTAGAATAATGATCAGAAAGACCGACGGCCACCAGGCCAAACAGATAAGAAGCCTTGATGCTGTTGCCTTGCTCTGAATAACTTAAAAAAAAAAAGATCTGGACATTAATATCTGCAGTTAAACGAAACATTCAACATATATTATCAAAACTTTCGAGGCATGAAATCAAAACTGAACGCTATCGCGATGTTAACCAACTATGACATCATAATTGGCACTGAAACTTGGTTAGACGACAACATACATGATGGCGAATTATTCGATTGCAGATACCACATATACCGCAGAGATAGGTTCACAACCAACCTAGGAGCTAAAAAAGGTGGGGGTGTTCTCATCGCTGTCTGTAAGTCTATAGACTCTGTACGCATGACGAAATGGGAAACTGAAACGGAAAACTTATGTGTTAGGCTCAAAGTTTCAAAAGTAAAAATCTTAAGGAATAATAAACATCTGCGCTGTGTATTTGCCGCCACCAGTACAACAGCCATCGCTGGATTCGTTTCTGGACAAGTCGTCATCAATAATTGACTCGACAGGAGACGATACAATAATAGTTGGAGACTTTAATCTCAGTTTTATAAATTGGGACGTTGATAATACTGTGACTAGTTTTCCATGCACAACGGCAAGTAATTACGCAACTAGAATAGGTTATTCATTGATACATTTTATCTCGTCTAATAATATGTCACAACTTAATACTCTTAAGAATTATTCTTGTAAGACATGTAGACAAGTCAGTCGCAGCGCCAATGTCGGCGCCGCGACTGACTTTAACTGTTCACATGAAGTAAGTAGTAGTGGTGCGTTTCTCACGGTGAGCACACGTGTGTGTAGTCAGTGGGAAAAATGAATTCGCGAAAACAACTGAAACGACGATTTAATTATTTGTTGAAAAATTTATCAATTTTGCTGTTGAATGAGTTAATAGAAATGGTAGAAAATGAGATAACTAAAAATAAACGACAATGGGTAAGAAAATGGATTGACGATAGAAACGAAACTGGTGGCTCTGCTTTGTTGCTGAAGCAATTGCGATTTCAAGATCCTGCGGAGTACAAACTGGCTATGAGGATGTCACCACAGAATTTTGACTAATTGCTGTCAATGATATCGAGCTCTATTCAACGACATGATACATTCATGAGAGATGCTTTACCAGCCAAAATTAAACTGGAAATAACGCTGACATTTTTGGCTTCAGGAATGAACTATCGGTTCCTTAGTCACTTTTATCGTGTCTCAAAACCAGCAATTTCTCAACTAATACCAGAAGTGTGCTGGGCAATATATACGGCACTAAAAACACATATTAAGGTAAGAATTTTTTTATTATTAAATTATTAGAAAATCAAGAAATACAATATCAAAATAGTATTAAGAATTTTCATAGGCACGCATAATCGTGTTAACAGCAGTGTTATTTTCACTTTCAGCTTCTTCGTTGATCGTGGTGCTGTAATTCAAACCTGAGGGTGTAATAATAACCTGCCTGGGGTTTACAAATGTGGGGTTCGTTGATCGATCGGAAGGATGAAATCCTAAAGAGCTGTTGCTAGTGGCAGGCTCGGCAACCTCTGGCGGGTAAAATGTTATGGTGTTGTCGCTTGATGCAGTCATTGGGTTGGGCTCCAGGGAGTAAAATCCCATGCTACTTGTGCTGCTTGTTGTAGTTGCTGCCGGACTAGGGATAAAATAGTTAGGGGATGAAGAGTGTGCATTTTCTGTATACTTCTTTTGTTGTATATCAGCCAATCTAGCTTTAGATAATATTTTTTAGATCTCTTCTTGTGCAATACCAGATTGTTCTTCAGACAGTTTTTTTAGTTGAGCCGCCACATGTTTACCGAAAATATCAGCGTCAGACTCTTCTTCAGATGGTGACATATTAACATCATTTGAAACACTTTTTAAGTCCTTTATCATGGCGGCCATCTGAGATATTTTGGAGCGTTTTGATCGCGGAGGCCCAGATTGATTGGGAGCTGTCACAGAATTTCGAACTGACGTCTGGATGGCTTGAGTTGGCGTTTTAGTAGAATTATCATTATTTTCAGTAGATCTTGATACATTTTCAGCTCCATCACCAACACCCTCAGCTTCACCCAACTCAGCGTCATCGTTGCTGGTTCCTGAGTTATCCTGTTAATGAGAATAAAATGAATGTTTAATAAATCATTAGTTGATGATAATACGTATTTAGGTTGTAATATTTTTTTTTTGTTTACAGATTCCAGAACGAGAGGAAGAATGGAAAATTATTGAAGACGGTTTCAATACCAAGTGGAATTTCCCTTCATGTTATGGAGCAATCGATGGGAAGCATATTATAATTAAAGCTCCTCCAAATAGTGGAAGTGAATTTTATAATTATAAAAAAACCAATAGTACAGTATTGTTAGCACTTGTAGACCACGACTATTGTTTTTCATATATAGACGTTGGAGCGAATGGAAACGCCTCTGATGGAGGTGTTTTCAAAAATTCCTCATTATATCGTCGGTTGGAAGATGGATTGCTTCCTACAAATGGAGTAATAGTTGGTGATGCAGCATTTCCACTGAATAATTATTTACTAAAACCCTATCCAGGTACGCAGCTAAGTACTGCCGAAAAAGTCTTTAACTACAGGTTGTCGCGTGCAAGGCGCATAAGTGAAAATGCTTTTGGTATACTGGTTTCTAGATTCCGAGTGTTCGAAAAAGTAATTCCAACCCATGTGGACAAAGTTGATGCCATTGTCTGTGCAGCCTGTGCCCTGCATAATTGGTTGCGAAAGCGTTCAAGTTCCTACATAACTTCTACTTGTGTAGACAGAGAGGACAATGATGGACAAATAATAGAAGGAACATGGAGATCGGAAATAAATCCACTACCAAGCATTTCAGAACAACAAAGAGGCAACCATTCCATGACTGCTAAAGAAAAAAGAGACCTATATAGGAACTTTTTTATGACTGCTGGAAGTGTGCTAGGGCAATTGGATAGAATTCATTAATTTTGTATAGGTACCTAGGATGAAAATAAAATAAATAAGTTACAATAAATACTTACCATTGTTTTCCTTTTTACAATAGCGTTTTTATAAAGCCGTCCAGTTCTTGAAACCACTTGACCTTTGGAACATATACGTTCCCACCAGCGCCAGATCTGGTGGATTTTTGTATCTTGTCGAGCTCTAAATAATATGTAGCCCTTATGGCTTGTAATTTTATTTTTTACATCAGTAGAAGTGAGCCCTTCGATTTGCATTTGTTGAGCCATATTTTGCAACGCTGTTGACCGCATTTCTTTATTGCAGTAATTTAGTGATTTAATATCCCAAAGGCACTCGTTTTCGCCATATAATTGCACCAATTTTAAGGTTTCGTCTTCGCTAAACTTACGCGTCATTTTTATCGCCAGCGAAAAAACGTGGTCACTCTACAACGCAGCGGCAGTGACTAACCACGCACTGACTTGTCTGTTTACACGGGGTTTGTTTGGCTGGCGCGGGGGTGCGCGGGTGGCGGGGGGCGCCAACTGACTTTAAAATATTCGTGTCCGAATATTCAAGTCAGCGCTGACTTCAAGCCACTGTACTGACTTCAAATCAGTTTACACAGGGTTTTTTTCGGGTCAGCACTGACTTGCCTCGAATTTGTAGTCAGTTACTGACCATGTGTAAATCAGCTCTAATTCTGTGTAACTTTCTTGGGGGAATAGTCAGTGAATGCAAAAATCCAATATCAGTAGTAGATGTTTATCACCCACCTTTAGAAATCTTTATAAATAATGTGATACCGTCAGTTTTACAAAACAAAGATACTCTTAGACACAACTTTAGAAAAAGATAATTACACAATAATTAACACAAAACTAAAAGCAATAAACTGGCTGGACGAATTATCCAACCTAACCAATGTCGATGCTATGGTCGATGTTCTCTACAGACACCTTAACAATATTATCAATGAGAACGTACCTCAATACAGAGTGTCAAAAAGCAAGTACCCATTCTGGTTCTCGAAGCCTCTAAATATATATATAAGTCTAAATCTGCCGATATTCCCTCGGAAATGGCACTGGGGATTAGTACAGCATCTACTGGAGAAGATGTCTGTAAATTGTTTGCCACACATTTCTCTTCCACATTCACTCAGTCGGTAGGTTCCCATAATTATACAAAGTCCCATACGTATCATCAACTTGGGTTATGTAAAATTAAGTTCACAGAGAAAGTCGTACTGAATGTATTAAAAAAATTGAACGTTTGTAAGGGTCCAGGCTGTGACGGTTTTCCACCGTTGTTTGTAAAGAGGTGTGCAATTAACTTAACTTTACCACTGAGCCTAATATTTAACGCATCTGTTATAACTTCAGTCTTCCCTGCGAAGTGGAAAATTGCAATAATTGTTCCAATATTTAAAAAGGGAGAGGCCAATGATATCAAAAACTATCGCCCTATATCGCTCCTTTCAATCTTCTCAAAAGTTTTTGAGATGCTCGTATGTCCAATTCTAACCGCACATATTACAACACAGTTAGCCCCTCAACAGCACGGTTTCTGTCGTAGCAAATCTACCAACACAAATTTAGTACAGTATATTAATGATATCAGTGGGTCTCTTGACTCTCGTAAGCAGGTGGAGGCTATCTACACCGATTTCAGTAGCGCGTTTGACAAGGTTGACCACAAAATCTTGTTAAAAAAGCTCGAGAACTCTGGTGTTCATGGCTTCCTACTCCGGTGGTTTGATTCTTACCTGAATCAAAGAAAACAGAAAGTAGTAGTAAAGGGATATGAATCACCACTATACACTGCCACTTCTGGGGTACCACAAGGTTCTCATTTGGGTCCAATTCTCTTCTTGATCTTTGTCAACGATATTGTAAATTCAATAAAGCATTGCAAATGTTCCATCTTTGCAGACGGCTTAAAAATATATAAAGAAATTAAATCGCTCGAAGACGTTGTTCAGGTTCAGGAGGATTTGGATTCAGTTTCGAATTGATGCCAAAAGAATAGGATGCTACTTAACGATGACAAATGCCACCACATGACTTTTACGAGAAATAAAATCATATACCCATCATCTTACACATTAAACGGCGTAACGCTCCAAAAAGTGGATACCATTCGAGACTTAGGAGTACAACTTGACAGCAAACTGACTTTCAGAAACCACTTAGACATCATCATTACCAAAGCTTCTAAAACGTCTGGTTTTGTTAGAAGAACTTGTAAAGATTTCAACTCCACCGCTACTCTAACGCTGCTGTACAACACTCTCGTGCGAAGTATATTGGATATAACGCGTCTCCGGTTTGGAACCCTAATTACTGTTTTCACGTTAACCAGATAGAGCGTATTCAGAAAAGATTTACAAGGTATCTACGATTTAGGTGCCAAAACTGCCCAAATGATGCTCCATACGAGCAACGGCTAAACCGTTTCGGACTAACTTCACTCGAAATACGAAGGGACTTGTCAGACCAGATACTACTTTTCAAAATTGTTAATAACATAGTTAATGTTCCACATTTACTAGCCGAAATAAAAGTATTAATTCCGCGCCGTACTCTTTACAGAAGTAACCGTAAATCAAACATCTTCCAATTATCTTCCTCCAGAACAAACCTTGGCTCAATGGTACCCATGAACCGGTTGATGAGAGGTTACAACGAGATCAGTACACGTACCAATGACATCGACATATTCTCCAATTCATTGTCACAATTTCGCAGGCTTGTACTGGCCTATAAGCAGAATAAAGATTCTCAAAGGTTGGGCTCACACTTTTAGTTTTGTTTACAAAGTTTATTTTAGTATCATTATTTTTTACTCAAAAGTTTGCGTTCACTAGCGATTTCTTTTTCAAGCTGTGTCGTATATGAGTTAGTAGTGGGTTCTTGCTATATTATTATGTTGAAATAATTTTTGAAAGTGCTGTGCACTCCTGTAAGTGACAAGTTCACCCTACTTAAAAACATCTGGTATTTTTCTTTTTGTGTAAGTGTTGAATAAGTCGTTGGAGAGCCATAATTAAATAAATAAATAAATAAAATAAAATAAGTATGAAAATAATTACAACTTGGGTACGTACATCTTGTATAGATAACCATTCAGTCAATGTAGTTTGTAATTGCGTTGTTAAAATTGTTACAATATGCCTTCGCATTCGATTAGTGGCCACACTACAATTCAGGCACCTTGACATCGTGAGCGTCAGAATCCAAATCACAAACAAACAAGTACAATACACACAGTAAACGAAAGTCCGATGAACCATAGCGTGGGGTCAAGTTAAAATATCCAACAGAGTAAAACGAAAAGACAACTCAATAATACGTGATATGATCAACTCAAGAATTCACAGTGCAGCGCGCGCAGTGCAGAAACGTCAAAATAACTATGACGTTTGGATACACACTTGAATAATATTATCGATGTATAATGCGTAACGTGATCGGCATCATGACACGCGGCATGCAGAAAATCGTGTCTGCGATAATGTGACTGTTGACTTTTATAGATATTTACCTTAGCAATATACGATTCTGGCAGTCGCGGGTATTTTTTGTTTTAAGGCTGGCGTCCTTTAGGGACGGATCGGGGCGGGTCGCATTGGAACGGGCCGCGGTTCTGTGATGCTCTTGCGTCCATCTGTACGGGGCGCGGCGGACCGCCTAAGCGGATTTGATCTTACAGACGTGTTTTCGTGCTTGGACTGACATCGCGCTACCATGGACAGCTCCGACGAAGAGATGTTATGGTTTCAAATCCTTCTTGAGGAAGAGCAAAAAAATAAAAAACGACGACGAGTACATAAGGTGTGGGTGCATGATATATGCCAGAAAAGAAATGTATTTGGTGAATACCATCATTTGTTTAACGATTTGAAGAAAGATCCAGTCAAATTCTTCGAGTATTTTCGAATGTGTTTTGGAAAATTTGAAACATTGCTTAATATATTACGTGAAGATTTACAGAAACAAACCACAAAATTTCGAAGGCCAATTGAACCAGAAGAACGACTTGCTATTTGTCTCAGGTAATTATGATTTTTTGACATCTGATAATAATTTTATTATAATTAATTATTGTTTACACAATGAGATCGTGCTTTACCTCCAATCTAAGAATCTGTCCTATACCCGATTAGGGGCATGGGTAAACCACTATTGCTTGGCGGTAGTCTTTATAACTAGTATTATAAATACAAAAGTTTGGATGGATGGGTGTGTTACTCGATCACGCAAAAAGGCTGAACAGATTTGGATGAAATTTGGCACTCAGATAGTTTATTACCTGTATGAATACATAAACCACTTTATTTATGTGACAATAAAAAAATTGAGTCATAATTAATCATATTTATTAGTAATTCCCAATAAAGTTAACATTAACATTACACAGTAACAATTATTTATTTTTTGGAAAATGCATAAATTGTTCCATGATTTCAGAACCTTGTACATCATGTTCTTGTACTTCATAAACTTGTCCTTCATATACTTGTTGTGACGAGTTAGATAGCATCGATGCCGTAGTAGGTGATGCTTGAAATGATGCTTGTCCAGAGGTCCGTAAAGGTTGAATGGACGAGAATTGATTATTTTGACTTAAAATCACGGCTGCAACTGGCTGTTGATTTATGGTTTGCATATTTTGGGACTCTCTACTCGCATGCGATATATTATTTGTATCACCTTGTCTGCAAAACAAATCAGCCTCAGCATCGTTCACAATTTTAAACACCGCACCCTTAACCCGTATCTGAACATCTTTCGGGAATGTTGTGACTGTTTTCCCCAAGTTTGTTAAAAAATCTACCATAGTATCATGGCCTTGGTTAAGCGATTGATACTTTTTTTCTAAGTATGATTGGAACAGAGTTTGTGTCGGTGGAGGCGACTGAGAAATTCTGACTGTCTTCTTCTTTTTGGTGATCCTACTCGAATCAGTTTCACTGACTTGGGATCTACTTATAGGTGGTGGTGACATGACTGATGATGAGTTTGATGATAGTGGTGACATGGCTTGTGAATCTGTTGCTGACCGTGGTGACAGGACTTGTTCATCATCACTCAAAGATGGCAAATTTGTTAAATTTTGTTGTGTGTCATTACATATAAAGGGAGAGAGAAAGCTCAGTTCTTTTTCAAATCGAATTGGTTTTATATTAGTGGCTGCCTGGCCACTCTTCGTTAGACGTAGTTTTTTGGCACGTCGATAATTATCGCGAATTCTCTTCCATCTCTCTTTACAATTTCCCGCTGGAACAAAATAAAAAGAATATCAGTCAACAAACATAGAAATGACTTCAATGAACTCTACGCTTATGGCAATGGATGAAGTGAGGTGCTCCAACTTCATTATTGGCGGAGAAATCGCGTAACATTCACACAAGAAAAAAATAGAATTGAATTGAGAACCTCCTCTTTTTATGGAAGTCGGTTAATAAAATGTGCTTTTGTTTTAGGTTTTTGGCCACGGGGAATTCATTCAGGTCGCTGGCTTTTAATTATCGACTCGGAGAAAAAACAGTAAGATACATCGTTTATGAGACTGACGTTTATGGAACAATATGAAAGTACCTACACCTTCCGAAGAGGATTGGAAACAGATAGCAAGAAAATATTGGGAAAAATGGAATTTCCCTAATTGCATTGGAGCGCTGGATGGCAAACATGTTGTTATCGAATGCCCCGCAAATAGTGGCTCGAAGTATTTTTGAAATAAAAAACATTTTCAATTGTTTTGTTGGCCTTAGTGGATGCTGACTACAGATTTACACTACTCGATATAGGTGGCCTTGGAAAGAATTCTGATGGCTTTTTATTTGCCAATTCTGTCGTGGGAAAATCATTGGCACAAAACAAATTAAATATACCTGATGACAAGGCACTGCCGGGTACCGAGGAAATTATGCTTCATGTTATAGTGGGAGACGCAGCCTTTCCGCTACAGAAACATTTAATGAGACCGTATCCTGGAAATCAATTAACGGACGAAGAAAAAAAAAAATTCAACTACCGACTAAGTAGGGCCCGCCGAACCAGCGAAAATGCTTTTGGTATATTAGCTAGAAGGTTTAGAATTTATGTAAGGCGGTTATCTATGACTCCTGAACATGTCAACATTGTTGTAGCGGCAACATGCTGTTTACATAACTTTTTGACAAATAGCCCATCGTATTGGTCACAAGATGATCTAAGAGAAACTGTGAACGAGGGACTAGTAAATTTACCAATTATTGGAGGTAATTCATCTCAAGTCGCTCTCGCAATTCGCAACAAATTCAAAAGTTATTTCGTATCTCGTGCAGGCTCATGTCCATGGCAAATGACAGTTGTGAACAGAGGATATCGCCACATAGACCGAGACCCAGATATGCAAGCGCAAGAAGAATAAATATAATTATAAATTAATAATAAGTTACTTATTATTGCGTAAAGTTTGATATACTTATAATATTTTAAAAATGTTTGAATAAAAACATAAACCGACTTCAATGAAGTCTTCGCTTGGAGGTGCTTTGAGGCTCTCCGACTCCAGTGAAGTCTGTTTATGTTTTTTTATTTAAACATTTTTATTTCACCATTTTTTCATGTGCAAGACTAATTTAAGTACACTTAACTCTCTGTATGATAATTAATAAACCGATTTTAATGAAACTTACAGTTTTCACTCAGTTGAATAATACCTAGTTTAACAAAAAAAAGAATTACTTTAATCGGACTAGTAAGTATCGGAGATATGTGAGAACAAATATTGCACCTGTCTAATAATAATACACAATAACATTCCCTAAGTTGAACAATACCTAGTACAACAAAAAAAGAATTATTTAAATCGGACTTACACTTTTGGAGACGTGGACAAACATACAAACATACATACACTTTTGAAATTTGGCACAGGTCTATAATAGAAGCTAATATAGACTAACATATCCAAAAACTGGGCATTTCTGGAAATATTACATACATACGGGTCGAAAACCTATAATTTAAATGAATAGGTACTTACGTGTTTCATTCAAAATCTGTGCTATTTCTTGCCATATATTCATGCGCCGCTGCTCATCGTGACATCTAGGGTCTCCTAGATCATACAGTTCTCTATACTTTTGCACTAAAGAAATAAGCAGTTCTTCGTTCATTTTCGTTTATTTTTATTAGCACGGCACGTGCGCTCACATCCGCCTGCCTGCGTCGACTAGACGGATCGGGGCGGGTCGCAGCGCACCGCCGACAGAAATACGCCTGCGAAGCGATCCGCCAATGCGTTGCCGCCCGCCGCGCTCCGATCCGTCGCTAATAAACGATATTTCATACAAAACATAGCCAGGCGTATTTTTGCGTTGCGATGCGGCCCGACCCGATCCGCCTAGTGGACGCTAGCCTTTAGTCTGATCGGGAGCCTGCCGTTTTGCCGAAAAAATTTTGACAAAATTTCACTACCCAAACAAATTTTAGCAACCTTTTGTTTTTAATTTGCTTTGAGGTTTGAGGTTCCTTCGGAGACTATATCGTAGATCACATTTTCTGCATCAGTAATCAAAGGAATTGGTTTCTGATCGGGGGTTACTACTAAATTCGCCATAGGATTGACCTGCAACAAAATAATTACCTACGTTATTATTTTTTATTATCTTAAAATTAAAGGCGTTCGTGTTAAAGGAATCGTGGACAGGTACCCGGCGTACCCGGCACTTTTAGAACGCGCAGTAGTGTTTGTCGGGTAGTCGGCTACCCGAGTATCTTTTACTCGTACCTATATATCACAGATTAGATAATAATTACTACGTAACAGATACATCACTCCCCTATAAAAGTTAAAATACCAACGCTATTTTAGCCTACAAAAGACGCTGCAAGAAGAAACGTACCTACTCTCTACGTCGCGCGCAGAGTAAAAGATTCCTGCGCAAAAGTGTCTACTGCGACGTGTGGCTGTGCGTACGGACCCACCTACCTACTTAAGACGCTGCATTGTGCGAGCACTAAAGGCATGCTAATGGGTTAATCATTTCATAGTTTAAGTAGGTAGCTATCAGTGGCGAAGTAGGAATAAAATATAGGTCTTGGTTAGTGTCTGTTCGAAATAGGTATCAATTTAATACATAGCAGCTGATGACATAATATAGTTTAAGTATGTCATTGATAGCAGCTATGTTTATAGGTAAGCTATTGTTCAACAATTGCACTACGACAAGATTTCTTATTTCCAAGGACTACACAAATACCTACATACCTACATCGTAAAGTGACACGTAAATATCGGAAACAAACAATTACCACGATAACTTTAAATATCACTACCTACCAATTTAGTAAATATAAAAAAAACCATTAAATCTACCTACCTAAAAATTAACCAAAACTTATTAGTAAACAAAAACGCCATTACTTATCAATATTTGTTATTTTGAGATGAGCACTAAAACGTCGCGTCCATGACATTATCTGGAACTCTCAATACTCAGAGTTTGATGGTAATGATAATGAATGATGTAGATTTGGGTATTTGTAGGTACTATTTACCTACGCGTATCATCTAAATAGGTACTTATCTAAATATAAATCTGCTTGTTTGTTTGATATGGACGCTTCGCCACTGACTTACCTACCTAACCTAGGTACCTAATGTAGTTCAGTACATACTACAGACATATAGGTACCTACTAGGTACTTAGAGATTAGAAAGGAGGAAGTAGGTAGTAGGTACTACTTACCAAATCTTGAGCCATGGAGTTATAATTTGGACCTGGAGCTGTAGAATTTGGTTCTGAACGATAGTATATTTGTTGAACACAGCTATTCTGATCTGTGTCGGTGTCTGTTTTGCTCAGCATATTGCCCAATTCTTCTTCAGCCTCTTCATAGGTTTGAAACTTTTTTCGTTTTAAGGAACAACTCATCGTTAACCAATCTGCCCGAGGTTGGACCCTGCTGTCTTTAGTTAATAAATCCGCATTATATCTTGCCCTTGGCATAGAGACGGTACACAATTCTGGGCGACCCTTACGACGTGTTGAAATTATTTTAAGCGCAGAGTTGGACAGCGCGGGAGTGCGACGGCGCGGGCGGTTTATTAAAAGCTTTTATTTAACTTGACTTGTATGTATGTTTTTCCATTGATGACGACGGGATTTGTTTGGCCGGTGATTCTGTGGTTTGTAGTACAGATGGCATACATGGCAGCTAACAAAATGTCGATATGTGGGTGGAACATACCTTTGCCTAGCCCTTCATGGAAATATGGCTGTGTTGCTAAATATGTTTATTTTCAAGTGTTATGTTACTTCACATAACACTAATTACTATTTAATTCTTGATACTTACTATCTTCTGTTGCTTCTTGAATTTCAGAGTGCACCTGTATTGAAGTGAAATTTGGCTGAATGTCCTCCTGTATTTTTTTTTTTTTTTTTTCATTATCTAAAGATGGAATTCATTCAACCACCTCGTATTTGTCGATATTGTATGTATTTCTGATTAAGTTCCAGTTTCCTTTCTTTCGGAATAGTATCTTTAGCGCATCTTTAACGTCTGATGCCCTTCCATCGGACAGCAACTCCCTGATTTGCAACCTATCAAGGCCGAAGCTCTTCAGGTTTATCTTGGTTCCCTTACCAGAGGGGCGCTTGGGAGGCAGCTTCACCCCTTTTTCCAGCTGCACCATCAGAGCCGAGACGCTGGAGTTGCTCTCTAGTCCTAGGCAGTCTTTGCGTGAGCATCCGGCTGTGGAGTCAGTTTTTAGTGTCGATTCAGAACCGCAAGAGGTCCTTTTTCCCAAATTGGTGTTCTCTGTGTGATCGTCGAGGTAGGTTGATGGTATGCTTTCGAGTTCATATCTCTCCTCTGGGTCTTTGCTTGAGACTGACGCCGGACAGTCCGATTGAAGTCTTACTGACTTCGGCTTCCCAGACAATTTAGTTATTACGTATCCATCTCTAGAAATGGGACTCAATTTGTATTCGTGTCCGGAGGTAGCAGAGAACCACTCTACCATTTTGGCAATTAAGGGTATGCTGTCTTCTGTCAATGAGAACGGAAACATTGATAAGCTGGCCCCTGTCACTGATGAGTGAATTCTCTCCGCCTCTAGTTTTGTTGATTGGGCCGTGGTTTTCAAGGCCAAGTCTTGGGACAGGTGTTGCGATAAGTCTTCGTCCTCTTGGTCATTGCTTAATGTTGGACTGGATAGGTCATCACAGACACATTCGTCATCCTGAATTTCGTACTTGTCATCTACGGATGGGGTGTCTGGTCCGGTTATTAAATAAAGATAATTATTAACATATTTCAGGTAAGTATTCCAGTAGCTGCTAGAGAGCCTACAATATTTAACTCTTTCCTCCAAATCTGTTAATTTAATTTTACTAGCAGAACCACCACCAGTTCGAGTAGCATCTCTGTGTATTCGAGCGGTTTTCTTTTTTGTATTGTTTTTCATATCACTCCACACCTGGTCTGCACACCAAGCATAGACGATCATCAAAGTTGAATTATGACATTTGAATTGCATTAAAATTAATATAAAATACATAGAATCTGAACACTACACAACAAAAATAAAATTATGGTCAGAATGAATGCTATGCTTCATTATATTGATAATGATACACACACTTCTCCATTTTTCAGCTGATTTTGTATCGCCAGTTATCAGCATTCAACATTTCTGTCAATTGACCCCAACGTTGAATAGTATTAATTCTTCCTTGCGGACCTCCAGTGGGTTTACTAAGATCCCCGTTCTTGAAAAATATGCATTTTGTTACCTACCTGATATGTTTTTGACATTTTACCTAGACCATTTATATACATAAATCTATTTTAACTACGAGCAAGCCGTGCCTTTAAATTAAATTTAGTCAAATCACAACCATTTTTTTTGATTTGTTGGTTTCCTCACGTCTTTAGTATTTTTAGACACTTGAACTTATCTGACTTATTTATTACACTTTCAAAGTTTCAAGTGGCTTGGCATCTACCTGCGTTGAGGGGCAACTATTTGGGAATTTTGTAACTTTACGTTTTCAAATAATTTAATAGAAAGTTAGAAAGATACCTTTCCATGAACTCCACCAACAATTGAAACTGTGAGACACTGGTCCTTATTGTATTAAATAATCCAATAATGATCTATCGTCGTAAACTTTCAAGCTCTGTGACAACACCAACAAAAACTAATTGTAGCGCGTAGGCATAATCAATATCTTTAGTCTTAGGCCATGTATGACGTAGCTCGTAAGTTAACTATAGTTATCTCAACCTTTTGTATACGACAGTCAATCTGTCCAAGCCAGTCGTTCAGTAAACCTTCAACTGAGAACACGCTCTTTCATTTGCCGAACCTTCTGATTATACAGGGTGTCCCAAAACTCAACGTCAAGCCGAAACGGGGTGACAGGATTGATCATAACCATCACGAGAAAAATCTGAAAAAAAATCTATCCCATGCAGTTTAAAAATTATGGGCGTTTTAAGAAAAACCTAGAAATTTGATCAAACTGTACCATTTTTCGGTTATTGTGGTTATTCTTTTTTATTTTTGTTCATTTGAACTTTGGAAACGTAATCCTAAATAACATTTCTAGAATCCCAATAAAAAATAATGACACAATTGCCTCAAGTTTCCGAGAATTGAGACTATTTGTTAAACTACGAATTTAAAATTTTCAAGATTCGTCGACTTTGACAGGCCCTCCTATAAAAAAAATGTACTAGAGTGCCTTGGCAAGTGGCATTAAAAGTTGGCGCATTTAATCAGAATTCTAAAATGGTACAATACTTGTTAGTTCCATACAATAGAAAAGAGTAAAAAAATTAAAACCTCAAGTAACCCGATTTTTGCTATCTCATTTTACTCAGTTAAAATGTTTTTAATTCACACAAGCTCTAGGTAGGTTCTTAATTTTAAGACAAAATGATGAGAGAGATGGATAATGGGTATGTTCGCCATGAGTGAGCGAGACAGATAGTGACGCCACTTTTACCAAAGTGAAAAAAAGTTAGTAAAATTAGTAAAATAATTAGGTTTGTTGGAATAAAAGTCAGATGATAGAGAAATAACGTTTTTTATTAAAATAAATGTTCAAATTGTTTACCATCAGCCTCAATACAAGCCCTACATCTTCTTAAAAAAGATCTACTTATTAGTCGGGCATATCTTCGAGAGTTGATCGCCTCAGCTGCTTGAGAAATGCGTTCACGCAGGTCGGCTACGTTCTCAATGGGCTTTGAGTAAACTTTTTCTTTGAGAACTCCCCAATAGAAAAAATCCAGGGGATTTAAATCTGGTGAACGGGCGGGCCACGAGATAGTGCCCGAACGTCCAATCCACCTTCCCGGATATTCCTGGTCAAGGAAATCTCTTACTTGCACTGCGAAATGCGCTGGGCAGCCATCTTGTTGAAACCACATGTCGCGAAGATCTGCTAGTGGTACGTCCTCTAACAGGGTTGGTAAATCTTCTCTTAAAAAATGTAGGTAATTAGTTCCATTCAAGTTCTCAGGCAGTTCAATAGGCCCAATAATTTTACCGTTTAAAATTCCGGTCCACAGGTTTACTTTTAAACGATACTGGGATCTATCTTCTCGCATTAAATGTGGATTCTCCACATGCCACTCGTGATAATTGTGCAAGTTCATGTAACCATCTTTTTTAAATGTCGATTCATCTGACCAGAGAATTTTTTGGATGAATTGGGGATTCTCATTATGCCTCTGTAGCATTGTTCTACAAAAAGAAATCCTTTCCTGATAATCTCGAGGTAGAAGACTTTGAACTCGTTGTACGTGAAACGGATGCATTTCGGCTCTTTGTAAAATACGATGAGCAGTGCTTTTCGGTATTCCCGTTCTTTCTTCAATTCCACGTACGGAAATACTTCGGTCACGTGCGACCTCTTGCAATACTTCTTCCTGGAAAGGAAACACAGGTCTACCTCCAGCCTGTATTTGATTCGGGAAATGGCCGCCCTCTGTGAGTGAACGGTGCACATTAACAAACACGCGGTGATCCGGGTAGCGCTCTAAATTTGGATATCTTTCACGATAAAGTCTAGCGGCAGCACTTGCGTTGCATCTGCATTCCCCATAAATGAGGTGCATGTTCGCATATTCTTGTGAAGTGTAGCGCGTAGGCATGGTAGATAAAAAGGATGCCAACACAAAAGTCCAGAGAGAAGCCAAAGTTGCCGGTATGTTATCAACAAGTCCAATTCACAAAGATTCAAGTCCAAAAAGAGAAGCCAAAGTTGTCAGTACTAAATCAACACAAGCGAATACGAACGTGCGCAGTAGACGAATGAGCGAAACGTACTAACTGGTTGGTGTCGGACTGGTAGCGTAGCCATTTGCTTGGCTGAAACTAGTGCGAATGAAACAGATAGATGCCATAGCATCTATCTGTTTCATTCGCACTCGTTTAAACGACGCATCTCCGTCTCAATGCGTGGCGTCACTATCTGTCTCGCTCACTCATGGCAAACATACCCATTATCCATCTCTCTCATCATTTTGCCTTAAAATTAAGAACCTACCTAGAGCTTGTGCGAATTAAAAACATTTTAAGGGCTTAGTCTTCTAGTGCACAATATAAGAATCGCGTGCAGCGAGTCCACGCGCCGAGCGTCTGCACCCGGGCTCCCCGCAGTCCCCGCATTCATCCTACCTAGCGTAAAATTTAAAACAAAATTTGACACGGTCGGAAAGTTGCTCTACTAAGTATTATTCAATATTTATTTAAATTTTAATGGTACTTTGGGTCTGGATGTAGTGTTTTTGTGTGTTCCGTAGTATCGTAGTAGACATAAAAAATGATAGTGGGGCCAGCCAATGAGTGTTAAAAGAATACGCCATATTTTTGTGTAAAGTAAGTTTATTATAATTTTTTATGAAGTAGTTATCAGCTCCGATCACCGGACAGCAAATTTTGATTTGAAATTACATCGCAACAAAAAACAATCAAAAGTTCAGATAGATGTACACTAATTGCAAATAAAGAACAGTTTGACATAAATATTAAAAACACTTTCAGTTTATTAGACACAGATTCAGAGGACGTACATGTACAGTATAAAAACATAAAGGAAGCTATTAAAATCGCCAGTCAAAAAATTGTGTGCCTCAAGAAAAAGAAAACAAAACTTACTGACAGCACAACACGTCTTATAGAAGAGCGACAGAATGTAACGTACCAATCTGCTGGCTACCGCATTGACAAACAACCGATCCCTAAGATCAGCTATGCGTGGTATGGTAAATGGTGTTAAACAAGGAGATAGGGCAAAAATTCTTGGGATAAGTACCGAGTTGCATAAATCTCTATATTCCAACGACCAAACATCCCAAAAAACAACCGAAGTTTACTGATGTCCTGAGGAGGTCCCGGTAATATCTGGCTATGAAGTACACCGGGCTCTCAGAGGCATGAAGTACAATAAAAGTCCCGGCGAAGATGGTATTACAACCGAATCACTTCGAGCCGCGGAGCCTATCTTGTTGCCATACATAAGGAACTTATTTAATTCAATATTACAAAAAGGTGATTTTCCGAGTAGTTTCTGCCACTCAAATGTTATCATCCTTCATTAAAAGGTGATAAGACCGACATCGGCAATTACCGCTCCATCAGCCACATCTCACACCTTTACAAAATATTCATAAAAATTCTTGAAAATTGCATTTCTGGCCAATTCAATCAACATCAAACTCCCGAACAAGCCGGGTTCCGCCATGGCCTATCCACTACTGACCATTTACAGTCCCTTAATCAAGTTATAGAAAAACATTTAGAATTCAACTTACCTTTATACCTCGCATTTGTCGACTACTCTAAAGCATTTGTCAGTTTATCGCACAACGCCATATTTAAATCTCTTCAAAACCAAGATATCGAACCTACATAAATTAACCTACTACAAAAAATAGGTATACCAAAATAGCACAGCAGCCTTTAAAAATAAAAACCACAAGACCATCATTCACTATCCATAAAGGGGTTAAACAGGGCGACCCGCTTGCTCCAAAGCTCTTTACAGCCACGCTTGAAGAAGTCTTTAGAAAACTAAAAAGCAATTGGAGGGACAAGGGCATCGTCGTGGGCGATAGAAGATTAACTAATCACCGCTTCGCCGACGATATTGTTCTTTTCTCCTCCACGGCAGCCGAGTTAGGCCTAATGCTCGACCAACTGAGCAGTGCCAGCCTCGAGGTTGGACTCGCGATGAATATGACGAAGACCAAGGTAACATAGGAATTGGGGGTGCGGGTATTGAATATGTCCATGAGTTTATATACCTCGGCCAAATAGTCTCCTTCCAGGCAAGATACGATAAAGAAGTTGCTCGACGCACCGAGAACGCCTGGAAGAGCTATTGGTCGATGAAGCAAATACTGAAAGGAACTCTCCCTCTCTCACTAAAGAGAAAACTCATGGACATGTGCATTCTTCCTACCCTCACCTATGGAGCGCAGACATGGCCACTAACCAATCGTCAAAAGTCCGCACTCGGGGTCTGTCAGCGAGCAATGGAGCGCAGTATCCTTGGAGTTAAACTTTCTGATCGTATAAGGAACTCGATACTGCGTTCTAAAACTCAAAATGCCCATGTAGGTCACACGGCTGCCAAGCTAAAATGGAAGGCTGGTCACATCTGTCGCATGCCGGAGGGGCTATGGGCTAAAATAACCACACAATGGGTCCCAAACAGCAGCAAACGACAACGCGGCAGGCCCAGAATGAGATGGCGGGACGAGCTCGACCCTTTTCACAAGGATTGGCGATAAGTGGAAGGAGGGAAGGGAGGCCTTTGCCCTTGTCACCAGTTAGTGCGTTTTATAGCAATAAGGTAAATTATGTGTGCTCCCAAAATAAAAATTAAATTAAAAGATACTAAACTCGGGCGCCAGGGAGATTCACACAGTACAAAAGTAATAAAAGGTTGCCGGAAAGAAGTAATCGGAAGAGTCAGACTTTTAATCTGCCGGTGGGAGGCTAAACAAAGAAAATCAAAACAACTATTTTATCTTTTCTCTATTTAATGGCCCGTAGCTTTTATAATTTTTAAACCCTTATTCTAAAATATAATATGGTTTTAAATTAATACATAAATTAGGAATGTGATATTATTGCATCTTGCACTAAATGAGTTAAGATTTAATAGAAATAAAAAATCCTACCAGATTGCTGGCTTTAAAAATAATAAATACGAAACCGTAGAAGAGATGATTGCCGGATTGCCGTAGTGTTCCAAAAAAATAAGTAATAATTTCGGATTATTGAAATCCAAAAATGAAATAAAATAAAACTAATCTGGAGAAAGAAAAACTGGAGAAAGAAAAAAAAAACGCCAACAGGGGGCTGTAACAAAACATTAAAACGTTAAGAAAAGTCATTAAAATGCGACACGTGTAAGCGTGCATTTGGGCTAAAACTTACCGTTTTCTTCTATTAAAATAACTTTGATGCGCATACGCAGCCAATCCTATTATGCATGCGAGCGAAAACCATCAACATCTGAAAATTAACAATTTCGTCTAATAAGATTCTATCACGAGACGCAGACATTACAATGTCCTGAAGAACTCAAACTTACCGAAAATTAAGGTCAATCCTTCTCACATAATCGTTCTAGGTCCGTTTGAAAATCATTGCCTTTTCATTTAGGCCAAAATATCCGAGATAAATACGGATTAGAGAAAATATTGGCGAGCGATTCAAAATTATCGACCGGCCATTTCTAAATAAAAAGCGTAGAGTGCCTCTGTCAAAAGTGACAGCTGACAGCTTACATCAAAACTAGATTATTGTAGTTCGGAAATCGACTAAAACCATAAAGCATGTGACGAGGTAAAAAAAACTCGTTACACCCTGCAGTGGGACAAAAAAATGGCTGAATAAATAAAAAGTTATTAAACACAAAATTGTTGTTTCTTATTTTTCAAATTATACGTAACTCTGTGCACCGATTACTCTTTTTCTTTGTTACTTTTTAGGGTTCCGTGCCCAAAGGGCAAATACGGTATCCGATTACTAAGACTTCGCTGTTTGTCCGTCTGTCTATCACCAGCCTGTATCTCAAGAACCGCGATAGCTAGACAGTTGAAATTTTCACAAATTATGTATTTCTGTTGCCGCTATAACAACAAAATACTAAAAACAAAATAAAATAAATATTTATTTTATTCCCATACAACAGACGTGATTTTTGTAGTTAATGGTACGGAACCCTTCGTGCGCGAGTCCGACTAGCACTTGGCCGGTTTTTTATTTTTGACTTTGTTTTGTTTAGATCTTCCTGTACGAGTCACAACAAATACTTTTTCTTTCTTTCTTTTCTTTCAGGAATTAATTATCCTGAACGACAGCGTCTGCGGTAGAAGACGTGGACGCGTTCTTATTCTTTTTTACTTTTTTCTCAATAGCTTGAATGATATATGGCGGGTCTTTTATTGGCATCGAGCGTTCAAGGCGGGAATCAATTAACTCAGGAAGCAGACAATGCAAATAAAATTTAGACAATGGGCCTACCATTTTTTCGTGCCAGAACGTAGGGTCTCTTTTTATATAATCGACTTTCATTGAGTACTCCTCTCCAGTCCATACGGCAAATAAGCACATATCCATCTCCGTAATGTTTAATTGGCCCTGAATTTGAAAATAATAATCGTGGTTTTTGTCAATCACAAACGTATTTTTCTTAGTGTTACATTTCCACAATTTTATTTTTTTTGCTTTTATAGCTTCTTCAGCTTGCATATTTTTTGCAGAAAATGGGCATTTTACTTCTACCAGTCCTGTTTTTCCATCTTTGTCTTTATAAATACCATCGGGACTTGCTCCTAAATATTGGAGTGTTTTATGAATATAAAGACCGCAGCGGGTAATTGTGACGTTTTCCTGCAGAGATAATTGGGTTAATGCTATTTGTTCATAATCTCTACCATATGTGATCGATGGGACATTTGACAACTTTTGTGGTTTCACAATAGCTTTCACTAAAGGAGCGCAGCTAACGTTTTCTTTACGTTTACATATTTTTCCAAACATAGACGCGGTTAATCTATTTTTTCTGTTTTCTAACCATTCTTGACTGGAACTTTGGTCTATCGTCTGTTTCTGTAGTTCGTCTCTTTGCTGGTCAGAAAGCTCCGTTTGTTTAAGAAATTCATTTTTTGTTATCTGAAAATCTTCATCGGTCATATCTGGTCTTTGAGCTTTCTGTCCATAATCTGGATCGTTCCTATTTCTACGGATTTTTTTTCTAAATAATCTTTTGTAAACTTTTCTTTTCGCTTTTTGTACCTCATATACATTTGTGTATTTGCCAGTAGGTTTACCAAATATGCATTTATGGATAGCGTTTATTGGTCGCTTGGTGTTAAAGGAAATAACTGAAGCGGAACACCTTTCCTGGTATGAATTCTTAAGTGTGTAATTAATTCTTTTCCCCCCCACATATTTGGCAATCACTGAATTGAATGTCTCAGCAGGATTGCTATCGACGTCAAAAATTAGACTTTTAGCGTTTGCAGCCAAAAACAAGACAATTTGACTCATTTTCCTCCACAAAACTGTGTTAGCTACATCAAGTGCCGTATTTCGGTCAGTTTTATCAGTTGCTGGGCATATAGCGTCATCGCAATCAGAGTGACTACCAAAAGAATGGTGTAATGCATTCAAAATATCTGTACGAAGTTTTACCATTTTTTGACTGTCAGAAATGTCTTCGTGTTTCCTCAACTTTATAGCCCGCACTGTGTATCTGCGTAACTTCATGATTTTGAAGTCAGTTAAAAGTTTCCTTAATTGAATAGGAATATGAGTATCTTTAGTAAGTGCTCTCAGTTTGTTACATAGATTTCTTAACAGATGGTTTCTGCACTCGATCTTCTGAACCTTGCAGTTTTTATATGGATTGCTTTCTAATATTTTTTTATGAGTACTTGAATCACCATCTGATATTAGTCTAGCATATATTAAACCATGAGATTCAAGAGAGTTACCAAATCCTTCAACAAGCGACGTTGACTCCATACTGGAAGAACTACCAGAATAGTTCTTGTAGCAAATATGATTTGCAGGTTTATTTTTTTTATTTTCAGCTTTTGCACATACTATGCAGTATTTATTTTTTACACCAAGATATAAAATTTTACCACTGTATGCACCGATTATTGCTGCTGCACCTGATGATGCTGAATAGTTATTACGGAAAGATCTTTTGGACCAACACCCGTCAGCTATTACATCAATCATTGGTGTACCATCACAATCGACACTGCCAATTTCTGTCGCATGTTCTGCCTCTTCGATGCCTGCCTTGGCCATTTCTTCTACTGCCGTCTTATGGAACCATTCGTAAACTTTTTTGCTTGTCTGAGCATATAAATTTTTTGACATGCCAGGTATATCAGCATTACCTGCCAATTCATTTAAATTTCCCAACCCACAGCCAATACTAATAATACCTGCAACTATACCGTGGTTCACATCACAAGTGTTAGACGGATCTTCAGTGCTTATGTCAAATTCGGAATTACAGAGTTCGCACTTGAAATGCAGTTTTGATATAAAACCTTTACGTCGTTCACCGATACATTTCAAATTTGTATACCTGCATCCAAAAGATTTTTCGTTATGATCAGCAATCTTCCCCAAAATTTCTAAAAAATTTTTGATCGATACGATTCTGCGCCCTTCTAGGCAAAACAGTTCCTCATCATTGGTCATTTCTGTTTCATTATCAATTTGCAGCTGTTGGTCGTCGCTAACAATTACAGGTTGTTGACGTTTCCTTCCGAAAATTCGGCGAAAAGGAAAAGCCTCCTCAAATGTTCGCTTCCGGTTCATTTTCTTATTTGAGTTTGTTACATTTTCAGTTCCGTCAATATTTTCAATCATCACTGGTACTCCAATAGTAGAAGAGGTAGGATTAATATTTAGCGCTTCTGACAGGTTGCTAACATCTGAAAATGGTTGACGAGAGCCAGCAGCAGACCTGTGAAAATAAATTAGTCATATTATTAATTAATTTTATTCCACGGTTAAAAGATATCCGACTTTGGTCAAATTAGCCGATTAGCCGATCCGATTTTGGTCGCTAGTAGTAGTGTGTATTTATTATTTATGTATGTACATAGACACTAAATACACCGACCAACCCACAAACACATCCATCCACACACTCATGCCCACACAAGCACTCACGCCCTCCCCAACCACACTCTTTTATACCTTCTGACAGCATGCATGAACATCATATTAATTAATTTTTGTTTTGTCATACTTATATATTGATACCCATCACTTCTGCGGACTTTCGCTATCTAATTTAATTCGACCCTGTATACAATATTATAACAATTTTATAAAAACAGTAAAGATTTGATGATTTGTTTGGGACCGCTGGTAGTATTGTTACTTGAAGTGTGAGTTGATAAAATCGTACACCCATCAAGTCTGTGGAGTCTCGCTAGCTAATTGAATTTGACCTTTTAGTTAGGCCCTAAACATGAATACTGTAAACAGTTCTACTTACCTTTGGATTCTATTTCTCTTCATCACTTCTACGTTTGAGCCCAATTTTTTTTTTTTCGTGCATGCATATTTTTTTTTACGTTTACGATCCATATTGAAATCAAATATTTACAATACTATTACTAAAACACAAATATTTACAACACCCGAAAAATTATATACAAAAAATAATAAAGTAGAGCAACTTTAGATACATAACAGTGCGTAACCAACGTTAGAGCAGGAGCAATGTTAGAGCGAGAGGGAACAATTAAAATTTGTCGTGGACCACACGTCCGAACGCTCCGCCCGTGCAGCGGCCACTAAGGAATTTCTCTCTCAATTCTTGTTTATGAACTCGTTTTTTGGAGGTCTTTTGAGATTATTATTATTGTTAGGGTAATGTGATTTAGGTGCTATTTTTTTTTAAGTATTTGCTTAATGAACTCTTGGCATTAAAATAATCAAATTATTACATACATACAATGCATAGTTATAATGAAACAAACCGTTGATTAAGAGATGAAAACAGAGAATTTTGATGAAAGTGTGACCTCTGAATTAAGAAAATGAAACATAACTAGAAAAAACTAATCAGCGCATTTTGAAGACGAGAATATTGAGCTAATTATGCGCTGAACAGATTTGTAAATTAATTCTTCATTGCCATAGACTGAGCGCCCAAACAGAACTCGAAATGATGTTGGGCGCGAGAGAGCTGTATTTAACACTTGATTTACCTAACATAATCCACCTAGAAGAACTTAAAAAAAATAACTACCTATTACTTATATTATGGTTATTTATGGGCAATAAAAATATTTCATGTTATTTCATTACTTTGTAAAGAAAAAGAATTTAAAGTTGCGCAAATTATTCGCCGCGAGTGAATTTTGCAAGACTGCAGCCTTAACTGAGTAAAATCTGATAGCAAAAATCGGGTTACTTGAGGTTTTAATTTTTTTACTCTTTTCTATTGTATGGAACTAACAAGTATTGTACCATTTTAGAATTCTGATTAAATGCGCCAACTTTTAATGCTACTTGCCAAGGCACTCTAGTACATTTTTTTTATAGGAGGGCCTGTCAAAGTCGACGAATCTTGAAAATTTTAAATTCGTAGTTTAACAAATAGTCTCAATTCTCGGGAACTTAAGGCAATTGTGTCATTATTTTTTATTGGGATTCTAGAAATGTTATTTAGGATTACGTTTCTAAAGTTCAAATGAACAAAAATAAAAAATAATAACCACAATAACCGAAAAATGGTACAGTTTGATCAAATTTCTAGGTTTTTCTTAAAATGCCCATAATTTTCAAACTGCATGGGATAGATTTTTTTTCAGATTTTTCTCGTGATGGTTATGATCAATCCTGTCACCCCGTTTCGGCTTGACGTTGAGTTTTGGGACACCCTGTATAAACACACCAAATCCATTATCGGCAAAGTGGTGACCACCATCGCAATTGAATTAGCCCAGCCCTGCTATCCCGCTCCCTGCTGTTTTACATCCCCTCAACATGGTTTACATCATCCATGCCTCCACCCGGGCGCTGAGTCTGAGCACTCAAAAAACGTACTCCTACATCTCAAACTGGCCAGAGTGCCACAAAGGCGGTGGTGAGATGATCGCCGGAGAAGTGAAATATACAGACGACCTCATTCTCTCTTTGGTAGTACTGTCTTTTCTTGCTCCTCTCCAAATCACTTGCATTGTGGAACCTCGCGTTGCGCAGCCTGGCGTGCGGACCGTGTTATCTACACCGGAAGCGCGTGACCAGGGTGTCCTCGCCATCTCTTTGGCAGCATTGATGACGCTGGCGAAGCCTGTGACCCAATAAAACACTCCCTCTTATTCTAAAAGATGGCGAGCCGCTCTTGCCTCAGCTAAGGTGTTGGATCTGGTGCCCGCTGAGTCCTGGTCAGGCATCCTAACGCTGGCGGGCCGGTTCACCCAGATAGTGACAGGGCGGGATGAGCTGAGGCGCGAGGTAGTGGACCGCGTGCTGGCAATGTACAAGACGGGTGCAGAAGGGGCAGTCCTGTCCCAGGTTAAACTAGTGTGGGAGTTCTCTTCGCTTAAAGCAGTGCAGTACATGGATCAGTTTGTGAAGTCTCACTGCAGGGCTCTCGAGATTGCCGCAGTTTTAGATCAGGCCCTGGAGCTCAAGTCCAAGTGGGAATCAGCCATGGCCACAGACCCCACACTGGCATACAGCAGAGTGAGAGACATCAACTCTCATCAGGAGCTGCACCATGCTCATTTCCCCGATTTATATTATGCGGTGATAGCATACGCAAAGGCTAACAAGATCATTGGAAACAATGTCCAAATATCTCAGACGCACACATCCCAGCACACTCTTCTCATTGACAAGTATGTGAGGAAGACAGCAGCGGTGGAACTGGGAGAACTGTCCGAGGACACGAAAAAGAAGCTGGCGGAACTCGGATACCCAACCAGTCGCAGAATCCGCCACGAGAACTCGGACTCAGAGGACGAGGAGGAGACAAGCAACCGAAAGAAAAGGGGACGCAGGAATTAGGTATTTAAGCACACAGTGTGAGTCATCCCGGCGTCGCAGCTACCCAACGCTTAGTTAAGTCAAGGTATTTTTGGAACAGCATGAATACTGACATAAGAAATTACGTCAAGCGTGCGTTTCCTGTCAAAAATGTAAAGTTCAACGCCACACAGTAACACCGATAGGCGAATTTGACAAAACCGGAAACCGTTTTGAAAACGTACATATCGATTTAATCGTACCTTTGCCGCCGGCAGAAGATTACAAATATTGCGTTACCATCATCGACAGGGTAACGAAATGGCCTGAAGTTATACCCATTAAAGATATAACAGCTGAAACGGTTGCTAAGGTGTTCGTAGAGCATTGGATTGCTCGTTTCGGTTGTCCAATACGTATAACCTCAGATCAAGGTCGTCAATTCGAATCAGACCTATTTCGGCAGTTATTAAAAAGACTCGGCATCGAACGAGTTCGTACAACTGCGTACAACCCAAAGGCGAACGGCATGATCGAAAGACTGCACCGCACACTAAAAGCTGTTATTATGGCAAAATGTTCGAATAGCACACAATGGTTACGGGAATTGCCTCTAATACTCCTAGGATTGCGCTCGGCAGTTAAACTAGATCTGGGATACAGCCCATCACAATTCTTATATGGTAATAGTCTCAGACTCCCAGGTGACCTATTCAATTCAAAGCCCACAAACAATATTAACGAGAGCGATTACATCAAACTGTTAACCAAATCACTAGCATCCGTTCCCAACCTCTCACATTCAAGTTCATATAGCAAGAACAAGAGTGTATTCATTCATAAAGACCTATCCATTAACACTCATGTGTTTGTTAAGGCGCGTACGCACGTACGAACACGAACATAGCGAACACAAACACCAGACCCGAACATTTGGTTCGTACGTATGGACGGCATATTCGAACACGAACGCAAACATAGTTCGAGTCGAGTTCGCGAACAACAGTCGTGAACTCTATCTTAGTAGCCATGACGGCGCCGTTGGAAGTGGTCGATTGTGAAGTAGCGGAGAATTTTTTGATGTTCGCAGTGATTCACGAAATGTTGTTTCCTAAAGCGGATCCTAGATGGTGGGAAACAGTATTGTACAAAAAACGAAATGAAAATACATTACTTTTAGACTTAAAATCACAAGAAATAAGTGGACACTACAAAACTCTGCTAAAAATGTCAAGTACAGATTTTGAATGTCTATTAAACCTAGTTGGGCCAAGAATCGTTAAAAAGAATACGATAATGAGAGAATCCATATCTGTGCAAAATCGTTTGGCAGTGACCTTGCGCTTTCTGAATAGTGGTGATTCGTATACTAGTTTGCAATATTTATTTAAAATATCGAAACAAGCACTCAGTTCCATTATTCCGGAGGTGTGTGAAGCACTGGTAGCAGAATTGAAAAGCAACATAAAGGTAATCAAACATTTATTTCATCACTTAGAGTAATTTAAGAATTCTTAAACGAGAAACTTATAATGGGAATAAATCATCAAACGAATCATTAGTATCAGTATCACTGTTGATATTTTGAATAGTTGAAACACTATCCTCGTCGGAACGTTGTTGGGGTGAATAATTTGAACTACCAACTCGTGTCGAAACTTCAGTCTGTACTTCACTTATTCGATTTTGTTCTTCAGTAGCGTGTGAATCGGTTACGTTATCGGTTACGTTCCTTGAGTTATATCCATAACTACGACCATAATTATTATTATAATATTCGTAATATCCACTGTCCGCTTTACGAAATAAATCAAAAATTTCGTACTGAAGCATATTTTGGGTATTTTTTGAGTATTTTTCTAACTTCGATGCGATAAATTTGCAAAAATGTTGTACTTCAGGGTCACCACTTCGCTCCTCCATATTTTTTTCAGATGGGTTTTTTAATACACCCAACGCTTGTTTTAATAAACCTAGACGTGGAGATTCCTTCTTGGTTCGTTTAGCAGATGTCTCGCCTTGATCAGACAATTCCAATTGTTGCGATTCCTCGTTTTCCTGTAAAAATGTAATAAGTATGATTTTTTCCAGATACCATCAACCCAAAGCGAGTGGCTGAAAATATCGGAAGAATTTGAACAATCATTGAATTTTCCTCATTGTGTTGGATCACTGGATGGGAAACATGTTGTATTGGAATCGCCTATTAACTCTGGATCTGATTTCTATAACTAAAAAGGAACGTACAGTATTGTATTAATGGCCGTCGTAGATGCAAGTAAAAGATTTATATTTGTTGATGTGGGATGTCAAGGGAGAATATCAGATGCAGGAGTATTCAGAGACTGCAAAATAAACTCTATGATGGAAGAAGGTACTTTGAATTTACCTTCACCGATACCATTGCCAGGCAGAAGAGTCAATTTGCCATATTTATTTGTAGGTGACAAAGCCTTTCCATTAAAAGAAAATTTAATGACGCCATACGTTGGTACACATCCCAGGGGCTCACAAAAAAGAATTTACAACTATCGTTTAAGCCGGGCTCGTATTACTGTCGAACATACATTTGGTATTATGGCATCTGTTTTTAGAGTTTTGAAGAAACCAATGCTGTTGCAGCCACACAAAGCGCAAATAGTTTTGATGGCCATTGCACATTTGCATAATTTTTTGAGAGAAAAATCTGAATTGTATCATACATTACGTCCGAACGAGACCGAAGAGTATACTCGTTCCTGGTTGCCACTTCGCCCTATGGCAACAAGAAATATTACAACACCCAAAGAAATAAGACATGAACTCTCCGATTACTTTATGAAAGAAGGCAAAACTTCAGTGGCAAAATAAATACTGTTAATTTTACTTACAAAATCGAACTGTGTGCATTGCGCAGAATCTCGCCGATTTCGTGGTTTATCACGATCCATCAAAAAAGACATTGCTTCATAAGCATACCATTTACTTTTATAAACTTCAGATGCTCCTTTAAAAAAGAAAAATCAAAAATGAGTGTATTAATTACCTACTACTAATAGTAACATTATAATATAACTACCTACTTATGTGATAACTAATAAGTACAAAAAAAAATTACCTTTTCCAGTACCTTTGCCTTTCTTGGTTTTATTTTTCTCCCTTCTAAAAGCGCTGAGAAGTGAGGTCATTTTATGTTTGCAACTTTCCACATTTGTGTTCAAACATTTTGCTATTTCTGACCAGGCATCATTTTTCAAGTCATTTTTATAATAATTTATATCAGTCGGATCCCATAATATTGGCTTTTGTTTATAACAATCTATAAACAAAATTGTGTTCTCCACGTTCCACTGAAAATTTTCTTCGTCGGCCATGACTGGGAAACTTAGGGATGTTTTTAATAATAAACATAGCACGCGAATAACCTTGACGGCTACTCGTGGAGAACTGAGGTACGGGTAGGACCTCTGCCGCCCGCCCGCACCCCGCCCAGATCTAGGTATACGAACAGTTTTGTTGCGTAACATTTATTAAAGCTCTTCGAACACCGTCCATACAGAACACACTACAAGGATCGCCGCGAACATGTTTGACGAACAGAGTGTTCGATGTTCGATAGTGGTACGCACGTGCGAACCAAGTTGTTGCGTATCATGTAACGCAACAAATTTGTTCGTACGTGCGTACGCGGCTTTAGGAACGAAGCACGGCGATCTTTAGTACCACCGTATGAAGGTCCATATAAAGTTATAACTCGACACCCAAAATTTTATATGTATATTAGACTATAATGGCAAACAAGTCACAGTATCACTTGATCGGCTAAAACCAGCTTATTTATTAGACTTTGATAACGTGTCGGTCCCAAGCCAGGAGACCCAAACGAAGCCGACGCCACCCGACACCGTCCCACATCCTGTGAACGTTACGACTTCATACGACACTTCAAGCACTTCAACACCTCCGATTACATCGAAATCCGGCCGCATCGTTAAGAATACCGTGAGATTCGACATGTGAGCCACCGCCGTCAACATATGCTGATAACGCAACTCAATAACAATAACCGTCACACGTCAACAAACGCCCACTATCGCCGCACTCGTACTCGCACTTGCAACAGTCAGTTGACAACATGGGTCAGCCAGCCAATAAAATGACCACCGTCGCGCAAAACAGCGCAGCAACAAGGCTTCACTGGACGAGGAAACCCTCACCATCACCCACAAGATGTCACTATCTACAGTCGTCCTTGTCAGCGCTGCGGTAAACCTATGTGTAGTCTACGTGGGGTGGCGCTATTGCAGACACCGACGCCGCATCAAAGCCGCCGTCGAGACCAGAATCAGCCGCGCGATCACACAACGTGTTATCGGCGTACCACCAGGGATGCCAACCTTCAAACAAATATCGCGATTGCAAACCTCAATCAAACAAACCTATAGTGTAGTGTAGTGTAAACAACTTGTGACAAAAAAAAACTGTGAACACTCTAGTGTATAAGTTTAACTATCGTTTGTAACTCAATTTGTTTATTGTTCATGTTTGTATAGAATAATTAGTTTATAATTTTGTATTCTTTTGGGTAGTAATAAATTAATTAACTTCTTTGTCTAATCTTAGGGGGGAGGACTGTAGCGCGTAGGCATAATCAACATCTTTAGTCTTAGGCCATGTATGACGTAGCTCGTAAGTTAACTATAGTTATCTCAACCTTTTGTATACGACAGTCAGTCTGTCCAAGCCAGTCGTTCAGTAAACCTTCAACTGAGAACACGCTCTTTCATTTGCCGAACCTTCTGATTATATAAACACACCAAATCCATTATCGGCAAAAAATGTTCTGTGAATAAAATTGAATAAACGATAACACTACTGACGACAGTGACATGACGACAGTGACATATTTATTACAAGGAAATAAAATTCAAAAACTAAATACCAATACTAGGTCCCAAAGAGTTGAGAATATACACTGACGGATCTAAGACAAGCACTAGAACTGGAGTTGGAGTCTACTCCAGCGACCTCAACATAAAAATATCCAGGCCGCTAGGAAAGCTCAACACCGTCTATCAGGCGAAATGCGTGGGCATTATCCAAGCGGCCCATGCCCAAGAAGTCAGAAGGGTTACGGATACTCATATTCGCATACTCTCCGACAGCACCTCTGTTCTCCAATCCCTCGAAAAGAACTACATTACCTCGAAACTCATACAAGAATGCCACAATGCACTAGAACGCGTCACCGTGATCAACCGCAACACCGTGACGTTGCAGTGGATCAAAAGACACAGCGGATCACTAGGAAATGACGCAGCCAGCACGCAGAAGGGGATTTGGTGCGATGGTTGTTGGACCCGAACCCATATTACAGTCCGTTGTCAACATTTTCTCACCCACCCTAAAAACAAACGAATTTAGACCCTCTACTTGTAACAATAAGGTTTATTCAATTTATACGAGCTTACCAGACAAGTGCTCGCCAACATTGTCGGAGCCACCGGCATTATATATCATTTTGTTAAGCTATTTTAATCATTAACTCGTTGACGTCAAAGTTCAAAACTTTTTAAGTCACACTACATAATTATAACGCAATCTTTAATTTCGAGTATTTCCAACAAGTTACAAGCCACATGGCTTAGCGGTTTGATGCTGGATTGGCGGCGAACAACGTGTGGGTTCGAAACACAGTCCACACATCAGTTTCTTTTTTAATTTGTTTTCATTTCTACAATATTGCTTGCATTATTAAAGAACGACCAATATGATTTAAGCCTAATAACTTTTCTTGTAAACATATTATACATATATTTACCAAGAATGGTTGGATACGAAGTAAAACATACATTTGCTTCGTGAGGTAGATCATAAATAAGTGACAAAGATACGCGCGCCTAATAGCAGTGACTGCGCACACACATTAATTGTAAATCGTTTCACATAACTCGTAATATCATAAGTATTTTTAAGTAATTTGGTGTAAAAAAGCATCATGTCGCAACTTAATGACTACCAAATATAAAATCATGTTTTTACATGAGCAGAATGTTGGAATTAAAGAGATTGGTCGTCGACTCAATATAGCAGTAAGTGTTTTTTTATACCTATTTTATTTTATTGATTTTGATTAATGAACGCGTAGTTGGCTATTTTACCATTACAGTCACTCCTTTCAAATTACATACACGGTTCCAAAAATGTTTTTGTTTTTGTTTTAGAGAAATACGGTCAGACTATGGCTAAGACGTTATGGAGACAATGGAAATATTCAACGGATTCGTCCAGGAGCAAAAGCCATCAAGTATACTCCCGAATTCGAACGCCACCGGGTCATTGTTTCAAGCCATGTTGAAAATCCATTTTTGCCCATTCGTGTAACCGCAATAAACCACAATATTTCAGTGGAAACAGTGAGAAGGCATTTACACGCTGCTGGGATAAAGAATTATAAACCGGCAAAGAAAATTGCATTGACACCTACTTATCGCGAAGAAAGGGTCCGTTTTGCCCAGGAATATTTAAATTTTAACGCTTACAGCAAGTAATTGCAGGGGACGGTGCGCCACTCCGCTATTAATTAATCTAGTAGGTATTTTTAAACACACCATGTAGGTAAATGCTCAATGGATTGATTTTTAAACCATTAAAATGTTGCAGATTATGTGGTGATGTTAATAACATCATCAAATCTATTTATAACAATAACATCATGTTATTGTTATAAATAGATTTAGTACCACTCCCTTTTACCCAGCTGCGCACGTGGCTACAAGAAAATACCCACCCACACACAGGCAGAACGCTGGTGGGCCTTGGCACCAGGCTGTGGGCAGTCCAAGGACTCGGCTATATATCAAAATAGCAACACATATAGTAAATTTGAAAGAGGAGACTATGCCGACAGCTATTTACTAGGTGACAGTGGGTACCCATTGAAGAGGGCGCCGAGCGCGCAATTGTTTAGTTTTACTATAATCACTAAAACCGAAAATAGTGGCCACTATTATCCGTTTTAGTGATTATAATAAAACTAAACAATTTAAATCATCTAAGAAATTTGAATAATAGGACTGGACTGTATCGTTGGATTTGCCTGGGGGCCTACCATGAACTCTTAGAGCAGGTCAATTTTAGACGAAAAATAACCTGTCGTGGTAATTTTGTACCATGAGCACGCCTAGTAGCAGGCGAGCCAACGATCACGTGACCTGAACCGGTAAGCGACTATAGTCCGTCCAACGAAAAATGTCCCGCAGAAATAAATTGAACTAACAAGATTTGTTAAGGGATAGCGTACAGTCGCATAGAAACTAGCGCCGCGGTTGCGGAACTTCATTCGTTGGACGGACTCTACGTGACAGCAGTTCAGCAGGCGGCCCTGCAAACGTAACCTTACCATCAAACCTTTTTGACATTTAAAGATTCAACAATTGAACTACCCAGCCGTCATAATTTGCAGGATTGTGAAAGTAGCTTTTAATTACCGGTTTTAATTAAATATAACTAAAAAAACGCAAGTTATTGTAAAATTGTGCATACAATATAATTCGGATGTTATTTCAAAGTATTGAAAACAGAAGATCCTCTCTAATCCCTTTGTATACCGTTTATATAAGATGTGTGATGAAGATGAAATTTTTGAGTTTCTCGAGAAAGATAGTCGTTGCAGCAGTAGTAAACAGAGCGCTAGAAAAAATTTAAGGAACGCTATAAAACCATTTGAAATGCCAGACAATTCTTTTGTGAAACAATATCGGCTCACTAAAGAGCTTGCTCTTGAGCTCTGTAATGAACTACAAGCCTTCATGCCCCGCTCAAAGAAATCAACAGATTTGACGATTGAGGTCAAGGTTAGTACTAATTATACTTACAGTATGAGTGTAAACTCATCATCATAATCATCATTATACTTACTTACTTTATGCTATGGCTTGTTTTCAGGTTTTAATAGCATTATCTTTTTACGCGAATGGTTCATATTAAAGACCAATGGGTGACATCGCTGCACATTCTGTTGCACAGCAGACAGTGTCGACTGCATTGGCTCAAGTAACAGAATGCTTGAACCTACCACATTTTCGCCAAAAATATATAAAATTCCCAGCTAATCCTAACGAACGGCGAGTAAATGTGATTGGGTAAGTAGGTAAAAATCTTTTGATTTAAGTAAGCATTTTTTATTTTAATTATGTACTCTGAATATGATAGCACAACTCCGTTTCACTTATTTCAGATTTTTGGACAAGTTTGGTATGCCTGGAGTTTTAGGTTGCATTGATGGAACCCATGTAGCCATAGAACGGCCAACGCATCATGAAGCACGTTTTATTGTAGGAAACAGTATCATTCTTTAAATGTGCAAGTGGTTATCTTTCTTTATTAAGTAGGTAATTACATTGCAACTAGTGTCAACCGAAACAGTATTTACAGCCGAAACTGAACTTATTATAAAATAAGTTAGTATATTAGCATATAATATAATTTGTACATATATAATCTGAATCATGGTTAACTTTTCTTAAATAAAATAATAACAACAAATAAAATTGGTTACATTAAGTTGATAATGGATAAAAATAATAAACATATTAAAAACCTACTCCTAAATAAACTTTGTCTCAAATCAATATTATGTAAACAAGAGCCTCTTTGTTAATTTCTTATCTAGTCAACAAACATACCTATGTACTAATCAACAATGAAAATCAGTCTCAACAAAGATTAGAACATTATAATATGACAATCCTGTAGGGACTTATTTACACACTAATAATATGAGTATAAAAGGCAACAATCACATCCGAAGTTAGCCGAACAAAACCGAACCTTCGGCCACAATATAAATAAGGACAGTAGGGAAACTGCCTACAAACGCTCGAAACGGCACAAACATGCACACAAACATGCACACCGACGAGACTCCTCAGGTAACTTCGCGGGACTCGCAGTAGCAAGTTGTTTACTTGCTTGTTTATATTTTGCCTTTGCCAGTTGTCAACTTGTCACTGTCAGTCGACAGTTAGTGCCGGACGTCATGCCATAGACAAAGCTAGAGCGATGTTCTGTTTTGTCTGTGGCATGACCAAAGACTCGTGCCCGGTCCTGACATAGCCTGGTGGCAGTGATACGGGTTTTGTAGCTAACTTTGTTTAATTATTTTAAGTTATTTTTGTGCGTCTTTTCTGGCGGAATAAACGCTTTTTCTTTCTTTTTCTTTCTTTCAAGTGCCGCGTCAAGACGAGTGGTCACGTTTAACTTTTTATTTTTGAAAATGCCAGGAAAGTATTGCGTAGTATACGGCTGTTTGAACTCGGCTTCATCAAAACCGGAGCTATTGTATTTTAAACTTCCTGCTGACATTGAAAGGTAAGAATGATTTCTAGTTATTGTTATTTATTCGTTATCGAATTACGTATAAGTCTGTGTGATCGATCATAATGAATTCGTGAACATACTTCTAAATCATGAATGCGGCGGTTTTGAGGGTATTTAAAGCTGATAGTGCAATAGTGATAGTGGTAACAATAAGTACATCCAAGATGGCGACTGCAATAGGTATTCTATATCAATATTTTCGTCATGGGTGTCGTTTTCATGGTGTTCGAGGGTGTTGAAGCCGATAGTGCTGTCAAAATGTGAATCCAAGATGGCGGATACAATAGGTATCAATTTTTTTGTCATGGGTGTCATTTTCATGGTTTTCGAGGGTGTTGAAGCCGATAGTGCTGTCAAAATGTGAATCCAAGATGGCGGCTGCAATTGGTATCAATTTTTTCGTCATGGGTGTCGTTTTCATGGTTTTCGAGGGTGTTGAAGCCGATAGTGCTGTCAAAACGTGAATCCAAGATGGCGGCTGCAAAAGGTACCTATCAATTTTTACGTCATGGGTGTGTGTGTATTTTTTTATGTAATGGGTTTTTTAATTACTAGATATCACACGCATTTTCGGATTGAAACGCGGTACGGTTCGTACCCGCTCATGAGGCCAGCCCGCGCGCCACCTGCGCTGCGGCGTCTACCGCGCGCCCACTCCGACGAGCGCCCCAAACCTTTTCGTCCAACCGCGGCTCGAGTACGCTCCCGCTAAAACTTGTAAAAGGTTCCGCCGTAATGACAAAGTTAAAGATCTTTAGTTCTACAAGTTGTTGTGTGTTAATATTAAATTGATTTCCATGTTTAAACTATCGTCTTTTGCTGAGGTTAACCGACGCCATGAGATTACCTATTTAAATTATGTTTGCAAGCTATTTATTCAAATTCGATTGATTGATCACTACAGAACAAAAATATAAAAAAAAAATATATCAAGAACATTAAAAGTGACAACCCTATTGCTTCAATGGAGCGTAGGTAATTATGTTCTCAACTAGGCTTAGTTTCCGGACTGTCCATATTTATACTGTGCTTCAGCTCTCTTTAATTGCTATCTTAGTTAATTATTTTTTTGTTTACACTTTGTACAAACATAGACAAAAAATAGATCGATCGAATAAACATGACAGTATAATATTTCTTTCTTTCTTTCTCATCCTATTTGACTACTACTAATTCTACTAAATAATAATAATACTAATACTACCACTAAGTCATTCTAAGTAAAAATAATAACACAAATGAAATGCCATTAAACAAGAACAATAGATTATTAGAACATAACGTTATAGGTAAATTAATAAAATTACTGTTATTTCTGATATGCAACTCAGATATGGAAATTATCAGCGTGGATGCTGGCTATGGAGGAGCAACTCATGATTCATTCATATGGACCAACCATCCATTAATTGTTCATATGGAAGATTTAACTAACATGTGGCTTTTAGGTATGTAAATTTTATAAAAAGTTGTAAATACATAATTATCATGTATACAAAGATTTTCACATAACATTAAAAACTAAATTATTAATCCATTTATTTCTTGTAGGTGATTCTGGATATCCTTTAAGAAAGACCATGATGACTCCTATTATAGATGCTCCTCCAGATTCACCTGAGGCTTATTACACTGGATTGCACATGCGAACTCGTAATGTGATAGAACGAACAATTGGACTTCTTAAAGCACGTTTCAGATGCCTACTTGTGCATAGGGTTCTACATTATGAACCTCAAATAGCGGCATCTATTGTAAATGCTTGTGTTGTACTGCACAACATTTGCAATAGGGCCAATGTCCCTGTGTCGGAGTCGAATCGTTATGATTTTTCACGGATATTTCCTATTGAATGTTTTTATTTATTTTTGTTATTATTTGATTAAAATGTTTCATATATGAAAATAATTTAATAAGGCGACCTCGATTTTAAAATTTGGATGGTGAATGAAAAGTAACCCTGTATATCTGTTAATGTAGGTGTTTCACACGGTCCCCCACCTGTGCGCGTCTGTGTTCTTCGGATAGAGGCACATTTCCTTTTCAATTTCCCCTTGTAATCTTTGTAATCTTACCCAATACTGTAAATACAAAAATTAAAGATAAATAGGTACCAATTTATATAGTTTTTCTATTGTTGATTAATAGGTGGTTAATTAACATATTTAATTCAAGTTATTAGGTAGGTACGTTTATAATTTATTTAACTGAAAAACTTACTGCTGCTCAAGTTTTCCAATCCTTGTTAGCACCATTAACAACCGCATTTAGATTTTCCGCCACCTCAGCCCACATTCTTCGGGACATTTCCCGAGCTTGAGCACTTTTGTTATAGCCCATAGCAATATCTCTGTTGCTGTTTAAAATGTCCCACAAAGTTTCCAATTGTTGGTAAGAAACTCGTCTTGTTGATCCTACAGTCGCAAAACTAACTTATAATTTGCACTTGCCTACCACTCACAGACACGGCCACAAAACAAAAGTCTTTTAATACTTTAGTTGGTTATTAGTTAAGTTTCAGGCTAATCTTACTTCTCAAAATCGAATCCGCTTGAATGTCCCCAAAATTACCGCGAGAATCAATGTTGCCAGATGAGTCGAGCCCAAGTCGCTAAAAATTTCATTTCAAGTAGCAAATATTCGCCAATCAAAATGCACAAGAGTCAAGTTCTGCAAAAATATTTTATATGATACACTCGCGATGTTTTGTGATACGCGTGATAAAAATTAAAAAAACTCTCGAAAAGGGGGGGCTCCGCAACTTTTCCTTTTAGGGGGGGGGGGTAGTCCAGGGTTGTGGATTTGTTCGAAAGAGTTACCGCGGCCCTGGAACGTAAAAGGCACTAAGAGGAGCATGGGTGGGTTTTAGTCAGTAGAAGTCTGACACTATGGTATGGCACTATATGGGAAATCATCAAATGACCCCTCCCGCTCTGGGTGGAGCGGCAGGGGTCATTTGATGATTTCCCATCCACAAAAAAAAAAGGGGGGGGTAGTACCCCTCCCCCCTCCCCCCCACCGTCCTACCACCCTCAATTCGACGGACGTCAATGGAAAGTCGTACCCGTTTCTCTGCAGAGAGACGACTTTGAGGTGGGTCCCGTTACACAGCTTTGGCGCAGATAAATTTTGAAGGAGCATGATCGGGACACCAACCTTCAGCTGGATAATGTGCGCTGGTAATCCACTTGCCGAAAGCGAATTCAGAAACTCTACCGGATAATGTGTGGCGTCATTTCGCTTCACAACAGTGTTTATGGAGGTGTATATCACTTCGTTCCTTTAAATTTTCGAGAGAATGCTTGCGTTCATTGCTGCCGCTTTATCGTTTTTTGGCGTTAAAATGGCCCGTTCACATACCCAAGAATTCTCTTGGTGCGGAATTTGACTGACATCCCCGTACACCAGACGAATCAGCTCTTCTATAGTGGGAAGTACTCTACCAAGAGTTTCTGGTAGGTCTATCCGCCATAGTGCATTCATCCCATACGACCAAAGAGCAATCTCTGAGCACGCGAGTGAGTGAGTGTCACTGTTGCGTGACAGCCCCCACACACAGGCGTTTTCTTGCTCTCTAAATCGATGGGAATCTTCAACATAGCGTGCGCTGTTTTGCCACCAGGAAGCAGTGTGGTAGCGATTCCAGAAGATGCAACCGCAATAGCGATTTTACCTTGCCTCCTGATCTCTGCTAGGATGCTATTGGTAATTAAAGTTTTTCCTGTTCCACCAGGAGCATTCAAGAAAAACATTTTACCCTGGCTTACCCCAAAGCTTTGGAGGACCACAGTGTACCGCGTAGAACATGCTAGGTGGACAATATTATTTTATGATATTTAACGATGCTGTTATATATAAGTAGTCATATTGAGGCATTATTAATAGAGTTTGGTATGATTTTGTAGTAAAAAATAAAAAAAAATATAAAACAGAAAAATTTATTTAAAAATCATAAACAAACAACAAAATTGCAGTAATAAATAAATACCTACTATACAAATTAAATTATCCTAAACCTAATCATCATAATCATCAGAATCATCATCAAAATCTTCTGGTGAATCATCATCATTTTGTGGCAATGTGCGACAATATGATGACGTTTCCGGTCTTGATGCTACTATGGTCGGGCTTACAATTAACTTTAATACCTCTGCACATATTTTTTCCGGCTTTTTTTGGGGAATCTCACGAAGGCTATTAATCAAAGGGTCAGATGTTATTATTAACATGGACAGCAAGTCTCTATTCGTGGCAACTTTCTTGAATTTCAACTTGATTTCTTCGGAACGAACCTTGATATCAGCTTTGTCTTCGTCGTTTCTAGCCTGCCATTTCTTAATATTCAGTTTGTAGCTGATATGTAAAAGGCATTCAAAGTAACGAATCCAAGCATGAAGTGTAGATAAACCAAAGCGAAAATGTTCCTGATTGCTGTTAAACTTCGCGGGGTCATCGTTCATCGTCTTGGGGGTGGCACCACAGATGAAACACTTTTGAGATGAACGAGTTTTCGTTAAGGCGTTACATACCTTTCCGTCTGTCATTGTCAGAAAAAGCTCATGTTTCACAGAAATTTGAGAATCACCAAAGTTGATAAGTGTTGGAAAAAGAGCATTAATTTCTTCCAACAATCTATTTGTCTCCGCTAACGTGAAGTCGTTCGTTTCCTTAGCAAATATAAAGGACTATGGACAAAAATGTATGGGCTCCGTCCCCATATACCAACACACATGGAACTAATGCCAATGTGTTCTTTAAGTATCCACTATTTGATTAAAATCCTTTTTTTTACTTAAATCCGTGGCATATATCAATAAAAAAACAATGTATAATTATTAATTAACCTATATTTTCCTTTTACACTTGTAAGTTATTTTAACATTATGGTTATATTACAGTACAAAACATGATTTAGTAACTAAACAAAATAAAAATAATGTATATTTAAACATATACATGTAAATGATTATGAATGAATAATTAGAAAATATGTAATGAATATAAATGAATGAATCATTTAAATTCATTGTGTTCTAATTATTCATTCTTACAATGCTCATAGTAGGTAGGCGAATAACAATAGAGAGTGCTAATATTACTGGTCTATTATAACACTGTTTAACAGCTGCGCTGGCAGATTAAAATCTGTATGACGACCTATTCCCATGTACCATACAATCGATATAATATGTGCACAACTTCCTATAGTGCGACTGCCCGTCAAGCAGGTACAGTAATAGTGTGCAATAGCATGTCTGTCCCCCCTATTCCCATCAATCAACATATAAGAATAATATATGCGTGACCTTACGTGTCTGGATTGTATTCGCGCTCTTATCAGCCATGCATTATTTATCATAATATTGCATCTTGCCAAATCACTCAATGCATTTTCACGATATAATTCAATGATGTATAATCCGTTACGAAAATGCTCTGCACAGTACGACTTGGCCAGTTTTAAATGGTAACTTCCTAGTGCAAATAAAATAATGTCGTCTTCATTTAATCGTGGAAACTCTTCAAAATGAGGCATTTGTGCTTCCATGGCTGTAAAAGTCACTCTTTGACGGTTAAGGTTTTTCATTTCTACGTAATCACGTAACAGATTAGGCGTGTTGTTTTCAGCTTGTATGATATTAAGTATTTCTGAGGCAAGCCTGCTATCAGTAGCAACGCGATAACATGCATTTATGATCGCTGCAGCGATTCTAAAATCAATGAACATATTTGGTAAAGCTTTATTAAAATATGACTGCCTTAAAAGCTTGAACCTATTTTTGAACTTTCCGTTCACGGCTTCTACCACCCACCGACATATCGTTATTAAACGCGACTTATTTGCCTGATCAGTGGTAAGTTGGGTAGCATTTCTATCTTTTGATGGAGGTATGTGAGCTTCATAGCCAAGCGACTGTATGTCATAAATGCTGTCCCTGAATCCTCTGTCTAATATAAACACATCTCCTCTGTGGATGAGCCAATGTAACAAATGGTCGTCTTGGTTCATTATATTATGCATAATGTTTGCATCGGATGTTACAGCAGGATATGGGCCTAAAACATCGATTATATAACCATCGCTGGTTACTAATAAAAAAGGCTTTAACCTCTCAAGATCGACTTTTTTGTTTACACCTAATCCTTGAAGTCCGGCGCGCGCGCGCCGGCGCCCGCTTATCGCAGTATCAGATTACAGCGCTCAGTAAAAACGTAATCGCTCCGTATCTATACATTCTTTTTACACACTTGAAACGGTTATGAGTACTTGAATGATGCTGTTATGATATACAACGTAAACAAGATTCCTATTACAGCTCGAAATATAAACATTTCCTTGTTAAATGAGAGACCTTACTGAAAGTGTTTATGTTGCTGTATTACGTTTATTTCTGACACAACTATTGGACCGATTTACACGAAATTTTGGATATTAGGTCATAATAAGACAAGTTATCTAGTGACAATGTTGTTTTACGAGATCTGTAATCAAATTTCCGAAATATTCAAACTCAAACATCATAATGCGCGCGCCGTCATTTTGAATTACGTAATGCGTGTTTTTGTAAAAGAACATCAGAAATATTCCAATTAGATTCCAGTATAAATTGTTTCTAGATTACTAGTTATATATTCACCGACTCATTTGTAACTTTATATCGTTAAAATAGGCCACTATAATTCTGAAATATCAAAATACATGATACGGGAAGAAAGCGGGTAACTTTATTTTGTTTTCTTATTGTCACCCGCAACTTTGATGTTTGAATTTGAATATTGGTTGAAAATGAACAATAACTAAGTAAATAATGAATTCCAATCCATACTTGGCTTACCTTTCATAGAAACAATCCAAAATATCGATCTCACAATGCACTCAAGCGGAACAGATTTTGAGGTTACTTCACAATCATTTTTCGAAATGACACTAAGTTTATTTCTCTTTGCTGTCATTTTTGACAGCTAGCTAATATTATCTACCATAGAGAACAATCGTTCAGAAATTAAAATAAACCATAGGAAACAAACAAAAAAAGTTTAAATCAGCCGCGATTTGCTGGAACCGATTGGATCCACCCGGACTCAATGACAGTTCTAAACATCCGGAGCCATTTGGACCCGTTAGGTCGGAAGAGGTTAATAAGTTCCTGAACTTGTGCAGACTGTAACTTTTTCGCTGAAATAAAAAGTTCGAACTTTTTTCAATATAAATATATGTTCCGTCTGCTATTAAAATCAAAACAGTATTCTCCTCATTCCCAAAAATAGCTTTTGGTATCATTAGATTTCTTTCAAGAAGATCTCTTCTAGAAACATGACCTATTCCAAGATGACTCGGAACAAAATCTTGGGTGAGACATTCTCTTGCTATTTTTAATTTTCTTTCGAGCTCTCTGCGGGATGTTTTAAAGAGCGTCGCCAGTCTCTCGTTAGGTTCACCAGTTCTGAGATTAGTAAAGTACACACCTAGAACTGTACGTGGATGACGGGACCTTTCTGATAGACTCGGTGTTTCCGCTAAGATAGCATCGAACTGTTCTAATGTCAAACCGGTCCAAAAATGTAATTCCTGTGCATTAAGTCCAGATTCAAAATCGAAACTAGGGGCATTGTTAATGGCATTTACCAACATGTTCGTCATGTCCGAAAAAAAAGAAGAATTGAAATAATTCGTAACGTTGATGTTGTCTAATACTTCGTCGATGTTAGTACTTCTTAAATGATCTTCACATAATCGCGCACTCGGTGGAATATACAGGCGATAGTTACATACCAAATACACTTTCATTGAAGTTGGAATTCGCCTTAGGTTTTCGTTTGTGCACTGTCTGTAACAGCAGCTGCGAGAAGAATTTGGTGCCCTCACATAATCGCGAACGTAAAAGTCCTGTTCTTGATTTGCTACGTCGTTCATCACCTGATCTTGTTCATCAACATCATGATGATCTTCAACAACGACGTTTTGTACATTGACATCATCTGCGTTTCTTTGAACTTCAAGACCTGGGACGTCATTGTCTGCATTCCCGATGCGACTTTGTCGCGTAGCATTGTTAGCTCTTTGCCAGCATCTATGGCACACTGCCATAGTGTTATTGAATACAACCTGGAACATAAAAAAACTCGATGAGTATCAGAACTAATCTTTTCGCGTGGCCAAATCTCGAAGGGTACAAGTATTTGTGATGGAATATGACGTGTTTTCCGCGTCACATATGTTTATAAAACAAATTAAAATATGTATTTATATAAGTGTTTCGTAACGTAGTTCTCATAGTACAAACTATGTTTAGCTTGGGTCTAGATAATTGGTGTAAGTATTTATTAACGTTATTAGTTATCGCCCAATGATTGTTCAAAGTATACAATAGCCATCTAATATGAAATAAATATAAAAAAATGAAGGTGTGCTACAGGAAATTGCAGTGAAAACACAGATATTAGTATGAATTAAATAGATAGTTTACATATTATGTAGTTATATATTTATATATAAAAGATGTTATTTACCTGTATCAGTGCACTTTGTGAAATATGGTTGACTAATTCAGGTTCATTTTCAATTAACGCCTTTTCTAAAACGTGCCGCCTTTGTCGCAAGACAGATCGCGGGCACATTATACACCGCCGTCCAGTTTCCATAATACACAGTATCCAATCCAGTTATCGTGCCAGGGTCAATCGAAAAGCTATCAATCAGTCCAGTAAACAAGCAGGGGTCGTAGTTGTAAAGTAAAAACCGATAAGACAGAGATAAATAAATACGAACGAACACTGCAACAAACTGACTGTGAGTGACTAAGGTTCGGGCGACTACCTGCCTGCGAATAGGGTCGCAAGCGCAGGAGCGAGGGTGGGGGTGCGGGGTATTTTCTAAGAACTTATCTTTGTGTGCATGCGCCGCCACTGTGCACTAATGAATAGATAAATGAGTAGGTGTTTTACAATTACTCGTCAATAATACGTAAACGAAATATTTGTTTAAAAGTTAGTTACTATGAGAACCCAATTCATTTGAGCAACGTCCCCATAGTAAAAAAATATCATCTTGCCAAGATGTGTCAATTGAGCTACATTTCATTTTTGTTGATGGGTGGGGACGATTCCGCCCATTGTCCTTTGATTGGGCGACAATACATAGTCGATGAAGGCCGAGGATTTTGCCAAATAATTTTGGACCCATCATATAACTTAAGAGGAACGAAAGAAAATACGAAAAGAAATTCGTCCGTATCTTCAGTGTTCTCAAATTTCTGTTTGTATATGCTGTGCCCAGAACTTCCATCACATCCCCATTTACTAGCAAGTGTAAACGTTGAACTTGTTGGGAGGACACTGCTGATAACTTCATTCTGTGCTAATACTAGACGTTCCGCTGTTTTATTTAATAAGGCTTGCAAAGGGGAATGGGCAAAAATATATGGAGCTTGGTCCAAATTTCCACCACCAATAAGAACTATGGCATATGATGGACCACTGCGTACTGAATCATTGTAAGAAGACCGCAACCAAAAATATTTACTCAGTAAAAAGTTATGACCCCATGAAAACTTGCAATTTAAAAATCTTTTTACGCTTCTTTATTTCACTATATCTTTTAAACTACTCGATTGATTTAGGTGTATGACATTTCGTTGTAATTCATACGTTATTCAGGTTGATATAAGCTATATGACGTCAAAATAAAAACAATATGGCGGCCCCGGTAGGTACCTCGATACGTCAAAAAAATCAAACCCTATCATGTGGGGTATCAAATGAAAGGTCTTATACCTATCTTTACAATGCTTATATTTATTTTAAAATATTTGTAATACTGGGAAGAATGTAAACACAAAAATATTTCACAATAGTTTTATTTATTCCTGTCTCACAGTGTGGGGTCTGTCTTTAAAAGAGTACATCTCATATGTCTACATCCACAATAACATTATCCAGATTCGCAGCTGGAAGTAGAATTGTGGGTTGGTGTCTCGCCCATCCAAAATACCAAATAATTACCATGACGTGGGCACAGCAACCCACAGTTCGCATTCCAGAAAGACAAGAACAGTAGTAGTTCGAAATGGTTTCTCGATTATGGATCATTACATACGTGTAGTATTGTCTTGCACGTGCGTGTCGGGATTGTATTCTTGCGCGTAGCAATATAGCGTTTTCAGGTTCAATGCCAAAATCAACTATTTCACTAAATGCTCCATCTCTTGCTACTTCAATCTGATACACGCCATTGCGTACGTGTTCGCTATAGTAGCTACGCGCAAGTTTTATGTGATATGAACCAAGTGCAAACAATGTCAAGTCTTCTTGAGTCAGAACAGGAAATTCATCTGCTCCTATGGCGTCGGCTTCAATATTTCGAAAACTTGCCCGCCGTCTATTTATATTTCTATCTGTAACATATGCTCCCAATTGATTTGGTACATGCAATTTCTCTCTAATGATTCTTAAATATTCCTCTGCATGCGCGTTATCTTCGATTAAAAGATGAAAAGCGTTAATAAGCGCAGCGGCCACCCGGAAATCATCCATCATGTGGCACATAGCACGATTAAAAAATTCTTGCCTGAACAGGCGAAAATCGCGTTTAAAACGTCCGTTTACGACCTCGACGACCCAGCGGCATATCGTCACTTCCCTATTTTTATTGGCTTCTAACGTGGTTAACTGGTCTTCGCCACGCCGTTTGCTAATTGGCATACGTGCCACATAACCACACGATTCCATGTCTCCTATAACGTCTCTAAAGCCGCGGTCGCAGATAAAAACATCGTTCGCTTCAAAAAAGTAATGGAATGGATTGTCTTCTCTTTCGTTAATAAGACCTTTCATTATAACGGCATCCGATGTTGTTGATGCGTGAGGCCCAGTAACATCTATTATGTAGCCGTCACAACACACAATGAGAAATGGTTTTAACAGGTTCGTGTATTTGTGCAAACTGTATGTTTTCCGCTGGAAAAGGAAGTTGGAAGACCTGAATATAGACGTAAGTTCCATCTATCACCAGAATAGCTTTCCTTTCTTGTAAGGGTGCATCTGGGTTTCCAAATAGACCATTTGCCACAGTCAGATTCTTTGCAACTACTTCATTTCTTGAAATATGGTCCAGGCCCAGGTGCCTTGGTACGAAATCTTGAACCAAACATTTGCGCACAGTATTCATTTTCCTTTCGAGCGTACGGCGACTCATTCTGAAAAGTACGCTGAGTCTTTCGTTAGACTCACCCGTCCGGAGCTTCATCAAAAAAATAGCAATTGCAGTATTGGGGTCGGGGACTTCTTGCTGCAATGAAGGGGTTTCTCGTATCACTTGCTCAAATGCGTTATGAGTGATGCCCACACGATGATGCAATATTTTTGGATCCATAGTTTGTATATTTTCAAAGTCCATTGTGTTGGAACTATTAAGAACGGCTGTTTGTAAGGTTTTCGTAATGTCTACGAACATTTCTCCGGTAAAATCGTGTGATGAGTTTGGAGCATCAATTAAGTGACCCCATTGATTTTCATCCAAATGTTCTTGACACACTCTTGCGTTTGGAGGTATGTAAAAATTCGAGTGTACCAACAGTTCTACTTTGATAGACGCCGGAATACGGCATCTACTTGCATTGCTACATTCATGATAAATGCATGTGTTAGATGTATTTGGTGCTCTTTTGAATTCATCGGTTTCGAAGATTCCTCCAGATGGTCTTCCGACACGAGGAGGCGGCTGGTCAGCTTGGTTTTGACTGCGGTCAACTGCATACCTTACCCGCAACCAACAATTGCGGCAGATAAATTGCTCGCCATCCAGTATTAACTGCAACAAATACAACACCTTTATTCATGACGCTCCGTCTAACTGCGTGTGTTAGCTAACATGTCTACTCGCTAAGAGAGGTCCTAGGTTCGATTCCTTCCGCATATAGGCTCTCCGGCAATAAGCTAGAGTGTTGATTCTGTGCGTCTGGGTATATTATCTATATAAGTATGTATTCAAAAGAAAACAAAAAACGGTAAGAGTGATTAAAACATGACGTTACTACCGATAGTAAAATATTGATTAATTAACTTAACAAAAGTGTTACAAGTAATCTTATTGTTCACGCCTTCCCACGTCTGGGTATATTATCTATATTATGTACTTATGTATTCAAAACAAAAAACGGTAATGATGATTAAAACATGACGTTGCTACCGATAGTAAAATATTGATTAACTGACAAACAATAATAACAAAAATGGATCAAGACTGAAGACGTCCAAAATATTTCGCTTCAAAAAGGTTTTTCTAGGGATCTTTCGTTACAAGTAATCTTATTGTTCACGCCTTCCGACAATCTCAAATGGAATCGGGGCACGGCATTTGAAATAAAATACACATATGCATGTACTAACCTGTCGAGGTGCTAAAAGTCCTTGAATGTGCTCTGCAGTTCCTGGGTGATTATCCAGAAACGGTTGAAGCAACTGATAGTTTCTTCTTTGAGTCAATGAATAATTGCAACATATGCAGTTTCTTCTTTCCGCTTCCATTGTCACAGACACACAAAGTAATAACAAAAAGTCCGATGAGATATAACCGTGGTCGAAAGAAGAGAATCAGAAGAAATCAAGTACACAAAAGTCGCAGGGAAAATATGACCAGAAAATGCACAGTACGCACCGAAAGCAAGCAAACGAACGACTGCGTGGGACACATGTGTCGATTGGGTCAGGTAGTTAGGTCAAAACCAGTTTTCTTTCAACGTCGTCGGCGCAGCGTATACCGTATTGCTTCCTAAGTGCGAAAGGGACAAAACTAATGCTATCTCCATCTACGAGTCGACGCTAGCAATCCCCGGGTTCCGAAATGCAAAAATATTAAAAAATACTTTTAGCTTTTAGCACGATTGCGAACCGTTCCGTATTACATTTTTATATGGGTAGGTGCGCTAACGTTATCTTTGTATACTTTGCAGACGATTTGAGCGCATTACAGAACAGGGGGAATGCGTCATCATTGCTACCATGTTTTTACTGCTTGAAATGTGGATATGTGCGAAAAAAATAAACGGTTAAATAATTAAAAACACGTATTTTTAAAACAGTCATAACTTTTTTCTGAGTGAATATATTTTTTTCGCCTAGTAGTCAAAATTGTATGGTATTTAGTCGACTTTAAGCTTACATAGCCCCCAATAGTGGTGGAAATTTGGACCACTTCTGCTCATTATCCTTTATTTCAGCACGAGTTTCTGTTATAGCAATGTGCTCCTCTGCAGGGTAACAGGCCTGTTTGGATTTTACTACACTAAAATATGACGGAAACACATTATGTCCTGCCATTATGGACCACTTCCTAGTTTGTTTGTAAGCATGTGTTGTTTGCTTTAGAATCTATATAGTATGCTAAGGCTTCGTCACTACTTAACTACCTAGGATTAACGGAACTGGTATTTTTTGACTAAATAATATCTCTCACTAATGTCTCTAATCACATGGGCAACTTTTCTTTGCCCTGCTGAACGTATAGCAATTTCGGCAGCATTCACTAATTCACTGGCACTTCGAGATTCTACGAGATCCACGACTCGACGTTTCTTCGTCTTAAACGACGATTCCTCGAAATCTTTGCGAGGTCTTCCTGCAGATGTCACAGCCTCACTCGATGTCGAAGGTTGTGGGGCTAAAGAACTCACAGTAAACTGTATGTCTCCTTCATCCAGCCAAGTCTTATTTGTAATTAAAAAACGCTCTTTCGATTTTCCCGAAGCCAACCATTTGGCTCCAATCTTAGTAGAAAAGTTGGATATTTTCAACTTTATTTCTCTTTGGCTGCTTTCAGTAATGTCACCAAAGTGAAATTTTGAAGAAAGATAGTCATAAATACGCGACCTTTTATCATTCTTCGTGTGTTTTAACCACTCTTCAAAGAAGGCTACCCTTGAAATAAGAACCTAAATTAAGAACTTTACCAAACATGAAAACTTTTACATTGCCTAAATACAACAATACATACGGTATGAGAACATACACCTACATACTACCAAAAATAATAAACCAACTACCTGCGGACATACAAAATAAATACCTCTGCAACCCTAAAAAAGCAAAAAGTGAATTAAAAAAGCATTTTTTGCAAGTTAAACATTATGAGTATATACTTTAGTTTGATATACTTACTACCATCCTCATTTGTGCTAATGTGCAAAATTTGCATTTGCATTTGGATTTGTACTTAATTTTTTTTTTTTTTTTTAACTCTAATGTAAAACTTAAAAATTTCTCACCTGTTTTTTAGTAGAAATTGTATTGGAAATAATTATTCCGAACTCACTAACCATACATAAGCCATCTAAGGCTTCTGTGGTTTTTAGCACATTTGTAAATCAGTGATAGATATTTTGAACATTAATAAAAAAAAAAAAAAAAAAAAAAATAGAGTAAACGTGTTCTGAAAAAAAAAAGAAAAAAAATATGTTGTACTGAAGTGTGCTGAACAATATGTGTATTTTTACAAACAACACAGTTATACCTACAATATATCTAAAAACTAGCCCGAATAGAGGCGAATCAATGTACGGTCACTAGCAAAAGTCGATAAGAATTCTCACAACGTATTAGTTTGACATTTAGTTTGACTTACGACCTTCTATTTTCAAGTTATCGCCAACAATTGATTGTAATCCTCAATTTCATCAACTTAGCATAAGTCAAGATGGCCCAGTGGTATAGAGCACACAGATTGAAGCGCAAATCAGTGTGCCGCAAGTTCAAATCCCACGCAATTGTTGACTTTTTGTAAGTTCTTACCCGATTGGAAGTTATGGATTAGCATTACATATTATTATATTAAATTATTCTTGTAATATTCGCAAAATGCAGGCTAATATTAGTATTGAAGTGAGGGCGACTATCATTGGGCTGCATAAAAGTGGTCTTAATAAAACACAAATATCTGAAGAAACCGGACTGAATGTGAGTGTAATAGCTATTAATGAATTGTAACTTTATTATAAACAGTTTTATTATATGTATCGATTAATCTTATAATTAAAATGTATGCCATTTATGAATCCATCCATCGTATCTTTATGAGGTTTAGAAGAAATACATAAATCCTTGGGTTTATTGGGTTGGTTATTGGATTTATAAATGCAGTTTTATTTTAAAATTATATTCAATAATTATGATTATTAACATGAAAATGAAGTCAAGTAGGTATAGCTGCCTAATATATATATTTTTTTGTTTTAGAAAAATACTGTAAGTCTTTGGATAAAAAGATATGAGGAAGAAGGTAGCCTTGCTAGTCGAAAGAGAAGTGGGAGACCGAAGCTTATTAGCGAGGCGCAGCGACGACATATGGTGGACATATACGAAACGAATGGTTTCGCACCAACGAGACATTTTGCGGAATTATATGACACCGCGATGGATACTGTTCGCCGTGCACTTCACGCTGAAGGCGTGCATCACAGAAAACCAGCTAAAAAGCCGTACTTGACAGAGAGGCACAAACAAGAACGATTACGTTTCGCACGTAATTATTTAGATTTTGACTGGAATACTGCGGTATTTTCAGATGAAAAAACATTTAAATCCAGTCAAAAGGGCAGGCTTCACTTATGGCGCAAGAATAACACTCGCTGGTGTGATAACAACGTCATTCCTAACACCGAATCAGGTCGAATCACAATTAATATGTGGGGATGGATGAGTGCAGCAGGACCAGGAGAACTGGCTTTCATTCCTCCACGCGCAAACAGTTCAACTTATGTGGAAGTGTTAGACTCAATTATGCTACCTACTGTGCGCAACATTTACCCAGCTGATGAGTTAGCAGAATTTCCGTTTGTCCAGGACAATTGTCCTATTCACCGAGCGAGTACTGTGCGTGAGTGGTTTCACAATCACCCGGAAGTAATTGTTATTCCATGGCCAGCGCGATCACCCGACTTCAACCCCATAGAAAATCTATGGGGTTTGATGGTGCAAAGGTGGGACTCGCGGAATGAGAGGTCTACGGAACAATTAAAAACCCATTGCATGGAGGTGTGGAAAAGTTTTAGAGGGAGCGAAGTATGCAGTAATATTGTTGGGTCCATGCGCAAACGTCTACTTGACTGTATCGAAAATAATGGGGGTTATACAAAATATTAAGTTTTAGTAAAATCAGTAGGCCATTTTATTTTAACGTATCCGTGATTATTCGTTAACAAACACTGTATTATATTGTGTTTACTTTCGATTAAAATAGCTATATCTTTTAACTTGTGCCATCGCCTTATCTTAAGAATGCAGTGAACTCGCTATCAATTTTGTTGACAATAATCATGATTCTATTTTGTTTTTTATTCTTCTACCCGCACTGTTCTAACATAATAGTTCAATTTATTTTTCTCATCTAATTGACCATTATCTTGTGAGAACTAAAGTTCTTTTAACAGAAATTGAGGTTTAGTTTCAATCTTCTTTTCGTCAAGAAAATGAACAATTAAGCTATGACCTCAAAACATTCATTGTGACGTTACATAAAAATAAAATGTTTACAAAGTCTAAATCATATATCACTTTTCAATAAATAACTGGATATAAACAATTATATTTTATTTTATTAAAATTTTAATATCCTTTCATTGTTACGTTATTCATATTATGAATGGTCTAAGTGGGTATACTACCAACAAACAATCTTACACGTAACATAGATAACGGTTACAAGATAACTTTTTTGTCTAGGTAACAATTCGACGTCACAATTCTCATACATGTTTAATTTGTAAATAAAAAGAATAAACATTTTTATTAAACACGTCTTTTTATTTCCACCTTACAACATCGATAAGATGTAAACAACTAAATAATGTAAACAACGAATGTGATTCTTCTTGTAGTTAATAGATCATATTCGTAATTTGCAACAATTTAGTGCAAAACATGCAATAGTATTTTTCATAGAAATATAAAAAACAACAATATTAATATAGATTGGGAATTTTCAAAGTAAGAAATAACCGCAACGGACCGACCATGATTTGAACTCGGGCTACGTTATTTGCGAATCCAACACTTAGTTCATACGGCTACCAGCACATGACATATTTGCGCGAATTTTATCAATACAATGGTAAGAACAAGTCGCCTCTGTGACTGTGTGATGCGTATTCAATGGCACAGAAAAATAATAATGATGTTTTTAAGCTCAGTGTGACGACAGTTCCTTAGTGTGTGTTATCTGTTGAATGTGGATACTCATTCACGCGCACATATACGCACGGAAGTATCGCGCTCGCTCGGTTCGTAGCAAAATAATCTTTAGCGTTCCTATGGACTTTTGCGGCCTTACTGTACTTCCTGAACGTTCAAAGTTTTCTTTATGAAAAAAATTACGCTAAAATTTATGCATTAATGTTAAAAAAATGCTAAAAATTCATTTTAATAGATTCTGATAAAAATAATATATTAAATATTAGTACATACCTTCAGTATAAATATCCATTACAAAAAACTTTTACAATATCACTATAAACCACTATGAGATGTGCACAAAAGTGTCGCTAAATTGCAACTGATTGACCGGAACGCTTGCATTAAACTCATTACCTGACTTCTGAACTCTATGACTCATCAGTTAAGCATTTGAAAAACAACTTTTTCTCGGAATTTGGAGTTTGGGGGTGTTGTTTGTGTTATGCAATTAAGATTTCCTGGAAATGAAAACTTGAATTTTGTCCACCTAGCATGTTCTAGGCGAAATACCGTGGGACGGTGTCAAAAATGTCCTTTTGCTCTAAGTTGAACTTCGTGACGTGGTCATTTACGATGGCAGCCATTGCGCTCGGGTCGTAATTGCTTTCGGCAGTTTATTCTCGATTTCCCCGGTCCTGATACGCCAATGGTTGCGGAGCCGGTAACCCATACTCGACCAGTGGATGGCCACCGATAGAAATCACCAAATCTTGAAGCGATCAAAGACAACTATTCAAAACGCGTTCATCATTATGTTCAACGTCCTTCAAACCTTCTGAAGTACATCTCAAAGCTCTTAAAAAGTCTTCGGACAGATGATGCCGGTGATTTTCCCACAATAAACCAGGGTTAGCAACACCACGACGAACGACGGCAAACAAATGTCGCAGTCGACTGGGGCTGTCGCTGACGCTGGCCTCTCTCAGAGTGTCATCCCAGTGAGCCGTCAAGAAGGTGACGTGCTACGCAAGCTGCACGAAATGTGGGATATTCAACATCATCAACTGACCTCAGGTATGCAAACGACGTTGGGCCCCGTACTGTGTGTAGCAATAATCGCAAATAATAGCACTCACTATTATTGGGATGCACAGTATAAACCCTTCCTAACGCGGAGCCCATTAATATTTCCGAAAAACCTTCCATAGCACGTCCACGTCGACGTCGACTAAAAACGCCTCTTTTCCTATCGTACGTATAGAACGCCGACACTACGTCATACGTAAGCTGGGTCCCGTTTTTACCCTTTGGGTACGGAACCCTAAAAATGAGCGGCATAGCCACATTCTAGTTATTAGAGCACACCGGGCGCTCCGCCCTGTCGCAACTTGGTCTTCTTCTTCTTCTGGCTCCTCCACGTTTGTGAATGTCCCGGCGGCAGCTGCTGCATTTCGCTGCGGTATCACAGGGGCTGGCAATCCAGCACGATTACAAATATTGTGCAGCACGCAGCAAGCTACCACAATCTTTGCAACAGTGTCAGGATTATAATGCAGCACCCTGTGAGCCAACACCGGAAGCGACCCTTCAACAGCCAATAGCACGCTCCACGCTGTTACGAGCCGTGCCATGGAGCTTGTTGTAGTACGCTTCAGGTGTATGCTCGGCAGCATCTGCGACCGGTGTCATCACAACCGCCCGCTGGGCGTAGCCGGATTCACCTGTAAAGCAGAGACTTCTGAAATAATTGAAACTAAGAAAATAATAAACATTTTTGTAAATCCTAATTTAATGCATACCAAGTAGCAATGTGGTCTCATCGTTGCTAATTATTTTTTCTAAACACTCCTTTAATTCAGAGTGCTTGAATATAAAGCTGTCATGAGTTGCTCCACCATATGAGGCATCCACATGTATAAAATTAAGGTCCGCGTCTGTTACCTGTAAACAAAACACGGTTGGCCCGGGCCTGGTTTTGATCGGACGGCGAGCCACCCAACGCTTGCCGTCCGCAGACCCGCACCTACGGTGGCCGGGAATTGCCCAGCGACTCCCGACGCCCGGTGCGTCTGCCTATGCAGCCGCGGCGGTTGGGACGTGAGAGTTGTCTCTCCCTCACGCGACCCGCCTCCTCCTTCACTAGATTTACTGCTTCGCAGAAGGAGGTGACGGCTTCCCACGCCTCCTCGCTCAGGACCACGGATTGAACCAGGTCCGGACGCGAGAGGTCGCCGCCGCCGATCGCCTCGACGAGGACACGACGGTGCTCCGCCCAAGCGGGGCAGACCTTCACCTTATGCTCTACAGTGTCCGGGCATCGTGTAAATGCTTGCTTTACCCAAGTGAAAGGTTCGAACCTACAATCTATAACTCTCGGGGCCGATAACACTAGGACAACAGAGCGTATATGTACAGACGCCAGTACATAAAGCTACCCGAAACTGTAATTTTTTTCCAATCAACCTTGAAGCTAATGTTTCAGCAATAAAGTTGAAAATGTATTAAAGAAATTTGACAAATTGTTGTAGCTTGATGTGTTGGCGACTGTACATGATTGATATTAAATGAAACTCACTAGCTGCACGTTTCTCGCATGATAACCCTTGCGGCAAAAGTAGCGCTCTTCGTTTTGGCGTAGCCGTATATGGCCACAAAGGTGCCATCAATGCAGCCAATGCAGTTAGGGACTTTAAATTTTTCATAAAATCTACAAAAAAAAATACATTTTACATGGGCATTTAAATGCTTAAGTTTACTAAAATAAGCGATCATTATGCTTCTACGAAACGTGCACGACGAAGGCTCTGCCACGTGGTACCTAGCGCATATCTGAATCATTTACGTTTACGCAAACAAGTTTTGACGTTGACACTTCACGTTAAAAAAAATAACGTTTAAGTTAGTGAAAATGTGTTGTTGCATTTCTAGATGCTCGAACACTTACATAATAGAAAAACAAAAATAAGTCAAATTCTATTACTTTCCCATAAAGAGTAGATACTCACTTTCCATAGATATGTGGTAAACGACCAAAGTGGATAAATGCAGTTAATAAACATAAGTAGATACCTATGTAATATTATGTGTGTGAATGAGTTTCAAAAACATTTACAAATTACTGGTTACCTATCATAAATCCGAAAGATATTTGACCGAATTTCATTTACCTAAAACTTTTCAACTATTATCGTTTCGTTTTTTTACTTCATCGAAGTCACGTCTGCCACTGTATCAGTTGACCTATCTTTTCGATTTTTATCGGTACCTACTCCGACGTTTCATTTGGTCGAAAAACTTTTTGCCGAAGTTACAATAACATTTCTTCGAAGTATTATGTTTTCGAACATAAAAATTAATCATTTAAATTGGCACATAATAAAACAGTTGATTATTTACAAAAGTGGTTTCAAGTGGTTCCAGTAAGAAGCATGCAAACAAGGATGCTTGCTTCAAGCATGCAGCATACAAGCACGCATGCAAGCAGGCATGCAACATGCAAGCCAGCGTGCAAACAAGCATGCAACATACAAGCAGGCGTGCAACATGCATGATGCAGCAAGCATTGTTTCTGTCACGGCTTCGGCGCTGCGGGGTTTGGGCGGCGGCCCCACGCGAGCTTTTTCTGTCACTAAACACTGTTGACTTTTTATGACAATATTTTAAATTAATATTAAAAATGCAACCAAGTAACCGGCTGTATATTTGTGACCAAATAATATTCCGTAAAATGTTGTTTCGGTGTGGTGAAAATATGGCAAATGAAAAAAGTTCAAAAGAAGCTTCGGCCAATAGCAAAAAGTTAATTTGTAAATCGGCGAAATATAGCTCGGTAAAATAATACCTATGGCACGATAGACTACGTACGTATATTAGATAGTACGTATCTCGGTCATTCTCCAATTAGGCGTTGTTCGCCTAATTACCGTACCCATTTTTAATTTTCACTGATTTGACATTAAACACATTAGAATATGAAACACATACGAATTCAATAGTTAATGAGGCATTTAACTATTAGTGGTGGTTTTCTAGATAATGAGACTTAAAAAAAATGTGAATGTGTATGGTAATTAGATAAGTCGAATATTTGATGCAACGGTAATTAGAAAATATCATCAGGTCCATGTAAAATATTAAAAATGATAATATATATCACTCATTCGACATGCATTAATTATTTGTACACAATCATAATAAAATTATAGCATTAGAATTAACAATGTACCTCATATCCAATCGTAAAAAAACACATTTTCATTGCTATCGTTTATTAAAAATTAGACACTTTCAATGAAAATCAGCTAAAAACAAACTAAAAAAATATTATGTTTTAATTGGTAATATCTTAAAGGTAAGTAGGATGGAACTTATAAGACTAATATTCTTAATTATCTTGGATAATAAGGATATATCTAGCATAAAGCTAATAATAATAATTTTAATTTATTTCTCTCTCAAAGTACAACAAAAAAACTTAATCTATGCATTACAATTTATAAAATATTTAATGGTTGTACAACAGCACATATTGGATGATTTACCAACTCTCAAACTAAGCCAAGCTTGTATTTTGGGAGTTGGTGATTCTTAAGATGCAGGACTTACATATATATACACAACCTTGTAGCCTAGGAATTGATTTCTAACACTTAATATTAAATAAAACTTAATTTCGAAACATACATTTGAGAAACAAATTACAGTATCTAAACAAAAAAATTACATAAAAGTTAAGAGAAAAAGACAAAAAAAAAAAAAAAAAATTGTAAAAATATGAATAGGAATATGAATAGGTAAACTTTTCCCCTTTTCCCTCCTTCCCCTTCCCTTCCTTATTTTCTTTAATTGACATAATAATAAATATATATATCCTCACGTCATCACAATTGAATTTTTATGTTTTACTTCTTTATGGTTTAGAACGCAGCATCTCAGTTTGATAGTAATCTAAAGTTTGCAACCAATCACCTAATTTATATTTAACCTCTCTTTTGGTTAAGCTGTAAATATTGATCATTTTGTTACTGCGTTATACAGTCTTGAGCTTACTGCGCCAAATTGCCTACTAGCGAAAGCTGTTTTGCAAGGTACACCAGGGCAAACCACCGCACCAGAGTGTTTTTTATTAGTTTTGTCATCCAGTGGTAGTAGCGAATGTCTCCGAAGTACTGTTTTTTAAATATATAATTGCCTCACAGTCATTACCTGACATTCGGAATATAGTTTGGCAGTTGAGTAAGGCCGTGGTTTAAAGTATATCAACTTTAAAATTGCCCTTTACGCTCTTTCCAGCATAATAAAAAGAGTTTTATAAGTTCCCCCCCATATGGGTATGCAATAAATTAACACTGACTGACATAGGGCAGTGTAGACCATGTAGATCGTTGAAGCATCAGCGGTGTGTCTCAGATTCTTAAAAATGTACATAAGTTTTCTGATGCGACAGGTTAGACCTTCAATTTGTGGACGCCAGTCGAGTCGTTCGTCCAGTAAGACCCCAAGATATTTCATATTACTCACTCGTGATAATGACAAGCAGATACAGTCCGCTGGCATCGCACAGATGTGGGCTTTGAGTGTATTGGCTTCTGGTGGCTCAGGGGAGTTGGGAAGATGAAAACGGATAAATTTTGTTTTTTCTATATTGAGAGTTAACAAATTATTGAAGAGCCACTGCATTACGAGCCGCATAGCATTTTCGGCATGTTTTTTGGCAGAAATCCAGTCTTCTCCGTGTGATATTAAAGCCGTGTCATCGGCATAAGTGAATATGTCACAATTCTGAATTTTAAGATTGCATAAATCATTAATATAGATTAGAAACATAGTTGGTCCCAAGATACTCCCCTGGGGAACCCCGTAATTTATGGTTTCGTCATCGCTCACCACCTTGCCGATACAGACAGACTGCATCCGACCCGACAAGTAATCTTTAAAAATGCTTAAAGTTAGTCCACGTATGCCAATGCTTATGCATTGCTACTGCTACTACTCACAGCTCTTTTAAAATTTGCGTATATTGGTATCACTGAGAACTTATATTCTATTAATCATCATAATTATACCGACTAGTATGTCATACAGTTGAATCAGTCTTGTTTTATAGTAATTTTCTATTTAAAAACAACAAGTAATCTACGATATTTAAAAAATAGTTTAATCAGAATCAGACACATCAAAAAATTAAACTCTAAGTCTTCTTATCCTTAATACTTTTATTTGGAACATTTGTCATTGTTTTGAAGGAAGCCATTGTAAGACGAAAATCTACAGGAGAGACAGGAGCCCAAAAACTGTCTGTGTCAGATAAATTTAAGCTACTTTCAGCCTTTTCGAACTTCTCTCTCTTAACCATATCATGTTTGGAAATAAGAGACTTCGAAGACCCAGGCAATACATGAGCGGGCTTCACTAGCCGATTAGATAAAATTTTAGGTTTGTCTGAAGATTTCTTAGCACCAATAGACCGTGATGCATCGCAACTATATTTGTTTTCGGAAGGTACAGACAAAAATAATCTGGCAGGCGGGGAAATTTCAGGCTCTTTTGCCTTTTTTTTTTTTTTTTTTTTATTGGTGATGGGTTTGCTCTTGACTCTAGTCAATGTCAGATATGACAGAGACAAAGTCTACGATGGAGCGAACTTACCCAGAAGGAGCCTGTTCACTCTAACTTTGAAGAGATTAGGGCTGTAAGCTTTTGGAAACACAGACGCAGGCAGAGAGTTCCACTCCTTTGCTGTGCGCATTATAAAAGACGTTTGGAAACGCTTAGTGCGAATTGGTGGAATAGCTACAAGGTAGGAATGGTAAGATGCAGTGCGTCTGGATGTCCGATGGTAGAAGGGGGCCGGTGGGATGAGGTCGTGGAGTTCTTGGGCACACTCACCGAAGTACAATCTGTAGAAGACCGATAAGCAGGCAACCTTACGGCGATGAGCCAAGCTATGTAGCTTGGCATCCACCAGTTTTGCGTCACCGATGAGCCTCTTAGCTCTGCGTTCCACCGAATCAAGCGCGGCAAGCTGATACTTAGCTGAGCCATCCCAAAGGTGGCTACAATACTCCATGCAGGATCGGACTTGTGCTTTGTAAAGGGTTAAAAGCTGTCCAGGCCTGAAGTATCGCTTCACCTTATTTAGGATGCCCAGCTTTTTGGCCGCAATTTGGGCTTTGTACTCGATGGTGGCGCCGAAGTTGAGACTGGATGTCAACTCCATGCCTAGGAGCTCGAGCCGATCAGTAACGGGAACAGATGCACCCCGAAAAGTAGGAGTTTGGTCAAAGCGACTCCTTTTTGCGGTAAAAAGACACGCCTGTGTTTTGGTGGCGTTAAAAGTGACCAGATTGTCATCACCCCACTGGGAGACAACGCTTAAGGTCAAATTTGTCCGCTATACAATGGCCTCTCTCAAGGAACGGACTTCATCCCCGCCGGTTGTTGCGCTGGACAAGTATCTCTCTGAAACCGTACTGTCATCTGCGTACCCAACAAGACCAGGCTGAAGTAGGTCATTGATGTGTAGCAGGAAAAGAGTTGCAGAGAGAACAGACCCCTGAGGAACTCCGGCATCAATAGCCATGAGGTCAGAGGAGCAGCCGTCAACGACTACTCGGATCGACCGTTCATTTAGGAAGTCTGATATCCAGCTACAAAAACCAGCTGGGATGCCATAAGCAGGAAGCTTGTTGAGTAGACCTGCGTGCCAGACCCTGTCAAAAGCCTTCGAGATATCGAGCGACACAACAAGTGCTTCGCCGTGTCTCTCGATGGCTTCGCCCCAGCAGTGCGTGACATACACAAGAAGATCACCAGTTGACCGTCCCTGGCGAAAGCCATATTGACGGTCACTGAGGAGATCATTGTCTTCAAGGTAGGTCAGCAGCTTACTGTTCAGAACCCTTTCCATAACCTTGCATAGGATAATGCAAGGTTAGATTGGACGGTAATGTGCAGGGTCAGCACGGTCTCCCTTTTTGGGCACCGGTTGCACATTCGCAAGCTTCCATGATTTCGGCACCGTTCTTTTTTCAAGAGAGAGGCGGTACAGGCGTGTCAACACAGGAGACAGTTCAGGTGCACATTGCCTCAACACTCTCGCTGGAATGCCGTCAGGTCCGCTGGCCTTATTCACGTCTAGACTGCACAATACTCTTCGGACCTCTTTAATGTGAACTGCGATCTCCGGCATCGAAGAGTCACAACGAGGTAAAGTTGGTGGTTGCTTGGAGCCAGCGTCCAGACGTGAATTGCTTGCAAAGAGAGTGGCAAATAAATTTGCTTTCTCTCTTGCAGAGTGAGCCAGGGAACCATCAGGTTTTAGCATTGGAGGCAAAGTGGGTCGACAGACATTCGTTTCAACCGCTTTCGACAGGGACCAAAACTGCTTACTACCCGGAGGGTGCGATGCTAGTTTGGCCCCGATACGTCCGACATGGTCAAAACGTGCCCTACGTAAAACCCGCTTGCAGAACTTGGCAGCAGAATTAAAGGCTCTTTTCCTCGCGCGAACCCTTCGTGCTTTAGCCTTTCGGTCGCGGGCCTTGATCCAGGCTTGGTAAGCAGACTCTTTACGGGCCTCTGCGTGGGCGCATTCTGCATTATACCAAGGCCGGGACTTGTGACCGAGCGGGATGTCGGAGAATGGAATAAAATACTCCATCCCCTGCCGAATCACGTCCGCAATCACATCAGCACAGCACGAGGGGTCACCCGAGGAGAAGCACACTTGCCGCCAAGGATAAGACGCAAAAAAGTGCCGCATCTCATCCCAATCTGCTGACTCGTATCGCCATACTCGTCTCGTGCCCCTAGGACTCTTATTTGGAGGAGAGCAGGTCAACACGGATTTCACCAGGCAGTGGTCAGACGTTCCCAGCGGAGCTGAGACCGATACTGAATGACTGCCCGGATCGGTTGTCAGCAGAAGGTCCAAGCAATTGGGTGTATGGGCGTCAACATCCGGTACCCGCGTTGCCACATTCACCAGCTGGGTTAGATCTAGCGTTACAGCAAACTTGCGCGCCTCTAACCCGGCATGGTCAGTTTTCTGGTACGGGAACAACCACTCTTTATGGTGGGCGTTAAAATCCCCCAGAAAAATGAGCTTCGCTGTTGGGTACCGTTGCTGGGCTACATCCGTCGACTCCACGAGGGAATTAAACAGCGCTGTTGTCTCCTGGTCACCGCTGTGCGATCGGTATACGCCAATATAGAGCAGAGAAACCCGATTTCTCAAAGCAACGGAGACGACGACAACAAATGTCATCGCGGACGTACACACAGACCCCAGCCTGCTTCCTGAACTTGTGTTCCAGAGAGTAGCCCGGGTAGTTGAGGTACGCCACGTCCGACGGAGTTTTCTAGATTCAAAGAGTAAAATCCATGATGGCTACCGTGTTCACATTCAATTGCTTCATACATACATTGTTGCGTATTACAGCTTAACTTTCGCATTGCAAGTAGGTTCGGTTTTGCTGAACTCCAAACGACTTGATGGACTTTCATTGTGCCCTTATACTTCCGTATCTATTTAGGGATCAGAAGATCCTTTTGATGAATATCTGCTTCTTCTACTATATCTGTAATGACTCCCTTGCCATTGGCTCTCAATTTTTCAGAAAGAGTTTCGATATCAACAATATCGCATCCCTGAGCCACGATTCTATCTGCAGTTATTTTTATCGTTGCGCCTACGCCATCTGCTGAGCTTTTGCCGTGACCACTCTCTGTATAGTTCCAGCCAACCACTCTTAGATTAGGAAGTGCCACTGAAGTTGAGAGATGACATAAAACATTTTTTTATTTCGATATTGGCCAGTCGAAGAATCTGATATAAAATGGATGACATTTACATGAGAAGCTTCATTTTCAATGAAATTTAAGATAGGTATGAGATGACTCCAAACTGCAACTGCGTCATGTCTAAGTGAAGGACTCAACGTGCAAAACGACTCAGTCTGCAATACTCCACTTTTCTTGAAATGAATAACAGACGTGTGCAGTGTAATTTGCTTCCGGCTGCCACCAAAATGGAATGATTGGGTTTCATCTGTGTATTTTGTATTATAGTTCTCACTAAAATCAACGTGGATTATACAGTCATTTTCAGATAAATTTTGTTTTAAATGTTTAATTTAATTATTTTGAGAAACTTTATTAGCACAATGGTTCATGTATGGTAGCAGCAACTGTTCAAACTTCTTGATGATTTCTTTAGGGTTAACTGTAATTTTCTCCTTGAGCGTTTGATTTGAAGTTTTCTCTTTCCCATCTTTAGTATAAGTTACCCGCTTTGATTATTTACATGTCTAGATAGAGTGTTGCGCTGCAAGCGCAACAACAACAACAGGCCAGATTTGCAGCGCTTGTGTTCGTGTTACGCACACAAGTAAGCGTAGCTTAAGGGTGCGTTTCCACTGAGGCGGAGCGGAGCAGAGCGTGCCACGATTCACCAATCACAAGGCTTGAAATTCACATCTCTTTTTCACTCCGCTTGGTTGATTGGTGAATCGCGGCACGCTCTGCTCCGCTCCGCCTCAGTGGAAACGCACCCTTACAAGCGCGTGGCTGCGCGCGCATCACTTGGGAGCGCACTGAGTGATACCAGCCCTTGATAATTTCCCATAAAAGGTGGGAAAAAATATTATGTATTTATTTTTTATCTATAAGTAATTTGTTTTAAATTTATTAAATTATGATTATTTCACATATTACGAGTTTGTACATGAATTATTAGGTAAAATATATTTAAGTGAAACAGATATTGCTAATAAAGGTTATTTATTCTTAAAATTCTAGATCCGAATTATTTAAAAACATTATTATTTTTATGGTGGTCAAAATATTATCTTTACCTTAGAAAGGGTTAACAAATATAAAATTTGTTATTATGCTATATACAGCAGGCAGCATACAGCAGATAGGAGTCTTAGTGACCTTCTCTTTGGATTTGTTTTTTAAACAGTTTTCGTTTAGATGTTACAACCCGGTGGACATTTTCCAATTTAGTCTTATAGTAATATCTTAAATCCAAATGTTTTTCGACAACCAGTCTAATTTAATTAACTTGATGCAGAAGACCGCAGACATGATCAGTTTTAACTTCAAAATAATTTGTACCTCCAACAAATTGTTTCATTACAGTTGAAACTATTTTTGCGTAATTAATGGGCGTCATTATGAAATCTTGTTTAATAAACTGCCTTATAACATTTTCAGCGGTCTTACATACAGAATATACATCATGAGAGGCGTAAATAAGTCCACCTTCATCTCGCATATTAACCAATTTATGGTATTGCAACGGCTCATTTGATATCAGACTTTCAATGCAAGCGACACATATTACCTTTTTACGTAAACATCTAAAAACAAAACCTGCTATGTATCCAACAATTTGCTGTGTGTATTCAGATAATTGCGAATTATCTAATAGCCGAATTTTACTGTCTTGGTTTTCATCAAACATTTTGGCGATATTTTCAGTTTCATCCTCGTCGTCGTCGTCATCTTTCCTCAAAGATGGAACTGTCGCATTGATGCATTTAAGGAATGACGAACACATTAGAATACTTATGTTTTCCAGTGGCACACAGTTTCCTGACGAAGCAGATTTAAGTTCCATATGGCAAAGTAATTTCTTATAAATGCCTTTTAACTGGCGAGCATTCGGGTTATCATTATAGCCCCCATGCATCCGTATCGCACCAAAAAATAGTTCTATGTGATCTTGGCAGATGCGATACGTGCTTAAATATTTCATTCTTTTCGATTCTATCAAAGAATCATATAAAAATTTCAAGCTATTTATGCATATCAGAACGCCAAGAAATCCAGTAAATGATTGCGATTTTAGAACTGGTACATAGCCTTTCAATACCAGTTTCTTTGATGTTTCATGTTCCTCATACGTTCTTTTTCTGGATTCTTTTAGGCTTAGATTCAAAATTAAATCTTGCGCCTCTTCTAACATTGCAAACACTACATTTTTATTGCCGGGAAATAATGGATGCTTGTAACCGTGTGCCTGTAAGTTCCTAGAATTGAATGTATCAAAAATATTATTCATTATCGTTATAAATTTTTCTGTTGCTTCGCTTTCTAAAAAGTCGGGCAATTTTAGCTCTTGTCTACAAAATTCAATTGCTACAGAAACACTTCTGCTAAGAAGCTGGGTTGCTAACTTAACGTTCATTATAGAGTTTCTGAACTGAATATGTTTTTTTGTAAGGCGGTTAGCAAGATGCAAACCAGTTTCTTCTTGTAATTCGGCCAACTGTTTTACATATACAAATTTAATTTCATCATCTTTATATAGAAACACTTCCTTTGCCTCAAAATGATTTCTTATTAATTTTAACATATGGCAGAAGTCTAAGAATACTGCCACCTCATAATCGGCACAAGGGTGTTTGAATGTTGTCTTCAGCTCTTTTGGGTTTTTGTACTTGCAACCCAACAGTTCCATGGCTGATCAATTTGATCTGTGGCCGTCAAACGTCAATGACACGACGTCAATGCCTACTTCATGGCATTTATATAGAATTGTTTTGATAATATTGGCTTTTTGTTCCCCTGTCATGCCATGGATTAAAAAATAAGCCACCGGTAATTTCCAAGGCTCGTTTAGTGAGACAAGTAAAAATACATAAGCTTCTGACGCTTTAACATTCATGTTGTCAGCGGGTCCACTCCCTATATCAACAAGACCTTCATCTCGCAAAGTCTTTCGATTAAAACATGTTTGTTGTCTTATTGCCATTTCATCGGCTACTAACGCGCAAATCATATTTTTATCTGATTCATTTCTTTTAACTTTTAACATTTTAAAAGCATCTTCTGTCAAACCCGGGGATCCATCAATATTTGAATACCATTTAGATTACGTTTTTGGGTGTGGGAGGCAAGTCTCGAATTTACTTCTGACGTAGCTATACGCCTTTGGAGATAAAAAGTGTAACGTTGAACAAAATTTTCTAAATTCTGGAGCATACTTTTTAACCGGTCTCATGGACCCTTGTAGCTTTTTCTTCATATTTGAATATAGATCCGCAGCAAACACATTATCACTTAAAATATTATGAGTGTCATTGTCAATATATCTCTCTTTTTTTAGCGTTCCAATAATTTGTTTAAATGAAGCTATTTTCTTTTGAAGTCGTAGGTTTTTACGTCTTAAGGATTGGATCTTTAGAGTTTGTTTTTTTTGTAGTCGTATTCTTCTTCGTAATTCTCGACGCAATTTATTTTTTTTTGGTGTATCAAAAATGGATTCAAGATCAGAAAAGTCTTCAATTATATCGTTTTCTTTTTCTTTCCGTCCATCTCCGATTTTACTACCAGTTGCTTGACCAGGTATATAACCACTAGTACTTGCAGATTCTATGCCCGTTAAATTGCTAGACATTTTGTCAGAAGTTTCCATACAGCAAGAAGAAGCATGTTGGTTATCATTTGTAGCAAGACAAAAAAACACAACAACAACAACAAGTAAGTAAGTAAGTAAGAAGAAGAAGAAGTAGTTTATATATTTTGCGTAAAAATGTTATCAGAGTACCTACACTAAAGTCTTCCTTAAATTAATTATAGTAGACGGCAGATTCAGAAAAACGGCTCCATAAAAAAAAATTGTAACCAAAACACACGCAGGAAGAGAACATTGAACACTTTCTTATTTTATTCATTCATACTATTTTTGTTAAAAAATAACACTTACCGCATCATCTAAAACAGCGGTCGTCACACTTTACTGGCCAAGGGCCACACGTGACAATGTGAGTGCCAGGGCCGGGCCGCAGAGTATGTGAAGGCCCTTCAAGAGCCTTTGCACACTTATCCATACTAGTCCATACTAATCTTATAAATGCGAAAGCGTATGTCAGTATGTGTGTTACTTCTCTACGCTTAAACCACTACACCGATTTAGGTACCTACATGAAATTTGATATGGAGATAGTTTGAGTTCCGGGGAAGGACATAGGATAATTTTAATCTCGGGAATAACTATTACATAATATGTATTCATTTCAGCTCATTTAATTATTCACTTCGCACTAGCTGTGCCCGCGGCGCGACGTCGTTCATGAGAGAGTTGATATCGAAAAAAGTACTCGTATATATTATTCATTACAATATTTATTAGAATTAATTTATAAACATACTTAAGTAAAAAGTTAAAAAGTTCAACGTCGTAATAAAAAATAGGTACCTGTTTTATAATTAGGAATTATGGTGTTGAACTTTTTTAATTATTTCTTGTATATTGGCATCTTTTGGACTACATGCAATCCTCATTGTGTCTTCTAAATGAGTGGAAAGACGATTACGGTATTTATTTTTTAAGTAGCTCATTTTCGAAAATGAAGCTTCACAGAGATATGTTGAAGAAAATATGGTTAAAAGGAATTGTGCGCAGTCTTGTAAAGATTTATACTTGTTAGGAGCATTTTTCCAAAATTCATTGTACTCCTGCTTTTCACGGTGCTCAATGAAACTAGCTTTTAGCTGTGTGTCAGCATTCATTAACTGTGTTTTAGAAAATCCAAACTGGCAAAATAATTTCATATCTTCGTTTTGAACGTGCCATGGATTTTCCACAAGTATAAAGCAGTTCTTAATCTCTCGCACATCATCAAGTCTATTTTGTATTTCTCTCAGATATTGTTTCAAATAGGATATCAAATCTTGATGAATAGTACTACGGGAATAGAAACTTCGGATTGCAGAGCAGCAACAGTTGGAAAATTTGAAAAATCTCCTGCTTCGAGTTCGTTTATATATAATCGCAGTTTGTCTTCAAATGCAAAAACTTTATTTGTCATTTGCCCAATTATTTTGTTAGGTCCTTGCATATCTAAATTAAGACTATTGAATTTCATAGTGATATTGGTTAAAAAAAGCCGCAAGTGTCCACCAGTCATTTTGCTGTAGTTGGGGGTATTCTTTGCCGCTTTGTTGCAAAAAAAGTATTATTTCGTGTTTCAAATGAAAGAACCGTTCTAATACTCTTCCCTTGCTTAACCATCTGACGGCTGTATGTATAATAACATCGGCATAATTAGCTTGCAATTCTTCAAGAAGGTCTTTGAATTTTCGGTGGTTAAGTTCGCGCGCGCGATTAAATTTAATAATGTTTACAATCGTATTCATCACGTCTTTTAATATGTTATTCGAAATTTTACAAGCCAAAGTTTCTTGATGTAGCAAGCAATGAATGGGCAATAAATTAGGTAAATTCCATTCCTTCTTCATTAAAGCAATCAAACCATTATTTGCACCCACCATTGACGGACAACCATCGGTACACACTGATATCAACTTATCAACAGGTATTCCGTGTTTTTCTACAAATTCTTTTAGAACTTCCATAAAATCACAACCTCTCGTATGACCCTTCATGGTAATCACTGCTAAGAAATCTTCTTCTATGATTCCGTCCATTGTGCAGTACCTAACAAATAATGAGCACTGAGACATAGAAGTTATATCCGTACTGGAATCGCAAGCAAGACTAAAGTATTTACAGTTTTGCAGTTTGTCAATTACTGCCTCAAACAAATTTTTCGAAATATCTTCAACACGGCGGCGACAGGTAGATTCAGAAAGTGTAAGCTTGTTTACTTTTGCCATTATTTGTTTACTATTTGAAAAATTTTGAAATCACGTTTGAGAAACAGTTATCATTCACTCTTTCATCAATTCAGCATCAGTAAAGGGTTTCATTCGTTTTGCAAGAATGTTACACACTTGGTATGATGCTTTTGTAATAGCCTCATTCTGCCCAACTGCTGTCGTCATTAGGTTTTGTTGACGATGAATTGACGATTTCAAATGAATTATTTTATTCTTTCTTTCAATCGTTTCTAAAGGGTAGGCTTCGGAAAATGAACTATGTTTACTTGTGTAGTGGCGATATAAATTGTATCGCTTAATTCCGACGACAGTTTCCCGGCATATTAAACAAATAGCAGTACCTTCCTTATATCCACTTATAAAACAAAATTCTTCCTCCCAATCTTCTTGAAAACTTCTATTTTCGTCAGTTATCTTCCTTTTAGTAGCATATTTAGATGATGTTCCCACCATTATAGGTACATAGAATACCGCGAGCGCATTCGATGAAGCAAGAAACGTCCAGTCTTGTGCGTTAAAACAAATGAAATAGATCGCGCGCAGCTCGTGCGGTGTGTCGTTGTATCAGCGCGGGCGGCGAGGGGGGAGCGCGGGTCAACCCCGTATATTATGAGCGACGCGCGACGCGACGAGTGTGTGCCGCAGACTACCGTATCGTCAGTTCGTCACTCGTTAGGAACCGTCGCCGGATTCGAACACAAAGTCGGATTTGATTTTGTTTATGGTTATGACAAATCGGTAATATAGGTATAGTTGACTATTAATGCAATTTACTTTGCCGCGGGCCGCACAAATAACGCCCACGGGCCGCATGCGGCCCGCGGGCCGCAATTTGACGACCACGGATCTAAAACATCTGTTACACAATCGCTTATTTTTTCTGTTTCTTCAAGTATGCCGTCACTTTCATCATCATCTGTTTCCAATTCCGTTAAAAACAAAGCCTGTAAAATATAATAAAATAAAAAATCTGCCAAGTGTGAGACAAACTCGAACAAGATGCGTATTTTCTAAAAACAAAAATAGTTATAAAATTACCTTGCACGGGATTGCTTCCTTTTTTAACCTTTGACGACTTTTGTTGTTGGCAAAATACAGGTCTTTGGCACGGAAATGATCGGAGCAAATAACTGTTGTTTTAGATGGTTGCCAGAGATCCTCGCCGCGGCTTTTTCTTATGACGTCTATCCACCTATTTCTTAAAATAGGATCTTTAGGTATTCTGTAAAAAAATATAAATTAAACCTTTACACAACAACGGCTTCAGCACTAAAAGCATCCACATTTTTTTTATTTTTTTACAGGAAAACTACAATTTTATTGTGTGTGCTGTGATAATATTTAAAACTTTATTTATAATACGTAGAATATCTACATACTACTTTCGTTATCAGCACCCAAGGACCCCCGAAATTGACACCCAAATTAGATTATTAAATAAAATAAACAATATCCGCCAAATTTAGATTTAAATGTATTTATATTATCCAGCACTACAGTTAAATGGTGGCTTGAAATCTCGAAATATACTTTTTGGATCATGATTAAACATTTTTTTTTAAATTATGTAACGCTCACATGGGAAATTTTAGATTCAATTAACAGGCAACCCTGTAAACATGCCGTCAAAATGGCGTTACGTCTTTTGATAAAATTTCACTTTATTAATTTAATTATTTCTTTATAATATAGTTACTAAAAGTTTACTTACCGATGATAGGTAACTTTTTTAATTGTTTTCAATCGTCCTTCGTAATTTCTGCACACTTTTATAGCGCAAATCGTCATTTTTGTATGGCACTGAACACGTGTTTACCGTATAATGACAGTGTCGCCACTGAGCGGGCGGGACGAGCTTATGAGCCAACAGTTGGCTGATATTTTTTTTGGCGTTTAGACGCTAAAACTCTCTATCTAGACATGTAAATAATCAAAGGTTACCCGTTTTGTTATCCAATGGTAGTAAAAAATCTGCTTTGCATTATCAAATTCTTTATAATGAACATTCTAATTCGCGCAATCTATACATTTTCTTGAAAGACACTCAATACTTTCCAGGGACTTGAAAACGAAATGAATTTCGTTCCGTTATCATTAATGTTATCATATAACGTTCCAAAATTTGTAACGATACTAAAACTTAAAAAAAAATACCAATAACGTTACAAGAAAGAAACGTTAAAGAATATCATTTTCGTAGAACAAAATTTTAAGTAACGTTACAGGTATCAGTAACATTAAGCTTATCCGCTTGTAATAACGTTACAGGTGAAACGTTACAGATTCATTTGTAACGTTATTCTTAAGAACTTTTCTCGCTGACTACCGCTCCGTCGTCGCCCGGTAGCCTCGGCACAAGCCACCACTGTATTCGTTCGAGAGTGCGCATCTTTTCCCGACATCTGCCTACTTCTATATATTTATGTGATTGTGTCGGCTTTAACTTTTTTTCTGTATAAGTCTCATCGGTGTGTTCTATTACAATTATAATGGGTAAGTATCTATCATTTTCGCTATTTAATAATGAATACAATTGTTAATGCTGTCTCATTGATCCTGCGGTCTATAGATAATAGATATAACGTTTAATAATACATAAGTACAGTTTTATATCTCACGAAGCGACGTGCGCTTTAGAGATGCGCCGAGTACTCATTTATTACTAAGTACTCGGCAATATTCGGCCATTTTATTAGTACTCGTTATTGGCCGAATAACTCGATTTGACTGTCGAAGTACTCGTTACTTACGGGTGTTTAGTTGGAGTCATAATTATTCATTATTTACAGGTGACAGTGACGATGATTGTATATTCCAAGAGAATAGTCAGCCACTTTTTACGGAGGTTCAGAATGAGAATGAGTTTAAGAGGAACGCATATCGACAATAGTAATGGTAACTATTTCAATTTATTTAAAGAACCACTAGTACTTAGTGTGATTTTGTGATATCAATCAATCAAGTGATATCGTCGGTCAAATAGTAAACTTGCCAATCTGCAAATGTCAAACTTTCCAGGAGAGCGAAATAAACACAAAAATTGGTCCTGTAAATCAGGTTTTATAGGTATCTTTTCATGTTTGTAAATTTATTAGTCAAAAGTAATGTACTTTAAGTAGATACTGTTAGAATTACAAATTATACATTATTTAAGAAATTAAAGCAGATTGGCCTATTCACCATGTTTAGAATGAGACAAAAAAAATAATTTAGACGTGTTCAAGTAGCCAAATTGGTAGATAACTAAATTGACTGCAGTGGAGCATACTACAGTCATACATTTTTTGATAGTCAACTGGCCAAACTGCCTTTAAAATTAGGCTATTTTATTTTCTTATGATAAGGGCGTTTTTGTTATTGTAAGAATAGTACCGAAGGATCTCGGGATAGGTAGTCTCGGGATTTTGTTTCAAATGAAAAAGGCGATAAACAAATCAAAATTATCGTTTTTATTCAAAGACAGTATTTAAAATAAAGAGTGTGTGTAGACCATTTAAACTTACTCTAATTAATCAAAAACTTGTTTATAAAGTGGTTAACACTTTGACAGCCGAAGATTTTAAAACGCGGATTCCATGGTTCGCCGGCGATTTTCGCCGATATTGCAACATTTATAAAATGAGAACTATCAATGATAAATCTATAATTATTTTTTTATTTATACTATTGACTTGTTTATTTCTAGGATAAAAATAAAAAACAGACGTAAATTAGTTTTTTTTTATTTAAAAATGTAGAATAAAAAAGAGGTTTTATGGGAAAAAAAAAAGTCGAACATGGACTTTTGCGTGTTCAAGTCGTGTAATTTTTGCGTGTATGAAAAATTTTGAAGCAAGGATGGTAGCATAAAGGCACGTTGCAGTCTGGGCAGTAAAATATGGTTTCTTTGCGTCCTCGTTTGCCAGTGTTTTTCTTAGAAATGTCTGCACAAACTTTACAGACTCTTGCCACCTTCTCTTTTTTTTCGGTGCTCGGTATCCTTTCGAGAAAGTGCCTTCCCACTAGTCTGGTACTGCTGCCTACATGGTGTGGGCCACGTGAGGGTCCTGGTTCAGCCTCTGGTGCAGTTTGCAGCAGCTGGTCACCACACTCCATCAGGAACTGTGAGAATCGCGGGCGGCGCCTTTGAGACCTTGATTTATTGTAAATGACGTAAGCATTTACCATTGCTCTTGCTACCAGGTTGAAAAACATCTTTTTCCACCACTTCATGCTCTTTCTATTCAAGGAGTAGTAAGACACATACTGGTCATTCAGATCTACACCAAATTTGTGGTGGTTGTAATCTAGTACACAATCTGGTTTCAGCCTTTTGGTCACACCGACACCTTTGACTTTTGCATCCACCTCTGTCCAGCTAGCTCCGTGTTTCGTAGTAAGCATGAGTACATCACGCTTGTCCTTCCATTTACAAGCGGTTAGATTGGCCCGGTGACAAAAGGCCATTTCGCCTTTTTCCAACGGTTGATGACGCCAATCCTGTGGCAGACCACGACGATTCGCCATTACAGTGCCAACAAGGCGAGTGTCCTTTATCCACAATAAGTCTGCGATTGTCGGACTTGTAAAGAATAGGTCCATGTATATGGTGTGCCACTTACCGAAGTATGGTTCACTCAATTCCGTGATAATCGTTTCCACCGATTTCGAGTCGCCTATGTAGGGAACCATGCGCAGTATGTATCCTGTTTCCGCGTCGCAGAGCATGTACACTTTCATGCCATATTTATCGGGCTTATCTTTGTTATACACTTTGAAGTGCACTCGTCCCCTAAACCCACAAGTACCCTCATCGATAGTCAAGTGCTCATTGGGATAATAACACTCTTGACACAACCGACACATGTCATCAAAAAAAGGTCGGAGTTTGAAAAAAGCGTCGTACTCGGGATCACCACGCGGTTTGTAGTTTGCGTTATCATTCAGATGGAGACAGCTATAAATGGCTCGGAATCTGTTTCTATTCATGTGCTTCCCGGCGAATGTAGTGGCTATTATTTCCCGTGTAGACCAGTATGAATCAAAACTCTCCTTGTGTACAAGCGTAATATGAATCACGATAGAAAAAAATGTCTTTAGTTCCGATTTTTTGACAGCTTTCCATTCGTACAACATAGTGCCAGGTTTCAGAATGCCTTTTCTTGCTTGTTTGGTTTTCATTTGAGCTGCGTAACGGTTAGTTTCCGTCTTTAGAGTGTTCCAAAAAGAATCGGGGAAAAAAATTGAAAAACAATCCAACTCTGACGAACTTTCATCTACTGGAGCCAATACTTGAGATACTTCTTGAAATACTGGATTTTCTGGGGGTTCTTGCAGTGCTTGGTATGACCATCCATTACCTTCATCCATTTCTCTGAGGGTAAGTGCTGCTGCTGATCTGCGGGTAACGCCGCGCCCGCGTGTAGCCGAACGCACCGGCGAGCGACCGCGACCGAGGCGGGATCTCGTATTTCTTCGAGGTGTACGACCCCGGCCCCGTACATGTTCCCCCCGTACAGGTTCAGATAAGTCGTCTGACATGTCAGCATCAACATCTTGTCGATCATGAACCGATACAACCTCTTGCAAGTCTTGAATAAGGTCTGGAAAGAGAAAAAAACAATAAAAATATGTACGACGCAAAAAGGCTACATTTCTACAATAATAACCCAACAAAATACAATAATTTACCTTGAATTTCAATATCTGGGGCTTCTTCAATATCCGAATCATCATCAGCAACCAAGAAGTCAATAATTTCGTTCGAATCGAGCCGATAACTTCGCCGTGAACTCGCCATTTCGCGCCAAAATTCGTGTACGTGCACTCGCAATAGCGGCGCGGGAACACTGGCGCAGCGCGACACTCGATAGCTTGTTCCGCTCACACCAACGGTTATTCTTACATGTGTGCGTAGCTAAAGCACTACACTATTATATCAATGCACGCCAAACACGGACTACGGACGTCGTTTTAAAACAAACACTAAGAAAGTCAGTCACGTACTGAGAACGTGATCAGCGTCACAATACAATCAACCTGGGACGTACTCTGCACGTGATCGGCTGTGAAAGTGTTGTATTCGAACAATAACAACTTAAACATTTTAAACTATCTCAAAAAAAAAAGCTTCCGACTAACAAAAAGGAACTGTCTGTTACCTAAGTCTCATATTTTACATCTCTTACAAGTATTCTTCACATGTGCATTAATTAGGTATTCGAAAACTAACAAATCAAACATTTTTCAGTATTCAAACAACTGTTATTTATATTATTATCTCTAACAATTACTTTGGTGCTAAGTGTTTAATCATAATAACACCACTATTCACTGTCTTCAGCCACGTCAGGTTCTGGAAGAGAGTCTCTTACAGTTTCTGAAGAAGGAAGATTTTCGTAAAAAGGATGGTATATTCTAGGAATTTGACCATCCTTGCATAATTTTATGAGATCATTTTTCTTCTTTGAGGTGATCTTTAGTCTCTGTGAATATGCCGAAACGGGGTAAACCACCGTCTTTCCTCTTTTCTTTTTAAGGTGTATTTCTTGGAATGGTATGTTTTTATCGTAGGAGTCTTTTATAAATATTTTATCAGGATCCTCCTTCCGGTACTGCAGCCAAACTGCATCATGTATTCCAAGTTTTCGCCCATTTGAGATTTTACTAAGATATTGATTACGTGTACCAAAATCTTTGAAATCATCGTGAGTTAATGATGTTACATTAAAAGGCGTTGGGTTAGTTCTTGCTAACCGAACTAACTGCGCCCAACCTTCTGGAGTGTACACAGGTACGTTCTTTGCTTTTGTTTCAATTTTCGAATGAATTGAGTCACATTCCATATGCGTGTGACCGGTTTCAAAAAATTTATGATCAATAGTCTGTAAAGTAGGATGTTGTGTAACTGTTAATAAGCACATGGAGCTGAAGTGATAGTTTTTCTGCTGACCACCACAGCCATCCGACATCATTTTTACATTTTTAATTTCATTATGTGCCATAATGTACGTATGTATGCATGTGGATATTTCTATACTGCCGCGTTTTCCTTCGGTCTCATCCCACATGTAGCACTCTACGTTTCGGTTACCTAAATTGTAGACCGTCAAATTATAAACAGCTAATTTACGCACGTAGAAAAATGGCCCAGCCGCTCCTTTAGGGGTGCTAAGGACAGCTTCTAAATCAAAATTAAAACTAAGGGTTTTGTCGTCAATTTGTGCTTCCTCTTTATCCTCGTCTCTACATTTACGTGCTTCATCTTTACGACTCAAATGCAGTGCATGAATTTCCTGATGTTCTGCTTTTTCTTCAATGTTCATTTCCTTATACGCAATGCAGTGTTTACACAGATCTTTTTTGGGTTTGTGAAAACTCAGTTTATAAGTTCGGAAAATTAGGCGATATTTTTCGGAGCTGACTGGCTTCATTGATTTTGTTTCACAGAGTTTTACATATTCTTTATACAATGTAGCTATATTTAACGAGGCGTCTAAATATCTTATTTCACTGTTTTGTCGACAATAGTGAGATTCCACGGCAGGAAAAGATAAAATGTGGTCGCGAATGAAACTTTCATTTGCCGAGTTCAACTTATTGGGTGGAACTTTTTTGCCCCTGCAGTCTGGTACTAAAATGCCTTCGGAGTTTACTTTATTTAAAGCACCTTTTACAAATCCACCAGTGATGTTCAGGGTGGCTAAAAAAAACTCACGGCAAACCGTTCTTTTTTCATTAGCCACACTCAGTGTATAAGCGAGTGTATATTTTCTTCGTGAAAGTCCTTCAGTCGTAGCCCGATTTTTCTGTTTTTTTGTGACATGGTGTGTAACAAAATGCCGCTGATCTTGTAAAGTTTTTAAATTTCGAAATTGAGCATAAATTTTAATTCGTTCATCTTCGGGAATCTGTGATATGCATTTATGTTTCGTACTCATTACACACTTAGCCAGCTTTATAGGTCTAGCTTCCTTTGTTATACCGTGTTTAGTTTTGTATGATTCACCTTTTAACCGTCTATGCTTTTCAATATTTATCTTCCATGTGCTAGGATCTCTAACTTTTCTCTTCTTTGGAATTTCTCTTAAGTTTTGTTGATCTTCTATGTTTTGTAATGGTAAGAAATCAGGCTCATCTTGTCTTTCTATGTTATTTAATGCTTCTGTCAATATTGAAGGTGATTCATTACTATCATGATTTTCTACATCATGTTTATTGCGATATTCATTTTGACGGTTTCTGCATTCATCTGAACTATCGTCGCACGGAATTTCGTTATATTCTACTTCGTAAGTAGGATCCGCTACGGAATCATCACTGTCTTGCTCTGTTCCAATCAACATATGAAAAACTTTACTAGTTGCGGGTGACATGTCCGGCACAGGGGAAGAAGATGGAGAGTTTACTGGATTATCACAACTTTTCCCCACTGTAGGAAAAATTACAAAAGGCAACGGTGAAATAATATCGGACACCTCTAGACTTCTCTCGCCAACGCCATACACTGGTCTAGGAGTCAGCGGCGAATAAGCCGGTGCTTCAATGCTTATTTCACCAACTTCATGAGTTTCATTGCGGATATAAGACGAAACTACAATACATTTTTCGTTGACCCCACAAGCTTGTTTGGAGGATGAATTGCGACACTCCAGATGCGCTGTTAAAAAATAAAACAATATGTAGGTATATCCATGGCATATAAGATGCTGAAAAAGAAACTGACATAATTAGAAAAACTCACTTGGTTTAGCCGCTTCCTCATCACAGTGCACTGGGCTAGCATTTGGCGTGTTTTCAATTATATCTGTAAAGCAAGAAAGCAAAAACTGTGGTGCAAACTCATACCCAAAACCAAAGCAGGATAAACCAAATTTCACACGTAGATTCAGATAGCATTAGTTAAAGCAATTAATACCATAGAGATGTTCAAAATAAGCCCCAAGACTATGATCCGAATCACGGTAGGTACAAACACTTAAAAAACATGATCGTAATTTCGTATGAAAAAGTAATAAACTTGTAACTGACAGCGAAAAAACCATTAGGTATAGGGAATCATGCATTATGTAGGGTAACATAAAGGAGTTCAAACTATCAACATTATTCATTACCGGTAATTTAATTACCATTGGCATGTAGCATGCTTTTATTAAGGAAAAGTAAACAGCGACACATTTTAAAAACGACAAGTTGGCTTCCTTAAATGAAAAATAATTTTAACGCTTTGTTTTTTATAAAGCGTAGGCAAAACAAATTAAGAGTAATAAATATTACGAAGAAAATAAGCTACCACAATTAGAATAATAATGTAATTGCCGGCACAAATAGTTTACGGGATAATGTTTAAGGTTAAAAATCTTTTAAAGTCTTACCTGTATTATCACTTTCTTCATCTGAACTGTTAATCACGCCTGCATTTTTAAGAATTTGATGGGCACGTGAGTATCTTCTGTTCATGTTGTTTCACACAATTTTAACTTAAAAAAGCAAACAATTTAACGGCGTCGACGCACAAGTTTACGCAATTGAATCAGCTGACTTGTAGTGATGCGCAAAAACGTAGCCTAGGGACGTTCAGGCCAGTTAAATCGATATTTTAAAGAATCGTTTTTATCGGTTTTTAAGTTTCAACCCGATTATGCTATATTGATCTTTAAATTTAAATTAAATAGATAGGCCGCAACTTCATACTCATTTATTACTATTTAAAAACTGATGTAAAATAATAAATCTGCGAAATAAGAAAGCTATTAACTATTCTATATTTGTTTCGATTGCATAAACACACCAAAGTAAAGTTCTCAATCTGTCACTTAAAATAATATAACACTGATATTTAGTGTCTCGATTGCCTTTTTTTACAAAGGTAATGTATTCAATGTACCACTTAGGCTAATAGAAAATGGTGAGTTTAAGCATTCCGATTGTTTTATGGACCAAGGTAAATTATTCAATCTTCCAGTTTGGCTAGTTTACCTTTGCAAGATTTAACTTTCCACTACCCTTTTGAATTACGGTAAAGTATTCAATGTACCACATAGGCTAAATGAAGATTGTGAGTATTACGAAAAGTAATAATATGCAGTACAGGTAAACTGAACAAAGACCACATAGAAAAGTTTACTATTGTACAAATACAATTTTGTGCAGATATGAATAAGGAATAATGGCATTATCTTCAAACAGACAATTGCTAGAGATATGATATTTTACCACAGTGAAGATATAATAGTAACCATGGCAATTCTTTAATTAAGACCAAATCACCAAAATGTCAGTTTGGCTACTTTACTTTAGTGGCGACGATATATTGCTAGTACATATCGCCTGATGTTACGGAATCACACATAGGTATATTACTTATTTGTTTATAGCCTGTAGTTTAGAAAATTTTATAGGTTGTATTTCTTTCAGGCACAAAACATTCTTCTGATGAAATATATGACATGTCACAATCTTTATTGCTGCCAACTACTTCTTTAACTAAACGAAGACGTTTACAAGAAAACGATGACCAGGATGTACAAGAGAAGGACAAAATGGATAATTGTGACGGTAATAAAGAAAAAATACCAGACAAATGCGAACAGAATACACAAGATTTATTTGAGAAAGTGAACGAAAAACACAGCGCCAACGAGATAACATTAGAAAATAACTCTGAAGACAACTCTGAAGTTCAATGTATCCATTGCACTTTTGTTAAAGAATTAGATAAACGTAATTATTATTTTGGTAATTTACTTATCGGAGAATTACAATTTTTACCTCCATGTATGAGATCTAACGCTTACATCAATATTTTGAAATATATTGATGCACTAAAACATAAGCATATAAATAAACGCTCAGACTATTAAGAGGAAGAAATAATATTCCACTTTGAAAATGCACATAAATGAAGCAAATTTTAGTAATGGTGGTCTTACGTTTTTTGTAATTTGCAGGTCAGTGTCAGGTTGATTCGCGACCGTAACAAATGATTTTACAGAATTATAATCATTAGAATCAGCAATACAACTCCTTAAATTAGAATAATCCTCAAATGTCATGATTTCATGAAATAGTCATTCAATAGGATTATAGGAACTTAGAGAGTTGTATTAATGATTTTTATGATTATATAATTCTATAAATAAATATTTGCGGCCGCGAATCGTATTTAGATCAACATACAACTTAATACTGACCTGCAAATTGCAAAAAAAAATTATGTTACTTACATCTCGACGACGCCGAATGCCTAAAAGTTGTCTATATCTGCTATGTACAGATTCCAGTGCATACAGTAATTTATTTTGCAGTAATTTATTTTAAATATTTGTCATAATGCTATAAATAGCAAATAAATCGTGACTAACAAGTACAATAATCAAGTGATAGTATTGGTGACAACTAGTGACAAGTGATTCAGAACATAAAAACAATTTTTGTGAACTTAGCAATTGACGTGAGTAGCGCTCTAAAAACAATATATTCAATTTTAATAACATTATAGTGACATTGACGCAAAACATTGACAGTGAATAATGTGGTTAAAGTTCTATTTATGTAATTTCGAGTGAATTTATCAAAAAAGAAAAACCGTTTTTATAAAGACATTTAAAACTTGAACTTTGTACCAGACTCCTAGCTCCAAGTGGGGAATAGAAGCACTAAAATATACTACTACTACCGCCATTACAGAGCCAAGTGGTGAATAGTCGAATTAAAAGCAGTGTTACCATCCCTAACATAGACAATTTTGGCACGAACCAAAACAATTAACTAGGCAACTACCGCCATTCTGTACACTAGTGGCGAATAGAGAAACTAAAAACAGTGTGACCATAGACAAAATAAACAAAAAACAGTGCGACTAAGATCATCCATATAATAAACAAAGGGTGGTGAGTAGCGGAACTAAAATAGGGTTGCCAAAGAAAATATATTAATATACCTATATATTAATTGATGGATCAAGACAATCACGTTACGTTACGAAGACATCAAACTGCGACTAGATCGAGATCTATGGAGTCTCTAAATCATAGTCTTAATACAAGTTTAATGTCGTGTGATGAATTATTGGGCAGAAGCCTGGACCTCTCAACAAATATGTCTTCTACATTTATGTCGGAGCTAAAGAATGAAATTAGAGAATTAAAAGTCCGTTTAGAAAGCACACAGCATGAAATGGAGAATATTATATTAGAGAACATAGACCTAAAAAAACAAATAACTACAGTAAATCAGGAGCTGAATGTTCTGAGACAATTGTGTAGAAGTCCATTATCTACTTTTAGACATAACACGTCTTCAAGCACCAAAAAGAGTGTGAGACGTAGACTCACAAATAGTTATCATGTATCACCTCTAAAACTAAACGGGGAAAATACGAATCCATCAACAAAAGCGGAAAAAGAAATAACTTTGCAACCGGAAGTTATCGTAAGCACCGATCAACCCACAACAAATATAGAAATCCAGCATCCAACTTCAATTACAAATGAAGCAGACTTCATAAAAAGGGAGAACCAGCGAGGAAATTATCTATTACAAGAAAAGCAAAGAAAAAGGAAACTTTGTGTCCTTAGTAACTGTAACTACTATCGGCCGGTGGAAATTATAGAAGATACGTTCTGTGAACAGTTTGAGTATTGCCATTATGTGTCAGTTAATTGTGGAATTAAGGAAATACTCATAAATATTACGAACAAGGTTCAAGATTTTAAAATGGACGACTATTGTTTAGTAATGATTGGCGAAAAGGACTTTAAAGAAAATGTAGACTCCATCGAACTTGTTAAACTAATTAGAGAATCTTTGGAACAAATAACTCATACAAATGTGATTGTTTGCTCTCCGACATACATAAGGGGAGCTCTTATTCATAATTATCGAGTAGAATTGTTTAATAACTTACTTTATATGGACATACAAAACTATAATTATGCATATTTCTTTGATACGAATCGTGACCTCTCCTTGGAAATGTTCTCATCTAGAACAGGCAAACTTAATAGACAAGGTATAAAATGTATATTTGGAAGTATTTTTAGTCGCATACTTGTTGACATCAAAAATTATCCATTGAATTATGACCATGAAAATTCACCAATATCACTGATGAGTAAAGCTCATGTACAAAATAAGTTTTTTCGCCCAACCCTTTAAAAACAACGCCAGTAATGATAAACAACAACTTACATTGTTACATCAAAACATAGCTGGAATACTTAATAAATTAGATTTCTTTGAAGTTACAATATCTGAATTGACGAAAGAGATGGGTGTTATAGACTTTATATGTCTTAGCGAAACATTTATACAATCCGGTCATGAATGTAATCTTAGACTGACAAACTATAAGTTAGCTGCGAATTACTCAAGATCCAATAAAAAACGGGGCGGCACGTGCATATTGGTGAAAGAAAATTTAGTTTTTAGCCCTTTACAATTAACAAATGAAATGTCTAGCGATTACTCTTTCGAATGCTGTGGCATAGAAGTTCCCAGTTACAACTTAATACTGGTATGTGTTTATAGAATCCCGGACTCCGATCCAGGTATATTCTTTAAAAAAATAGAAGTTTTGTTACACAAATTAACTCATAAAAGTAGGAATAGTATCATAATATGCGGAGACTGGAATATTGATATGCTAAAAGACACTACACAAACAAGAGAATTAATATCCATTTTAAATAATTTCAACTTATTGACACATATTAAAATGCCCACTAGGAAAAAAAGCTGCATAGATCAAATAGCCAGTAATATCTCGACCCCAGACACAAAAAGCAGTATACATAACCTAGCCCTCTCAGATCATGATACAGGGCAGTCATTAACGTTCTCTCTTCCGATAGCTAATAATAAGCCGAAGATTCCAAACTTCTTTTATGAAGTCAAAAGAGATTACAATAAAAACAATATTAATAAATTTCTTGATTGTATATCGGCTTTAAGTTTTAATGAAATATATGAAGAAACAGATTGCAACAATGCGTTTAACAAATTTCATGACCTATTTATTCTCTTTTACAAACTATGTTTCCCTGAAATAACAATTAGAAAATATAATAAACCAATAAAAAATAAATGGATTAGTAAAGGTATCAAAATATCGTGCATAAAAAAGAGAACTTTATATTATAATTATCAACACGATGCCCTAAGCAAAAAATATCACAAAAGAAGATACCTGACTTATTCTAGAATTTTAAAAACATGTATATCACATTCACAATTAATAAATAACAAAAGACATATATATAATTCTAAAAATAAATGCAAAGCGACATGGTCTATTATAAAAAATAATATAAATAATGACGATAATTACAAAAATGACATCAAAGAGTTGATAATTAATGATGAAATAATTAATGATCCTAATGACATATGTAATCAATTTAATAACTATTTTATAGAAATGACTAATAAATTTAACCTTAGCAATAGTAATAACGTAAGTAACATTGACATTACCACTAACAGTGACAGTATCTTTTTGACTCCTGTAAATGCACAAGACATTGTAAAAATTATAAACTCTTTAAATGATACTAACGCTACTGGATATGATGAAATATCCACAAAAATAATAAAATTAAGCAGTAAAAGTATATTAGCACCTTTAAGTTATATAATTAATCTGTCATTTGAGACAGGAACATTTCCTACAAGATTAAAACAATCTATAGTCAAACCGCTATACAAAAAAGGTGACCGCACGGATATGTCCAACTATAGACCCATTACATTGATCCCCATCCTATCAAAGATTTTTGAAAAGGCAATGTATGGGAAAATAATCAACTTTTTAAATAAAAACAGCATACTTACTGAAAATCAATTTGGTTTTAGGAAGAATAGTTCAACTTCCCTTGCTTGTTTTACATTGGTCAAACTAATATCTGAAGCCCTCAATAACAAAATGTCTGTTTTATCAGTATTTTTAGATATGAGCAAAGCATTTGATTTTGTCCCACATAATCGCCTACTTTGCAAAATGGAGAAATACGGCATTAGAGGCAAGGCGCATGACTGGCTTAAAAGTTACTTATCGAGTCGCCAGCAAAGGACAGTAGTATCAAAAATTGACAATAACACAAAAAAAACATACAGTTCAGAGTTAAAAATAAATAGTTGTGGTGTTCCTCAGGGAAGCGTATTAGGGCCTCCATTATTTATAATATATATAAATGACTTATGCAAGAGCCTAAATCATAATTGTACACTGTTTGCTGACGACACTACTCTTACAATTAAGTCTTCAAATAGGAATGACTTAGAAACTGATACTAACAATGAAATAATAAAAGCAATGAAATGGCTGGAATCTAATAATTTACGTGTAAACATTGAAAAAACAAAATTAGTACAATTTCAAACATACAATTCTTTGGTAAAGCCACCTCAAATACACTACAATAATTCTATTTTGGAACCCGTACCTTCAACCTTATTCTTGGGAATAGTTATTGACGAAAAATTAAATTGGAAAGAACATGTAAAAAAAGTCTGCACTCGTCTCGACAAATTTGTGTTTGCTCTTCGAAAACTGAGACGAATAGCCGGTAAAGAAACAGCACTCAATGCTTATCATGGCTATGTTGCATCAGTGCTGCGTTACGGCCTCGTTATATGGGGCAACTCAGTAGATGTAAACAGAGCATTCATTGCACAGAAAAAATGTGTCAGAGCTGTATATGGAGCAGAATATTTAGAACATTGTAAGCCACTATTTACAGCACTAAAAATTCTTCCACTTCCTTGTCTATATATTTTTGAAATTTGTATGTTTATAAAAAGGTATTCGCACATGTTCCCACTGTATGAACACATTTCTAAAAGAGTTAAAAGTAGAAGTCCAAATAAATTACTTGCACCTAGCCAGAGACTACATTTGTATAGCAGAAATTCCAATTGCATGGCAATCAAAATTTTTAACAAGTTACCCTCACGCATTAGAGGGTTGCCCACTAATAAATTCAGAAAAGCTATATTTGCCTGGCTTTTAGACAACTGTTTCTATTCAGTCAATGAATTTTTAAATTACAAATTTTGACATTACATTTTATCAATACTTTGTGTGTTCCTATTGACTTGAATTGATTTGTTTTTTTTTATTTTTTTATTTTTTGGATTTTTGACATTATGTAATTAGTAAATTTTGACATTTCATTCATAAAATAATATACTTTTATAAAATGTGTGCTAAAATTTGACATTGTATAAAAAAACCTATTTTCAAATTAATTTATATTAATGGGCCACTTTGACTTTGTACAGTTCATTTTAATATTTCTACACCGGTAACGGTAGTGTATGTGAAACTGTTTAATAATAAGATCTTAATGTACCATATACTCAGAAATAAATTATTATTATTATTATTATTATTATTATTAAAAAAAAACGTAAGAACATTTGAAGGGGGTCATCCTTACGCTTTCGCCTTAATAGCATGTGTATTTCAGTATTTCAGGGAGCTTGCCGTTATGATAAAAATTATAAGACTACTACTACTAATCCACTCACGAGATATTTTTGAGACTCACAAACGGAATCTTGAGTCATGAGCTGGTTTCGCAGCACAGTCGCGGGTCGAAATGTCTAAGCTAGTTGAGTAGTCCCAAAAATATTCCGTGTGCTGATTTACATTAATTTATAGAATCATTATCATTTGATTAATCAAAGCTTAGTTAAGGGCGATCCGCAGTTGTAGCCCGCGAAATTCAAATTTTCTTACGTCTTTTGCAGTTTGCAGGTGAGTGTCAAGTTGTATCTTGATCAAAATATGATTCGCGACTAAGTTAAACTTAGAGAGATATTTTAATTATTCTAATGATTATAATTCTGTAAATACATATCTGTTATAGTCGCAAATCATATTTTGATCAAGATACAACCTGACACTGACTTGCAAATTGCAAAAAACGTAAGAAAATTTGAATTTCGCGGGCTACAAATGTTATTTCTTTTAATTTTAATAATAAAATTTTATACTTGGAGAAAAAGAAGATAAAAATCAACCCGTATTGTTTAGCATTGAATTATAATTACTGAATTATCATAATTTCTTATTAATTGTTTTTTTTTTGTGCAAATGATTACTTCGAATAAACAAAATATCTTCAATAATATCGTCTTTTAAATTTAACCTTAAATCAGACACAACAAATTTCATCGATGAAAACAATCTTTCGACGCTTACTTCAGTAACTGGTGTTGCCAATACAATTTGAGCTACCTTGTACAGTGATGGATATTTTTCTTTCTTGTGTTCCCAAAACTTTAATATGTCTGCAGAACAATCTAACAACGGCTCTTCTAAAAACACGCTGAGTGCCTCTTTAAATTTTTGCACGCATTCATCTATGATGCCTCCAAGTCTCGGTTGCAGTAATGTTGAAATATTATCATGTCTTTCCATGTTACTGGTATTTAAGAAATCTCGTAATTTGGTCTGTACACTATTAATATTTTCTTTGTCAGATTCATATTCATCAGGTGGGTCTGCAACTTCTGTCGTATCTATATGATCACTGCTTTTTTCAAAATCATTAAATTTCAATAATCTAGTATACAGGGACGTAATCTGACTTTTCGCAGCTTGTTGTTGGTCTATTTTCAAGGTGGAGTTTATTCGTGGGTCCATAATCATAGCATTTATAAACGCTTCACTGTTAAAAAGCATACTTTCTCTGTTTTCTATATTACTAGTTATTTCGTTGGCTAATGTAGTATTTAAATCCGATGTCTCAAGTTTGCAGGTCATCCAGGATAAGTAGCAGTCACCTACTGTTAGCTGTTCTGATTGTAATTTTATCATTAATTTTTTCGCTGGTTTCAGTGCAGCAACTATTTCTTCTAAAATTTTCCATGTCGAATCAGGTAAAAAGAGATTTGTAGGATCTGAGGAACATATATCTTTAAGGGTAAATAGACTCTCAATCATATCTATGGTGGAATTCCATCGAGTGGGACAATCCAGAATGGGCTTATTTTTGTTTTCTGCTCTGAGTGCCATACTGTAAGTTGGAGTACGTAGTTTTTTTATAATTCTTCGCGCAGATGCAAAAGACAGTTGTATTTCAGGATTTTTGCAGGCGTCATTAACTGCCAATTGCAACGTGTGTGCAGCGCATTTGACAATACAGATATGGGGTCTAATTATTCCAAAACAGTATTCAAAATTTGTGATCTCTTCCAGTCGTGCTTCTATTTCGCTCTCAGTAATATTTATATCGCCGTCGTTTTCTTCATCTGATTCCGAAGTCAAACCTGTATTATTTGAAGAGCCTGGGGAAGGATCATCTAAAACATTCATTAATCTACCCATTTTTATCATATTGGCTCCATTATCGGTGGTTATGGAATAAATTTGATTTGTGTCAATTCGGAATTTTGTTAATATAAATAAAAGCTTCTCTTTTAAATATTCGGATGTATGGCTTTGGTGTAACTCAATGAGGCCAATATTTCTTAAAATTATTCTTCCGTTTTGAATAAATTGCAAGTTGACACCCATAAAACCTCTTGTAGAAATCGATGCGATATCGACTTTAACGCTGATAAATTTTCCACGCAACTCATTTGCTAGTTTCCGTCCTTAACTCATATGCAGTTTTGACCACCTGATCTCTAATGTTATAGGAATTAATTTTTTTATTTTCATTTTCGACTTTTACCGGAACTAGCGATAAAATTTTCTGAAAAGCCTCATCATCGATTAATGATAATGGGCGTCCATGAATAGCAACTAATTTTAACTCTTGAAATAGTATAGTGAGGGGGGTATCTTCAGATTTTTTTAATGGAGTTGAATGGCTACTTGAGCCGCTTTCATTTTGATCGCAAACATTTTTGTACTCCTGTGGATGGTGTATTGATAAATGTTTTGCAAGATTTGCACCGTGTTGTGTCTGAAACAAATAATGCCCATTTTATACATTTTCGGATTTGTGTATTCGTACATTGCAAGGCGAATGAATAAAGTTGCGCCCTAATGAACTGAAGTAAACGGTGTAACTGTAAATGAATGTCCAGTTAAAATATTAAAATCTGTAAAATAAATAAAATGGAATCAGGCGTTACTTTGCGGAAATCCTTGATATACTGATGCTTATACAATTACAAAATCTAGTTTTAATAATTTACTTTAGGTATTATTTATTAAGCTTAAATGCAGTATGCATGCAGCACCGCCCATCCCGCAAATATATCCACATGAAGATTATGCAGAAGGTGGGAATAATATAATGCAACAAACAACCCGAACACAAAACAGAAAGGTACATAAGTCAATCACATGTATGTACTTCACTTTTCATACCTACGCTCGGCGCGGCGGTCGCGCTAGGATTGTCAACTATGTTACGCAAAAAAAAACTACCTATCGTGGTAGGTAGTGGCACTCGTATCTAGTTGTTTGATTTATTGTTGAGAATGAAACAGGAAGAAAGGAAATATAAACTAAACAAAACATATTTTAATTTGTTAATTTTCACTATCGAAAATCCCTAATAACTTCTAAACGGATTACCCTATTTACCCAATTTATTTTGCCCTATCGGATTGAGATCTTAACCTATTAAATGACACTAAAAACAACAAAATATAACAAAAAATCATGTTTTCAATCAACTTACGTAATATTTGTTGGCGTGAATTTAACAAAAAAGTTACTTCGTTTATACTGATTCAAAATAGGAAACTATTATATAAATCGAACTTAGATAGCTTTTTTTGTTGCTCCATTTTTGCACTTCACAGACGCGTGTCTCAAGCGGATGGCACTCGCAATAGTTTTTTGTGCATAATCCAAAGTTGACAATCCTAGCGCGACCGCCGAGCGTAGGTACAATATGAAAAGTGAAGTACAGACGCCAGCACATCAAGTTACTACAATCTGTCAAATTTCTTTGATAGATTTTCAAAAAATGGCAAGTAGGTACTTGATGCGCGCTCGCTCGCCGGCCGCACGTTGCAACCAGCGATTTGGCGAGCAGAGCAAGTTTAAACCTGTTTTCGCGCCCAAGACCTGTGTCAACTAAACCGCAGAGTACTCGGTAAAACTTGTACTCGGCGTATCCCTACATGTATTTAGAAAACACTTACGACAAACCTTTTGTAATTGTAAACATCACACACACTGCTATCGCGGACGATTAAATCATCTTTCATCTATCAATAATATTAATAAGTAGGTAGGTAGTAATATAAGATTTTACTTACCCTAAGAGTTTTATTACAACCCGGAACACCACATTTCGACGACTGTTTGTCGTCGCTCAATGAAAAATATCTGTACACAAAGTTCTTCTTCTTACGGCCCATGATTTAATAAAGAAACTGTCAAAACTCAAACTATACGAATTGAAATCAAATAATGTAAATAAATAAACACAGTGAAATACTACGTTGCCGTATTGCGCTCGAGAAATAAGTACCTACTACTAGACTAGACGACGACGACGCGTTTCGTATGCGTGGCCGCACCGCACACAGCAAGCATGGTCATGAAGCTGGCAACGTTGCGTATCGAAATGAATGAATAACGTTATTATATCGTTATACTAATAACGATATATCTACACTAATATTATAAAGAGGAAAGATTTGTTTGTTTGTTTGTTTGTTTGTTTGTTTGTTTGAAATGAATAGGCTCCGAAACTACTGGACCGATTTGAAAAATTCTTTCACCAGTAGAATCCTACATTATCAGAGATGGACATAGGCTATAGAATATTTTCAAAAAAGTTAGGGATCCGTATGAAAACTTCGATAATGTGACCCAAGGTGTGAGAAAAAATCCTTATATCGCGTACGCTGCGGAATCTATTGACAATAGAGCAAAGTGATGTACTACAGTTTTATAGAGGTCATCAATATCTACAAAAAAGTCCGTGATACCATATGTCTAACTATTATGGATAAGGTGACTTATCCATTACACTTTAAATCATTCAAATCAGACCTTTCGTTCAAAAGTTACGACGGTAATAAACATGCTCGGAGTAAGAAAAATGTCGCGGCTTGAGCGAACTGGGGAGAATCGTATCAATGCTTGGTCCGATGACGTTGAAACACCACGGCATTTAAATGTGTTCGATAAAACAATAAGAATATCAAATGTTTGGATTTTTCGAAAATCAACTAGGTACATACATAATAAGGGGTGAAGCAGGGGTGAATACTTTTTTAGGGGAGGAAATTATAGCTTGCTTCAATTTATGTCGGAATTCTATGAATAAACTAAAAGTGGGATAATTGAAACAGATCATGTACCTAACAATTTTTGCATAATCAACCCCTGACGGGCTGAACGGGGTGAACAGTTGCGCTGAACCAATAATGAGAATCGTTGTGCTTAATTTTCCAAAACTAACCTTTATAAGGGGATATGTATAGGGGCGTTGCAGTTTGTGGAGTACCTACTATCTCCACGCGGACGAAGTCGCGGGCGAAGTGCTAGTTGATAATATTGTTAGTGAACACTTTAAGATTTCGTTCCGTTTGTCAGTATCGTTATAGCCAAGGTATTAATTTTGTTACGATCCTGGTGGAACGGTACAAATTATCGGTACTGGAACTACGCGTAACGTTATTTTGAGTAACGTTTCAAGTCCCTGGTTAAAAGTTGTTAAAAGTTGTTGCTGAACATGGAACGACGAGTGGCAACACTGGCCGAGTGACACTTTACTGCGTATTTTAAATTTTTCAAAAAATATAAATAAACACCCAAACAGTATAAATAGTAGTGTGACAGAGTGCAGTTACCATAATTTACCTGTGATATTATTTTCGACACTTTATGATTAGTGCGGGACAATGGTCAGTAAAATTTTTAGTTCTAAATGCTAAACAGTATCCTAAACAATCAATCTGTGATCATGACACCACAATAACATTTATCTACAAACAGTGAAAAAATTAATAAATGTTAGTGAATATTAAACTACTTCATAGAAAAACTTGTAAAGTAAAACACAGTTAACAAAAATATTTCAAAATTTGGACTTTGATCTCTGATATTATCCAACAACTAGCGCCATAATTTCCCCAAGCAGTGAATAGACGAACTAATAAGTAGTGTTTATTTATTTATTTATTAAAACTTTATGCACAAGTAAAAAACACTGTACAAAGGCGGACTTAATGCCATAGGCATTTTTGTAGTAGTACTACTAGTGCCATTTCAACCACAAGCGGCAAGTAGAAGAACTAAAGTGTTACCATTCTATAAAAATAAAAGTACAACTAGCGCCATTACGACGTCCAGTGGTAAGTGGAAGAATTAAAAGTAATATCACATAGAAAAAATATACTTTGATTTGGTAGAAATTCGGTAAAAATTGTCGGAGTTAAAAACCATTACTATTTATAACGATAAAATCATTCTAAAATAAACAAGTCATTGAACAGTCAAGAAAATGGCTTCACTGAACGACAATATCACCTATCGCAAACCATGCAGGTCCAGTTCATTAATTAACATATCCAATTTAACAAATAGCAGCGAGAAAGCTATACTTGATGCCACTATGATGAGCATTCCAGATAGCCTGCATGATAATAGCTACATTATAGGCGATTTAAACGAACAAATAAAAAATCTCACGATTCAATTGGCAAGCGCACACAATGAAATAGAGAATCTGAATAGCGAAAACTTTCGTTTTAAATCTGACCTACAAAAAATGATTAAAACCACTTACATATACAAGAAAATATGCTCAACGCCATGCAGAAAAACCATGTCACCGGTACACAGTAATAAAACTCCAAACCAAAATAAGGAACAAAGCTGGCGAAACATTAATGAAACGATTATGAGCGACCCGCAAATCAACTGCTCAAGAACTGAGACAAACATGCAAAATAAAGAGACTCAAACCATTTTCACACCGAGTATCAAGGATAATAAAGAAACTCAAACAACTATCTCACCGAGCAAACTGAAGAAGGTCCCGACCATCTCGTCACTAAACGGAAACATATTAAATGACAATGATAAGGAGCTGGCTAACAAGATAATAACACCTAGGCAAAAAAACAAATTGTGTATATTAAGCAGTGGAACAACTATGGGGTCCCTATCTACTATACAGGAAGTTTACTCAAATTACTCTCACTATTGCCGCTACATCAGGACCAACAGCACCGCACCTGGCCTTCTCAGCGACATTGAACTAAAACTAAAAAAGTTCACTAAAAGCGACTACTGCATACTTTTTATCGGGGAAAATGATATAAAAGAAGAAAGAGACTACAAAGACATAATAAACGAAATAAGAGCATCCCTGCGAAGAGTAAACCATACAAATGTTATTGTATGTGCAGCCACTTATGTGGCAGTAGCTCCTATATATAATTACAAAGTAGACATGTTTAATAATCTCCTGTATTCAGATATACAAAGCAATGAATACGCATATTTCTTTGATAGCAACTATGATCTGTCCCTTGAAATGTTCTCCCACAGAACTGGTAAAATATCTAACTACGGAATGAGAAACATACACGACCGAATTGTAGGAAATATACTTTACGATCTAGATATATTTGAACAGGCAGATAAAACACCAATAACAACTAAGCATAAGGGTGTTAATAACCACGACTTTTATCGTTTATAATCATATATTTATAATGCACCAAAACATAAATGGTCTAATAAATAAATCGGATCTATTAGGCATACATCTTAGTGAACTCTCAGAGGAGGGTAAGTCAGTTGATATCCTTTGTATAACGGATTTTACTTTGTATAGCAATATGTAAATGTTGATGGTCACCCTGTTAATTACTCACTAGCAACATCCTACACTAGAAATGATAGAAATGGGGGGTCATGCATCCTAATCAAACACACACATAAATTTGAGGCTATTAATGTAAGGAAGTGGGCCATACCCAATGTAATAGAATGTTGTGCGATTAAGCTTTTGTGTTGTGTGTTGTTGTGTTTGTGTTTTTTTTTGCCCTATCATAATTATTTGTATTTATAGGCCGCCAAATGATAAAAACGAAAAACTATCTACGTTTTTTGAACATTTGGATGCGATCTTAAAAGAAATTTGTCTGAAACCAAGTAATAAGATCATACTATGTGGAGATTTTAATATAGATATTTGCAAGAATAGCAAAGCCTCTTTCACTTTTCAAAACATATTACGCAGCCATAATCTAATTTTGGGTACTCGATCACCAACACGTCTATGCAGTGGTACCTGCATCGACAACATAATTCATAATACCAGAGGGAGCACATGTGAGATTAAGGCCAGGTATTCCTGCAAAAGTAGGCATGTAGCGCTCTATGCTACGCGCGATATATTTCGCGTGGACACAGCGCGCCAGTGAACTCGCATGACCGCGCCCAGCGACACAGGATAGAAATATGCAGTTGGTTAAGTAATATTACTTGACTTTTAAGAAATATTTTTTTTTACCTATTCGCAGTAGCGATAAATTAGAGCTTCGTTAATAAATGAAATAATTGTCTATAAAATAGTCTTTATTGGGCAGTTGGAGTAATTAATTAAAAATAAGCAGCCAGTACGCTATAAGTAGGTTTAGAACTGAAAACATAAAATGTTGATTTGTCTGTGTTTTTGTATAAATTGTATTAAATTTATTAATGTATACTTTTTTTCAAAATAATTGTTTTTGTGGAAAGTATTTCAATTTGAAAGTATTTCATAAGCTACTTTACGGTTATTTACTTCAAAGATAGATTGGCACAAAAAGAACCAAAGGTGTCAAATAAAACAAATTTATAAATAAAATTTAGAATATTTTCATATAGGTACATTAAACATGTCATAATTCTTTCATATAGGTTCATTAACCATCTCAAAATTTATCAAAATTTATTTCTCTTGAGCTGGTTCCGGGTTGCAATTCTGATTGCGCAGGTGATGGCATAGCTGGAGAGTCCACAAAATTCAAATTTTCCTTGTCATCTTGTAATGACAACGTTCGGATTGGCAATCCACGTGCGTGTCTACTGTCCACAATTCCCGGAATTAAACATTTCATGTAAAATTTGACCAGCTTTGACTCCATTTGCGTCTTCCAGAAATTATAGTCCCTTTCGATGCGTTCTGTAAGCAAGGGTTCATTTTCTACAGCCCAGATGCCGAGCAGACAGAATCGTCTTTCAGTGACGTGAAGCTGCCCTTGTATTTGATAATACCAGTTCGATTTTTTATTTATTGTGCTGGTGCAAGTATTTTTGTCGTATTTTAAAATTTGTATCTTGTTTTGCTGTATTGTATTTGTTAGACCTTTTTTTACTGCAGTTAAAGGGCACTATATTTCTACCAATATATCATTGCCTACTAATCCGTCAGGAGTGGCTCCAATAAAGGGATAAGTCCTATCAATAAACAAACCGCAAGGCATAATATTTATATTTTCTTGTTTTTCAAGCTGTTGAAGTGCTTGCCTTTCGTGCTCTATTCCGTGTGCAACAGCAGCTACACATGTCAATTTTTTTTGGTATAATATGTTTTTTACCAAAGGAGCAGTATTTATACTAACTTTTCTTTTACAAATTTGCCCAAAGTTTGATGCGGTGATTAGGTTTTTTCGTATTTCTAACCACTCACTGCTATCTCGTTGCAAAACTGTAGCTCTCTCGATAGCATGCCTATCAGAAGTAAGTATTTTTAAATTATTTAAGAACTCTTCTTCAGCTTTCTTTAAATCATGTGGAGACATATCTGGTGCTGTGCTCGCTGGACCATAGTCATGTTGCTTCTGATTGGCTTCATTAAATTTTCGTACTTTTTTTATGGGATGCTCTAAGTTTAGCTTTCGTTTTTGTGCTCTCCTTCTTTCGATTATTTTAACCCTGCCTCTAGGACTTTTATTTAAAAAAGCTTTTTGGACTGCAGAAAGTCCGGATTGGCAGTTAAACGAAAGAACAGCTGCTGAGCACCTCCCTTGGTAACCTCCTTTTAGTGAAAAATTTATTCGTTTCCCACCAATGAATTTCGCGATGACACTATTAAAACACTCAACAGTGTTTGTGTCAACGTCTTCGATTAAGCTGCGTGATTTTGCAGCAACGTTTGAAACAATCGCGTTTATTCGGAAAATGAATGTGGAATTCTGGATTTTTTTGAGCTCTTCGTTGTCATTTTTATCTTTAGTGCAATAATATTCTTGGCATATTCTATGGTCGCCGAAAGCATGTGCCACACAATTAATAATATCTTTATGAAGATTTGATATTGCTACATTGCGATGACTTTCAGAGACATTGTGATGTCTTATACATTGTACAATCGATTTCCGCATAGTTAAAATTTTGACATTAGTGAGCATTTTACGGTGCACTAGGATATATTTTGTGTCTGTAATCAGATTACGTAGTTTTTTACAAAATTTTCTAAGTATGTGGTTCCGACATTCAATTTTTTCGACGGTCACATTTTCGGTCTCATATGGTCTGGCTTTGAGGACTGCAGCATAAGTAGAAGCATCTCCATCTCCTATCATTCGCTCATATATGATGCCATACATTGTGATCGACGATTTGAAACCTTCTACAATTATTTCCGTCTCCATGGAGCTTGAAGAACCTTCATAGTTTTTAAAACATTTGTGTTGCTTTGGTGACATTTTTTTGTGCTCAGCTCGAGCGCATACCAAGCAATATTTATTTTTTATTCCAATATAAAGAACTTGTCCTGTTCTCCTGCTGATTATGGCTGCTGTGCCTGATGACGCTTTATAATTGGTGCCATAAGATCTAGCACACCATGAGCCGTCAACGCAAACATCAATCACAGGGTAGCCGTTCTTAATTCGACCTTCTGCGATAGCGATCTCTTTCTCCTTTTGAGCTGCAGCTTCCATTGTAGCACTTGCCGTCGTATTCCATTTTTCAAATACTTCTTCCTCTAATTTCGAATAGTATTTTGGACTGAATACTGGTATATTCACAGCTGAGCATAGTTCCTCAAATTGGGAAAACCCGATACCGGAAGCGACAATTCCAGTAGTGGCGGCTATATTTATATTCACTTGTTCTTTGTCGCTTTAGTCTTCCGAGTTAATCAAGCAAACTTGTTTGCACATATTGCATTCAAAACGAAATACCGATAAAAGTCCTCGTCGTTTTTCACTTATTAAACAGAAGTTACCTAATGTACAGTTAAATAAACCGTTATGACGAGCTTTTTCTTGTAACTCCCGTAAAACATAATTTATATCAATAATTCGCCGTCCCGAAATAGGTTGGAATTCATCTTCTTTGAGTTCATTCTCTACGATGAGGTCTTCTGTGTCTTCGGTATCTCTGAAAAAGAGAACACATAGTAAGTCTTACAAGTTTGTCTTACACATCCGAGTAAAAGCATTGTGTGTAAAATGTGGAAAAAATATAAAATGTGGAACTTACGTTAATGTAACAGTTTGTTGTGTATCAACAGGATCCAATCTAACAAACGAAGTTTTGGACACGTCAGCCGTGTTGCTACATGATGCATTATCCATGTGCCTGAAAACGAACAACATTATGAAATATCTCTTTTGGTTCTTTTGGTTCCGGTTTTCCTTATGAGGTACGGAACCCTAAAAAAAGGAAATTCTACAATCCATTTATGACATACTAGTATGACTGTCCTAAATAAAACCGTTTAAAAAGCACTAAGTAAATACCTATCTTGATCTATGGTAATAACATACCTATTTTCGTTTGAATCTTCAGGTATCAGGTTTGTTGCTGCGGCAGTGTCCATGTTAGTTTCTTGAGGCTGCCCCACTGACCTATAAAAAAAGTAAATGGAGTACACCTATTTCACAGATGAAATTTATAGGTAGGTATAATATTATATATCGTTATAGACAAAATAATATTTTGTCTATAGATTCTATAAAAATCTTAGCGTTCTCTAGTAGTACCTACTGATATTTTTATACTGTGGCTCGCCACTCACCAGACAGAGGCATAGATACCAAACGAAAAGATAAAATATGAATTATCAAAAATCGTAGCGATCTTCGGTACTAATAATCTTATACTATGATACGATGATCGTAAGTTTTAGACGTATCTTTATAAATTACCAATCAGAGACCAAATAACATTACAAAACAAATAAAACATTTAGGTAGGTACTTACTTCTTCACATATCTTTGGAGTGCATTCTTTTTATTTGTGTCTTTTATTGCTTTACGCGACTTTCTTCGCTTTCGTTGTTTATTGCCCATTATAACTAACAAACAACAAACTCAAAACTAGATGATATGGTGTGCGAAGTAGTCGCGGAAAAACTTGTCACAGGTCCGTCGTCCGTAAGCGCCAGCGCGCGACTGAACAGCCCCCCTAGACAAAAAACTTTTCTGTAGCGTTAACGTCAGACGCTCACGACAAAATGTATGGGAATGACATTAGGTGTAGAAAGGAAACGTCATCACCTAATGTCATTCCCATACATTTTGTCGTGAGCGTCTGACGTTAACGCTACAGAAAAGTTTTTTGTCTAGGCCCCCAGGCCTGTCCGAGTCGCCGCGAGCGCTTTTAATTCATATTTAAACATAGTAAATAAGAAAATCATTTTATCAAGTCAAACTCTGCGAATTTGTCTATAACTAATTAGTTTCTTTAATTTAGTACAAAAATTAAATGTAAAATATCAGTAATATCGTCATAGTATTGAAAAAACGTTCTAAAAAGGGGTAACTTTGTGATTTTTTTCTATCGAGTGAAGTTCATCAGGTCATGCAACTGAATGCGATTTTGACTAGACAAGATCCTCATCTAATACATATTTTTTTTTTTGAAATTTAAAAGACTATAATCTTTGTCTCAGATTGTTTTAAAAAACTTAAATTCGGGGCCACCTAGCCTTAAAGAATTAGCATTATCTGATCACACGGCACAACTACTAAAATGTCGTGTCAAAAAAACGTGCACGCTATCTCATTGGTTTATTCGGAAACGTGACTATAGGCGATGAAAATATCAAAAAGTTTAGAGAATGTCTTCAAAAGAGAAATGCCGATTTTAGGCCCAAGACTGCCCACTAAGTTCGTTTTATTAAAAAAACATATAAAAATTTTACGTAATTAACTCCGCTATTCACGACGCAAAAGAAGTTGGAAACATTCGATACTTTTTTATGTAATGGCAACACTAAAACTTGTCAGTTGACAATAGAAGTGTCAAAAGTTTTTTTACATTACCTACCTACTTTGCTTGCCTTTGCATCATAGTGATCTGTGCGTGTATTTTGCTAATAAAAATCGACTTTTTTGACCACGAATACTGACTCTGGCGACTCTCCTAAACCTCACGACCACGGCCTGAATATGGATTCCGCTCCTGCTGATAACGACAACCCCCGCGATAACTTGGATTTGATGTCAGTACCTATCGATGACCCCGGCATTCAACCTGGTTCGAGTTCTTCACAGCAAACTGTTACAAGTGGTTATGTACGCTGTGTTAATTGTAATTTAAACATATCAAGAATGCGAAGACATCCATTAGAAATCGTTGAAGTTCGATCTCTCATACAAAGATGGGTTGGACAGGTAGGTAGCTATAATAACTTTAACAACTGGAATAACAATATGCAAATAGGATGAGCATATTATTACTTCGAGTTGTTTATACTCCGAATAAGATACCTGTTCATCTATGCATGCATACTTACATATTGTTATACTGTTTCAGCCCATTTCGAGTGATGATTTGGTGTGCCATGCATGTTGGACCAATGCATGGAATGAAATCAGGCAGCCATCAAGTCAACAGTCAACACAGCCTATTGTTGGCCACACTCATGTCTGTATTAGCTGTGGCACCTCTCTTCTAAGACAAAGGTCACATTTGCTAAACAGTGGTACGCCACGGGGTGAACAAATAAGGAGCGTGATTGCACGTCAAATAGCACCACGTCAGGTTAGATAACAAACTATACTATTGTTAGAGTTCTATTTACTACAGCGATTTAGAAGTACATTGCTGTGTGATGTGAAAAGGTTATCATTATATCAGTTGTTTATTTTTTTCAACAGTTGCCAAGATCAGCCTTTCTCTGCCATACCTGTTGGCGTAGGACTGAAAGAGCAGCTTCACGCTTAACTTCAGAACCGGAGTCAGCAGTACCAAGCCTCCCATCATTGGACACAGACTCTTCTCAAATGCAAGCTGAAGTACAAAATATATCTCATGGCATACAATTGCCTAATTATATTAGAGCTCCTGACACACAACGCCAATGCTTCTTTCCTGGATGTAACCAGTCTGATCGACTTTTAGTGCCATCGACATTACGAGTGAGTTTACTTTGTGACTACAATTATTATGTGCCTGCAGATTGTAGAATATGTTCCTATCACTTGAGAAGCAATTCATGGCATTTATTGCTACAGTCAATTTATAATCCTATCAGGACATTCAGTGCTGAGCATATGGAAGAAGTAATTTCTTTATTTAAAGATAATATGCTAATGCATTTAGATTTTGAAAATATTGTTGATATGCCAGAACACATTGTTCATTATTACTTAGGCTTTTCAAAAGAACAGTTTCAGCAAATTCTTTTAGAAATTCCTAGACTATCAAATAGACATAGGGGAGCTTTTGCACTAGCAGCATATTTGATGAAATTGCGGACAGGCGATAGTAATGAGCGAATTTCATCTTTATTGCAAGTCCCAAGGAGCACATTAGAAGGTCTAATGAACATGGCAAGAGAAGTATTGCATCAAGATTTCGTTCCAAGAAATCTTGGTTTAAATCATACTTCAAGAGCAGAAATTGCTCAAAGGAATCTCCTGATTCCTAATTCTTTATATGTAGGGCCTGAGAGAACCAATCCAATTATTATTGCTGATGGTACATACATATATATAGAAAAGAGTTCTAATTACTTGTACCAGAAAAAAACTTATTCATTGCATAAATACCGCAATCTGGTTAAGCCATTCTTGTTTGTATGCAGTGATGGTTACATCATTGATGTGCTAGGTCCCTATCCTGCTACAACCACAGATGCAGATATTATGAGACAAGAGTTTGCAAATGAAAACAGTCCATGCCGTCAATATTTCCAATCAGGAGATGTATTTATTTTGGATAGAGGTTTCAGGGACTCATTACCATTACTACGAAGTTGTGGCTATAATGTACATATACCATTATCTTCAGAAGATAATGAGTCACAACTGACAACAACCCAAGCAAATAAATCCAGAGCCGTTACATTATGTCGTTGGGTTGTGGAGGTGGTGAACGGTATTTTTAAAAGCAAGTTTAAAATATTTAGACAAAACTTTTTTAATAGGGCATCTAAGCATCTTATGACAGATTTCACTGTAGCTGCTGCTCTTATAAATAAATACCACACCAAATTAAGGGATAGGGATGATGCCCCCGAAATAATCCAAATAGTTCAAAGAAATATGAACATCAACAATGATCTCTCAGATTATGTTAGGGATCATAATCTCAATAGAGCTAGGGCAGATTTTCAAAATATAAATGTAGACAGGGAAAATATAAGGGACTTCCCAAGATTGACCTACAGCGAGCTAATATTGATTGCCTGCGGGATATATCAGCTGAAACAAGCCCGCTCTTACTATGGAGAGCACATCCGATTTAATGGATCGTACTTAATCGAAATATCCAGAGACTCTAGGAATAGAACTATGGAAGAACTCATATTCGGGTCCAATTGTTATTTAATTAGAGCAAGAATTGCAAGTCGGCATATCAGTCGCAAAACATACTTTGTGTATATTTTAATTAGTAATACCGAAACAGGTCGTGAGGCGATAAAGCAGTATTGCTGTAATTGTATTGTTGGCCGTCGTACTGTTGGATGCTGTGCCCATGTCATGACAGTGATATGGTATTTGGGATGGGCACGGCATCAATCTAATATTTTTCCTCCTGCTCAGTTTTTGGACGATGTACTAATAGTGTATGATGATTGATGATACACTGGATGAATAAAATGTTGACTAGTAATATGGTGTTTTATTTTCAACCATCTAAAATCTTAAGGTTCTTATCTTATACGTTAATATTATTATAAACGGTAGTTTTAAATTGTTTAGTTTTATTAAAATCATTAAAACGGAAAATAGTGGCCCACTATTTTCCGTTTTAGTGATTATAAAGAAACGTATAATCTTATGGAGCACAACTTAACGTGCTTATTTTCTGCATTTTCATTCTAAAATAAAAGAAATAACCAAACAAAGGATGAGGGCGCCACTGCGCGGCCGGCGTTTGCACGGCGCCCTCTTATATACTATAATATGCTATAATAATTATGTTATGTAGGTAGAGTTTGCAATAACTTTTTATCACTTGTGTACGGCACATTAAAAAACAAAAAACCTTTTGTAATTTGGAAACTCTGACTTTTTTTAATAAGTATATTTGGTCAATAAATTATTTGTGGTGTATACTAATATTAGCATTCGGTCTTACATGTGGGCACTCAGGGCCTAAATCACTATGGCGACCTGGCATTCCCCTTTAACTTTTCATGATGTATAAATGTGCTCCGGATCCCAATGACGCATTTAATGAGTTCCATGACATATAACGGGTGGGCCATATCAGTGTTGGCGATTTAATTCTTCAATTTCTCGGTAACGCGCGGCGCGGGGTGGCAGGGGGATATGTTGTTCGCTGCGCCGCTTCCTGGAAATTTAGTCGCCATGGAGCCGTACACGGGAGTGCAGCGTGCATTTTGTGTCCGAGCGTATTACGAAAACAATAAATCAGTGATTACTGCACGACGTTTGTATCGGCATGAACACGGTTTACGCGATTTAAGTGAAGTTCCAAGCGCCAATGTGTTACGAAAATGGATCAGAATGTTTGAAACAACCGGCTCAACAGTACCAATTACGGCTCGTGGTCGCCCAATTTCTGCAAGATCAGCAGACATTGTGGAGCGTGTTCGTGTTTCAGTTCAGCGAAATCCGCAACAGTCAACACGTAAGAGAAGTCAGTCTTTGGACGTCAAAAGAACAACTTTGCGACGAATTTTGAAACGTGATCTGCATTTGAAGGCTTATAAGATTCAGATAGTCCAAGAATTAAAACCCAATGATGCCAATAACCGACTTAACTTTGTCAATTTGATGCTCGAGCGGTTCAACAATTTCAACAACGTGATTTTTAGTGATGAGGCTAATTTTCACCTTAATGGCCATGTGAACAAGCAAAATTGTCGGTTCTGGTCCGAGACTAATCCCCGACGCTTGCATGAACGTCCACTTCACAGCCCTAAGCTTGTCGTGTGGGCTGGGATAACGTCAACCGGTATTATTGGGCCATACTTTTTTGAGGACGAAAGAGGGCAAGCGATGACGGTTAGAGCTAACAATTATTGCAACATGATAACAGACTTTTTGGTGCCAGCTTTGCAAGAACTTCAAGGCAATACCTCGAGGATGTGGTTTCAACAGGATGGGGCCACATGTCATACGGCTAGGGTATCCATAGAGCTGCTGAAAAATGTTTTTCCCGGAAAACTCATCTCGAAAAGGGGGGATATTGAATGGCCCCCACGTAGCCCCGATCTCTCTCCATGCGATTATTTTCTATGGGGCTACCTCAAATCGGTAGTTTACGAGAATAATCCGACCAATTTAGAGCAGCTGAAGAGGAATATTATTCAGGAAAGTAACAAAATACCGAGAACAACTTTTCAACGAGTTTTCCAAAATTTGCGACTTCGGTTCCAAGAGTGCCAAGCAGCCGAGGGAAGCCATTTCGACAACATTATTTTTAAGTCTTAAAAATTCCTATGCTTCTACTTTTTAACAATACAAATATATTTGTGTTATGTTTCGTAGTTTTTTTTAAATCGAATATTTAAACCGCCAACACCCTTATGGCCCACCCTGTATAAACTATTCTATGACTTATGTTTTCCAGTTAATAAAATAAAAGTTTCGGTGATTAAAAAACCTAAATGGATATTAACGGGACTAAAAAAATGTTCCAAACGGAAAAGGGACATGCTATGTGTTTAGGATCTCAGGGAGACGAATTAAATGCAGTGGACTGTATGGTACATTATATTTATCCGTAAAAAAATAGGAAGATGTACAGTGATGTGTCGATAGAGGGACACGTGTGCCTTAGAAGCTGTCGAATCGTGAAATGGTGCCGCTCGCCGTCCACTGATCGCCTGCGCTGTGCCCCGCGCCCGCCGCGCGCCGCCTCAGCCGTCGCTGACGTCAGGCCGCTTCTCATCACGCGTTTGATGCGTGAACATCCTCCCGCCTGTTGATCCGGCTCGAAGGACCATGTTTAGGATCTCAGGGAGACGAATTAAATGCAGTGGACTGTATGGTACATTATATTTATCCGTAACAAAATAGGAAGATGTACAGTGATGTGTCGATAGAGGGACGCGTGTGCCTTAGAAGCTGTCGAATCGTGAAGTGGTGCCGCTCGCCGTCCGCTGATCGCCTGCGCTGTGCCCCGCGCCCGCCGCGCGCCGCCTCAGCCGTCGCTGACGTCAGGCCGCTTCTCATCACGCGTTTGATGCGTGAACACTATGGGAATATCGAAAGTCACCTAATCCAGAAAACAAAAACAAACTCAAAACCTACACTAATCGATTGAAACACATAATTAAACAAACACAAAAAGCTCAAAATTCTCATACTATACACAACTCTGAAAATAAGAGCAAAGCTGCATGAAATATAATTAATCAACAGAAAATAAATTATCCAAAAGAAGGAATAAACCAGATAATAATTGACGGTAAAGTTATTAACAGTCCAGAACAAATAGCGGAATCATTTAATGAATATTTTATCAATCAAATTCAATCTCAGAGTGACATTAACTATAATAATATGCTGACATTTGACACAATTTCTAATTCAATATTTATGATACCAACGGTACCAGCTGACATTATAAAAATAATAAATTCACTGAAAAATACAAACAGCGCTGGATATGACGATATAACAACCAAAGTGATTAAAGCTACATCTTTCATTATTGCACCCATACTTAGTCACATTATCAATGATTGCATTGAAAAAGGCATATTCCCAGAAAAACTAAAAATCTCTATAATAAAACCAATGTTTAAAAAAGGTGACAGACAAGATCCCAGTAACTACCGGCCCATTGCCCTTATTCCAGTCTTCTCTAAAAATTTGAAAAAATAATGTATAAAAGTATATAATCTTTCTTAGAAACCAACAAAGTCTTAATCAGCGAACAATATGGTTTTAGGCAAAGTAAAAGCATTAATTCTGCTATATATGCGCTTGTCAAACACGTACTTACTAATATTGACAATAGAACTCCTGTTGTCGCATTATTTATGGACATGACTATGGCCTTTGACCGCGTTAGCCACAAAATACTCCTTAATAAATTGGAAAAATGTGGCATCAGAGGTAATGTCCTTCAACTTATTAAATCATACCTAATGAATCGGCAAGAATATACATGCGTAAAGAAAATCTGCCCCTATACAAAAACAGAAATTACGTATACGCCTGAATATCGCAAATCCTTATTTGGGGTACCGCAGGGCGGTGTCCTAGCACCATTATTTTTCATCGTATATATTAACGACATGCCAAAAATCATTCCCGATCCGATGATCTTATTCGCAGACGATAGCACAATACTATTGAGAAGCGAAAATGATGAGACTCGAAAATGAAATAAATAATAACTTAAATAACATAATATCCTGGCTAACTGAAAAAAATCTCAAAATAAATCTAGGAAAAACAACTTTCATTTCGTTTGAACAAAGAACAAACAATAAAAAACTAGATGTTCGATATGGTGACAAGCATATTCAGGAGACAGATAATACTAAATTCTTAGGTATCTGGATCGATAAAAGTATGAACTGGAAAATACATATTAAAAAAACTTAGCCAGTGTTCAATTGCCCTTTATAACTTAAGGAAAATTACAAATCGGTCAACATTATTAATGGCGTACCACGGATATGTATCATCAACATTGCGATACGGACTTATATTTTGGGGGAACTCGCCCGATAGGGAAATGGTGTTCAAAGCGCAGAAGAAATGCATAAGGGCAATATGTGGCATACAAAGCACAGACAGTTGTAAGCCACATTTCCAAAAGCTTCAGATACTCACACTTCCCTCTCTCTACATATACGAAGTAGCAAGCTATGTTAAGACAAATATACACTTTTACTATCACCCAAAAAGTTTACGCCACAAACATAAAATATGCACAATACCACATAAAAAAGCTATTTTTAATAAAAAATTTCTTGGTATGGCACCCAAAATCTATAATAAGCTACCTGAACACATAATTGAAATTAAAAATAACGATCAATTTAAAAAAAAACTGCACGAATATTTAGTTGAGAAATGCTACTATCATATTAATGACTATTTAAATGAAAGATGCTAGAGGCCTGCTACATCCGATTTATCATATTAGGGACAAACCAGCAACTTTATGAATTGTCAATTAATTATTTTGAATAAGATTTGTATTAGTTTAAAATTCGACTATAGGATATTATTTTTAACAGAACTATATAGTGTTTAATCATGAATTATTTGAATTATTTCGAGTTTAATCTATATTTTTTTTGTAACTTAATTTATATTTGTTCGTAATTTAATTTGTTATTGACTTTTTATTTTATTTTTATTTCTGTGTTACATGTAAATATTATTGTAATTGATTCTATGACATTGTGACTGACAAATTTTATTCTGTGTTTTGTTATTTATTATTTTACTATATTTGCATACCCATGTGATGGTTAAACATGGAGAACTCTATTACTAAAAAAAAAACCATCATTGTATATTTTTACCCATGTTTGCTAATAAATAAATGATTTATGATTTATGAATAAATGTGTTGTGTGTGTTGCATGTTTTTCATGTTATTTCAGGTACATTATCATACATGCAGGCAATGCAAATGGTTTTGTACCAAATGCATTGTTATTTTTTAGTGGGAAAAATAAAAATTAAGACTACCACTCGGCCACTCGGAGATGAATAAGACAAATTTTACTAAATGGGTTATAGAGAAACTAATACCGAATTTGTCTAAGCCTTCAATTATAGTCATGGATAACGCCCCGTATCATTCAGTGATTCGCAATAAGGCACCTACCTCTGCATCAAGAATTGGCGAAATAAAGCTGTGGTTGTCTGCGAACAATGTGCCGTTTGAAGACTCGGTAAGGAAGCCGAACCTACTCATGCTTGTTAAACAACACAAACAGATGCCCATCTATGAAATAGATGAACTCTTAAGTGAGCATGGTCACACAGTGGTAAGGCTCCCACCTTATCACTGTGATCTAAACCCCATTGAACTGATCTGGGGTATTGTAAAACATAAAATTGATCAAGGTATTTTGAAGTCATTATTTTATTTTAATTCATTTTAATAAGTAATTGTAAATGTTTATTTGTTTTTATTTTATTTTTCTAGGCAGTGGCTGAGCAAGCTTTTCAGAGCATTACTGTTGACGACTGGAAAAATTCATGTCAACATGTTATAAAAATAGAAAAAGATTATTATCGAAGGGGGCAAACTGTATAATGATATTGAAAAAATAGTCATTTAGACACATCAGAAAATAGCCAGCAGTATTTTGTTGAAGGCTCAAACCAAGACATGGATGAAGACTTTTCGGGAGTTGAATTCTTAGACGAAAACATTTTTGATGATGATTAGGTATTTTCATAGTTTTTATTTAGAACACTATGAGACTTTTCTTTTTTCATAAAACCCGCCAAAACAAACATTAATTTAAAAAAAAACGAAGCATCAGAACCGTTTTTGTAGTAGTATATGGGGTTACAACATGCACGATAGTGGCGCCACCATTAATTTCACGACTTTTTGGCCAAGCTGTAAAAATTCTTACAAGAGCCGACGAAATCCCTGTCAAATATGATGAATCAGTTACTGGGTAGCCAATCTTCTTGCAACACGTCTGTAAATCATAATGAAACATACGAAAACGATAACTTGGATTTAGAAGAAATCATATCATTAAGCGAAAACAAAGATGAAAAAGAAAATGATGATAGGCCGTATTCTGCGTTCCGTGCCACTGATATGGTTTTAGACTTACCAGGAGGTAATTAAGATTTATTTGATTTCTCAAAAATGAAATAAATCTCTCTCTTGTGTCAAAGAAGCTGATCAAGTCTTATCATATTTTAACTTGGCTTGTCGATTCCTTTCTTGCGAAAGCCTCCGCTTATGTCAGCGTCAAAGAAAAATTTAAGACTATGGGCCATTTTCACCAAGTCAAACTGATCGCGATTAAGCACAGCTTAACTCGATTTAAGCCTTGATTTAAAGTCCAAAACTCTTTTTTTGATTTCACCAACACAAAATGAACGAAGTTCAAGCTAAAATGGGATCACATTCGGGCCCAAATCTGCTAATTTTATTTAACTCACATGCTATTGATGTTCGATTGAGAGTCAATCACGGCTCCATTACGATTAGATCAAATTTGGTATTCTGCAAAAACTTGTATGTAAGCTCAATAGAGTCGTAATGGAATCGTAGTGTAAGTGTGATTGACTCAGTTGAACAGTTATAGGTATTGCCATTCAAAATCTGCCAAGAAGCTGAATGAGTGAATGAACTATAGGTTTGATTTAAATATACGTTTTTATAATTTTCTGTGATACAATTACGAACTATATTGTCTGCAGTGAATTGCCTTGTCGATAAAACATGACTTAAACGATGTTAGAAAGAGTTTATTTCAAATACGGTGGCTGTATTACAAAGTTATCTATAACCAGGTTGATAATTAAAAAAAAAAACATCTGTCATCTTGCACGTCAATGTCAATGTCACGAAAAATATATTGTTACCGCCTTACCGGTATCGGATTTGTTTGAAGTTCCGTCTGCTACCAAATCAACAAAAATACGTAATATTTATTGGATGTTGGATCTAACTACAGTAAATTTCTAATCGGTAAGTACTCGCCAAATTATATTTTCACATCTATAGAACTTTGTAAAAACATTTTACAATAGGTAGCTATTATATATATCGGAACACCAGCGCTGTGATATTTTATTTATTTTTATAAGTATCGCAGCATAATGCTGAGATAGGAACCTTTTTGACCTCGCACTCTCACCTCTTGCTTGTGTTATGTGTACCTATTGTTACTTTTAAATATTATTATAACTTATTTTTATTTATTTTTTTACTTTTTGTGTCTTGTGCGAGGTACAAATAAATATTTTTCGTTTCTTTCTTTTTTCTATTGTAAATATCCATTTTATTGTATGAGTATTGTATACTGCGCTGTAACATTACAGCATATTTACTGTTTTCTTTTATATTTTAGGCTAATAATATGAGCGTCCAACAAATTGACGCTGCTCACGGTCCAAAGAGGGGCGCAGTCTTTCGAAAAGGCTTTGGCAAGAGTACGCCGGAGTTCTTAACAGCATATCGTCAGACTGCGTCCAAAAGACAGGAGAGCAATGGCGCTTGGAGAGAACGATGGCATTGGTGACTGTTGATGCATGGTTTATAATTTAATAATTTTAATTTAATATCTTATTTCTAGTTCTACAATGAATATAAGCATCGCCTGCTAAAAAAAATAAAAAAAGACAAGAGCGAAAGAAGTGCTACAGGTAGGTAATTCGAATAAAGGTACTCTTTTTCATCAGTTTGTCAATAATGTACTTCTAATACACTTTACTTTTGTAAGGAGGAGGACCAATAGCTAAAATTCATTTAACGCCCCTCCAAGAGAGGCTTTACACCATTTTGGGGCGTGATGTGGGTGAACCTCTACTAGGGTTCGGCATAACCCATTTAGTGTAGGTTTCCTTCCTTTCATAAAACCATTTTGAAATCTTTGGATATTATTGCTAATATGATTATGGGTAGAGGGCAAATGGAAAATTTAAGTATGCTTGCACTTATACTCATTCTGGTTTTGTTTATTGCACTGCATGTTTTGTTTTTTTTATTTTAACAGTCAATTGAAAATGAAGGTGGTAGTGCTACTACATCTTATCATGATGGCGTGAATGTTGTGTGAGTTGTCATGGCTTTCCTTTTCTTCCTTATACATATAGGCTAAGTGGTGTACTTATAATGCATTTTGTGTTGTTTGGCTTAATCTATATTATTATTTTAAAGGAGAGATTTTCTTTTGTAATATGTATATAGTAAGAACCATGTACGATGTGTTACTTTTATTTAAACACTTGTAAGTATAATTATTATTTATTCAGCTTATAATACAGATCAGTTAAGTCTGGTTCTACTATGTGTTCTACGATATATGCTAGTCACGGTCAAAGAGTATAATATCTAATGCTGTCGGTAGTCGCGGTCCACCAGCCTTCCTCTACCGGCGCACCACAGATTCACCACATCCTCTCTATCGGTGTTGCTATTACACAATAATGCTCCTCTCACATCCCTTCTCTTTTCATAAAAAATAAAGAATTAATCATTACAATATTCATGCAAATAATTTGGTTTCTTAACAATTCGACCACTTCTAGTTTTTCTATTTTCCACAACATTGTCATAATTAAATGTAACAGTCTTCTTGGTTTTACTATTTACTATGTCATTATTAGCTCCAAGATCTATCTGTTCTTCAGAACAATCTACAAAGTTATCCACATCACAATTAACATCTTCCAAATTTAAATTATCCTTATTTCCCACAATGTCATTTATATTATCTTTGCTACAATTATTAAAGTCTATATCTCTAAAAGCTAAATTGACAACACTGTCATCATCAGTTACATTTGGTGTATTATCATCACATCTTTCATTTGACGTATTATTTTGTATTATACATTCTAGATCTTCGTCATCATAATCATATGTATTTTTTACATTAAATTTTCTATATTTTGAACCTTTAAATATATTATATCTATTTTTCAGAACTTTCTGCCCATTTTCCAATAATACTACATAAGATCTATCTTTATCTCCTTCTTTTACAATTTTATCTGGGATTAACTTATTCTTATTTCTATCTCTTATATAAACATTTTGTCCATTATAGAATATCAATCCTTTACCCTTATATTTCTTATCATGATACATTTTATAACTTTCATTTTTCTTTTGTACATAGTTTTTTATTTTCTTATACTCTGTTTCATAACCCTGTTTATTCACAGGTAACAAAGAAGCTACTTGTCTACCAATCATCATCTCATTTGGTGACTTCAACTCATTGTCAATAGGCATATTCCTGTATTCTAACATGGCTAAATCTATATTCTTATTTTCTAATAAACATTTTTTTAACATCTTTTTAACTGTTTGAATGTGGCGCTCAACCATCCCATTAGACCTAGCATAATAAGGTGTTGATGTCTTATGTTTAAACCCAAATTGCTGACAGAAATCTTCAAATACAGAACTTCTATATTGAGCTCCGTCATCTGTATATAATAATTCAGGAATTCCCCATCTAGAGAATGATGTTTGTAAAGCTTGAATATGTTCCTCAGCTGATTGATTTTTTAATTCACTTAACTCTACATATTTAGTAAGATAATCTACTATCAATAAAAAGATTTTATTGTTAAGAGGCCGTGCATGAAATTAAATCATTTTGAACATTTTTGAACACCGTTTGCGACACAGGTGAGAAGAATTTGAACCTACTTGTTTTAGATGATAAAAGTCAAGTTCTTATTCTCTCAGATGGCTTGAGAATTTTTCAAAAATAATGTATGTATTAATGGTAATTACCCATATTCAAAACCCTTTTATCGCAAAAGTAACGAGCGAGTGATGTTTGGTTACGTTTTACACAAAACTACGACAGATTTATAACATTTAAAAAAATATCTCTACCATCATTGTCTTGTCAACAATCAGGTGCGTTGAAAACATTATTGACTTCAATAGAAAATATGACAGAAAAAAAGTGTTGAAAAAACGGAATTCTTGGAAAACATCTATACAAATAAATATTTTTTTCTATACCTTAGAAACACTTTTAAGAAAATTTAAAAATTGCACAATAATCTTAAGTTAACCTTTTAATAAATTCTAAAATTTATTTTATAAATAAACAATAACTTCATTTCGTAAATTACAAGCAAATTGAACTATATTAGTGAGCGCGCAAACTCGATCGCGTCAGTACCGATCGGGCTCTCCCAGCGTCAGCACGTACTACTTTGTTTCGCAGCCGCTCGATTGTTTTACGTAAATACATTTACAAAATTGTACGCCGATTACCACATTTTGAGTAAGTATTATTTTTTATATTTTGTTTGTTTATTAGGACTGATTATATTTTTTTCACCTTTATAATAATTAGAGGTAACGGTTGTATGTTTGTATGTAAAAGTAAATCTGCGGAATTACTCTACTACTACTATTAAATTAAAATACTTTCTCTAATGGCATTCTACAATGGTTAAGTGCAGCTATATTATCATCCACAGAATGTTGACATTTTTATGGTTACTTATACCACAATATAAATATGGACAGTAGGGAAACTGCCTACAAACGCTCGAAACGGCACACTCACACAAACATGCACACCGACGAGACTCCTAAGGTGACTTCGCGGGACTAGCAGTAGCGAGTGCCACGTCAAGACGAGTGGTCACGTTTAACTTTATCTCCGCGATCGTTCTGAAAATGCCAGGAAAGTATTGCGTAGTACCTATACGGCTGCTTGAACTCGGCTTCATCAAAACCGGAGCTATCGTATTTTAAACTTCCTGCTGATATTGAAAGGTAAGAATGATTTCTAGTTATATATTATATTTAATTGTTATCGAATTACGTATAAGTCCGTGTGATCGATCATAATGAATTCGTGAACTTACTTGTAAATCATTAATGCGGCGGTTTTGAGGGTATTTTAAGCTGATAGTGCAATAGTGATAGTACATCCAAGATGGCGACTGCAATAGGTATTCTATATCAATATTTTCGTCATGGGTGTCGTTTTCATGGAAGTCGATTCGAAATAAACACATGTGAGAGTAAAAAAACGAATTGGACGTTAACCATAGCGTAGTTTCGGGTATTGTTAGTATCGGTTGTGGTCGGGCCAACTTGAACGAGCTAGCAGCATCCATTAATTTGCCACTTATTAGCAAATCCACCTACCAGAAATGTCACGACAACTTGTATGACTGGTGGAAGACTACGGCTGAATCATGTATGATTGCTGCCGGTAAAGAAGAAGCTTCTATGGCTATGGAAAAAGGTAGTGTGAGTCCGTCCGTCCGTCACAATACTTGTCTTCTACCAGAAATAGTAGATCCGAGAAAAACTCGCTCCATGCCACTGAGGGTTTTGGTTTAGGTACTCTTTGGATTGTGGATGAAGTAATGATGATGATTAACTTCTGGAGATTACTTGCATAGACACAACCTTGTAGCCAGGACTATTTTCCCTCAATTTGCTCTAAATTAGAGCCTTGTGGGATCGGAAGTGCCATATTGTAGGTATGTGCCCGATCTAGTTCTCCACGTGCCTTTGTCCGTTGGATCGTACTGGTTTTGATGTACTCTATGGATTATGGATGACCTTATGATGATAACTAACTACCGGAGATTACTTGCTCTATGGAAGTATGAACGATGCACACGAACATAGCCTAGCAGCGAATCTAACAAGTGAATTTTATGCACGGCCTCTTAAAGAAAAACATATCAGCTCCTACTGTACTCCATGGTTTATCAGGAACTTCTCTTAATTGTAATGTTTCATAACTATGACTTTTTTGATACTGTAAACAGATGTCACAATTTTTTATCATATCTTCTATTTCTTTATACACATGTGGCCAATATAACAATCCTTTTATTCTATTTTTACACTTTTCATAACCCATGTGATTGTAATGAATTTGCTTTAACATATCAGAACGTAATGATTTTGGTACTAACAAAGCTGCATCTTAGAATATTAAACCATTAGCTACATATAAGCTTTCTTTAATGGAGTGATAAAACTTTAATTGAAATGGAATATCTGAATATTTGGGCCAATCATTTTGAATATAATTAATAAGCAATTTCAAGTTTTTATCTTTAGCCGTTTCCTCTTGAAATATTTTTAATTTTTGCTCACTAATATTTAAATTTTCTATAATCATACATACATGCATCTCTTTTTTTTCACCAATATCCTGATTACATATGTTATCTTGTACATATGCCCTAGATAATGCATCAGCCACTAAAAGTTCTTTACCCGGTTTATATTTAATATCAAAGTCATAACCTTGTATGCGCATTCTTAATTTTTGCAATCTTAAAGGAGTTTCATTCATAGATTTTTTAAATATCTGTTCAAGTGGTTTATGATCAGTTTCTACTGTTATTTGTTTGCCATATATGTATTGATGGAACTTTTCACATGCATGTACAATTGCTAATAATTCCTTCTCAATTTGTGCCCATGATTTCTGTGACTCGGTTAATGCTTTGGAAGCATAAGCTACTGGTGCATTATTTTGCAATAAAACTGCTCCTAAACCTGTATTACTACTATCAACTGACAATGTAATAGGACTATTCATCTCAAAAAATATTAACACCGGTTCTGTAGTTAAGATTTGTTTTAATTTATTGAAATCTTCCCTTTGTTTTGTACCCCAAACAAATACAGAGTCTTTTTTATCAAATCTCTCAAAGAATTAGTTATATCTGATAAGTTAGGTATAAATTTAGATATATATGTTATGATTCCTAAAAATGTTTGTAGCTCTTTTTTACTTGTGGGCTCTTTCATATTAACAATAGCTCTAATTTTCTCTGGATCAGGTCTAATACCTGTGCTACTCAATATATGACCTACATATTTGACCTCAGTGACCCCAAACTGACACTTATCTTTGTTGAACTTTACTCCTGCTTGTTTAGCTCTGTTCAAAACTTGTTTTAATCTCTTATCATGGGATTCCCTAGATTCTCCCCATATTAACAATTCATCAACATATTGTTCTACCCCCTCAATGTCACAAAATAAGTCATAACATTTACTAAAAACTTCAGGCGCTGAGTTTAAGCATTAGGCATTCATGCGACTAATTCCTCAAAAGTACTCATTTTAAATCTCTCTCTGATTATACACTTGTTCAAATTCTGTGGATCTAAACAAAGTCTGATAGAACCATCGTTCTTTTTAGCCACAACCATAGATAATTCTATGGTTGTGGCTGACCCATTCAGTAGGCTCATTTACTTTTCTAATGACACCTAACTTCACTCATTTATCTTATTCACTTTTAAGTTGTTCTTGTAATTTTAATGGAATTTTTCTGGGTCTTTCTACAATATTAGTACAATTTTCCTTTAATTTAATATCGTATTCATATTTTAACTCACCTAACCCAGTGAATAGTTCACTATATTCTGACACAGTGTCAATTTTATTTACCAAATTCACTTTATTGATAATCCCAAGCTTTACAGCCGTTGCATAACTTAAAATACTAGGTGTGTCAAAATTTACTACAAAGAGTTTACATCTAAGATAAGATAAGATAAGATTCATTTATTTGCAAAAACATGTGTAGATAATATACATGGTATAATGTTTATTATAGGTGTTACAGGATATTCTTTGGCACAACATGTTTGACCATGGCTGGTGTACAAATTAGGTCGGAAGACCATAAAATTTCAAAAAACAAAAAATAAAAAAGTTAAATACAATGTTAAATAATCTAAAAAAAAAAAAAAATAACAATTAACATTAATATTAAATTATAAATAAAAAAACAATTGGTAAATATTCATGCGATTCAAAATAAATATTATAGATTCAGTCAGTATATCAGAGCGATTTGTCATTTAAAAGTTCATTAATATCATAGTAGGCTTTTTCTGTCAGTATTTTTTTAAAGGTTTTCTTAAACTGGTCTGTATTTAGTTTTTTGACACATATAGGGATATTGTTATAAATTATTGGTGCTCTGCATACAACGCTTTTATACAGTAGTGCTGTCTTAGCTGGCTGAACACGAAGTTTACTATTATCCCGGCGATTTCGTATTACCAGATCCGATATTCGAGGAAACAAATGGGGGTTATTTCTTACAAACAAGACGATTTCTAAAATATAAAGTGACGGCAGTGTGAGGATTTTATGCTTTGTAAAAAATGGCTTACAGCTCACAGTACTTTGGATACCGAACATAGCACGTATGCATCGCTTTTGCATTTTAAATGCCATATCTTTATTTGATGAGTTGCCCCAGAAGATAATGCCATATCTTAGGACAGATTCAACAAGTCCATAATAAGCCGATAGTAACACATTAGTGTTGATAGATGGAGCAAGTTGGTACAAAGCATATGCTTGACTACTGATTTTTTTACATAATGCGTCAATGTGTTCTTTCCAGTTTAGTTTACTGTCTATAATTAAGCCGAGAAAACGGACATTAGATACTTCATTTATAGTGTAGTTATCATGAATCAAATTTATATTTAATGGATTATGCAATCTTTGTCCAAAGTGCATTATATTTGTTTTAGATAAATTTATTTTTAAATTATTATTATCAAGCCAAGAAATTATAGATGTCAGTGAATTATTTATGTCAGATTTATAATTATTAATGTCTTTACATGCAATTGAAACTGTACTGTCATCGGCAAATAATGTCATTGGTTGAGTCGTTGCCTTTGGCAAGTCGTTGATATAGATAATAAACATCGGCGGCCCTAGGACACTGCCTTGAGGAACACCGTATGTGACATTTCTCCTCACGGAGCTGGATGTTTCCTCTTTTTTATTTTTAGGATTCACTTTAGTTACTACAGTTACCTGTTGCCGGTTCGTTAAATAGGATCTAATTAAATCTAAAATATTGCCTCTTATGCCGTATGCTTCAAGTTTACTGATTAGTATATTATGATCTACATAATCAAAAGCCTGTGACATATCGCAATAAATTGCACAAGCTGGAACTGTTTTGTCAACGTGGCCTATAACATTTTGGATGAATTCATATATGGCCATATTCGTGGTTTTATTTTGTCGAAAGCCCTTTTGTTCATTGCACAAAATTTTATTTTTTTCTAGATATGAATTAAGTTCGCCATATAGATACTTTTCGAAAATTTTTGAAAATACTGATAATAGTGCAATAGGCCTATAATTCACCATTAACTGTTTGCATTCTTTTTTGTATAAAGGTTTTATAACGGACAGTTTAAGATCTTGTGGAAATATTCCAGTTGATATCGACAAGTTCAGAATGTGACTCAAGTGATGGCATATATCCTCATTTACTGCTTTAATTATTTTAGTTGAGATACCATCATACCCTACACTGTTGGTATTTTTAAGGTTGTTTATAATTTTATTAATTTGGTAGGGTGAACTTGGTGCAAGAAACATTGAATTTAATTGGTGATTAATTAAAGACGTTACTTTTTTCCCGGCACCCGGAAGTGGTTTGACTTTTTCAATAAAATAATTATTAAATGCGTTCGCTATATCTGTTGGATTATCAAGGATGTTGTTTTCATCAATTTTTATTTTATCTATGGATTCTTTTGGGGTGTTAAGTCTCGCTTTGTTTATAATCCGCCACGCTGTTCTAGTTTTATTTTAAGACGTTAATATTTTATAGTTATTTTGCGCCCGTTTTGTTAGTTTTATAATTTTTTTTAACAACTGACTATAATTTAAGTACTTTAGTTTGTTGTCTTTTGTTGAGTTTAATCTGAATTTCCATAGTAAATCCTTTTTCTTTCGACTGCAAATTTTTACACCACGTGATACCCACTTTGGTTTATGATTGACCTTTATTAGACATTGGGTTTGTGGAAAACAAAGGTCGTAAAAAAGTTTAAAATCATTTATAAAATGTTGATAAGCTGTGTTTGGGTCATCAGTGAGGTAAATATCCGAGAAAGCGAAGTTCTTAACACACATTTTAAATTTATCAATATTTTCCTTGCAATAATCACGTTTCATTGAACGCCAATAATGCAATGTCAGACTTTTTTTAACAGGAATTCTGATTAATTGAGCTGTATGGTCCGACAGGCCCAATTCCAAAATTTCAGATTTACATCCCTTTTTAAAGTTATGTGCAAAATTATCAATGCACGTTCCACTGGCGAATCTGGTTGGTTCATGTAAAGCCAGTTTTAAATTATAGTTTAACAGTAAACACTCAAAATCTAATGTTACATTATTGCGTCTTAAAACATCTATATTAAAATCACCAGTAATTAAAATATTTTTACAATTCAATTTGGTTATATAAGTCAGAAGTTTTTCCAGTTTATGAAAGAACGTATACAAGTTATTTTGTTTAGGTACCCTATATATACAAACAATGATAATTTTATAGTCAATTAGTTCAACTGCACAACCTTCTAATATACAGTCAAGACAAAATTTGCGGATTTCTGGAATTTCCCTGAATTTATGTTCTTTTTTAAGTAAGATACATGTTCCTCCTCTTTTACTATTTGTTCTACTGTAAAATGAAGCCAAATTGTAATTTGGTAGGTATAAGTTTGACTCTAATCCTGCCATCATAAAGTGCTCAGTAACACATATGACGTCCACAATTTTGTTGTTGTCTACGAGTTCTTCTAAGTTTACACATAATGCATCAGATTTGTTAATTAAACCTGCAATATTCTGATGTAGGATATACATATAATTCTCAGAGAAAAAACTGGTTGCCGGTTTCTTTTTCATTGAATTGAGGTGAGTTTAAGACAACACAAGCTTCATTTTGTCTGCTACTATTATTTGGTGTTATGTCATACTGACCAAATGAGCACAAATCAATTACGATATTATTCATAATGCCGTCGTATATACGTTTCATTCCATTTTTTTTTATTTTTCCTGTTATGTTGGAGAACATGTCTAGGGATAGCTCCCTGTTGCTGTCAAATAGGTAGGCGTAGCCATTATTTTGTAGGTCAAGATTGAGCAGATTATTGAACATATCCACTTTAAAATTGTAAATCGGAGCTCCTGTTATAAACGTCGGTAAACAGATAATATTATTGGTGTGGACCACCTTCTGTAGCGATTTTTTTATCACATTTATCGTGTTTACATAATTACTCTCAGATTTTATGTCATTTTCTCCCATGAAAATGATACAGTAATCGTTATCAGTAAAGTCTTTCAATTTATTTTCTATGTTGTCTAAGAGTTCCTTTATAGTTCCATTTGGTATAAAATAATGGCAGAAATCGAAATAATCGGAGAAGACGTCTTCAATCAAGGATAAATGCCCTGCAGGTTTGAAGCCACTGCTTAGAATGCATAATTTATTCTTTTGTTTAGTTCTTGCAATGATATCTGCCAGCTCTTTTTTACTAAGTTTAGGTTTATTACTATTGACGGTTACAGATGAGTGTTTATCTATTAAATGGTTTGCTGGCTGCGTAAGGGCGTGGCTAGAAGTTTGAGTCCCTTTGTCAATCATGATCATCGGGACTTGAGGATTGTAATCACTAGAAGATGGTTTAGCTAGACCATCGTTTGGAGAACTCATCTCAGTTTTGTTATGAACCGATATTTTGGTTGTTCGAATTGAATTCGGTGCCCTGCTTTTTCTCTCAGGTGATAAGCACATTTGTTTATATGTATGTATGGTTTTTACCGATTTTTGAAGATCTGATTTGAGACGAAAGTTTTCGCTATTTAAGTTCTCTATTTCTAGGTGAGCGCTTTGTAGTTGTGTCGTAAGAACTTTAACTTGTTCACTCAAATCATGTATTTCCCCACTATTATCATGCAGGCTATCTGGTATACTCATCATTGTCGTGTCGAATATGTTTTTGTTACTGCTACTGTTGATGTTGGTAAGATCATTTAACGAACTTGTTCGACATATTTTACGAAAGGTAATGTTGTTGCTTTCTTGATCCATTTTAAGTAAATGAAACGCCCTCTGTTGAATTTTGCTAGTAGGTAATTCTACACGGATATTTATTCCTGCGAGTGCGGTGGTCTTAGTTAAGATTTTTATGATTTAGAAATCTTACAAAAAGACAACCAATACTTGAGGCTCGAACCTGCGACCGCTCGTTCCGTCACGTTATTGTATTGACTCATATGCACATTCAGCCACGGCGCCAGTTTACTTAGATAACGAAATTGTGGTATCCTTTCTAGTAGGTTTTGGTTTCAAATATAATAAATCCGTTTCTGTGACTCATAACTTAGGAATTTTTTTCCATGTTCGGTACACTGTTTGACGAACAATAGTCACTTTTTATGTAGTTATACACTTTTGCCGATGCGAAACGTGCACTTCAAACGATTTTGGACAGCACAAATTACATTGTTTTGATTATTAGATCACTTAATTAGGGTTTATAGTTTTGTATTGTTATTTTATTTCGCGATGGTTTTTTAAACACTATATTGACTATTTATGCTTGATAACACTTCCACATATGTACTGATACTTTAGTCACAGAATTACATAAGATTTAGATTATAAAATTGCGTTTAACTATTTTTTAAATACAAAAAATACGGAGCTGCTCAAATATTGATGCTAGTCAGTCAGCGCCCTCTAGCGGACCTATTACTACCTTCAATATTGTTGTATCTTAATTTTGCATCACAAGTTCCAAGTATTTTGATGTCAGATCCATCAAAATTCGTCAATCTTATATTCTTACAAGTATTTAATTGCAATTTTAATTGATTCATTATATTTTTATTTATGATATCCACTTGACAACCTGTGAAAACTTTAAATTTAATATATTTGTTATATACTTGAATATTTATGTACCATTCCTTGTTTACAGAGTTTATAGCATAAACTGTATCTATTCTAAACTGATCTACATTTTCACTGTTGACTACTGAACATTTATATGTGCAACAAGAAGCAAAATGATTATATTTGTTACATTTTACACACTTCTTACCATAAGCAGGGCATTTCGCATAACCGTTAAACTTGTTGCATTTTCTGCATGTTCTTGATGTACTGCCATCTCTTTTAAAGTGCTCACCTGACCTTTTTTGATTATTTGACTGTCTGCCACTGGATGTTCCTCTCGCACCATAACTTCCTTGACCTGGAGTTCTACTACGACCCCTGGGTTTCAGCTCCTGTTTACTTGCTGATGGTCGACTGCTTGTTCCTCTGTTCACTGCACCCACTTCATTTGACAATTCACTGTTTAAAGAGTTTATTTGACTTTGAGCCACTTGTGCGGCTTTACATATACTCATGCACTTGTCAAGAGTCAAATCCGGTATTCTTAGTAATTTTTCTCTAATATTACCATCCGTAATTCCAAGCACTATTTGATCCTTAATAAGATCTTTTAGGTTTCCAAAGTTGCAATCCAAACTGAGAGATTTTAGTGATGTATAATATTCTTCATATTGTTCACCTGTTTTTTGCTTTCTTGAGAAGAATAGATACCTGTTATATGTTTCATTTGTGGTTGGACTAAAGTGTTTCTCCAGGCGTATGAGTACCTCATTGAATGATATGCTTGCCTTGTCTTCGAAACTATTGTAAATTAGCTGGCCCTCTTCACCGATGCAGTGCAATAACAGAGCTTTCTTCTGTTCGTCATTTAGGCGCGTCTCTGCTCCACTGGCGAGAAAATACAAGTCAAATCGCTGCTTCCAATTCTCGAAGCTTTTTTTTTTAGACTTCAACCGAATCAAAGATAATGGCGGCGGCGGTTGTAGTTGCTCCATCTCTTACCTACTCTCATTAACTTTCTTTAGCGTCGACTTTTACAGTTGTCCTCAGCGCCATGTACGATGTGTTACTTTTATTGAAACACTTGTATGTATAATTATTATTTATTCAGCTTATAATACAGATCAGGTAAGTCTTGTTCTACTATGTGTTCTACGATATATGCTAGTCACGGTCAAAGGGTATAATATCTAATGATGTCGGTAGTCGCGGTCCACCAGCCCACCTCTACCGGCGCACCACAGATTCACCACAGACCACAACGACCAAATTATTACTGTTTTTCATTCCATATTGGTATATAAATTATTTATAGTTTCCAGGACTTACGAAGTTTCACAGGAGTTGGAAGACATTTCTGGGTAACTATAATTCCTTTTTATGATTTAATTATCTTAAAAGTACTTTATAACTTTTCGAGCCTGAACAGCCTGAGCAGTCTGAGCCTGTAGGATCTTGGGCCTTTTTAGATTCTATATCTGAAAGCTCCCTGGCTCCAACATCAGAGTGTATGAGTTCTAGCAATGCTTTTGCTCTGGAACCTTCTGTGGGGAATGTATTTCTTGACTGCTTCCCCTCTACACATGATATACATACATCTTTGTCTTTATTTTCTATTTTTGTCCCGGTACTTTCAGATAATTTGTTAAGGTCTTCAAAATTTAAATGAGCCATTCTTTGATGCCATAGATAACTATTATTTCCCTTTGTTGTGGATCTGTATGCTGGAACACTGTGTATAGTCAGCTGGTACATATTATTGGTCAAATTTGCTTTTGCCACTTTTAGACCATTTTTCAAAACATGTAAATTTACCTTCCCACATGCTTTCACAGGTAGTTTCTTGTCGTCAGCCACTCTGATAGTGTTTATCGGAGGTGGTATTTCGTCATAGAGCCAGTCACGGTGCATTGTAAGATGCATTGATGCCCCTGAGTCCACATACCAACCATTGTCATTATTGGTTGACGCAGAAAATACAGCAACATAACCGGAGTTCTCATTAGATTTTTGTTCCTTCTTCTTTCTACAATTCTTGCTTATATGCCCATATTTGTTGCATTTGTAGCACCTTGGACCTTTACTAGGTTTGTTCACTTTGTCGGAAGCTTGTTTGACACACTGCGAGTTAGTTTTATTTTTGTTAACATACAGCGCAGTCTCTGATTTTCTAACATCTTGAAGAAGTTTAGTTTTAACGGAATCAGCTGTTATTGTCAAACCCGAGCTTTCTAATGCCATAATCATTGGTTGATAATGATCTGGTAACCCGGCTAATAGTAAGGTTCCCAACCATTCATCATCTACAATAAACCCTATGTTTCTCAGTTTATGTGCAGTAGTCATTATCTTATTGACGTACTCTTCAATATTTTGGCATCCATCTAGCGTTGTGGTGATCAGATCTCTTAACAGGCCTACTCGGCGAGTCAGTCCGTTATCGTCGAAAGCTTTCGCTAAATTATCCCATACTTCTTTTGCCGTCTTCGCTTCTTGTACGTGGATATAGATGACGGGATCAATTATTAGAATGATCTTTGATTTAGCCTTAGTGTCTCTTTTCTTTTCGTATACGTCATCCGACGCCGGTACGACACAATTCCACAATTCTTCATGTTCAAGGTAGGTTTGGACGGCAAACCTCCAGGTATAGGATAATTGTCTCTTCCGGTCAGCTTTTCTATTATTGCCATTGTATTGTTTGAAGACATTTTTAGCTGATGAAGACGCTTTGACTGTTCGATAGGACAACCACGTTGTTACTTTTAGGTTAGATTTCACTTGAAAATTGGCTACTTCTATTTTTATTGAAATCGACTGTTACTTTTATTTTTGGAAGAATTACGTGAGTCTGGGCCAATAACCTGTTGTATTATATTAATTAAAACAGTAAAAGTAATGAAACAATGCGTGGCTTTATTAAGAGATTAACCATAGAGAAAAAGCGTACAAAAAGTTTAATCATAGATTATCCTAGACACGTAGTGTTGTTCATTTAACAATACTATTACAGTGATGTTTGAATCGTAAAGAAGGGACTAAAAGTTATAATTACAACATGAATAATTATTAATGAAAATATTTATAATACAGCATTTTTTTTATTAAATATTAGTTATTAATATTATTATGATCCCTCCACAATCTCTCAACAAGTGTTCTTTGTAGAACTCTCCCTCGATGGAGATCAGGGTTGACACGGCGGTTAGATTCCATTTCTAATAGTCCCTGCGCTGATGCTGCACTAATTTCTATTTCAATCTGTAACAATAGTCATAATTTAAAATATCGTCAGTATCAGCTTAAGAAACATCACACACACACAGGCACAGGCCATTCGTCATATAGATGGAGTACAGAGTCCCAATGCGGACTGGCTGACTTCACATGCCTTTGAAATTGTTCTCAGACCTGCAGCTTGATGTTTGCCGATAATGTTGAAAGCACCCCAACCAGACTTAACCTGTCAAGGAGGGCACTCTTTTCTCTGACAACTATTTCAATATTTTAGGACTTGCACCTAACAATTACACTCATAGCTGAATCAGTAACTGCCTATTCTCTTCAGCGACTGCATCATGGGAATAAGGTGTGAAGACTTACTTGATGCCGTTGTTGCCTCTCTACAAGGGCTTCCTCGAGTGTGAGAGGTGTAACTGGTAGTCTATTTTTATTTGCAATATTATGCAACACGCAGCAAGCATTGACTGTTTTTCCAGCAGTAACTGGATCATAGTGCAGGGCTCGCGCAGCTAGCAGGTACCTAGTAAATAACATTATATTTTATCACCTTGCATCATCATTTATTGTGAATTTACATAACATTTATTGAAATACAAATCTTGAATCGAGGTTTCAGTACTCCAATGCAGCACTCTACAGTGTTACGGGCAGTAACATGGAGCTGGTAGTAATGGTGTTCAGGCGTGCCCTCTACTGTGTTCAATATGGGTCATCATGTTCGTCCGTAAAGGATATCCACTATCACCTTTAAAAAAAAATGTTTACAAATTATGTCATAACTAAGATATAACTAAGATGATGATGATGGTGATGATTAATATGTTATATTACCCAATAAAAACACATGCTCCCCAGCATCACATAACTCTCTCATGTGATTACAAATTGGACTACTTTGCTATACACTAGAATCATGGGCTGACCCGGGGCTGCTTGCATCTACATACAGGATGTTAAGTTCAGCATCACAAATCTGTAGAAGATAATTGTGAGGTTATGAATATGGCTTTCAAAATGAATGTTATTGCTTATCGATATGAATATATTAAGATAATTAAAGTCTCCGAGCGTATTTTTGGTCATAGTGGCCAATCTCAATGGAGATCAGCCACGTACTATAGACACGGAGATAATAATATTATAGTGCACTAGTGTGTGCGCAGAATAAAGATAATTACAATCATAACATTAAGGGAATGGTATCCCTTTCTATTAAAATATCGCTCCTCATGTTCAACCGGTCTCAGGATGGATATGTGAGTGCCGTCTATGCAGCCTAATACTCCAGGAATCCCAAATTTATAGAAACTATAATATAAAATATCACATAGGTATACACCAATAAGTAAACGATATTCCCCATAGTAAGATGCGTACTTACTGCGCCTTAATTTTATTTCGGTCTTGAACCTGCTTTGGCCAGATGACAAATTGCAGAAGAATGTGGTCGAGTGCCTCAGTTACTTGCCTCACAGCCCTTGAGACAGTGGTCTGAGACACATTGTGAAACACACTCTGGCCAACAAGGGTTTGGTACGAGCCTGTGGCATAGAATGCCAGAGCAATAAGTATCTGCAATCGAAGTTTTACATTACACAACCGTCGCTTAGGTACCTTTACTAAAGAAGAGGCCTATAATAAAGTATAAATACAAAATACAAGAAATATTATAGCACTTTACTAACCTTCAAATTAGGTGATATTGCATCTTTCCTCCGTTGTCGTGGCAACAAAGGTGTGAGATTAACTGTCAGGGCCCTCACTTCCGCTTCTCCAAGGCGGAATGTTTTAATAAATTCCGCATTGTGTAAATCTTCCACGGCATCCACCGCATCCACCGTTGCCCTCATCGAAGCCCGCTTTTTACGGCGCTCAGCCAAAAGGTGACGACGGCGATCTTGCGCATTAGCTAATGCTAGAATACGCCATCGTAATAGCCGTAACAGACGTCCGAATTTGGTACGGCGGACTAACTTGGATTTTGGGCGATCCGGCTTTTTGATTTTGGGCAATTTTGGTTTGATCGAGTTCAAGGCTGTCAGATTTTGTCAGTATTGTTTTTTTGTGTGTTGTTTTGTTGGTATTACGTAGATTAAAATGAAAATACTATAAGAATATGTCTTGACAAAAAATGGAATGAAGATTAGTAGGTACATTGTTCGACGTCTATGATCAAAGAAGCCGCGAGAGGGAACGACACTTCAAGACCAAAACTGTTTTACAAAATTTCGTCTTTGCTAACAGTTTTGCATGTATTGGTGTGTATCGACGATAAAATAGAGTTTCCTACAAATACGTTAGTACCATAAGATGTTCTTTTTAAATTACGTAGATATTCTAATGTGCATAAAACAATAAAATGTATGTTCTGCGTTTCTATGCAACTTGGTGCTATCCAGATGCTGTTTATGTATGTGGATTTAGTCCTTCAACTGCACAAAGTCAGTGCTGCCATTGCTTCACCCGACCATGCCACACTTTATTCTTTAGTCACCAGGAAATATCCACCAAATATAAAATTAGATGTTATTATTTATTTTGTCTTTTCAGATTAGCAAGATTACAAACTGGATTGGGTTGACATGAAAAGGATTTTGATCAGATAATAACAATAAACCATAAGACACTATTTATTCGGTTTGACGACACTGCATAGTTTACCAGTGATGCCGTTTAGGAAAAAAAGAGTCCCTAGACCTCGATGCAATAGTCCCTAGATTTTGAAAAAAAAACGAATAAAAAAATCCGCTAGTAGACGCTAAATATTTCAAAATATTCCATGGTAAAAAAAATGGTGTAAATAAAAGCAAATTTATACTCTATATATATAATCAATCTCTATAGGTTTAAACAAGCAAAAATTTCGTTATCTGCCGCGTCATTTTCGACTTCGACAACTTCTGATGGCGCTGAAGCAGCAGAAGTTGATGGTTCCACTGTAGAAGTACTTGGTTTTTTAATAGTTTTAGTGATTTTGGTCAGGACATCATCTGACAAAACACAGCTATGGCAATTTCGTTTTAAAATCTTTAACTGGTTCCTTATAAGAAGTATGGAGTTTAAAGTGGTTGAAGCCAGCCTGTTCCTCAGTTTGTCCCTCATAATATTCATTTGACTGAACATTCGTTCCACTTCTGCGTTGGAATGTGGCAACGACAGAACAGTGATGGCTAAGTCTGCTATGACTTGTACGTATTAAAACCTGCAGCGTCCTTGTATTTTAATACATGAGCCCAAAATTGTACAGTATCTGTAGTGATGATGTCCCATTTCACAAAGTTAATACTGTGCCATTGTTTTAAAGTGTTTTCAATTTTGTCCTCCTCATAACCTAATTCCACAGCGATTTCAGCGATTTAGTTAGGAGTTAGTCTTGTGTCAGTGTACTTGCCAGGCAGTATCAAACGTTGGTGTGGTCCAGCCTGTGGCAGCGGAGGTCCCGTCCCGGGCAGAGATCTTGTCTCAAGACTGTGTCATTGAACAAAATGAAATTGTTTTTAATCAGGAATTATCTCAAATTGAACAGCCTGAGATTGATGATTTTTCACATGTGAATAGTGATTATCATTCGGTTATGTTTTCGGACAGTATGGGAAGAGGTTTGGGTACATTAATCAGTAACAATCTGAGTTAAGCGCCATTTACATGATGCAAGTTTCTTGCCTGTTGCATACAATAAAATTGAAGCAATAAATTACCTGCATGGTCTAAACAGTACGTAACATTTTGATCTTTTGCGCAAGTTTTGCTTGCCAAAATTTTCTTAGTGTAAAAAGCACATACAAAAATTTCTTAGGCGATTCTTGCATTCAATTAGTTTTCTCTTCATTTGCCAACATGAGTGCAGTAAGTGAAGGTGTGTTAATCGTTGCTGCTCTTCTGAGACAAGAAATATTGAGTGAAGGGGATTGAATGAAATCCTCTTCTTTTTATAAAAGGTTTATTTTTACTTGCATTTACAAGGTCTTGACTCTTGAGACGCGTACATTAATGCGTCGTGCGTGGTCGCTTGCGCGACGGTTGCAGCAATTCGAATGGCGGGCGACGCGCTTCCGTCGCCGACGCCGATGTCCCCGCGCGCACCGCTACCCCGCAGATAGTGGTGTGCCGCGCGCGTCGTCGAACGTAGTTCGGTTTTTTTATTTAGTGCGGGTGCACACGATGGCGTGCACATACTCCGCGGCGTTGAAGCTTCTTCAACAGCTATGGTGTCGTGGGCAATAGACACATTTTGTGGACGGCCCGTTTTATAAGGCCTTTGTTGGTATGGACGTCCGCAACCCGAACGATCCCGTCTTGGCCCGGGTATATCTTCATCACGCGCCCCATGCGCCAGTCGAGAGGCATCAGGTTGTCCTCTCGTAGCACGACCATGTCGCCGACTTGAAGTGATGGCTGATCTCTCCTCCATTTGGCTCTGTTCTGCAGCTCTGCCATGAACTCCCGGTGCCATCGTGCCCAAAATTGCTGTCGGATCTGCTCAATGCGCTGGTATCTGTTGGGTCTAATGCAGTTAGCCGGTAACGACGGCACAGACATCAACGGGCGGCCTATAAGGAAGTGCCCAGGAGTCAAGGGATTTGTGTCAGTTGGATCAGAAGAGAGAGGAGAAATAGGGCGGGAGTTAAGGATGGCTTCTATTTGCGCAAAAAGCGTCGTCAACTCTTCGAATGTAAGGGAGGGGGGAATTTAATTTCCTCATTTGACGCGAAATCTGAGACTGATTGACGGCTGGCCTTTATAACTCTCCCCAACTCATTGTTGGCCCCTACGAAGTTTTTTCCATTGTCGCAATAAATCGCGTAAGGCTTGCCGCGACGTGAAACAAACCTACGTAAACAAGATATAAAAGCTTCAGTGGTTAAGTCACTGACCACTTCAAGATGTAGAGCCTTAGTGGCTAGGCATACAAAAACGCACAGGTAGGCTTTAGTGACGCGGTTACCTCGACCTTTTTTAGAGGATATCATGAATGGTCCCGCAAAGTCGATCCCACATGTATTAATAGAAATCTGTCCCTTGACATATATTTATTAACGTTAAATTTAAAAAGATAATTCTTTTTCCAATAGTCGGCTATTCTACTCAGCCTAGCGGTGCCAATAAAAAAAAGAATGCCTAAAAATGTCCACAATTCGGAAACATTTGTGTTTTTCCATTTCGTTATTCTGCTATTAGGCTTAAATGGCCTGGACATTAAAATTTGGGCATGCATGTTTGTGTTTTCCGCTAGGCTGGTCATGAAACTGTGTCGGAAAACAGCTTTAAAATAATCAACAGGTCCTTTAGTCGATGCTTCCGAGATCTTTACCTCCGGGGTCCCAGTAAATGGGAAATTATTCTCAGTTGCTGTCTCCTCGGTCCACTCTCCATCCGGAGTCAAATCAGCTACAGAAAGTGTTGAGCTGTAAAGGAGAAAATATATCTATTTTACAAAAACTGGCCTAGTGCGAGTCGGGTCGAGTTTCCTTTTTATTTGTACCTTCTTTGTGTGTATCTGTGCCAAATAAACTAGTTTCTTTCTTTCTTTCTATTTTCTTTCTTTTCAAACGTCTCCGAACGATTTTTTTTTAACATGTTATTTTAACACTATAGACTACCTATAGGTTTTTCTGTAATATATAGGCAAAGATCTTTTATAATTTTAGACTCATTAGTTTCGGAGATAAGGGGGGAAATGTTCAATTTTCGTCTATTTTCTGGTATAACTTCAAAACCATTTACTTTAAAATTATGAAAAACACGTCCCTGTTTGGGTCACAAAAGTCTTTATGTGTACCAATATTCAACAGAATCGGTCCAGTGGATCCGGAGAAAACTGGCTGTGACAAACTGACAGACAGACACCCACCCGAGTGATCCTATAAGGGTCCCTTTTTTTTGTTCGGAACCCTAAAAAACCATTCAATGCCTAAAATACAAATAAAAACTAAGCTAAAACAACGATTATATATTTCGATATATATCTTGGATTCTCTACCTGTCTGAGACGTTGGTGGAGTCGCTTTCGCCGTCAGATCCGCTGGACTCGAGTTCTTCGGAATTGCCTTCTCCGAAGATTTCACGTAAGTCACGTCTTACGTCTTCATAATTACGTGCCATCTAAAAAAAATATTTTATCGTACATTTTGTGCCACATAGTCAATACGGTAAGTAGTTACATAAAATAACAGCTGAAGAGTTGGCTGGATCATAAACGATGAAATATGAGCAAGAAGATGCTAATGTAGAAGAAAGTGAAGGAGGTAGATAAAGATTGCTTTCCATTTTTCGTGGGTGTAGAAAAATACAATACGTATAAGTAAGCGCAGTTGCAATCTACCAATGCTAAAGTGTCTAAAATGTTGTTTTAGTAGACGTTCTTTGGTTCACAACTAGTTTATTCTTGCATCATCTTTATTCATGCTTTAGTAAACAATTATGAAATTACTAGTTTCTGCCAGCGGTTTCGCCCGCGTGATCCCTAGGAAACATACTCCCGTGATAAAAAGTAGCATATGTGCTATTCCAGACTATAACCTCTCTTTGTTCCAAATTGCATCAAGATCCGTTCAGCCGTTATGGCGTGATTGAGTAACAAACATCCATCCAAACTTTCTCATTTATAATATTAGTTAGAAGTTAGATAGTTAGATTAAGTTTGTATTTGTTTACCCCAATAAAATTAGTAGGTATATGTGTAAAGTACTCTAACTGAAAGTTGTTTCTTTTTTCAAGTTTACTTCCAAGAGTAAGTCTTGTCATGGCATAAGAAAAATGTATTTGTTACGACTTTAATTATTGTTTTTTTTTTTTTAATTTATTTAACACTATTTAACTGTGTATTTATTAACACTGAATAAATATTAAAAAAGCAGTAAATTTCAGTAAATAATCGTAATTTTTAATAAGTTTCGGTTTCGGCCGAAACAGAGAGCAAGGCCGAAAGTTCGGTTTGGGTTTCGGCTGAAAAATCAATTTCGGTCGGACACTAAAAATAGTTGTATTTCGTTTGTTTTTAGAACAATTATGTTGATCCTATTTTCGCCGTCAGTTTAATTTTTTTAGTTTTTTTTTTTAGAAAAACTGTTGTTTTTGTGTGGTTTTCATGCAAATTCCCTAATATTTTAGCATTGATATAGCTACAACTGCACTTTTGACCCCTGAGTGTACATAATAGGACTCATTCGTCAATTCCGAAGTAATGCTTATGACAAGTTACATAAATATTAGAAATGGGTGCCATATTTTTTAATGTTAGCAAAAGTAAATTATAGTAAGTAAAATATAGCTCATATTAAAAAACTGTTGGAACTTACCATGTACAGCTTGAAGGTTCACCAAAATTCACAACACGTATTCACACAGTTCTGGTTAAGGTATTTACAAAGTAAATCACGGAGTCCAGGAAGACACACCAAATAATCACAAGGATTCAGAATCCAAAACACAAGCCAAGGTAATCACGAGGTATTCAAGAGTCCAGTATCGCAAGCCAAAGTAATCACGGGGCAAATCAGAGGTCCAGAAAACAAGCAATGGTCAAATTTTGAAAAAACAAGAAAAACGGAGAGCACGGAGAGTACGTCTGTTCAGCACGAAACCAAAACAGAAGTGACCTAGTAACACTTAATTTTGGTTACAAAAGATTATTCAAAACAATTGGCATAGTTTATCAGTCTAAAAAATATAAAAGACATTTTATACAAAAGAGCTCCAGGGCCAGATTTAGGGGAGGGCAACTGGGGCTGCTGCCCCGGGGCCTCCGCAAAAGTAGGGGCCCCCACGATAGACTTTGGATAAAAATCTTTTAAATCCCGACTAGTAAACAACTCTTTTCTTTGATATTTTTTATTCGCTTTTTTACCTATACCATTTCCTATTGTAAAAACATGATTATGTTGTTCTTAAATATTAACAGAAATCATTGATCTATATTTGTTTATTAAATAAAAAAAAAATACACTGTTTCACAATAAATTAATTATTTATTGAAACAAACGACTGAAAAAATGAATCATTTTATTTGGAAAATAATTTCGAAGCAGGGGGCCTCCACTCCTTTGTTACTCCGAGGCCTCCAGACTTCTAAATCCGGCCCTGAAGAGCTCCATCGCAGCCGGAACCCTTTGTTTAAAATTTCTTTTATGTACCTATGCAATACCTCTTATCTTATCTCTTCTTTTCTATTGTAGTAAAATTCTTAAATTTTACCACAATAGCTAAAAGCACTTAACTTTAGACAAAAGGGTGTCGTAAATTTGTTATCTTACGTATTCTGAATAATAAATCAGCACAAAATAATTATGCACCGATTCCTTCAAATCATACAGTCAATCAGACAGTAGAGTCACATTATTTTGAAATGTTAATGACGTTCAAAAGTGCCGTTTAATGGCCTAATTGAAATAAACGTTTTGACTTTGACTTTGACATTCTTTTATCATCTAATTTTATATGTTATCTAACGAAAACAAAACTGTTGAAGATATTACGTGTAATAAGACTTACCATCCTTGGACAAAATATGGTAAATTAAAAAAATATATGGTAACATTAAGTTTTGTCATTCATTCACTCGTTCAACATTTTGGGCGGTATTATTTGACACTGACAGCAACACTTTTTAGTTCGAATTCGAAACTGCTTGACTGCCTAGAAAATACAAATTTTTTTATAATGTGGAATTCTTGGAGCCACACCGCTCGCCGCTTTTTCTGCTGTGGGCCTGGTGCTCATGCAGCTGACACATCAACGATTGAGTAAGTACCAACATCTGATGAATAGTTCATGTAAGCAATATCGTATTCATTAGATACTATTATTATTTTGAATGTTTTGTTAATTTCAGACCTATTTATGAAACGATGCAGCCCACGACGCATCAGGCCCACGACGACGCGGCGAGCACGATGCGATTGGTGAGGGAGTCGGTGGAGGAGGTATGTATCTACTTACCTAGTGCCACATTTGTTAAATAATTCAATAGTTTAAATGTATATGGGAATAATAACTATACAAATAGCCTATTTATGGTCTATAGAAACAATACGCGTAGTTATACAGTGATTATCAGAAATATGATTTCATTACTAACTATTTGTTGTACTTCGACAGATTCGGCGACTTATAATTCCAATCGCCGACGTGCCGGAGCGCATACGGCGGTTGGAATTAAATTTACACCCGCTGCTGGTGTACAGGCCGGAAGACGGGGAATACATGGACATGAAGTAAGTACATTCTTGCTCAACTGCACATGCATAATCTACCTCAACTTATCATATCTTGTTTAAATTGACCGGTGCTCTTTTTCTGAACATGGTTCACACGATTATCAGGTTCACTGTCTGCACAGTAGACACAATAGTTAACCAATCAGCGCAGACCACATGTGGTACCCGAGACTCAATCGGTTAAGATTTTGTACATAAAATAATGAAACTAGTAATAGGCTTTGGAACTGGCATCAAATCACTAGTGTATTGCATTATAACGCAAATCAATTCTTTCAATTTTATTTATTTTACATTACTATACTATTTCATGTCCCAAAAAAAAAAACAATCCTTCCCAACTCTACCGCTACCACTCTTCTTGACTTATCTTTTATTCTACTACTTTTACCCAAGATCAAGAATGTTTGTTGCATTTTGCTTTTCAATGTATAGGTTCATGTTTAGGATTTTTTGATTAGGTTAAGTTTTCTTTTTTGCAGCAATGGACCCTGGCCTGCACCAGCAGCACCACCGGCTCCAGCTCCAGATCTACCAGCTCGCAGCGTGTGGCTGGTGTGGCTCCACGAGCGTGTTGATTATGGGGAGCCCTGGTGATTGCTTCTTGTCCCAGCAACTCATCAGGGCTCCCCCAATAAACTATGAACTTTTACTCAGTTTTTTTAATTATTTTATTGTCATTACCCCTTTGTATCTAATACCATTATACACACACACACACACACACACACACACAGTAATATCGAGCCTTTTCAGGAAGAAGATCGTAACCGCCATTTGGCATATTTTACAGGAGAAGGTTTTTTTTAAATATTTCTCAAAATATTTATAGCATCAATTTGAAAATTTTACTTAGTGTTTTAAGGGCACCTCTCAATTAATTCAAATGCTAAGATTTGACTCGGCACTCTATAATCACATACATATGTCATTTACGTTAAAACTGATGACCGTTATTAGGTAGAGCTGATATGAGTATGTCGATTACGATAATTCTCAAAAACATAAAATAGTAGAAATATTTTTTTGTGAATTATTTTTAAACTGTTTTTACGAGATATCATGCCAAACAGAGAAGGACAAAGAGTCAGAAATACAAAAATTACAGGCACAATAAAGTTACAGTTCACGAATAACTAAATGCAAAACGTATTTTATTTCTATCGCAAGCGACAAGTATTTAACTTACGTCGCATAATTTACTATCGTGAGTGACAAGTAGGAAGCTTGCAATAAAATTATTAACCTAGTATTATATCGTAAGCGACAGGTCTAGACTTACGATCTGTCAGTCGGTGGAGGTTACGTTAAAAAACTGACGTTAAAAAAGTTAGTTATATTTCTACTTTGAACTCTAAAGTAAGTGGTATAAGATGCAAAATCAGTTGATCTGGCGGTTTATATTAAAACAGTTTTTTGGGATTTTTGGCGCTTACGATGTTCTTCCTGAAAAGGCTCGATATTAAGTGAAGACTTTCAATAGGTAAGACTGATAATAGGGGAGAATGAAGAAGTTGGGTACTAGACTTCAATGTCCTACTAACAGAAGGATCCTATTTATGTTGGTTGATGTGTGTACTTAGGAGTAAGGACTGTTTTTAGGGTTCCGAACAAAAAACGGAACCCTTATGGGATCACTCTGGTGTCTGTCTGTCTGTCTGTCCGTTTGTCACAGCCAGTTATCTCCGGATCCACTGGACCGATTTTGTTGAAATTCGGTACACACATTGACTTCTGTGACCCAAACACGGACGCGTTACGTAAATTATTAAATTTTTAGTATGGGGGTCAAACTAGAAACTAAAAAAAAAAGTTTTTTGTACAATATTGTGTAACATATCTGATCCATACTTACAACAATTGTTAGTTCGATGTTTTACCTACCTACGACGCTATTCAGTAGGTACGGCCGACGTATCTCGAAATACATTTTATAATACTTATTAAAAGTTTGATATTTTACTGCACGCTCACAAATAATGCCAATAATTAGCTATATAAAGCCACGACTCTGAAAACGAGTTGTGGTTGATACACCATGAACGAATATTATTCCGCGTTGATACTCCTAACATATTACTTGTGTAACAACAGTGTGTAGACTCCTTTATCGATCCTTATCTTACGATGTTTTCGACACAATAGAGTTGAACAATAGGCGCACAGTTGCGGCGTGCCGCACTCGAAGAAGGTTATGTAAATGAATGGACGCGCATACGCGCCCGGAGCACATGGTAAAAGTCCGAAAAACGCACAGACGCGCTGTCCGCACAGTATGCGTCGCATTGACTGCTAAATTTTAGTAAACATTTATGCAAATGCTAACTATATAGCTAATTAACCTTGTGCGGCAAGCGCTCATGCGCGTTCGAAAAATCTTTCGTGTGGTGCTATGGACGCGTATGCGAGGTTGAAGAAAGTCTACCCAGTGCGGCTGGCCGCATTAGTGCGCCGTTCAATACTTTTTCCAAGTGCGGCACGGCGCTTATGTGCGTTTGAAAATGTTCGAGTTTTATGACAGTCATAAAACAATTACGGTACAGGTAAAGGTGTTTCACACTAGCCCGTAATATAACCTCACGTATCAAGCGAAACCTGTTACATTTTTCTTTTTTGAATTTCCTATTTTGATGTTCGTAAGAGAGTGAATGATTGAATGAAATTGAACACTTAGTGTTGCCATTGGCATTTAGTGGTATACGATGTTATGAATAGTCATCACGGAGTCCAGTAAGACACATCAAATGATCACAAGGATTCTGAATCCAAAACACAAGCCAAGGTAATCACGAGGTATTTTCAGAGTCCAGTATCGCAAGCCAAAGTACCTAATCACGGGGCAAATCAGGGGTCCAGAAAACAAGCAATGGTAAAATATGGAAAACAAGAGAAACGGAGAGTACGTCTGTTCAGCACGAAACCAAAACAGAAGCGACTTAGTAACACTCAATTTTGGTTACAAAAGATTATTCAAAACAAAAGGCAAAATTTATCAGTCCAATAAGTATAAAAGGCATTTTACACAAAAGAGCTCCAGCGCATCCGGAACCCTTTGTTTAAAATGTCTTTTATGTCACCGGTGCGGCATTTAGCAAAAGCATAGTAATAAAGTGCAATACCTAGAACAAGTGCCTTTATCTCTCCTCTTATCTATTGTGGTAAAATTCTTAAATTTTACCACAATAGATAATAGATAAACCTTTAGACAAAAGGGTGTCCGAAGTTTTGTTATCTTACGTAAAGTAGGTATTCTGAATAATAAATCAGCACAAAATAATGATGCATCGATTCCTTCATCCTATCTATGTTGGATCCTATTTATGTTGTTTGATGTGTGTACTTAGGAGTAAGGACTGTTTTTTAAATATATTTTTGGCTTAGCTACAAAGACCTGTGGCAAGTTTTTCGTACTTTTCATAAATAGATCTGATCCATACTTAGGTACAACAATTATTAGTTCGATGTTATACCTACCTACGACGCTATTCAGTAGGTACGGCCGACGTATCTTACAAAACTGTCTTAAGTTCATTTAAACCCTACTGTACTGAAAGGTCATATTTTCATGAAAAAGTCAATATACATAACTTTGTTAAGAGTTGTTACACAAGTACCTATCTAATATGTTAGAAGTATCAAGGCGGAATAATATTCGCTCATGGTGGATGAACCACAACTAGTTTTCCGAGCCGTGGCTTTATTTGTGAGCGTGCAATAAGAAACCAAGCTTTAAATATAAAATTTATTTTATTTTGGTTTTTTTACCCACGCCTTTACCTTTTGGCGTGGGTAAATCTTCCGGTCGGAGGCACGGCCGTTTGGCGGGCCGTTCTTCGATTACGACGGCTTTCTTAGCCGCCTGTAATAATTCCGACATGCCACTGACCCCGGGCTCGCCGCTCCACTCGGCGCCGCTTCCTGCGGATCCGCCGTAGTCAGCGGCAGTCGGAGGCAGTGCAGCAGCAGTCGCCGACGGGACCCATAAACTGGGGTTTGTATCCTCGTCTTGTCTAACAAAAAAAGATGTGATGGGACTTTTTGGTTCGATAATTTCTATGTCAATAACAACTTCAAAGAATCTCTCATTTAGCGCCTGTCCACACTGCGACTTTAATTCGCGCGAATAAAATGTGATCGAATATTTTAGCCAAATAATCAATCGGAAATCTCTCAATACAAAACTGCCCAGGGTGCCAATCTACCCTACGCCGCCACTGCGAGATCGGGATCACCCGATCGCCCGGCGGCAGGGTCCTAACTCCCTGTTTCTTATTACACCACACTGTCCCTTCAGATCGGGCCCGATAGTAATAAGCGCTTTAGTACTTCACAAAAAAATCACGCGAATAAAAATCGCAGTGCCAACAGGGGGTCGATTCTGCTATTGCAATCGTGTCTCAATGACCGGTCAATGATCGATTTTTGACGTATAACGTCAAACTTTTGACACATTTCCCATACAAAAACTGTCAAAGTTGTCAAATATTCGATCACTGACCGGTCATTGAGACACGATTCCAATAGCAGAATCGAGCCCCAGGGCTTTATCGTCGGCACGAGATCGTGCCATGAGGCGTCAACTGAAATCGACGCATAATGGCATCCACGCATACCATACCACATCACGCGGTTTAAACTTCTTTTTTTTTAAATCCTATGGCCCCCGATTGGCCAAAAAACATGGCGGCCCCCGATCTTTTTACAATTAAACTATTCAATTTCTGTTGCGTCGCGACGACTCTAATAAACATATTACCTAAACATTTTATCTGTAGTTATAAAAAATATGAGTACTTACAGAAACCCTGAGCAATCCATTTTAAAAAGAATATAGTTTTGCACACGCTATCTATAATAGGAATGACTGACCCTATACTATATTGTAGTCTTTGGACTGACTTTTGACTTTATTTTTTACGCCATCTATTGAGGTTTAATCAAACCAACACGTTCGTTCGTGAAGGAAACTCCTGCCCATAAATACAATTTTTGTGAAGTTGTTAGTAAAGGTGATGATTATTTATAATTATGTAATAACAAATATTTTTATAATATTTGTATATTTCGTTACACATCACTTTTATTTTCAAATAAGTAAGTATTATAATTAAAACAAAAGTGAGGGAAACGGAAGTTAGCGGTTGCGAATATGCAGGTGAGTAACATATTTATGTAATAATTGATTAAAAATTAATGTAAGTGGGTACTGTAATGTAAAAGGGTGGGTGTAAATGCAAATACACCTTAACATTTATTAGATTTCATTTAGAATAAGATCTTGTCTCAAAAACTTACACACTGTTGACACTTTCCGATTACGACAAAACGGAAGTCAAGTTATTTTATAGCAGGTTTTTAATGTCTCTTTCGTCACACACAATTGTCTAGAAATAAATAATAAACTAATAAATGTATGTTAAAAAACACCTGTTAGCCTATCGATAACGAAATTAGTTAATAATTCAGGCTATAGTTGGAAATGAAAAAGGAAATCATGAAAGATTATTTTTTCTGAATGTTGGTACACTAGTTTCGCCTGTCAAAAAGTTTTAACTCGAACCAAAATTGTAGGTACTTGTCGGGACACGAAAAGTAAGTTTGTAAACTTGTAATTTCTATTTAATTGGAGACTTTTGGGTTTAAGTTTAATTGGAGACTTATGATTTTATTAATGTAATTGTTGTCTGTTACAGATTGAGAAATTAAGTTAAAAAATGGGGAACGTATGTGCGAAGTAAGTTCATTGAAAATCTTTTCGAAAATCTCCTAAAACGTGGTGCGTTTCAATTCTGAAACTGAAGACAGTTTCAAGTGATTTTATTTTACAGACGTATCCATACAAGCGCTTCTGATGATCACGACGGTATGATAATATTGACGGTTCTAGTAAACGTCTGTGAATAATTATGTGGGGAAGTGTTTTACTAACATGGTGTGGCAGAATGCATTGGAGGCTTTGGACATACAAATGAAAATGCTTAATGGAATGTGTGTGTGAGGCTTTAGGCAAAATAATGATGGTGCTTAATCTGGTTATGAGTTTGCATGTATTTTTATCTTGTTTATGTTTCTTTGCATTCTATTTTTATCTTGCATGGTTTGAGTGAACTTTTATTTTTAGGGTTGCTGACCGCCTCTGCTGGACCACTTCCGGCACAATCAGGGTCTGGCAGTCTCCGGATGCCATAGAGTAAGTACGACTAGTTCATCTGTTTATTAGTAAACTAGTTGACCCGCTGCATCACAATTTTCCCAATGGTCTTAGCGTGATGATATATAGCCAATAGCCTTCCTCGATAAGTGGGCTATCTAACACTAAACGAATTTTTCAAATCAGACCAGTAGTTCCTGAGATTAGCGCGTTCAAGCAAACAAACAAACTCTTCAGCTTTATATATTAGCATAGAGTATAGATACTTTTGGGTAATGGGTGTCTGAGATCTTTGAGTAGTGTAACAAATGGAGGCTTGTGACTGACCTTCCTACTTCACACAAATTTAATGACTTATTTTACTTATTTTTAAAGCGTTTTAATAGGACTTATTTTACAGTTAATTTCATAATTAAACTTTTGCTGCTGTGATTTTATTAATTTTTGTTTTATTTTTTAGGACGGAGCCCCTTCTGCCCCCAGAAGATGTTTAAGTAGAGTTTGATTTGCTTATGGTTATAAGTAGTATTATATGTCTTGCGAGATCAAGAAGTGATTCTTACTATGGGACTTATATATATCAATAGTTATCTTACAATATTGGGTGGTATACTATTATGTTCACTATAAAGAACAAAAATAATAGTTTTAGAAAGGCTATGTATATACCAGTACAATAATTGATTTGACTATAGTTAAATTCCTGCCAGCGTGCCAGCAGTTCAGAATTTTAAGATAAATATATTTTTTGTTTCTAATCTCAGTATTATAAAGTAGCAATATAACATTTTTTATAAGGGAGGAGCGGGCACTGGTGGTGGAGCGGGCACTGGTGGTGGAGCGGGCACCGGTGGCGGAGCAGCGGCTCAGGTTTTACCAGTGCCTGAGCTTGCCGGAGCTCGTAGAAGAAAGGCGACAGCTGGATGCAAGAGAAGTGGCGGCGCTATCTGCGCGCTGGCGCGCCGCCGTCGCTGCCGCTGAGGAGAAAGTCTCCAAGTACTGGAGCGGAAGTGCGGGTGCGGGAGGGTGCGGCTACGATTAGGGGAGCTCTGTACGAGTTCCTGTCTATTGGTCTTTTTAAAATCCATTATCATCCTGTGGTTGGTGCTGTTTTGCTCAGCATCGCTTAAGGATGATCATGGATTTTGAAAAGACCAATATTGTTAATCGGACTCGTATAGAGCTCCCACTTTTTTTCAATGAACTTTTTAAAATAGAAACTATGAAATTCACAATTGTTTTTTATTGACCATTAGCTTCTGTTCAGTGGATTAGCCACATCTTAATATATAAAACAAAGTTAGGTTTGTTGGAACACTTGTTACTTGAGAACGGCTGGACCGATTTTCATGGTTTTGTATTTTTGGATTAGTCTTCGTCTGGGATAGCTTGGGGTTGTTCTCGAAGGAAAAGTTGTTAGTAAACATGTGTACTTTCACTGCCTAAGAAGAGGCGTGCCATTATAATCGCGCCGATGGACACGAATTTGTTATGTAAATATGCACAAAAATTTTATGGCATGAGAGTAAAAGACAGTGGGCAAGAATGTATGAGAGTTGGTCCAAGCGTCGCCAAGGATGAATCATATACCAAATGAGAGGGTAAAATGTACTGTTCAAACATGCAGAAGGGCATCAAAATCTGTCCGAGAGATTTCGAGAAATGATAGCTTATTCTTGCCTCAGAAGATACTACGAATTTTTTATTTTGCTTTTTTGTCGAGTATTATTATAGTTTTTTCTTGTTATTTATAGTTACAAATCATTACTTCATCATTACCTCATCCTTATAATCATCATTATTCATCATCATCATCCACCATCATCATCATCATCATCATCATCATCATCGAGTAATGATAGATTTTATATTTTGCTACGTTGTCGTATGTTATTTGTTATAGGTAGGTATTACGTATTTATAGTTGAAAATCTTCGCATCATATTTTAATAATCATCGTTGTTGATCATCATCATGTTTATTTCATCTTTTATTATCATTTCGTTTCATTTTTCTTATCTTATTTAGTATATTTTTAAATATTTCTTAAATAAATACAAAAAAAACATAAAATAATATAATAAATACTAGCCCTCGGTGGGCTACTATTTTTAGTAGTCCACCGGTATCGGGAACAGGGTCCAAGCTACCGGCGCCGGCGGTCAGGGCTCCAGAGAGAGGAAACTCATAACAATGCGGGCCGTGTCCACAAGTACTGCTTTCTGAATCAAGCCCTTGATCCAGCTGCCTAACGAGAGCCTCCTGAGGTGTTGGTCGAGGCTCGTGGCTATTAAGCCGTTGGCTGACACGACTATCGGTACAATGATTGCCGAATTCACATCCCACATGTCGACAACCTCGCGAGCTACATAAGTCAAGATATTTGATTTGTTTATCTTTCTCGGCTTTCGTCATGCGGAACGGTGATATCTACAATCATTGCACGCCTCTCGATTCTGTCCACCACCACTATATCAGGCTTATTTGCAACAACAGTCCTATCAGTGATGATGGACCGATCCCAGTACAATGTGATACTGCCATTATCGAGAACTGGGTCGGGCATATACCTGTAGTACGGCACCTCCGATTCCATAAGAGAGTTTTTCACAGCAAGTTGCTGATGGATAATCCTGGCTACAAGGTTGTGTCTATGCAAGTACTCTCCGTTAGCAAGACGAGAATAACCAGAGAAAATGTGGCGAATTGATTCTCCCGGATGGTGACATGTCCGACATCTGTCAATCGTGCCGTCCTTGGCTACGTTTCGGTGATCTCTTCGGAGAAACTGAAGGTTTTTTTGTGCAATTATGGACGAAGTTATCTTGACGAACAACTACCGGAGGCATGTTATGAAGGACGGGACGGTGGACGTGTGTCGGGCATGCCACCGTCCGGGTGACTCCATCAGACATATTATCTCTGGTTATTATCGTCTGGCTAACGGCGAGTACTTACACAGGCATAAGCACCAGCAACTTGCTTTGAAATACCAACTTGTGGATTCTGAGGTACCGTATTACAAGTATGTGCCCGACCCAGTTCTCGAAAACGACCATGTCACGTTGTACTGGGATCGGTCTATCATCACTGATAGGACTATCGTAGCTAATAAGCCCGATATAGTGGTGATAGACCGATTAGCGCGCCGCACAATGATAATCGATGTTATCATTCCACATGACGAGAACCTCGTGAAAGCTGAGAAAGAGAAACAAATCAAGTATCTCGACTTAGCGCACGAGGTTGTCGATATGTGGAATGTGGACTCGGCTGTCATTGTGCCGATTGTTGTTACGGCCAAAGGCCTGATGGCCAAAAACTTTGACGACCATCTGTCGAAGCTGGCGTTGCGCAGTTGGATAAAAGGCCTGATACAGAAGGCAGTACTCCTCGATATGGCTCGTATTGTGAGGAGGTTCCTTTCTCTGAAGCCCTAATAAAGGAAATAATAATATCTTGGGACAATCAACACACCGCCATCTGATCCCAAACTAGGCAGAGCCTGTACTATGGTAACCAGACAACTGATAAACATACTTATATATTTCTAAATACATACATATTATAGATAAATGTCCGGTAGTTTTTCGTCATGATAACTTCGTCCATAATTGCACAGACAAAACCTTCAGTTACCCCAAAGAGGTCACCAAAACGTAGCCAGGCTACGGACGCTAATTGATCCACGTCGGACCCGTGTAGGGCCCGGAAAATGCGTCCGTGAGTGAAGTTCCTTTCTCTACCATACCGCCCTGCGACCGTCAGTGTCAAGCACCGCAGGTTTGCGCCAGTTCTCATTTGCCAAGGAGAGCGGGGTGAGTCCCTTGTCCACCGACACTACATCTCGATGCATACCCACGTCAACAGTTTCGAAGTATTCCCTGAGACTGCATATCTCGCGATTGTGGAGAGTCTTAGTATTTAAAAAGCCTCGACCTCCACACTTTCGCGGGATATACAGTCTCATTACCGACGACCGTGGGTGATGCATTCGATGTGCAGTTAGCAGTGTACGGACCCGCCTATCTAGGGCGTCAAGTTCCGTTTGAGTTCATTTGAGTACGCCGAAAGAGTACATAATACCGGCATGACCCATCTGTTGAAAGCGCGCACCTCAATCCCACGGATTCCATAATCTCTCCACGCTTTACATGCATGACCGCACATTTGTCCACACCAAACTCCATCCTGATGGCACTACTGACTGTTTCAGTTACCTTCAGTAGATCCAGCAGTTGCAGATTACTGGGGGCAAAGAGTTTCAGATCATCCATGTAAAGGAGGTGAGATATAACCTGACCACCTCTCTTCAACCGATAGCCTAGTTCTGAATTCTCCAGCAATGTGCTGAGAGGATTCAAGGCTAGGCAAAACCAAACCAAACTATCGCCCTGAAATATAACCCATAAAGCTCCAACTCCCCCTCTCAGTCCTCTAATCCACTCATTTCTAACTCTGTAGACCCTACAGCTGCCCTAAACCAAATTAATTCCTTCTTTGTCAATGTGGGCACAACCCTGGCCTCTGCGATTAGCCCCTCTCCCCAGAGTCATGCTTGGTCCTATCCGCAATCATCATTAACACCAAACAATTCCCTGGCTATTTTGCCTGTTGACGCGATGGAGGTAAAAGAGCTAATTGACAACTTGCGCGGTGACTGCGCTACAGGTTTCGACAAAATACCCGCAAAAGTAATTAAGCAATCCAGCTCCACTTTAGCTGTCCCCATCACGCACATCTGTAATCGGGCTATCGAAACAGGTACCTTCCCTAATGCATTCAAGACAGCTGTCGTGCAACCAATCTACAAGAATGGAGACAGAGCCATCGTTAACAACTACAGGCCCATCTCTGTACTGAGTTCTCTTTCAAAAATATTAGAACGAATTCTCAATAACTGTCTCACCAGATACCTGGAAAAACATAGGCTCATTGCGTCTAATCAGTATGGTTTTAGACGGGGCATTTCCACTGAAGACGCAGTGCTTGACCTCGCAGATACAGTCGTAAAGAAGCTGGATAGGAAACTCAAATGTTACGGAGTCTTCCTTGATTTATCCAAAGCGTTTGACTCTGTCTCTATTCCCAGATTGATTGCTAAGTTGGAATGCATGGGGATCCGTGGTATTACGCTAAAAATCTTCTCAGACTACTTACTGAATCGAACACAGTATGTCAAAATTGACTCCTTTTATAGTGACGCGATGACGATCAGCTTTGGGGTCCCGCAAGGTAGCATATTGGGGCCTACCCTCTTCTTAATTTACATAAACGACTTGTGCCACTTACCTGCTCCCAATTGCAAAATTTTCACCTACGCGGACGATACGGCCCTGATTACTTACGATTACAACTGGACCAATGCTCGACTTAAAACCGAGGAGGCTCTTCGCCGAGTGATGACTTGGCTATCGGGGAACTTATTAACCTTGAATATCGAAAAGACTAGAATCGTCCGATTCTCTCTTCCGCACTGCCGCCCTCCCCCTGGGGAAAGTAGCACAGTGAAAGCTCACACATGTTCTAACGACAATAATTCTGATCCCAATAATTGTAACTGCCTCACAGTCCCCTTTGCCCACAATGTTAAATACCTAGGTGTTCTCATTGATGAGCATCTAACCTGGCGAGCCCATACCGAAACACTTACCAGTCGCACCAGAAAATTAATTTATATTTTTAATCAGCTCAGATATTCGGCTGAACCGGAGACCTTGTTTCTTGTATACAGGAGCCTTTGTGTTAGTGTTCTCACTTATTGCATTCCTGTCTGGGGAGGAACCCACAAAACATTGTTTCTGCAGGTTGAACGAGCCCAGAGGGCTATATTGAAGGTTATGCGGTTCAAACGCAGAGACTACCCTACTGCTTTGCTCTATTCCGAGACCCAAGTACTAACGGTCCGCCAACTCTTCGTTCTGCGAGCTATACTGCGTCGGCATTCCTCTCTTCCCCTTATAAAAAAAAATCTATCCAAACGCAAAGGACTTCCAGTCTGTGACCCTGTACGATGCCGAACAAAATTCGCAAGCCGTCATTACACTGCTCTAAGTGGACGTATCTACAACAAAGTGAACAGCCAAATTAACATATACCCCTTACCCAAGCACAAATTAAAAAGTAAACTCACAAGTTGGCTGCAAAACCTGTCATACGAGGACACTGAAGACATTCTTAACATTGTCTCTTAACACGTTGATGTTTATACCCTATCTCACTTAAGTTTTTCAATATATTTATATTAATTAATTTGGCACAAACAGATAACACACAACCTTACACTCTATACAAAAAAACACATACATTAACACTTACTCTAAATCACAAACACAATTCTTTTCATAATCACATACAATAATCTTACACCCATTCACATCACAGTATTCCTTATTGTCTCATGTCACTAGTACGTAAGCAATTCAGACATTGTAACACGGGGTGGAGACCTGGTGACCTGAAACACAGGCCAATGGCCTAGCTTAGGCACCAGTCCCCACAATATTTTCAGTGTTGTACTACTTGGCAATTAAATATGTAAATCTGTCTGTTAAATATTGTGGTGAAAATAAACGTATTATTATTATTATTATTATTAACCCGCTCGGTCCTTACCGGTTCGCTATTCCTCTGGATATTTCGACATCCTGGATAGCGACGGACTGTCCTCCATTACCACATGACGTCAGGAAAATTGATAAAACGCTACGCACCTTGCGTAGCGTTTCATCAATTTTGTACAATTCTAGCACCCTCATGAGCCATGTATGAGGCACCGAGTCATAGGCCTTCTTATAGTCTATCTAACATGTCGACAGATCCTTTCGAGAACGCCGAACCTGTTGGCTAATGGCCGTATCAATGAGGAGTAGCTTCTACCTCGGGATCCATATCTACATCCATTTTGAGAGGCGGTTATTGCTGCTAATGTAAAAATTAATTTTAGCTCTCAAAATGGATGTAAGAACCTTATAGACCGTCGGTAAACACGTTATCGGTTTATAGTTTTTGCTGAACTGCCCCCATTTCTGGTAATGAATCGCATGCCTGTTTTACCTCTCGAGTACAATCTCCTTCGGTGTGACTGACAGGCACCGACCAGATGCTGTGCCAGAATGAGAACATGGCGTTATCTTCTGGCAGGCGCGTGTCAGTCACACCTTGTTCTGGTCGCCGAGCCCTGTATACCCACCTTTCATTACTTCGGAATGTGCGATTAAGGGTGTATCGCTCCACTCACCGCCTATACCTACGAATACGGTTTGCCCATGCGTACACCTTTTGCTTCAGGAAGTCGATGCGCTCTGTGACACAGGACATATAGTCTTGGGGGCTGATTTCAATCCCCGAAAACGCCCGTCTCACAAAGCGCATCACTCTAGGCCGAGTGTTGCCCTCTCTGAAGCAGATCAGTTTGCCGATTAACGCTCTGGCCCCACCGATACGACGCTCGATCCTGCACTGCCAGGCCGGTACGGCTGGTTTTGGTCGTGTTACTCTGTCATTGGTTATTTTGACGTGAGCTACACGACATGCCGCTACAGCCGCGCAGTACATTATCGAGTGTGCATCAGTGAGATCGCAGTCATCAAAATAATTTGATAACTGCGAATCCAGAGCTGCCATTAGCGCCCTGTTTTTGTTACGCATGGGCTAACGAGGTAAGCGTGGTCTAAGTTCAGGCGGCATATAGCTATATTCCCGAATAGCGTTAGCCACTTCAACCACCCAACGGCACATAGTCACCATTCTCGAGTCGTTAGATTGCGACGTCGTTAACTGACGTTCTCCACTGTTCAACGTCTCTGGCATAAAGGCTTCATATCCGAAACTTCAAGATCCGGAACAACATCCCTAAATCCTCTATGTAGTATGAACTTGTCCCCATGATCAAAAAAACAATGGAATGAGTGTTCTTCATCATTTAACATTTTTTTGTAAGAGGAAAAAATAACCACAGACATTAATCCATTAATTAATTAGTGAGTAGCAATGATATAATAGATGATCGATTAATAATGATGATTATAAAAACACAAAGTTAAAACTATAGTAATACTCGACAAAGAAGCAAAAAAAGCTATAATAACTTAGTAAACTTATCATTACTCGATGATGATGATGATGATGATGATGAATAATGATGATCATAAGGATGAAGTAATGATTTTTAACTGTAAATAACAAGAAAAAACTATAATAATATTCGACAATCAATCAAAATAAAAAATTCGTAATATCTTCTGAGGCAAGAATAAGCTACCATTTCTCGAAATCTCTCGGACAGATTTTGATGCCCTTCTGCATGTTTATACAGTACATTCTACCCTCTCATTTGGTATATGATTCATCCTTGGCGACGCTTGGACCACATTTGCCCACTATCTTTTATTATCTAGACTTAGCCACAAAGGTGTTATAAAACAGTAATAAAACAATTACGGTACAGGTAAAGGTGTTTCACACTAGGCCGTAATGTAACCTCACGGATAGCGATACCTGTATTTTTTTTTTTGAATTTGCTATATTTTGATGTTCGTAACTCAAAGGTAAACATATAGAGTGAGTGAATGAATGAATGAATGAAATTGAACACTTAGTGTTGCCATTGCCTGTTAGTGGTATACGATGTTATGAATAGGGAAAATGCATTTTTTTATCCTTAAATTGATTGTCTAGCTGGTAGAGCAATTATATCAGACTTACACTTTAATATTTTTTCTTTTTTTCGTGTTAGGTAAGTAAGTACAATAAAACAAATAGATATTTACAATCAACGTTTATTTACAGATTAGGTACTTACAGATTTTATACATATAAGTTATTACAGTTTTTATACATATGAGTTGTGATGTAAATTGGATTCCGCAAACGTTCTCCTAAGACCGATTTGCCATTGGACTGCTCGTCGACAGGATATGTACAGATTAGGTACTTACAGATTTTATACTTAAGAGTTATTACAGTTTTTGTACATGTGAGTTATAGCCCACATTGGATTCAAATCTCAAATCTTTATTGCAATCCATAATGAACACATACAGGTGGAAAAATTAAAAAATAGAACCAATTATGGACCCTGTCGGGCACAGCAAAAACTTAAAACTACTAGGAGAGAGGAAGGGCGTTTTCTTTTTTTATTCCGCAACCGTTCCCCTAAGACCGATTCTCCATTGGACTGTTCGTCAACAGGATGATTAATTTATTACGTTTCCCCGGCGGCAGTGTTTCACCTACGGAAATTTAGCCGACAGAACCTTTCATTTACGTCACTTTCGACATCAGCCCTTTCCAGCTACGAAATGTTTCACCGACACGACGTTAAACCTATAACTCTTTTACCTACAGATCTTTCCATCTTCAACGGAGAATACGCTTTCAATCTTAAGGTGAATGCTCCAGGGTAGCCCGCGAAATTCAAATATTCTTACGTTTTTTGCAATTTGCAAGTCAGTATTAGGTTTTATGTTGATTAAAGTATGATTCGCAGGCGTAAGAATGATGTATTTTCAGAATTATAACCATAAATGAAACGACTATTGTGTCTGGGAATATATAATATGGATAGAATGAATCCATATTATATATTCCCAGACACAATAGTCGTTTCATTTATGGTTATAATTCTGAAAATACATCATTCTTACGCCCGCGAATCATACTTTAATCAACATAAAACCTAATACTGACTTGCAAATTGCAAAAAACGTAAGAATATTTGAATTTCGCGGGCTACCCTGGAGCAATCACCTTAACGACGTGTCGGTGAAACATTTTGTAGCTGGAACGGGCTGTCGTCGAAAGTGAGGTATATGAAAGGCTTTGTCGGCGAAATGTCCGCAGCTGAAAGACTCTGCAGGGGATACGTAAATAAATGAATCATTCTGTCGACGAAAACTCCAATGGCGAATCGGTATTAGCAGAACGGTTGCGGAATTCATACATTGAAGTTAGCGCAATGGCATTTCGTTGTGGTGTGGACCGTAACAGGAAAGACAGAGGCCGACATCACAGTCTGGGCACATTATTTTTGTGTCTTTCCTTTTTTTGTCTTTTACCCAGCACCTGACACATTTGCGCCTTTTAAGACACCCGTTGTGATTTCTTTCCAATTCTTTGGGCATGTGCCTTGCATTTCCAGGCGCAGATGTGTCAGCTACAGGGGGAAGAAGTTCAAGCAGTATTTTTTCCCTAAATGACTCTAAGGAAAGAGTACTGCTTGTACCTTTTTGATACAAAAAAAAGGAATTTAATAACAACATTTGTAGAATGTGAATACCGATTTTTTTGTACCACCTCATTGACTTGTGCTCACTCGGATAATATGCAAGCATTTGGTCGTGTCGATCTACACCTTTCATGAATTTATTGTATTGAATCACCATATTTGGTTTATTCACGACACGACCACGCCTATTTTCCACTGGCAACAAGCGGGGTGAATGCTCAGTGGAAATAGTGAGCACCTCTCTCTTGTCTTTCCATTTGCAGACACAAACACCTTTTCCGTTATACCGAAATATTTGACCACCTTTTAAAAGTTTTTTAATTACTACAGTTTTAGGATTGTTTTTCCTTTTAGCAGCCAAAGTCCCAGTGCAGTATGTTTTTTTCAGCAATAGTTGTTCTGCTAACTGGACACTGTTGTAAAAATTGTCCATATAAATAGAATGGCCGCTATTTAAGTAATCTTTCAAAAGTGTCATTACAACCTTGTCGACATGCCCTTTGCCACCAACTTCAACGTCTTGTGCACCTTTGTACATGTGAATCCTATGCACTAGTCCTTTTGGATCAGGCAAAACATATAATTTTATTCCATATTTATGTCGTTTATTTTGTATGTATTGTCTAAAAATTACCCGCCCTCTAAATCCAACCATCGACTCGTCTATACTCATTTCCCTGTCAGGGTAAATTAAATTTTTCATGGTTTCATTAAAATATCTTAACAAATAATCAATTTTCGAATAATTAGTCCTAGTCTCGTATGTAGTATTAAAGAAAAGGCATCTTAGTATTAAACGGGAAACCTGGATTAACTCTTTCACTAGGCAAGTCCCCCATTAAAGGCTGTATCGGCTTACCTCGCAACCTAGTACAAATCATACAAGTCTTAACAATAGTGCGAGCCAAGTTTCTGCCACCCAATGGCCAAAACCTCTCGCGAACAGAGGACAAAAGTAACTGGGGACCTGCGTGAAATAATCTAGAATGTTCACAGTGCATTATTAACCTAGTTATATGTTGCTTAGCATCTAATAAAATGGGATGTTTCTTGTCATATTTACAATCAGACTTATTTATCCTACCTCCTACTCTAATTAAGCCATTATTATCGCAAAATGGATTTAAAGGCAACAATTTGCTTTTGTGATGTAAAGCTTTACCATCCTTTATTATTTTAATCTCCTTTGCAAATGACTCTAGCTGACTGAATTTTAATAATAATGTTAATGAACGATCAAGTTCCTCAGTTTGCAAAGGTCCTAACACTTTAACAGTATTCTTTTTACAATTATGTACAAAACGTAGCACATACGCAAAACATCTTCTTATTTTTAAATAACTAGAAAATCTATCAAATTGGATAAATGAATTAATGTTATCTAATGTTTTATCAACTGAAATCAGTGCTTTTGTTTCGGGTAAATTATTAAGGCTAAGTTGTGGCTGGGTAGGCCATTTAGATATACCTTCCTTCAGGAATGAAGGTCCCTCCCACCACAAAGATGATGCCTGCACATGCTGTGGATCAATACCCCTGGACGCTAAGTCTGCAGGGTTACATTTTGTTGGAACATGTTTCCATTCAGCTTCTTTTGTAAGGTGATTTATTTTATTTACACGGTTACGCACAAATGCCTGTAACGCTTTATTTTGTGTTTTTAACCATCCAAGAACCACCATGGAGTCAGTCCACATGTATACATTTCTAACATTGCATGGAACCGATTCTAATACTTTAGCACACAACTCAGCTCCTGTTAAGGCAGCGCATAACTCTAATCGTGGTATAGTCAATGTTTTAATTGGTGCTACTCTTGTTTTAGCACATAGTAGCCTAACAGTAACTTTATAATCTTTATTATTATTAGAGCACATATATACACATGCTCCATAAGCTAGTTGTGATGCATCAACAAAGCAGTGTATCTCCACAGATTGAACATCTAAATTGTCACTCAAAACATAGCGTGGTAAGACAATATCAGAGAGTAAATGTAATTTTTTTATAAAACTAAACCATTGTTTAACATACTGTTCTGGTACTGGGTCATCCCAATCCAGTTTGAGAGCCCATAAGCTTTGCAATAATATTTTAGCTTTGATTATACAACAACTAACCAATCCCAATGGATCAAACAGCTTACACGTTGTAGAAATAATTATTCTTTTTGTAGCTTTATTAGGGATTTCAATGCCACTAGGAAAATGTAATTTGTCTGACAACGGTGACCATTTCAACCCTAAGACGGTGGCTTCATCATGAAAAGCAAGGCAATTATTAGACTCTGAATTATCATTAAGTATTTCAGGGCAATTTGTTCTAAACTTTCTTAACGGAAAACAAGCCGCATTCAAAGCTTGTGATACACCTAAATATATGTGCCTTAATTCGTCTTCAGAAGAGGCTCCAGTTATGAGGTCATCCATATAAAAATTATTCTTAATTACCTCAGCAATAACCTTATCAGTACATTGGCTACCTAGCTCAAACAAGCACCTAGTACTCAAAAATGGAGCAGATGCCATTCCATATGTTAATGTATTTAGTTGCAGAATTTTAATAGACTCCGATGATTTGTCTCTCCACAATATCAGCTGTAGATGTCGCTGCGACTCATTTAATTCGATTTGACGATACATCTTTTCGACATCTGCAGTTAATACACATTTATGTAACCTAAACTGGATAAGTATCGAAAACAAATCATTTTGCATTACGGGACCAACTGCCTGGATGTCATTTAGAGATTTGCCTGATCTTGTTTTGGCAGAAGCATCAAAAACCACCCGTAGTTTTGTGGTTTCATGTTGTTCACGTATAACACAATGGTGCGGTAAGAAACATCCAAACTCTGGCCTATTAATTTCAATCAAGTGTCCTAATTTAGCATATTCATTTATAAAATTGACATATTGTTCTTTTAATTTATGATTTTTATTTAATTTACTTTCTAAATTAAGAAAACGTTTAATTGCTAAAGGAAATGAATTGCCAAGTGCCTGCTCAGGAACCTCCTGCAACGGCATCATTACTGAAAATCTACCATCAGGTTTGCGACAAGTATTTTTATTGAAATGGGATTCACAAAACTGTTCATCTGCAGAATAAATATTAGCTTCTGAAGGTACATCTTCAACCTCCCAGAATTTAACTAAAGAATCATGTAAATCTTGCTGAATATCTTTCCTTTGAACAAAGTTACAATGTATTTTCTTATTATTGCGTCTCTCCCCTGTGGGGCCAGCCACTATCCAACCCAACATGCTATCTTGTAAGACAGGTCTGTTGGTGCCTAAACTTATTTTATTTGGTAATATAATATTAAAAAAATGATCTGCACCCAGCAAAATATCTATTTCAGATGGCTGGTAAAACAAAGGGTCAGCCAATTGGATATTATCTGGTAAATCTAACCTTTCTACATTAACTGAAACATTAGGTAAATTTCCAGTAATCTTAGGAAGAACAAAACAGCTGACATGAGCACTAAACATACCTATTCTTGATTTTAATTTAATTTTGCACATTTCTGTAATTTCACATGCTACATTGTTTATGCCTGTTACATTAAAGGCATTCAGCTTTTCAGTCTGTAGTCCTAGCTTTTCTTTCAGGTTGCCAGTCATAAATGAAGACTGGCTACCTGTATCTAGCAATGCACGAGCTAGATAAGTACAGTTTGTTTCAGTATTAACCACTTCAACCTGTGCAGTACACAATAAAACTTGTCCTGGCGATACTGCAGATAAACTAACAGGAATGCTAGTAGCTGAAGGCTCAGTATTTTCATTAGCTACATTTATAACCATACTGCTTTTATGTAATAAAGTGTTGTGTTTCTCTGCACATTTCCTGCAAAAACCCTTTAAAGTACATTCTGCATGTGTGTGACCACTGCGAAGACAGTTGATACATAGCCTTTGTTTATTTACAAAAGAATGCCTATCATTTAATTTCATCCCTTTAAATTTAAAACACTGATGTATATAATGGTTTTTATTACACACAACACATGCCTTATTATGAGTGTTATCTGTAACAGTAGCGAACGACTTTATAGATTTATTTTCTTTGTTATAATTTTCTCTAGAAGAATTTTTACCATCATTATTACCATGACTTTGGTAAGCTGTTTGCAGAACATTAGCTCTTTGTATTATAAAATCCTGAAATTCTTGAAGTGTAGGACGGGATATCAGACTACCTTTATGATCTTCCCACTTATTTCTAGTCCTAGGATCTAACTTTGCGGCCACCAAATGTATTATTAAAGGATCCCAACCATCTGTAGAAATATCCAAGGTATTTAGCGCACTTAAATTTTTAAAAATGGTATCACTTAAATCCCTTAACGCAGTGAAGGATTCTTTTTGAATATGTGCAATATTTACTAATGCGTTTAAGTGGTAGTTCATAAGAATATTTGGATTATCATATCTCTTACATAAAGCCTGCCATGCGTTTTTATAATCCTTAGCCGCAAAATTTGTTGAACTAATAGCAATCTTAGCGCTACCTACTAATGAATTTCTTAAATAATGATATTTATTTATTATTGGTATAGAGTCATTCTCATCTATGAGAGATTGGAATTTGTCTCGAAACTCCAACCATTTTACAAAGTTCCCATCAAAAGTTGGCAGATTAATAGTAGGCAATTTTATGGAAGCATTTACTCCACAACTGGATTTTAATGAATCATTATTATTAGAAATTTTGTTTTTATTTGAAAACAAATCTAATATTTCCTGCGCTAACGCAATTTGGGAACTAAATTCACTTTCAGTGATATCTCTTTCCAAATATTGTTTATCTGCATTTACAGAAAGTTCTTCAATTTCAGTTTGAACCTCATCAAATTTTTTAACTAATTCTTGTAATTGTGCCAACTTTACCGATAATTCTCTTATATCTAAACTAGTTACGCTATCCAAGTTGTCTATTTGAAACTTTGTAATATAGTTTTTAAAATACGTTACACGACTGCGTATGCCTGCTCGTTTACGGATTACTTTAATTAAAATTGAATTTGAACTATCGGTACCTTGTTCACTGTCCGACATTTTGTTTTACGAATTCTACGAATTTAGCACTATGTTTTACTAATTTCAACAATGAGAAAGGTAGGTAAAGTTAATTAAAATGTTCACTCTAACCAAGACATCCAGCAGTCAAACCAGCTCAAACCTCGCAGCTGCCACCGAGCCCGACCGCACGGACAGCACCCGTAGGGCGCCGCTGCCGGCACCGTTGTCGAGCACGCTAACAGCACGCTACGTTCGCGTACCGGCACAGGATCGCCTGGAATGTTCGGCAAATAACTGTTTACAACGAATAAATACAATTAATTATTTTCCTATAGGAACCTAACTCGATCAATATCCGTTAAATATATAAAATTATGAGTATTTTAAAACCACGTGCTCGCATTCCTGTTAGTGCATAGAAATATTGTGCCTTGTTCCATGCGGTATAGCTATAGCCAAACCAATCTTTAAAACACGCAGCTAGGCCACTCTCCCCACAGTTACAAAATAGCTCGGCATTTACACGCAAACAAAAACTGGGAAATAGGGATAGGGATAGAATAAGGAACGGGCTTACTTCCTTTATAAAACTGTTGAGACGCCCGCCGCCGCCATCTTCGTCAGGTACATGGAAACCTGGCCGACGACAGCAATTTGGGTCTTTTCTACAGCAGCTTCTTTGTTCACGGTCGCCACATGAAGGGGATTGAATGAAATCCTCTTCTTTTTATAAAAGGTTTATTTTTACTTGCATTTACAAGGTCTTGACTCTTGAGACGCGTACATTAATGCGTCGTGCGTGGTCGCTTGCGCGACGGTTGCAGCAATTCGAATGGCGGGCGACGCGCTTCCGTCGCCGACGCCGATGTCCCCGCGCGCACCGCTACCCCGCAGATAGTGGTGTGCCGCGCGCGTCGTCGAACGTAGTTCGGTTTTTTTATTTAGTGCGGGTGCACACGATGGCGTGCACATTGAGAAATCGTCGTAAAAAGAGGTGTTGGATCAAAAAATGGATAGCAAGAAGAGGAGTTCTTGGAGCGTCTAACAATCTTTGTGTAGAATTACAAATAGAAAATGAAGATGACTTTAAGAACATGTTTCGTGTCAACAGAACCCAGTTTTATTATTTATTAGATAAAATTGGTTCTTCTATACAAAGGCAAAATACAACAATGCGTAATGCTATTCCTGCTCGAACAAAACTAGAAATAGCATTAAAATATTTGGCAACTGGAGATTCGTTTGGTACACTGTCACAATTATTTAGAGTACCTAGGTGTACTATAAGTACATTCTTGGTCGAAGTTCTTGAAGCTATTTACTCTGTATTAGAAGATTTTATAAAGGTGAGTTCGAAATAAAACAGTTTTTATAATATAATCATATATTTTCAGCAAAATAATTAGAAATTGTTAATTACTATTTATGCTCAGAACGAAAAATAAACAATATTTATTTATTATCAAAATATAAACTACGGAATCAGATATTTAATTAAAAATAGAAAAAAAATACATGTTCAACCATGTGTATTCGCTGCCTTGTTTCGAATACGGGGATTCTGGCATTGGAGTAGACTTTTGTCGTTCTTTTTGTCTAAGATCTTGCAGTTTATATTTTGATAATATTGCTTGTATTTCGTCCTGAGCATGTATGCTATTTTCAGTATTCAAAATTCGCAATGAAGACGCAACATATTTTCCGAAATTGTCCAAATCATCTTCTTTTTTTTCAAGTCTTGCTCTTTTTTCAATATTGTCCAGTTTATTTAAGGCCGATTCTATGTAACCTGCTTTTTTAGTTGTTTTTTTAGGCATTGGAAACGGAAGCACATCATCGACGACTTGTATATTTGAATTTATAACATTTTCAATATTTTCCGTATTTTCATTTTCAAACTATTCAAAAACTATTTCTTGTGATGCTAGGGACGTATCATTCTGAAAACATACATTTATTTCATTATTTTACAGGTGCCAAGATCTGAAGAGGAATGGAATCAAATAATAAGGGGCTTTTTTATAAGATGAAATTTTCCCAACTGCGTTGGTGCCATTGATGGAAAGCATATAAACGTAAAATGGCCCCCTGGCACAGGATCAGACTTTTTTAATTATAAAAGTACATTTAGTATTGTGTTACTAGCTTGTGTTGATCACGACTATTGTTTCACATACATTGACGTGGGAGCAAAAGGTAGAAACTCTGATGGTGGAATATTTAATAATTGTACTTTAAAGAAGGCTATTGAAGAGAATACCATAAATTTGCCAAGTAATGCAGTACTTGTCGGAGATGAAGCGTTTCCTTTAAAACCTTATTTGATGAAACCATATCCTCGCCGTAACGATTTAAGTAGAGAACAAAAAATCTATAACTACAGATTGTGTAGATGTAGGAGAATCGTTGAAAATGCTTTCGGAGTTTTAACATCCCGATTTCGAATTTTCGAAAAGCCAATCACTACAAGTATAGACAAGGTAGATGTCATAGTGAAAACATCATGTGCTTTACACAACTGGCTTAGGAAAACTTCACCTGCGTCTTACACCCCACCAGGTTTTATAGACGAAGAATGTCAAAGAAGTGGTCTTCGTCTTGGTACTTGGAGACAAAATGCTTCAGGCGGAGCTTTTGAAAATATAACATCACAGAACAACAGGAATAGTACAAGGGAAGCTATAAGAATCCGTGATAATTATTGTCATTACTTTAACAATGATGGTGCTGTACCTTGGCAAGACAGTGCCATTTTTTAATGAAAAAAAAGTTTCACATTTATAATATTATGCACTTGACTGTACTTTAGAAAATTTACATAAATACATACTTACCATATTTGATGTTGTTTCTCTGTGTTCAGAAGTTTTCCTTAGAAAAGAATCCATTAAATTATACCAAGAGAGTTTGGACTTGTAAATATCAGCAGTACCGGAACCAGTGCTCATTGAATCTTTTATCTTTTTCCTTTCCGCATGATACTGCGTTCTTAAGTTTTTTATTTTGTTTGTAATTTCCTTAGGTCCCAAACCGTCAACTCCAAATTCTTGTGCAAATGCTACAAGTGCAGCACTACGTGCATCACGATTCTTGTAATTCACATTTTCAGTGTCCCACAAACACTCATGACTGCGATAAATCTCAATAAACTTTATTAAGTCAGCAGAACCAAATTTTAACACTTTTTGACTCATATCTACACTAATATTATAAAGAGGAAAGATTTGTTTGTTTGTTTGTTTGTTTGTTTGAAATGAATAGGCTCCGAAACTACTGGACGGATTTGAAAAATTCTTTCACCAGTAGAATTGTACATTATCGATGATGGACATAGGCTATAGAATATTTTCAAAAAAGTTAGGGATCCGTATGAAAACTTCGATAATGTAACCCAAGGTGTGAGAAAAAATCCTTATATCGCGTACGCTGCGGAATCTATTGACAATAGAGCAAAGTGATTTACTACAGTTTTATAGAGGTCATCAATGTCTACAAAAAAGTCCGCGATACCATATGTCTAACGATTATGGTTAAGTCACCATGACCGCTTTTTGTTCAAATTATTCAAGCAAATCCTTGGTGATTTGAAAAAATGGTGATTTCGGTATCATGATATCAATCCTTATCCATATAAATGGTTTGATAATTAAGGTTGATTATTTCCGTGTAAATTACACTTTAAATTATTCAAATCGGACCTTACGTTCAAAAGTTACGACGGTAATAAACATGCCCGGAGTAAGAAAAATTTCGCGGCTTGAGCGAACTGGGAAGAATCATATCAATGCTTGGTCCGATGAAGTTGAAAATGATTTCGATAAAACAATAAGAATAACAAATTTTTGGATTTTTCGCAAATAAACTACATACCTACATAATAAGGGGTGAAGCAGGGGTGATTAAGTTTTTAGGGGAGGACATTATTGCTTGCTTTAATTTACGTCGGGATGCTATGAACAAACTAAAAATGGGATTATTGAAACAGATGTACCTAACAATTTTTGCATAATCAACTCCTGACGGGGGGTGAACGGGGTGAACAGTTGCGCTGAACCTGAGACCATAGAATAAGTAGAAATGGCTAAGTAATAAATGTAAATTAATGAAAATCGCTGTGCTTAATTTTCCAAAACTAACCTTTATAAGGGGGTGTAGGGGGCGTTGAAGTTTGTGGAGTACCTACTAAATCCGCGCGGACGAAGTCGCGGGCGAAGTGCTAGTTTTTTAATAAACAGACTCTTTACAAAACCTTCCAACACTTGAATGAAAAATTTGACAACGCAAATACGTGCAATACTTGAAGCAACCCGCCAATGAATGGTACACGCACATACAACTCTCTATTTAGACAAGTCAAAACTTGAAAGCAATAATCTCCTAAACATTATTGTATTGGTCTAAACAGAAGACATTTGCAACTATTTTTTGTCAAGACTTGCATTCAATAATTGCGTTCAATTGTTTTACTTGTATCCACGTGTTGCGTACAATTCTTGAAGGGCAATTAACGCACTTAATTTATTGCATTCAATAATTGCACTTGAATGTACAAGAAAATTGTATCGTCTAAATCACGCTTTATTCTACACAAAATTATTGTATGCACTGACACTGACTCTGCACTCGATGTTGCCTATCCCTCAGTAGCCTAAATTCATCAAAATCGCGAGGATTTTTAAATAATTTCCATTTTTATGTAAATTATTTTTTTCGCGTTTTATTTTTATTAAAGAACGACTATACCATATAGGATTGTTAGGGAATTAAGATTGCTTTATAATATTATTAACAAAAGTACATTTAGTTTAATACATTTTTAATTTTGTTAAAATCATATTGGCTGACTGAATACATTTCCTTTGCCTGTCACGTGACTACGATCGTTTGTAATTTTTGTCCATGGACTCAACACTCAAAAAAGGAGGTTGAGAACATCAGTGCTCGGAGGCATTCAAGTTCGGACCACCGGGAGATCAAGTCGACAGTAACAGTCAAGTGAAGGACCTGTAAGTCAGTCTGATTCAATAACTACTCTTTAAAATATCATATTACTATGTAATGAACTGTGGCCGTTATTTTGTTTCGAATGTTGAATTCTAAAGTGTAATTATTGCTAGGTAGAAAGCATGTACAATGTTTTATATTTCTTAATACTATAAGTATTATGTGTACCTAATATAAGTGATAAACGGTTAGGAGAAACAATGATAAACTATAATAAATGTGTAATTTGAATGTTACCCTACAAGCCTTTTATTAACTTTGTTCCTTCAGACCTATAGTAATGCTAATAGATAGTTACAATTAATATCTAGTTCAGGCCTAACTTCTGGTTTATCTCATATATCGGAAGCGGGATAATTCAGCGCCCATATTAATTACTTACAAATATAATTTTAGAGTTACGTAATTTTCTACCTGCTACTTGAATAAAATAACGGTCACATGTTGGGTAAAGAAGATTAAGAAGGGAATACATATTTCACTGTGTGCTTTATTAATGTTTAAATCATCATGGGGATGCAGGCATGGATTGTGAAGGCATTGTGCATCTTGCCGGAGCTACACTCCGGGATACACATGTTTTCCGGAGCGATGTAATGATATCCCAACGTGCATGCGTCTTGCCATGGCTACTCTATGGAGACGTAGGCATGGATTGTGAGGGCTTTGTGTATCATGCCGGGGCTACACTCCGGGATACACACCACACGGGTTTTCTGGGATAGTATTATAGTGTTCCAACATGCATGTATCCTTCTATTTTCACTGTATGGAGTTGCAGATGTTGGTCATTGAACAGATGCATATTTTTCATTACGGGGTGTTCCCACAAATACTTTGCCATGGCTACTCTATGGAGGTACAGGGGGAACGCCGCGAGATGTCCACTCTCACCTTGCCGGGGCTACACTCCGGGATGGGCGTGGATATTTCTTTTTGTTAAATATGTATTTGTCTTGGTGTCTTCCGACAAAGGACTGGATACGAGTATTGTTCTGTATTTTGCCGTTAGTTTTTATTAACAAATACCCTCATGCGTAGCATACAGTGGAACGTAATAATATTGTATACACAGGAAAAGAATTTAATAAAATATGATATTAATGATTGCTCGTATGATATTTTATAGAATACCTATGTTCATTGCTTTACTGAAAATTTGATTTCGCTGTTTGTTTTTGTTCTTTTGTTCCTTGGATAACTTGTCATATTTTTTTTTCACATGTACCAAGGTTTGAATAGGCACTATTCTAATCATGTCAATATTTCCTTACTATCCTGATACCGATTTGACCTTGACCTGACAATAATAATAAAAGATTGTGACAATGTCGGATAGGACGTCTGCTAGAGAAGCCTACACACCTCTACGTGTAGTCGAGCGTAAGAGTAGATCTAAGGAGAGGAATACACGGGTTCGATATCGCGGTCCCAAACGTCCTCGGACCCGCTCGCGATCAACTACACATAGGGACACCTCCAGAAGCTCAACATTGGCTTCTTCCGATGCTCAAAACTCTCGTAACAGGAATAGATCGTTGAAGCGAATGCGAAAGCGCCGCACCACACTTTCTCGTTCTATTGGGCGGTCACGTAGCATGGATTCAGTCTTCCAAAGCACACAGGGGACGTTCGCGCTCACGTCTGCATAAAAATAAAAAACGCTCGCGCCGTGACCGCACACGCGTAGAAAAGAGACGACATGCCAGCATAAGTGCAGTAACGAGTACTACCACAAAATCGAGTTCTTCTGAATCGAATAGCAGCAGGCATAGACGTACCCCAGCGAAATCAAACCGTAGTAAAGGACGAAAGCAAAGCGTTCATTCTAAATCAAAGGAAAATAGTGTAATGGAGAAGTTAATAGATGCGCTTAATAAACGCAACGAAAGTAGCTTCATAGGCGCCAAAGATGTTATTCCCAACTTTGATCCGAGTCAAAAAAACCAAACAATGACATCATGGTTAAAGAAAGTTAACGAAACTGCGCACATGTATTACTGGAATGATAAAGAAATTATTTATAACGCATTGCCTAAGCTCGCTGGTCTTTCACGTAGATGGTATGAAGGCTTACCATCGGTTAAGCTTAACTGGAAGGAATGGCAGGCCAAGTTACTGAAAAGTTTTCCTGACGATCAAAATTATGCGGATAAACTCATAGAGATGTTAGACAGAAAGAGTAAGAGGGATGAAACTCTAGAAGAATATTTTTACGATAAAGCAAAGCTTGTAAATCATTGTGGAATTGAAGGGAAAAATGCAGTAGACTGTATAGTACAGGGCATATATGATAATAATATCCGTCTGAATGCATTAGGCTCAGACTTTAGGCGACCAAGTAGGCTACTCAAGTACTTACGCAATATTTCTTGCAAAGGTATAAAGGAAATGAAGAAAACCCCCATGCAAACTAAAGAAAGCATACGCAACTATAAACATCCATCGTTTAAAGTCCGTTGTTACAATTGCTCGGAGCTTGGACATACTGTTCCGAAATGCCCAAAGGCTCTCCAAAAATGTCCAAAATGCAACAGAATGGGCCATTTAGCGGAGCATTGCAAGCGTGACGCAGATAAAGATAAACATAGTTTAAATCCCGTCAATAAGGTACAGTTGCTCGAAGCCAGTAAAACTACTCGCAATATTTATACAAAAAATGTAACTGTAAACGGCATACCTAAAACTGCATTTGTCGATTTTGGTAGCGAGTGCACGCTTATCAAACAAAGCACGGCGGTTTAATTATAATTAGACACCTCGACGGTGGGACTCCCTGTATTAAAAGGCTTTGCAGCCGGTGTAGTATTACCGTTAGGTAAGGCATCCGTCGAGATAAGCGTGGACTTTGTTACCGCCATAGTAGAAGTATTTATTGTACACAATGAGTTCCTTAACACAGATGTACTGGTCGGTCAGACTCTAACTGAATTGTCTGAGGTTAGAGTTTACAAAACAAATAATAGTTTGGTTTTATACTCGGAGGTGGCCGAAGCAGAGAAATCAGAAGTTTATATTAAATCAGATGTAGAGATTAATGGACTGGTCGGTGTAGATATACATTTAGGAAGTGAACATACGGGGCTAATATATTTACCAGGAACCACTTGTCTTAAGACAGGGGAAGAAATTGTAATTCCTCAAGGTTTATATGCAGTTAAAAATGGCTTAGGAAAGATATTAGTTATGAACTTGTCTGGGGATAAACATGCTTTGCACAAGGGAAAGCTTATTGCGAGGGCTAATTTATTACCGATCTCTCTTGACATGTATAGTGATTTCCAAAAGGTTGACAAATTAGGGATCTACAAACTGACAGTCGACAAAGCTAGCGACAACAATCCTGATCCCTTGACAATGGATATGCTAAAAATAGGTTCTGAGACTACTGACAAACAGAAACAACTACTTTTAAAGTTGGTTAATGAATATCGTGATTGTTTTGCTTTAAACGTGAGCGAGCTGGGAACATCGACTATTTCAGAAATGCATATTACACTTACTGATAACTCACCAGTCTCTTACAAACCATACAGATTACCATATAGCGAACGCATAGTAGTTCAAAAACTTGTAAACGAGCTTCTTGATAACAATATCATTAAAGAATCTAATTCTTCTTACGCAAGCCCAATAGTTTTAGTCAAAAAGAAAAATAATGATTATCGTTTATGCGTAGATTACAGGGCACTTAACAAAAAGACTGTCAAGGATTCGTACCCTATGCCAGTCATAGATGACCAACTAGACAGACTTAACGGCAAAAGATTCTTTACGAGTTTAGACCTAAAATCTGGCTACTATCAGATTCCGATGGCGCAAGATTCGACTCATGTAACAGCGTTCGTAACTCCTGACGGACATTTCGAATATACGCGAATGCCATTCGGTTTAGTCAATGCACCAGCGGTATTTCAACATATGATAAATAAAACCCTAGGTAAAGATAGATTCGACCTAGTTTTGCCCTATATGGATGACATCCTGTCACCCAGTACTGACGTAGACGAAGGTATGGAAAAATTAAGGAAAATCTTTAATTGCCTTCGAAAAGCCGGATTGACTTTAAATATTGAAAAATGTTTCTTCTTTGAAACAAAGCTAGATTACTTAGGATATGAAATCTCTAAAGATGGTCTCAGGCCCGGTAGTAGAAAAACCGAGGCAGTATCTTTATTCCCGACACCAAGCAGCGTGCATCAGGTCCGTCAATTCGTTGGTCTCGCCAGTTTTTTTAGACGATTCGTTCCCAACTTTGCGAGTATAGCTAAACCTTTGACTTGTCTAACAAAAGCAAATATCCCTTGGGTTTGGGGTAGTCTCCAAGAGGAAGCATTCAATACAATTAAAGCTAAGTTGATCGAACGCCCCATATTGGCTCTATATGATACAACGTACATAACGGAGGTACATTGCGACGCCAGCAAATTAGGCGTAGGCGGAATTCTGCTTCAAAAGCCTGACGAAAAATCTCCCCCTAGGGCAGTGGCATACTTTAGCAAACAAACAACTAAAGATGAAGAATACCTACATTCCTATGAATTGGAGACTCTTGCGGTTGTTCTGTCACTAAAAAAGTTTCGTATATATTTAATTGGTATACCATTTAAAGTGTTTACGGACTGCAACGCACTGAGGACTACGCTGACAAAGCGTGACTTGATGCCGCGAATAGCACGATGGTGGTTATTATTACAAGAATACGATTTCAGCATTGAATACAGGCCAGGCGACAACATGAAGCATGTTGACGCATTAAGCCGAAATCCTATTGCTTATCGAGACTCGCGAGAACTATTAGATGCTAGGGAGTATGATATCATGAATATCAGTACCGCCGATTGGCTTCAAACTGTACAAATGTCTGACCCTAAATTACAACACATCAAATTGATCTTAAAAAGTAACAAGAAGGAGGTTAAAGATATTCACACAAATTTCCTCCTCCAGGATGACAAGATCTATAGAATAGTAGGGGATCAAAAAAAATGGGTTGTACCTAATGGGGCACGATGGCGTATTTGTCAGTTATGTCATGATGAAATGGGGCACTTTGCGGTCGAAAAGACTCTAGATAAAATAAAACAAGACTATTGGTTTCCAAAAATGAAACGTTTCGTTCGCAAATATGTAGAAGCATGTCTTAATTGTGCATACAATAAAGCATCTACTGGTAAACCTACTGGTTATTTACACCCAATCCCCAAAGGTAACGTCCCATTTCACACTCTTCACATGGACCATCTAGGACCATTTGTTAGGAGCAAAAAGGGGAATTCTTACATACTGGGCGTAATTGACGGTTTCAGTAAATTTATTTTTATAAGACCAGTAAAAGATGTAAAAACTAAAACCACTATCAAAACTCTGCAGGAAATATTTGACGTAATAGGTAGTCCAAACATAATAATCACCGATCGCGGTACTAGTTTTACATCAGCGGCATTCAAAAGCTTTATACAATTAATAGGTGCTAGGCATGTACTGAACGCCGTAGCAACGCCACGAGCCAATGGACAGATTGAACGATATAATCGTACAATTCTAGATTCATTAGCCGCGACCAATTATGATCAGGTGGAGCGCGACTGGGATGTCAGAGTAGGTAAATTGCAATGGAGTTTAAATAACATAACCAATAAAACCACGGGCAAATCTCCTTCTGAAATAGTATTCGGACGTCGCACAATCTGCCCTGGAGAGGGTCCTATTTTAAACGAACTAGCAGATTCAATAGATACCTCTGAATCGGGTCCATCTAGAGATGCAATACGGTCAGCGGCCCTTGTTAACACCGAAAAGAGTCAACAATATATGAAAAAGAAATTTGATAGCGGTAGGGCTCCAACAAAATTCTTTCAAATAGACGATTTAGTCATGATTCCCAATCATCACAATCCAGCAGATGGAAAAAGTAAAAAGTTATGTCCAAAGTTTCGGGGTCCCTTAAAAATAACTGCTGTTCTAGAAAACGATCGGTATGAAGTATCTAGTATTAAAGGACACTCAAGACGTAAATATAAAAGTATTTACCCAGCAGACCAATTAAAACGTTGGATAACTTTCGCACCCAGCAATGACACTGACGGCGAAGATAATGACGTTATGAGTACCTAACGAGGTTGTTGACAAAGTTAATTACTGTTTTGATTTAAATTAAGATACAATGCTAACGTTATGACAAATATCGACTTGACAAATAAGGTCTTCCTTTCCCAAATCCTTCCCAGTTACATGATTACAGAATAAATCTTACGTGACTAACTGGCTGCATCTAGCTACTCTGGAGCTGTTTGTAAGTATCAATAGTGGACCGAGGCCGAAGTACAAGCGGTAGTCAGTAACAATGACGTTTGCCGAAGTACAAGCGGTGTTCACGCCCCCTAAAAAGTGGACCGAGGCCGAAGTACAAGCGGTAGTCAGTAACAATGACGTTTGCCGAAGTACAAGCGGTGTTCACGCCCCCTAAAAAGTGGACCGAGGCCGAAGTACAAGCGGTAGTCAGTAACAATGACGTTTGCCGAAGTACAAGCGGTGTTCACGCCCTCTAAAAAGTGGACCGAGGCCGAAGTACAAGCGGTAGTCAGTAACAATGACGGATGCCGAAGTACAAGCGGTGTTCACCCCTCTCCATTGTTTGTCGCAAGTTAAAACACTCATCATTACACACGTATAAGATTTTTCCAATCTCCTCTTATTTTCTCTATTTATTTTATTTTTCATTAGTAATGGAACCATTGTGTTTTGTACTAATCCCAATAGGACTCTACTAATATATTTTTGTTTTCAGGTTCCCACACTACCTATATAGTCGCGTTAGGGCTCATTACACAAACATACGCTCAGCCGCGCGAGTGGGCGCGGTCGACTGTCCGTCGCATTGCTGCGTCGACAGTTCGACACTGCGAGAGACACGAGAGCTGTGTGTGCCGGTTACGTGCCGCTACTTTTGGTTGACGCCTGGTTGACAAGGAGCGGATGATGCAAGCCGATTATGACCCGATGCTAGGCTGATGAGTGTGCGATAACCTTTAACGGGATGACCCATATGTATGTACCTATTAAACCAATTACTTCAGGAATTATACATTGTTATTCACGTTATTATTTTTTCATGATCTGTTATTTAGTTCCAAGTTATTGTATTAGCTGGTTGTTATTATTATTTGTTATGAACAAAAGTTAACAGGAACACCCTGATTTATGTACAATACTTAAACGTTATATATAATATTCACATGATCTTTATTAAGTTTTACTTAAATAATTATTATACTTATTTGGAATTTATTAAACAATATACTAGTTTAGTTATGATATTTGTTATTAACTTTTACTTAAATTATTATACTTATTTCGAGTTGATTTTATAATGTATTAGTTATGTTATAATAATTTCATGATCTGTGTTATTATGTTAGAAGTTAATGTTTATTGTTTCTTTTTTTTATCGATAACGGGAACACCTCGATTTATGTAGTACCTATATATTATTGTATTAGTTGTATTTTTCATTTCGTACTAGTTATTATTAATTTTCAGTTGTGACAATAAGGTGTTAGTTTGGTCAAGTTTTAGTGTTCTTACTGTTTTGTATAGAGACACACAAATGTACTCAAATGGCCGGAAAGCAATGGGGTCATTCCTTTTTCAGGACGGCCGTCTGTTAGGGAATTAAGATTGCTTTATAATATTATTAACAAAAGTACATTTAGTTTAATACATTTTTAATTTTGTTAAAATCATATTGGCTGACTGAATACATTTCCTTTGCCTGTCACGTGACTACGATCGTTTGTAATTTTTGTCCATGGACTCAACACTCAAAAAAGGAGGTTGAGAACATCAGTGCTCGGAGGCATTCAAGTTCGGACCACCGGGAGATCAAGTCGACAGTAACAGTCAAGTGAAGGACCTGTAAGTCAGTCTGATTCAATAACTACTCTTTAAAATATCATATTACTATGTAATGAACTGTGGCCGTTATTTTGTTTCGAATGTTGAATTCTAAAGTGTAATTATTGCTAGGTAGAAAGCATGTACAATGTTTTATATTTCTTAATACTATAAGTATTATGTGTACCTAATATAAGTGATAAACGGTTAGGAGAAACAATGATAAACTATAATAAATGTGTAATTTGAATGTTACCCTACAAGCCTTTTATTAACTTTGTTCCTTCAGACCTATAGTAATGCTAATAGATAGTTACAATTAATATCTAGTTCAGGCCTAACTTCTGGTTTATCTCATAGGATAAGAATTACTTTCGTGGCTGATAAAGGGCACAAAAAGGGAGATACATTCTCTTATTTTTTCATAAAATAAATCGACTGCGTTGTCAACACAATCAGTGCTAGACAACAATTGGTCATTAACATTACTCAAATATCTGTTGACATCTTCATAATTGCATTTTCGGAAGTTAAATCTACATATTTTATTCGTAATAAAAGAATTAATGTGTAGGTCTACAATATCAATAGACAGTGGTGGGTGAAATGTATCAATTTTAGTTGATCCGCCAGTCGCAGAAACGTCTAATGGTAAGTTTGAAAAACAAAGATCTAGAGTGTTATCACAGTGATTATGTGTGTAATTATATTGGATCAACCCTAATAAGCTTAAATCTTCCACAAATGCACACGCTCTGTCTTGTACCTGGCTGCTACCAACATGTGTGAGCAACCAACCGTCCCTATTCCAACGTAAACAAGGTAGATTAAAATCACCTACAAGAAAATAATTCACCACTTTGTATTTATCAAAAATAGTGTTAAAGTTAATGATTAAAAGTGTCATGTGGCATGTATGATGAAACAACAATCAGGAGGCCTAGACAAAATCCCTTTTCTGTAACCGTTAACGCCAACAGAAAAATCAATTTGTATGGAATTGACATTTGCTAACCAAATGTCACGTGACTGCTGCTAAATTGGTAGACGAAGTCCTTATTCCTCATGCGGAAAGGAACGTTGGCGTGAGCGTGAAACGTAAACGCCAAAAATGTTCGTGAAAATGGTAGACAAGTGGCACTTTTGACAAACGCTAGTGATATTTTGACGTTTCCGCGACACGCTATTTTAGCGGGAGATCGGACCCTGACGCTAACCGTAAGAAGGAGTAAACAGTGATATTTTTGTGTGTTTAAGTTAAATTCATTAGTGAAAATGCATTCTTTGAGATTATTTTGGGAAGCAAATAATGCAGCAGCATTGCAAAGACGTCAAACAAGAGTAAATCGTAAACTGGAGCAAATTATGGACATACCGCATTTGGAATTTGTTCACCGTTTTAGGTTAGATAAACAAAGTTTTTGGAGTCTTTGTGATGATCTTCGGCGTTTAACCTCATTAAAAGGCACCCGGGAAATTAGTTTACAACTCAAGGGACGTTTTGTACTTCTAACCTGGACCTGCATAACATTATTATGTGCCTTTGTCATATCTCACTGAAATCATATTTCAGGTTTTGTGTACTCTTAGCTTTTTAGCTACGGGTTCATATCAACGCATTGTTGGTCTATCGCAGCATTTGGTGCAAAGAACGACTAGTAGATGCATACGTCAAGTTGTTGATGCATTGAGCCATCCAGCCATTATAAATAAATGGATTGTGTTTCCGAGGTCGCCACAACTACGAGCCCAAATAAGAGTTGAGTAAGTTATGATAATATTTATATACTTACATAAGTACTACTTATTAATAGCATAGGTATTGCTGATATTTCACACTAAACATTGTATCTACTTTACCTTTTATTAACTAAAATATGATGTTTTCCAAAACTATAGGTTTCAGAGGCGGTTTACACTCCCGGGTATAGTTGGATGCATAGACTGTACCCATGTACTGTAATATGCGTTTTATTGGTAGGTAAAACGCTTCTATTAATTTGACTTGACCGTTATTCGAAGCTTATTTAATTTGAGACCTGTTTGTTATCGCCTGGTGGTGGTGGTACGGATGCCAATGTGAATGACTTGTTAGTAAAATTAGATATTACTGGTTATATTGACCATTTGAATGAAACAAATGCATCTTGATTGTAATCTTTTTATTAAAGAAAAATATGATTTTGGTTTAATTAAGTAATTGTGTCACTTGATTAATCATGATTTTAGAATCAACCTCATATCAACAACGTCACTCAACAGGATTAAATAACATAGTTATCGAGGTACTTGAAGATGGGGGTAAAACTGTCCGCTTATTGAATTTACAAAAAGTATTTTGCGACTTCCAATTTCCTCTCGCGAGAATATCCTCTAATGGAAAATTGTCTAGCCAGTTTTTTGAGGCAACAGCAGAGCGGAAACTCCCCGGCGTTGCAGTTATACGCGCATCTTTAAGGAGAGTTTTAATCCACCCTCATATGGTTGTTTTTGAAGCGGCTTTTGCTTCACCTTTTGTAGAAATGAACAGATTATGGATCTTAGCCGAACTTCTGCGAATTTCTAACAAATCAATTGAGTAGTCCACTTGCAAACACCGCTAAGTTAAAAAATAAAAGAAATTCAGATAGTGCGGCCATTTTATTTGTTGATTAAAATGCTTTCATAAGCAACTATCAATCTCGATCAAAACTCCGTATGTTACGCATAAATTTAAGTTAAATATTCAGTACTGTTACTGGCAGCAAGAAATATGTTCAGCAGGCGTTCCACCCTAGTCTGTTCCTATCTCGACCTAGATGCAACTCCCTAGGTAGCACATCAAGCAAAGAAATGCAAGAGCCGACAAAACAGCTTGAGGTTAAAAACGTAGTTTCATCACCAAGAGATCAACAAGCACAACCATCAGCTCCTAGTACACCCTGCCCACCTGCATGGCAAAGAGTTCCTTCTAACAGAAGCAATAAGCGCAAGAAACTCTCACAATCACCCTCACCAGAGGCGATCAAAACATCTAATAAATATAGTGGCCTGCAAATAGATCTCACCGAAGATGAAAGTGTACCAAAACAAAAACGCCCCAATAAACCTCCACCAATTATTTTGTACGGCATTGAAGATGTCAACAAACTTACAGAGCTCCTACATACTGTTGCAAATAAGGGAGAGTTCATCTTCAAAATCGTCAACGGAAATCAGTTGAGAATAAACAGCCTGGACATTGAGGCGTACAAGAAAATTATGACCTTGGTCCGTGAAAAAGGCCTCATTGGACACACGTTCAATAGGAAGGATCAACGATGCTACCGATTTGTTATAAAGAATCTGCACCACTCAACCCCACACAGTGCCATAATAGAGGAAATTGAAAAAACTGAAAACAAAGTCCTTGGAGAAATCATAAATGTAAAGTTTGGGCCTGAAAAGAAGCCAACTTCTACATTTTTTGTAAACTTAGTCTCTAACCCAAATAATAGCTCAGTTAAAACTATTAAATCTATTTACCATCAAACAGTGGCAATAGAAGAGCCTAAAAGAAAAACCTCTATTCCACAGTGCCAACGATGTCAACAATATGGACACTCGAAAAACTACTGCATGATGCCCTATCGCTGTGTGAAATGCGCAGAAGCCCACAAAACATCTGATTGCCCAAAAAAAGATAGGAACACACCTGCAAAGTGCGTTTTATGTGAAGGCTCACATCCTGCAAATTACAAAGGATGCACTGTGTACAGGGAGATTCTAAATAGAAGAACAGGCCAAAAACCTACAGCCAAAGCTACACCCCCTGCAGAACTTAGAATTATGCATGATATCGAAAAAACTAGACCACAAGCCGAAGATAAACAGCCAAAACATTATGTCAATGACAGAAATGGACTAACATATGCAGAGGTCACTAACAAGGAAACCAAACTGGAAACATTGCTCACACAACAGACTGAAAAGCTGGACAAACTATTAGACCAAATGTCGACAATGATGAACTTACTCACAACAATCATCAGTAAACTGGTCCGATAAATGGCTACACTCAGAGTTGGGACCTGGAACATAAATGGATTGATCAAACACAGGCAAGACGTAGAGATACTCCTTGCATTACAGGACATTGATGTACTTCTAGTCTCTGAAGCACACCTGACATCCAATCATTTATGTACTTTCAAAAACTACAATACATACTCCACATTTCATCCTGATGGCACTGCACACGCAGGGACAGCAGTCATAATAAAAAAAGCACATCAAACATGACGTTTTCGAGGAGTATAAAACTGACCAAATACAGGCTACTACGGTAATAGTTCAGGATACGCAAAGCTCACTAACCCTATCCGCTGTATATTGTCCCCCTAAGCACATCCTAAAGGAAGATAGCTTTACAGATTTCTTCAGTATTCTTGGCCAGAGATTTATATGCGGCGGAGACTGGAATGCCAAAAATGTCTACTGGGGTTCTCGACTGACTTTACCCAGAGGAAGGGAACTGAAAAAAAGCCTTGACAAAAATAAATTACAAGTCCTGAGTACGGGTGAACCCTCATACTGGCCAACAGACTCCAATAAACTCCCTGACCTCTTGGACTTCTTTGTGTATAAGGGACTTTCTAACATGTACCTCAATGCTGAAAGTTGCCTGGATAGCAGTTCAGATCACACCCCTCTGATAGCCACCATAAGCACAAAAATAATAGAAAGAGAATTCAAAGCAAAGCTTTACAACACAAAGACTGACTGGATTGGATTTAGACAATACATCGAGATACACGTTAACCTAAAAGTACCGTTAAAGACAAACGACGACATTGATGAGGCTGCTACAAAATTCACAAACCTCATCCAGACAGCTGCATGGAAATGCACACCAACACCTTCCAGGCCAGAATTCAAAAATATTTCCAAGGAAACAAGGAGTAAGGTCCTGGAGAAAAGGAGGCTCAGAAGAGTTTGGCATACCAGTCGTCATGTTTCTGATAGAAGAGACTTAAACAGAGCGGCTGCGGACCTGAAACAATATTTGAAGGACATCGAAGACGAGACCTTAAAAAAAAGACTGGAAAATCTGGATGCTACAGCTAAAAACGAGTATTCGCTTTGGAAAACTGTAAAGCATAGCAAAAATGCGCCGCAAACTGCTCAGCATCCTTTAAAGCTGGGAAATAATGCATGGGCAAGAAAGGACGACGAACGCGCCGAGGCATTCGGGTCTTTCTTGGCAGATGTATTCACTCCCAACTCCGGCGACACATCGCGCGATGAGGAGATCAAAAAGTTTTTGGAGACAGATCTTCAACTAAGTCCTCCATTAAAGTGCTGCTCACCCCACGAGGTCTGGAAGATTATAAACGGTCTCGAACTAAATAAAGCTCCTGGATACTGCCTTATTACTGCTGAAATCCTCCGTCAACTGCCAAGAAAAGCCATCATCTTCATAACACAGCTCTTTAATGGAATTATGAGAACTGGATATTTTCCGAGAATATGGAAAGCGTCGGAAATCATCATGATCCCAAAGCCAGGAAAATCACCGCACCTTGTGTCTTCATACAGGCCAATAAGCCTACTGCCTGTTATGTCTAAACTTTTTGAGAAAGTCGTTGCACGTAGGCTCAACGACATACTTATAGACGGCAACATTATCCCACAACATCAGTTTGGATTCAGAATAGGGCATTCAACTGTAGAGCAGGTGCATAGAGTGGTGAATAAGATACGAGAGGAACTGGAACGAAAAGAGTACTGGTCGGCTGTATTCTTGGACGTACAGCAAGCGTTCGACAAGGTCTGGCACCAGGGTTTGTTGTTTAAAATAAAGAAACAGTTGCCACATAACCTGTACGTTCTACTAAAGTCCTACCTAGAAGACAGAATTTTCCGGGTAAAAGTTAATGACTCTTACTCGGAATTCTACAACATACAGGCTGGCGTACCCCAGGGCTCCGTATTGGGTCCAACCCTCTACCTTGTATACACAGCAGACTTACCAACTTCAGAGGAAATTCTCTCCGCCACCTTCGCTGACGACACGGCTGCTTTGTGTAATAACAAAGACCCTAACATGGCCTCACTCGCACTACAAAATCACCTCGACAAAGTCTCTAAGTGGATGAGAGACTGGAAGATAAAAGCTAGCGCTAACAAATCGACACATGTGACTTTTACACTTAGAAAGGACAACTGCCCACCTGTTAAGCTCGGAGGTGACACACTTCCACACGGGACAACAGCTAAGTACCTCGGCCTACATCTCGACAGGAAACAAACGTGGAGACACCACATAGAAAAAAAACGCGACGAGCTAAACATCCTGCTCCGAAAACTGAACTGGCTCCTAGGAAGATCATCACACGTGTCACTGGAGAACAAAGTACTCATTTACAAGGCAGTACTAAAGCCTGTCTGGACATATGGCGTCGAGCTGTGGGGCTCTGCGAGAGACTCAAATGTGGAAATTCTCCAGCGATTTCAAAACAAGGCTCTCAAAATAATATCAAATGCTCCATGGTTTATGAAGATCTCAGAAATACATGAACATCTACAAATAAAAACAATAAAAGAGGAAATAGAACACAAAATACAGACATACAAGCAACGAATAACGTCACACACCAACACCTTAGCCATAGCCCTAAGCGAATCAACTACCATGAAAAGGCTCAAACGCCACCACATATGGGACTTTATTAAGTAAAGTGAGAAACAATTTTGAGAGGCAGATTCTTCACTGGAAGAATGAACCTCAGCAGTCAATATCCACACAACAAATCTGCTAAAGGTTGATAACCGATTGCAAGATAAACAAGGAGAAAAAAAAAAAAAAAAATATTCAGTACTCCTGCAAAACTTGCTATATTGATTGATAGTTAACTTTCAAACAACTCTAAGTTACAGTTGACTTTCAAAACTCGCCATATTACGCAATGACTCGTGCAAACGCCGCCATCTTGACTGTCATTGTCAGTTCGCATGGTCCTATGGAAGTGTAAGCACGTGCAACGCGATATAATTATTCTTATTCTGTTAAAATTCTGCTTGTTTAAAATGGAAATTCAAGAAAAGGAGGTTAATGAAGCACCGTGTCGTAGAGGACGGAAAAAAATTACTGATAAATCGACATGGCAGCGAGAAATTGCAAAGGCAAACAGGTAAGTTTACGAATATGTTTGGTACCTACTTAATGCTCAGATTGGTTTACGATGTTTGTTTGTTTTCGCTGCTTACTACTTGCACAATACTAATGACTAAAAAAAATTAAGAGCTCTATTTATACTGCCCACTAAATTGCACGACGCAGTTGTTTATTATTTTATCTTCTTGTTATGCTTTTGGTTATGGGATTTTATGTTGCGTGTTTTCCTGTTTTGCTTCAGGCACAAGCCTAAAAGGCCGCCAAAAATACCAGAGTGTTTGCATGGAAATCCAAAACAGGGCTACAAGTGCAGCGAATTAACACGACAGGACTATAGTAAATTTCATCGGCATTTTTATTCATCGTCAAACAAAGTTAATCAGGATATGTTTTTATTGAAATACTGTACAGCAGAAACACCGAAAAGGAAAGGAAAAGCAAAATCTCAAACAATACGTTATTTTATACCTAGATATGAAATAAAATCTAATGGAAGACGCCAAATTATACTAACAAAAGTGTGCCAGAAGGCGTTTACTACTATTTTGGGAGTATCAAAGGACCGAATACAAAGAATTTGTAAAAACCATTTAACCACAATGGAACTCCCAAATGAAAAAAGAGGTGGTGATAGAAAATCTTTTCGGTATTCTGGTCGCTTATTATCTGTTAAAACTTACATAAAGGAACTTAAAAGTATAGAGTCACATTATGTGCGAGGGAGATCTACTGTGCAATATTTAAGCAGTGACTTAAACATTAAAAAAATCCATACGCTTTATAATAATGATCCAAATAATGTTCCTGTAAAGTACGAATTTTTCCGACGTATATTCAACAATTATTTTAATTTGAACTTTAAAACACCGGCCACAGATGCTTGCTCCAAGTGTATCCAGTTAAAAGAAGTTATTCCTCGTGAACGTGATCTAGCTAAAAAACAACTGCTAATAGCGCAGTTTCGAATTCACAAGTTAAAGGCTAAGTGGTTTTACACTAGCCTTAAAAGTCCTCAAGATGACGAAATGATATTTTCTTTCGACTGTCAAAAAAATTTGGTTTTACCAAAAGTTCCAGACCAGAGCGCTTATTTTAGCCGTCAGCTATATGTTTACAATCTAACGATTTGCCAAGGACCTTCCAATGGGCCGCAAAATACTTCAAATACATTTATCTACACTTGGCTAGAAACTGAGGCTATGAAGGGATCCAACCAGATAGCTTCAGCTGTATTTCATCAACTAATGAATACCACTTTTGAAGACAATGTTAATCATGTCAAATTGTTTTGTGATGGTTGTGGGGGACAGAACAAAAATACTATTGTATTGGGAATGCTCGCTTATTGGTTAAAAACCAAGGCTCCAAGTAATATAAAAAGAATTACAATAATATTTCCAGTTGTAGGGCATTCCTTTTTGCCTCCTGACCGTATTTTTGGAAATATTGAAAGGGCTACACGGCCTCTAGAAGTCATTGCAGAACCAGAGACCTATTTTGATATTTTCCAAAAATACGGTACGGTGCTGAGACTGGCAAAGATTTCAATTTTTATGATTGGAAATCAAACACCAAAGATGTACTGAAATTGCCTGGATCTTGGCATTTCCAATTTAATGCAACCAAGAAGTTTTTTTTGAGAAAAGACAGGAATGGCAAAATTGCCGTTAAAAGGGAACCGCATTATGTATCGGAGGTGGTGAATTACGGCAATGTTTGTAAAAGAGGTAAATCGTTTGAACAGATTGAACCTACTCTGATCAATTTAGGCGTTCCTGTAAAACCAGCAAAATTAAATGATGTGAGAAACTTGCTGATTAAACATTTTGGACAGGATTGGGCTAAGGTCGATTGTCTAAAATATTATAGATTTCTTGAAGAAAACCAAACTGAAGCTGCTTTAGACGAAGATACCGATACTGAGGAAACTTTAATGGATGAAGACACAGACATAAGAGTATAATATTATTGTAAGATGATTATTTAGGTTTAGGATTTAATTTTGATACTGTTTCAAAACTCTTCATGTTAAAAATACTTTTGCAAAAGTGGTTATGTTTAATTTTTAAATACTAATTAAAAGATAACTATAGTATTGGGATTTTATTTACTATAAGAAATTAATTCTCTGTGACAATAATTTTCAGTAATGTGTTGTAATATGTCAAAGTCAAAGTCAAAGTCAAAACGTTTATTTCAATTAGGCCATTAAACGGCACTTTTGAACGTCATCATCTACATTAAAAATAATACAAAGTGACTCTACTGTCCGTTCGAAAGGGTAGATTCTTATGGAGAAGAACGGACAAGAAACTCCATAGTTACTCTTTTCAAATCAATGATTTACAATATTTTGAGTACAAAAATTAATTTTAATATATGTGAGGTCGATGCACCTAGAGTATACTACTTACAGGATCATAGTACATGGTACTCACATATTTACAAATCTTGGAACCATTAATAAAACAGAGTGTGTTAACAGAAAAATAAAAACTCTTTTACATCTGTAAAGTGAATATATAAATTGACCAATTTGATTTTGCCTACACTACACCCTTGATTGTCCTATGGAGCAGGACCAGCATGTTTCCAAGCATTCTTATCTTGAATGTAATCCTCCAACTTGTAATATGCTTGTTTACAAAGTGTGCTTTTTACATACGTTTTAAATTTTCTTTCATTTAATTCTAATATGTCACAAGGTATTTTGTTGTAACATTTAACACAGTACCCCATGAAAGATGTGTGTACTTTAGCTAACCTATAAAATGGTTGATCTAATTTATCTTTATTTCTAGTATTAAAATTATGTCGATCACTAATTTTATTAAAAAGATGTCGATTTTTCCGAACATACATAATATTTTCATAAATGAATTGGCAAGGGACTGTCATAATATTAATCTCTTTAAAAAAATCCCTTAGAGAATCACGGCGACGCAGATTATATAGGGCTCTGACAGCTCTCTTTTGTAAAATAAATATGGATTCAATGTCAGCAGCCCGACCCCACAGCAAAATACCGTAAGACATAATGCTGTGAAAATAACTAAAATAGACCAAACGTGCGGTTTCTACGTCTGTTAACTGTCTAATCTTTCTAACAGCATAAGCATTGGAATGCATGTTGCACATATATTTTTATTTCAATGACCGATCTACAAACTTTTACAGAGATTCCCCAAAGATCTTCTGTTGATTTAATTTTAAGATCTTTAAAAGCTTTTATAATAGCCTGGGGGTTTGTATGTTGAAACTTAAACTCCGATGGACATACCTTTACATTCTTTCTAAGTAAGGCAGCAGAGAGCGTGGGTGACGAGTCGAGAGACTCTGTAGTTTTAAGAGGAATATTAGCAAAGAAGTTTTCAAATTCCTGAGCTACCTCTGCATCTGAGTTTATTGGACCATGTACAGTATTTAAATTAAATTTCGATTCACGCTGTTTCTTCCTACCTGTTTCGTTATTAATTATTTTCCAAGTAGTTTTTATTTTGTCGTCTGCTGATTTTATTTTATTGCTAATATGCAGAGCTTTTGCTGTTTTGCACACACTTTTATATGTTTTTGAATATTTCGCAACATACTTCTGAAAGCTTGTATTATTCATATGTTGCTTTAAACCATATAGTTCATATAGCTTTTCCCTGCTTATGCGAATGCCTGGAGTTGCCCAATCGCTAAATAAGAACTTAGTATAAATACTTTTAGACTTTAGAGGAAAAGTGTCATTAAATTGCGTGTTTAATAATGAAAAAAATTCGGCATAGAACTCATTCGGGTCTTCTATGTTATTAAAGCAATGAGCACCTAGTTTACGAGCCAAAGTATTATTAAGTTTCTCCATATTTTTATCTGTAATTGGTCTAAATTTTATTTGAATTCTTTGTAAAGGTATGTAGGTGCAAAACGTTATTGTTTGTCCGCTGTGATCAGACGGCAACTTATTTACAATTTCTTTATGTAAGTAATCACAATTACAAAATACATTGTCTATACAAGTTGCAGTAGAAGCTGTCACACGGGTTGGTTCAATAAAAACATTTGACAAATTAAATGATTTAAAAAGACTCAATAACCTTATACTATTCGAGTTTGTTTCTAATAAGTTAATATTAAAGTCACCACATACAATGATTGATTTACTACTAGTACTAACTTTTTTTAACACATCTTCCATTACAGTATCAAACACTGATAGATTCTGGTAACTTGGAGGTCGGTAGACGCATACCACAACATGCTTATCAAGCTCAACACAGGACAATTCAATGGTGTGTTCAACCGACAGTTTAACAATATCCTTTCTATCTTTAGATTTAATTGAAGTTTTAATTAAAATTAATGACCCACCATGTATCATGCGTTGTCGGCTGAAATGGCTACCTACATAATAATTTTCATAATTTATGGAACTTACTTGGTGGTCTTTTAACCAATGTTCCATTAGGCAAACTACATCAAACTTAGTTTTTTCTAAAAACAATTCTATCTCCAATAATTTGGAAGAGCAACCTTGAATGTTCTGATTAAATAATTTTAATGTGAATTGCCCTCCCTTAGGTTTTTTACAATTAATTAAGTTGCCAGAAGATACCTTGTTATTATTCACTAATAATAAAAGTTCGTTAATTGAAGGGGTAACTTCTGTTGTCTTGCTGTTTAGTTTAAATTATTATCTGGAGTGAACTCCACATCTACAATTGAGGAGTCTAAAATGCCTGTATGAGTTCTATCAGGAAGAGAATACTCTATCTGACTGGTAGTGGCCTCCAAGAAGGTTGACATTATAGGTGGGTTCTCCTTCGTACAACAAAAGGAATCACAATAATTAGTCACTATGTTGTTAGTGCAACTAGACAACACAAGCTCGTCACTTATCCTAATATTTGTTATATTAGCTATAACCTCGTTAATATTATATGCTATCAACATAGCAATCATATGCCTATATTTACCAGACAGGGATAAAGTTCCCTGAGTTAATTTAAAACCACTAACAAACTTATTAGTGTCAAAATACAATAATTTGTCACTATGACAACATGTCAACAAGTGAATAGTATTATTCAACTTTAAAATGTTATTATTTTGTTCATCTGAAAAAGTTTCAGAGTAAGGAAAAGCACATAACATCAGCTTTCCTATGTTTAGCTTTAATAAGGAGTCAACACCATCCACTATGTCTTTTTTGGTAATACCAGAACTATTACCTAGCAGTAGAACCATTGAATAATAATTATCTAGATTACAATGCATAATTCTATTGATCATTTGTTTAAAACTAATATTGTGGTAACTATGATTGGTAAAACTGTGGCTTAGGTAGTTGTGTAGTATTTTTCCAAAGCCTGAACCCAATTCATCACAAAATAAAATAGTTTGATTTTTCAGTATATGGGTTTCGGCTGGAAGAGCCAAAGTCGGTGGAGACATGTCAAGTTGGGGTTGGGGAGGTGGTGGAAAATTGACACAGCTGCATGAGAGGCTATTTGTCAGAGACTCATACCTTTCAGCATTGTACTTCACCAAGTCCAGTAGCTCCCCCGCCTCAAACAATCGCTCACTTAGTTGTTGTTGTGAAGTCTCATACTTTTCATATATGCTTTTCAGTAAATACTCCTTGTATAATAAATCATTTTGGAGACACTGAGTTTCTGTATTATAATTTTCCCTACATCTATCTAGCTCTTCAGTACAAGTATGCAATCTATTTGAGAGACTGACTCGGTCTTTTCGCAGTGAAATATTTAATTTTAGGAGATTTTGTTTTCTTATTGCTCTCCGAGACCGTTTGATTATTTTCTTAATTTTAATATATTTCTTCAATTTATTGTGACTCATAACTATAGGACATAATGGTATGGTATCGTCACCCGTCAAATCTATAGTAATGGCTGGCTCACACACTGATTGTGACTGAAAACCTACCAACTCATCAAATAAAGTATTGGTGTTCACAAGCTGTTTACTGACCTTCTCAGCTTCTGCGTTAGATAGTGCCTTATGGGCATCACACAATTCTTGTTCCAGTTCAGAAACACGGATCAAAGTCAGTTCAAACGTGTCACTGCACTTTTGAAATGTTGACACTTGATGTTGGAGTTGAGTGTGTTGGTCGGCTAAGTCCATGTGCTGAATGTGTAGCTCAGCCAGCTCATTCTTGAGGCAGGTATTTTTCTGAACCACATTTTGAATTTCCACCTCGCCTTCTGCAATTTCCTGGAGCAGCTTTTGGTTTAGCGCTTTGGCATGTTTTAGTTCCTTCAAGGAAGCTCTTAGTTTTGCTTCCAGTTCCTTGATTGTGGCGCTGCGGGTCATCATATTGTTTGATTAACTGGAATGTGTATAGTTATACAGTTAATAACAGTGGATGAAAAAAATAATAATAATAATAGTATTAAAATAAGTAGAAGGTAGTAGGGTAAAAAGTTAAAGTTATTAATTTTAAGGGATATAGCTATTAAAGTAAGATGAAGTTGTTAAAATTATATGGGGATACATGGCGTTTTGTAGTGAGTGTGTACAAAAGTGTGAGTCGTGAGGTGATGGTGCGTGTATGTGTGTGGGTGGGTGTGATGGTGTGTGAGTGTGAGGTATTGTACGTGTGTGGGTGTGGGTGTGATGGTGTGTGAGTGTGAGGTATGGTACGTGTATGGGAGTGGGAGTGATGGTGTGTGTGTGTGTATGTGTTACGGTGCGTGTATGCGTGTGTGCTTGTCTAAGTGTCAAGTGTCAAGTTGTGTCTAAGGCATGAAGCCTTAGAAGTAAGATTCGGAAAAACAGTAATATGATTGAGTGGTTTAAAAAGTATTTAATAGTTTCTCTGTGTCGCCGTAATCCAGACCTTTTAGGTAGGTTTTGATGTGTGATTTGCATTTCGATTTTGTCATAGGTAATAAATTAATTATGTCGTTAAGTTTATTGTAAAGGAATGGCCCCATATAGTGAAAACACCTCTTACCAAAATCAAGTTTTCGTTTTGGTTTATGCCATCCAGGCCTCCTTCGGGAATACGCTCTAGACTCCACTTTGACTAAAGCCTCTTTATGGAACCTTAGAGCTACGTTCATAATATATATCTGTCGCACGCGCATTGTACCCGTCTCTTGGTATAAGGTGCTTGTTGGGAATCGCCTTGGTTTTTTATAAGCTACCTTAAGAACGGCCCGTTGTGCGCGTTCCGCTTTTATCAAATGAGTCTTTAGTGCAACTCCCCATGCGGCTATACAATAACTAAGAAGAGATTCACACAGAGTGTGATAAATCATCTTCAAAATCTTTATGTTTGCAATCTGACCCATTCTCTTAAATACATGTAGGAGTTTCCTAACTCGTCCACTCACATGCTCTATTTGCTTTTTCCAGGTGAGGTTTTTGTCGAGGTAGACACCAAGGTATTTTATGTGAGTTACCTGTTCAAAGCTTGGACATGAACAATCATGTTCAGGGCCACTATGGCAGGCATGCATTTTAATAGCTAAGTGACTTGGACAAGTGTTTCTTGCGCTGACACTAAAGTTGATTACCTTTGTTTTGTCCACATTTAGTGTCAACAAATTGTAACTTAGCCATTGGGTAACCTGCTTTACGCCAGACTCAGCCGCCTCATAAACAGACTCCCACGTCCTATCATAAAATACTATAGCTGTGTCATCGGCGTAGGCGAAAATTTTTGCTTTACAGAGTGTCAATGAGCAAAGGCTGTTGACATATATAATGAAAAGGGTAGGCCCCAGTACGCTCCCTTGTGGCACACCGTAGTTAAGGCTGGCGTAAGAACTATGTTTGTTACCTAAAATTAGCCTCTGTATGCGATTGCTAAGGTAGGACTGGAACCACTCAAGAGCAGTGCCACGCACACCTATGCCTTCAAGTTTTTTTAAAAGGATGCTTCTAGAGACGGTGTCAAAGGCTTTCGCAAGGTCAAGGAAAACTCCAGTACATTTGTTACCATCATCTAGTTTGGTGACAACAAAGTCTACTATATCTGTAACTGCATCTTCCGTTGACCTGTTCTTGCGAAAACCATACTGATTGTCTGATAGAATGCCATACTTTTCAAGGTAGCTTAGTAGTCTGGTATTCATAATCTTTTCGAGGATTTTGGACAGCGATGAGAGAAGAGAAATGGGACGATAGTTGGATACAACGGTCTTGTCACCAGACTTGAAAATTGGACAGACATTTGCCATTTTGAGAGTTGTTGGTACTATTCCAGAGGATATACTTAAATTGCATAAAAATACTATCGGGGGAATGAGGTGAAGTTTGTTTAGTTTTAGAATTTTATTTGGAATGCCATCCCATCCGGGTGCTGAAACATCTTTGAGATTTGAGATAATCCTTTCTACTTCATAATTATCAGTTGGATTTGCATAAAAAGAGTTTATTGGAGATGAGTTGATATACAAACTACTAGTTATCAGAGCCAGTTCGGATTCGCTTTTATTAAAATTTGAAAGTGTTTTTGCAGCAAGCTTCTCACCAACAGATGTGAAAAAATTATTTGCTCTATCTAGAGAGTCTTTAGGGTTGGGACAGGCGTGTAATAGTTCTAAGTTGTTAGTCATATCCTTTTTTATGTTACATATGCTTTTTATAGCTGCCCATGTCTTTTTACTATCACCTTTCGAATCTTCTAAAGTCTTTCTGTCGTACTCATTTTTTAGATTTTGTATAAGATTATTGCAAAGATTCCTATAGTTTTTATACCGTTGTTGTGTTAAGAAATTATCTTTATTCTTTATTTTACTTGCTTCCATATGTAGAAGGTCTCTTTTTCTTATGCACTTTATTAGTCCTTTGGTCATCCAGGGTTTTCTAATAGAGTTTGAGTTACGAATAGTCTCTGCGCTAGTGTAATTTTGTATTGTTATACTTAATGTGTCGATGAAATCAGCAAATGCTTCGTTAACATCTTTACTTTTATAAATCAAATCCCAATTGATGTTTTCAATAGCTTTTGACAAGTTAGTGTAGTCAATTTTAATTTTAGATGTTGACTCGGGCGGAGAGCGTGAAATTTCTTTAGCAATTCCAGTAATAATTGTATCATGATCAGTTATACCCGAGCTGCATATGACGATCTTTACTGATTTTTTTGATTTTATCAGGACGTGGTCTAAGCACGTACGATCATGAGTAGGATAATGATGACCCGGGTAGAAACCATAGTGACCAGTTGTATCCAAATAATCGCTTGCACGTCTGTCCTTGGAATCAGGGGAGATATCAATATTGATATCCCCCATTATAATACAGTTGGGACTTTTGCATCCTTGCATAATTTTTTCCAGTGATTCACAGAAATTTCCAATGTTATAAAAAGATGGAGACCTATACAAAGCACAAATTGTATATACATTAGCAATGTGGATAAGAAGGCAATTTGCTTCCCGAAAAGAAGGCTCCTCAATAGCCACCTGGAGATTATTTCTGTATAAAACCGCAATTCCATCATTCTGATTGAGATAGTTTTTAGAGTAGTAGGACACATAATTACTAAGATGTACCAGAGGTGACGTTTCAGATAATCGACACTCAGTTAGGATAATAATGTCAGGCAAAAAATCTAGTCCAGTCAAAAAGACTGAAAAGTTGTCGAAATTTTTATGTATACTACGTATATTTTGGCATACTATTGTAAGTTGAGATTTTGCATCACCAATATCCATTGAACATTCATTTTAATTATACTATGAATAAACACTGCTTTGTTAAGTATTTTTACTAGATTTTAAGCTACATTGAAACATGATTTAAATAGCTTTTAGCACACATTACAGTTAAAATTAATAGTACCAAACATATATTTCGTTTAGTAGTGTTTTTGTGCAGTAAAATATGTAGTGTTTGTTGTCTGGGCGAATGTTTCCGTCATCAATTCTGCTTCCACCAGTTGTCAAGCAAAAAGAGACATAAACCGTGCCAGTGTGTGATGGACGTTGCTCAGAGGCCTGAGCAGTATTTCGTGATGTTTTGTAGTCTGTAAATATTGTCTACATTAACATAATTAAACAAAATACTCCCCGGGATCGTTGATCTTTTTAAATCCGTCACCGTCGTTGGGTTGGTTTGACTGTTTGACAGCTGGTTTTAATTATGTATAGTTATTTCGGAAGTGATTGGAGCAAAAAACACTGTACAATTACTTGCAATTGTTATCACTACGTCGTTTTAACTATTATAAACTAATTTAACTTAATTAAAACACTTTTTATGAATTTTTCGAAAAAAATAATTTTAGAGACCGTTTTTTGACGACCGGCTACCAGTGTTGCCAGCGCTCTTTTCAAAGATATGAATTTTGAATTTTGATTATGAATTTTCATAACGTCATTTTAACACTAGAGGTTTTAATCGATTTTCCAAAATTATTATTCTTTCAACATAGCGGACTTTGCAAGTGGACTACTCAATTGTTCTATTAATCCAATAAACTGGATCCAAAATATTGCTGTCTAGATTAGTAAACAATTTCCAACCCGATTGCCTGTGATTCAAAGAATCAGTCTTTGAACCAAAAACAGGCCACAAGGTGATAGAGTTATTACTTTGAATACAATGTTCCGCATCAGTTCTTAATAAAGTCAAATCGTGAATTCTTCGACCTGAGCATAAGAGTAATAAAGTTGCGGTGTGTCTTTGCACTTGAAAAATATTATCGTGTGCAAACTTATAACTATTTAGGTACGCAGCTAGGCTATCTATGTTTCAAATCGGCGGTTTAGGTTTAACTGGTTTCTCTAACGCTATGGATTTTAAAACCTGTTTTACTAAAATATGAGAACTAATTTGGCCAGCAATGTCTGGATTGCAAAGAGTGGAAATTACAGATTTGTGCAACAGAACCGTATTAACCAGATGAAGGTTCGACAGGAATCTAGCTACTTCCCTACCATTAGGATTATGAGGATTAATTTGGTGTTGCTCAGACCAGTTTAGCCATTTTTACCAAGCAACATCGTAAGTTTTTAGTGTGGAAGGCCGCCAAGATTTCTTTAAAAGTTTTATTTGACTATCATTCCAATCTTTTAGGGTCTCGGCCCACCCCCACATTTCCATACCTCGAAAATCATGTTCTGTGTTCTTGGAGGTGGAAGTCCCGTCGATACGTCTATTAAGACATGATCGAGATTCCGAAGTGTGAATGGGGCTGCCAACGCTCGGGCCTTCAGATCTGCCCGCCAATATACTCGATCCCAATGCGGAACTACCAGTACCTAAGCATATCCCGTAAGCGCTGTTCAAATGGGATAGCACTTTGGGAATCAAGTATGGTGGCGGGAAAATCCACGCCAGTTGAAAATTCCACTGTCGGGAGAACGCGTCGTGAAACAATGCTAGGTGATCGTTCAGATCCAGGGACGCATAATTCACTACGACGTGTGCTCGACTGGAGGCAAAGAGGTCTATCAGGGGGATACCCCATTTGGCAAACACTGTCTCCGTGGCTCTGGCCAAGAGATGCCATTCCGGATTGACCCGAAGTCTCGATAAATGGTCCGCATGACCGTTGTACATCCCGGGAATATGAAAAATCTTCACGTGAATTTGGTATTCTTCCAGAATTTGAAAAACTCGGTATGTTAGCTCCATCAGTGGTGTGGATCTCGTGCCCCCTTCGTGTCGGAGATATGCGATAACAGTTTTGTTGTCGCATTGAATTAGTACTGTACTCCGGTACAGGAGCTGACAATGATCTTGTAACACTTTTAGGATGGGCAACATTTCTTTCTGGTTGCAGTGTAACCGTTTTTCGTGATCTGCCCACAGCCCCGTCAATGATAAATTGTTTAATCGAGCTCCCCATGCTATATCGGAGGCATCCGTTGTGAGGTAATGGGTTGATGGGGGTACATGAATGGCTGAAGGGCGTTTGCAGTTCTGAAGCCACCATATAATGTTGTTCCTGGCTTTGATAGGAATTAAATGCCATTTCTAGTCTGATCTCAACATTTTGTTGAGGAGATCCAATAAAGCCCGATAATTGAGTCGGCCCCTTGGGACGGTAAAACTCGCAAAATTCAGAAATCCCACCAGAATCTGAACCTCCTTGAGGTTTGTGTGTTCCTTCTCTAGCATTTGGGACAGCTTGACAATTAGCGACGTCAGCTTCTCCTTGGGGAGTTGCTTCTGATTTGTCCAGGCATTCCACTGCACGCCCAGATACGCCAATGTTTTTTAGACTTTCCTCGTCTTGATGAGCAACCAGGAAGTCGTCTAAATACACCAGTATTCATATTCCTTGTTTTCTGAGCATTTGGGCAATCCAATTCCATCGAATTCCAACGAAAGATCCGGCGAACAAAACTATCATAGTTGACTTTACCACAGTCCTGCGCAAAGATGACTTCTTAGAAAAGTTCCGCAAACACAACAGGAACAGTTATAAGTTAACAACGGAGCACCTGAAAACAAGCCTTTCTTTGTCTCTGAAAATCTAATTTCAAGAAAAAAGAGACTATTTTTCCTGGCCCGCGACGCAGCAAAGTCAAACAACTTTAAGTTCTGCTGGATAAAACACGGCAAAATCTTTGTGCGAGAGAAAGAGGGATGCAAACATTTTGAAGTTATTGTTTTTCTTTTTTCGTAATTTAATACCTACAATATGGCTTCTTATTGTTTTAGGGTGAAAATAAGACAATAAAACAACAGGAGCAAAGTACCGTCAGCCCACAAAAACATAATATTATACATGCCAGAAATCACCATCCGAAATTAACAAACATGTTTCCAATGACGTAAAGTTTGCTGTTGATATTACGCCTGATGTTCTTAACCTTCCTGAGCATGACGAATTTAAGATTATTACATGCGAATCGGCTCCTGCTTCAATAATGGCTAGCGAAATGATTTCTAATAACATTAAACCACCCCAATCAGCACCTATGCCCGTAAATGTCAGTCCCATGTCTTTGTGTAGCAGTAAAATTAATTTAAATGAAGATGACAACATACCATTATACAACTATAAAGATGTCAGTTCACCAGTCAGAGGGTCAAGTCTCATTTTGGGTGTCGAACCAATGCCACCTTCGACAGATGAAGAACCTTTTTCTGATTCTGGATCGTCATGGATTCCGGACTCAGAAGAAGAAATTAAAATAAAAAGAAAACGTACATCTTTAATGAACATGAGATTTGAAGGTATAAACTCAATTCCGTCGAGTGATTCTGAAGATGAAACAAGTAAAATTATAACAACTCGCGCTATTATTGAAACTCCTTTTGACCAAGTCTCATTAGTTAACCCCGATAGAAGAACCATGAAACACGATGTCACAATTGCAGAAACAACAGATTCAGAAACAGAAACAGAAACAGGCAATAAGGAAAAAGAAATCTACAGATGGAAAAAAAGTAATCAAACAAATTGGAAAAGAAACAAAGACTTAGAGAAGAAACGAAAATGTTTGCCATATAAGAGTAAAACTGGAAAGCTTTGTCCAGCTAAACTACCTAAAAGTCCTAAATGCAGCAATAGTTGCCGTCAAAAATGTTTGCACAGAAAAGTTTACACAAAACGAGCGTGAAATAATTTGCAAACACTATTGGTCTATACAAGATTACAAGCTACAAAAAGAGTTTCTGCTTAAGCGCATCATTAAACCGGTGCAGACTACAAGAAAATCTGTACCGATCGACAAACTAAGAAGCAGACAATATGGTTTTTATAAAAATAAGACTGTATTTGAACAAGTATGGAAGAATTATTTTATGTCCACTCTTTGCATTTCTACTGGTCCTATTGAAACAGCAGTAAAACACGTGGATGATCATGGTGCATTTACAAAAAAAGATAACCGTGGTAGACAAGCGCCTGCAAACAAAACTCCTGAAGAACAGATACAAGACGTAAAAAATCACATTGAAAGTTTTCCTGTAATGGATTCCCATTACTGTAGAAAAAAATCAAACAGGAAATACTTAGAGCCTACCTTGTCAATATCAAAAATGTATGATTTGTATGTGCAGAGAATGAAAAAAAACAATTAAGTGCCAGTAAAATTTAACATTTATAAGAAAGTATTTGGCACAATACAATTTAGCGTTCTATCATCCCAAGAAGGACCAATGTAGCACGTATAATAATTACAATAAAGATAAAAGTAATATAAATATCCTTAATTAATATACTCAGCATATAGAGCGAAAAGAGGCGAGGCGTCCGTTCGCAAGGGTAGATTCTTATGGAGAAGAACGGACAAGAAACTCCATAGTTACTACATACACAACGTTACGTTATAATATACCAACCATAATGAATAAACACGTTATCATTACCCGTATTTAAAATACACCAATCATCATAATAACATTACATAACTCTACATAACATTGCACAACATTACATAACATTTACATAACCATAACATTACATAATATTAGGTTATTCATAAGTTTTTCATAATTAGAATTATAATACACAATATACAGCATCATCAATGTGGTGTCCTCGTTTGCTGCTGGGTTCGTAAATCAAAGCTACACACTCGTTTCACCAAGGAGCGCATACACGTCCGCACCGGCCGGCGGTTGGGCAAGCAATGCCCTGACGTGCATGCGCCGCTTGTACTTTATTAATACGTCACACCTCTTCCTTTACATAAGAATTTAAACAAACAAATATAATAACTGATTAATTATTTTAACTTAATTATCAAATAGTTAATTAATTCTCCACATTCTATCATTTCTAATAAGGTAAAATTTATCTTCCACTGAATACTTATTATACAATTTAACAGAGTTATTTATCTATTCTTTTGCTTCTATCGAATCACTTTCATCCTCTGAATCATCTGTTTGATAATAATTTTTCCCCTATTTCCAGGTATATACCATTCTTTTCCCTTTTTCCTTCACTTGCTTTCCAAACTGTGTTTTATAAAAGTCTAAGTCAAAACGTTCATTTCAATAAGGCCATCAAACGGCTCTTTTGAACGTCATCATTTACATCCAAATACTATGTATACAAAATAAGGTGACTCTACTGTCCGTTCGCAAAGGTAGATTCTTATGGAGAAGAACGGACAAGAAACTCCATAGTTACTCTTTTCAAATAAATGTTTTACAATATTTTGAATACACACATTAACTTTGATATATGTGAGGTTGATGCACCTAGAGTATACTGCTTATAGAAATCAAAGTATTACCAGCAGAGGTAAATTTTTCATTTTCTTAATAAGTACATGGTACTCACATATTTACAAATATTGGATCCATTAATAAAACAGTGTGTGAGTTAATAGAAAAATAAAAACTCAAAAAAAGAAAGAGTACATCTATAAAGTTAATACATAAATTGACCAGTTTGATTTTGTCTACACTACACCCTTGGTTGTTCTATGCAGCAGCCAATGGCGTAGTCATTTATACCGTAGCGCCATGATTCCACGACACTGCCATCCGTGACTAGCACCCATCCTCGGGTGTAGTACAATATCCAGTCATGGGGGCTTTGTGCACAGCGCTCCCCGCACAACATTACTCAACGGAAAGATATCCGATCTAACAAAATAAATTTCTGAAATGCATACTCACTCATGAAAATTCCGTTATAATCTGTGCACCAACACAGACCAGAATCGCAACAACAATTTGAAAATATCTAGCACAATATGTGCAACAACATATTAAGCGCTGTGTACTTGGTGCACAGACAGAATTTGTACCAACGATTCCTTGGAGACCCATCGCCTCATGTTATTCATGAGGTGCGGTCAAGAGTTTAGTAAACAAGCCATCAGACTTGGTTTCATTATCACTGTCATCAACTATGTCATCTAAGTCTCGAGGCAGTGATCGTGGGTCTTTCTCACACGATCGTGAAGGTATTTATACATTCGCTTAGAGTCAAGCGCCCTTATTCGAGGTATACCCAGGTCCATCTCCTTGTTAATTCTTAAATGAACCTTTGAATTTAGGATTTTAATTAATCCAGTTTCACTCTTAGTTTACTAATAAATCGTTATCGTTTTTTTTTTTTTTTTTTACCTTCTTTGCAATCTAATTGAGCTTTACCTTATACCACACAGCGCTTAAAACTCTCTAATGAAATCTCACGGACCTCATCTAATCGACTTTAGTATCTACATCACTAAACATCAATAATAACCAGTGATCGGAGTAGGTAGATTGAAATGGGGTCATTGATCCGAAACGTATATATTAATATGGACATTCCTCCGGAATTGGTGGATTATTAAAAAAAAACCGGAACTTATGTAGGAATTTTATTCTGCCAGAGTGGAAGGAGTCATTTGATGATTTGCCATCCTCAAAAAAAGGTAGGAATTGTAATAAAATGAGCAATATTATTCTTTATTATTCTTCATATTTTTTTTAACGGCACACAGTCACGATTTGACAAAACCCAACGACCAATCAGAACAAAGGATCATGAGTGGTACAATAACCGGTTATCAGAACAATGCGTACGCCCGCCGACGACATGCCAGGTAGCTCACTCGTTTACTTCGGTTCGTAGAGTGCGCATCTTTGTTTGTTACTGTGTTGTGAAAACGTTACTTGACCCTGGCTTGTGTACATACTGACTTCTGGAATCTGCTCTAAACCACGATTTGGCTCGAATATACGGACTCGGATTTTTCACTATTGAATTGGATCTACATATTTAAACCAAGCTTTGGTAAGTAATATTTTACTAGTTACAAGGAGTATAAAGCATGTTTGGATGTACTATAAGAATATTTTTAGTATTGTGTTTGTTCGCTTAACCTGCTGAACATACCATGAGTCTTAATATTGTTAAATCTTTAATAGAGTATGAACCAGTGAGCTTAGTGCGAAACAAAATTATGATATTCTAGTAATGTAGTCGCAATTCAGCTAACTCCACTATTAACCGACATTTTACTGGAATCCGTATATAATTTGAATGCCCTGTGTCCTCTTGCAATGTATTGGTAAAATAAATTACTATAGGCCTTATCTACTTCTCTACAAAATATTCTACGTAACAAGCCCTTTCATTTGATACCCATATTGATGGGATTGAAAAAAAACTAAGTTGTCCGCCATCTTGTAGCGGCAGCCATTTTGGATTGACAATAATATTGAATATACATAATTGTATTGTCACCAGAATCAAAGGCGAATACCAAATTTTAGATCAATCGGTTGACAGGAAGAGGGCGAAATTTCAATGACTAAATTTGATCCACGAAAAATAATACAAACGGAGTAAGCTAAATAAACTAAATAAAATGTAATTTTTTCATGTCTTTGTTTTAGGTGATATATACGAGGTTCCATCTCTACAACAGAGTTCAGATATGGCAAACGTCAAGGCTGAAACTGTAGAAAAATGGATATCCGGTCATCCCGAACTACTTTACGATCACGCTAGTGGTACAATATACTGTTCAAAATGCGAAAGCCATTTGAAAACCATAAATAAAGGAAACGTTAAAAGACATATCGAAGGAGCAGTACACCAGGGAAAGTTTAAGCGGCCCGAAGAGGAATTTTATTTCGATCTTATAAAATTTCTCATTTTGTGCAATATTCCGTGGTCTCAGATGAAAAATACTACTTTTCAAGATTTCTTTAAAAAATATATGTGTAGTACCTGTTGTTGTACGTGTACTAATCGTACTCTGCCAGATGAATCACAGTTACGGAAAGTTTACTTGGACAAGTTATTTAAGAATAAAATCAATTCGATTCGGCAAAATTATAAAAATGAGAAACTATGGATATCATTAGATGAAACGACAGACTTTTTAGGTCGCTATATAGTCCATTTTTTAATAAAACCATTACATCCTAGCAATTTGACTAGACCTTATTTGGTAGCATGTAAAATGCTAACTGTAGTTAATGGACAAACAATCACGCAATTTGTGTTAGAATGTTTGGAAAACTTTTGGGAAGATTCTTTTGAATCGAAGGTAGGTAACATTCTTGTCCTCTGCACTGATAGCGTTGCATATATGCTGTCTGCAGGACGAAATTTAAAACAATACTTACCTGAAATGAAGCACGTAACATGTTTGGCCCACTCTCTTCATCGCGTATCTGAGCAAATTAGGTTAGAATATCACGATGTTAACATTTTAATAGCAAATGTTAAAAAGGTATTTTTGAAAGCCCCAAGTAGAGTCAAAATTTTAAAAGAAAAATATCCAGATTTGCCGCTACCTCCCCAACCAGTTGTTACAAGATGGGGCACTTGGTTAGAGGCAGCATTTTATTACGCTCAAAACTTTGAAAAAATAAAAGAAGTATTATCTTGTTTAAGCAGTTCTGATGCGGTATCTATTCGAGAGGCAAAAAATATTATAGAAAAAGAAAATTTAAAAGAAGATTTAAATTACATTAAAGACAATTATTTTATAATTCATTTGTCTTTAAAAGAATTGCAAAAGCATAATTTATCGTTGACAGATTCACTTTTAGCATTTGACAACGTCAGAGATGCTATAAATCAGTGCAATTCAGAAAATATAAAAAATAAAATAGAACGTGTTATGGAACGAAACCCAGATTTAGACACACTTAGAGAATATAGTGAGGCCATTGAAAAAAATGAAGCACATAATTTAATACCTTTTTTTAAATTTGCTCCTTTGACATCGTCAGATGTAGAACGGTCTTTTTCCATTTATAAATGGACTTTAGATGTTAAAAGAAATAGGTTGAAAATAGAAAATATAGAGAAACTCATACTTATATATTTTAATTGTAAAGATCAGGATTACCAGGATGCTGACATTGTAATAGATGAAGATTAAAAATGTGAATAAATGTAAAATGTGCATATTTAACAATAAACAATGTTGATTTTTATCTTTTTTCTTTATTCTACCCCTTTTTTTTGGTCCTAAAATCTGACTAAAATCAACCTGTTCCTTCGTATGCCCTTTACGTTTCAGAGTCGTGGTGCATCCTTAGAACAGTCTCACGACCCCAGCAGGCCCTCTATGGGGCCCCGTCATTTATTCTACCCTTAATGCAAATTACCATGACCACTATGAAAATATTTAAATTTAAGTGCAACAATTTATGTCTATCTATAAAAGTTCTAGCCATAAAAGGCTAAAAATAAAAAAATAAAAATTAAAGCTTCGATCGGAATTCGATTGTTTTTATTATTCAACAGATAAATAATGAATTAATTTAGTTTTGATACCTTCCTTTAAATTTTGAATTGAGTAGGAATAATATCACTACCAACATTAACAATATTTAATTGAATCCGGAAATACCGGAATTACTTTCCGGGAAAATGGCTTATCCATGTTATTCTTTCTGTGTGCATTTATGATACAAGTACCAAAAATCAATCTACCTACTCCGATCACTGATAATAACGGTCTCGCAATTTCTACAGATGCCGCCTTTTACGCAATATATTGCACCTATTGCGTCTTGTTACGATTTGCTATCGTTAATCTCTACGGTAATTGTCTAAAAACTTTTCATGTTACAGAGCTTTTCCATGTCACTCTAATGTCGTTCAGTCGGTAAACCTTTGACAGACCGACAGTGGCTGTAAATGGTTTCATTGAAACAAATGTTTTAGGTTTGATCCGCGATTAGCTAGTATTCATGATTACCAAGTCCAAGCACCAATAATAGTCATCGAAATCACATTAATTTGAACAAAGAAAATAAAAATCTCTGACTCTACGTGTAAAATTGTACGTGATTTTACATTAGACTTTACATTCGATTCTACATTCGACTTTACATTTGACGCTTTTCAGTGTTTTGGTCGATAATATACTCCTCTTTTTTATGATATTGACCTTTTCCGGCATGATTTCTCAAGCTTAATAAAATCGTTGAAATGTTTCTACTTCCTCCTGTTTTCTTTTTCTGTTAGAAAATATAAATTTCGTTAATCCGACTTTGTTTCGAACTTAAGGAACTGTCTCATTTCTTTAGAGCTAATGCATAGACATCGACACCTTCCTCTTCTTCAGCATGAACGTTGCCTATAATCTACCCGGAAGATTATAGTCAACTTCTTGTTTGTAGTGCTATTCCCCCAACGTAGTAGAGAGTAGCTCGTTTCTTAGCAGGATTGTCGATGATGACAGGCAATGTGTTAAATTCAAGAGCCCTCTTCCATTTCTCCCTGCGAGTGTCGATAATTATGTCTGATCATCTTCGCAATCAGGAAGTTTGGAAGTGTGGATGACGCATGAGTCATTTTAGATTTTAATAAAATTGACTCTTACGTTTGCGTGGCTTTTTACTGAAAATCATTAACAGAAACACACAACTGCGTAGCCCTAATATAAAGATGCAAGTACTCTTTACGTGGCCCTTTGTGTATTATTTACTCTTTGCGTGGCCCTTTGTGTGTTATTTACTCTTTGCGTGGCCCTTTGTGAGTTATTTACTCTTTGCGTAGCCCTTTGTGAGTTATTTACTCTTTGCATGGCCCTTTGTGAGTTATTTACTCTTTGCGTGGCCCTTTGTGTGTTATTTACTCTTTGCGTGGCCCTTTGTGAGTTATTTACTCTTTGCGTGGCCTTTTGTGAGTTATTTACTCTTTGCGTGGCCCTTTGTGAGTTATTTACTCTTTGCGTGGCCCTCTGAGTTATTTACCCTATATCAGTAATATTTAACTAATACTTATTAATACGTATCACTTCACGAATGTCAGAATGATTGAGTGAGTCTAATCCCACCGATCCGTGTCAAGTGAATGGAATCCCAGATTATGATAAAGATTATTTTACATGTTAGTAATCTGTGGATTATGTGAATATTAAATATTAGCATATATTAGTTCGTCGGATTACTGATACGTGAATCCATGGAATATTACTAATCTCTTAACTAATACCAATATGTTCGTTACACTCCTATTCCCAACTACATTGGGGTCGGCTCCCAGCCAAACCGGATTCAGCCGAATACCAGCATTCTACGTGGAGCGGCTGCCCACCAGACCTCCACAACTTATTAACTGGGTAGGTAATACGGTACTTCATGGCAAGACCGGTGTCAGACCTTCCGGCCTCCAAGAATTCGTAACGTAACTGCCAAAGGTCTACAAATGACAGCCGGGGCCAATGGCTTAACGTGCTTTCCGAGGCACGGAGTAGTCTCGGTACGTTAAGATCCACAGACCAACCTCGGCAAGCGTTGCTTTACCTTGAAGATTGGCCCGTGCGGCTGTTATAATTTAGCCACGAGCTCCTTGCTCCTTTAGGTAAACCTTTAATAAAACTATGATTCTCTCAATATAAATTGTGCTAGTATACTATTAGACAAGTACCTAATCGCTAAATCTTACCATTGCCCGTTTTTTTTAATGGTACTCGTATAATGGAGTGTGCTAGCTAACATGTTGTAAATACTATTTAAGTTTATGATTTCCATGTTATTGGATACATATTTATTTTTGTTCCTGTGTCTTAAAATACTTTGCGTACTATTGTTTAATTCAAGTTCTTAAAACGTAACAGACAGATGTGTTGCTAGGGAGTTTGTTGCGCCACTTCTTTTTCCCAGCTAAAACACTAGGAAGTGGTGACGGGTGGGCGTTTTGGGGCACTGTCTTTATGTATGTAAAATTCGACGTTCAAAAAGTGCTGGCTCTCACCCTAATTTGAATAAATGACTTTTGATTTTGATTTTAATTTCAATATTGTGATGTAATTGTCGTTAATAATATAATAAAAGTAACCATGAAAATAATACATCTTTCATACCTTGTCCAAACCCAATTGAATTGTTAAAAAACGTAAATAATTGTAAATGTGGGTACCAAGTAAAAACATTTTTTTTTTTTTTTTTTTTAAATGTGGGTAGGTATGATATATTTTTAATGGGCTGTAAATACGCTACTCGACATTATGTCAATGTATAAGTAGACTAAGATAAAACTATGAGTTTTATATGTGTGTGCCGAATAAACTCATTTTCTTTCTTTCTTGGAACAACCTTCGCATTGCAAGGGTTCTGCCGATGGTAAATTGGACATTTTGAGCGACCTGAAACAATGTCAATTTGCCTTTGTATTGCACCCTTGGCGAAATTGATTTGCCTTTGTATTGCACCCCCCTTGGCGCCATTGGATAAGGTGTTTCGTATTTTATTTATGCTTTCAGTAAAATACAGATTACTACTGATCCTACTACTGGTCCTAAATTTCCTCATAATATTGTTATTAGCAATCTGTAACCCAATCTTTTTTTTTTTTTTGTATTTGTGATGGGTTTGCTCTTGACTCTAGTCAATGTCAGATATGACAGAGACAAAGTCTACGATGGAGCGAGCTTACCCAGAAGGAGCCTGTTCACTCGAACTTTTTTTTTTAATTTTTCTTTTTCTTTTTTTTCCAAAATTACTATCTGAATGTGTATACCATGTTCTCACACTGCAAAATCCTAGATAAGTCCTAGATATATTTTACCACGATGACTGTATAACGAATAAACTACAATAATGTCTAATTTACACATTATTATGTCCCTGAATTGAATTTTATTGTTACTTTTTTTTTTCTTTTTTTTAGCTAGATGCGGCGTAAATGGACAATAATAGAATGAGTATTACAGTAGCTTAGCATGGGTGTCAGCCGCCCCCTTGTTTAAGTTTTAAAGGGGCCGCCCGGGGCGGGTCTCCCCTCGCCCCTACTACGCTACGCCACTGGAGTGATATAAATCTTTATTACGCGAAGTAGATATGGGTAATGCCGGTGACATTTATTACATTAGGTTTAGTGATATTAATGTTGCTAAAACTTCAAAACGACAAAGGAATCAATCAATTGATCCATGTAATTTGCATTTTTTATGGATATACATATATGCCCTTGGCAAAATTACACCTTAATGCTCCTTGGCACCTTGATTCACCTTGGGAAAATACTACTTTGTGCTCCTTGGCACCTTATTGCACCTTGGCAACATACACTAATACACTTTGGTACATTTGTTATGATAGCATAATATTGTATTACCTACCTATATCAATAAGTAGTACATGTACCTATTGCGCTGATTGATTGCATGCATTTGACTTATCTGCTTTAATATTACTAACGACATTTGCTTTAGGTACCTCAACCTTAAAACATCATTTAACTTAAGAGAACGCGATGAATAGTGAGGAATTATAATTTTGCTCTGAAAATTCTTATTACCCTACGTAGGTATTTAAATAAATAATGTCACTGGATAAATTACATTAACGCGGACTTACACGGTATTTCTTATTACAATTTCTACTAATAGGTACCTACGTCGAAATTATCGTCACAAGATATAAGAAGACTGTTACCACCGAGTAGGTACTTATTTTAAAGGCGAACGGCAGGGTTGTATGGGAGTTTCGTACAGCTAGTAAAATTTCTTGTTTTGGGATCCTATTTGTTTTAATTGGTAGTTCATACAATAGACAAGCCCTTTTTAAAATCTTAGATTTTTAGAACATGGGACGTAAAAGTTATACCCAGTTTTATTTTTTGAGGTTATGTACTAGTGTACCAATGTAGTTTGTAAAAGACAGGTACATAAACATTGCTATAATGATAAAATAAATGTTCTTGATTGCTTTTCGCTATCTTCGTTGTGTTTTATTTACCATTAGGTAATAGATTCAGATGAGGATCGTACCTACGCAGTGGGGTGCATTAGGAGATACGTATTGTCCAGCAGCGGACTGCAACAGTTTGATAATGATGAAGTTCTGATGGGCTTTTGAGTGTAGTGAGATGAGGATCGTACCTACTCAGTAGGGTGCATTAGGAGATACCTATTGTCCAGCAGCGGACTGCAACAGTTTGATAATGATGAAGCTCTGATGGGTTTTTGAGTGTAGTGAGATGAAGATCGTACCTTCTCAGTGGGGTGTTTTAGGAGATACCTATTGTCCAGCAGCGGACTGCAACAGTTTCATAATGAAGTTCTGATGGGTTTTTGAGTGTAGTGAGATGAGGATCGTACCTACTGAGTGGGGTGCATTAGGAGATACTTACCTACCTATTGTCCAGCAGCAACAGTTTGATAATGATGAAGTTTTGTTGGGCTTTTGTGTGTAGATAAATAAAACAATACTTTGTTTTCGTAAGTACATTTATTTTATTGTACATAAGTATAATTAATTTACATGTAATATTACTTCATCTAAGAAGGGGGCAGGTCGGGTAATACCCTCATGGCGAGCATAGCTTAGGTACCAGATTATACTCATTACATGTGAGCAGCAACCCACTGTTCTTAAACCTACAATGCAGTTACAGCAATAACTTCTGATTGCGTCCCGACCATTCATATTTGATTCTATCACTATGAACACAAAATATGTTTTAGCAGAAGAATGGCGGGACTTTATTTTAGCACGAAGCAACATTGGGTTTATTCCCTCTAAACCATTTATTCTTTCTCGGGAGACCTCCAATGTATATATTCCATGAAAGTGGAAATGCTCACCCACATATGAACGGGCCTGTCGAATTTGATATATACCACATGCAAACAATATCAATTCTTCCATGGATAGTCGCGGAAAAGATAGGGTTGTCGCATCTATGGGCACAAACCAGGAACCATGCCTATTTAAATTATGTTCCATAACTAACTCGGCTATATTATTAGTTAAAAACAGGCGCTCAAATATAATTGAAACAAACTGCTCTGCATGTATATTTTCTGCGAATGGTGGAGTACACGCATTTAGCAGAGCAGCTGCTATTTTAAAATCTGCCATTAGATGGCGACAACCACGGTTAAAATATTCATGGCGGAATATTTTAAAATCTCTCTTAAAACGGCCATTCACAGCTTCCACTACCCACCTGTTAATAGTCACACAGCGTGATCTGTTGGCTTGAAGAGTTGATAGCTGTGATTGGCCGTCTTCTCTAGTTTCAGGCATATGACCTATGTATCCTTTCTCATGCAGACTATCCATGCAGTCACGAAAACCTTTATCTAGGATAAAAACATCATTTTCATTATAAAAATCATTAAATTCTGGTTCATTTAATAAATTGTTCATTATGGTCGCATCATTTGTAGTGGCACTATATGGTCCGCGTACATCTATGATATATCCATCAGAGGCACAGAGGATAAATGGTTTTAATAAATTCCTATATTTATGTAAGGAATATGTTTCTTTTTGGAACAAATAATTACTACTTTTTTGTGTATATATATAGGTTGCATCAGCTATTGTAATAGCGGGTTTTTGTTCAGTTGGTGCACCAGGCTCACCAAAAATGTGATCAGCAATGTAAGTTTCTTGCTGCCACCTGCTCTCTTCTTAAATGAGACAAACCAATAAATTGTGGAACATAGTCTGTTAATAAGATGTTTCTTGCGACAGACATTAATGTCTCTAGGGTCCTTCTCGGTACTTGAAATAAGCAAGACAATCTGTCTCCCGAATCTCCAGTTCTTAACTTACACAATAAGGCTGTTAATGCAAAACTACCCCGACGCATATTCCTAAGCCTGGGTGTTGCTTCTAATATTCTGTGATGTTGTTGTTTCGAAATACCTATGAAATACTGCACTTGGTTATCAGGGTAGTTTTGAATGTTTTCATAAGAGATATTACTCAGTCCTTCCATTAATATAAAAATGATCTCTTCTATATGTACAGAAGAAAAGTTATTTAGGCTATACTCAGCAGTATATAGGTTTCCATAATTAGCCTTCTGTCTATGTAGAGAACAAATACGAGCACCTCTTGGTATAAAATATTGGTACCTAATTAGGACTTCTCGCCTGGTTTCTTCAGGCACAACATTTCTCTCTGGTTCCATGCATTCTCGGAAAATGCAATGCATTGGTGTTTCAGCTGCTCTTCTCATATTGGGCAAAACAATATGCTGGGGTCTTTCTTGTGCTACTTCTGGTACTTGGAAGCTTAAATCTCGAGCTTGGTTCCAGCAAACTCCACAAACTTCATGCATGGATGACATCTGAAAGTAATTAAATCCATGAGATGGCTATATTTATCAAAAAAGCATTTATGAAATATAAATTAAACACTTAGTTCTATAGACATAAGTTGTGCCTAACATGTTCAAACATAAAAGAGGCAGGACATAGCGAGATTCCTGATTCTTTTCTTTTTTTTTTCTTTTTTTTTTAAAAAACGTTGCCCCACACTAGGAATTTCTCCTGTATCGTGGGTGCGTTCACAAACATACAAAGTCACATACACAAACAGCCAGACCCGGAACAACTATCTGCAGGCCATACAAATATTTGTTCCTTGCGGGAATCGAACCCGCGACACGCAGCGCAGCAGCCTTGAATTTGGGTAACCCAAGCGGGAGCTTGGTTCTTGAGATAATATAATTGGTTTCCTTTAGCTTACAGATTTTTTTTTTTTTTTTTAATTATTGATAGGCAAGCGCTTGACCACTATCTCACCAGATAATCTTTTCCAAATAGCTATGATGTTTTGAGTGAATAAGGTTATTCCTCTTTGTAGTACACGAGAAGGGACTCATGAGTGTCCTCAAGTCAGCTACAAATAAGAGTTATGCCCTTTGTATGGCAAGTGTTTATAAGCTACTTACTATAAATAAATTATCACATAGTAAATATATACCTGCTGGTGCTCCAATAAACGGGCAATGTTGTCTGGATTCCATTCTACATCTGATGTTGTGGTGGACAGACTCTGACCACACACAGCACACATTAAAACAGAATGATCATCATCCACATGATCAGGTGTAGGGGGTCGAATGTCTTCAACTGGTCGAGCAATCCTAGCTCTTCTAGCTCTTAGCCAGCATGGCACACAAGCTTCATCTCCAGTACAAAGCTAAAATAAAAAATATAAATAAAGTAAAGCTTGCATACAAACAGTCATGGTAATAGTGGGAAATAATTTATATTATTTTATATCTTACAATTTTGTAGTTTAGATCAAATAAAGAAATAATAATAGTTATAGTAGGTACATGTTTATTTACCTTCCGTGGTTGGATCCAAGTAGAAACTATATTAGCCACCCTTTGTTGTTCTTCATTTGCCCCTTCAATCAAAATCCTGCGTCGACTAATTCTCAGAATAGAACGTCCACATACAACACAAACACTTTGATGGCCTACTCGTCTTCTCTGCACATTATTAGATGACTGTGAATGAGCAGCTAGCTGCCAGCATGCATGGCAAACATGGTCAGCAGGTGTTATCTGGAAATAAAGAAGTGATTTGTAGTACTGTTCAACATTATATAATTCCCTCTCCTTTTCAGCATTCATACTATCACAGTTATACCTATTCTAACACTTAGGCAACAGTTAGATAAACCAAGTAAGATATAAGTAGGTAAATAATAATTAGTATGTTATGTACAGTCAACAAAGCTATTGGGTATACTGGCAAAAATATTAATTTATCCACAGCTCACTGCCATTGTTTATTTCTAATGTAGGTATGCATTATATTTTTTTTTGACATACTTACGAGTGTATGGTGAACAATAATTGTCTACTCAGCACACCCACAACATTGTTTAAAAGTAGTTGCAAGTTAGATGCCTGCATACCTAATAGTACTAACTAATAGGTAAAACTTATCACCAAGTTCGTCATTGGCCCACTCATAAGCAGCATGTTATTCGTAAACTACTTACATCTCTAGGATATGTCCACAGTCGAATAGTATTGACGAGATCTTCACTCTCATCGGATAAAGCGTGCCTTCTTACTCGGGACAAGCGAACGTTGCAATTAACACATTGCAAACTCGCCATTTTAAGTAACGTACGTACACACACAGCACAGTTAATAAAGCGTCCTTTCGCGAAACTACTACCAAGAGTAGAGTACGGAGGAGCAGATGCTCAACTCAACGTAAAATCGGTCAGATAATTCGCTAAATTGCTCAGATGGAGTCACAAACCACAATCCAAAACAACAGCAAAGAACTGAAGGAACTTGAACTGAACTGACAGACAATAGAGAATTAGAGATTTTCTTTACCTGTCAATAAATAATTGCCAGAACAAAAAAATATATTGAAAAACATTTTAGTCATATCGTTAACTATTTTGATTTTATGCACAATTATGGTTTCTTAGTTATAATATTATTAAGGTTTTATTATAGTTAATATTATATCTATTTCTAAAAAACTAATTGTGATTTCGATTTTTGTGATATTTTACATATGACTTCTAAAAACGTAAATGCGTTTAGTTTACTGTTTTCTTAGGGACATTTATTAAAATCTTTTTATTGATATTATTAACTAATCTAATGTTCTAAAAATAGTACACTCACATGAAAATAAATGGCTGACTTGCCTTAATAAGTGGTACAAATCCTATAACAGAACAACAAAAAAAGTTTGCAGTACGAATTTTGCCGTTCGCCTTTTAATTTTAACTTATTTTACAAATATCCACGGCTATAGTCAAGAATATAACAATAATTATGATATAAATTATTTTTAGAAAAGTATTCATTGCTTTTTTTCATGACAATGATAATAATAACCTATCATTGATCGATTAGACAAATAACACTGTATTTGTTATTTGTAATGTCTAGTCATTTGTTTTAATAGTACTTGGACAGATAGATACATATACCACTTAATCGATAGCACCATAAAACCGTGAGGTTGTTATTAGTGTTTCATTTTTTTTTTCGTGCACGTGAGTTCATCTCCCTCCTTTTTCATATAGCAGCATAATTTACCACTTACTTGAGGCTCGTCGCCACTGTGGTGTCCTCGTTTGCTGCTGGGTTCGTAAATCAAAGCCACACACTCGTTTCACCAAGGAGCGCATACACGTCCGCACCGGCCGGCGGTTGGGCAAGCAATGCCCTGACGTGCATGCGCCGCTTGTACTTTATTAATACGTCACAATCAACAATAAACCAAAAACAATCAGAATAATCTCATACCTTAGATGTTAACGCCTTGAAAATCGAAGAGAAACTGGCTGCTCCACTGTGGCTCCGCTCTTTTATACCCGTTAACAATTAAGTATGACAGTTGAGTCAAATCAGTTTTTGAAATAAGTTTGTTATAAAATCATAACATATTTAACAGTTAATAATCACATTTATAGGTATATCAAGTACTTATTTTTAAATATTAGACACATAATAATTACATTAATACAACACGTGCGGGGATATTTTAACGTTGTTTCATTATTTTAAACATGAAAACAAAAGACAACATAAACGTACAGTCTGTCAAGAAAGTCATGAAAATAATGTTTTGGGAACTACTATTTTAGCAAATACTGGCAACGCTGAATAATTATTGTCAAACTGAGTACCTCAACTGTCACTTCGTGGCTTTGTGGTTGATATTCTATGATTTTTAGTGGTATTTCGAGTTTTTATAAGTGTGTGACCGTTTCGAGATAAAATGAATCAAAATGTTTATAAAAGCGGTGCGAGACAAATTATATTTGAAGTGTTTCAAGAGTGTATGGCCGAATTTCAAGCTGGGACGAGTAAAAACGATGTTTAAGGTCGAACAGCAAAGTTAACCGGTACGTAAATATATTTAAATGTTGAACACAGTAAAGGAAATTATAATCTCTTAACAATCTTCTGTTTTTAACCCTTAATTACTCGCGTGGGGTATATCTAACCCCACGGTATATTTGAAGCGTCGTAACTCCGCCATTTTTAAACCGCTCATGGGTAGTCGCGGCGCCCCCGCAAGGGGGCGCGGCGGCGGGCATAGGCTGAGCCTTTGATCCCGCGGCGTCGGGTCGTGCGTGCCCGTAACAACGGGCACGTCATTGGGGTGCCATATAGGCTCGGAGTTTTCGGTGGGCGCGTCTTGAAAAAGACGTCGCCCGCCTGTGTGTAGCTGCCCTAATTGTATACAGCAGGAGCGCCCACGGCACCGCCTTGCAGTGCCGTATCTTCACGAGCCTACGGCGGTCTGTCCCCGCCAGGTGAGACCTCCGGTTACCCGGAGGAAGCCCGGCGAGAGACGACCAGCGACGTAGGAGTCGACTTTAGGGGGCGCTCTCTGACAATCTAATTTCAACGCGAATGTGATTGCAAATTTCTAGAATACGAAGAACTTTTGGCTTACCTTGGTCTACTTTACATGTCTGGTGTGCTGCGTTCATCTCACTTGAACTTCAAAGATCTGTGGGCTACCGATGGAACAGGCATCGAGTTTTTTCAAAACACAATGTCATTCAACAGATTTCTTTTTATATCAAGATGTGTTCGTTTTGATGACAAAAATACCAGATCTGAACGACTAAAGACATACAAACTAGCAGCAGTCAGAGAGTTCACTGATTTGATGAATAATAATTTCATCAATAATTACTCTGCTTCCGAAAATGTCACCCTAGATGAACAATTACCTGCCTTTCGAGGAAGATTTTCTAGTGTTGTTTATATACCCAACAAACCCACGAAGTACGGCATTAAGCATTATGCACTCGTAGACTCGGCAACATTTTATTTACTGAAATTTGAGATTTATGCTGGAGTACAACCTGAGGGTCCACATCGAATGCCTAATGATACAGTAAGTTTGGTAAAGCGCATGACAGAACCCATCTGGGGAAACGTCGCAACGTTACGATGGACAACTGGTTCACTAGCGAACAGCCCAAACGAACACGAGCTGAGCATTCCAGTCTGTTTGGTTTCCAAGAAGACGTAACACTTTGCTCTTACGTTCCAAAGAAATCTAAAGCTGTACTGCTGATTTCGTCAATGCATCATGACAATAAAATAGTCGAAAGTGAAAAGAAGAAACCGGAAATTATTTTATACTACAATAGCACGAAAGGTGGCCAACCAACCAACCAACCAACCAACCAACCAACCAACGACCAAATGTGTGCTAACTATAACGTCGGCAGACGTACAAAGAGATGACCTATGGTTACATTTTATCACCTCAACGTTGCCGGTATCAATGCATATGTCATTTATAAAAATAAAATTGACCACGCAATATCAAGAAGGGAGATTTTGAAGCATCTTGCAGTTGATTTGGTAAAGGCTCGCCAACAAACTCGAGCAACTATACCACAACTGCCTAGGGCCATACAAAAACGGCTAAAAAGAAATCCTGAAGTTCAGGATCCTAGCCCCACTTCCAGAGGTGGTCCATCGACAACTTATAAAAGGTGCCATATCTGTCCAAGGTCGAAGGATAAAAAAATAAGATTTATGTGTGCCAAATGCCACCAGCAAGTTTGTCACGACCATTCCACTATGATATGTGATAAATGTATTGATTAAAAATTTCCTAAAGTTAAAGTCACATTTTTAAAAGTTTATTACATTTATGTTGATTAATGATAGTATTATAATTTAAAAAAATGTTATCTTTTTTATAATAAAAATAAAAGTATGTCATTAAAAATATGTTTTATTGTACCTTTAAAATTGGGGTTAAATATTCCCCACGCGAGCGTAAGTGTAACTATATGGACGCGAGTAATTAAGGGTTAAGTAAAACTTGTCTTTTTTAATCATTGTTTATATTTCGTTGAGGTTATGATTTTATTTACGATTTATTATACTACCACTTAACGGTGTTGATGCTTTTGTGTTACTTTTAAGAGATGATTAAGGTATTTGTTATTTAACATGTCTGTATTGATTTCAGGTGTTTCTGAAAGCACAATTCGACGCATAGTTGACGAAGGCATGAAGAATGGAGGTAAATTTGTAACGCCTGGAAAACACAAGAAACGTCACCTACACAACAGATTGATGATTTCGATTTATGTGCCATTCGACAGAAAGTTCAGTTTTTCTACACAGTGCCAACGAAAAAAAAACAAAGAAAGAAGTGCCAACGTTAAGAAAACTATTGGTGAACGAAGATTTAAATTTTGATGGCAGCCATGAATTCCTTCGAAAAATTTTAATTTCAATTGGCTACTCTCATTGAAAACCAGCAATTGCTTCAAAACATGAGTATTACTTAAGGCACATTCTAGAAATCAGAAGATTGCCTGAAGAGCTCCAAAAAAAACATTATATATTTGGATGAGAGCTATATACACGAATCCTACAAAGTGACTAAATGTCGGCAGTCTACTAATATTGCTGGTGGCCAATAAAATGTATCTAAAGGGAAAAGGTGGATAATTGTGCATGCTGGAAGTGAGAAAGGTTTTGTGCCTAATGCACTTTTAATATTTTCGGGTGAAAACAAGCAAGAAGATTACCATTCGGAAATGAATGCTCAAAATTTTATTAAATGGGTAACGGAAAAGTGATCGAGTGAGTGATTAAATTGTGATGGATAATGCACCATATCACTCTATTACAGCAAAAAACAAGGTATAATTGCACAAAAAAATGTTTGTGGTCAAAATGTTGCGAAGTTGGCTGAAGAAGCATTTAATTCAGTCACTCCACAAGAATGGAAAAACTATGTTGACCATGTCATCGAAATCGAAGATGAATATTTTGCCCGTGGATTAACTCTATAATGATATAGACAGATCTCGGTTAGCGATGATAGTTCGAGTGAATCTGAAGAGTCAGTAGAGGATGAATTTAATTATGCAGGATTTTCAGGCAACATTTCGGGAGTTGAATACCTCGACAGTGATTATTTGGATTCTGAAAAATAAATAATATCTTATAAATGCTTCTTTTTTTTTGTGCAGTCGGAATATTGATATCAGCTCAATTAAGCTTATATCGATATTCTACCAGGGTCATGTTGAGATGGCAGCGCTGCAGCGCAGAGTGGTGAACCATCGAACTTTGTGGTAAATAAATCTTAATAGCTGAAAGGGCGAAAACAAGGGTCGGTCAAAATAAATATTCTTATTGCACACGCATAATTGTATTATATTCTATTTTTTATTATAATCAAAAATATAAAAACTCAGGCAATAGACATCACAAACAAACTATAGAATACATAACAAATAGAATGTCATTTGAATGGAAATCAGTTGAAAGAGGAATGTTTTTCACCACTGTTGGCGACAGATCTGGCAACCCCGTTGCTAGGGGCTTGTTGGTGTTTGTTTGGCTAGCAACGGGGCGTTTTACGTGTTTTTCTTTACTATTTTTAATATTAATACACCCGATTGCACCATAACCGTTTTTCATTTGGTGCCTAACATTGTGGTCCTTCGCGAGCGTAAATTAATTAAACTGGATCTGTCACCATAGCTGCTTTGGTAAGACTTTAGGTTCTTACCAGGGGGGAGAGATGTTGGCGACAGATCTGGCAACCCCGTTGCTAGGGGCTTGTTGGTGTTTGTTTGGCTAGCAACGGGGCGTTTTACGTGTTTTTCTTTACTATTTTTAATATAAATACACCCGATTGCACCATAACCGTTTTTCATTTGGTGCCTAACATTGTGCACAATGTTAGGCACCAAATGAATTTGGAAATCTACAAATTTAATGGGGATACTATCACTAATTCCTGTAATAGTTTCAATACGCATATTCTCGTCGGTCCCAGAAACACCTAGCTGATCAGCTAACTCCTTATCAAGGAGGGTTGCTGTGGATCCGTCGTAGGAACTTTTGCTCTTCTGGACGACGGATCCACAGCAACCCTCCTTGATAAGGAGTTAGCTGATCAGCTAGGTGTTTCTGGGACCGACGAGAATATGCGTATTGAAACTATTACAGGAATTAGTGATAGTATCCCTATTAAATTTGTAGATTTCCAAATTCGTGGGAAATACGAAAAGGAGAAGTACTTTATTCGTAAAGCTCGTGCTATTCCTAATTTAAAACTAAGACCGCAAAAGGTCACAGCTAGGGATACTAGTTTCCAGCACCTCCAAGGTATATCGGCCGAGTTAGTGTTTAGTATGGCAACGCCCAAATTGCTAATAGGTACATCAGATTGGCATTTGTTGCTATCGAAGGAGAATAGAGTAGGAACCACGCTGCAGCCTGCTGCCGTACGTACTGCCTTAGGTTGGGTTTTATATGGTAATTTTACTCCAAATTCTTTGTGTGATGTTTCCATTAATCATATTGGCACTAACGACTCTCGGGATATTGAGCTAGATAGCCTTATCAGAGATTATTATCGACTAGATTCCATTGGCATCAAACGCGAGGATAAGGTAAATCCGGGGGATGCTAAGGCCATTAGCATTTTAGACAAAACTACACGTCGTTTAGACAATGGTAGATTTGAAATCGGTCTGCCCTGGTGTGAAGATGAACCTCATATTCCAGACAGTTATTATACAGCCTTGTCGAGATTTCGTAGTTTAAGTAAGCGATTTGATAAGGATAAGGATTATGCACGCTTGTATAAGCTTAACATCGAGGCATATGTTCAAAAAGGTTATGCCGAAGAATGCGTTGATGGCCATGATAATCCGAGTTCATCTTCGCGCCGCTGGTATTTACCTCATTTTGGGGTGACCAACCCGAACAAACCGGGAAAGCTAAGAATAGTTCATGATGCATCAGCTAAATCATCGAACGTCAGCCTCAATTCACTCATTCTCCCCGGGCCTGATCTGCTCCAGTCACTTTTCGGAATTTTAATGAGATTTCGTGAAGGTCAAATTGCTCTGAATGGGGACATTCGGGAAATGTTTCCTCAGATCAGGATTAGAGAGGAGGACCGAGATTGTCAGCGTTACATTTGGCTTTCCCCTGAAGGACATTTGAAAGAGTTTCGGATGTCATCATTGATTTTCGGTGCATCTGCATCACCCTTTATCGCGATGTATATTAAAAATAAGAACGCCATGGACTTTCAGGATCGATATCCTGAAGCCGCCAGATCTATAATCCAAGATCACTACATGGATGATTTTCTGGCCTCGTGTGATTCTTTAGGAGACGCGACTCGTCTTGCTAGCGATGTACTTCATGTACATTCTCAGTGCGGCTTCGAGACGCGATCTTGGGTGTCGAATGTTCCTGAGTCTCTTAAATTGATTCCATCACATCTTCGAAAAGAGGATAAGAGTAATGTCGACCTCAACTTGAGCGGAGCACAGGCAAAGCCTGATGTGCGCGTCTTGGGGATGCATTGGAATCCTCAAGATGACACTTTTAGTTTTAAATTTGACGTCGACATACCTCTACCTGCAAAATTTACAAAGCGTCAGGTTCTTAGAGATCTTATGCGCATTTATGATCCCTTGGGACTTTTGCAGCCCACTATTACCATGGGCAAGATTTTATTCCAAAGAACTTGGCGGCTAGTGATTTCTTGGGATGTTCCACTCCCGACTTTAGATTATGAGCAGTGGGTGGAATGGTACAATAACGTTAAGGCATTGAACGCTTGTAGCATTCCTCGAGCTCATAAGCCTAGCTCGACGTTCGTTACACAAGAGCTTCATATTTTTACAGATGCCAGTGAAGTAGCATACGCATGTGTCGCGTATCAGCGATTTCTATTCGCCGATGGTACCATTCACCTCGCTCTCATTGCCAGTAAATCTGGGGTAGCACCTCTAAAATCAGTTAGCATACCGCGTTTAGAACTACAGGCAGCTTTACTCGGTGTGAGACTAGCTCAAACGATATGTAGCGAACACCGCGACCAACCTTCTCGTAGATTTTTTTGGTGCGACTCTAAGACTGTCTTGGCTTGGATAAGAAGCGACTCGCGCAAATATAAAGCGTTTGTCAGCCACCGACTTGGTGAAATATCAGACCTAACACAGGTGAACGAGTGGCGTTGGGTACCTACAGCCTTAAATGTAGCTGACGACGCCACTCGTCTGAACACTGTCTCCATGGAGAGATGGTGGCATGGTCCCACATTTTTAAAAGACAGGATAGACACCTGGCCGCAGGAAGTAGTCCAAATAATTTCTCCAGAAGTTCTAGAGCTAAGGTCTAAAGAAAGGACGGCCTATATTAATTTGATTTCCTTGTCGGCAGAACGGTTTTCCGATTGGCGGCGGCTACTTCGAGTAGCCGCACGCGTCTACCAATTCATTCGTCTACTGAGAGAGAGAGACGCGCGGACTACTGATGCATTTTACAGCGGATTGCGTCCGCTACTCGCACAGGACGTCAAAAACGCTGAGATGTATCTTCTCAGACAATCCCAAAGAGACTCATTCGGCGAAGAAATGGAATGTCTTCGTCAAGGCAAGAACATTTCCAGGAAGAGCTGCCTGTGTAAGCTTACACCGAAGTTGGGTGACGACGGCTTGCTGAGGGCGCGAGGACGAATCAGTTCTGTCACCGGAGTCGCCTCAGATATAAAGGAACCAATAATATTGGACGGTCGACATCCTACGGTAAAACTTTTAATTGCAAGATATCACGTATGGGCTCTGCATGGCAACAATGAGACGGTGGTGAATGAGTTACGGCAAAAATATGCCATCCTACATCTAAGGCCAACCGTACGCTTCATAGCCGCACGCTGCCGAGTCTGTCACCTCAAAAAAGCAAAGACCCATATTCCGCCTACAGGTGACCTTCCTTTAGAAAGATTACAACACCACTATCCTCCATTTTCGTTCGTTGGGCTCGACTACTTGGGACCCATAGATGTCGCCGTGAAGAGGTCTCGTGAAAAGAGATATGTGGCGCTCTTCACATGTCTTGTGATAAGAGCAATTCATTTAGAAGTGGTCACAAGTCTGACTGCGGACAGTGCAATTATGGCCCTTCGAAGATTTATTGCGCGCCGCGGATGTCCACTAAAAATAATATCCGACAACGGGACAGCCTTCGTCGGCGCTAACAGGTTGCTGAGAGAAGCTTGGGCCGCGCTGGATCAATCTGACATTTAGGAGTTCGCTGCGTCCAACAATATAGAATGGCAATTCATCCCTCCTGGAGCACCGTTTATGGGAGGGGCCTGGGAACGGCTAGTGAGAAGTGTAAAAGTCGGTTTATCGGTCACACTCCGCGAAAAAGCGCCTAGAGACGAAATATTGTTGACGCTTCTGGCAGAGATAGAGCAAGTAATCAATTCTCGACCGCTAACTCACGTACCGGTAGCCCATGAAGACGAGCCAGCCCTAACTCCCAACCATTTCTTGTTGGGGATTCACTCTACACTACCATCGCCAGCATCATCTGACGCGGATCTCAACAGTAGGCAAGGATGGCTGAAGGCCAATCGCCTTGCTGACCAATTCTGGTCACGATGGCTTAGGGAATACTTGCCCAATCTCCTGCCTCGGGGCCCATCTTCTTTTGTACACCACAATTTACAAGTAGGTGATGTTGTTCTTATCGGTGACACAAATTTCCCCAGGGGGATCTGGCCTCGCGGTAGGGTTGTGCAAGTGTTCCCCGGTAGAGACGGAATAGTGCGAGTAGCTGACGTAAGGACTAGCGCAGGGGTCCTACGCCGTCCTGCGCGTAAATTAATTAAACTGGATCTGTCACCATAGCTGCTTTGGTAAGACTTTAGGTTCTTACCAGGGGGGAGAGATGTTGGCGACAGATCTGGCAACCCCGTTGCTAGGGGCTTGTTGGTGTTCGTTTGGCTAGCAGTCCGTCACGTAGAGATAAAAAGGGGCAGTCATTATGACATCGCAACCCGAAAATGCCAGCACCGTGGAACCGACTGCCCCACCGCAGCAGAAGCCAAACGCCAGGAAGAAGAAGCCGCTACAACGCCCAAGACCACAACTAACCGCTGATAGAAGCATGCCTAAGCCAACGAGATTATCGACCACATCGACACCACTAACCAACGATCCATTATGGCTAGACAGTTTAGTTATTGAAGGCAAAAAGGGCCTGACTTCCGAGAGCTCGATTAAAGAGTTCAGAGCCGATGCCGCAGGATACGTCTCTCTTGTGGAGCACGAGTATAATGCATTGTCGGATTGTGACAAGCACGTATCCAAAACCGTGCCACAGAGCGCCTTCGCGTATTATCATCACGTTATGTGGTGGTACCACGTCGCGTTGATTGCGCAGAAGCATGGACGGGCGAGTCCAGACCAGGACCGCCTCATTCACTTCGTGAATGGATACGAGGCCAACGTTGGAGCCGGAGCTGCTACATATCTTGCAGGAATGGGCGACTATACGGACGCAACAGGCGTCAAACATTATCTGATTGCGAATGAGCCAAATGGAGAAGGACATTTCGGTGACCTTAATCATCTAACTCACCGCGATTATGAAACACTGATTACGCCAGCACTGTCCGCAAGCCGCGTCTTTAGCGACATCGCCGCAACGATGAACCGTGGAGGAGACTTTCAGATGCCGCAAGGCATCCTACCACGAGAAGAGATCGTGCGTGAACGCGAGCCCGCCGTCAGGCGCGCCCCCCAACCGGACGTCAACGTACCCCGACCAGACGACGACGATATTGCTGAGGGTATTGAGGAGGAGGAAGAGGTCGATAGACCCCAGACTCCACGTCAACAAAGCCAGCCGACCGCAAACATGTTAGGTTGGCGCCGAGCCGTCACACTGAATAAGAACCAGATGGCTGAGATGCTGCATATCTTCGAAGATCCAGAGGATATTGAGTACGTCATACCGCGCTACAGAGTACACCGCGGTCTATTTGAATTCGTACATCGCCGCATCCGCGCAGCGGAACGTTACAAGGTTTTACCACTGCCTAAGAATACCAATGGCAGCGTGGCGCAACAACTTGCTTGGAAAGCGAGCACCCCGATAACGAACCGCAACCGCCAGTTTATCTCAGGAGAAGGAAAGGTGGTATCGAGAACCATGGTACCATTGAGAATCGTTACCGCCGCTCGAGTCTTGTGCTACAGGACCATCCGACCGCAGATTGACGACGACGAACACGGCCCTGTTGACCCATGGTGTTGCCTACATTGGAACAGGTACACCAACGTTCCTGGAGATTGGAGAGGAAATAGGAACCATTACCTAACCCACGGCATGACAGGTCTTTATGACTGTCTTCCATTCGCGTCACCCGGCTCGAAGGACCACAATGTTAGGCACCAAATGAAAAACGGTTATGGTGCAATCGGGTGTATTAATATTAAAAATAGTAAAGGATAACACGTAAAACGCCCCGTTGCTAGCTAAACAAACACCAACAAGCCCCTAGCAACGGGGTTGCCAGATCTGTCGCCAACAACCACTACCAATGAATGTCAAAACTCATTTTTTGCACCTTAAGTGTCGGAAATAAGATAGATGAGTGTCAGATAATCCACATGGCAATAAAGGGACAATAATAATAAATCAGTAATTAATTACTATTTTATAAAAAAGTATCAAAACCTTTCAGTCGAAATTTATAGGGATACCATGTAAATGATGGTGGCGCCCTCCTTTTTTTGCATGACTTTATAAAAAGGAAAATAATACTTTGAAATCGCCAGTGAAAAAAGGGCCCGGAAGTCTATGATTGATAAATTCGATGAATTAGACAAATGTGCTACAAGGAGAAAAGTACACTCAATATATTTAAATAACGACTACCCGACATTAAATAAAATTGATAAAGATGTTCCAACGTTTAAACGTACCACACTTCATAAAGGAATGCATAAGCTGGGATTTGACTTTAATAAACAGGATAATAGAACATTATTAATGGAAAGAGAAGACATTGTTTTGTGGCGGCGTAAATATCTTAGGCAAATCAAAGAACACAGAAAAGCAAATAAAACCATATACTTCCTTGACAAAACGTGGGTAAACGCCGGACATGTAAAATCAAAAGTGTGGTTGGATACAACTATAAAAAACAAGAAATATGCTTTTCAAAACGGCTTATCTACCGGTCCAAGAGTTCCTACTGGAAAGGGAAAAAGGTTGATTGTTTTACATATTGGTAGCGACAAAGGATTTGTGCAAGGAGGTTTGTTACTTTTTGAGTCAAAATCAACTAAATATTATCATGAGGAGATGGATATTTTGTTAAATGGTTTCGGCCTGTTAGGGGTCGTTGATGGGTCAGTAAAGAAAAACGATGCCAGATTAAAACCTAATGAATGCGAGCAACAAGATGCTAAGGCCCAAACACATATCGTATCGAGAGTGACAGAAAACGTCATGCAACATTTATTAAGTTGCTCGGCGGCAGAAATGTGGAACAAATTATCAAGTATATACGAACTTAAAAGCTCAACGAGCGTTCACCTGATGCAAGAAAGGTTCATGAAATATAAATACGAAGACGGTGGTATAGCAAAGTTATTTAGTACAGTAGAACAAATGGCAAAAACAACTTGGCGAACTTATTTCTGACAAGATGATCATTACAAAGATACTAATGACACTACCACCTCAATACAAATACTTTATTTCGGCATGGAAAAGTGTTCTTTAAGAATACCAAACATTAAATGACTTGCAAGCAAGGCTAATCATCGAGGAAGAACGCATGAAAGGAGGAACCCGTTGCCTTATCTGTAAAAAAATATGAAGTATTATAAATGTGGTAAAACTGGCCACAGAAAGAGTATCTGTAGATATAACAATACATGTTCTTACTGCAAAAGGCTGGACACACAATAGAACAGTGTTACTTTAAGAAGAACAGAGACAAAGGAAATAGCTCAAAAGAAAACAAAGGAAATAATTGAAAAGAAAATAAAAACAATAATTCAAGGAAAAATAAAGGAAACAGCGCAAAAGATGATACCAAAGGGAATGCTTACATCTCAAGTGCTTGTATTGGACATAACTCGAATACAGATGAATGGATAGTGGACAGTGGTGCAAGTGACCACATGACCCATAATAAATCTCTTTTTTTTTTAGCTTTTCAGGTATCAATTCTGATAGATATGTCATAGTAGGAGATGGAAGGAAATTAAAAGTTGAAGGTATTAGACAGATACTCCTGAAGGCTTATGATGGTAATGAATATGTTGTGTCTTCACTAAATAGCGTACCGTTAAATGCTCTAATTTGGCCTACGTAGCCTTACATTACCTAAACATATTATTTAAATTTCATTAGTAAACTATTCTAGTTACTGGATCTCGTCTATGACACGATTATTTACGCGTGGCAACACTTACTTTTGGTTCTTACAAGAAAGATGTCAAATGTCAGTGAACGTCAGAATTTTTTAAATAGTGGCCGGTGACTTTTTTGCTGCACTTCAAAATTTTATTGTGTGCGTATTTTAAAGTATTTTTACGGGTTAAAACCCGTAAAAATACTTTAAAATACTTTTAATTTAAAATGGTCCTTAAAAGGACCATTTTAAATTAAAAATAGTTCTCTGTGTTTTTATCTATGTTTTGCACTTGTAAAGCGAATTTTAGTGGTAAAATCAAGAAGAACAATCGTGTGTCGCTTTTTATGAAAAATCGACAAAACTTTGCCTAGGGGTAGGGTTGTTCACTTTTAATTTTGAAACTAAAATAGTACCTAATATAATATCTATTGGACAATATTTTTACATTGTTTTTGACAAAGTTTTACATTGGTAATTAATGTAGGTATAAAGATAACACCACATATTTAGATACCTAGGTAGGTACCTATATTCTAGAACCTAAGTACCTAAGAAGTCTAAAACCTCTAATTTTTACAGAGGCAAAAGATGTCTCAAAACAAGAAAAGCACCCGTTCTCAAAGTAAAAATAATCGTCGACATTACGTGAATTACTCTACCATCATTTATTTTATTACTATATCATCTCGGACATTTGAAGTAGACTAGTTTTCGACCTTATTTTCATAGAATTAAGGTTGAAAAGTGGTTCACCTCCAGTGTCCGCGATGGTACCCACTCATTTGCGATAGAAGATTTATTTTCTTAATTAATATTATTTTGTTAGCGTATTTTTATTAGGTATTACATAACTAAAAATTGTTACCAAGGTGCGTAATAAAAACAATTAAGACTGATGATTTTTGAATTTTTAAAATTTATGTTGTTTTATTTCCTATGGTGACAGCCCTGAAAGATTCCCCTCATAGGTACTAAATGCTCAAAAAGCCTACCTAACTTTGCCTACCTTCAAAAAAAAAAAAAGAAAAGCCTTTTGGATTTTAGGACATGGTTGAACTAATCTACTAATCCAGTACTCTATGGATACGAAATCGGTTTATTTGGAAATATTTAATTTAATTGCGACATTTTTGCCTAGGCAAAGTAGAGGAAATGCCATTTACTTTGCCTGTCTTTTGCAAAGCTTATTTCTCTAAAAATGTGAGGTGTAAGCTATAATGAGTTGTTTTACTAAGAGCACAAAGTTCTGATTTCCATTTTCTCTTTACAAGTCATAAATGAATTTCCTACTCACGTCAAAGTAATTTTAAAAAACCTCGAAATCCGTGCAAAGTTAGGGCATTTTACGGTACTATATGTTTCTGAACTTACTATTTATACTATTTAGCTCCACTGCACGACAACAAAAAACAACCATATTGTGCGCTTATCTCTGATGTGATGATGATGATATGATTTGTAATGTTGCCGCAGGAATCTAATATCACAATAATGTAAGGAAGGTATACGGAAATAAAAACAGTCGACGGGCGAGTCGATGCCGCTCGCTGATGGCTACTAGCCTGCTTTCTGTAACATAATTAGTCACAATTTTGTTTCCATTTGAACCCAAATTGCGAAATATTTCCGAACTTAAGCTGCTTTAAACTGCTGCTTTGTAATTGTTTACTGTAACATGTTTTTGAAATTTGCTTGGGTACATGTACCTAACTAAAACTTTATAGTATTTTTTGATAGTCTATTGGTAACAAAAACTTGATATAAATGTGTAGATAACTTTGACACAATTTAACGTTTACATAATTATTGGACACAGCTAGTTTACTTACTTTTTGCGATTTAATATTGCAACACGAATTTGAATTTTAAGGGCGTTTCTATCCCCACCGAATGTGTCTCCACGTTGCCGTCGTGGTGGGGCTTGCGTGTCTCAGTGATCTTGGGGGCTTTGCCGGTAGAGCCACTCAGGTCCCAAGTGAGAGACCAGACCAAGAGAGACACAAGAGGGTCACACCGTTCGGAGACTTGAGCAGTGTTCGGGTCCTCGGACGGTGTGCGTTTCATTGGCTTGCTCGCTGCTCTCTGGTACGCGTCTGCTCATCAGACGTGACTGTGAGGGCAGCGAGCAGGCAATGGAAGGGAGAGAGAGAAGGGGATACAGGGACCGCACCCTTTAAAAGGAAAATTATTGATAGCGCCTAAAAAGAGAAATTACCCCAGGGCGGTCCGGACTGATTGAATATTTTTTTTTTTTACGTATGATATATTTAATGTTTTGCCCGAAAGGTTAGTTTAGTTTAAAAAGCTTAAAGTAAAAATTGCGTAGGAGGTTTTTAAAATATATATTTTGTTTTGTAGGCTTTTTAATAAATAAAATGTTCAAATTAATGTTATTATCTCTTTTTGTAATGATCATTCCGTTATTTAGCTATATGTAGGGTGCCGCGCATAGCGCTGCCGTTTTTAGGGTTCTGTAATTAAATTATTTAATACTGACAGTTGACTTAAAGTTTTTTTTTTTCAAAGAAAAACCGTTTATTTGTGGCTCAAGCGGTGGAAAGATGAAGGTGACGTTATTAGTCATAAAAGTAAAGGTCGTCCAAGAAAAACTTCCGCGGCGCGGACAGGCAGATCGTAAACAGCGTAATTGGTAATGGATTTGTGCGAATTCAGGACATATCATCTTCACATAACGTATCATCTTCAACGATTCGTCGTCGCCTACGCACAGCTGGCATACGTCATAGTTAACTGCTCGCCATAAACAACAGCGACTACAATTTGCTCGAGAATACCTAAACTACGCAGATACCTGAATTTAGCAGAGCCAGTTTTTCATTTCTTTCTTCGATTCACTCAGGCCTGGTTTAATCGCAACCGAATTTCCGTGAATTCTTTGCCGTGGCCGCCTAAAAGTCCTGACCTCAATCCAATTGAGAATTTGTGGGGGCTGATGATCCAAGAGTGGGACAGCAACCAAGCTAGAACCAAAAAAGCCTTGGTCAGACACGTCCACGACACATGGGATAGTTTTAGAGGCAATAATGTATGTAACAATATGGTTTCGTCAACGCGGGAAAGGCTGCAAGATATTATAAACGCTGAAGGTGGATACACAAGATTTTAATTTATTTAATTATCGAATTATTAAAACCAACTTCCAAAAATCCGAGACCTCCCTTTACAGCACCTCAATTGCAACATAATTACTACAGGCCTCCTTCAAATCAAACTCAATTTAAATTCGGTATACCTAACCAAGTTTTTGCACGTCCAAATATGAATCAACAAATAGGTTTTCGACCACAATTACCGCAACTTGGGAATAAACAACCTCAAGAATTTGGTAATAGACCTCAAGCAGCACCAATCGGTTATGGACCCCAAGCAGCACCATACGGTTATGGACCCCAAGCACCACAATTCGGTTATGGACCCCAAGCAGCACAATTCGGTTATAGGCCTCAAGTAGGACAATTCGGCTATAGAACTCCACAACCTTCGGGCTACCGTCCCCCTAACAATTTATCGGGTGATCGTGACGTGACAATGAGAACTGCTCCAGCACCTGTTAAACAACCACAAAGTTTTCCTATAAACGAGCTTTATACTAGTAAAGAACAATACTATTACGACCCCAATTACAATGATTATGGTATATGTTATCTAGGATACTGTGACTATGACGATACAAATATGTACATTAGTAACGATTGCGTGGATCAGAATCCAAATGTTGAAATTCCTAAAGCTATTAAAAAGGTTGATGATTCGCATTCAACTGAAAATAAAGTAGAATCAAAAGATGCCCCAAATTTTCAAATAAATTTGATTTGTGTTCGCCCGAAATGATAGAACTTAAGTTTGACGCTAATCTTAAATATTCTTATATAACCATTCCCGTCATAAACGGTAAATTTATGTTGGATACAGGAAGCACTAGATCTTTCATAAGTCCTAGAAAAGTCGACGAATATTTCCCAGTCAAAATTCTACGAACCATTTACAGTTACAAGTACACATGCTACTAGCGAACATAATGAAGTAGCTATAATTCTCCTTTTTTCGATTTTTAAGGTAAACGGTATCATAAATTTTGTATTTATGATGTGGATAATAGATATGACGGATTGATTGGAATGGATTTAATGTCTCAACTTAATGCTGGTATATGTTTCAAGAATAGAATTTCAAAGATATAGTCTATGAAGACTCTGGAAATTATGGCTGAAATGTAAAGATGTAATTTGTTCATGTGTTCCTTAAAATAAACAGTTTATAATAAAATGTGGCTTTGGAATTATAATATTTATCATCAACATTAACAATAGTTTTGGGCCCAGTCTCAACCACAGTGAAAGAAAAAGTAATAAAGGTACGATTACGTAGATTTATCTCGAAAGAATTAAAATAAAGGAAAAACTAAGATGGAGTCAACAAAGTATAGAATCGAACGATTTTGTGGAAAAAACTTTGCTACATGGGCGTTCCGCATAAAAAGTATTTTAACTGAAAATGATTGTTTAGCGGCAATTCAGAGTAAAGAGTCTGTTAGTAAAGATGAGAATTCGAAAATCGAGTCAAGGGCGCAGGCTTTACTGATTGCTGGAGTGGTGGACTCCCACATTGACTATATGAGGAAAGAGTCGGCATACGTTATGTGGAAAAGCTTGGAGGAGAATTTTAAGACTAAGAGTACTGTAGGTACTTTGTTTCTAAGGCGAAAATTATCTGAAATATAATTTAATGAAAAGAAGACCCTTCAAGACCACATGCTAGAGATAGAAGGAATATTCAATGAATTAGAAGGAGCTGAGGTTAAATTATCTGAAGAGGAAAAAATAAATTATTTGTTACTATCAATGCCAGAAAACTACAACATTGTAATATCAGTACTGGAAACCCAAAGTGAGTTAACCTACATATTTGCAAAGAAAAGACTACTGGCAGAGAAAGAGAGGCGCCAAGGGCAAAATACCAAGTCAGACGCAAATCCACAAGCGGCTTTTAATTGTTACGTCTGCGGAAAATCAGGACATAAGAAGTTCCAGTGTTGACTGAATAGAGGACGTGGATACCATGCAGGACGTGGGCAAGAACGACAGGATAATACAGGTCAAAGAGATACTGGACGAGGAGAAAATTCCAGACCACAAGACAATACTAGGCAAGGATATGACACGAGGCAACGTGGACGAGGAAATAACTGGAGAAATGGGTACAGACGAGGACGTGTATATGGGAACTGAGGAGATAACTGGATCAGAGGACAAAGTTATGCAAATTTGGCAGGTAACAAGTACAACGCATTCTTGAGTAATATGTCCTATGATAATTATAATAAGTAAGAGTTTTGTGTAGATTCCGGATGTACTGATCATTTAATCAATACAAAAGAACATTTTGTAAACTATCTTGAATTGAAAGTTCCAATTAAAATTACTGCAGCTAAGAACGGTATAGGAGAACGGTAGAAGCTATAGGAGTTGGTAATTTACAATTTAAAAGTAGAGTAGGTAAAGAGGAAAATCGGTGTTATATAAATAATGTTTTATATGTACCAGAATTACGGAAAAAAATATTTATTTATTTATTAATTTATTTATTAGGTTAGCCAACAATTGTTTACACATAAAATACATTACAATTGGAAAAAATACATTTACAAGTGTAACAATCACTTAAAGGCCATTGATAACATTTGTCAGAATTCAGCTGCATTCTGTTATTTTCACACCATTTAATAACTCTATTAAGGTCGTTCTGTAGAAGCTCGCTATCTGTTGTGGTTCAATCATTCGTGCAAACTTCAAATCATCGGCATATAAGAAAGGTTCTGAATTACAGAAACATTGGGGAAGGTCATTTATAAATATATTAAATAATATCTGAGCTAAATGCGAACCTTGAGGAGCGCCAGAGGTTATTATCTGCTCAGAAGATTTAAATCCGTTCACAGCGACATAGAAATTGCGTTCGGTTAGATATGATTTGAACCATTCTAGCAGGGACCCTGATACACCGTAAGCTGCAAGTTTGTAGATTAGTATGGCATGTGACATTTTGTCAAATGCCTTACTGAAGTCCATATAGATTACGTCAAATTGTTTGTTTTTATCCACTGCCCGAATAAGTGACTCCGTGAAAGTTGCTAAGTTCGTAGTTGTAGCCTCGCAGTTACAAAACCATGCTGATCGTCACTTAGGTAGATTTTAAAATGCTGCTGAATGTATGGACAAACAAAAGATTCAAAAATCTTTGCGAAAGCGGATAGTATTGAAATAGGCATGTAGTTAGAAATGGCACCTTTGCTATCCGACTTGTACACTGGAACCAATTTCGCTTTTTTACATTCTAACGAAAAAATGAGGACAGCGACTTATTACTAAGATTTGGTAATCTACGCATACTTTGAAAATTCAACCTGTAAATTATTTGATAATATTATAATGTTTGGTGTTAACCTAGACTACCTACTCTTAACTACGCTATTATATCTACTAGTCTTTATTTATAATTATAACGTTTGGTAACGAATTACATACAACACTGATTCTATAAGCTCTTGTTTTATTGCAATAACCAACCACCTTTACGTCTTTTACGTAACATATAACTTTATCTTACCTACTAATTTTCAGTGGAATTTGTACGAATTTTTTAAAGTTTCCTCCTCTAAGTACATTTTATGGGTTGGTCGACTATTACTAATTAACTTGTAAAGCCTACTTAGCTGTGATATTTACTTTTAAATTCGTTATATATGCTACTGCCATGAATTTTTTCACGTCTCCAAAAACAAACGTTCAGCGGGCAGAGAGGGGGAAACACTTGTTAGTTATGATCCCGAAAAGTATGCAATTCAAAAAGAAAAAGAAAGGCTTAAGTACCAAAAGCGGTAAGTATACACTTTTAATGTCATTTTAATGTATCCATGACAACTTCTATAATACGTATTTTGTAATTTCTATGAAGTAGTAGGTACCAGAATACATTTTTTCACTCATCATTGCGCTGCACTTCGTACAGAGCAGACGTATTGAAAATTATTTAAAATAATCACTTATTTAATTGTGACCTAGTTTGTAGTTTCGTGATTCATTCTACTATGTTAGGTACTCACATATCAAAACAAACGTATATGGAAAGCAGTCCGTTTAACAGGAGTGCGAGAACCGCTCGCACTCCACCTCCTTCACCAGGAGCTGCATATACAGAGAGTCCTAAACCACCACCGGCGCAAAGAGAGGAAATGGAAGTTGTCGCAACTGCTGAGATCCAGAACTGGCTTACGAGCATTGAAAGCTGCTTGAACGATATCTGCAGTACCACAGCTGAAGGTAAGCTGAATTCAGAGCAAAAACAGAGAGTGAGCACTCTATGCCGCAAAGTCGCCCACGGAACTTCGCAAATGGCCTGCCTTTACCAGTCCTTGAAGAGCAAGGCCATCCTCGCCCAAACCACCATTAGGTCTCTGGAGGAGAAATTGGAAATATCGCAGCAGATAAAAAACCTAGAGCTAAAAATAGCGGAGGTGCCGAAACCTTTGCGGACTTGGTGAAGAAAGGCAGCAATAACTACATCAGAGCACCAGCAAATCATAATGCAGTAGCCATTTACCCTGTGGACAAGCAAAGCTCCAGCGAAGAGACCAAAACACTGGTACAACGACTTATCCGCCCTCAGGAAATGAAGCTGCATGTGAGAGGCCTTCGTAAGACGAGGAATGGAGGAGTTATTATCAGCACTGATAACAAAGAAGATGTTGAAAAACTGAAACGCTCCGTGCAGCTTACTTCCTCAGGTTTTACGATGGACGAGCCCCAAAAAAGGAAGCCGAAAGTCGTTATAATAGGTGTGCCCTCGAACATGCAGGAGACCGAAGTGTTGTGTTTACTTGCTTGTTCAACCAAAATCTTGCAGGAAAAATGGAGAATACTGACTTGCAGAACTTTTTATCCACCATCAAACTAAGCCATAAATCAGGTAAAAAAGACTCTGACACCTGTAACTATGTAGTAGAAGTAACTGCAGTGATACGTAAAGCCCTAATTTCAAAAGACCGCGCTTTTATTAATTGGTCATCCTGTCCTGTAAGAGACTTCACACTAGTTACGCGCTGCTACAAGTGCCAACAGTATGGCCACGCTGTCAAATCATGCCGGGAGGCTCATCACACCTGTGGTCACTGTGGGGAACAAGGACACTCCATCCAGGACAGCCCGAAGAAAGAGGCCGAACCAAAATGCGCCACCTGTCTACACTCCAAAAAGCCAGACAACCACAAAACTGGAGATAAAGAGTGCCCAGCCAAGTCAACAGCAAGCGGAAAAGAGGTACATCAATTCAATAGACTATGGAGGCGCCTAGGAGCGCCGCACACATAGGGTATTCTCCTTGCCTTTTTTCTTTTCTTTTTATTTTTTTTTATTGTTACTTTACCATGATAAATAATTTAAATAATGAATTAGATCAATTCTCTGTTTCTGAGTCTAAATTTTGTGAGGTTGAAGAGTGCAAACCATATCTTTCCTCTTAAAGTCATACACTAACTATTCTGACCCAAAATATACGAAGTATACTTCGTAATTATAATGACTTCAATACTTTACAGCAACGGCTAAACATAGATTGTGACTTTATTATTCTAACAGAATGTTGGCTTTCGAAACAGTACAACGTGCCACTGATGCAGGGTACATTTTGTATCAAAGTAATATTAATTATAATCAAAACGATGGAGTGATAGTTTATGCAAGGAATCATCATAATATCTCGGTCGAAGAACCAAATATACATGACTGTAACAGACTGCTCATTAAATTAGGCTTGGACTATGCTATTTTAGCATTATATAGACCTCCTTCTTTTAGAAATTTGAATCAATTCATCGACTCTCTGAATGATACCTTGCAAGGCTTCTCTTCCTTCAAAAACATAATTATAGTTGGAGATATTAACATCAATATTCTGCCGGGATTTACAGGTGCGCATGCTCAAGAGTATCTTAACCTATGCTCCTTCCATGGCTTGCTTCCCACACATACACTCCCAACTCATCAAAGTGGCTCATGCTTGGACCATATCATGCTAAAATCTAACTTTCTTTCACTCACGCTGGTGATTAACTCATCAATAACAGACCATAAAGCTGCCCTACTTACAATTAATTGTAAAATACCAAAACAAGCCAACTATCGCACATTTACTAAATTAAATATAAATACACTTGATAACGAATTACGGAACATTGATTTTGACCCTGTTTACAATTCTGCTGATCCACAGTTTGGTATGACATACTTAATAGAAAAAGTGCAACATGCCATTCAGAATAATACAAATAATATTCGATTGAGTAATAAAAACTGTAACATCAAGCCGTGGATAACAGCGGGTATTTTGCGTTGTATGAGACACAGAGACAAACTGCACATGACATCTAAATGTAACTCAAGTAATCAAGTTTTGCAGGTCACATACAAAAGGTACCGTAACTTTTGTAACAATCTTTTAAAGAAATTGAAAGTTAATTACGATAAAATGACACTAGAACAGGCGGGAAATAATAGTAAACAGATATGGAAATGTGTAAACAAAGTCGCAAACATCGCGAAACAACGTGAGTCGTCATCAGGTTTATTGCAAGCAAATACATCGCCGCATATTACTGCTCACAATGCAAATAATTTCTTTGTTAATGTGGGTAAATGCTTAGCTGAAATCATACAGGGGCAATCGGGGCATCAATCAAACAGCACTTTTAAGAATAGCAGCTCCTTAGCATCATTTTGTTTGCTTGATACCGACGAAGATGAGGTGGAAAGTCCGGTTGCAGCGATCAAGTTTAATTTGAACGTCAAAAAAGGCAAACTGCGACGTTCAAGTATGAGTGGAACGCTTCCCGCGTTTTATTTTTGACGGTTATTTTTCTTCAAAACTATGCCTGTCTAGCTCTAATTTGCCCAATTTATATATAATTAGACAAGGATGTCATACAGTCACTTAGAACGGCTCTGAGCCCTACGATCGCGGCTGTAGGACGCGTCGAAGTCAGTCCTGTTCCGAGCGTGTTCGTGCTAAAGCGCAACGAATTAGCTGACGCAATAAATTAATTTTTCGAAAAGATATTGTGAGGTTTTCGGCGGTGTAACAGTGGAACGGTAAGTAATTAACTGTTTTTAATAGCTTGATTGTGTATTTGGCATAAATTCTGGCAGAAAAACGTAGTTTAACAAGTGGGTCCCGCCACGCGGACATAGTGACCGTTATTTTTCCACATCGTACGATTATTAAATATGCCTAATGTTTATCAGGGTGAATTGCCCAAGCAAAAAAATACACGGCAAACCTGAGAACGGTAGTGCAATGTGCTGATTATTAATTTTATATATTTTTTCTCAACAACGTAAGTATTTCTCTACCTTGGCAAAAAAAATCATTGGTATCTACCCTCTAATATACCCAAAAAAAAAATTACAAAGTGTTATTTTATCATCACGGTGACCTGTCCTGAACCCAATTCCGCTCATAACATACCTTCTCCTGCAAATACATTCGTAATATGGATTTAAATTGATTTTGTTATCATTAAATTATAATATATTCGATCAAATAAAACAATTTTTGTTTGTTTATCTTCTTTCTCATGGATTTGACAGGCAGTCAACTTTTGTCTGGAAAAAAGTTATCAGTTCAGAGGACAGTAAGTTTTAGTAGAATAGCCACATCAACATTGCGTTGTTACGCCCCTTTCACCTTTTCTCACTCCGGATCAGTCCGGCTTAAGCTCTCGGCGCGAACGCACCGGTCCCAACGTCTTGCGGTTTCCCGCCAAAAAAGTAAGTTTATCATTTCAGTAATATGGGGACAAAAATAGTTTCATTTCGGTGGCTGTTATAACTCGTGCTAGATTTGTTTAATTTGTTTCAAAATTGTGTATTAAATTCGCAGTAAGTACTGTTTTGTTTGAGTAGTGTTCATATTTTTTAAATAATTTTTTTTCGGAGTTAAATGTAGAACTAACCTCTATTTTATCATCTCAGTGTTATCATTTCAGTGGATTCGGTGGACTGTTATACCAATTACAGTCCACCGGAATTAAAAGTATCTCCGAAATGATAAAAACATAAAGTTTTAGAGATCCTGGTGTCAAATACAAAGTCATAGTTTTGTAATGTACCTACTTTTACCTAGAGTGTCGATTAGATTATTTAGGTGTATTTGTTGTGTAATATTTGTGCTTAAGATATATAATATATACATATATCTATGTAGTTAGTACATGTTTACTATACTTTAGATACACATTTGTTCGGCTCAACGAAAATGTGATGAGTGTGTGGGTCACCACAGTGTAGATTATTATACCTACTAATTGTCAACAAAATAATTATTTCGAGGGTTTACCTTCAATATAAGTCACTTACCTTTATTTTTATATCATTTATTACGAGTAAATAACAATAATAAATAATATTTGATATAATTACAAAATTTCTTAATTTTACAAGATATAACAAATAAGTTAAAGAGCATTTAAACGTTATATGAAAAAAAAAGAGATATACCTATGTGATGAGAAATTGCCTGTGAGAGTGTTTGTCTGAGTCAATGCAAGAGAGCTAGTGTGTGAGCGCGTGGTGTATCTGAAGGTATAGTATTTTATAGGATCATAGTATAGTGTGTATGAATGTATGTCTGTGGATATGAGAAAGAAGAAAATTGAAAAGCGTGTATTTTGATTTTAGGATGCCGCGGCCTAAGCAACAGACTAGAGAAGAAAGGTTGGAAAAAAGGAGGTTGTATGAAAGAAGAAGAAAAGAGAGAATTAAGAGCAATGAAGTCTCACGCGAAGAGTTTTTGAGAAAAGACAGAGAAAGGTATGCCAGAAAAAAAGCAGCGGGATTAATTGTTTCAAGGCATCTAATGACCCCTAAAAAATTAAGAATTCTAAGAAGAAAAAACAAAATAAGTGCTGCTGCTTATTACCAAAGAAAAAAAAATAGAGCAGCTCCAGCTCCTATAGCGGCTCGTGCTAACCCTCTGGATGAGACAATTGGGGATCAAAGTGATGGTCCTGGACTAAGCACTTCCTGTCACAGTTCCTTCTTGCCTACTTTACGGCGCAGCTTACGATTGAACAGCAATAGTATTAGTACGAATATCCAAATCCAACGTTCTAATACTACAGAAGCTAGAAGCTTTCATCGGGTATACACAAGCAGTCCACGACAAACCCTGCTATCAACGCATCAAAATTTTGTAAATTTTGACTATAGCAATCCTGGTCCAAGCACTTCTCGTCAAGGGAATCCATCTTCGGCTCGGCGCTGCTTGCCGATGAATAGCGATAGTACAATTGGTTCCAATATTCAACATCATATTGATGACAATGTAGTAACTGGCACTCATTGTGTACAACCAAGTGGCGTACAACGAATAACATGTCCATCAAATCTAAGTAGTATCGAGTCAACATTATGCCCCAACAGCCCTGTTTCAGACTCGTCAATTACATCTGTAGAATTCAAGCGAGGACTTAAAGACAAATTTCGAAAATATCAAAAAACTAAAACTAAGCTAATAACAGAATTACAAAACAAATTATTACAGGTCACTAAGGAAAAAGAAATGTTCAAAAAAAGGTGTAACAGACTACAAAGCAATTATATGATTTTGAAGAAAAGTACCCAAAAAGGAGAAAAACCAGCAGTAGAAGTCATAAAACCTGATGAAAAAAAAAATCGAATTCTCAGGAGGGTGGTGAAATTTTTAGAAGATGATGAAAATTCAACACTGTGTCCTGGAAAAAATGACACCATATCTAGACATGGATTAAAAAAACAAAAAAGACTATTGACAGACACACTTAAAAATTTACACTTGAAATATTTGGGATCAGGAGAACCACCGATAAGCTATTCAACATTTTCAAGAATGAAGCCTTTCTGGGTCACTCAACCAAATGTGAATGCACGAAATACATGCCTATGTGAAAAGCACGAAAATATGAAACTTTTGATTGAATCTATGAAAAGAAACCGCCTTATCAAAGAAAATACAATATCCGACGTTTTAAGTAGCCTATGTTGTAGTAAAGATAACATCGATTGTCTGCAAAGAATATGCTCAAGTTGTAAAAATAGACACATTGATTATCAAGAGTTTAATAATGAAGTGAACATAGCGTATTGGGGTTGGGAGAAGAATAAAAGCATATATGTCAAAAATAATGTAGAAAAATCTGCTATTAAAGTTGAAAAAGTAAGGCGTTGGGTGAAACCACTAGATTTAATAAAAAAATTCGAAGATAGCCTGAAACCATTCCTTAAACATTGCGTCAATAATAAAAATCAAAATCAAGCTTTCAAAACGTTAAAAGAAAATATGACTACGGAAGACTGTATTATACAAATTGATTTCAGTGAAAATTATAATGCCAAATATGGATCCGAAATTCAATCCCTTCATTTTGGTGGTAGCAGACAACAGTTCACTTTGCATACTGTCGTAATATATTTCAAACTCGACAACGAAACTTGCAAAACTCAGTCATTTTGTACTGTAAGTACCTCTTTAAGGCATGATACTGCTGCAGTATGGGCACACCTCATTCCTGTTTTGCAAGAAATTGAGATAACTGCTCCTCTGGTTCGTAAACTTTACGTTATTTCTGACTCACCATCTGCGCAATACAGGAATAAAAATATATTATATATAATAACTCAGTTATCCTCCTATTGTCCGATGCTGACCCACATAATTTGGAACTATTGTGAGTGTGGTCATGGAAAAAGCGCAGCAGATGGAGTGGGTGGAGTATTAAAGAGAACGCTAGATAAACAAGTCTCATATCAACATGATATTACCAATATTGAATCGCTGGTACAAAACCTACAGTGTTATGTTAAAGGTGTGAAAATTGAAACAGTTGAAGATTATCAGGTGACAGAAAAAGATTGGCTCTTGCCCAAAGACTTAAAGACTTTTCCGGGAACTATGAAAGTTCACCAAGTTGTTTGGTCTAAAGAGTCAGGAAACCGTTTGGCACTTCGACATCTGTCCTGTATTGAAAGAGAATGCCTAAATAAAACTATTAGGTGCCCTCACGGCAAGCATTTAGGTTTTCATGACTTCACTGGGATTCAATCAACGAATTTTGCAAATAATACAAATATAGCACATCTGCGTCCAATTCAACTGTCAGAAAAATTAGTACTACGTCCCAAGCCATTCAATGAAAAGAATCTTTCCAAAAAATTACAAAGGAATAGTTTCATACATGAACCACACACACACTCAATCACAAACATTGAAATATCAATTATTAAGCCCTCAACATCCCATTCCTTTGATGGAATGAATAATCAAAAAGGAGAGAATGAGCAGGAATCATCGATAATACCCAAATCATTGCTCGAAAAATATGAAAACTTCAATGAATTTAGCACTCCATCGTGTTCATTTTTTGAAAACAATGATACTGAAATTATTGAAAAGTATGAACGGACAAGAAATATTGACAGCGAAGAAGAAATCATGATTACAGCCAAGAAGAGAAAAGTAAGAAGATTATCTTCGTCTTCGTCCAGTTCTGATTTGAATATTTTTTGATTTTTGTTATTGTATATTTAGTTTTTTAAATATTTGCTGTCATTTAATGGCATGACTTGTTTTAGGTAGGAAGTTAAACTTATTAAAGAAGACTGATGACTATAATAATTATAGTAAAGACGTGCTGTGGTGTGATAATAATAATAATAATAATAATAATAATCTGTGGTCCGGCTGTCAAGTTCACTGTCACTAAAAAATTTCATCCCGTATTTTTTGTAATAATTTCAATAAATATCGACTATAAAATGTCCATAATACATGATACATCAAGAAAAAAATATATATATTACCATCTCTACCATAATGCAGCTCAATAGAAAATTGGAATAGAAAAAATCAAGAACAAATACTTACTTACTTATACTAATATGCTGACATGCTGACAAGAAGCCGGGCACGAGCACAAACCGCACAACCATCATCTTCGGGTTCGTCGCTCAGCTCCGCCTCGCAGCCGCCGGGACCTGCGCCAGCCGTGAGTCCTGAGATTCCGGTTGCTGCAGTTGCGTCGAGCTCGAGCGACGAATACTTCTCGCCACCGACGACACCACCACCTGCGCGTCGGCGTGGACGAGGCCGACCTCCGACCAGCTTGGGACCTCGAGGCCCACCGGCCTCTGGCAGGGTCCCCGCTATCGGTGGAAGTGTGCAGCGCATGCGATGGACTCAATCGGTAAACGAAAATGTCATGCGCTCATACTTTGGGGCTACAGAGGGGGGAACTAACCTGACTGCGTACCGTGGTCGGATGCTCTCTCTGTTTCAGGTACTTGAGCCAGCTGTCAACGTATCAGCCCAGCGATTATCGGATCAGGTACGGGTCATCCAGCGTAACCGTATGTTGGATGACGCCGTACTTGATAGACTGCGTCTGGAATCACGGAGCAGCCGCGTCTCACCTGCCTCACCACCGGCCGCGGTGCAAATACAACCTAGTGTTTCACCGCGACCCGACTACTTTGGTGAAGACGACGATGACGGGGCTATATCCGTGAGTACCCAATGCAATGAGCGACTGAGGAGCGCTTTGGAGGATGCTTTCCGGGAGTATCGCTCCACACCGCCTGAGCTTAGGCCTCGGCTACCTCGTTTGCCCATGCATAAGAAAAATAGGGCGCTGATGTGTGCTCTAGATTCGCAGCTAGCAAGTTGCTTTGATAGCAGCGATGATCTCGCCGATACCCACTCGATCTTGTACTGTGCGGCTGCAGCGGCATGTCGTGTAGCTCATGTCAGATTTCCTAATACTGACAGAGCTACACGACCAGCTGTACCAGCTTGGCAGTGCAGGATCGAGCGTCGTATCGGTGAGGCTAGAGCACTCATCGGCAAACTAATCTGCTTCAGGGAGGGCAACACTCGCCGTAGAGTGATGCGCTTTGTGAGGCGGGCATTCTCGGGGACTGATATTCTTCCTCGGGAATATCTTGCCCGCGTCACAGAGCGTATCGACTTCCTGAAGCAGAAAATCTATGCATGGGCAAACCGTATACGTCGGTACAAGCGGCGAGTGGAGCGATACACTCAGAATCGCACATTCCAAAGCAATGAGAGGTGGGTTTATAGGGCTTGGGAGCGACCGGACCAAGGTGAGACTGATACGCGCCTACCCGATGATGACGCCATGTATTCTTTCTGGCGCAGCATCTGGTCGGTGCCTGTCAGTCATACCGAGGGTGACTGGACTCGGGAGGTCGAGCGCGCGTGCGATTTGATACCAGAAATGGGGGCAATCACCATCAGCCCCCAAGATGTTTGTCGTGCAGTCCGTCCGTTGCCTAACTGGAAATCTCCAGGGCCGGACGGGCTGCACAACTTTTGGATAAAATGGTTCAAAAGATCGCACGCTCGCTTGGCATCTCAATTCCAGTCTGCCTTAGAGTCAGGGTCGCTGCCCCAGTTCCTAACTACAGGACTAACCCATCTGCTCCATAAATCAGGTAGTTCCGCGGAGCCTAAAAATTATAGACCGATCACGTGTTTACCGACGGTCTATAAAGTTCTTACATCCATTTTGAGAGCAAAGATTAACCATCATATTGACAGTAGTTCAATAATGTCTGCCTCTCAGAATGGATGTAGGAACGGGTCCCGCGGTACTAAGGAGCTGCTCCTCATTGATATTGCCATTAGCCAACAGGTTCGCCGTTCCCGAAAGGATCTGTCGACATGTTGGATAGATTATAAGAAGGCCTATGACTCGGTGCCACATACATGGCTCATGAGGGTGCTGGAGCTGTATAAAGTTGATCCAGTCCTACGCACCTTCCTGATGTCGTGTATGGGGCAGTGGAGGACGGTTCTTCGCTATCCAGGGTGTCGACAGATCCAGGCGAACAGCGACCCGATTAGGATCGAGCGTGGCATATTTCAGGGCGACAGTCTGAGTCCACTGTGGTTTTGCCTGGCCCTCAACCCTCTTAGTACACTGCTGGAGGGTTCGGGGCAAGGCTACCGGTTGAGAAGAGGTGGTCAGGTCATATCGCACCTCCTTTACATGGATGACTTGAAACTATTTGCTCCTAACAACTTTCAACTGATGAAGCTACTGAAGGTAACAGAAACCTTCAGTAGCGCCATCAGGATGGAATTTGGTGTGGACAAATGTGCGGTCATGCATGTAAAGCGAGGGGAGATTATGGAATCCGTGGGAACCCAACTCTCGGATTCCATACACCTTAGGTCCCTCTCCTCAACCGAAACCTACAAGTATTTGGGTATGTCGGAAGCGTTAGGCATTAATGCTGCTGACATGAAACAATCGTTGAAGGAGCGCTTTTTTGGCCGCCTGAACAAAGTTTTTAACAGTCTTTTATCAGGCGGAAACAAGGTGCGCGCCTTCAACGGTTGGGTCATGCCGGTATTGATGTACTCTTTCGGCATACTCAAATGGACTCAGACGGAACTTGACGCCCTGGATAGGAGGGTACGCTCACTGCTTACCGCAAATCGGATGCATCACCCACGGTCATCGGTGATGAGGCTGTATATCCCGCGGAAGTGCGGGGGTCGTGGCTTCTTAAATGCTAAGACCCTGCACAACCGCGAGGTATGCAGCCTTAGGGAATATTTCCTAGAGGCCGACGTGGGTATGCATCAGGATGTGGTAGCGGTGGACAAAGGCCTTACCGCGCTCTCCTTGGCTAACGAGAACTGGCGCAAACCTGTGGTATTAGATACTAATGACCGCATGGAGGTATGGCAGAGCAAGGAGCTTCACGGACGTTTTTATCGGGTCCTACATGGGCCCGATGTAGACTTTTTAGCGTCCGTAGCCTGGCTGCGTTTTGGTGACCTCTTTGGGGAAACCGAAGGTTTTGTCTGTGCGATTATGGACGAAGTTATGATGACGAACAACTACCGGAAATACATTGTGAAGGACGGTACGGTTGACATATGTCGGGCATGTCACCGGCCCGGGGAATCCATCCGCCACATTATTTCCGGTTGTTCTAGTCTGGCTAACGGAGACTATTTGCACAGGCACAACCTTGTAGCCAGGATTATCCACCAGCAACTTGCTCTTCAATACAATCTTGTGGAATCGGAAGTACCGTACTATAGGTATGTGCCCGACCCAGTTCTCGAAAATGGCAATTGCACATTGTATTGGGATCGGTCTATCATCACTGACAGGACTATTGTGGCTAATAAGCCTGATATAGTGGTGATAGACCGACTAGAGCGTCGCGCAATGATTGTTGATATAGCAGTCCCTCATGACGAGAACCTCGTGAAGTCTGAGAAAGATAAGCAAGCAAAGTATCTTGACTTGGCTCGCGAGGTTGTCGACATGTGGGATGTGAACACAGCAGTCATTGTGCCAATAATCGTCACGGCCAATGGCGTAATTGCCAAGAGCCTCGACCAACATCTCAAGAGGCTCTCGTTGGGCAGCTGGATCAAGGGCTTGATCCAGAAAGCAGTTCTCTTGGACACGGCGCGTATCGTTAGGAGGTTCCTCTCTCAGGGGCCCTGACCACCGGTAGCTTGGACTCTGTTCCCGATACCGGTGGGCTACTATTTTTTATATTTTTAAATGTTTTTTTTTAATGTTGTAGAAATATTTAAAAATATAATTTATATGTACTGTAATGAATAAAGGAAATAATAATAATAATAATAATAATAATCGTTTATTTATACAACAGGGCACATTTACAATAAAATATCTTACAATAAATTTTACAGAACACAGTTGCTGATTTGCCTGAACTAGATTGAAATCTGTGTTTCAGGCTAGATAGCGCTAATGTAAAATTAATAATAAAATAACAATTTATCAACTACCTATGATAAAAACTTAAAATTAAAGGACACATAACAATTTTATTTACACACAAAAAGGAGGTCTTCTGTCTCTAAGTACGAGATGCTTAATAAATATTGCACAATTATCTTTTTACAGCTATAATAATTTAACTTATATATATTTAGATCCTTGTTCAGTCTATTGTATAGAAATGGACCTAAAAATGTAAAAAATCTTTTTATAAAAACAAATTTTGAGAATGAGTTGGACTCGCAGACAATATCATTCCGTCTCTTATTGGTCTTTTCGGTGCTGTAAGTAAGCATGGTGTGCTGTTTTAATACCAGTTGCTTAAAGAAAAGCTGGCGAACAGTCAGTACGTTGCAGGATTTGTATAGGAGATCTGTGGGATATAGAAAGGGATGGAAATTGGCTACTTTTAAGATGGCTCTCTGAGCTCTTTCAAGAGGGAGTAAGTAAGTTTTGGATGCTCCACCCCATGAAGTGATACAGTACTGGATTACGGATTGCCCTAGGGCCAAATAAACTTGTGCGATTACTTTTGGATCCGCAATAGTTCGCAGTTTTTTAAAGACGTAGATTAATTTGCGCACTCTTTTAACCAGACTCTCAATATGTGGTCGAAAAGAGAGGGTATCGTCTATTATTACTCCGAGATATTTAATGTTGCTTGTTTGAAGGATAAAAGGACAATCACATGTACTGATAGTGTGGAGTGCACATTTATGAGCAAACAGATGAGGATGAGTAATGTTAGTATGAGGCTTGCGCATGGAGAACTGAATATATTTAGTCTTGTCAGCATTTAATGTTAGTAAATTACTTTGAAGCCAGTTAGTCACCTTATTGAAACCTAATTGAGCGTATTCGTACAATTCTTTACTGGTTTTGGCGGTAAATATTAAGGCCGTGTCGTCGGCGTATGAAACAATTTTGCCATGTTGTATATTCAAATTGCACAAATCATTAATATAAATGAGGAAAAGGGTTGGGGCCAAAATGCTGCCTTGGGGAACACCAAAACCAGTACTTTTTTGCTCATCGCTCGTAATATCGTCTATTCTAACACATTGATATCTGTCGCCTAGGTAGTCAGCAAATAGTTTCAGCGGGGTTCCCCTTATTCCCATAGTCTCTAGTTTGTTTAGGAGCTTAGAAACAGACACTGTGTCAAAAGCTTTCGCTAGATCAAGGAAGACCCCTAACGTCTGGTTTCCTTTGCCAAGTTCCTCTGAGACATAATCAGTCAGGTGGTGCACCGCATCGGCTGTGGATAATTTGGCTCTAAAACCAAATTGCGTAGATGATAGTAAATTATTTTTTTCTAAATAATTAACTAACCTGCTATTTAAGATTTTCTCAAGAATTTTAGAAATTGATGAGAGTAATGATATTGGCCTATAATTATTAACCAAAAGTTTGTTCCCGGATTTAAATATAGGGATTATAACTGCTTTTTTAAGGCATTTAGGAAAAATGCCTTCAGAAAAACAGATACGAAAAATATAGGTCAGGGGAGGTACCAAGATATGCTTGAATTGTTTGAGGATCTTACTGCTAATAGTATCCCATCCAACAGCACAGTCATCTTTTAGTCCACTAATAATTCGTGTTATTTCGTCTTCGTCAGTGTCAAGCAGTCCGAACGATTGTAGTGCGTGCTTATTATTCAATGCTTGGGAAGGTGGTTGATCACTGTAAAGCTGGGGTATCTGTTCGGCAAGACTTTTCCCAACATTGACGAAAAAGTTATTGACATGGTTGGCTGATGAAAGAGGCGAACTATTAGTTAACAATAAACTCGAATTTGATTCACGCTGTTTTGACATGTATGTGACGTTTTTAATATGTTTCCAAAGTTGCTTGCTATTGTTTCCTGCTCTGACCAATTCATTTTTATCATAATTCCTTTTCAAATTCTTTAAGAGATTGTTACAAAAATTCCTGTATCTTTTATAGGTCGTATTAATGATACTATTACCTGGGTCTCTCCTAGATGACTGATGAAGTTTGTCTCTGTGTCTTATACACCGGATCAGGCCAGGAGTGATCCAAGGTTTAATATTATTAAGTTTCTTGTTTATTGTAATAACAGTGGTGTTACGTAATATTGCTAATTGCACTTGTTTTATTAAGTACGATAAAGCAAAATTTGCGTCAGCAGAATTGTAAACTGGGCTAAAGTCAAGTTTGCATAAATCATATTCGAGTTTGTTAGCATTTAATTGTGTTTTGGTCTGGGGACGATTCAGCTTAGGCAGCATTAAGTTTAAGGTTAGTAGAACAGCGTGATGGTCAGTAATTGTAGAGTTAGTAACAAGCGTAACATATGATAAACTGGATTTGATGATCATATGGTCGAGGCAGGAACCACTATCATGAGTAGGCAAGGTGTGCACAGGTAGAAAACCATGGAAGGAGCAGATATTCAGATACTCTTGGGTCCCTGCATCGCAGTTATCAGCATTTATGTTTATATTTATGTCACCTGTTAGTATGACATTATTAAATGCGCTTAGGTCTACAAAAATTTGGTTTAAGGCAGCGTTAAAGGAATCCAAGTTTCTAGCGGAAGGGGATCTATACATGGATCTATACATACGACTATTGCTGTAGTTGAACCAATTTTGATGATCAAACAGTTACTCATACAGTCTTGAAGAGTAGGTTCTTCCACTGAGACCAATAGTGATTCCTTTGAATAGACCACCACTCCAGCGTTTTGGTTATTATTTAGCTTGGTGTACAATAAGTTATAGCCTGGCATTACTGGGAGGTTATCCTGGCGATCGGATAGCCAGCATTCGGTTAAAACCATCACATCACAATTAAAATTAAGTCTACTAAGAAAAATGTTGAAGCTATCGATATTCTTAAAAATACTGCGAATGTTTTGTGTTAGTATGGTCAGTGACTTTTTATAATCGGAAAGATATTGAATGCAGTCCTCAACCTGGCATGCCTTTGCATCAGGCACAAAAGTGTAATCTATATCAGTAATTAAATTATTATCCATACTAGTAAAATAAGAGTATAAAGAGTAAGTTAAGTCTAAAAATATAAACAAAATGTGGCGCTCTTAGGCGCCTTCATAGTCAACCGAGTTAAGGTACCTGTGTTCGGCAGCTTTTTTAGCAGGACACTCCAAGTCTCCCGTCTTGTGGTTTGCTGGTTTCTTGAAGCGCAAACATGTGGCACATCTCGGCGCAACGGCTTTTTTGGGGCAATCTTGAATGGTGTGCCCTTCTTCACCGCAGTGTCCACATGTAGGGGAAGCTATCTTGCACGTCTTAGCTGCATGACCGTACTGCTGGCACTTGTAACACCTCGTTACCAGTGTGAAGTCTCGAACCGGGCAGGACGTCCAATTTATGAATAATCTGTCCTGTGTGATGAGAGCCTTACGTATATTTGCTGGAACTTCTATGATGTAGTTACAGTTCTCTGCATCCTTTCTGCCGGATTTGTGGCTTAGCTTAATTGAGGTCAAAAATGATTCTTGAGAGATGGAGGGCAGTTTGTCGGCCAAGTTTTGTTCATAAATACATTTAAAAACCTCATTTTCAGCCATAGATGCAGGGACCCCTATAACTATTATGCGTGGTTTGCGCTTTCTAGGTTCATCGACGGTGAGAGCTGTCGTAGCCGATTGGACCGTTTGTTTGAGCTTTTCTAGGTCTTCCTTAGTCTCTGTGCTGATTATAAGCCCACCTTTTCCTATTTTGCGTACACTTCTGACTTTTAGTTTCATGTCACCAGGGCAAACGATTTGTTGGACTATGTTTTTGGTTTCGTCACAGGTCTTAGAATTGTCGCTAGGGAAAATCGCCACGGAGCTAAAAGTATTAGGACGAACATAGCTGTTAGACCCCTTCTTCACCATATCTGCAAACGATGTTGTTCTCGTTTCTTGCCTTGCACAGGTTTCCTTAATGGTCCGGTTCATCTCCATTACGTAGTCCTTAAGGTTGCGGTCTTCATTAAATTTGTTCAGGGAGTTGTGGGTCTTGTATGCATATTGCTTAAGGGACTGGTATTGAACGGCCATTTGCGAAACTCCATGTCCAATTTTACGGCAAAGAGTGCTAATTTTAAGCTTTTGCTCTGAATTGAGCTTCCCATCAGAAGAAATTGTACATACCTCTTGCAAACACTGTTCAATAGAGGTCATCCAGTTCTGAATCTCGGGAGTCGAAACTGTCGCCATTTCCTCGTTTCCTACGGCTTGGTCACATCTGTGTGGTTGGGGCTGAGTCGGTGTAGGTGTTGGGGGAGGGCTGCGCCGCGTCAACCCACTCCGGTTAAAGGGGCTGCCTTCCATATTTCAGATTATGATACTCGTATATGATCAAATCAGTCCATTTTTGACTAAACAGCACTTAGAAAATTGTATTAGTTACACGTTAGTAGGTACACTAAAAAAGTAGGTCACTGTTAATGCAACTGTTAATTTATTATATTTAAATTAATATACATTGATTAGCACGTCTGTTTGCGTTGAGTGCAAAAAGAGCTGTGTCAGTGTGATAATTAAAGAAGATTTGTTTATTAGGTACATATCTAAATTAAAAACCTATATTTATAGTCATGAAAAGAGGCTGATTAGTGAATTTGAGAAATAATTGTGTGATTTAAAGTGACATGATGAAAAATTAATCTTTAAGCTACATACTTGAACCTACTCGTAAATACGTACCCAGAAAGACTGTTTTATTGGAATAACTATAATTCGCATTAGGTATAAGAATTACTTATACATAATTGCGAATTATAGTTATAGGTAGAACAAAACTTTGTTGTTTTTTGTTCTATTTAGATATGTACGTTTCTCTATTGTTGTAGTAATTTAAGAATAAAGTGATCTCAATCTCAGGTTTCTGTTATGTTTCATACGTTTATGTAAAAGGATTAAAAGTACTAAGCTATTACTACTAAGATATTTTTATAATGTTTCTTATTCATTTATTGTATTTTAAAAATATAAGAGTTGATTTAATTTTAGAAGTTTTACTGATATACCTGTAGAAACACTATTCTCCTCTCGTTACCAATTTAACTAAATTATACCTAGCATTTTTCTCTTAGTGCAATAGGTAGACATTAGGTATTACTATTAATGGCATAACTTACAAATGCAACCATCATATTAATCAGAAACTTAAGCTTTCTAATCGCGATACGTTGATTCTTTTGAAAATATATCAAGTAAATTAGTATTAGTACACAAACAAGCAAAAATATTTATTTAAGGTTACCAGCATTTACGATAAAGTTTTCCAACATTTTCACACAACAACAACCACAAAAATTACCAAAGGTTATAAAAGTAAAGAAACTATTCATTCATATCATAATAAACATTACATTACATTAATATCATTCTTTGAGGTTATTGTAACCTCAAAGAATGATATATGTAATAATACTAACTGTAATATCTGTACATTAATGATGATATTAAAAAAACTGTGTACTGTCCTGTCTCAGTGTTTATCTAAAATTTGTGGAAATCAAACCTAACAAAGTACGGAACCCTGGCTGGGGGCACGGTTGTTCTTAGCTGTATCATTTCGGTGGATTTATCATTTCGGTGGTAATTTTTATCATTTCGGTGGACACTTTTAATTTCAGTGGACTCTTAAAACTTTATCCTTAAATATTTATGTAAGTTTTGATAATATTTGATGTCCACTCACGTACAATGTTATAAAATAGACTAAAGTATTATTTGTCACTAAAAATATATAGATTGCATTGAAATAAAAAAATCCCACCGAAATGATACATAAAAATCTCTTGTTGAAATTCACCCATCAAAGTGTCGTTTTCTACAATTCTACGCTAATTATCAACGTTTCTATGGCATTACTTTTAACGAATACCCTCAGAAATTTAAAATCATTGAAAACAAAAGACGCCACGCGCATATTCAAATTAAAATGGAACGTGGCAGCCGGCGTTTTGTGACGTCACAGTGGGTTTTGCGCGGATCGTGCGTACATGGATACGGCATTCGTGTTTACCCAACTTCAAAACAGAAGGAGGTTATAAAATCGGATGTTTATTTTTTTTTAAATTGGTGACTGTTTTTTTTTTGCATTTCTCCTTCTTTGCTTGTTTCTGTGTGCATCTTGCATTTGCATTTTTTTTTGCATGTTTAGTGAGATAAGACGACCTCGTACGCGCGGCCCGGTACGGGGTGGGCGTGTGCGCGTGCGAGGTGGAAGAGGTGTACCTCCAGCGCCTCCAGCGCCGACGTCACCACCGTCACCTCCAGTACCCGCGACTCCCAGGTCACCTAGGGTCGTGATACTGGAGGATAGGCAGTTGGTGCCGCCACACACTGGAGGCGGTGATGTTGGAGGGCGAGGACGCCGTGCCAGCCGCGCCAGCCGCGCTGGCCGGGCCGGTTACGGCAGTGAGAGGCCCGGACCCCACAGCGTCGAAATGTTAGATTTTATGCTTTTTAACGCTTTTTTTTCATGATTTCAAAATAATTTTGAATGCTGCAATTGAACCTTTTTGAATGTTAGGCTCGTGGTACAAAACGTGGAGGAGCTGCCGCCCGGCCATGCTCTGGAGACCCCGCTTCACGTAAAGCGGAGGCGGCTATGGCAACCGTAAGTAGTTCTACTTGTGCATGTTAGTTATTTTTTATTTATTTATTTTTAACTTTTGTTTTAAATATCTATCTAGATCTATTCGGGCTGCAGCTCCACCATCATTGGCGGCGTCACAGGGACCTGTGGCGTCTACTTCGTGGGCACCACAGGAACCTGTGTCAACTTCGGCGGAGGAACCTGTGCCGTCAAGTTCCTGGGCAATGTAAGTGGCTAACGGACTTTTCTATTCAAATGGTAGATGTAGGTACTACAACACTGCTTTTGTTTCAGGGATATGGAGCTGGCAACGCCCCCGCTGCGTGCAGCGTCGTCGCCGTCGCCGTCGCCGCCGTCGCTTATTGCACCACCGTCACCATACTCGGTGCCTTCGCCAGCCGCGTAAGTCGCTTGTGGATTTTTCACAGGTACTACAACACTTCTTTTGTTTCAGATACGTCGAATGCGGCAGGGCGAAGACCCTCTCCTCGCCATCTACCTCGTCCAGCATGCGGCCTCATCTTCCTCCCCTCCGTCACCCTCGTCAGAGTCTGCAAGATGATCAAGTTGCAGACCTCATCAACATTGGTAAGTTCTTGCTAATTTGAGTCTGGTTTGGGGCTATGGTCAAACTTCTGATTTCCACTACAGAATTGAAACCATCTAACATTTGTTACAGGTTAGCGACGCAGATTCTGACGAGAGTGACAGTGGTGAGGAGCTTGAGTTTGCTGTGCCAATGGTCTCCAGGGTATTCAGGACTATGATGCCCTGGGGCCAGGGCGAGAACGAAGGTGAGGAGGTTGCAGGTGATGGTGATGGTGGTGCTGGAGCAGCGCCGCCTGCAGTTCCTGCACCCGCGTCTGCAGAGACGCCTGCTGCAGACCTTGCTCCAAGCGCGACGGACCAGCCTTGGAGCTTATTTGATTTTCAGTGGAGAAAGTTTCCGAACCCCCCGACTCCAACTGAATCGAGGAGGGAAATTGTTTCCCAAAATAATGTAGGTCCGACGATTCCAGATGTCGACCCGTATGACATTTTCGTTGCCATATGGGATCGGCAATTTATGGAGTACATTGCCTCGGAGACGAACGAGTATGCTTGGCAGGTGGCAGCCCCGGTGCTCGAGGACCCCAACTCCAAAAGCCGCATCGGGCGGTGGTACGATACCACCGCCGATGAACTCTATGTTTACATGGGTATGGTGTTGGCGATGGGAGTTGTGGTCAAGAGTAGGATAGAAGACTACTGGGCTGCCTCCTGCGACATATTCAGTACTCCAGGCTTTAGGGCACACATGACTCTCAACCGATTTCAGTTGTTGGGGAAGTGTTTACACTTTGCCAACAACGAGAACATGTGTGCTCTAAACTTGGATGTCTCCGAGGCACGACTTTATAAAATTAAACCAGTTCTGTCACATTTGAACTTGAAATTCCAAAAGTTATATATTCTTTCACAGAACATTGCACTAGACGAGAGTCTTTTGATGTGGAAAGGCTGGCTGGATATTGGCCAGCTGATCCCCAACAAAGCTGCAAACAAAGGCGTCAAGACTTACGAGATTTGTGAATCTCAAACCGGCTACTTATGGCGGTTTGAGGTTCACTCTCAAAGTAAGTCAGCACCCAAACCGCCGGAGCCGGAGAATCCATTGGAGAAATCTACGCCCTCAATTGTTCTCAAACTTGTCCAAGGTCTGGAGTACAAAGGCTTAGATTGTGTAGGAACCCTCCGGACGGATCGCCAGTTTCTTCCGGAGGCCCTACACAAACTAACAAAGCAACGCATGCGCCCGGGCGATGTATCTGGTCTTACCTCGGGGGACGTTGATGTCATGGTATGGAGAGATGCTAACCGAGTGGCTACCATCTCAACGTACCATGGCAACAGCGTTCAATCAACCCATGGATCCACCAAACCCATCCTGATACATGATTACAATATCATGATGGGTGGGGTGGATAAAAAAGACCAGATACTAGCCATGTACCCGATCGAGCGGAAACGAACAAAGGTCTGGTACAAAAAATTCTTCCGGAGACTGTTAAATGTCTCCGTTTTAAACTCCCTCATAATTCACCGCCAGAATTCATCAGCTTCTTCATCTACTCCTCTTACTCATAGAAAATTCCGTATGTCCCTCTGCAAATCCCTTTTCTCTCATCACTCAGCTTCATCTTTTCAGCGTCCAATCCCACAGAACGTGGATCTTCGCGCACACCACTTAGACCTAAACCCACTAGCGGGTGGTGGCAAGTACAGGCTTAGGCGCAAGTGTGTCGTGTGCAAAAAGTCAGGAATCATGTTCTGTGTGGGTTGTGACAAACCTGTATGTATGCAACCCTGTTTTGTCTCCCTTCATACCGTTTAGTATATGTAAAATATATTTATAAATATATATTTCTTTGTATTATCTATATATTTGTATATATTTTTGTACCAGACCTTTGTTCGTTTTATTGACTGGCGAATTGTGATGTTGTTTATCCACTTTGTTATGTTTTGTGCTCTAGACCTTGCAGCGCTCAGTTGTTTTTTATTTGTATTTTTTAATGTACATCTAAAGACATTTTCAGCGCTCAGTTGTTTTTTCTTTATATTTTTTGTTGTACATCTAGAGACATTTTCAGCGCTCAGTTGTTTTTTCTTTGTATTTTTTGTTGAACATCTAGAGACATTTTCAGCGCTCAGTTGTTTTTTTTTTAACTATGTAGTAATTCGTTTTTTTTAACAAGTTTAAAGTCATTACTGAGGGTGTAGCTTCTTCTAGTCGATTTTCTGATGCGGTGGTTAGGTGTGATGCCTTTGTCTGCAGCTTTTTTATTTTTTTTACTTTTTTTTTGTCAATTTTTTTTTTTCAAAAACTCGTCTACTGCAATGTTCCATTTTTTCAGTTTCTATTTAGAGTCATTTAGAGTCATTTTTTTTTATTTTCATAATTCAAGTTCAGATGTGACAAAACTGCCGTATCCATTGTATGTTAGATCTATGTTGTGTTTTTATCATGAAATTGTTCACTTTGCTGGTTCATTTATGGAATGTTTTTGTAAGACAACATGCCCTTCTGTTGTGTTTTTCCAGTAGTAAATATCATCATCATTTGAATTGTTAAATAAGATTTCAAAGAAATACAATATTATTTGCTCTAAGACACAAATAAGAAAAGGGTCTTTTTTAGGGCTCGTTTTCAAGTGTTTACATTGTGACTCATAGTTCGTAAACTAAACAATTCTAACAGTTCAAACTTTGTCTGCAATAAGATTGTGAACCAAACTATGTAATAAGATACTATCCCAAGCCGCTTGACATACAGGGTACCTTGAACTGAAGTGTAAAAACACCCAACTTTTTTTGTCGGCGGCCGGGTCAGCTACTTGAGCCATGTTTTTGTAAAGCTTGTGGTATGAAAAAAATGTATGGGGAGGTGTGTTTTTTTAACTGATTATTGTGAAATAGGGTGTATTTATGTAAATAAAATAAAAACATGATAAAATAATGGTTTATTTTTTTATTTCTATCTACTTTTTTAAAATAAACTGAGAAAATTTTGCTAACGCTGATTTCAAAGCTGAATTAACAATATATTTCAAGACAGTTCTCGACTAATTCATTTTAAATCTGATAGTTCATTCCATACCGATTCCAACAACATAATTTTCGTATAGGGCTCCCATACAAAACTTTAGAGATATCGGCGTTTTAATCACACGCGCCGATAGCGCACGACGTCACCTGACATCCACTTAGCACAAGTGTCACTTCGCAAAAATTAGCGGTGCCGTGGAGTGGCATGAGTTTAAAAGATGACTGTGCAGTAGGATGGGACAATATACCAAATAAAATAATTAAGAACTTCAGATATATCCTGTTACAGCCTCTGACCCATATTCAACAATGTCTTTCTACAGGTATATTTCCCAAATGTCTCAAAAGAGCTGTTATTGTGCCCGTGTATAAATCTGGTAGAAAAGACCTAGTGACTAACTACAGGCCCATTTCCTTTCTGTCATCAATTTCGAAAATATTAGAAAAAATAATAAATACGAGGCTGATAAAATACCTATTATCTTGCTCAAGAACTTGATAAAGGTAACAACATTATAGGAATATTCCTAGATCTAAAAAAAGCATTTGACACCGTTTCCATCCCTATACTGTTGCGCAAGCTGGAATCTGTAGGAATAAGAGGGAATCAACTCAGACTCAGACTTACAAGCTACTTGGAAAACCGGACTCAATGCGTAAAAATAGGAAATGTTGTCAGTGATGACGAGATAACCTCTTGCTTCGGAATTCCCCAAGGATCCAATTTGGGACCAACACTCTTTTTGATTTACATAAACGATCTATGTAAATTAAAAATGACTCACGGCACAATCATATCATACGCTGATGACACTGCGCTACTCTTTTCTGCTGATTCGGAACATGAGGCCTGCAAGGTTGCGCAGTGTGGGTTTAACGTAGTCAATAAATGGCTTCAGCAAAATTTATTATAGCTAAATACCGAGAAAACAAAATATATTAAATTCTCTATGCGCAAGTCTACGTCTGCCCTCACTAACCTATCCTTACGTGCTCATTATTGTACAAATCCATTAGATACTAACCAATGTGCTTGTCCAGAACCGTACTAACCAACTAACATATTTGGGTATTATATTAGATGAAGGACTAACATTCAAACCACATATTGAAGCCTTACGCAACAGAGTACGCAAATTGATATTTGTTTTCAAAAAGTTACGGGGTATTGCAGACCCAAAACTTATTAAAAAAGTTTACTTTACACTGTGCCAGTCGTTATTGAGTTACTGTATAACTTCATGGGGTGGTGCTGGAAAAACACTTCTACTACCCCTCGAACGAGCTCAGAGAGCGGTGCTCAAAGTTGCTACCTTTCACCCTTTCCTCTTTCCCACGAACCTCCTCTATCAGTCTTGTAAAGTATCGACAGTTCGGCAGCTCTTTATTATGAACATAGTATTAAAGCAGCACATATCCCTGCCCTATAACCCTGATTACATAAATAGAAGACGGAAAGACATAGTTTGCTCTCGAAACATTTTTACTAGACATATCTTTACATCCAAATTCTTTGTTTTTCTTGGACCACTACTGTACAATAGACTCACTGCTCTAAGGGACATTTATGCGCTTAAGTACAGTCGTTGTAAAGAACTCATAAAGGATGTCCTACAAAACATGGACTACGAAGAAACAGAGAAGCTATTGTTAGTTATAAAGTAATTGCGTAAATCGAGTATTCTTTATTTACGTTATATTATTTTAGAGTTTATATGTAAAAATAAACTTGTTGTACCTAGTGATAAGCATAGACTGTGAAAGTGATTATTTTAAGAATTTATACAATATGGAACTTATTCGCCTGAAACACAGGATCCTCCTAGTTCAGGCGACCGTGATATTAATACCTTTTGCTATTTTATGTACTACAGTGTAATTTAGAATTAAGAAATTTAAATAAATGATTTGATTTGAATGATTTGATTTGATTTTATCTATACTCACAACGTAATGTTCCAAATATGAGTTCAAAAACGAATGCATAAACACGTACTTTTTTTTCGTGGATAGGCAAAATAAAAAAAAATCCATTACAGTTCAACATTTTCCTTCGATTTTTAAACAAGTGTATCATAAAATAACTTTTTAATTTTTATAGCACACTTTTACTTTTTAATTTATTGGCTTTATTGCAGCTTTTACCTTTGTCTATGGATGCGCGCGCTGCGCAGTCATTCAAATACGCAATGAGAATATCCGCCATATTGAAATAAACTATTTTTCCACTTATTTTATTTCAACTGTATGAGTGAAGATAAAATAGTGTATGCAACGGTATATAAACAGGTATTAAAACACTCGTGTGATGCTATTATCACACTCGGCTACGCCTCGTGTGATTGACTTTAAATATTGCTTATTTTTTTAGAATTATGGCATTTAGAATTTATAAACGAAAAAGTATTGTGTTTTACTCACAATTTGTTTTCAAATGCAAATTGTGCAACAAAATAGAAAAGATTGAGTCTCAGGAGTCGAATGAAGGATCTAAAGAAATCCCTATTAATTTCAATGTAAATAATATAGGGTATTTCATAAACTGGTAATGGTTGGAGCTGGTTTGGTGAGGTATGTGCTAGTTTAAATATGCCTAATATGAGTGAAACTTATTGTATACAAAATAACTAAAGTTAGGCATTATTCAAAAAGATATAGCGTTACAGCTTAGGTATTTTAGAAGCAGGTGTAGAAGAAAGGCAACTTGATTTGGAAATCAAAGATGTTACACAAGGCGTACCATGTGTGACCGTCGTGACAGACAGCTCTCACTTATCTTAATAAGACATGTCAAATTTCCCACAAATGTTTGCTTATCTTCTCGAGTGAAGTGTTCCCGCGCTTCTAGTTTTGACGGTTATTGCAGTTAAAAACTGTGCCTGACTTGCTCCAACTTATTGTACGTGCGGGGAATAAGACAAGGATGACATATAGTCACTCGGACAGTCCTTACGCCCTACCACCGCGAGCGTAATAATCGACAAGTTCAGTCCCGTTCCGAGCGTCTATTGTATCGGTTTGTGCGTCGCGGAGCCGGGATTTCTCAGCAGTTTTCACTGAGTTTTGTGGTCTTGTGAGTGTTTTTTATGCAGTGGAGTCATGGACCGGTAAGTACTAAACTATTTTTAATAGCTTGATTGTGTATTTGGCATAAATTTCGGCAGAAATACTTAGTTCAACGAACATCGTCCGCCATTGTTCGCGGCGCGCGAAATAGTGACCGTTTTTTTTCCATGTTTTACTAATGTTAAATATGCCTAATGCTGATCGAACTATCGTTATTAACAATAATATGTTAATAAACAATGTCTGTATTACATTTTATTTAAATAATATGGTCAGAAATTTGAATTTCATTGAAAACAAAAACACGCGACCCAAACTTGTCTTTTTAAGCTTAGCAAACAGTCGCGGATATATGACGTCATAACGGTCATTCGTGTGTTTTGCTTCGGTGTTGGATTAGTATGGATAAGATTTTTAACCGACTTCTTCAAAAAGGAGGAGGTTATGTAAATTTCAAAATTAATATTTTTGGTTATTTCAAAGTTAAGTTTAGAAACGTGCTGCCTTAATAGGGGGTGGGGGGATGTGTAGGAGGAAAGAGGGTTGGTGGGGAAGCCATCCCCCCTCATTCCCGCTGCAGCAAAAACTTATTTTTTTTTATGATTTTTTTTTATGCAGTCGTCTTGTCATAGAAAATGTATTTTCTGGAGGTTCAGGGGTAGGGCAAAGCCCCCTTTGCCTTCCCCCTCCCCCCTGTTATGTAAACCCCCCCAGGTGGGGGGAAGGGGGTGGGGGAAGCCATCCCCCAAACATATAGTTTTTTGTGGGTCGTGTTTTTTTTGCATTTCTCGTTCTTTACCTGTTTCTGTGGATCTTGCATTTGCTTATTTGCATGGTTTTAGTGGGATAAGACGACCTCGCACGCGTGGTCCAAGAAGTGGGGGGGGGAAGTGGGGGTGTGCGCCTGCGAGGAGGGAGGAGTGCTGCACCAGCGCCGCCACCGCCAGCTTCGGCAGGATCGCCATCACTACCAGCATCCCCACCACTACCAGCATCCCGACCACGGTCACCTCGAGTGGTCATTCTTGAAAATGTGTTGGTGGCACCGGCACGTGGTGGTCGTAGCCAGCGCGGAGGGCGTGGACACCACGCCGGCCGCGCTGGATACGGCAGTCAGCGGCCCCCCACACAGTTGAAGAGTTGGATTTTATGCTTTTTTAACGCTTTTTTATTTTTCCATTAATTTATTTTTCAATACTCAAAATAATTTCGAGTATTACAATTGAACCGTTTTATATTTTAGGCTTATATTACACGACATAACAAACCTGCCGCCGGGCCACGCCCTTGAAACCCCGCTTCATGTGAAGCGGAGGCGCGTGTGGCAACCGTAAGTAGTTCTACTTGTGCCTCTTAGTTGTAGATATTATTTTGGTTTTAACACTACATGTTTTAACTTTTGTTTTAAAATATCCATCTAGATCAGATCGGGCTGCGGCTGCTCCCGCACCCGTGGCGTCAACATCGCGCGAGTCGGAAATGTAAGTCGCTAACGGTCTTTTCTATTCATTTCATTTCTAAAGATAGTGCCTGTTAGTTGTAGATATTATTTTGATTCTAACACTACATGTTTTAACTTTTGTTTTAAAATATCCATCTAGATCAGATCGGGCTGCGGCTGCTCCCGCACCCGTGGCGTCAACATCGCGCGAGTCGGAAATGTAAGTCGCTAACGGTTTTTTTTCTATTAATTTCATTTCTAAAGATACAGGTACTACAACACTGCTTTTGTTTCAGGGACGTTGAATGGGTACCGCCGTCGCCGTCGCCGCTGCATGCACCACCATCGGCACCATCACCGACATACGTGGTGCATTCGCCAGCCGCGTAAGTTGCTTACGGATTTTTCTATTCATCAAATTTAATTCATCTTTTCTATTTATTACATTCACAGGTACTTCAACCCCTTTTTTTGTTCCAGATACTTGGAATGCGGCCAGGCGAGCTCGCCGTCCACCTCGTCCGGCATGCGGCATGCGGCACCTCCTCCCAAGCGCCCTCGTAAGAGTCTGCGCGATGCCGAGGTATCCAACCTCATCAATTTTGGTAAGTACCTGCTGATTTAAGTCTGGTTTGAGGCTATGGCCAAACTTCTGGTTTCCACTACGGAATTGAAACCAATCTACAATTTCCTATAGGTAGCGACGCAGACTCTGACGAGAGTGCTGATGAGGATGAGGACCGTGTCGCAATGCCCATGATCCCCAGGTCGATAAGACCCATGATGGCACTCTGGGGTCAGGGCGACGACGAGGTGGATGCCGGTGATGATGGTGACGGAGCTGCCGTCGCTGCGATTGCAGCAGACCCCGCGCCTGCCGCAGACGCCGCGCCTGCCGCAGACGCCGCGCCTGCCGCAGACTCCGGGCCTGCTGCAGACCCTGTTCCAAGTGCGACGGACCAGCCTTGGAACTTCTATGATTTTCAGTGGAGAGAGTTTCCGATACCCTCGATTTCACCTGAATCGAGGAGGGAAACGTTTTCCCAAATTAATGTAGGTCCGACAATTTCAGCTGTGGACCCGTATGACATTTTCGTTGCCATATGGGATCGGCAATTTATGGAATACATTGCCTCGGAGACCAACAGATATGCTCAGCAGGTGGCAGCCCAGTTGCTCGATAACCACAACCTCCATCCCAATAGCCGCATCGCGCAGTGGTGCGACACCACTGCCGATGAAATGTATGTTTATTTGGCTATTATCCTGGCGATGGGGGTTGTGGTTAAGTCACGGATCGAGGACTACTGGCATGCCTCCTCTGACATATTTTATACTCCAGGATTTAGCGCACACATGTCCGTCAACAGGTGCATCCTGCTAAACAAATGTTTACATTTTGTGAACAATGACGACATGGGTGCGCTAGACTTGGATGGCTCCGAGGCACGTATATTTAAGGTGAAACCGATACTGTCACACCTGAACTCGAAATTTCAAGATTTATATGTACTTTCCCAGAACATTGCTCTAGACGAGAGTCTTTTGATGTGGAAAGACTGGCTGGATATCAGCCAGCTTATTCCCAACAAAGCTGCAAACAGAGGCATCAAAACTTATGAGATATGTGAATCTCAAACCGGCTACCTATGGCGGTTTGAGATTCGCAATCAGAGCAAGTATGCACCCAGACCGCAGGAGCCGGAAGATCCACTGGAGAGAGTTACGCCGGCTCTTGTCCTAAAGCTGGCACAAGGTCTGGAGTACAAAGGGTACACACTGTGGATGGATAATTATTACAATTCGCCAAGTCTCGCTCGACGGCTTAAGTCCTTGGGCTTCGACTGTGTAGGAACCCTCCGGACGGATCGCCAGTTTCTTCCGGAGGCCCTACACAGTCTAAACAAGCGGCGCATGCGCCGGGGCCAGATATCTGGTCTTACCTCGGGGGACGTCGATGTTATGGTATGGAGAGATGCTAACCGAGTGGCTACCATCTCTACGTACCATGGCAACGGCGTCCAAGAAGTCCGAGGATCCACCAAACCCATCTTGGTACATGATTATAATATCATGATGGGTGGGGTGGATAAAAAAGACCAGATACTGGCCATGTATCCCGTCGAGCGGAAACGGACAAAAGTCTGGTACAAAAAGCTATTCCGGAGACTACTTAACGTCTCCGTATTAAATTCCCTCATTATTCATCGCTGCAACTCATCATCTGCTTCTTCTTCTGCTCTATCTCACCGCAAATTCCGTATGTATCTTATAAAATCTATTCTTTCTAAACATGCGACCCCTACAAGTCTTCCGCGTCCAGCCCCACGGAGCACTGTACACGACGTTACCCACCGCCTGGCCCTGCACCCGAAAGGGAAAAGTCAGCGGGCCAGGCGGACATGTGTCGTCTGTAAAAAGATGGTGCAGATGTTCTGTGTGGGTTGCGACAAAACTGTTTGCTTGGACCCCTGTTTCCTCACCCTTCATTCATTATTATTTATGTAAAGTATATCTATAAATATAATATTTCTTTGTATTATCTATATATTTGTATATATTTTTTGTACCACACTTTTGTTCGTTTCATTGACTGGGAATTAATTGATTGTTCATCCAAATTGTTATGTTTTGTACTCTAGACCTTGCAGCACTCATTTTTTCTCTTGTTTGTATTTTTTGTTGTACATCTACTAAAGCAATTTTCAGTGCTTTTGGTTGTATTTTTTGTTGTACATCTAGAGAGAAACATTACTCTTTTCTTTCATTTTTTTAAAATGTGTTTTAACAAGTTGAGTGCTGAGTTGGTTCTTTTGTTGTACGTCTAGAGAGACATTTCGTTTTTCTTTTTTTTTAATATTTTTTAATAAGTTTAAAGTAAATAGTGACGGCGTAGCTTGATCCTCTGGATTTTTGTTGGGTGTGATGCCTTTGTTTGCAGCTTTGTTTTTTTTTTGTTGTACGTCTAGAGGGAGACATTGTTTTTTTTTAAATATTTTTTAACAAATTTCAAGTAAATAGTATTGGTGTGATTTATAACTTTTATGCCCAATTTGATACCACACTGTCATAATGGGAGACGATCTGCTTCCAAACAGTGCAAATACCAAAACGCAAACACAAATTCCCAAGTTGAATGGAGCTGGCTCCACTACATATAATCTTCCCCATCGTGGGAATGTAAGATGGAGTGTTGTGCTGACTCCAGTCAATTTGCGAATTTTGTATTTGCATTTGGGTATTTGCACTGTTTGGAAGCTGATCGTCTCCCATTCTGGTGAAATGGTATCAAAATTTTGGGCAGAAAAGTTATTTCGGAAAAATGGCCGTATCATCGGAGTGGATGACCACTCCGCTGGTGCGTCCATTTTTCCAAAATCACTTTGATGAGATTTACGAAATAGGTCATGCCACGTTTCCGAATTTCATGATTCTTGTAAACCATATTATTGTAAAAGATTAGTGGACGAAGAAAACCTCGTTCCACAACTCAAATCTAGCGGGATATGGAACGATATTTTTGAAAATCTCGGGTGGCTTCTGCAAAATGCGGAAAGCTTGCTTCTTCAAGAGACAAACAATCCTGCAGTACAATTTAATTGTATTATAGCAAAGTTCCTCGCAGGCAAACGAGTTCATTTCACGCGAAGAGGGACGTACGAAGCAAGATGTTTTTCCGCAGTAGGGCACTACAATACAAAATATTATAGTTTTTTAAGTAAAGTACACAAGGTAGTATGCCCAAAAAACGTCGTACTGCTATATAGAAAAATATACAAACAAAATGTAAAATAAATTAGTACGGCCGCGGCACTAAAAAAGAAGTGCGTTATACAAAGCACGTGGTGATAAAAGAGCTAAGCGTTTTAAAATTGCCGATAGACATTACGGTGAGTTAACAGTGCAAGAACCAAAAACAGAAATGATTTTCTTCTTTCAATAACGTCATTAAAAACTGATGAAATGGATGAATAAAAAAATAAAACCGTCGCACAATCCAACTCTGATACGTGGATCATGGAGTGCAAAAAGTGAATAACCGCATCTTTGTTCGACCAAATAATGATGATACATTCTACGCTATATTAAAATCTACCTTTACGGGAAACGATGCTACTCAATATGGTATGGCACACGAGGCAACCGCGATTGCAAAGTCAAAGTCAAAGTCAAAACGTTTATTTCAATTAGGCCATTAAACGGCACTTTTGAACGTCATCATCTACATTAAAAATAATACAAAGTGACTCTACTGTCCGTTCGAAAGGGTAGATTCTTATGGAGAAGAACGGACAAGAAACTCCATAGTTACTCTTTTCAAATCAATGATTTACAATATTTTGAGTACAAAAATTAATTTTAATATATGTGAGGTCGATGCACCTAGAGTATACTACTTACAGGATCATAGTACATGGTACTCACATATTTACAAATCTTGGAACCATTAATAAAACAGAGTGTGTTAACAGAAAAAATAAAAACTCTTTTACATCTGTAAAGTGAATATATAAATTGACCAATTTGATTTTGCCTACACTACACCCTTGATTGTCCTATGGAGCAGGACCAGCATGTTTCCAAGCATTCTTATCTTGAATGTAATCCTCCAACTTGTAATATGCTTGTTTACAAAGTGTGCTTTTTACATACGTTTTAAATTTTCTTTCATTTAATTCTAATATGTCACAAGGTATTTTGTTGTAACATTTAACACAGTACCCCATGAAAGATGTGTGTACTTTAGCTAACCTATAAAATGGTTGATCTAATTTATCTTTATTTCTAGTATTAAAATTATGTCGATCACTAATTTTATTAAAAAGATGTCGATTTTTCCGAACATACATAATATTTTCATAAATGAATTGGCAAGGGACTGTCATAATATTAATCTCTTTAAAAAAATCCCTTAGAGAATCACGGCGACGCAGATTATATAGGGCTCTGACAGCTCTCTTTTGTAAAATAAATATGGATTCAATGTCAGCAGCCCGACCCCACAGCAAAATACCGTAAGACATAATGCTGTGAAAATAACTAAAATAGACCAAACGTGCGGTTTCTACGTCTGTTAACTGTCTAATCTTTCTAACAGCATAAGCAGCTGAACTTAGACGACCCGTAAGAGATGTTATATGGGGCCCCCATTGTAATTTCTCGTCTAAAGTGATTCCTAGGAAAACCGTCTGATTAATGAAGCCCAGTTTTTCTCCATTCAATATGATGTCACATTCGCTACTTTTAACATTAGGTAAAGTGAATCTAATACATTTGGTTTTTTTTTCATTTAGTACCAAGTTGTTTGCCGTAAACCAATTTTGGACCTGATGAATAGACTTATTGACGTCGTCAAGATTTTGTGAACGTCGATCTATTTTAAATATTAGAGATGTGTCATCCGCAAATAATACCATATTTGGTTGATTTCGAAATAGTTGGGGCAAATCATTTATGTAAACTAAAAAAAGGAATGGACCCAATATCGAACCTTGTGGAACGCCCATTGTCATTTCCGACCCTAGTGAGTTTACACCGTTAACCTGAACTTTAACCTGTCTGTACATCAAGTATGAACTAATCAAATCAAGGGCTCTATTCCTAATCCCATAGTGCTCCAGTTTCAACAAAAGCGTCTCATGGTTAACGCAGTCGAACGCTTTCGAGAGGTCACAGAATATTCCAATGGCGTCTTGCGACTCTTCCCAGGCGTTAAAAATGTTCTTTATTAGGGTAACACCGGCGTCAGTTGTACATCGCCCTTTAGTGAAACCGTACTGTTGTTCATGAAAGATGGAATTTTTATTAAAGTGACGTAACATTTGATTAAGCATTAACTTTTCAAACACCTTGCTGAGAACTGGCAGAATTGACACAGGCCTATAATTGTTGGGTTCTTGACAATCACCCGATTTGAACAACGGAACGACTTTACTGTGTTTCATGAGATCTGGAAAAATTCCTTGGTCTACACTAGTGTTAAATATGACTGCTAAGTAGGGGGCAATAGTTTCAATGACCGATCTACAAACTTTTACAGAGAATCCCCAAAGATCTTCTGTTGATTTAATTTTAAGATCTTTAAAAGCTTTTATAATAGCCTGGGGGTTTGTATGTTGAAACTTAAACTCCGATGGACATACCTTTACATTCTTTCTAAGTAAGGCAGCAGAGAGCGTGGGTGACGAGTCGAGAGACTCTGTAGTTTTAAGAGGAATATTAGCAAAGAAGTTTTCAAATTCCTGAGCTACCTCTGCATCTGAGTTTATTGGACCATGTACAGTATTTAAATTAAATTTCGATTCACGCTGTTTCTTCCTACCTGTTTCGTTATTAATTATTTTCCAAGTAGTTTTTATTTTGTCGTCTGCTGATTTTATTTTATTGCTAATATGCAGAGCTTTTGCTGTTTTGCACACACTTTTATATGTTTTTGAATATTTCGCAACATACTTCTGAAAGCTTGTATTATTCATATGTTGCTTTAAACCATATAGTTCATATAGCTTTTCCCTGCTTATGCGAATGCCTGGAGTTAGGTAGGTAGTTAGGTTAGGTAGGAGGTAGTTGCAGATTTAGAACATAAAATAAAACAAAAAGTGTGGTTTATTCATATGTATAGATAAACCATCCCTTGGTGTGAGTCCGGACGGTCTTTTAGGGGCGGACAGTCCAGAAAAAATTGTTGTTTATGCAACGGTCATTTAAAAGGGGTCATTAAAACACGAGTGTGGGTTTATCACACGAGTGATTTATTGAAATATGTGGTATGGCAGGTTTAGATTCTCATTGCGAATATAATGTGCCTGAAAGGTATGGCAGAGACAAGTTACTGAACATGTTAGAAAGTGATGAGGAGGACACAGAAAACCACTCCTTCGGTTGAAAATGAGATAATAGACAACCAGGTTGTAGACAATAGTGACCCTACAGGACATATAATTTTCAGCATTATTAGATAAACGAAAATTGATCTGGAAAAAAGAAATTAGAATTTGATGAGTCCAAAATTACATTCAAAGGTAATTCAGATCTTGGACCAGAGTTGTCACAATATTGAAATGCATGTTTCTTTGGAGGTAGCGGAACAGAGAGGTCCCGCATACCTCAGTTGAAAAGGCTTGACCAAACGGTTGTTTGTGTCTGGTGGGCAACTGCCCGACAGTTGATATTCGGGCTGTTGTAAATGTTTTAATCGCACAGTAAACTCTGATATCGCGATTTAGGACTTTGTCAAGTTAGTTCGCAGCTGTCGAGATAGATGGCGCTGCGAGTCTCATTTGTTGTGATGTTGATTCTGCTACGTTGAATTTACTGACATGTGAAAATTCCCAAATGAAAAAGAAATCTTATCTCTGCACAAAGCGGGCGCGGCGCGGCGGGACGGGACGGCGACGCGACACTGAGCAGTTGTAATGTACTAGATAGAACCCTGCGGACCAATCGTAAGTTTGTTCCGCAGGCCCTGCACAGTCTGACCAAGGGGAACATGGCAAAAGATCAGATAACTGGTCTCACCTCGGGAGATGTCATGGTATGGAGGGACAACAATAGGGTCGCTATGATCTCGACATATCATGGCAACAGCGTCTCTCAAGCTCGGGATTTGTCCACCAAACCCATCTTGATAAATGATTACAACATCATGATGGGTGGGGTGGACAAAAAAGATCAGATGTTGGCCATGTACCCTATCGAGCGGAAACGAACAAGGGTCTGGTACAAAAAACTATTCCGGAGACTATTAAATGTCTCCGTTCTGAATTCTTTTATTATACAGGGTGGGCCATATCAGTGTTGGCGATTTAATTCTTCAATTTCTCGGTAACGCGCGGCGCGGGGTGGCGGGGGGATATGTTGTTCGCTGCGCCGCTTCCTGGAAATTTAGTCGCCATGGAGCCGTACACGGGAGTGCAGCGTGCATTTTGTGTCCGAGCGTATTACGAAAACAATAAATCAGTGATTACTGCACGACGTTTGTATCGGCATGAACACGGTTTACGCGATTTAAGTGAAGTTCCAAGCGCCAATGTGTTACGAAAATGGATCAGAATGTTTGAAACAACCGGCTCAACAGTACCAATTACGGCTCGTGGTCGCCCAGTTTCTGCAAGATCAGCAGACATTGTGGAGCGTGTTCGTGTTTCAGTTCAGCGAAATCCGCAACAGTCAACACGTAAGAGAAGTCAGTCTTTGGACGTCAAAAGAACAACTTTGCGACGAATTTTGAAATGTGATCTGCATTTGAAGGCTTATAAGATTCAGATAGTCCAAGAATTAAAACCCAATGATGCCAATAACCGACTTAACTTTGTCAATTTGATGCTCGAGCGGTTCAACAATTTCAACAACGTGATTTTTAGTGATGAGGCTAATTTTCACCTTAATGGCCATGTGAACAAGCAAAATTGTCGGTTCTGGTCCGAGACTAATCCCCGACGCTTGCATGAACGTCCACTTCACAGCCCTAAGCTTGTCGTGTGGGCTGGGATAACGTCAACCGGTATTATTGGGCCATACTTTTTTGAGGACGAAAGAGGGCAAGCGATGACGGTTAGAGCTAACAATTATTGCAACATGATAACAGACTTTTTGGTGCCAGCTTTGCAAGAACTTCAAGGCAATACCTCGAGGATGTGGTTTCAACAGGATGGGGCCACATGTCATACGGCTAGGGTATCCATAGAGCTGCTGAAAAATGTTTTTCCCGGAAAACTCATCTCGAAAAGGGGGGATATTGAATGGCCCCCACGTAGCCCCGATCTCTCTCCATGCGATTATTTTCTATGGGGCTACCTCAAATCGGTAGTTTACGAGAATAATCCGACCAATTTAGAGCAGCTGAAGAGGAATATTATTCAGGAAAGTAACAAAATACCGAGAACAACTTTTCAACGAGTTTTCCAAAATTTGCGACTTCGGTTCCAAGAGTGCCAAGCAGCCGAGGGAAGCCATTTCGACAACATTATTTTTAAGTCTTAAAAATTCCTATGCTTCTACTTTTTAACAATACAAATATATTTGTGTTATGTTTCGTAGTTTTTTTTAAATCGAATATTTAAACCGCCAACACCCTTATGGCCCACCCTGTACATTGTCATTCAGTTTCTTCTTCTTCTACTTCTGCTCCTTCTACTTCTTCTGCTCGTTCTACTTCTTTAAGTCTTCGTAATTTCCGTATCTGTCTCGTAAAAGCCCTTATTTCCAATCATTTCCCATCTCTCCCCACTTTGCAGCCTGCAACCACACCGAGTATGCACCAGAACACGGCAATCTACGACGTGCGCTCCCACTACTTGGCTGAGTATCCATTTGGAGCTCAGTCAAAACACCAACGCCAGCGGCTGAAGTGCACCAACGTGGATTGCCGTAAACAGGTGCATGCATACTGTGTTGGTTGCAACAAGGCTGTGTGTATGAACATATGTTTCCGTACCCTTTATCAATAATTTATTTATTTATAACTATATTTATAAATATTTATTTCTTTGTATGTATCTACATATTGTATATATTTTTGTACGGGACCTTTGTTCGTTTCATTGGCGAATTGTAGGATGTTCATCTAATAATGTGATGTGCGTAGAACATTTTTTTTAACATATTTTTTAATGTTGTTAATAAACTATATTTTCATATTAAAAAAAAAACAAACATCCGAATTGAGAACCTCCTCCTTTTTTAGAAGTCGGTTAAAAAAATAATCCGAAACCTGTCTGAAAATTGCTTCATTTTCATTATTTTTTTATTCTGTTGTTCAGATGTGACCTACTGGTTGTATCCTATACTGTGTCTTTGGAATTCTTGTACTGAAATAAATGATGATTGATGTTGATTTTGTTAATGTTTTTGCTAGGCGACATGCCCTTGCGTTGTGTTTTTCCATTAGTAAATATCGTCACCATGTGGATTGCAAAAACAGAATTTAAATAAATGCAATAGTACTTGCTCTGTGGTAAAAATTATGAAAGGGTCTTTCTTAGAGCTCTTTTTCAAGTGTTTGCATTGAGGCTCATAGTTCGTAAGTTAAACAATTCCAACAGCTAGCACTTTGTCTGCGACAAGATTGTGTACCAAGCTATGTAATAAAATATAATAAACAGCCACTTGGCTTACAGAGTTCCCAGAATAATAATGTGTACAAACATACTCTTTTTTTTTGTTCGGTGTACGGGTTGACTACCTGAGCCGTGTTTTTGTTCAGCTTGCAGATGCAAAATATGTTTAGAAATGTCTGTTCTTTTACTTGATTATTGTACAATAATGTGTTATTATGTAAATAAAACAATAACTTTGCAAAAAAATGCATTTATTTTATTAATATGACGACTTTTGTACCAAAAACTGGGAAAAAGTAGCTAACCCTTCTTTCAATTTCGAATTAACAATAGATTCCACGATAAAATTGTACAAAACTATAGAAAATCAGATAGCTTATTTCATAACGATTTCAGTGACACAGGGTGTGTCGAGCTGCGCTTTTTAATTTCAGGGCTATCGTAGTTTTAGTGAACGCGGAGAAATTGCACGATTTCAGCCGGGCGCACTCTGACAGCTCCGCGGAGTTGCGCAATAGAGGCCAAACGTATGAGAGGGCACCATTCGATAAAATAGAAGACAGTTAAAAAGGCCAGTTTGCTGCAGCCGAAAGCACCGGCGGAATAACCATGATGAAATTGAAGGACAAGCGTGATGTGTATGTTGTGTCCACAAAGCAAACATATGATATTTGTGTGCGCGCATGCATCGGCTGGAGGCCTCCAATATCGTCACACAGCATATAGCTAATGCTGTAATCTGCTAGCACGAGTAAACATTAAACCGCAAGTGAAGTGCAGTGACATCGCCCCGAAGAAACGACCAAGAAATCCACGTGGTCAACTACCTAGCTGAACAGCTCATAGCAGTGTCTAAGGTCAGTTTCCTACCCATTATCCATGCTCATAAACCGCGTCACGCGATAAACAGTGAACCCGTGCATAACTAATAAGATATTTACACTAAATAATCCAACCCATCAAGTGCCTTCTCAGTATACAAGTTTAACGATGAGCAATTTTCAATAGGACATTATATAAATGATGGAGTAGAGTGTGTTTTAGTATTCAGTACTAAGAATAATTTAGGATTTCTTCACAATTCACTAAAGCCATTATTGTTATGTTATCTTATAAGAAATAATTCGCACCCACGGTATCGAAATTAATATTGTACTTTAGCCTAAAATTATATTGGCAGGTTTTGAAATCGCTGCCATAAAGCGGTTAAGACAGATTTCCCATTTTTTTTAAATTTAACCTAGAACATCTAGAAACATGTGCAGGCCAGCTAGTCGTCTTTGGCACCATAGATGGAATGCACTTTAAGGTCTCAAAAAAAAATGAATGTATGAAAGGAATGTACTCGTACCATAAAAATGGAATATACTTAAAATGGGTTATAAGTACTCATCGATCATTTATAAAGTACTTCGTTATTAGTGATCGATGGTTATGCTAGAGCTGATTTGCAACGATTTCTACCCCGAAACCTGGTTTTTAGGATTTTTAGAAATGAAAAAAGAAATCTGTTCCATACGGGATAGTCAATAAATACGTTTCGGATAACTTTTGAACGAATGAGTCTCAAAAAAATCTTTTGGAAATACAGCGTAAGTTCCAAGCTATGAAAATTTCATGAAACGTCTCTTGTTATTGAGACAGTATACTCAAAATAAATGTATGGCACTAGACGTACAAACTAGACGAGACACTTCCTTGTACTCGCATAATAAGCTTTCTAAAATGGTATAGTAGTACCCACTTTTCGGACGTGTTGGAAAAATAAACTTAATTGCTCCCGATAAGTAAGTACTACACTTTGATGGATGGATTCACGGTCTTACGAGGCTCGCACATCAACTGGTAATGATTTAACTGCATGACTACCTGAATCGACTGTGTCGTCGAGCGAGCGGTCGGGCTCCTGTGGTTGCGGTTGCCGCCCCGGGCCCAGGAGTCGTCGAAGCTCCCACCTTCAGCTATACCTTGTTTGATATGATTAATTAGTTTTAGTAACCTAATTGTAGCAACACAGCAACTCCTTTTTGGCTGACTTTTATAATCTGTGACACAATCATAATGGCGTACAAAAGAGAATACAGTGATGTTTTTCTTTACAATTTGCTGTTTTAATTAATCTTATTCTGAACATGGTGTCAGGTTAAAACTAAAGTTAAAATATAAATAAATCCTTAGTGGAAGAAACCTTAGTGGAAACTAGAAGTGATTCTTTATAACTGAATAATGGAGGGAATTAAGCCGCCAACTGGTTTGATCCTGTCGGGCGATGGGTCAAACTGGCCCAGATTTAAACAGCAATTAAGACTTTACTTGGAGGCGGTGGGACTGGCAGACGCCAAGGAGGAAAGGAAGATTGCTTTATTTCTGAATGATGCGGGGGAGGACGCTATAGATGTATATAATTCGCACATGAAACTGATTGAGGTTAAAACCTTGGATGCTTTATTAGAAAAGTTTGATGCCTATGTGGAGCCGAGGAAAAATATCATCACGAATAGTTTCAAGTTCTTCAATCTGAAACAGGAGGAGGGTGAGCAAGTAGCAGTACCCGTAAACAGAAAAAGGACTGAGTCTCCTAATAGTAGAAGAAACATTACTTACGAATATTATATCAACGAAGGAGAAGGCCGCAGACAAGTCTGCCAGAAGTTCATATTAAACACATTAGACGTAACACAAAAGTTTTTACTATATACACTTACAAACTCCAAAGAGGGTATGGCAGAAACTGAAAAGAGAACAAGACATTACGCATCAAAATATTCGGAAGCAGCAAAAAATTATGTAAGAGAATTTATAAATAAGTTGCCAGTAACGCCATCGCATTACGCTCGAAAAGATAGTAGTCGTGTCTATTTATCTCAAGATGTAAAAAATATTTCAAACCTATACCAAATCTATTTATTTGACTGCACAAAGGAAGAAAAAGAAAAAGTAAGTGAAGGGGTTTTTAGGAATATATTTTGTCAGGATTATAGTCACGTAGGCTTCCACATTCCTAAAAAGGACAAATGCATCGTGTGTGTTAAAGCAGAAAATCAAAAAGATATAACTGAAGAGGAACAAGAAAAGTTAAAAGATCACATCCTAGAAAAGAAAGCAAGCTATAGAAGGTTTGCTGCTCATCAAAAACTACATACTCTTAACAATTATACTGTCACTTCTAGTTTCGATTTGCAAAAAGTCTTAAACACCCCTCATGGGGAAAGTATGTTACTCTATTATTCACGAAAATATGCAGTCTATAATTTTACTATTTACGAAAGTAGTACTCAAGATGGATATTGCTTCACATGGGGAGAAAGTGATGGAAAAAAGGGCAGCAATGAAATCGCAACTTGTTTGTATCAATATTTAAAAATTGCTGATGAAAAAGGCATTCGGAATTTACTGTTCTATTGCGACTCGTGTGGGGGACAAAACAAAAATAAAACCGTTCTAGCCACATTAAATTATTATTTAATGTTTTCTAAAAACTTACAAGTTATCCAAATAAACTTTTTACTGCCGGGACATACTTATATGCCAGCAGATTCAATGCACGCTACAATAGAGAGGGAAGTTAAAAGAATCATAGTTTGGAGTCCATCTCAGTGGCCTTCATTTTTTCAATCAGCTAGAAAGCGGCCAAGGCCTTATAAAGTCAATGTGATGGACTACTCAGATTTTTTGAACTGGAGTGAAATAGCATCAAACACTTTTACAAAAGAAACCTTAAAGAATATTAATTGCAGAAACATTAGAGTAGCAACTTTCAGAAAGACCAATTTAAACCAAATAGAACAGACTCAAGTATTCAATGAAAGAAGATGCAATTACACATCGAATCAAGTTGTTCGAAGATGTCAAGCGTAAAAGAAAGGGAAAGGGAAGAATAAATCAAAAGAAAATACAGAAGAAATGTTAGAATTACAATATAATCGAGTAAAGCAGTTGACTCCAAAACAGCTATATACGGATAAACTACCAATTACCGCAGCTAAATACAAAGATCTGCAACGATTGTGTGATCAGGGGACAATACACAAACGGTTTCATGCCGAATACAAACAGCTTCCTTGTCAGTCTCATAATGTCATTGATACTCTTCCTGAGACTGACGAGGAAGATGAAATTTCTGATTTATTATCTTCTATCAGAAAATCAGGTCTTCAAATTTCTGGTTAATAATCTTCTATCCAATGACAGAAGATTATTAATCAGAAAGAACAATGTCAGATGTCCATAGTAACTTTGGCTCAATATTAATTTGTCATGGACAGTGAATATTCTTACGTTTTTTTGTGTTGTTTAATGTCAAAAGCATTTCTGTGATTTCCACTTTTACATTGAACTTCTAAAACAGAAGTTATTCAGACATTTTAAATTGGAGGTTATGTATTTTTACAGAGAGTAAATTAAACAACAAATATACAGTTGAATAGTTTTATTCTTTTTTACCATAATCATTCATTAAAATCATCATCAATTTCGTTATTAAATTCAATCAACAAGTCATCAAGAAACTGTGCAGGGGGCTCAATATTGTTTTGGTGCCGAGCCCAACCTAAATACCATTAAATGGTCATAATGTGGGAACAGCATCCCACAGTTCGTTTGCCTACCTTACAATTGCAATAATATTGACTTATTGCCTGTCTCCCATTTAAAATGTTATCAATCAAAACATACACAAAATATTCTTTCCTTCTTATATGGCGACTTTGAATTTTCGCTCTTAAAAGCCAAGAGCTTTGGGAGAGAGACAATTGTTCTCTTAGATTATTGATTGATACCTCCCTGCACACTTCTATCTTATATCGGCCATTAAAACGGATGTGCTCACCGTAGTAAGATCGAGCCTGACGGAGTTGGTAGGTACCACAAGCTATTAAAATCAAATCATGATACTCAAGCTGAGGAAACTCAGTGACATTGCTGTTATCAACATTTATATTTGAGAACTGGGCCCTTCTTCTATTATAATTATTTTGAATGATAAACTCACTTAATGTATTAGTTTGGAACATTTTTTGTTGGATAATTTCTAATATCTGGGCAGCATCAAACCTGTCCGTGAGGGGTGGTCGAAATCTATTGATTAGGGCAGCAGCTATAGAAAAGTCAATCATGACATGTGGTGAAGCTCTGTTGTTGAACTCGTGTCGGAATATTTTAAACCGCTGTTTAAAAATACCATTCATAACTTCAATCACCCATCTGCAAATAGTAACAGCCCGAGTTTTGTTTGCTTCTAAAGTAGATAATTGATTTTCATCATCCTGCAATGTTGACGGCATATGCACAGAGTAGTTACAGCTTTGCAACAATGGGACTGCATCTCTGAAACCTCTATCTAAAATAAAGACATCTCCCTCTTGAAAATATTGGCGTAATGGACTCTCTGGGTTTCCAAACTCATTATTAATAATGTCAGCATCGGACGTTACGGCTGGATAGGGGCCCAGAATTTCGATTATGTAACCATCGCAACATACAAACAAGAACGGCTTCACTAAATTCCTATATTTGTGTAATGAGTATGTTTTCTTTTGATAGGCATAATTAGCACTTTTATTACAATATATGTAGGTTCCATCAACTATTATTATTGGTCTCCTCTCACCCTCCCTTTCAGTGCCACCAAAAAGGCCATTTGGTATTAAAAGATTTCTTTGGGCTATCTCTTCTCTTGTAATGTGACCAATGCCTAAATGCCTTGGAACAAAATCTTGATGCAAAAGTTCTCTTGCTCTTGCCATTAAACCCTCTAATGTACTTCTAGGTACTTGAAATAAAGAACTTATACGATCTCCAGAGTCACCATTTCTTAGCTTCATTAAAAATGCAGCAAGTGCAGTTGAACTTCTGTGCATATTCGCTAGCCGTGGAGTTTCTAGTAATTTATTTCTGAATTCTTCCTTACTCATACCAAACCAATAATGCACCAGGTAGTCATCCATATTTTGGACATCTTCAAAATCAATAGAGGTCTGATGTTTTAATAATTCAGTAAAATCATAAATATGTTGGGCCGTAAACGTGTGGATAACATTCTCAGATTCCATCAATTCAGGCCAGTCATTGCTTCCCAAATGGTGAGAGCAAATTCGACAGTTTTCTGGCACATAATAATTATACTCGGAAAATAATCTTCTTCTAATTGATATTGGAACACTCAATCTCTCAAGTTGATGGCAGCTAGGAAAAAAACAACGAGCCTGAGTGTCTGACGCCCGGCCAAATTCCAGTAACTCAATGACATTCATAGGCACCTGTGGGACTGGAGACGTTGATGATGGCCCTGGTGTTACTTGCTGAAGTTCTTCTTCAACTGACAGACTGGATTCACTCTCCACATGCCCTGGTGTTACTGACTGCAGAGATGGCTGAAATTCTTCTTCAATTGATTGGCTTGATCCAATCTCCACATGCCCTGGTATTGATACAACAGAGGCTGTTGATGGTTCATAAGTACTTGATGATGATGGGGTGTTTAAATTCCGTTGAACAGAACGGTAACTTCTTTGCCAACATGGGTGACAGATCTTATCTGTTGATCTCAGCTGTAACAAAAACAAAAATATCTTATTGCAATCAGAAAAAACATATCAACCAGCAATACATAAAATCATTGAAGGATATTGCTTACCTGTAGTGGTGCAATCTGTTGCTCTATCACGCGTCTGATAGCATTTTCTCTTTCTGAACTGGTATCTAAGGCGTGAGACCTTACACGATGCAATGAATGACCGCAACCAATACAAAGATTTCGATGCACAATTGATTCAGTTGGCGCATTGCTACTTGTTGGATTACTTGTTTGTTCAATTAATAACCAACAGTAATGACAAACAACACTGTCATCTGGAATCTAAAACAAACAAAATACAGTTACAAATCAACATTTAGCTCAACTAGTTTACATTCTGATAATATGAATCGTACTTTCCCTCAGAAAGTGAAGTCCATTGCCGTAACAATGAACGGACATCGTCAGATTCAACTAAATGCCGTTGCATTCGGAACACATTTATACCACAATTAATACAACGTAGTTGATGGGACATTTTCACAAAATGTGTGGTACGGATATAAAACAATAAGTGTGTAACTTAACGCAAACGCAGAGGAGAGGAATTCGTGAAGAAAACAACGGAAGTAAACAACCGTACACTGACAACAATACAAGATTGTGTCAATGTCAGTCTAAGCGCGCGCGATTTTTGACAGAACTGCAATTAACAGGGTTGCTATTACAAGGCCATTAAGTTATCGATCACAGATGGAAAATCGATTTCTTGAATTTCGTTTTTTTATAATAATCTTCAAAACTATTACCTGTAAAACAAGACGAACGTATTATTTAAGTAAGAAATAAATAATAAAAGACAATAGTGAGGTGGTAAATAAAAAGTAAAGAGTATTTTTTTTTATTTAGAAATATCTAAATAATAAAAAATATAGAATTATCGATTACAGAAGCAGGATTTTAATTATTTAGAATTATCGATTACAGTAGCAAGACTGGCAACTTTTTTTATTTAAATCTGGAATTCAAGAACTTAATATTTATAAAATAATTACTTATTAAAATGATTTTTTTTTCGAGCAGTTCTCGTAAAGCACTAAATATATTTTTTTAAGTTTGTATTTTATATTTAAATTGTTGGAGGTAAAAACTTTCTGTCCGCGTGAATTTAGTTTTAAAAGTTGTGTGGGCCGAAATCCGTCATTCTTCTTTGAAGACCTGATTTTCTATAACTCGTCGTCGTATAATGTTTTACATCTACTTTTTTATTATCTTGTCGATAACACTTTCCCATTTTCACCAACGACACTAAAAGTTAGGTAGACCATAGTACAGAAGCTTTCCGAACAAACAAGATCTAGAAAGATGAACTACCTAAATTTTTAAGGGCGTTGGTGAAAATGGGCATTGTTTATTAAAATTATTAGAGCAGTAAGCTTGGTAGAATGTTTACTTATATTTTTTTGTAATTCATTATCAATACGTTTTAAAAAAATGTCGTGATTATAAAATCTTCTTGAAATCAATGAAACAAAATGATTACTTAACATTTTGAATTATGTCTGGCTGGTTAGGTACGCCGTTGGAGGTAGAACACTATAGGCATCTTGTAACAAACGCTTGATTAAATTATACGGGACGATGCCTATAATATACTTACTTAAGTGTATTTTTATACCTTTGGGACCTGCCAGGTCCTAAAGTATAAAAATACGTATAAAAATTTCGAGCCGCGACACAAACAATGATGATGAATGATGATTGATGTACAAGATCCTCTAATGGAAATTTAAGTGATTGGTTTAGACATTTTTTACTTTGAATTTGTATTAGTGCCTTGCTTAACCATTATTTTGATTAAACGATGATGGTCAATGAATAAAAAACCTTTTTTAATTATGTCAATTTGTGTTTTATTTTATTGTTTTTATTACAAGTAATGAAAACTCAACTTACAGTCTTAAATTCATTGATTTGCTTCAGATATTTCCATGTTTGTTACATACCATCGCATCAGATCGTGGTGTTTACACTCATTTTTATTTCAGTACATGGTTTTTAAAACCAAACCCAGAACTATTGTATTTAAAAACTGGTGCATACTTCTAACTTCCGTTAGACAAATCGTTCTCCATTGATTTGTTAGTGGTCGTAAATACCAACTTCTTGAATTTTCTGGGGTGTATGTCCAAGCTAACTTTTAAAATAAGGCTTTGACATAAATAGCAATAATATATTATGAAACACCATCGTATTTTACGTATTTCTTGTATAGAACACAATTTTACAACTTTTAAAGTTAAAAAGATATAAGCCAAAAACGAAATTATTTTTTGTTTTTCGTTGATTACCAAAAGTGCTATTTTGGTGTTTACGACCTTTGTTGTCGGAAGCATCGTTATTATTTTATTTAGTTTTGTAAGGAAAAGAGGGAGTTTTCCTTTAGCTCCATTAGTAACTAATTCAAAAGTCCTATAAAATACTCATTTCAAAAAATCTTTAAGCGTTTTAAATTATTTTTGAGCAACTCTAAGTAAAAATGTATATGGTTTGTTTTAGAATAGACTCTATAGTATTCTAAAATACGTAAAACAGCCACCCTAACGCACCCCTCCATTTTTGGAAATTTTTCTTTCAATGGACTCAAAAAACCACGTGTTGTTTTTTTATGAAAATTAGTTTATTTTGTTTCCAGGCTCTTCTGGGACGCGGGTATTAACTAGAAACAATTTACTAACTATCATGGAACGCTCCAATGCTTCAACTTTCAATGAAAAGTTGGAATTTATGGAGTTGGAACTTCTCCGTCAATACTCTGAAGATGACCCGAACATTGCCGATGCAAAGCACAAGTTGTCAATTATACGTCACCAATTCAAGCAGAAATGGTCAGCTGCCCGCAACACCAAAGCCAGATTCCTAGAAGCGAACAAAGAATGGCTCAAGGGCACCATATCGCTACCAAAAGCAGGTACCTATTTAGGTTAACAATTCTTTTGTTTCGAACATTATTATATTTCATAGAATTTTATCAATGACTAAAGGTTTATCTTTTGTTATAGGATTAAGGCCAGGTAGACCTCAAAAGTCGTTTTCAGAGTTATGTGAAAGGAATAAAAGGCGAAAAACTGAAAATCTTCGAACATCTGACTTAGATGTGCTGGCATACGCAACACAAATGAAATTTCGAGAAACTGGCGAAGTTGAAGCATCAAAAATCGTAAAGGTCCTTACCAGAAGCCCCCGGAAAGCAAAAAAATATGCAGCAGCGATAAAAGAACAAGCAGCTGAACAAGAAAAAGAAGTTTCAACGAAATTGGCACACCTTCGTTCCCTGTTTATGTTTGTTGAAGCTGGACTTACCCAGGCCCAATACGAAGTGGTTCGAGACACGAATCCAGGCTTTTACCCATGCTATTCGATTCTAAAGAAGTTGAAGAAAGAATGTTACCCCGAAATCCACAGCATAACTGAGACCTGTGCCGAAGTAAGGGTACAAAGCTTAATGGATCACACCATCAAGCGATTATTATTGCATCTTGGTGAGGAGGTCTTGGAGCAACTGAGTGTTGAGTTCAACTGAATGTTTGAGTCTGGCTTGGGCTTGGGTTACAGCTTATGCCGTTTTTTACAGATAATGAAGAAAGAAGAGATCCAGAGGGTCTTATAGGTAACTTGGGGGAAATAAATCATCCAGATTCCGATGAACCTGTCAGAGGAAGAAAAAGAGTTCGAAATTTCGACAAATGGGCAAAGAATATAAGGAAGCGAAAAAGAACTGCAGGCCAAGAATATCGCAACGTACGAGGTAATATTGTCCCGGCTGAAGTATTTACACCTGTTGTATGCAACTGTAGGTTCAAATGCAGTGAGCAGGTTCCACCTGAAAATCAAGAAGCAATACACGTAATGTTTTATCAGCTCACCTCATGGGATGCTCAAACAACATGGTTGTGCAGCGTCATTAAGACTTTAGAACCAAAACGCCGTAAGCAAAGACAAAATGCTCAAAATTCTAGCCGCATAAATTCATAATAATAATAATAATGGGGGTCATTCAGCGTAACCGTATGTTGGATGACGCCGTACTTGATAGACTGCATCTGGTATCACGGAGTAGCCGTGTCTCGCCTGCTTCGCCACCGGCCGCGGTGCAAATACAACCAAGTGTTTCACCGCGACCCGACCACGTTGGTGAAGATGATGATGACGTGGCTATATCCGTGAGTACCCAATGCAATGAACGATTGAGGGGTGCGTTGGAGGATGCTTTCCGAGAGTATCGCTCCACACCGCCTGAGCTTAGACCCCGTCTACCTCGTTTGCCCATGCATAAGAAAAATAGGGCGCTGGTGTGTGCTCTAGATTCGCAGCTTTCAAATTATTTTGATAGCAGCGAAGACCTCGCCGATACCCACTCGATCATGTACTGTGCGGCTGCAGCGGCATGTCGTGTAGCTCATGTAAAATTTCCTAACACTGACAGAGCTACACGACCAGCTGTACCAGCTTGGCAGTGCAGGATCGAGCGTCGTATCGGTGAGGCTAGTGCACTCATCGGCAAACTAATCTGCTTCAGGGAGGGCAACACTCGCCGTAGAGTGATGCGCTTTGTAAGGCGGGCGTTCTCGGGGACTGATACTAGTCCTCGTGATTACCCGACCCGCGTCACAGAGCGTATCGACTTCCTGAAGCAGAAAATCTATGCATGGGCAAACCGTATACGTCGGTACAAGCGGCGAGTGGAGCGATACACTCTGAATCGCACATTCCAAAACAACGAAAGGTGGGTTTATAGGGCTTGGGAGCGACCGGACCAAGGTGTGACTGATGCGCGCCTACCGGATGATGACGCCATGCTTTCATTTTGGCGCAGCATCTGGTCGGTGCCTGTCAGTCACACCGAGGGTGATTGGACTCGGGAGGTCGAGCGTGCGTGTGATCTGATACCACAGATGGGGGCAATTACCATCAGCCCCCAAGATATAGCTCGTGCAGTCCGTCCGTTACCTAACTGGAAATCTCCAGGGCCGGACGGGCTGCACAATTTCTGGATTAAGTGGTTTCAAAGATCGCACGCTCGCTTGGCATCTCAATTCCAGTCTGCCTTAGAGTCCGGATCGCTGCCACAGTTCCTAACTACAGGAATAACCCACCTGCTCCATAAATCAGGTAGTACTGCGGAACCTAAAAATTATAGACCGATCACGTGTTTACCGACGATCTATAAAGTTCTTACATCCATTTTGAGAGCAAAGATTAACGAACATATTGAGAGCAATTCAAAATGTCTGCCTCTCAGAATGGATGTAGGAACGGGTCCCGCGGTACTAAGGAGCTGCTCCTCATCGATGTTGCCATTAGCCAACAGGTACGCCGTTCTAGAAAGGATCTGTCAACATGTTGGATAGATTATAAGAAGGCCTATGACTCAGTGCCACATACATGGCTTATGAGGGTGCTGGAGTTGTATAAAGTTGATGCAGTTCTGCGCACCTTGACCTGGAGGCAAAAGTCCTCGCGTCAATGCATCGGTGGCGCGAGGACGCGCGGGCGCGCGGGGAGCGACTGACGCAGCGACATTTTGAGCTGCGTCGGTCGCAGCTGCGCGAGGTCCTGGTGGCGGAATGGCGGAACAGGCTTTCACGCCCTACCGCCGGCCTCGTCACTATCGAGGCCATCCGGCCAGTGCTCGACATGTGGCTCGGGAGAAGGCACGGCTCTCTGTCGTTTCGTGTGACACAGGTCCTCACGGGGCATGGTTGCTTCGGGAGGTTCCTGTGTCGCATAGGCAGAGAGCCGGACGCTCGGTGTCACCACTGCGTCGACTGTCGGGAGGACACGGCGCGGCATACGCTGGCAGAGTGTGCCGCCTGGGAGGAGCCGCGCCGTGCCCTCGTCTCTGTGGTAGGCAGTGACCTCTCGCTGCCGGCTGTAGTCCGTTCTATGGTCGGCGGTGAGGAGTCCTGGGACGCGGTGGTCTCCTTCTGCGAAACTGTCATCTTGCAGAAGGAGGCTGCGGAAAGGGAGAGGGAGATGTCGAGTGCTCACCCGGCCCGCAGCAGGCGCACCGGGCGTCGGAGGAGGGCATACGCTGCCCTCCTTCTGCCCCCCTAACTGGGTCCAGGGGCGGCGGACTTGGGGATGTCCGTTGCCCCCCATTCATCCGGACCCGAGGTGGCGGCGCGTGGTGTTCCCGTGCGCCCCTCTGACGTCGCGGGGGGAGTTAAACACCTCACTCCCCCCGCTTACGAGATGTGGCCCGCAGAGGCGGGCCGGCACCAGCCGGGGATTACGGAAGTCGCATACGTTCCCGCGATCCCCGGCGTAGGTGGAAGATGGAACACCGGGGTGGTTTTTGTCAGTAAGAGTCTGACAGACCCCTCCGCCCGCCCCAGGGCGGAGGACATCCATGAGGATTTCCGCCCGTGAAAAAAAAAAAAAAAAAAGTTCTGCGCACCTTCCTGATGTCATGTATGGGGCAGTGGAGGACGGTCCTTCGTTATCCAGTATGTCGACAGATCCAGGCGAACAGCGAACCGATAAGGATAGAGCGTGGTATATTTCAGGGCGACAGTCTGAGTCCACTGTGGTTTTGTCTGGCTCTCAACCCTCTCAGTATACTGCTGGAGGATTCGGGCCAAGGCTACCGGTTGAGAAGAGGTGGTCAGGTCATATCGCACCTCCTTTACATGGATGACTTAAAACTCTTTGCTCCTAACAATTTGCAACTGATGAAGCTACTGAAGGTAACAGAAACCTTCAGTAGCGCCATCAGGATGGAATTTGGTATGGACAAATGTGCGGTCATGCATGTAAAGCGAGGGGAGATTATGGAATCCGTGGGAACCCAACTCTCGGATTCCATACACCTTAGATCCCTCTCCTCAACCGAAACCTACAAGTATTTGGGTATGTCGGAAGCGTTAGGCATCAATGCTGCTGACATGAAACAATCGTTGAAGGAGCGCTTCTTTGGCCGCCTGAACAAAGTACTTAACAGTCTTTTATCAGGCGGAAACAAGGTGCGCGCCTTTACCGTTTGGGTCATGCCGGTATTGATGTACTCTTTCGGCATACTCAAATGGACTCAGACGGAGCTTGACGCCCTGGATAGGAGGGTACGCTCACTGCTTACCGCAAATCGGATGCATCACCCACGGTCATCGGTGATGAGGCTGTATATCCCGCGGAAGTGCGGGGGTCGTGGATTCTTAAATGCTAAGACCCTACACAACCGCGAGGTATGCTGCCTTAGGGACTATTTCCTAGAGGCCGACGTGGGTATGCATCAGGACGTGGTAGCGGTGGACAAAGGCCTTACCGCGCTCTCCTTGGCTAACGAGAACTGGCGCAAACCTGTGGTATTAGATACTAATGACCGCATGGAGGTATGGCAGAGCAAGGAGCTTCACGGGCGTTTTTATCGGGTCCTACATGGGCCCGATCTAGACTTTTTAGCGTCCGTAGCCTGGCTGCGTTTTGGTGACCTCTTCGGGGAAACCGAAGGTTTTGTCTGTGCGATTATGGACGAAGTTATGATGACGAACAACTACCGGAAATACATTGTGAAGGACGGTACGGTTGACATATGTCGGGCATGTCACCGGCCCGGGGAATCTATCCGCCACATTATTTCCGGTTGTTCTAGTCTGGCTAACGGAGACTATTTGCACAGGCACAATCTTGTAACCAGGATTATCCATCAGCAACTTGCTCTTCAATACAATCTTGTGGAATCGGAAGTACCGTACTACAGGTATGTGCCCGACCCAGTTCTCGAAAATGGCAATTGCACATTGTATTGGGATCGGTCTATCATCACTGACAGGACTATTTTGGCTAATAAGCCTGATATAGTGGTGACAGACCGACTAGAGCGTCGCGCAATGATTGTTGATATAGCAGTCCCTCATGACGAGAACCTCGTGAAGTCTGAGAAAGATAAACAAACAAAGTATCTTGACTTGGCTCGCGAGGTTGTCGACATGTGGGATGTGAACACAGCAGTCATTGTGCCGATAATCGTCACGGCCAATGGCGTAATTGCCAAGAGCCTCGACCAACATCTCAAGAGGCTCTCGTTGGGCAGCTGGATCAAGGGCTTGATCCAGAAAGCAGTACTTTTGAACACGGCGCGTATCGTTAGGAGGTTCCTCTCTCAAGAGCCCTGACCACCGGTAGCTTGGATTCTGTTCCCGATACCGGTGGGCTACTATTTTTTATATTTTTAAATGTTTTTTTTTTATATTTTTATAGAAATATTTAAAAATGTAAATTATATGTATATAAAATGAATAAAGAGAATAATAATAATAATAATAATAAAGATTTATTTTCTCCCACAAAGTACAATTGCATTATAGAGGTGTTACAAATATTGGAGGTAAAGAGGTTTGTGGGAGTCAGGAATCCAAACTAGGATACCCTGTGCTATGGACTCCTGGCCCCCCTCGCCGAGATTGGTATTATAACAATAATTGTAGACCGTACGACATGTAGCACTATTATACAAAACGAATAACAAGAAAAAGCACCTATAAAATAAAACAAAAGACAAAAGTATAATAAAATAAATAAAAAACATAAAATAAAAATAAAAAAGTGATGGTGTGTTTGTGAGTGTGTGAAATGTGAGTGTGAGTGTGAAGTGTTAGTGTGAAGTGTGAAGTGTGAGTGTGAAGTGTCTTGTGTGGTGTGGTGTTATCTGTGTAGCATGGTGTTAAAAAACGCTAGACTAAGATAATATATTAATCAGTTTTTCCGTTTCTTCATAATCAAGTCCCAATAGCCATTGTGTAAGCTTTTTTTACATTCTACTCTAGACAAATTCACAATTGCAAGGTTTTTGTTAATTTTATTATAAAGTCTGCTAGCTCTGAAATTGAAAAAAATTTGGGCAAAAAAAGTTTTTACCCGAGTAGTTTCACAGACTTCATAGAATCGTCTAGCACTAACCTTCTGTTTAGCTGTAGAAACTTTCATAGAAGAATGCTTTTTTACAACTGTTAGTAATTATGTACGCCAATTCATGCTGTTGGACAAAAGAGTTTGCAAAAGTTTCTTTTTAAAGGTTATACAAATATCTAACAAAAGATTAGATTATGCATTACGCAATAAAATATCTGTTTCTGGAATAGCAGAAACAGATAAGAGGGGACAACATGTACCTGCTAACAAACTGTCGGATGAAAAGTTGAACTGGATTAAAGACCACATTAATAGTTTTCCGAAATTTGTGAGTCACTATGGAGAAAGACGATCAACACGAAAATATTTGCGCCCGGATCTTTCAATGAACAAAATGTATGAACTTTTTAAAACAAAATGCGAGTCAGAAGGAAAACCAATATTGAAAAAGAGTGCCTACGTCAAAGTATTTACAACCGAGTTTAATTTACACTTCTATATCCCTAAGGCTTGTAAAACCTGTGATATGCTCGAGATATCAATAAAGGCGGATGAAGATATAGAAACATGCCTAGCCAAAAGGGCACAAAAAGATCAGCATATTAAACTTGCAGGCGAAGTAAGAAACATATTAAACAACTGTAAAGGTAAAGTCAAAACTGATGAATCGTTATTAGTAGCTACTTTTGATCTGGAACGAACTCTACCTCTTCCTTATTTAAATGCTGGTGAGGTCTATTATTTAAGACAACTGCAAATGCTGAACTTTGGTATTCATGCTTATACTAAGGAAGGAGAAAAAGTTCTCATGAATATGTGGCCAGAACATTGTGGGGCCAGAGGCTCGCAAGAAATTATGTCGTCACTTCACTACTTTCTAGAAGATTCCGTGCCGGACACTGTCAAATCATTGTGTTTTTTTAGCGACTGTTGCTCCGGTCAAAACCGAAACTGGAATGTTTTACACTTTATGATGTTTCTGGTTGTTTAGAACCATACCAGTTCGAAACCCGCTCACCAAAACCTTAGTTCAATAACAGTTGTAAATTTTGTAACTAGATGGCGTTGACGTCGAGTTAGAAGTCGGTGTTAAGATTCTCCGCTGTTTAGTTAGGGTCATGTCAATAAAGTTCATTATAAGATTAAAAATCAGATCAGTATATTGTATTGGTTGTTTAATTTACACTCGACCTTACATATATATACTTATAGATCAAAACCTCAAGTACTGGATGACCATCCTCGGCGTCCGGTACTTAACATTGGTCCATCGAACCGGAACGATTTTTGTCTTCGCGCGGCCCGGTCCGCTTTGCCGAGTACTCGCAGTGGATCGCTGCGGCAAGAGTACTCGGTCTCCCGCGTCGGCAGCGGCAGCTCCGTCCAGTTGTGTGGACAAGCTCGGCAGCAGCAGCAGGAAAGTGGCCACCAGAGGGCGCCACTTGCATTGAGATCAAACGGGAGGTGATCGTATACGTCACTCCTGCAGTTCAACGTGACGTCATATGAACGACGTCACACTCCAGTTCAACGTGACATCTGACATCAAAAGACTGACGTCATATTCAAGAGTTCGCCACCAGGGCGCGCCAAAATCATCGTGTTGTGTTCTGAGTGAAGTGCAAATTGTGAGTACATTTTATTACTACACAAAGGAAGTTAATGACAAGCAATTTTGAACTTTATTTCTTCCAAGAGTTTAACTTAGACATTTTTTGAAGAATTTGGACTTGTAGAATTTTAAGACTTAAAACATTTTGGCTTAGATTTCATTAACTTGTATTTTTGTATGCATGTTAGTTAAGGACTTAGAATAGTTTCTTAAGAACGACGGAACGGGGAACCTATGCCCGATTTCCGCCAGATTGAGTTATATTTAAAACACTTGCAAAATTTTGAGCAACTCTTTAGGACTTAGAATATTTTTGTCAATACTGGACTTGTATTTTGTTTAAGTCAGTTTTGGTACAGTACAGCACAAACATTGTTTTTATTAAACACTTGTTGGTTTGTTAACATTAGTTTTGGTGATGTATTTTTAATTTATTTAACTTGTTTACATCAAGTTTAACTCAGTTTTTTAAATTAATTTAAGCACTTTTTGGTGAGTTATTTAATTTGTTTTGCCGTTAATAATTGTTTCAAAGATGGAGGGATTAATAAACTTACTAAAAGGTTTTCAAAATGTTATTATTAAAGGATTAGCAAATTTCAAAAAGACTCCTAAAGACAGATTAACGATCGAATACATAGAAACTAGACAAGAATTATTAGAAAAGGATTGGGATTCGTTTAAAGAAACCAATACAAAAATCTATCAAAATTTTAAATTAGATGATGTAGATCAAAAGTTGGTTGACATTTATGATACTACCGAAGACACTTATATAATGTATAAAAGTTTATTAAAATCAACACTTAATAAAATTAGACCAAGGGAACTAGTACAACCCAGTGATGGTTCTTCTAACAGTTCATTTAAGTCAGCAAGTTCATTGGTTAAATTACCAAAGATCGCCATTCCAGTATTCTCTGGAAAATATGAAGAATGGACAACATTTCGTGATCTATTTATATCATTAGTCCATAAAAATGAATCACTAGATAACGTTCAAAAGCTGCACTATTTGAAAAGTCATCTTTCAGGTGAAGCTGATCAATTAATACGGAATACACCAATAACTGATGCTAATTATAGCCAATGCTGGGACTTATTGGACAAAAGATATAGCAACAAAAGATATCTTGCCAATTGTATATTAAAAAGGTTATTTGGAATAAAACGTATGCAAATTGAGTCGGCGACTTCATTAAAAGAACTTTTAGATACCACCAGTGATTGTTTAAATGCGTTGTCAAATTTAGGCATAAATGTGAGTACATGGGACGTTATCATTATACACATAGTGACGTTTAAATTAGATACAGAAACGCGTAAACAGTGGGAAATAAGCGTCAGCAGTAGCATTTCCAATGATTTTCCTACCATTGAACAATTCAAATTATTCTTGGAGCAACGTTTCCGCGCATTGGAGTGCATAGAACCAAAAAGGGGTTCAGGTCACTAGGCCAGTAACAGTTCAAACCCGCCTAAGCAGCCTAAGACAATGCTTGCCACGAACGCATCATCACACATGAAATGCGAATTCTGTTCTGAAGCTCACAAACTTTGTTTTTGCAAAAAGTTTGCAAAACAATCTCTTGAAGCTAGACGAGATTTTGTACGTAAAACCAGAATATATTTTAACTGTTTAGGGAGTAACCACACGGTTAAAAACTGTAAAAAGGACACCAGGTGTAGAGTTTGCCAAAAGCGCCACCATTCGCTGTTACATTTAAACAGTGAGACGGCAAATGAAGACCAAACCCCTGACGCAAACCCAACTGCTGATAGTGCTAGTCCTTCGACTAGTGCTAATCAGATAGTTGCTTGCTTGTCAACAGGGAAAGTACCCAAACCCAGACAAGTTTTATTAGCTACTGCGCTACTAAAGGCTGAGTCAAAGACGGGTGGATACCAAACAGTCCGAGCCTTACTCGATCAAGGTTCGCAGGTCTGCTTCATTACAGAAGCAGCAGTTCAGTTTCTTAACCTGAAAAGGATTCCTATTCAAGGGTTTGTTTTAGGATTAGGAGACAATAGGTCAACCATGACAAAGTACATGGTACAAATAAATATAAAGTCTCGCGTCGATTTTAGTTTTAGGTTTACGTTTCATGCTTACGTTTTAAGCAAGATCACCTCTTACTTACCAGAGCGAAGCTTAAGCACGGATGCTTTCGACTGGTTAGAGGTCAACAATCCGTGTTTAGCAGATCCAGAGTTCAACACACCCAACAAAATCGATATTCTGTTGGGTGCTGATGTTTATAGCTGCATTATTAAGGAAGGTTTAGTTAAGAGTCCTTCCGGTAGTCTTGTAGCACAGAGCACTAGATTAGGTTGGGTCCTGTCGGGTGCAGTGGGTCCTGAAAGTAAAAGTTCAAATAAAATTAACGTAATGCATTGCAAGGTGCAAGTAGATGATATTTTAAAGAAATTTTGGGAAATTGAAGAGCAAATTAGCACTAAAAGGATATTTACACCAGAGGAGAAGAAATGCGAAGAGCTTTATAGTGAGACTACTAAGAGAGATAGCGAGGGTAGATATATAGTCAAGTTACCTTTCCGAGACGAAGATTCTCCTTGCAAGTCTGGAAATTCACGTGGCATAGCTAAATCGCGATTTCTAGCATTAGAAAGAAGATTCGCAAAGAACAAAGAGCTAAAGGAAAAATACACAGAAGTAATAAATGAATATTTACAGTTAGGTCATATGAGGCACGTCAAGAAAGACGATAGAAAAAAGGAAGAAGCAGTGTATCTACCACATCACGCAGTCATTAGGGATGACAAGACCACAACTAAAGTTCGTGTTGTTTTTAACGCCTCAGAAAAGAACAATAAAGGAGTTTCATTAAATGATACGCTCATGGTTGGCCCAACCCTGCAGGCTGATTTACGTCACACGGTTTTAAAATGGAGAGTACATGCTATAGGACTTGTAGCGGACATAATTAAAATGTACCGTCAAGTGAAGGTAGCTGAAGAAGATGCAATGTTCCAAAGAATACTGTGGCGTGACAGCCCGGACAAAGAGATACAAGATTACGAGCTTGTGACTGTGACTTTTGGAACAGCTTCTGCACCTTACCAAGCAGTCAAAACTTTACGTCAGATGGCTGTAAATGTAATTATAAAAGGTCAAATGATTTGAATATCGACTTAGAGGAAACAACAAAAACACATATTGCTGTAGTGCCAGAGCTTTCAATGTTCGAACGGTATTCATCATTACAAAAATTGGTTAGGATAATCGCATATTGCAGACGTTTTCTGAGGAACAACACATTTAAACAAAGTTATTTACAAGGGTTAGAGCTACAAGCAGCGTTAGAATGCTGTATAAGACAAACACAAAAGGATAAATTTACAGTAGAATATTTACAATTACAGGACAAAGGTTATTTACAATTAAAATCTAGCAAACTCAACTCACTTTGTCCATATCTGGACGACAGAGGCCTTATCAGAGTTCGAGGTAGGCTTGAAAAGGCTCCATTAAGTGAAAACACAAAGCATCCGATAGTACTACCAAACTCTTGTCATCTGACAAACCTAATAGTGGCAGATGCACACTTAAAGACTGCACGGAGGTCCGCAGCTAATGTCAAATTATTTAAGGACAGCCTACTGGGTCATAGAAGTCAGGAACCAAGTCAAACACCATGTGCGCAAATGTGTGACATGCGCTAAACATCGTGCTAGCATCAAGAACCAAATGATGGGTTCGCTCCCAACGGTTAGATGTTCTCCAGCGCGACCGTTTCTACACAGCGGTGTTGATTATGCTGGCCCTATTAATATTAGGACAACGAAGGGTCGTGGGCACCGTGCACACAAGGGCTACATATGCTTGTTTGTGTGTATGTCCACCCGTGCTATACATTTAGAAGTCGTCAGTGACATGAGCATACAATCTTTTTTAGCCGCCTTCAGACGTTTTGTGTCTAGGCGAGGTCATTGTGCCAAAATATGGAGCGACAATGGCACTACGTTTGTAGGTGCTGCCCGAGAGTTGCAACATTTGGCATCCATTCAGGCAGCAATAGCAGAACAACTCGAGGCCAACGGTACTGAGTGGCACTTCATTCCCCCACATAGCCCTAATTTCGGTGGACTTTGGGAAGCAGGTGTGAAGTCCACAAAGTTTCACCTCAAACGGGTCATTGGTGATGCTACTTTGACGTATGAGGAAATGAGCACACTCTTCAGTCAAGTAGAAGCTTGTTTAAATTCGCGTCCAATGAGCGTTATTAACGTTACTGATCCTGGTGAACTGATACCTTTAACTCCTGGACATTTCCTAATTGGAGAGCCAATAGTAAATGTACCAGACAATAAATATGAAAGTACAAATGTTAGTTATTTGTCACGGTGGCAATTTATTCAGAGGATGCTGCAATCATTTTGGAAGCGCTGGTCCGAGGAATAATTGTCCAATCTTATGAACCGGTACAAATGGTCTTCTAAAATTCCTGAGCCAAAAATTGGTGACATTGTTTTAGTTAAGGAAGACGATTTGCCGCCAAGTCGTTGGTTGTTAGGTCGCGTAGTAGAGAAGCATCCCGGTGATGATAATATCACCCGTGTAGTCACATTACGCACTAAATCCTCTACTGTTAAGAGGCCAACATCCAAACTTTGTATTTTACCAGTTGCAGATCACTGAATTTATAATATTATAAGAAATCAAGAGTTAAATAACTTAAAAAAAATAAACGAACTTATATTCTTTAATTTATACTTTACAATTATTATCCAAATAAAAAAAGGAACACTGTAAATATTAATCAAATAGAAATTACACAAGCCAAAAGGAATACACGAACAAAAACATAGCTTAAAAATCAATGCACACGATAATGGTCAGGTAGCACGTCCGTTCCGAGCGCCGTCCAAGCAAAAAAGAGACCGTTGCCGCACCGCGTGCCTCCTTTTATAATCTTCCATCGGTTGACAGCTGATGGCGTGACGTCTTTAAGATGTCACTTCGTCTTCCGTTACCAACACGGCCTCTCCTGATGCTCTGACGTCCTCGTCAGCTCCAGAAGACGGTCCCGCCTGATCTGTAGCAGTGTCTTCCAATAAGAAGCCCGAGTCTTCGCTGTCTCCTGTAATCAGAGTCATGTTACATAAAAGATAACCGATATAGAAGCACAAACATTTCAGATACATAAGAGGTAATGCGCATTACACGTAAAATGTCATGACATATCAAAATCTTAGATAAGAACACACCAAATACATAACTTGGTCGCATTGCAGACAGAGGCACCTAGTTAGCGTGTCTCACAGCGTCTGTCGGCATAGGCACCTAGTTAGCATACCACCCAGACTCCTTCAAACACCGTAGGCATAGGCTCTCAGTTAGCATACCTCCCAGTTGCTGTTGACATAGGCACGTTGTTAGCGTATCACCCAGACTTCAAAACAATACTTGCCCTCAAAGAATGCAGCACATGTCTCAGGAGTCCACTCACCCCTCCAGGGTACCATGAACTGTGCAGCAGCATATGTGGTCTTTCCGTAGGCACCAGCCAGAAGCTGCAGCTCATAGCGGTCATGGTCCAGGACTCCAACTACACGGTAAGGTCCGCGCATACCAGGATCAAGTTTCCCCGTGGACTGGGAATACTTGATAACGAAGACTAGGTCATCTTTGTTGTAGGCACGTGGAGGCTGTCGGTCTTCATTAGACGCCTGTCTTGATCTGCTTGATTTTTACACAACCGTTCGGCCGTCCTTTGTCTCCTCATCTCACGTAGCGGTTCACGGTTCTCACCAGACGATTCGATGGCAACGTCTCGGATTAGTGCGCGAATTACTGGGGTAGCTCCTTCGGCACCGATAAGCAGGTTAAGCGGGGACTGCTGGGTGGTCTTTTGCTTCGTCATGTTGAGTATCAGCTGTAACCTCCACAACTGATCAGACCATTCCCCTTTCCGATAGTTCACCTCAACATGTTAAGGACGGTGCGAACGTAACGTTCCACCTGACCATTGGCGTGGTGCATCTCAGGGGTAATATAATGAATCTGACAACTTAAATCATTCAGTAGTGACACAAAACCAGACGATTGAAACATCCTACCTCTATCACATACAATTGTCTTTGGTGTTCCAAACAGAGACACAACAGTTTGCATGACACGTTTTAACTCATTTAAGTCCTGAGTACAAATAGGGTTTAATAAACAATATTTCGTAAAAGAATCTACAACAACTAAAACGTGTTTATTACCGTTCGATACTACCAATGGGCCTAGGGCATCTACATGTAAGGTGTCAAAAGGAACATTTGGTTTTGTCCATGAGTTAATTGGTTGCAGTGGAGCTCGTGGAACTCTCTTGTGAGCTATACATATGAGGCAGTGAGATATATACTTAGAAATAAAAGCTCTGAGACCAGGAAACCAAAAGTGTTTTAAGATAAGGTCGGCAGTTTTGTCAGCGTTAATATGGCTATGTTCATCATGGAATATTCGGAGGAGGCTCAAACGATGTCCTTTTGGTATGTAACAAAGTAACCTGGACTCTTCACCTACAGGTGTGAAGCGATAGTACAAAATGTTATTGCGTTTAACATAGCGTGAAGAGTCCAAGTTTCCCTCATCTAAAGACCTGATTAATGTTTGAGTCTCCTCGTCTGCTGCTTGCGCTATTTGAGCCCAATTACGCGGTTTCTCAATGTTATTTACTGTATGTACGGGGTTACGACTAAGATAGTCTGCGTGAGGTATCATGACCCCTTTCCTGTATTGAATGATAAAATCAAAATCTTGTAGGTAGATCCACCACCTCGCTACCCTCGGGAGAAGATCTTTCTTATTTTGGGTGGCTTTTAAGGCATTGCAGTCTGTCACCACAGTAAATGGCATTCCTATGAGGTAATGCCTAAAATGCATAAGAGCCTTTACTACAGCGAGCGTTTCCAGTTCATAAGAATGGTAACGTTGTTCATTACCTTTCGTAACCTGACTATAGTAAGCAACCACACGCTTATTACCATCCTTATGAATCTGTAGGAAAACTGCACCATAACCTGCACTACTTGCATCTGTGTGAACCTCAGCGGGAAGTTCTGGATCAAAATTAGCTAATATTGGCTCACTAGTAAGACACTTAATAAGCTCTTTGCGAACGCTTTCCTGCTGTGGTCCCCAGACAAATTCAACACCCTTACGCGTCAAACGAGCAATACAAGCTGTTTTTATGGAGTAACTAGCTATGTACTTTCTGAAATACCCAGCAAGGCCTAAAAATTGTCTTGCTTGTTTGACGTTCTGAGGAACGGGTGCATTTACGAGTGCCTGGACCTTACTTGTTGACGGCCGCACTCCACCATTTGATATAATTCTGCCTAAATATTCAATTGCTTGGCATAGAAATGAACATTTGCGCAAATTCACTGAGAAACCGGCCTTAGTCAAAACTGTTAAAACTTCATCTAATATCTGTAAGCCTTGGTCGATTGAATGGGACAATAACATACAATCGTCGACATAAACCAATACTTTGCCTGCCTCAATGAATTCACGCAGAGTATTTGCAATAATACGTTGAAATACTATGGGTGCGTTGGCTAACCCATATGGCATCTTTACATATTCAAAATGCCCTTCGGGCGTCACGAAGCCAGTTAAGGGTATTGATTGCTCATCTAATTTAATTTGTAAAAATCCGGTAGCCATATCAAGTACCGTGAAGAATTTTGACTTCCCTAGTCGATCAATGTGATCGTCTATTAAAGGTAAAGGATATCTGTCCACCCTTTACCGCATATCGTCACAAATTTGGAACATTCAGCTTTTGGTATAATACATTTATTTCTGTGACATCTATGATCTTTTCTTGGAACTAATTCGTATGTAGGGAGTGTAACTCACCTAATATGCGCCAGTGGCGCCTCTACAGAGGTGCCTAGGAACTAAAATCGACTATTTCGTCAGTTGGTTTCCAAAATTTGACAGATTGTCAATTCGCTGGTTTTCAATACGATTTTTTATTGGTTTTTTGTTAATATCTGAAGAAAATTAGTGATTCACCTGATACAACAATGGACCCACAGGCTTTTTACGGCAAAAGAAGTAAGTTCAAACCATAATATGTAGTGAATATTATCATTTTTTAAATGTTCCGAATTTGGAACACCATGCAGTTGTTATGTTTTTTGAAGTACCAAATATGGAACTTTATGCACTCCAGTCAATAGTTTGAAAGTTCCAAATCCGGAACATTATGCAGTGTTAGACCACAATACTTTATCACTAAATATGGAACAATATGCGCTCCAATCAATCATTTACAATTTCCGAATCGGGAACATTATGCAGCGTAAGATCTTTTATACTTTCAGGGTATTATTAAACCCTGCAGCTAATGTAATTTTTAAGTAGGATAATTAAAAGTAGCGCATAACAAGTTTATAATAATTGTATTTTATGGGCTGTATGATCTCCCAGCCCTGAGTATATATAATATAAAATTATGTGTATAGGTACGTAATTATTTTTAGTAAATTTGCTTAATTATTTTATTGTAGAAAAAATGGAGATGCGTCCTCGACAAACAATCGTCGTAATTCCAGAGAGCAGTGAGGATGAAAATGTATCAGATGAAGACGATTACAATACTCAAGATCCTTTACACATAAATGAAGAAAAAGAAACGTCTTCCTCAGACGGAGAAGATGAAGGAGAAGAAGATGGAGAAGGAGAAGAGGAACTGACTGAGTTTCTTGAGTGTACTGAAGAGCATGTGGAGATGTTTGAAAATTTTACAGACAATCAACCTTCTACTTCTCAGGCAGCTTCTTCACGTAAGAAAAAAAAGAAAGATAAGTTGGTGTGGTCGAATGACAATATTCAGTATGATGAATCCAATATTGCTTTTTTGGGATCTGAAACTCTTCCGGATGAAATTATGCAGCTAAATACTCCAATGGAGTTTTTCAAATTTCTTTTTCCGTCATCTGCTGTAAATTTAATTGAGGAAGAAAGCAACGTATACGCAGCACAAATTTCACCTGAAAACTTGCATTCAGTGAAACATGAAGACATCTATAAATTTATAGGTATTATTATATACATGTCGGTAGTACACCTGCCAACTACTCGGCATTACTGGAAGGAAGGCACGTATATTGAAAAAGTTGCAAATGTAATGACGTGCAACAAATTCGAAGTGATTAAAAGATTTTTGCATTTTTTCGACAAAACAAACGAACTAAAACCAAATGACCCACAGTTTGACAGGCTTCAGAAAATACGCCCACTTATGAAAATCCTTCGCGAAAGGCTACTAAAAGTTCCGAAAGAGGAATTTTTGTCAATCGACGAACAGATGATCCCTACCAAGGCCCGAACTTCGGGGATCAGACAGTACAATGCGAAGAAACCCCATAAATGGGGTTATCTAAATTATGTATTAAGCGGAGTCAGTGGATTCAGCTATGATTTTGAATTATTCGGTGGAAAATACCCTGATCAGCCAGAAAACTGCCCCGATCTTGGAGTGCCAGGAAATGTGGTACAAAGACTAATGGAGACTGTCTCAGACAATTTGAATCATAAGATTTTTGTAGATAACTGGTACACTAGTTTGCAGCTAATGGCAAACTTGCACAAAAGAGGTTTTCTGCCATTAGGCACAATACAACTAAGAAGAGCTCCAAATATAAATATATCTAAAAAAACTTTAGGAAAGAAAGAACGAGGTTATTGCTCCGAAAAAAGTGTTACTGTTGATGACGTTCAGCTATCAGTTACCAATTGGGTCGACAATAAAGCAGTCAGTTTGTGTTCATCCTACGTAGGCAAGGAACCAATGGGAGTTGTGAAAAGATATTCCAAAAAACAAAAGTGTAGAGTTGATATTCCTTGCCCAAAAGCAGTAACTATTTATAACAAATAGGGTGGTGTTGATTTACTAGATGCCATGTTAGGCTTCTATAGGATCAAAATCCGCAGTAAAAAATGGTACCACCGGCTGTTCTTCCATTTCATTGATCTCTGTTGCGTGAATAGCTGGTTACTATGGCGAAGAGTCATGAAACAGAAAGGTGAAGATATTTACATTCCATTGCTTGACTTCAAGTTAGCCATAGCAGACGTATTGATGCACAAAGATTCAAAAGTATATACTCCGACTACACGCAAACGAGGACGACCACTGAATCAAGATGTTGAGGCAATTAAAAAGGGGCGATCAAGGCGACGCACTTAGGAGTATTTGTACTAAAAACCTGGCCAATATTATTTCGTGACATTTTTGACGTGGAAACTATAAAATAAATAAATTAAGATAGTTTTCAAACGTTTATTGTAATAATATTACTAGTAAAAAAAAAATAAAAAAAAAAAATTAATCGTCGAAATCCGATTCATCTGTTGCTGTTGTATTGTTTTGTTCTTCGTCACTGCTTTCTATTGATGAATTTTCTGCGTCAGGGAGCAAGAGACTTATAGTTTCCGAATAGAATGGGTCTAAAATAAAAAGAGAATTTACTGTAAATAATCTCGTTTTAAAATAATTGACAATTTTGTTCGAACGAGTGCTAAACAAAATAGCGGAACAAAGCGGAATATTTTCTTTCACAATGCTCTTTAGGAGAGTCCAAGCTTTATTTAAAGTAATAAATCAATACTCGGAAATGATCGGAACACATACAAAACCGCTTCTGATTTTATTTTTTTAATAGAAAAAGAGATTATTTTGGTATCCTTTGCGAAATTAAAAAAAAAACATTTGTGAGTCTGTAACCTACATGAAATTATATTACTTATGTTGTTACATACCTTGAACTTTCATATTCGTTGTATTTATCCCACAAACTATTAACAAAACGACTAAAACAGCAAATTTTAGGAGCACAAAAAAAAGGTTATCGAGAAAACAATGGACCGCACTGGAGGATGACTGAGTTCCGACTACCTGTGTGCCGCGCGGTGAAGGGATAAGGGCGCGGGGGGTGCGGTACGTTATAAACAGGTTATTTAGCTGTCCGAAAGTGATGGTTGCATTGAGTTAAGCCACACTTTGAATATTAGACTTATGGCCAGGTTTTTTATGCCAATACTCGTATGTGCGACGCATAGAACTACCTCCAATGGAAGTAGCTGGAGATGGGTTCAACCACTGGCCTGATTGGAAAACCGATCGCCAACGGTGTAAACTGGAAGGATGCAAACAGAAATCCCAAGTGATGTGCGAAAAGTGTGGTTGTTATCTTTGTTTCAACAAAGATCGCAACTGTTTTAAAAACTTTCACACATAATTTCTTTAATTAAATAGCATAGTTTCACGTTGTTTCTTTTAATTCCTGTTTTTCAATGTTATACATAATTCGATCACACCGCATGTTGTACCAAATTTGGAACGTCTGAGTTTTAGAACTAGAACGCATGGCGTTCCATATTTGGAACAATTACTTTTACCTATGTATCTTTTTTACATGGTCTTCTATATTTTTTTTTATATTTTTTTGGGGACCTATAAATGCCCTATACCGACATATATTTTTTCCAAAGGATTTAAAAAATCCATGCGGTAAAGGGTTAACTGTAATTTTATTAAGTGCCCGGAAGTCCACGCACATACGATCCGATCCGTCTTTTTTTTTACTAGAAGAATTGGACTCGAGTATGGTGACTCCGAATTACGTATTATGCCTTTACTAAGTAGATCCTGAATAATCTCTCTAACTTTAAGCTTTTCATTGTAGGACATTTTGTAAGGACGATAATTAACAGGTACCTCACTGTTCAATCTGATGTGCATACATCCTGTGGTAACTGTAGACGTAGCCGTTCCCGAAATCATAAATGCTGAGTATTTATCGAGAATTCTTGCGAGTTTCCTAAGGTCTTCCCTGATTAATGCAGTTTTAAAACCATTGGGTTGCTCACCAGATTGAACCGTGGAAACCTTCGGTAAAGCTTTATCATGAGTTAAACGTTGAGATTCCCTGGTCCTTATATAGGTTACCCCTTCCCTATTTAACACATCAGTACCAATGATAATTGGTGCATTCATGTATTCACTAGGCACAACAAGCAAATCTACTTCGAGGGTTATTTCCTCAAGCTCTATTACAAGTGTCACGTAAGAATCAACAAGAATAATGGAATTACTTATTCCTTTCAGTTGTTTATTGGTAGGTTTCTTCGAACAAGAAAAATGATTGACCACGAATGACGAAATCAACGAGACTTCTAATGCCCCACTATCAATTAGAATATCTACAGGTATACCCTGAACCATTCCAACTACTATGTCACTGGACTTATTTTTAATTAGGGCAGAGCAGAAATTGACATTGCTTTTATTGGACTTATTATCTGCACGCTGCTTAGCAAAACAAACACTAATATCATGACCTGGCTTTTTACAATATGCACATACTGCCTTATTCGAGGTAGAATTCGATTCCGATTTATTTTGTTCAGTCGCATCGTTTGATTTCAACTTTTTAGAACAACCCGCTTGTTTATGCCCTATCTGACCGCAAGTGAAACATTTGGGACCCTGACCTCTAAATGAACGCTTAGAGCTATTCTTATGTGGGCTCTTGTTATCTTTAGAACGCGAACTGTCACTATTCTGCTTAGGAATAGGCTTCACGAAGGTAGATAGGTAATTAACGAGATTGTCAGGTGTCAAATTTGCATTAATAGCAGTTGCTTTGATTTGAGGGTCTTTAATCCCCCTAATAACAATCGCCGCTATCAACTCGTCTGATAGGCCTTTTACGATCCGTAAACACGTGCATATTCAGCGTAGGTTGGGTAACTGTCGGAATTAGAGCTCATTACTTCATACAAAATACCTGCCACATCAATTTTCTTGACACAAAGTGACCGAAAATCTTTTTTGAAATTGCTCCATGAACGGTCATTTGTAATCCATTCACTAAGCCAAGTCTTGGCGTCTCCCTTCAGACAGCTCCCAACGCGGGAAAGGCACTCATTTTGTTACCACTTATTCAAAATCAGAGCCCTGTCAACCTCGTCAAACCACTGATCAACATCAAGCACATTTGGGTCAAAATTAGAAATATAAAAATGATGGGTGCTTACTGACTTTAACGACTGTATTGCCTCCACTATTTTCTCAGTGGTTGCAGTCGAAACATCAGTAGCAGTACCTGTAGTTTCCGGCGTAGCTATTACCCGTGAACGCTCTTCTAAAGCCTTCAACCGCGAGACGATAGTCTCAAGCGATCGTCGGTGAAGCGGTGACGCAGGGCTTCGCGTCCTCACGCGACTCCCACGACGACCTCGTTCACGGCTGGAACGGCGATCGTAATCCCGAGACTTGCTACGTGACCTTCTACTCCGTTTATGGTGGCTACGAGATCGCTTAGAACGCGGGGCACTATTTTTTGAACGTGAACGACTCGATCTTTCCATTGTTAACTACTACTAACTACTACTTGCTTTAATCTAAAATTGAAAGCCTGAAAACTAGTTTTTAACTGGTGGGCGCAATGAATCTTTATACCACTTCTGATATAAGAAATCAAGAGTTAAATAACTTAAAAAAAATAAACGAACTTATATTCTTTAATTTATACTTTACAAAAATTATCCAAATAAAAAAAAGGAACACTGTAAATATTAATCAAATAGAAATTACACAAGCCAAAAGGAATACACGAACAAAAACATAGCTTAAAAATCAATGCACACGATAATGGTCAGGTAGCACGTCCGTTCCGAGCGCCGTCCAAGCAAAAAAGAGACCGTTGCCGCACCGCGTGCCTCCTTTTATAATCTTCCATCGGTTGACAGCTGATGGCGTGACGTCTTTAAGATGTCACTTCGTCTTCCGTTACCAACAATATGTTTTATTTTTAAGATCAACTTTACAAACTTTTATATTTATAAATATTTACAGTTTTTATTTACAATGTTTACAGTTATAAGATCAAATTATTGTTAAGGTATTTTTAGATGCATGTTTTTTTTTTTACACAATGAAATTTTACATTTCCCCCAACTGGGTTTTTATTGTTTTGTTTACTTTACAGATGTTGAACCTTTTACACATTGTTATTTTAGAAGCTTAGTCAAATAAGTAGTTTGAGATTTCAAATGTTACATGTGAGGTTTAGTAATACAACTTCTTCATTTAAGATTTTAAGTAAAACCTGAGATCAAAATTATGTCAGATCCAGGAGGTAGTTCATGAAGGACATTCCTTCAGTAATGTCCTTGGTGGGCGGTATGTTTAGAACCATACCAGTTCGAAACCCGCTCACCAAAACCTTAGTTCAATAACAGTTGTAAATTTTGTAACTAGATGGCGTTGACGTCGAGTTAGAAGTCGGTGTTAAGATTCTCCGCTGTTTAGTTAGGGTCATGTCAATAAAGTTCATTATAAGATTAAAAATCAGATCAGTATATTGTATTGGTTGTTTAATTTACACTTGACCTTACATATATATAGTTATAGATCAAAACCTCAAGTACTGGATGACCATCCTCGGCGTCCGGTACTTAACACTGGTTAATAAATCGCCATATCTAGAAACGATCACCATGCATTATCTCGTCAGTGGCCATACTTACCTGCCTAACGCGACTGACTTCTCTTTTATAAGTCGAGAACTAAAAAAGAAGACTGATATCTATACACCAGAAGATTGGATGAAGCTCGTCCGAGACTGCAGAAAACAAAAACCTTTTACTGTGCGAGATATGAAAAATAAGTTTCTAGATTTTGAAAGCCTCGCAACACTATTCAAAGATTATCAGGTTGTATTAAGAGAAGGCGCAAAAATTTCTAACATGCGGAAGGTAAAGTTTTGTAAAGGTTCAAGTATACTTAGTTACAATGATGACTACACGGAAACATATGAAACGGTTGATTTGAAACCAAATGATATAGATTCTGAAACTTTCTTTTGTAACCTAAAGAATTATATACCAGAAAAAGCCCCTGAAACTAGACTAATATCGTATCAAGAAATGCAAGATATAAGAAAAGCTCTAAAATTTGTACCTCCTATCCATCATCAGTTTTACTTGACCCTACCACATGTGCCTAGAAGTGGCGGCAATCAGGAAGCACAAGATGATAATTTTTTGCCTGCTGTATTTGGTGATGATTAAAGTGATTTTTTCTTAACATATCAAAGTGAAAACTTACACTATTACCACATTTTTTTAAATTTGTGAACTGCCATAGTGATCTAAGTGATATTTTTTTTGTAAAACTAAGAATGTTAGTTTTAATAAATAACTCATACTGATAAAAATTGTTATTTTATTATTTAAAACTTACATGAAGTACATATAACTAAAAAATAATAATAAAAAGCTCATAGATTTCAAATAATAACGCGTAACGCATTTCCTTCATTTTCTCAGAAACATTCTATTGTGCCCTAGATCATTCTAGTTCCAGCGTCGTCATATACACTCTCAAATAAGAATTAATGCATTCGGCATTCTGTTAATTCCTGCAACGTGCTCTGCGGTACATAGAGAGAGAGACAGCATATATACATATTATATTATATTATGCTGTCTCTCTCGCACATTAGTCAGGTAGAAACGGGTTTGTTGAGCGTTGTAGTTGCGCTTGCGCACTGATTTTACAGCGCAGTCCTTCGTCATTTGTCGTTGCGATCTGTGCGTTCTTCGAGTTTCTATTTTTCTTATCGACTACTTAAGCGTGTTTACTGGTTTGATTGTTTGCTTTTGGATTGGAATTTGTTAAAATGGAAAGACGAAATAGTTGTGTTTCATGTGAACGATTTGTGTTACGCCGCAGAAAACATAGCCTTACACAATTGTTTTTTGAAAGACATCGAAATCTCGTCGAGTTATTATTACAAGAAATAATGCCACGTGAGGTAAGTAATTTTGGTGTTTGACGGCACTTATTTATACATTCAAAAGAGCTCCAATTTCCTATTCCATTGGGTAACATACAGCCTTCATAAATTCCGAAACCTAGTGAAACCTTTTATGGTAGTTTGTACAGATGGTTACATTTTAGATGTTATGGGGCCCTTTGCAGCAACAACTTCAAATGCCACAATCATGCGCAGCCTAATGGAAGACCAAACTTCTGCTTGGCATGGTTTTCTTAGGCCCAACGATGTTTTTGTACTAGACCGTGGCTTTCGGGACTCGATTCCCAGCATTGAAGAATGTGGCAACAATCCTCAGATGCCACCAACTAGATCTAGAGGAGAACAGTTGACGACAGCAGATGCAAATAAGTCAAGACTCATCACAATGACCCGTTGGGTGGTCGAGACCATAAATGGTCGATTCAAAAAAGATTTTAAAATCTTTCGGCACGTATATTTGAATGTGTCTCTACCACACATGATGACAGAGTAGGATTACTGCGGCAATCATCAATGCGACTCGACGTCCATACGAGGACAGCATTTGCGCCGAACAATTCATTATTATTATTAATGAAAATATCGACAGAGAGAATGAACTGGCGGAGTATGTGAGACAGCACAACTTAAATAGGCAAAAAGTTGCTTTCGTGCCAATTGACGCCAATAACACTGCATTTGATGACTTTCCACGACTCACATATGAAGATTTAATTCGTTTCACTTTGGGGACGTATCATTTAAGGATCGTTTGATCGGACTGCCATGAGCATTGGCGACCAAACGGTCTCTTTATTGTGGAACTGTTTCGACACGAAGAATTAATTAACAACAAAATATTAATCAGAGGCAGAATGCAGTCACGACACGTGAGAAGCAAACAATATTATGCATATATATTGGTGAACCCAACAGTACATGGGAGACAGAGTATCGAAGGGTACTACGGCTCCTGCATCCACGGCCGCCGCACCATTGGAAGCTGCGCGCATATAGCCAGTGTGGTTTATTTTTTATCTTGGGCCAGACATCAAGAACAAACAGATGCGCCGGCGGCCTTTTTAGATGATACCATTGTACCATGTTGAATAAAACTGAAAAAAAAGATTATTTACAAAAAGTAGTATTATTTTTTCCCAAAACAAAAATGTTTGGTAAACAGTAATAATAAATAGCGCAAAACAATAATAAGTTAAAAATAAATGATTAAGAAGTTTTTTTTTAATTGTATTAGCCTATAGTGTCCACGGCTGGGCAAAGGCCTTCCCCATATCCTTCTAGACACTCTTTTCTTGCGTAACTTCAAACCAGCCTTCGCGATGCGCGTCCAAGACCTTAATTATTATTAAAAAAATATTATAAAGGTGACACATGGAAAAATACACTTTTTTTTTGTGCTTGCAGACTATACCCACAGTAATGCAACCCATACTGTCGGAAACTAGAGACATTAATCTGTCTATTCCACCATATTTTGTTTCTGTACAGCGTGGGTATAGTTTCCATACTAAGGTGCCCATTGACCTTTTGGATCCAAACTTGCCTCTTAGATCTGTATCAGTTTCAAACCTGGGGATAGAGTCGTCTTCTCCTGCAGGTACAGTTGTACCACATACTAGCTCCACACAGCCACATCCTTCTCCTGGAACTGCTAGATTGTCTCCTGTTCTAACAACTGTTTCTGCAACTCCAATACCAAGAACTATTACACGTCCTGCTGATGTAGTAGATACAGAATCGTCTGACGATAGCTCCGATAGTGATGACGGTGATGAACATTGGAAAAAAGCGCAGTTTCCTCACAATCCGCCAATTGATAAATTCGATGATAGAGTATTGAAACCGAAACAGTTTATTCCGAACAGAAGTAGTCCTGCTGTATATTTTAGAGCTTTTTTTACGGATGAAATCCTAGCTACCATTGTTGACCAAACTAATTTATATGCAACACAAAACCGCCAGAAAGATTGGGAACCTGTCACAATAGCTGAACTGAAAGCCTTTTTTGGAATTTTGATATTCATGGGACTTCATGTCCTTCCTAATGTGGCACTATACTGGTCTTCTGATCCGCTGTTTTGCGTAAAAGAGGTTGCAGACGTCATGCCGATGCGAATCAAAAAGATTCTGTCTAATTTACACATAAATGACAATAGTAAAATGCCTAAGACAAATGAACAAGGGTTTGATAAACTTTACAAAGTCAGACCTTTGATCGACAGCATGAATGATGCTTTTAAAAAAAAATGCATCATGCTCTTCCTCACAAAGCATTGACGAATGCATGATAAAATTTAAGGGTCGCAGCACGCTCAAACAATACATGCCAAAAAAACCCATCAAGCGAGGATTCAAGGTTTGGGCGCGCTGTGATAGTCTGACGGGGTATCTTTACCAGTTTGAAGTATACACTGGTAAAAAGACGACACCACGGAAGTTGGATTAGGTGCAAGTGTGGTGAAAGGACTGTGCAAAAAACTGATTGAACAAAATGCTGAAAACACTCATGTCGCGTTTGACAATTTTTTTGCCTCCTGTGAGCTAATGCAATTTCTATTCGAAAAAAATATATACTCAACAGCCACAGTACGTCAAGACCGCACTTTGCCTGAATTGATAAAAAGCCACAGGAAAAAGGAAAATACACCTAAACCAGCTGCTCTAAAATTGGACAAAGGCCAACACAAATGGCGAGTCAACAAAAATGTTGCATTCTTCGTATGGATGGATACCAAATTGGTATATGTGCTAAGCACAGCATATCACCCTCGACAAAATAAAACCTGTAAAAGAACGCAAAAAGATGGTCTGATGGTCAAGTCTGATATTGCTTGTCCTTTGGGCATTTTAGAGTACACAAAAAGGATGGGAGGTGTGGACAGATTCGACCAGAAAAGGGGCACTTACCCTATTTCAAGACGCAGTAAAAGGTGGTGGATGCGTATATTTTATTTTTTGGTGGACGCAGCTATCACAAATGCCCACATACTTCATACCCACAATGACAGAGTGCATAATCCAATAGGTGCATTGCAGTTCCGCACTGACCTGGCACGTAACCTGATCAACAGTTACAGCTCCCGGAAACGAAGGGTATCTGTTTTGCCCAACTTTGTAACCAAAAGACCAAAGGGACCAACAAGCAGGCAGAAGTCTATTTATGGTATCCCTGATGAGATAAGGCTGAATGATGTGGGATCGCATATGCCGGGAGAGCTGCCCAATTATAGAAGGTGCAGAGCTTGCAGCAGTAAAGCTCTTGGAAAAAAGAGCAAAATAGAGTGTGTCAAATGCAAAGTGCCATTATGCATTGCACCTTGTTTTGCACAATTTCATACGTGAGAAGTGTCCAAAATGTGGACACCATAACTTTTTTTTAATAAAAAAAAACGTGTTCAAAAATTTTCATTAAATATTAGTTTTAACATCCACGTGTTTAATTTCTAACATATAAGCCAGAATCTTCTGCCCCATAAAGGGATAATGCCAAAAAAGCTGTCAACGTTGTTTATAAGGACATTCTGTAGTAGGTAGGTATATTTAATATCAACATTGCACATTTGATCCCGTGCGAAGCCGGGGTGGGTCGCTAGCTCAAAATAAAGCAAAATTCGTTAATGTACATGAATTTTTAGATGCTAGGCAGAGTGCCCTAAGTAAATTGGCCATCTCTTTTCTGTTGTAATACTCCGAATGAACTTTCCACTAGACGCCTTGCTCGACTTAAACGATAATTAAAGATTTTCTCTTCTCGCTATCGTTTAATACCTGACTTCCAGGATAAGGTCTCATAATGTGTTCACACAGAGGGAATGCTTTGTCCCCAACAAAAAAGGAACTGGTATTGTCGTACCTGGCAAGCATTTATTAGGCGGTATACCAAGCTATTATTTTGTAATAGTTGTCCAAATTTGGAACTGCTTAGTATGCCGCTATCGTTGTTACGCCCAAATGCTCCAATATCTACTACAATAAATTTATATTTATCGTCAGTAATAGCTAACAAGACAGTGCTGAAAAATTTTTTTTACCGTAGTAGAGACTTCCGCTGTTCCAGGGTGCCCTTATATTGACATGTTTGCCTTCAATCGCTCCTACAATTAGGATAATTCCATAACCTTCTAAAATCATCCTCGTTTTTAACCCATGCCTCTGTCGTTAGTTTTGGCATAACAATGGGTCGTAAATATTTCCAAATTGCGGCACAAATTTCGTGTACAATCCCAAACTGTAGCATAGCCCATTCGAAATGTATGAGCCAGTGCTTTGAAACTGATAGCAGTAGTTATAAATCTGTAACAATGAAGTTTACAAGGTATATATTTTTATTAAACTGTTTTTTCTAGTGCCCGAATGTCAGAAACAAAGGAAGAAACTCGAAAAGACTCTTAGATTGAGGCAATATAAAAGCGGTTTATTTATTTAAAACTTCATGCGCACAAATGTACAGAGGCGGAAAACTGAAAAACTAATTAAATTTGAGAAGGAGTTAGAATTTTTAAACCCACACCTACAGGACAGATCACAGACATCAAACCTTGATTGTTCTGATAATAGTTTAGACGTAGAAACGGAAGACATCTCAATTATTGAATCACAAACATCTGACGTCGGGGAAAGTTCACGCTCTGATTCGGCATTATCAAATCATACTACCAGAAATAAAACACTACCTCTATCGCAGAAATTATTCAGACAATATGTCGAGGCCAAAGGAAAGGAAGAAGATAGAAGTGTTTAACACCTTGTGCGTAAGTTAATCAAAGTGCTACAATCGTAATAAGCGTAAAACTCACCTTAAGGCCACATTCGCACGGGAGCTTTTTTAATGTCCGTCAAAAAAGCGTTCAAATAGAACAAATGCATTTCCAAGTATGTGTTCACACGTCAGCGCTTTTTTATCGAGCAGTGTTGCATTTTATTGGCGTTAAAGAGAATAGATCATAATATGAAACTTCGTATTATTATTCGCACGAGCGCTAAAAAAGCGCCGGCGCTTCATTCAGTGCGCCGCGCGCTGGCTCGGCAGTCGGACGTGCTTTTTTGTGTTTATGTTAGCGGAGAGACGATGTCGTGGGTTGTGGATCCCGAAGTTCTAATTATAGAGGTGGAATCTCGTCCACTTCTATATGCAAAAGCATTGCCAGATTACTCAAATAAGATTATGAAGAATAATGCCTGGGAGGACAAAACCAAAAATCTCTCAGAGAACTGGGAAACTCTCACCAATGAGGAAAAAAACAATCGCTGTAAGTAAATAATGCACTTTGTTTATTTTAATCAAGTATGTAGGTACTATACATATACCAGATTTGTGTAGGTATTTAACTAAAGGTAATCTTGACATGTCAGTTATTTAAAAATGACAAAAATCTTGACATGTATTTTATTGTGATGACCTGAAACACAGGTTTTATAAATCTAGCTCAGGAAAGTCGCTAATTTATACATAGTTGTAGGCTTAAAATAAATTTTCCATAAGACGTAAAATATTGATAATTTAGTTAAACACATAGTTATTTGTTGGTTACCAGCATAGTTATTTATTTAAGATTTACTTGTGGCTATTAATATGTAACTATATTGTGTGTAAAAGATTTAATAAAGATTTTATTATTATTATTTAAAAATTACCTATCTAAAGATTTTATCTAAGAATATTTACAATGAGTTAATTACCTAAACTGTGTTACGTAATAATAAACAAAATTTAAATAATCTTTGTATGTCTTTTATACGTATTTTTTTTTTGTAAAAGACGTGTCAAGATTGTTTACTTTTAGTTAAATACCTATACTTACACAAATAGGGTATAGGTATATATTTTATCTTACGCAAACATTCAATGAAAAGGGCAGCGCACACCTCGCCACAGTGTGATAAGAACCCGGTTTTTATGTCATCGTGTTTTTATTGAATTAATCGATAGAGTCTACAATTCCGACGATTAGAGTAAAACTCCGGGTTCGCTAAGACTTGTACTTTTTTTTTTAAATGTCAAAGTTTCGCAATATCCGACTCATGAAAAACGAAAAAAAAATCATTATAATTTAATGGAAGTACTTATTCCAGAATTTATTTATTCTATCGAAAACAGGAATTGGTATGTATGGGTCGAGAGATATGATTTTTTATCTCATTTTTCGTTTTCATTTTTTTATTCGTCTAAACCGCCGTAGTAGGTGGTCATTCCTACATCAACAAATTGCTGATACTTTCTATTATGTGTAAGAAAAAAAGAAAGAAAAAGAAAAAAAAAAGTTTTGAATATGGAAGATGAAGGTATGTACTGTATTTTAAAATATCAATTAGTTGATCTGCTGCTTAAATTTTATGTTTAAAAATGGTATGATAACGTGTCCTGTCTTGTCCCGCTATTATTTATACATGGTCATAATAACCGGTCTTTCGATAATTGCACACCGTAGTTAAACTGTCCGCCCACGTCCGCCATTTTGTTTTGTATTACTTCAAAGTTAATAATAATAAATAAATAAATAATAATAATAAATTCTTTAATTTCAGACTAAGTCCATTTGGTTAGTACAACATACAGCTTAGAAACTAGTGTTACTTACATCTACCAGAAAAAAAAAAAAACTAAATAATGATTAATGTACGCCACAGTGGCATGTAGGCGTACCCAATGCCCCAGTATGGGACTGTCCCACCTGTCCGCTATAGTGCTCAGGATGCTGTTGGTGCTGTCGCGTATCCTGCGCATGATGGACGCGCATCGCTTGCGCATGATGGCGTGAAAGCCATCTATGCCCGCTTCTGCGAACATGCCGGAAGCACTGCAGTAGCGCGGCAAACCCATCAACACCCTAAATGCATTGTTGTATTGAACACGCAGAGCGCTGTATGCCCTCTGCATGTAGTTGACCCACAGACTGCATGTATTTCGTCAGTCGAACATTTCGCAAATCTGCGAGCCAACATATTGCAGCGGACAGACAACGCTCTGCGCTCACGCTCAATGTCCAAACTGTAAAGTGCTGTTACTTCGTGATAATCATCCATCGCATATAACAATAAAAGCTTTAGACTTTTGTAAAGAAAATGGCATAATAGTTTTATCGTTTTCACCGCACTGCTCGCATAAGTTGCAGCCACTAGATCGTTCTGTACACGTTTCTCTGAAAAAACATGTAAACACTGCTTGTGATGCATGGATGAGGAACAATCCTGGTCAAACCATGACTATTTACCTTATTCCATCAATTGTTGCTACTTCATTTCCTCTAGCTTTTACCCCTCGAAATATTCAGTCTGGATTTCGTTGCACAGGAATCTATCCCTACAACCGAGATACATGTGATGACACCCTTCATATGTGACAGACCGACCTTTGCTTGCTGTTAAAAGCATCCAAGAGTCTCCTCCAGAATCAGGAATTGGAATTAGTCCCTTTGAGTCAAATCTTGAACCTGTAATTCCACAAAATACATCTCCACGTGAAAATCAAGAGACGCCAAAAGAGATCCGTGCCATACCAAGTCTATCGTCAGAAGCTGTCACTTTAGTACCTGAAATCATGCCTGGAGACACTTTGGCATTAGTTGATCCTTTGGATATAGGACAGGAACCCCAACAAAATACATCCCACAATTAATCTATGGAAATACCTACAAGGTTAACAGTTGGCACACCACTACGTGAAGTAACAAATATTTCTTCCCTTTCAACTTCAGTACTCGACCCCAAACTATCTACATCTAAAGGAACTGCACCCTTCATTTTCTCTCTTGAAGTAGTTCGCCTTCTGCCAAAGGCGCCACCATGCAATACCACCAACCGCGGGAGAAAAAAACGACAATCGGCTATACAGCGTGTAAGGGACATCGACGCACAAACGAATACCATGGATCCAGGACATGATTCTGGGTTGGGTAAGAATAACGATTATGAACAGTTTAAAGTAAAAAAAACGCCTGAAAAAAATTAAAAAATGAGGAAAAAGCCATGTAAATAAAACTAGAATTAGGCATCTGCTCAGCTGTTTTGTTGCAAAAGGTCAACGCATCCTGCCTAATAGCAACACACTAACTAACCCATGTGTGTGTAGCGTCTAACATACCGTCTAGAAAAGACTGCCGTCATAAGAAAAAAATACGTATCTACACAAAACTTAGTAACCAATTTTCGACATTATTAAAATTACTTAAGGTCGGAAATCAGTTACTTCGTTTTGTGTTAATAAATCCTTTTTTTCTTTGGAGGCAAAACGTAGCGCGAGGGCTTTGACACAGGCCGCACAAAACGCATTAAACGATTTCCAACATTAATTACATTACACAAGGTTGGAAATCGGTTACTTAATTAGTTTTGTGTCAATAGGTACTTTTTCTTTGGCGGCAAAGCTCTTTGATACAGGCCGCCCATGCCGCCGATGCCGACAAAGGTCTTGTCTCGGTAGTCAGTGGCGTTGATAGTAGAGTGCGTGAGGAGCAGCCCGCATTGTCTAACCCTCTAAGTGGTGATACCCGACGGAGAAAATAAATCTTTCCCTTTTGTTTGTTGACCTTTTGTTTTGTTTGTTTGTTTTATTTTGTTCGATCTATTTTGTTTCCTTTTCGAAAAAAAATACATTAATTTACGCTTATCTCAATTGGCTCTTGATAAACCCAAATTACGCTTTCGTACATTAATGCGTAGAATATAAAATACAGCAGTGCTTACTAAATTATTTTCTTAATGTTAAGACTTAATAATGACGCTAATTTGTTTGTTTGAATAAATAAAATCATACTTTGTGGCGAAACTAGTTCGCTACTTTGGTCTATTGCAGCTTGCGTTCTCTTAGATCTGAATCTTGTCTTCATAAGGCAAGTTACTAGTTAAGTTTCTCAATAACCAAAATCATTAAATAAAATAAATAAAAACCTCACGATTGTTGGGACCCATGATAACTACGTCACTGTACTGAATCGTAGGTAACTGTCGGCGAAGTCAAAGGGATGTTATTAAAGAATATTATTTATTTTACTTTTAACGTGTTTTTTTCGTCAGTTCCTTGCTCTTCTCGCGAAAGAGTGCTATTTTTTGCGAAAATCGGTTACCGGGACATTCGGGACGTGAGAACAATGTAGTTTCCAAAACTAATTTTCTTTTTGTGTTTGTGTGTGTTTTGTGTGTGTGATTTAAAATGTCATCTGGACTTAACGAATTTTACAGTGCCCAAGAATACGGTAACATGCTAATGTGTTATGGCGAAGCACGTGGGAACGCGCGTGAGGCACTGCGTATTTACATGGACAGGTATCCAGGAAATCGTCATCCACGAGATTCCAGAGTGATAACACGGGCGTACCAGCGTGTCTTAGACAACCAGCAGATTGTGCCTCAGCGCGAGGGAGTTGGAAGGCCCGTTAGACCCAGTGTAGTGAACCACATTTTGAGTGTCGTGTGGTGCGCAACCGTTACAGGACCCGCGTCTCGTACTGGACCGTTCATCGGGTTTTGCGCAGAGATCGCCAGCGCCCTTATCGCATTCACAAAGTGCAAGCGTTATTACCCGCAGACAGAGGATCCCGTGTTAGGTATTATCGGTGGCTACAACGACAGCATGACGAAATATCTGACTTTGCTGCAAATGTAATATGGACGGATAAGTCCACATTTACCCGAAACGGAATGTGGAACAGGCGCATACCAATCCGTTCGCATTGCAACAGACGGGACACCAAACTCGATGGTCGGTGAATGTGTGGGCCGGTATTTATAAAGACCGCGTGATTGGGCCCATTTTCCTCGCGGAACGATTGAACGGGACAAATTATTATGAGTTCCTGAGTACAAACCTCCAGGATATAATCGAGGAGATTCCTCTAGCCCAGTACAGAGTGGCATGGTTCCAACACGACGGCGAGCCCCCGCATATGTATCTATGTATTTATAAATAAATATATTATTTCTTTCTATTTTTCTTACCTTTGATGCAACTGCCATGTTGTCTCTGTACCACCCTAAGGTCGACTGGTAGAAAATGCCTAAGGCATTAAGTCCGCCTTTGTACAGTGTTTTACTAGTGTAATAGATTATCCTAACTATAGGTATTGTTATTGTTATCATGAGTATTCCTTTTACTGTTAAAACTTGATAAAATAGTAGGTAATGTTTTGCATAACCTTAAACTTGTAACAAGTATGTAATACCTAATTTACATTATTCAATTCTGCTTTAATTATTTCAGTATGTCTGTAAAAGTACCTACATTAGTAAAAATATTAAGGAATAATGTAGAAAACATATAAAATATTCCAAACGGATACCCACCTTTTATGTTGTTGATATTTTTGATGACGGTAGATAGAAATATTCAAGTTGTTTGTTCACGACTATAAAAGGGGGAGCCCCGAGTGGCTCAGCCCATTCTTGTTCGAGACGTCGAGGTAAAAGTTAAGTAACTTTATTGCTGCTATTCTTGTGTATTATAATTCTAACTATGAAGTTCTTATGAATAATGTAATACTATGTAATATTATGGTTATGTAAGTGTTATATAATGTTATTATGATGACTGGTGTATTTTAAATACGGGTAATGATAACGTGTTTATTCATTATGGTTGGTATATTATAACGTAACGTTGTGTATGTAGTAACTATGGAGTTTCTTGTCCGTTCTTCTCCATAAGAATCTACCCTTGCGAACGGACAGTAGAGTCACCTTGAAATAAACGTTTTGACTTTGACTTTGGCTTTGACTTTTGTGTCATATACACTACTACGATAGTTATGTAGTTGTTATATACTAAAAGATAAATATAAAGTTATTAAGAATTGAATCCTATTGTTTATATTTTCCCTTTGATACAATTATATATTTACATAGGTGTAGATGTATTAGATATATATACCTAGTTATATATCTACATATATACACAATATCTAACAAATATTTACATAATCTAGATGTATTAGATATATATACCTAGTTATATATCTACATATATACTTAATATCTCTAACAAGTGCATAAAGTTTTAATAAATAAATAAATAATGACCAACTATTCTCATCCAAGTACACTTTCGCACAAGAATTTACTACAGAAGAGGAAAGGGTGCTTAATTTTTTTTAAATTTAATTACGGTCTTACCTACAAACAAGCAAGAAAAACAAGAAGCAGGTATAGAATGGTTAAAAAGCTTTATAGAGCTTTCCCTTAAAAAACCAGAAAATACAAGCCTTTCTAGATCTACTCGTGCTATATCAAAAAGAAAACTAAGGGGATCTGAGTAACTTATTGGAATCGACAAGTCGGCGTATCTTAAACCCTTTGGCGAGAATAGATATTTTTACTCAAGACATTGATGATTACTTAGACCCTAGGCCATATATGGGATATGCTTATGAAACCAATTTACGTGACTATAATCTTCAACCTGAGGTAGCAAACAATTTACGTCAACGATGCATTAATTTCACATAACCCTTAAATGCATACAATTGACAAATGGCAACAATTTATTTTTTGCCAGCAAAAAAACAATTTGACAGCTGTGCGTTTCTGAACGCAACGTAATATGCGGACATAGATTATAGACTATCAGAAAAATAAAAAAATTAACGAAATTTACCGGTAATTTTTCTGTCATACGTCATTACAAACGAGTAAGTGTAAAAGTTTGTGTATTGGCGAGTACGAGTGATTTGATTTACGATTTCACATCAAAGAATCATTTCTTCAAAGTTTGAAAAATAGTAATCGAGTAAAAAATGAGATAAGTTTTTGATATTAGATATATTTTTCCGCTGATTTCTTTGTAATTTTATGTCAAGGCAGTATTTAATATGTTGCCAAATGTCTACATTATGCGTTTGCGTTTACGAATTTATATGGTTGTGGGCCGGCTTGACGTTATTTTTTGCTTTCGCTTTTTAGCATGCCACGCAGGCTGCGCGATGAATATATCGAAGATATGCTCATGGCTTTAGAAAATGGAAATATCTCAGAAGATGAAGAAGACATAAGTGACGAAAATGATATAGATTATTATCCAAGTATACAAGATATTTTGAATGATTTGGATAATGAATCTCCCGAAAATGAAGAAGTCGACGAAGACCCTACGAGGTCTCACGAGATAGTGGCTCCTCTTCAGATACAAGTTATCTGAAGAGGAGCCACTATCTCGTGAGACCTCGTCCGTGGAACCTGCTTCGGGGTCTTTGCCAACTCCATCAGTTCCGGGTATTCTTGGAGTTGCAGCTTGAAGATCACGTATCACGTATCTAATATGGAAAAAGCGTAATTTGGTATGGAATGAAGATCGCATAGCCTTCTTAGGAAGCTCAGAGTTACCCTCAGACGTCGCGGGCCTGGAAACTCTATTCCAATGTTTTTCTAAATTCATAAAGGACGCAGTTATTACAAAAATTGTTGAACAGATCAATTTATATATTATCCAAGAGAGTGTTACCAGTGCGCCCGTAACTGCTACAGAAATACGACAATTTTTAGGTATTATGAAAAACAAAATAAAAAGTATTCGTTCGACATACTACCTTGAACTAGACAAGATTAAGAAGTCATCCACATCTGGTGCTAGTGGCAATGTTTACCAACCCAAAGTGAAATGGTTCGCCGAATTCAATTCATTTATTAAAAATGTGATGGTGAAGCGTTAAACACACGTATGTATTTTAAGATTTTTATTTATTTTTATTTTAGTAGCATATTATTTGTTAAAACACACAAATTTATCAATGTATCATATGATTTTGCCATGGTACTTTTCCTTCGTTCACAAAATTATTAGTAAATTGAGAAATTTTTTCCCTGGCATGTATTGCTAAGTTGTTACTGCCCTGCTGTATGATACTATCTAAAGAGGTTATTTCGGATCTCCACGTTCCATTAATCAAATCATGGTCGTTGTGATCTTCATGGTCTACACAAGTAGTAGTCATATAATTGCTTGACTTTTTTCTCAACCAATTGTGTAGAGAGCAAGTTGCATACACAATGTGATCCACAGTATGTAACTTAGTTGAAATAGCTTTTTCGAAAATTCTGAATCGACTTACTAATATTCCAAAAGCGTTTTCAACAATGCGTCTAGCACGGGACAGCCTGTAATTATATATATCGGCGCGAAGGCTTAATCAAGCGTCGAATAAATCAATATGAATGCCGGCGGAAAGGCGTAATCGAGCGTCAGTTTGATTATTCTAAGTTCAAATACTGTGTGATTGCTTATTTGAAGTTGGTAAAAGTCACTCAAACGATTATTTAATTAACTTTATTAGTTGATTCCTAGAAATTATTAAACTAATTAATTTGTACTTTTAAATTCATTTTATGATTTGTAAAATTAAATCAAGAATTTAAAAACGAACCATAAAGAAAACATGAGTCGATAGATTTGTAACGACTCTAACCGAAGGGTATAAATACGAACGCCCGACCGTCCACAAGTCATTCTAAGTCGAGCCGTCGGACGGTGCGGAGCTCCGTAATATCGTGAGTCATTCTTTGTTGTTGACAAATATTTACTGTGTGCCATTTGTGTGCTATCCACCAGCGAGAATATAAGTTGATACTGAAAACAAGTATTTCATTTCCGATATGAGTAACCACCACCAGCACCATGATGATTATGGAATAGTGACGTCAGCATTGCTGACGTCACTGTTTTTAAAAATAACAAGGGGGCCCGTTCCCCGTCATATATTTTTTGTTCAAAAGTTAAAATAGTCCCAGGAGATGGTTTCATTTTTTAGTGGAAATGCTGCATCAGCCACAATCACTCCATCTTCTGGAATAAAACTGCCATTTTCTAATTAAGTAAAAATGGAACAGTTTTTCAAAATACCTCCATCCGAAGCGCTTCCATTTGCGCCCACATTGATATACGTAAAACAGTAATCATGGTCAACAAGAGCCATCAATACGATGCTGTTTTCTTTTTTATAATTAAAGTCGTACTTCCATATTCATAGGAGCCAGTAATTTTTATGTTTTCCGTCCAACGCTCCGTAGCACAAAGGAAAGTTCCACTTATTCCGAAAGCCTTCCTCGACTTGTTTCCATTGTTCCGCAGTGGGTATTTGCAAAAATAAAGTAAAAATATTTTATTTTCAGGAAAATACTGATGATGCTCAAAATAAAGAAAATACTGACAATACTCAACCTAGTGACCAATGTGGGAACCCTACCCATACAAACCCAGAACCAAGTCTATCAGAACCGCGAAAGAAAAGAAGTAAAATTTCACAGCTGTCTACAATAATAGTCAGTAGTATGAAAGCTATGCGTCATCAGAAGTGGGATTGGATTAGAATCCAATCCAAACCACCTCCTCATCAGCTCGATCACCAGCTGACCAACCTGGAACTGTTCCTGCTCAACAAATGGAACCAATTCTGGTACTCACCACTTCGTTGGGTATCCAATACGAGATGATTCACGCCCCGGTTCGTGATCCTTCGGCGGGTTGTGGTAGGCACCACAATTCTTCATGCAAATGATGGAAATGATGCAGAAAATGTCTGAACGGGTATGTGCACCGTCAGCAGAATCTAAAATCAGAATTAAGGGTGTCTAACTTCCATCATAATGATCCTGATACCAACGTTGGCGTACGTGAATGGTGTCAGCTTACAGACAAGGCTGTGGACCAATTTAAATTGAACGATTTCGACGTTCGTATAAAAGAATGCCGCTTACAAAGGACGTGCCAGGATGTGGGTTGACGACTGGATGATGCAGTTACATCTTCATGGGAAGAACTATGCAGCAATCTGATTACTACGATTGAGCCTGAAAACAGACATTCACGGTATATTTTCAGGTTCCGATTGTTTACGATTCTTCAATGAACATTGCTATTCTTGTCACGTGCTTGGGTTCTTTGAAAAAGAGTGACAAAGGATAAACTGGACAATGGGCAAGAAGTCATCATCTGCCTAGCCTTTTCCCAACTATATTGGGGTCGGCTCCCAGCCAAATCTTTAGCTGAATCTCAAAATACCGGTATTTTGCGTGGAGCGGCTGCCTGCCAGACCTCCACAGCTCATTAACTGGGTGGCACGGTATTTCTTGGCGGGACTGGTGTCAGATTTTCTGGCTTCTGACAATCCGTAAAAGACTGCCAAGGATCTGCAAGGGACGGCCGGAACCAGCGGCTTAACGTGCTTTCCGAGGCACGGAGGAATCTCGAATTGTTTGCGAATAGAGCTGCTCAACGCAAAAGCAACCACAACCAGAACAAATCATCCCAGAGCTATGAAATCTGCAAGAAAACAAACCATGCGACAGACATTTGCTTGGACTTGGCAGCCGGTTTCACCAAATATCAATTGCAGAAGGGTCAATTGAGATGACTGCCTGCGTTACACCAGACGGACTCTTATGAGTACCTCACGGTTCCATTCGGATTGAGCAATGCTTGCACAGTTTACCAACGCTGCATCAATAGGGCCCTGTTATCACTCCTTGGCTCGGTTGTGCAAGTATATTTTGATGATGTACTAAGCAAATGTACGAATTTTACTGAAGGATTGTTACACCTTGAACGCATTCTGATGGCACTGTAGCAAGCTGGCTATTCCATCAATGCGGACAAATGCAGCTTCTTCAAGTGAACCATCGAATATCTGGGAAACGTTTTCTCAGATGGACATGTGCAACCAAGTCCTAGGAAGGTGGAAGCTCTCGTCAAGGCACCAGTTCCAAAAACAAAAAAAAAAAAAAAAAAACTGTCAAAAACAAGTAAGGCAGTTCAACGGTTTAGCTGATGACTTCAGAAAATACATCCCAAACTTCCCATATAATGGTGCCTCTGTACGAATTAACAAAACAAGGTGCAAAATGGGAATAGGGTGAAACATGAAGATGTAAGAAGTACAACAATACAATGCTTAAGTATCGACTCTTGTTCTGACATTGTTTCAAGAGGCAGTACCCATACAATTGTACACTGATGCCAGTAGTCTTGGTTTTGGTGCAGTACTTTTCCGAATTATTGATGAAAGACTACGAGCTGTGGCTTTCATGAGTATGAGAACAACTGCAGCAGAAAGTCAGTACCACTCATACGAACTTGAGACTCTAGCAGTGGTTCGCGCCATAAAACACTTCCAACAATACCTCTACGGACGAAGGTTCACGGTCATAACGGACTGTGATGCACTTAAGGCGTCGAAACACAAAAAGGACCTCCTCCCAAAGATTCTCCGCTGGTGGGCTTTCCTGCAAAATTACGATTTTGAGGTGGAGTACCTTAAAGGTAAACTGGGAAATGAACATCAATAAGTCATTGTCACGATTGATGATTTCATGAAGTATGTGATGTTCTATTACGCCGACAACAAACGCCCTCAATACACTCTCGCTGCTCTGCATCGCCTTGTGCACCTCTTGGGTACACCGGCCTAAATCATCGTTGATAGAAGAAGAGAGTTCCTGGGGGGGATTCAAAAACTACTGTGATCGATTTGGAATGAACATCCATTATATTACGCCAGGAGTCAGCCGAGCAGTGGCAGTGATCTCGAAGAACTGCAGTTGGCTTTAAATTGTACTTCTCAGCGTGTGACTGGAATAGCTCCACTCACTCTCATCACCTGGCGAAAATGGCGGTCGTCAAACCATGTCAGAGGCCCTTGAGGCGGTTTAGAAACTCTGACACTAGGGTGTGTGGGGTCGTTAGACCTTACTACCCACACGAATAAGAAGACCTGGCGAAAACATTGTGTGCCTCCAGAACTCCTGAGTCTCGTTAATATTGATGACCAAACAGTGGATATGGAAGCCCTGACTCAACTTGCTCAACAAAAAATGGCCCCATCTGCGAATCAAGATAGACACCGATTTAATCAGCCAAAAGATTCATCCTTTCCAAACAGGATGACCACGAAAGGTTGCGCATTATCAGCTGCAGCTCCAAAAACCAGGTGATCAGGCAACCGTATCGGCAGCTGAAGATGAACAACCTGCAATGCCAGCTGGGGCAACACAACCAGTGCCTTCCACCTCACAAACAAAGGCAAGAGCAGCAAACACAAAAACTCAAATACAGAAAACACACATCCACAACAAAAGGCGAGTAACAAATTGCTTTTATAAAGAAATAATGACTCCTTAACCTTTACCATTTAGAGCCTCTGTGTATAGCACAGCATCGACCTTGTTCATCTTCCCAAATCTACGAGACCCTCCGAGAAATCTACGAGACCCTCCGAGAAATCTACGAGAACCTCCGAGAAATCTACGAGACCCTCCGAGAAATCTACGAGACCCTCCGAGAAATCTTCGAGACCCTCCGAGACCCTCCGAGACCCTCCGAGAAATCTACGAGACCCTCCTAATCTTTAAACCATAGTTCAACATTTGCCTACAGGTACCAATCTCAAAGAAATACCATAACTTGTTTCAGATTAGAAGACTAAATCTACGAGACCCTCCGAGAAATCTACGAGACCCTCCGAGAAATCTACGAGACTCTCCGAGAAATCTACGAGACCCTCCGTGAAATCTACTAGACCCTCCGAGAAAACTCCGAGACCCTCCGAGAAATCTACGAGACTCTCCGAGAAATCTGCGAGACTCTCTGAAAAATCTACAAGACCCTCCTAACATTTAAACCATAGTGCAACATTGGTTGACTACGGATGTCGGATACTAATCTCTTTGAGATTGGTTTCCGTTAATCCGTGAAAATCCGTGGTTTGAGACCCGCGATAAATATTGTAAAACATTTATTTGAAAAGAGTAACTATGGAGTTTCTTGTCCGTTCTTCTCCATAGAATCTACCTTTGTGAACGGACGGTAGAGTCACTTTGTATTATTTTAAATGGAAATGATGACGTTCAAATGTGCCGTTTCATGGCCTAATTGAAATGAACGTTTTGACTTTGACTAAAACTATCAAGAGCTACATTCAAGCTGGTGCAGAGCGCGCACCGCTTGTCAGAATGGCCGTATCGGCGCGAAGGCTTAATCAAGCGTCGAATAAATCAATATGAATGCCGGCGGAAAGGCGTAATCGAGCGTCAGTTTGATTATTCTAAGTTCAAATACTGTGTGATTGCTTATTTGAAGTTGGTAAAAGTCACTCAAACGATTATTTAATTAACTTTATTAGTTGATTCCTAGAAATTATTAAACTAATTAATTTGTACTTTTAAATTCATTTTATGATTTGTAAAATTAAATCAAGAATTTAAAAACGAACCATAAAGAAAACATGAGTCGATAGATTTGTAACGACTCTAACCGAAGGGTATAAATACGAACGCCCGACCGTCCACAAGTCATTCTAAGTCGAGCCGTCGGACGGTGCGGAGCTCCGTAATATCGTGAGTCATTCTTTGTTGTTGACAAATATTTACTGTGTGCCATTTGTGTGCTATCCACCAGCGAGAATATAAGTTGATACTGAAAACAAGTATTTCATTTCCGATATGAGTAACCACCACCAGCACCATGATGATTATGGAATAGTGACGTCAGCATTGCTGACGTCACTGTTTTTAAAAATAACAAGGGGGCCCGTTCCCCGTCATATATTTTTTGTTCAAAAGTTAAAATAGTCCCAGGAGATGGTTTCATTTTTTAGTGGAAATGCTGCATCAGCCACAATCACTCCATCTTCTGGAATAAAACTGCCATTTTCTAATTAAGTAAAAATGGAACAGTTTTTCAAAATACCTCCATCCGAAGCGCTTCCATTTGCGCCCACATTGATATACGTAAAACAGTAATCATGGTCAACAAGAGCCATCAATACGATGCTGTTTTCTTTTTTATAATTAAAGTCGTACTTCCATATTCATAGGAGCCAGTAATTTTTATGTTTTCCGTCCAACGCTCCGTAGCACAAAGGAAAGTTCCACTTATTCCGAAAGCCTTCCTCGACTTGTTTCCATTGTTCCGCAGTGGGTATTTGCAAAAATAAAGTAAAAATATTTTATTTTCAGGAAAATACTGATGATGCTCAAAATAAAGAAAATACTGACAATACTCAACCTAGTGACCAATGTGGGAACCCTACCCATACAAACCCAGAACCAAGTCTATCAGAACCGCGAAAGAAAAGAAGTAAAATTTCACAGCTGTCTACAATAATAGTCAGTAGTATGAAAGCTATGCAATACGATTTATCCAAATCAGAAACAGTGGAAGATGAATTCGACATCTTCGGGAAACACATTGCGAAGCAATTAAAAACCCTTTCTACAGAACAGGCTATCCTAGGCCAAGAAGAAATTCAGAGTGTGATAACAAAATGTCGACTACACGATTTGAAATACGGAAATATGACTGTGAATAGTCCTAAATATTCTGCAAATACACATGAAAATGACAATTCGTCAAGACCAGGTACGAGTAGTAGTACTTATATGCCATTGAATAGTCCAGCGTCTGTAGATACACAAACCACTGAGGACTCGTTAAATGTAGTAAGCGATGACCCAGAACACATTAATATAATTATGAATGCTTTCAATAATGCTTAATTGTCATAGATATGATACTTAATAAAAAAATATTACCTTGATGTGGTCTTTTAATGCCCTTTTAATTTCTTGACAGACTTCTGGTATAATTTTTGAAATAGTTGGTTTTGGCAATCGAAACATACGACTGAGGCTTTTGTAACTATCTCCAGTAGTTAAAAAAGAAAGAATGACTTCTAATTTTATTTTTGCGGGTATAGCATCTCTGAACAACGTATTCTTACGCTGGATATTAATCGAAACGAATGATAACAGTTCTTCAAAGTTTTCTGCTGTCGTTCTCAGTGCCAGCCTATATTCATTGGGATCTTCTACCTTCAGTTGTTGCAAAAGCATTACTGACCCTCCTTTTTGATCTCTTTCGCTGATCCAATTTCTCACCCAAAGCCGTTCCTTTTTTTTAGTTTCTTATCAACCTCATTGATAACTTCTTGTAGCAAGAGTGATTGAGACATTTTTGTCGTTTGAAACATTTTCGAAACTGATCTCTTCTTGAAATCATTGTCACTGTATTGTTCACACTTCAACGGCTTCTAAATAACTGGAATAATGTAGACGTTACAGATCCAGTCCAGCACTGGACTGGAATCTCGCTAGATCACTGAACTGGAAAAATGTAAACCGGCCATCAGACAACAACTTCTGCATCAAAAATCCAGAAGAAGATGCCTGTACAACTATAAGCGCAACATGCAAAACAACATGGACAGAATTGAATGCAATAAACACATTCATAATTACGTGTTGCGGACAAGGCACTCTGAGAATCATATGTGGGGATCAAATTACAACTGAACAGGTGACCGGAGTCAATGTTATCGCGCTCGGAAACAACTGTGTCATCAAGGGCGAGTCATTCATAATAATGGCACACAAACAACAAACGATTGACTTGAAAATGAAGCCCGATATTATTGCCGTAGAGATCGCTCCTGTCAATAATATTATCAATTTATCAGTACCACACTACGAGTACAAAGAAGAAAGCTATCAATCTTCGCTACAAAGTATCTCCGAGCAAATAGAACAGATGAAAGCAGCCTTGGAATAGGTGACCATCGCTGACGGGGTGTCGTTTCACGATATACACCGGTATGTGGCCATCTACGTTGTTGGGGCGGCAGGGCTAGCCTTCTCTACGTTCGCATGCATACGCTGGCGAAGGCGCCGCACCGTGCACCTGGAGCCTGAACCTGGGCAACCCTCCGTACACTACCGAGCCAGTAACAATGACCTTAGTGCGAATGTAGCAAATCAAAGTGTACAGTGCGCGAGTGAAGTGTTTCGTAGTGATCAGTGCGCGATAGTAGAAACCAATTCAAGTGTTTTCGTAACTGATAGAGCAACTTCCCTGTTACCAAAACATGTAGTTTTAAAAACATCAACTAACAATTTAGCAACATAAGTAAAAATTGTTCTATCACCTTATATCATCAGATCATACTAACACTAACCTACCATATCTAAGCATCATCAGCATCAGTCATCTCGCGCCCGGGAGTATGTACGGTGCAACCGCACATTGCGTAAATGCTCTCATCATAATTGAATTGTAATTAATTAACACACATTTTACATTAACTTTAGTTGACATTGATATCTAAGCATCATCAGCATCAGTCATCTCGCGCCCGGGAGTATGTACGGTGCAACCGCACATTGCGTAAATGCTCTCATCATAATTGAATTGTAATTAATTAACACACATTTTACATTAACTTTAGTTGACATTCGGACCGCGTCATAGCAACACCTCATTTATCGTTAGTTAAGGTCGTGGACTCACCCCACCAACCGTGTCTCCACGTTGTCGTCGTGGTGGGGCTTGCGTGTCTCAATGATCTTGGGGGCTTTGCCGGTAGAGCCACTCATGCCGGAAGGTCCCAAGTGAGAGACCAGACCAAGAGAGACACAAGAGGGGCACACCGTTCGGAGACTTGAGCAGTGTTCGGGTCCTCGGACGGTGTGCGTCTCATTGGCTTGCTCGCTGCTCTCTGGTACGCGTCTGATCATCAGACGTGACTGTGAGGGCAGTGAGCAAGCAGTGAGAGAGAGGGAGAGAGGAGGGGAGATAGGGACCGCACCCTTTAAAAGGACAACAATGGACAGTTCTGCTAAACAGATACTACCCCAGGGCGGTACGGACTGCACAGCGGTCCGAGAATCCGCCACGCCTCGTGCGTCAAGCCCCTCGTATTCTGGGGGGGGCAACAGGGCTGTCCACCAACCGTTTGCCGATGGCAACAAGGGCCGAGGAGGCCCCCGATCCGAACCATCCGAGGAGGACCCGATCGGTATTAGTTTTGGCTCGCCCGACAGAGTGTCGGTCGGGCGGAGCGCGGCAAGAGGCGCGCTATATTGGAGGAGGGGCTCGCCTGAGCGTCACCTGGGTGCAGAGTCGGAGTCCGAGTTGGACTCCGACGACCTGGTGACTATTAGCTCGGCGAGCTCTGGACCCGAGGGGGCGGGGGCTGCTGCGGAGGACTCCAGGTCCTTCCGCAAGCGGCCCAGAACAGAGGAAGACCGGGGGTCGTCCGGCAGCGAGGAGATTGCCTCGGCTCGCAAGATCCCCACCAGCAGGCGGGGCAAGGGCCGAGAGGGAGGCAAGGGGAGATTGCCCGCCTCCAAGGTGGCTGGTCAGCGAGCCGGGGAGCTCGTCGCTGACGGACGACCCCCCGTAGAGGGCGGTCGCAGGGCTCCTGGTTCGGAGTCCTCCGGCGGTGAGCCGGATGACTCCGGACAGGAGCGGGTCCGGAGGGCCGGGTTTGCGGAGGTAGTGGAGGCCGCGCTTCGCGATGTGGCCTTGAAGAGGAAATTGTCCTCTAAGAACAAGGCCATAAGCGAGGCGATGGCCTCCATTCTGGCGGCAGCGGAGGCTACCAAAGGTGGGCCTCCGCCGGACGAGATGTCCGAGCTGCGGGCGGAGGTCGCCCGCTTGGCTGCCGCCACGGAGCGTCTCCGTAAGGACGAAAACGAGGGGCTCCGCGCAGACCTGGCCAGGCTCCGGGGAGCCGGCCCACAGGGGGCGCCGCAAGGGGGGCGCAGGGAGGACGGCCGGCCCGTGCCGCAGGAGGGCCAGGTGCTGGACCTGGTGCGGCAGGAGTTGGCTGCCTTCCAGGCGCGGTTCTCCGTCCTGGAGGGCATCGTCCTGCGCCCCCGGGAAAGAAGAGGAGGGGTGGGGTTGCTGCGCGGAAGGCTCCTGCGCCGTCTGAGCAGCAGCTCCCCCCGGCTTCCTCGCCTTCAGCTCCTCCCCCGGCTCAAGCCGAATGGCAAGTGGCCGGGGAGAAGAAGAAGGCGGGAAAGGCAGCCAGGGCGGCCAAGAGGCGGGAGAGGAGGCGGCGGCAGAAGGCGCGAAGCGTCGCGGCTACGCTCCGCCCCCCGAAAACCGCGGCTGTAGTACTTACTCTACAGCCGGACGCGGCGAAGAGGGGCGTGACGTACGCGGACGTGCTCACCAAGGCGAAGGAGGCGATAAACCTTGGTGAGCTAGGCATCGTGGGGGGCCTTCGGCTCCGGGTCACCATGACTGGGGCCCGGATGCTGGAGATCCCCGGGGCAGCCAGCGGCCCAACCGCGGACGCTCTAGCCGAAAGGCTTAGGGCGTCCCTAAGCGCGGACGATGCCCGAGTGTCCAGGCCCACCAAGCGCATCGACATGCGCATCTTGGGCCTGGACGACTCCGTCACGGAGACGGAGGTGGTGGCCGCCGTCGTTAGGACGGGGGGGTGCTCAGCAGAGGAGGTGAAGGCGGGCACCCTACGTCCTGACAACACGGGCATGCGCACCATTGTGGTGAGCTGTCCCGTGTCGGCGGCCAAGACCATCTCGGAGGGCCGTAGGTTTTTGGTGGGTTGGGTTTCCGCGCAGGTCAAACTGCTGGAACCCCGACCTCTGAGGTGCTTCCGGTGCCAGGTGGGCCACCATGTAGGAGCTCAATGCACCTCGGAGGTGGACCGCAGCGGTCTATGTTTCCGCTGCGGTCAGCCCGGTCACAGGGCTGGCTCCTGCGACGCCGCGCCACACTGCGCAGTCTGTGCGGCAGCTGGCAAGCCGGCCGACCACTGGGCTGGGGGTAGGGCCTGCGCCCCACCCACCAAAGCCGGAAACCGGAGAAAGCCCTCCGCCACCGCCGTCTCTGCCGCGACCGCCGCCACCGCCGCCGCTTCCTCCGCCGCCAAAGCCGGTTCCACTGCGGCTGCTGCTACTGCAACAGCCGCAGTAGAGCCCCTACAACGGGCTCCGGAGGGGGCTGAAATGGAGTGCCAGTAATGGCCCCATTTCACCCCCTCCTGTTGAACGTCAGCCACTGCGCCGCCCAGGAACTGATGCTCCTGAGCATGGCGCAGTGACTGATGCCTGTGGACGGCGAGCAATGGGTAGCTCGCCGTCCGATCAGAGCAGGCCCGGGTTGACGGCGCGCTGTGTTCTACGCGCGCCAAGCCAGCAGTCGTCAGCATGGGTCGGGGCCCGTTAAGGCCAGAGCCTACCAGGGTTGCGGATTTGTTCGAAAGAGTTACCGTGGCCCTGGAACGTAAAGGCACTGAGAGGAGCATGGGTGGGTTTTAGTCAGTAGAAGTCTGACACTCCCTGCCGCTCCACCCAGAGCGGGAAGGGTCATTTGATGATTTCCCATCCAATAAAAAAAAAAAAAAAAAAAAAGGTCGTGGACTCAATACACGTATCAAGTGAATTACATAGTTTTACTTGTAGCATTTAGCATCCCTATCAATCAATATCAATCAGCAAAAGACGTATGGTAACAACCCATACAGATACCAATGTTTGTGTATGGTGTCAAAGCTCTTAACACATGAGGCGTACTCATGCCCTTCCAGAGGGTCCTGAAAGACACCTTATCTCTGAGAGAATTCCACCACGAGACGTAAGTATTAGGTTACCGACGCACGGGTCCACAGATTAAAATAATTAATTGATTTTATTTTTAATACTTATTATTGTAGTTGGTTAATCTAGTGGTTTTTTATAGATACTTGATGGTAGCCTAGTATGTTATTCATGTTGGATTCGAGCAAGAAACATTCTGCAGCAACGAAATGAAGTAATTCGTGAAGAAACTTCCTCAGCAATTTCGAATACTTGCGTATGGTGCCTTTGCTCTCGTAACTGAAGGCGAAGACATTCAATACCAGAAGGACCTGAACGGAATGAAATTTATACCAGAATTTATCCCAGAGTTGAAAAAAAAACGAAATGCTACCTATTTCGTTTTTTTTTCAACTATTTGGTACAGCTGTTAGCATTACTACTGAATTAATGATTAAATGATTGATAGATAATGACCATACTAAAGATATTTTTTTTGTTTGGTCCAGATTCCAGCAGGTGGACTTGTGTGCTATGCATGCTGGATCTCTGCACGCAGAAATGTGCAAAGAGCTGCAAACATTGATGAGAGGCGTGAAGAGCAAACTAATTCTACACATCATCGTAATGTTGTTTGCGCATCATGTGGAATGTCAGTATTCCGAAGGCATACACATTCTTTGCCAACTGGGCCTGAAAGAGATGACGTGACAGCAAGAATTTATCCCCGAGAGGTAATTATGTTTAGGTACATAGATACCTATTGTTGGCACTCTTTAGTGATAGTCATTGTTGTGTAGTAGGGTTGTTCTCAAAAAAGTGGCTTTGTAACCTGTCGGGCAGTTTTTAGTGACAATGTACGATTTATTAAATGTTATTTATCAAACTATGCACGTCATTGTACTTAAAGATACTTTTTACATAGAGGCAGCGTAATATTTTAAAAAAAGAAGTGATACATTTTCAATAAAATAATACCGCAACATCTGTTTCTCTATAACTTGTCATGTCCAATCACCACGAGTCACACTTTGAGGTAAAATAAAAAATAAACTTTTATAAATGATAGCCTAAAATACCGATTATAACCTTTAAATTTCGATAAAACCTTTAAAATACCGATAAGTATATTATAAATTTTAACTTTCAATAAACATTACATTGAGAATAAACATAATTACCGAGTTATTCATGTTCAAATTGTGTCCGGAGTAATTTTCTCTGTAACCTGTGTTTGCAAAATCACTCGCATCACACAAACACTATAACGCACTCAGCGTCCCTCCCCCGCGTAAATTTACCAGGCAGTATCAGGCTTACCACCAGCAAGGCAAGTTGTGTCGAAGTTTGTATCGTGTCTTTAGAAATTACGTCGAAGCAGCGAAGAATCGGAGTTTGTAACAGGTATGTTATCTATTATCTGACTTAAATATTTTTAGTTGTGGTTAAATTGCTTCGCAAATGATTATGTTAAAGTATGTTATTTGATACTAACTACTCATTTTAACAATTTCAACTCCACAAACTTAACCGTTTTGTTGTTATCAGATTATAAATTTCATTTTCTCAATAACCTGACTCACTTTAACCTGTTTGGAATGCACAGGTTAATGAGGCTGATACCAGGTTAAAGAGACTTTGCTTGTTTATATTCAACAAATTTTGTCGTATTATAAAAATAAAGTCTTAAATTGATGGAAATACTTAGAATATTAACTTACTATTTCCTTTCAGACACAAAAAAACTTAATTTGATTTGTTTAAGTTTTAGGTTGAGGCATTCTTATTGTTTTGTCGAAAATGCTTATTCAATGTCTTTAGAGGTTTGTTCTAACCTAGTTATTTTTTTTTATTGAAGGTAAAATGCCAAAAAATAAGCAAAGGGAAGAAATTTTAGCGCGAAAAAGAGAGCTTGAGAAAAAAAGATACGAAAAAATAAAAAACAAAATATCAAAAGCGAAAAAAGGATGGGAAAGTAGTATCTGTAAATAGTTTGACACCAAGAGATCAGAAAATGTTGAGAAAGAAGTGGAGAAAAGATGCAAAAAAATCCTATCAGCGCAAAAAGGAAAAAAGAGCACAAATGCAACGTTTTATTGAATGCAATAGTCCACCTTCTAGCGATATCGAAAACATAAATTAAGAAAATTATGGCGAAGTGATTGGCAGCCATAGAGAAGAACCATTAAGCCCTGTACAGGGTAATTATCTGTACCGCAGAGTTACTAGATCCAACTCTAGGTCAAGAGAAGTTAGTCCTGCTTCCTCATTAGCTTCATCAATAAATTCTGGAATGGCATCACCTAATGCCCAACGCCTAGTGAGAAAGTTGCGCTATAAAAAAGACAAAGAAATAGCATCTTTACGACTTAAATTACAATCAGTAATAAAACTGAATGATGCCTATCGGAAGAAAATTTCAAGAATGAAGCCTCTGCACAAGAGACGGAGTTCATCAATTCAGCCCGAGAAAGCCAACCTTGAAAACAATATTCAGGTAAACACAGTCGCCCAACTTTCTAGAGCTCCAGTCCTTGTTCGACCAAGTACTAGCGATGATAATTCTTTTGCTGAAGGTGTATTACGTTCCTAAACAAGTGTTAAATCGTATAAATTGAAACAAATTATTTCAAATAATCTTAAACCCCATCTCGAGGCAAGCTTTCAAGGCAGCAAATTAAAGGGAAGGTTCAAAAGCATGTTTAGAAGACGAAATGTAGAACGTAGAAATGCGTCAGTTTTGCAGAAGAAACACGACGTGAAAACTTTTTTTTCGGACGCTGAAAATAGTAGCTGCGCAGCCGGCAAGAAGGAATACGTAAAGAAAGAAGGTGTTAAAGAACAAAAGCGTTATCTAAATGACTCTCTTGGTAATCTTCATAAAAAATTTAACTGAACTCACACATATATATACACATATATACCTTGAGTTTTGCTGCTTTTTGTCGATTAAGACCGTTCTGGATTTTGTCAGCTTCTAAAAGACCGCGAGAGACGTGTCTCTGCATCATTCACGAAAATTTTCAACTTTTAGTATCTGCACTTCACAAATATAAAATAATTGAGCAGCACTGTCTGAAATGGATTTGCCTTCGGATTCCGAAGGCAAATCCGAAGTTCGGAACTTCAAAGAAGTACTTTAGACAGAATTTTAAATGAAGGACCTGAAATGTAACAGAGTCTCATTTGACCTCTGCTAAGCATGTTGTTGATAGTGATTCTGATTTATGCATTTTTTAACAAAAAATGCTTTTATCTAATGTGATAGTTTTCAGAACTAAAAATAATATTGTTTACTTTTTTATTTAAACGTCAGTTTTATTTCACCAACTGATTGTTTGAGACCGATTAATATTAGAAGAATGTTTCTATTTTATTTCATAGAGATCAGATTGTTATTATAGCTTATTATATTCCTCTCAATGTATCGAAATAAAAGTTTAGTTCCTAATCTAGAGGTGATTTTGTTATGTTTCGTTATTTTTCAAGTCGTCCTTTTCAACGAAAAGCTGTTATTGTTTTCAGTTATTAAACTAAGTAAAAAGTCCAAAGATTTATATATATTTTTTTTTTTTGACAATAAACGTTATTTTTATTGACGAACTTATTGTTTGAGGTTGATTAATTTAAGGAGAAATACTGTTTTTTTTTTTCATATAGATCACGTTATTTTTGAATATTTTGTTTTCCTATCCTCGAATAACTTTAATCTGCAAAATAAATATGGCGGTTTGACACATTTTCTTTCCAAAAGTTGTCTAACAGTTATGTTTAGTCCTCAGAATAAGTGAAGATTGAATAATCAGTCCTAAATGCGCCGAAAGAAATGTTTAGCGTCCTAATAAAGGCGTGATTTTTTGTGTATTTTAATTTTAGAGTTGTTCTTATAATGTAAAGCTGTTTTGTTTGCAGTAATTATTTATTAAAAGCTGATTTTGCATGTTTCTTTTGTTTTTTTTCTTCTAACCTGTTTAATTATCATTAACCTGGTATCATTTTCTCACTAACCTGTTCGTTATCACTTTAACCTGCGAGGCAGATTTTTCGAAAAGCTGTACTTTTTTTATTTACATGGGAATTTGATTCCCTTACCCTTATTCAATATAAGATAAACACTGTGAATGGATTTCTGTAAAAAAAAAATCAATAATTGATGTTTTTTTTTAATTGACAAATATTTTCGAGTGGTGCCACTTTTCTGAGAACGACCCCAGTAGTGTTTGCTGCTGTGGTTTAAAAACGTTTTGGCTTTTCTATCTTAACATACATTGCATAATATTTATTAACATAGGTACCACTTAGTTTCTTCAAATAAATCCATGTCAGTCTTATTTAATTGTTATCCTTTTTTAGTTATCTGGACATGCCCTTGTCTGCATAACCTGCTGGACGCAAACAAGGGAAAATGTGCAGGCTCTGCAAGAAAATGAGCCAGTGCCGCAACCAAGAATGGCAACAATGGAACTTGATGGTTTCACCCACACAACCAACTCTAGCGAAAATTGTTTTGTGCCTCTATGTACACGTTCTGAAAGGTTGCGTGTGCCAGACTCCTCACTTCTCAAAAAGTATTTGACACAGAAAATGCAAGAATTTGTAATGAACACAAATCATTATATAATTGGGAGTTTTTAGATCAGCATGAGTTTTCCAATAGTTTTACCAAAAATGAGATGGAGTCAATGCTGAATCTAAGTGTCCATGAAATCAATCCACATTTTAATTTTGAAAACATCAATTCTATTGATGATAATATTTTTGTGTTCTGGACTGGCTTAACAAAAGAAAAATATTATAACATTTTTAATATAATAAGTCCAGCATTGACTTCATGTAAAACACCACAAACTGCATTAGGAGTTAATTTAATAAAAGCTCCAACTGGAGACTCCCACGAAAGAATCTCCTCTCTGTTATGTCTGGGTAAATCCTCAATTACACGCTTGCTCAATGCAGCCAGAGAAGCACTGTTAAGTTTATTTGTGCCTCTACACTTGGGTATAAATCACATTTCAAGAGTAGAATTAATTAATAGAAATCTAATAATACCAGAGGGTTTATTCGGCAACAGAGAGGAGAGAGTACCAATTGTAATTTGTGATGGTACGTACATATATATCTCCAAAAATCATCTAATTACTTGTTTAAAAAAAAACATACAGTTTGCACAAATACCGCAATTTAGTAAAACCATTTTTGCTCGTGGCCACTGATGGACATAGAATTGATGTATTTGGGCCCTACTCAGCAACTGAGTCTGATTCAGACATCATGAAAGCCTTGTTCCAAAATGAAAATAGAAGTAGTAAATGGTCGGTTCAAAAGGAACTTTAAATTATTCCGTCAAGAATATTTAAATCTAGCTGCCACCCATCTGATGGATGATATTCGGATTTGTGCAAGCATTATTAATGCTTTTCATCCAGAAATTGTGAATAGGCTGGATGCTGAAATAATTTTAAATCGTGCAATACAAAGAAAAGAAATGCCTAATACTTTGGCACCACTAATTACAAGCAATATGATAAACCGATTCCGAGCCCAGTTTACCAACATTAATGCTCATCTTCCAGAGTTAGATATTTTTGCTGGAAATGACCATGTCAAACCTGATAATATTTGCGTTGGGCACCTACCAAATTAAGCAAGCCCGAAGCTATTACGGTGAACATGTGAGGCAACGTGGGTCATTTCAAGTAGAAATATCTGACCATCTGGAAGATGTATCGCAAGCAACCTCATCCCAACAGAACCCAGTATTAATTAGGGGTCGTCTAAAGTCTCGCCATCATTCTGGAAGAACTTATTATACATACATACTGATGGCGAGACAAGGAACAACTTAGGATGAAACAATTATTAGCTATTACTGCAGTTGTATCTCAGGACAGCGAACAGTAGGTTGCTGTGCGCATACAATGACCATTGTTTGGTTTTTGGGTTGGGCTCGGCATGAGGCCACTATTGCAGCACCAGCATTTCATTTTCATTTCTGGATGATATATTAGTAAGGGAAGATTTATATGTGAAGTAAATAAATGAATATGTTAAAACATATATTGCTGTTTTATTTAAGGACCTACATCTCTTTGTTTACATTAGTAATATATTTACACATGATATCCGTAAGTCTACTTTTATTACTCTTTTGCATGTAGATAATTGAAATCGAAAGACAAAAACACAAACACAAAATATAGACAACACCAAAAAAATACAATATTATGTTTCTAATTAGAATGAAAACTAAACAAATTAACGTTTAATAAATAAATACCTTAAACAAAGTGCCAGTCTTTCTTTTGCTGAAATAGCCTTCCTGTAGTTTGTATTTTTCTTTTTAATATGAGGTTCAAGTGGATTATGCAAATATCCAAAAGTTTCCGGTTTCATTCTGAAATACTTATAGAAACGATCTTCATGTGATTGAAGTTCTAAGCATAGTTTATTTTCCCCAAGTTTCCTTTGTTTTTGGTTTATTTCATGCACCCAGATTCTACGCTTTCTCTTTAATACCGACGCCAACAACAATAATTCTTCCTCTTCAGAATCTGAAAGCGATGACTGGGACGACATCCTCAAATGTATCAATGTAATCTGAGAAATCCACCAACACCCACAGTCCACAAAAGCTACGAGTAAAATGACCTTTTTTTCCGAAAAAACTGCAGTGTACTGACGTTTCGTAGATGTTTCGCTATCGCAATGATTTCGCAGAAATACGTTGCCGCATGCGAACGCGTCCTGGTCTGGCAAGATACCAAAGAGGTCCTTCTTTTGACAAATGCGTTTCATCCAAAAATAGGGAAAACCAGTGTCTTGCGGACTCATAAAGACGGCGCAAAAAAGGTGATTGAGTGCCCTGCAGCTGTGAAAGAATACACGAAAAGGATTTGGACGTGCTTTTTATCTGATCAAAACGTTCGACGCCCCCCCGTCGAACGTTTTGATCAGATAAAAAGCACGTATTCAGTTGGCAGAAGGAGTAAAAAATGGTGGCTCCGCATATTCTACTATCTGCTTGATGCAAGTATAACAAATTCCTATTTGTTGTTTTGCCAGAATCCAAACATAACAAAACTATCGAATCTTGAATTCCGTGTGTCAGTGGCAAGGGTACTGATTAGTGGGTTTACGAGCAGAAAGAGGCGATCAGTTCAGAATTATGTTTGCAGAAATAAAGCCGTCATGACAGAAAACTGGAGCTTCGTTATAGTAATGTTGGAATCCATATGCCCGCAGAATCACCCATGTATAAACGCTGCAGGATGTGTAGCAGCAAGGAAAAAGACAAAAGGTTTAAAATTTTTGTGACAAATGTGGAGTTGCCCCGTGTATAACACCATGCTTCGCTAAATTTCACAGGGAATAAAATATGTAGAGGTAGAGGCAGACAGGTAGAGAGAATACTCTTCCCACCGTGTTTTTTTTGATTTTTTGAATATTTTTTTTCATCACCTAAAATAAAATTAAAAAAACGATACTAGAAATATAAATAGTTTTATTGTATCACATCTAGATGCTTATGCCTTATAAAGGGATATCTTGTTCACGTTTAACAGCGCTGTTCATAGCAATCGCATCAATGGTGAGGTTTTCCTTACATCCCTGGCAATTTTTTTTTTCTTGATAAATTCAATCGACGACTGTATGGTGTCATAAAACACTCAGTTAGAGGGAAGGCCTAGTCCCTCAATAAAACCATTCCTTCAGGAGCGTTCAGACTTTTTCCTCGTAACAAATTTTTAAAATTTGATCTTGCAAATATTCCGCCATCAGACCATAGTGACCAACGTTGTTATAGCTGAACTTTAAATCACTCCCAAACTGCTAGGAGGACAACAATAAAAGTTCCTTTGTAATTATAATAATCACTTTAAGAATGCATAGGACAACGTATTTGAACGTGTTCCACTACACAATGGGAAATTGCATTTGTCATTAAAACCATTAATTACATCCCTCCAAGTTTTCTTCTGTATCTGGCATCTTCAAAGAAAAAAATATTTAATATATTGGTTCAGGCACCAGTCACGAGTTCACTGTACCACGCACACCCACAACAAGTAAAAGGAAGATAAAAGATCCGCAACTTAAAGCTGTTGATGCATTAGAAAAGGTTTCTTTCTAGCTCTTTTCAATGTAGGTAATGACGAATTTGATCTTGTTGGGCAAACTATAGCACAACAGTTACGCCAGCTTCTTCTCGAATATGAGAAAACTAGAAACTGAGATGATTTTGTCTACAATTAGAAGACTACTCTGGTTGAGTAGCAACATTTACGCAGACATCTCAAAGATGATCATCGCAATCGTCTTCTACCAGTGGTTTTACCACTAATCACACAGAAGATACAGAAGAAGAGTATTCCATGGGATACAATAAAGACATACTTTCACAGGCTGTTGCAAACACCAGTTAAAGAAAGAGACATTGATTGGAATAATTATTAATACTTGTATTAAAATACTTACCTAACTTGTTGATTGTACCAAATAAAAAGTTTAAAATAATACTTACTGATTGTACCAATTTTTATTTGTTGTTTACCTGAATAAAGTCTTTTAATTCTTCGTAAATTGCAGTCACTACATCAGGAAAAAAAGTCGAAACACTACATGGTGACACTTTGAATTCGTATGACTTTGATTATTTGAAGATTATTTAAAAGCTAATGTCAACCGGATATTCAAACGCCATCTGTCAAAATAATGAGTTGTCATTCGCTCTGACGCAACACCAACGGCTAGTGTGGGGGAGAGAGAACGGTGTGGAAGTTCAGTTCGAATCCGGCACGCAATCCGTTCGCATCCCAGATACGCGCTACGTACGCACGGAGTGTCTAGTGATTCAGTGTTCCTAATGATTTTGTAAAAAGATTCTGTAAGTATAGGTAGTAAATTAGACTACACCTACGCAACTTTTTCAAGTATTTCCGAATGAACGTGCCAACTTTTGATAATTTACTGAAATTGATGGAGCCTTACATTAGGTACATATCAAGACATAATGAACTATCGTAAAGGACTAGACAGCGATAGGCCTAAGGCTATCAGTAAAATATCATCTGCCACTTCTAGAGAAGTACTCGTACATTCATTTAGGGGGAAATTCAGCAATGAAATGGCACGTACCTACTATTTAAATAAATAAATAAATTCTTTATTGTATCAAGTTTATGGCATAATTTATATAAAATTCCGTGACTCCTGAGCTAGTTTTAAACTGTATTACAGGAGCCAGTACTAAATTAAATTATTCCATAAAAACAATAAAATAAAATAAGACGTTTTTATTCACTCTGCATCATTATTTTGTTAAAAATAATTTTGACCGTTTCCAAGTATGGGGCGGCCACTCTGTGCATCGCTGTAGTGATGTTATGACTCGATCTAACAACCCGGTTCAAACCGATTTGAGATACAAACCGATCAAACCGATCTGGACGAGCTGAGCAAGCAGTTTGTAGATCGCTGCCCCTCCTCCACTCGTGTAAAGGTGGCGGTTCGCGCCGCGACAGAGACAGGAGACCGCGACCGGAGACCGCGACCGGAGACCGCGACCGGCGACCGCGACCGGCGACCGCGACCGTTACTTGACGTTAGGAAATGTATAAGCGACAGTTCACGAGCGAGACAGAGACAGGAGACAGAGACGCGAGACAGGAGACAGCGAGACGGTCGCTGCCTCGGACCAGTAGTGTCTCGTGTCGCGCTCGAAAAGCACGTGTGTTTAGTGTTAAAAATGAATACTTTTTCTGACGAAGACTGTGAAACGCTGATTGAACTGATCAGACAGCACCCTCCGATATACGATGCACGACTAGACTCTTACAGAAACGAAAATTTGAAAGACAATATTTGGATGAGCATAGCTGAAAGCATAAACAAAACAGGTGAGTTATTCTTATTTTTTTATTTTGCATAGAATTAATATTTGAAAGGAAACATGTGGAATCAACTTAAACAAGCCGTGTGACATGTTGTTCTTGCCAGTCTACCGCTCCTTGCTGTGACATAAAGTAATCGGTTAATTTTGCTCTAATATCTAGTCCGTTGCTGTTCGAAAACCCTCCAGTTCCACGTAATGAAACGAAATTTGAAGGTAAATTTTCTTCTTGGTTCCATTGATGTACGGACATTTGAGCAGATTCTAAAAATCCATCTCTTAATAGGTTATGCAAGCAACAGGCAAGATCATATCAAGGCATGTTTCTGGCGCTATTCCGATAGGCGTGTAAAATATTCTAAACACCTGAGACAGCAAACCGAACGCATTTTCCGATACTCGTCTCGCACGACAAAGGCGGTAGTTAAATATTTCTTTGCTTAAATCGTTTTTTGCGACTCTTCTAGCGTAAGGTTTCATCATAAAAGTATCAAGACTAAATGCTTCATCTCCAACTAAAAAATGTGGTAATATTATGTTCGAATTTGGTAGATTTTTTGGTTCTGGAAAATTAAATTCATTTTTCATGATTTTATTCCCATTGTAGACTTTCGGAATATTCCACTATCTCCTTCTTTGCCGTAAGAGCCAACGTCTACTGCAATGAACTTGCAATTATGGTCTACAATAGCCAGAAGAACAATCGAATAAAATTCCTTATAGTTAAAATACAACGACCCACTATTTTCAGGGGCTCTTATTCTCACGTGCTTACCATCAATTGCGCCAGCGCAATTGGGAAATTGCCATTTGTCCCAAAATCCTTCAGATATAAGCCTAAAATCACTTTCTTTTGGAATAGGCATTAGAATTGGCACTAAAACAATCTTTAAATGTTTCAACACCTCTTTAGACTATTTGTGAAATATAAGAAGGTGATATACGAAATGCGAATGATAGCGAAGCATATGTTTCTGCATTTGCCATAAACCTGAAACAAAAAAAAGACTTACATTATTATTTATATATTACAGATTCGGAATGCCGTAAAAAATGGAAACTAATCAGGGACTCCTACAACAGATACAAGCGCAAACAGAAAAATTCAACGGGATCTGCAGCACCAGCTAAAAATTCAAAGTGGCAATTTTATGAACGTTTAAGATTTTTAGAAAACACACCATCAGAACGGCAAAGCTCCACCAGTGTAGATCAAGAACAGCAAAGCTCCACCAGTGTAGTACAAGAAGTTACTAATACCTCCTCAGAAGTTGGACATGAAGATACTCCTCCCGTAGCCGCAGACGCGTCAGTACATAATACTATTTCAAGGGAGTTAGTAGAACCTGTACCAGGAACTTCTACACAAGAAAGATCTATACCACAAAGTAAAAGTTCCGAAAAATCAACTAGCAAGAATACTAAGAGAAAATGACAAAAAGAAGATGAATTTATAAAATTTATGAAAGACAGACATGAAAGCCGAAATAGTACGCTGGAGTCATTGAAATGTCAAGGTCAAGAATCATTCGATGATGTATCTACATTTACTAAACACATTGAAACTATGCTAAGAGCGCTCGATCAAGAGCGATGGCAAAAACCGAAATATTTAATATTATCTCCAAGTATGAGATCGGAGATATCGATGGACAAGGTGAACGCCCCTATACAAGTTATTCATATTCTCCAACAAGTGCAGGTTCATCGGGACACCAAACACCAAGTGATTTATCACGTCGCCAATTGCCATGTACTTCAATTTCATCGTATAATACATATTCGCCAATAAGTGTAGCCTCCACAGAACACCAATCACAAAGTGAATTGATTGACTTAACATCTCGCCAATTGCCAAATATTTCAAGTGAACCATTTCGAAGCATTTTTCATGACGAATACGACCAGAATAACTTAGATGATTTGACAAACTTACCTTAGAGTTAGAGCAAATTTTTCTTTCAACGATATTTTTCCTTTTTCACGCATTGTTTTCTTTAGTAAATTTAATACATAATCAAACTGTGTTTTATTTAGCCGAAAATACTTCCTGAATGTATTGTCATCACACATTAGGTGCTTCTTCACTAATAGCGAAAATGATCCTTCTTGACCTCTAGTTAAATATAATTCCTTAATAGGTAACCTTCTTTTAGTTTTGTATTTGTAATATTAGTATAAGAGCAAATCATCGTCTTCTTCTTCCTCCAATACAAGTTCTACAACTTGGTTTTCCATCATGACACACTCTCCGTACTGAGACCGAGATACTTGTCACGGTCTCCAGTCTCGGTCTCGACCTACAGTACATGCAGAAGAGACCGAGACACTTGTCGCGGTCTCCCGTCTCAGTCTCCGGTCTCGGTCGCTTGTCTCTGTCGCGACGCGAACCGCCACCTTAAGTCGCGCGCGGGTCGCGGGGCTACGGAGGACGACGCTGCCCTGCTAAATAAGCGAGATTGCGAGTTTCACTTTTTTATTTATCTACACGGGAAAATTATATTTTCATTTTTTTTTTATTAGAAATATGTTTTTTTGCTAACGGTTTTTACAGTAATTGCATGAAAATAAAGATTATGCTAAACAAAAGCGGGGTAATAAACATGTGCTAGAAAAGAATGCAGTACTCGCAATGTATACGAGGAGCAAAATGCAGCACTTAATTAAACCTGTTTTTTTTATTGTATTGTCCTAAATTAAAACGCGGTATTTGACATTACTGCGTTTGAGTGTAACATTGCTTGACGGGAATCGTAGGCAATTATCATTGTGCTGCGTATTGTCTTAGTAAATCAGTGCGTTGACGTCTTCCGTCGAGGTGACACGTCGCAACGTGTGCAGGTGCGCAAAGCTCCGCGATTTCATCAATTCATCGAAATTCGGGTAAGTTATTTATTATCTTACTATAATAGAATACCTACATTTGTTTTTTTAATATCACATAACACCTACATAACAGTGTTTGAAGAGATAAACGCTATTATTGTTATTTGAATGCAAAATATTTTTGAAATTCATTTAGTACCTACTTATTATTTCCAAAAAGTAGGTAGGCATATTGTCCGCTCATAAGATGCTCACGCGTATATTTGAAACACCTACCATATACCAATTATAATTATGTTTCATAATGTAGTAAGTTCTTGTACGTGGTAGGTATTAACAAGCATTTTAAATTTCCTTATACTTACTTTTAGATTTTACCTAAATATTAACTGTTTTATTCACCGGCTTTGGCGCTAGTTTCGCTTTGTTCTAACTCGATCTTAGGGCAATAAGTTAACGGTATTGTTTTCTCAATTAAATTTTAAGACTTGATTTCATATACCTACTTATATTACCTTTTAATCCTTACGTGTGTACCTTTTGACTTCTAAATGGGACAACTGATTCCGATGAAAGGCAAGGTGCGAGAAGTATCCCGAGAAAAGTGTACTCCCTACCTACTTACATATTGTATGTAAGCGTGGAGAGTGTGGTAGAGTAGAGTATAGGCTCATAAAGGTATCTATTGCATGTTTTAATAAGTTTTTTTTTCTTTAATTACAGATCATTGCATTCACAATGACTTCCAACAATTTCCGTGGCAGAAATATTGTAGACATGGTGCTAGGAAAATCAAGCCGACCAACAGAAACACCTTCTACTTCGAATAATTATGTTTTTTCAGTAAAAGAAATACCAGCTATCGAAAAGGGGCCACTTTGTAATATCCATGATTTTGACAGACTTTGGGCTCATCCTTTTAGTTACGATAACTACAAGGACATCCTTACACCAGAAGTTGTCTTGACATTGGCTTTAAGCCACACTGACTTAGAAAATATTAATTAGAAATTATAAATAATAATTATATAGATTTATTAAAAAAGGCATTTGATGCTAAAGAAAATGATGATACCAATGAATCATTTAGCTTGTTGTGTGATGAAACGTTACCATCTTCTGTTATGAATTGTACGTTAGTATCTGATGTGACATTTGAATAAGCCGAAGAAAATATTGTTTCAACGGAAACACCAATAAACAATGCTGACGATGCTTCAATTTTGCATAATGCCATAAATGAAGAGCTACAAGATAAGAACTTGGACTGTGCAAGTGCAGTGGTTGAGCGATTGACTGCTGCGCTGCGTGTCGCGGGTTCGATTCCCGCCGTTTGTAAACGCACCCACGATACAGGAGAAATTCCTAGTGTGGGGGAACGTTTTAAAAAAAAAAAATATAATAACTTGAACCAGCGAATGACTCATAATGCTGCATCTAAGAGTAGTTTGCAGAGTGCCACAAATGTGGTTGACCTAGAGATTCAGGATGTGGATAACGTTACAGGCATACCTTGCAGTAATTCTATCGGTACAACAAAATCTGGAAAACCAAGGATCAGACGTAAATTTGAGGAATCTGTAGAAACTAGATTGAAGGAGAAGAAAAAGTTGAAGTTGGAGAAAATGGGGGTAAAACCTGGATGTGAACCAGAACGCAAACGAATAAATGAAATATTTTGGGGGCTTAGTTATGAAGCTCAAGGTTTATATGTTAGGTCATTGGTAACTAAACTACTAAAGAAGTTAATAGACGTATTCGGGACAGCCAGCAGCTACGTAAGCAAACATACGTATATTTTATGGACATTGCCAATAAGAAAAAGGAGATTTGTAAAACATTCTTTTGGACAACTCTGGGATTCCATAAGAATAATGACAGACGTGATATTTTACACAAGTCTCTAGACGCGCAAAATGACCGACGTGGCCAACACCAACAATCGAAGCACGTGGACAGAGAGAAACTTAGAGAACATATTGAGAGTTTTAGACCAGCTATTGCGCACTACTGACGAGCACATGCACCAAACAGGAGATATTTGCCGAGTGACTTGAATACATCCACTATGCATAGTGATTTTTTAGAAAAAAAAACAGATATTTAATTATCGTATGAACTGTACAGAAAATTCTTGAGAAATGATATGAATATATCTTTTGCTCAGCTAGGCGATGAAGAGTGCGAGCAATGCGAAAACTTCAAACTACACCAAGTAGCATGCAAAGACACTGAAAATTGTACTAAATGTATTTCATACCACAACCACCGTAATAAGTATCAGACAGCACGTACACATTATCAAAAAGATGTTGCGCAATCCACGAGTGAGACAGAATCTTTCAAATGTTACTATTCGGCCGATTTACAGAAAGTCGTCATGTTGCCTAGGATGGAGATGTTTAAAGTTGTGATGTTCTGTTCTAGCATCATAGCTTTTAATGAGAGTTTCGTACCACTAGGTTCAAGTCAAGAAAAGCCTTTCGCAGTGCTGTGGCATGAAGCAATATCAGGCAGGAAACAAGAGGATATAATAAGCACTTACAGAGCCTTTTTTGAGAGTAAACGGGACTGCAGTGAAATAACCGTTTGGATAGATAACTGTACTAGCCAAAATAAGAACTGGGCATTCTTCACATTTTGGTACAGATTATAAATAGCCAAGTGATTGCTGCTACCAAGATCATTATTAAATACTTGGAATCTGGTCATATTTTTATGTCTGCGGATAATTTTCACCACCAAGTCGAAAACCAGCTGCAAAAAGCCAAAAAGTATACGATTTTTCGGATTTTATCGATTGCGTTCAACTTGCGAATTCAGGAAAGGTGATTGTGAAGGCTATGGGAAGTTGCCGATTTTTATAAATACGAAGACCTTTCGTCTCAATATAAATTGAAGAAATATGATGAAAGAACTTATATAAAAGATATTGTCTGCGTTGAGGTACAAAGAAGCAGCATGAAACTATTTGCGAAAACTGCCCATGATGGAGATATAATTGAAATTGATTTTCTTAAAATAAAACTGATGAAACAAAATTTAATACTGGAAGCAGTACAAAATAAGAAGCCGAGAGGAATTACTGAGGAGAGAAAGACTGGTTAGAAAATTAGGTGACATACCTAATACCTCAAAACAGGCTGGTATTTTGGGAAAATCTTCCCGTTAACGCCAATTCCATTGATCTCGTAGAAGCTAGAGTCAGTAGGTATTTATATGTTTTAACTTACTTGATATTTCTTTTTTACTTAAACGTTTTAGGAGTTTTTAGATTTTCTTTTTGTTGATTGCGCAAAGTTGTTAAACAACTTTTTTTGTGTTCAAAACTTTTATACGTTCTTTTTTAAACAAATTACTCTCTTATTGATGAGACTGAATTAAAAGTGATTGTATTTTCTAAGGGTAAATAGTACCTAAGTACGTACTTATATTACGTCATACGTTATACGGATCTACTTTAATAATTTTTATGTTACTATAGAAAAATACAATAATTATGTTTTTTATTGGAAACTAGTGGACCCGTCCTGATTATGAAAAGATAATACATAATATTGTAAGTTAAAGTAAAGACTAAATTTATAGGTATAAACGTGTTAGGCCTCTTGTCCACACACGTTTTTTCGGCGTAAAAATACACGGTTAATTCGCCGTGTGTAGGCACATATAATTATAATTTAATTATTTACTTACAAAAAAATATTTAAGCATAGTGATTTTGATAAGAGAGTTTACCTTCGTTAGACATAAAATATTGTGCAAATCTGTTGCGAACATCATTAGCCACTACACTTCCGCGAACTGCATTTGTAGGTAGGTAACTGTGTTAGTTCCGATTCTAATTCCAAGGTGGACTCGATTCCACAAGCGTTATCAAAATGAAAGCTTTCTTCTTTATGTACACAATTTTGCAAAATACAACAAGTTTTCACAATATCTACAGCCAAATCGATGGACACATTCATTGGCCGATGAAAAATACGCCATTTATTGGCTAAAATTCCAAAAGCACATTCAACAAATCTTCGTGTTCTTGTGAGTCTATAATTAAACGTTCGTTTTAATTGATTAAGTTCATGGCCTCCGAATGGACGAAGTAACTGATAGTGCAAAGCAAAGGCTTCGTCTCCAACAAACACAAACGGAAATTTGTAGTCCGTTCCAGGTAAGCGTGTTGCATCGGGTAGATTTAATGTGTTGTTTGTTAATTTTTTACAAAATGTGGTTTCTTTGAAAACACTAGAATCGCATTCCTTTCCGTAGGCACCAATATCAACAAATATAAAATTGTAATCGCTATCTACTACGGTATATGTAATTACCGCCATTAAAACTATGGAGAAGTAATGCTTGCAATTTAAGAACATCGAGCCACTGTCCACAGGTTTAATGACTCTGATGTGTTTACCATCCACCGCTCCTAAGCACAGGGGAAAATCGGAAGATTTTTCAATTTTTTTTGCAATTTGTAGCCAGTCTTCTTTGGATGGCATTTTCATATATTCTTTGCACAGTTCTGACCAAATAAAGTAGCAAACTTCACGTACGATGCAGTTTATGGTTTTTATTCAAATTCTATAGGTGTAGTGTAGGTCTGTGAACGTATCTCCGGTTGCTAGGTACCTGAAATATAAAAATTAATATTATTTTTTTTTAGGGCAAGTGGTGATGAAGAAGTGGACCAATATGAAAGATAATTGGATAAAATGTAACAAAAAAATGAATGAATGTAAATCTGGCTCTGGAGCGAAAAAAATAAGAAAATACAATTTTTGTGATGAAATGATTTTCTTGAAAAAAATATCGAGCACCGCAAGACCAATTCCAGCATGAATGAACATGTAAATTATTCAGGACTTAATAATGTAAATGTAGACCGGAATCAATCAAACTCAGGGGATGGTGAAACGAGTGAGGCTCGAAAGGCTACAAAAATTAAAATAAATAAAAAACAACTCAGCGAAGTTGACATTAAGTTTATGATGTATATGGATTCAACAGCACAGGAGGAAAGAAGCCGTAGTATGAACTTTTTTAGGGGAATTTCTGATACAGTTGACAAGTTCAGTGATGAAAATATGATAGAATTTCAGTTTCAAGTCATTTCAATAAGATTTATTTTTTATTTGGGAATTTTCACATGTCAGGGCTGGAGTCGTTAGGAGCATTCAGCAAAGAGAGCATAACCGATATATACCTACACCAAGAAACCAATGGGATCGTGGCCATCAAGGATATCAAAGTGGCACGGCACCGGCGAATTCGCAGTTATCAATGTATGGGTGTTCTACAGCCGCTAGGTCAGGCTATGGAATTAGTCACCAGGAATATGATTTTGGACATAATCGAGTCCTTGTGTGCACGCGACGTAGTACAGACGCGTCAAACCTTTGACCAGTGACTCGCGGAAAGGACAATGACCTCGGTTATAGTCAAGTGTGTGAACTGTAATATTGTTATTAATGAAGTATTGGCATTTCTTAACAATGTTCTCGGTTTTATGGATGAACAGAGTATTCATCAACTGTGTACTACTGCTTTTTCGGCTGAAGATGTGAAGAAAGCTAAGTCGTTGCTTTTTGATTCGCTACCCAATGCGAAAAAGATGCCTATACGACGTAAAGAAGGGAAGAAAAAAATGATGCGAGAACTAGAGGACATAATCTGCCTTATGAAGACCACAAGCCCTGAGGATTTCCCTATATTCGTTGCAAAGGAGTTACATAAGCTTCCACCGGTTACTTTTGATCACGTCGATGTGACCAGGTTGCTTAAGGACATTTTAAAAATGCAGAATCAACTAAGTGCTTTGGAAGAAAAAGTAGTAACAGCTGATAAGTTCGATCTACTTAAACGCGAGGTAAATGACATGAAACACGCATCAATATTGGATAATTTTTCAACCAACGTAAACAGGAGAAGAGGCGCATGTTTACAAACCAGCCCACTTGATAGTGGTCCCATAGGTCTCCAATATGTTCCTATAAAAACAGCGAAAGAAACAGCTGATTCGAATGGCAATAACCGTCAGTCATCGGTGAGTCACTCATCAGTGATTAGTAACGGCGAAGATGATTTTGTCTCTTTTCTTCGCAAACAAAATGATGCGACGGAGAGTCAACGGCACGTGGAGGCGCCAACAGCAACTGTGGTTTCGAAAAGTGCGAGCGAGAGTGGATGTCAACTAACTCAAGGACATTGCGACCGTGAGGAACCGAGCGAGACAGCGAAGCAAACGAGGCGCATGGAGGCCACTACGATCACCGCGGTTTCGTCAAAACCAGTTTGCCCGCCGCCTCCAGCTACCTGCGCAGGCGCACACCCAACCGTGGCGGTGGGGACTGCTGCCAGTGTCACTCGATCGTCGGCTCCAGTTGCGGCGTTGCATGGTTATAAACTGAGCGGGCAACAAATGGGTGTAGATGGTATGAGTACGCGAGATTCAGACAAGGAATGGACGGTAGTGCAGAGGAAAATGCCAAAACGGTATAAATTAATAGGTCAAAAAGGATGTGCGGCCGCTTCGCAAGACGGTAAATTTAAAGCAGCAGATATAAAAGTGCCTTTGTTTATATCAAATGTAAGTACTGAAACGAGTGAGCAGGACATAATTAGCTACATAAAAGAAAAAACTAATGAAACTGTTACCCTCAAAGTGATAAATATGAAAGTGCAAAAGAAATATAACGCGTACAAACTGTTTGTTTTCTCAAAACAAGTTAGATCTGTTTTTAAAAGATGAATTGTGGCCTAATGACATTACTTTTAGGCGCTTTGTGCGTTTTACGTACCGAAAGAAATCGGGAGACTAAGTAATAGCTGTTAATGGACTCAATTATGAACTGTAATCTAAACAAACATTGTAAGTTTACTAGCTTCAACTGTAAATCTGTTAAGCGTTCAGTTGACAGTGTTAGGGAAATATGTGAGATGTCAGATATAGTGGCCCTTCAGGAGACATGGCTTCTTCCCCATGATATTCCTTTCTTAGGTACCATAAATGATAAATTCGAATACACGGGTAGGTCGGCTGTTGATACATCAGCAGGGCTACTGATAGGGAGACCATATGGGGGAGTGGCTATTCTCTGGAGAAAGGGCATTTTTAACGATGTTTCAATATTAGGGTGCACTAGCTCGCGTCTCGCTGCTATCAGAGCTACTGTTGGCGATCGCTCGATAATAGTAATCTCTGTTTATATGCCAACAGACTCAATCGACAACTTGCCGTTGTTTACAGAGGTTCTAGGTGAGATTAGTGCAATTGTTGCGGGTGCAGAAATTGAAAGTGTTTTCATATTAGGCGACTTTAATGCACATCCACGTGAATTATTTTTCAGGGAATTAAACAACTTCTGCAATGACCAAGCTTGGATTTGTGCCGATATAGAAAAGCTGGGCTGCGTGACGGATACCTACACTTTTGTGAGCGAAGCCCACGGATGTAGAAGGTGGCTAGATCACTGTGTGGTGTCTTTTTCAGCTTGGCAAACTATTATAAAGGTGGGAATAAAAGAGGATGTATATATGTCAGATCACTTGCCATTGTACATTGAGTGTGACCTAAATATAGTGAGATCTAAATTAATAACACAAAATACGCCACGCTCTAGAGTTATTTGGGGCGAAAGGGACGAACATCAGATTAAGTGTTACAGGGATTTATGCAATGATAGGCTTCGTGACATTGATTTTCCGCCTGAGTTCTCAGGGTGTGGCTATGGGTCATGTAGCTCAGTAGAACATAAATATGTCTTGAACGACTTATACGGTAAAATTATAAGTATTTTGTGTGACGCTGCTGAGCAAACAAATTTGGTAGGAGGTCGCAGGCCAAGGAGAGGAAAAGTGGTGTGCGGATGGAACAATCACGTTCGTGACGCTCACCGTGAGGCCAGGCTTAAATTCCAAGAATGGGTGAGACATAAAAGACCAAATAGTGGATTAGTTTTCGATGAGATGTGCGAGACCCGTAAAATCTTCAAGGGTCGTCTGAAATGGTGCCAAAAAAATGCAGAACAGGTCAAAATGGACAAAATAGCGAAGCAAAGAGCCTCGAAAAATTTTAGTAAATTTTGGAAGTCGACACGCAAGTTGGATAATGGGCCTGGTCTACCGGTGAGCGTAGGAGGGGCCAATGACCCGGGGGGAATTGCAAATATGTTTATGGAACATTTTAAAGTGCAATCTCCACTGGGCCCTTCAGTTGCAATGGCCGATGCTGAGTCTGATAGTGGGGGTGCGGAACCACTCACACTTTTTTCGGCTAAACAAGTCAGATCCGTCATCCAAGGCATGAGCAGAGGTAAATCACCCGGTCACGACGGACTCAGTATCGAGCATTTCAAATATGCCGGAGTTCACCTGCCGAGGGTCCTGTCCTGTTTTTTCACAATGTGCATCAGTCACTCTCATTTGCCTGCTGAACTGATGCATACTATTGTAGTACCTATAGTCAAGAACGGGACAGGAGACATCTCGGATAAGGGGAACTACCGTCCAATCTCCCTTGCGACCACAGCGGCTAAAATATTGGACAGTATGCTTGATTCCTGCCTGAAAAAGTGTTTGTGTTTGCATGACGCACAGTTTGGTTTTCAACCTGAACTTTCAACCGAAAGTGCTGTGCTGAGTTTGAAGAATACTGTCCAATATTACACGGACCGAAAAACGCCGGTGTATGCCTGCTTCCTGGATCTCTCCAGGGCCTTCGACCTGGTGTCATATGATGTGCTCTGGAGAAAATTGGGTGACAGGAGCGTACCGGCACCAGTACTTAAGCTCATGCAGTATTGGTATGCGAACCAATTGAATTCTGTAAAGTGGGCCGGAACGTTCTCTGAGTCATATGGGTTGGAGTGCGGTGTGAGACAGGGGGGGTTGACGTCTCCACGGCTCTTCAACCTTTATGTTAATGATCTCATAGTCGAGCTCAGTAGTATGCGTGTCGGCTGCCGGGTTGGTGGTGTTAGTATTAACAACATTAGTTACGCGGACGACATGGTGCTCCTGGGCCCGACTGAGGAATCTGTCAGAGAAATGCTGAAGGTCTGCGAAAAATATGCTGCCTTGCATGGCCTTGTTTACAATGTACGTAAATGTGAATACATGGTCTTTAAGGCCGCCGGTAAGTGCCCTAATCATGAACCTAGTTTTTCTCTCAATGGCATGAGCATAAATAGAGTCTACCAATTTAAGTACTTGGGGCACATACTTACCGACGACCTTAAAGATAATGTAGACATTGAAAGGGAACGTAGGGCACTGGCGGTCCGAGGTAATATGTTGGCCCGTAGATTTTTTCGTTGTGGTGACCAAGTCAAAATCACCCTATTCAAGGCGTATTGTCAAGGTCTGTACGCGGGAGGTCTATGGGTCAACTACACTAAAAGATCGCTAGATGTCTTGCGCGTCCAATACAACAATGTTTTTAGGATGCTGTTGAAACTGCCCCGTTTCTGTAGTGCATCGGAGATGTTTGCTCAGAACCGAACTGATGGCTTCCACGCAGTCATTCGCAAAAAAGTCGCATCACTGATGCACAGAACACGGGTCAGTGACAATAGCATCCTGAAAACTGTCGTTGAGAGTCCTTACTCCCCTATTCTGAGGCATTATGTGGGGAGAATGGTCATATAGCTTGGTTCCTGGCCTTACCGTTCTCTGCACATCATGCTTCGAATATCTTTATTGTTTGTTTTTTTTCTATTTATTTTTATTTTTTATTTTTCTATACCCTAATTGCGTACTACTAACACTAGCTATAAGGTATTCTACTAACAAAATGGACTGTAATGTTGTCTGAATTTAATAAATTAATAATAATAATAATAATTCTGATTTAGAGTCAATCCCCAACTAGTGTTGCAAAAAAACCGTTTTTTTTCTAATGTGAAAAAAAACCGTGAAAAAAAACCTGATAAAAAACTGTTTTTTTTCTGGGCCTTGTTTTTTTTCAAGAGTATAATAACTCTAAAATTGTTCGAGCATTTACCGTTAAAGATTAATACTTAAGATTACATAATAGAGTCTTAGGTTTATTCTTGAATCTATGATACTTTTCTGATAAAATAGTACCAAAATTTCATAAAAATATTGGCAACATTCATTGATATTAACTCAATGAAAGGGAAATCCCCAAATCATATACCTATTTATGCACGGGGAAATCCCCTTTCGATTTGTTTGTTTGAACGTAATTAGTTTAGCGCAATTGTGACGTGTGTCGGACGGAGAAAGTTCAATATAAAATTATTTAGAATTTGTGATATTGAAGTGTTGTTAATTCGAGTCTGATTACAAAAATAAATACCTACCTAAGTATGCCGAAACGAGTTGGTTCAGGCCGAAAAACATCGGCTGTGGCAAATCTTTTTAATGACGTGGTTACAACTTCGAAAATCCCCAAAGCAGAATGCACATTCTGCTCAAAACATGTGACGAAAAACGGTACAAGACTTTTAAAGCACCTACAAGAGTGTAAAAAGTGCCCAGATTCGATAAAAGAAAAACATGGAAAAAAAACAGAGAAAGTTGCTCAAAAGCGTAAGTACTTACATAGTTTTTTTTTTTTTTTTTTTACCTAACCTAACTAATATTATAAATTCGAAAGTGAGTTCGTTTGTTTGTCATGCCTTCGAACTATCTGAAAGCAAAAAAGAAAGTAAATAAATAGCGGTTCTAGTATACAGAAATGATGACATCTACCTACTGTTTTCTTTCTAGAGTTATCCAACACTGCAAGTGGCTCTACGTTCACCAAGCTTAAGACACCAGGTATATCAAAATTCGTAGACAATATACATCCGGGAGATCAAGACAAGGCAAATGAACTTCTCAGCAGAGCAATTTTTGCTAGCAGAGCACCCCTTAGCATGATGGACAATCCTTACTGGAAGGATTTTTTTTCGTTTCTTCGGCCCGCATATAAAATACCTTCTAGACACATGTTGTCAGGTCCGTTTTTAGAAAACGAGTACAAGAATGTGACAACGATGGTAGCAGAAGCTATTGCGAAGGCTGATTCTATTGGATTGGCAGCAGATGGTTGGAGCAATATAAGAAACGAACCTATTGTAAATTTTGTTGTCACTACACCGACACCTTTTCTATACAAAGTTTTACCGACAGGAAAATCATCTCATACTGCCGAATTCATGGCTCAAGAAACTAGTCGTGTAATATGAAATTGGACAACAAAAGGTATTTGGCCTCGTGACCGACAATGCGGCGAACATGAAGGCAGCTTGGAAAATACTTGAAACGAAGTACCCAAGGACAAACTTATTTACCTATGGATGCCTAGCACACTCGCTCCAATTAATATTTACTGATATTAAAACTTTGCCAAGCTTGAAAACGTTTACTGCCAACGCAAAAGCTTGTATTAAGGCCATTAAGAATTCTCACAAGCTTAACTCAGCTTTCATAGAAAAACAATCAACCACCGGTTTACAAATAAGTCTTAAACTTCCGGTAAAAACCCGCTGGGGTTCCCTGGTGTCTTGTTTTGAAAGTTTAAAAGAAAACAAACAAACCATTAAAGCTATCGCCATTGATGAGGGTCTATCAGATGCTTTAAACAAAGTTCCCACATTGAAAAAATTGATGTTAAGCGACGATTTTTGGGATAAAGTATCCGGATTCAGCAGTTTACTGAAACCTATATCAGACACCATTAAAATTGTGGAAAGTGACACTCCTCAGTTATCTAAAGTTTTAAGTTTATACAAAAAAATTGAAGATTCGATGGAAAAAATATTGAAAGACGAGGTCCAGAACCCCCTGACGAAATCTGAAGAAAAAAAAGTTAGAGAAATACTCAAACATAGAAAGGAATTCGCTGTATACGATGTGCACAAAATTGCAAACTTATTGGATCCTCGTTTTAAAGGCTGCGATCTTACACCAGAAGAAGAAACTATTGCAACAGAACAAATTTATAATACTGCTGTGAAAATAGCAGATATCGATGAGGATACAGTATTGACAGAGCTTGCAAATTACATTGCAAAACAAGGTTTTTTTTCTAAAACTTTTCTGTGGTCTTCAGTAACTAAGCTAACTCCCATAGCCTGGTGGGCAGGACTTTGCAAGTCGACTGCTTTGTCTAAACTAGCCCTCAAATTTCTTTCACTTCCAACTACATCGGCAGCATGCGAGAGAACATTTAGTACTTACTCTGACGTTCATTCTAAAAAACGTAATAGACTGACAAATGACAGGGCTAGCAAAATAGTGTATATTGCTCACAATTTGAGATTGAAATCTGAAAAAACAAAAGAAGAACATAAAGAAGCACCAGGCATAGAAAATATGACCGTAATTCAATCTGTAGAGGAGATGGATGAAGATGAAGAGACAGACGAAAATTCTGACTCTGACAAGACCAATGTAAGCACTGAAACTGATACAGAAAGTGAAGATGAAGAATAAATTGAAAAAAGATTATTGAATTGTAATTCAATGTTGTGAAGTCATAGTAGTGAATTATGAATAAATAATATTTTGATTTCTTATATAAATTTAATTTATAATTGAACTAAAATGTAGGCTAGAAAAAAAACCAAATTTAGAAAAAAAACAACGATGCAAAGTTTTTTTTCATGTTTTTTTTCAATAAAGTGAAAAAAAACAAATCGTTTTTTTTCATTTTACATCACTATCCCCAACCGGCCGGAATCGCAGGTATCTGTGTACAGTGAAAATGCAGAAAGTGTCTCCGCAAATTCTCAAGCTAGTGCTGAAGAAGAATTCGATTTCAGTTCTGCATTTCTGTAGCATATTTAGCTTTGTCTCAGATTCTTCTTCACGTATATAATAATTAATTAGTAAATAATTATAAACAGTGCAATTTTGTTTGTGATTAATGATTAACTTAAATAAAAAAAAAATAAAACAAAAGTATGTACGTGTACGTTTTGTGTACGCAGAAAGATTGGCTGTAACTTTGAGGTCAGTATGATTTTGTACTGACCTCAAAGTTACAGCCAATCTTTCTGCGGCGGAAATACTTTGTCGCATATAAGTATCTTGGTGCTTTATTTTCTGATATATTTTTGAAGCAATTTATCGAATGTCGCTTTCTGCATTCTAAAATAATTAAAAATTTTTTCTTCGTCTTCCCTTAGTTGATTCTTGACAAGTGTATGAAATGCGCCAAATTCTTCCCGTTTTTCTAAAATCGGATGTATCCAAAACCTTTTTTTTCTTTTCTGTGCTTTTTTGAGTTTTCTGTATATATAGTACGCAAGGATAGTCTTTTTCTTATAAGGATTCATGACACACGTCTTGCAGCTTGGCCCGAAAAAACGCAACTGAGCCGTACTTGGCCGTGGTCTCGTCCGGTGGTTTTGCCGTATCGTAAACATGCTTTCACGTTTTTTGTACGACGCGGTTAATACGCCGTACGATCAAAAACTCGTGTGTGTACAAGAGGCCTTAGGATTATACCTAATGAAAATAAGAACTGGGGAGCCAATTAGATGAATTGCATCATTAATCTGCATAAATAAATCAGTAGCATGTAGTTACATGAACAAGGCACGTAACTGCATGAAAGAATTTTATGTACCAAAATACATTTAGGTGTAAATCATATTTCTCGAGCAAGCCTGTCCATCTTTTAATTTCACAGGATCTTTTTGGAACAGCAAAATATAATCTCATAATTATTTGCGATGGAACCTATAAATACTTACAGAAATCATCCAATTATCTGTTCCAAAAAATCTTAGGGCCTTATCATACTAGCGGATTGCGAACGTCCTCAAAGCGGAGCGGGCGCGCAACAAATTCGTTACGGACACACAACGAACACAACGAACGCCGCGCATGCGCAGCGAATTCGTTGCGGACGCGAAACGGGATCGCCGCGAAGTGCAAAGTGGACGCTATTTTGTACTGTCTCGTACAAACGCCAGCCCGTCTGCCCAACCTCACATCAGACCGTAACGAAACACGAATGTGACAGGCAGGACGTATGTATCAACATGGCATCATTGGGAGATTCGGATATTGATACAGTTATTTATTAATGAAATTCAAAGTCGTTACGTAATATGGGATCAAAAAATCAGAGAATTTAGTGATCGTAATTTAAAAAAAAAAGCATGGGAAGAGGCTTTACGGAAAAAACAGTCAAGGAGAAAAATAAAGCAGTTAAGAGAAACACAATACTATTTAAATGTATTTAAATAGTAGCTCCTTCATTTGAAACAAAATAGTCAGTGTAATGTATCTCTTATCGCATTACCTGAAAGTCTACAAATATTTCCATTAACGTGTGGGTTGTCATTCAGTCCAAATATTTGTGGTACTTTCTTACGGACCGGACAAAAGTCGGAAACAGCAAATTAGTCAAAAATCTCACTGAATCTTTTGTTCATCTAGCCCGGTAACCCGTCCATCAAATGACAGTCATTCAATCCCCGCAAGCTTCAAACCTGTTTACGTAGGTCAGTCATAACTCATTCGTTCGCAGAATCGCATGTCTTTGTTCTCAGCGCTCTCGGTTGCAGTATTACTTTGCTTTGTTATTGTGTTCTCCTGTGGTGAAGTTTTGAATACGGAAGATGAAGGTATGTACTGTATTTTAAAATATAAATTAGTTGATCTGCTGCTTAAATTTTATGTTTAAATATGCAATGATAACAGGCATAATTTGTTTTTTTTTTTACTTAAATTTATCAGAAAACAGTGTTTTTGTTTATGTGCCCTGTCTTGTCAAGCTATCATTTATACATGGTCATAACAAACGGTCTTTTGACAAGTGCACACCGTAGTTAAAAAGTCCGCCCACGTCGGACATTTTTTTTTAGGTACAGAGGGTAATGGGAGCCAGAGGGTAATGGGAGCGGTGTGACTAGAGACAAACCTATAGCTCGTATTCACTCGTTTGTTACTCGGACGCCTTCGGCCCGCTGCGATCGTGTTTCTCTGCGGCGCTAGACTCGCCAGTGCCATGTGTTGTGTGACGACGGACGCTTGTTGATTTTTCGGTCCGCCCTTATAAGAAATACGAAATTTCATCGGCCAGGTATGTATAAAGTTATACGTTTATTATAATCAAACCTGTTTTATTTTATAGCTAATGTTATCAATTTTGAGTATCTCTGCATATAATTTCGTTACAAGTTAGATTCAGTATATCGTTTTATTTAATTTCAACATGGTGGTAGTCGGGTAATCGGAGCTTATTAGGCTCTGATTACCCCTTTGTGGCTCCAATTGCCCCATACGATTTAGTAATAATGTTTTTTTTTTCAGATTTCAAAATGCCAAGGAAAAGAGAACGCACCACTACGAAAGCGTCTTGGACCGTTGAAACTTTAGAAAACGCAGTCGAAAAACTTCGGCGTGGTGGTACATCAGTATACAAGGTATCAAAAGAGACTGGAATACCCTACAGCACCTTAAAAAAGAGATTCAGGTTAGCTAAATTTAACGATACTAGCTACAAATGTCCTCCAAAACTAGGAAGGCCCTCTGTGTTTACTGTGGAACAAGAAGCCATTCTGGCTGATCATCTACAAAAAATGTCAAATAAATTTTATGGACTGACGAGGGCTCAGTTTTGTAAGGTATGTTACGCCATGGCTGAAAAAATTGGAGTTGCAGATCGATTTAATGAAACCAAAAAGTCTGCAGGCAGAGACTTTCTAAATGGCTTTTTCCAACGACATCCTAATCTAAGTATTAGAAAGCCAGAAGCGACAAGCATTAATAGGATACTTGGGTTCAATAAAGCTGAAGTGGATCGGTTCTTTGAAAATCTGGAAAATGTCATGACAAAATACCACTTCCCGCCGTCTCATATTTACAATATGGACGAGACTGGCGTAACGACAGTGCAGGAAACCGAAAAAATTATAGCGCCTAAGGGACAAAAACGTGTAGGAACAGTCTCATCTTGGGAAAGAGGTAAAAACGTCACGGCTATCTGTGCTATGAGTGCTTCAGGGTCCTTCATTCCGCCTCTTTTTATTTTCCCTCGACAGCGTCACTCACCGCAACTAGAAAAAGATGGTCCTCCAGGAGCTGTTTACACATGTTCTCATAATGGTTGGACAAACGAAAGCATATTCATTAAATGGCTGCGACATTTTATTGAGTACTCAAAACCCGCTGCTGAACAACCTGTTCTACTGATTATGGACAATCACAACAGTCATTGTACTTTGGAAGCTTGGGAAGTGGCCAACCATGTTGTAATGCTATCAATTCCACCACATTCATCACATCGGTTACAGCCTCTGGATGTAACCTTTTTTGGGCCGTTCAAAAGAGCCTACAACAAGGAATGCGACATGTTTATGAAATCCAGGAATATGGTAAAAATTACACCCTACGATATTGCAGGATTGTTCAACAAAGCTTATGCCACAGTAGCAAGCTTAGACAAAGGGATCTCTGGCTTTAAAGCCACAGGAATATATCCCATGAATCCTGCTATTTTTTCAGAAGACGATTTTGTTGCTGTGGATGGAGATCAGAGCCAAGTTAATGAGCAAGCAAGCTCAGATGTTGTTGTTCAGTTTCAAAGACCCACTTCTCAACGGCTAGTTACTGGAAACTCTGACCCACTTCCGTGTACATCTCGTGATATTGGCCACTTCGAACTGCTTCCATCTACATCTCGTGGTACTGGCAACTATGAACCACTTCCATCTACATCTCGTGGTATTCAACAGGAGCTGGAAATGCCTAGCTCTGTCCTGGTCGAATACACGCAAAATGTTGAAAAAGAGCAGTTACCTGATATTTACCATGCTGTAAGTCCATCAATATTAAGTGAGCTACAAGAAGAGGCATCTATAGCAAATACTACACCAAACTTTTCAACAAACACAAACCCTTCTATAATCCCGTTTTCGTTGAATGATAAAACTGCCCCCGAGCTAACTCCTGCCAATACTTCCACGACCTTGTCCACAACAAACGACGTTCAAGAACAGTCACTCTGTACAGATCCAACCATATCAAATGATTTTGCGAAAGTTCTATCAGTTGTGAGTCCACTACCTAACATATCTAACAAAAATAAGACCTTGCGAAAACAACATTCAGTAATTTTATCTAGCACGCCAATGAAAACAGTATTTGAAGAGAAAGAGAAGAAACGTCTAGAGAAAAAATGTAAAACTAAAATCATTGCTAAGAAGAAAGGAGAAACCAGCAAAAAAGAAAGAATATGTACCGCAGGAAAAGGAAAAAAACGAAAGGACGCAACCAACAAAAACGAGAAAGTTAAAAGAATAAAAAAGAAACTTTTTGAGGATGAAACTGACACGTCTGAAGAAGAAAACCTTGAGAATATTTGTGATGATGAATCAGAATATTCAGAAGAAGAGACATTGTGTGCTATTTGCTGTGACTCAGGAAAAGATAACGAAATGTGGTACCGTTGCAGAGGTTGCGGTAATTGGGCACACAAAGAATGTTCTGGTTCTGACAGCCCGGTTGATTATATTTGCATTTTTTGCTTGGATCCTTAAAGATAATTGTTATAAGGTTACATTTATATTATAATTTCTATGATCAAGTCAGATTTAAGACTGAAAACGAAATTTTTGAGGCTGATTTAATAATTAAGTAGCTCCCATTACACATATGGGAATTTATAGGCTCTCATTTCCCGCAAAGTCGGGTAATGAGAGCGATTCTGTTTTTTTCTTTAAAGTTTATCTGTGGTTAAACGCCTAATAATGTAACGTTAACGCTATTATTAAATGATAGTCAAATGAGTAAGGATTTAGTTTTTTAATAAAAAGTTCTTAAGTATCCATAAATTTGACTTTTATTGAACTTTTTCCTTAGTAGGCTCCAATTTCCCCCTTCTCCCCTATTACCTCAAAGTTAATGAGTGAAAAATGTGAATTATTTTAAATGATTCTTTTTTACGTTTTTTTTCTACAGATTCTTTGGGAACTGTCCAGAAATTTACCAGAAGAGCATTGTGTAACATCCTGAATGAATTTAAAGGATAGAAAATGGATGAAAAGTTTTTATTATTCCAAGAGAGACTTTTCAAACTGGCTAATTGTCCAAATAATAGAAATTTTATCTATTCTTTGAAGTGTTTCAAGACTACATTCAAGCTAAAGCCTATGCACATGAAACTGCGAAAATGTACACAAATTTGTATGGTTGGCACCCTATGTCACCAACGATTCACCAAGTGTAAAAGCATGCAGTTGAAGTCGTATCTCATGCAATCCTACCTATTGGCCAGTTATCAGAGGAGGTGGCTGAGGCGCGTAAAAATCACTTCCGGCAATACAGATTGAATTTTGCACGAAAATTTTCGCGGGTGGATTGTAATTGAGCCATATTACATAGACTGTTACTAAGTTCCGACCCATATCTGAGTAGTAATCGACCAAGGCAGCACAAAAAAACTCAGACTTTTGGCAGCAGAAGCAGTCAGTCTGATGATTGTAAGAACTCCTCATTAAGAAGATTACGGTGAAAATATAGACGGTAAAGAAGATGAAGACCAAGATGATGAAGAAGAAGAAATTGAAGACGAAGAAGTTTAAAATGAAGAGTTTTAACGAGATTAATTGCTAATGCACACTTATTTGTAATTAAAAATAATGTTTAAATCGAATTCATATAAAAAAAACACCTTAGATATTTTTGTCCGGGCTGCAGACATCGAGTCGATTTTTATTCTGCAGAAAAGAGCCATTAAAGCCGTATACAAACTCGGCCGGCGCGATTCTTTAAGGGAACTGTTTAAGAATATTAACATCATGACGGTACCTTGTCAATACATTTACGAAAACATCATGTATGTTAGAAAGAATTTACATCTTTTTAGTAAAAGAGGCGACAGACATAATTATGGTACTCGAAATAGGGACCAATTAGTTCAACCAGGTTTCAGACTGGCTAAAGTAGCCTCATCTTTTATGGGGTACTGTTTAAAATGTTATAATAAAATACCCCCCCATATATTAGAACTAAATGAGACTAAATTTAAATCTTGTATTAAACGCACACTATGCAGGCAAGCATATTATAAGTTAGGGGAGTATATTGAAGATAAAAATGCTTGGCTCAATGCTGGTCCTGCTCCACAGCCATTAGGGCGCACAAAGTAATCTGTTAGCATTTGGAAATATTGTTGGACCGGATGAAGATTGTAAGAATGCTATATTTTTTTTTTTTTATTGTATAGACTCAATTTATTTAGCATTGTATAATTTCATGCATTAACGGCACATGTGTGAGTACTATGTAGGTCCCTCAAATTTAAACTATAATGATCATTTTGGGTAGGTCTTTGACTTGAATGTACCCTGGCGATTGGGGATGTCATGCTCACTCAAAAGTCTGGCTGATGGTGGCGTTTGCGTTGGATCATTTGGCTCCCTTAAAAATGGTCGAGCCGAATGGTGCTAGCGTATGCGTCATGTTCGTGAACGGGCGCCGTCAGCTGAGACTGGTCATCTCTCGGCTGCCAGGGTCTATTTTAATTATTTCTTTGAATTGTTTCTTTTTTACTCCGGACTATCCTGCACGTCTTTTACATCGTTCTCACATATATGTATAATTTCAATATGAATGATGTAACCATAATTTTGTAACAAAAACTTATTTTTAAAAGAGTGTCCGTGGAGTTTCTTGCACGTTCTTCTCCATAGAGATCTACGCTTTGGAACGTGCAAATAGCTTCATCTTTTTTTTTTGACCGACCGACCTTGACAATTCAAAAGTGCCTGTAAATGGTCTAATTGAAATAAATGCTTTGACTTTTTATTAGCCAAATACTCCTATGTGCGACGTCTTATTACCTTAACTTTAGATCGTATAAAATTATGCAATATACAACAAGTTTTTACAATTTCTTCGCCAAAGTCTATTCCAACATTTAATGGTCGATGAAAAATACGCCATTTATTAAGGTGCTCCCTCCCACACAGCAGTTATACAACGTTAGAGACTGACTTATAACATTTGTTTTTAAACAAATTATAACAAAAGTTATAAATTGTTATTGATGTTATACAACTTCATTTAACAAAATGTTTTACAACTGATTACAATATGATATGATATTACAAAATATAACTTTTGTTATATAACATTATCAGAGCCTCAGCGGGACGTTACCGGAAGGGCGCGGGGGGTTGCGCGAGCGTTCGTCTCCGTCACGTATACAGTTTTAGTCGGTTCATTCGGTGCAATGGTGAAGCACGTGTTATATGTGATTTGTCAAAATGTCTCGTTTTACTTGGAGTAATGAAAATGTGATCAAATTGATTGAAATATTTCAAGAGAAACAAGTCTTGTGGAAAGACCTATTATTTTGTAATTCTTACGTTGTTTTATATTACTAAACAGAGTTATTGGTGAAACACTAACAACCTCTCAGGAGCGTATAAACTATAACTTTTGTTCGAGGTTGTTAGTGTTTCACCAATAACCCTGTATTTTTTTTAGTTTAGATTCGTGCCGTAGCAAATCGTGACTATTCATCAGTTTTCAGTGATTTCTCGCATTCTGATGAACGCAAGAACGGTGTCTTTTATTTAATTTGGCAATGATTACAATAGTACTGTTTACTAACGTTTATTAAGGCAAGAGGGCTTAGTTTTATTATTTATTTTATACTTTATTGTACCAAATTTTATATTTTTGATGAGGTTATTTATAGTTTTAAAAGTAGTATAAGTACTACTTTTAAAACTATAAATAACCTCTTATCCGACTGATTTTATTTACCTGTGATGTTTAGGTATTACCTCCTTTGAAATTATATTTTTAATAATGTTTATTTGTATTCTGCTATCGTGGTATATTTTATAAAAATAATTATAATGTACGCTACGTGGTACTAAATGAAAACGTTTGTTTTATTTATCGACCCGACTAAGACTTAACAGTCATGAGCATGATTATTTAACATGTTGAGAACCCCTGACTGCCAGCCGTTTCAACGGGGTAGGATATATTTTATTTGATAAATTATTTTTTCTTGCATTTAGAATGCGATTTTTTAATGTAACTGATTTTCAAGTTATTTAGGTTATTGAAGTAGAAGGTTTATTGATCACCACACATGTATAATGACTATGAATACGATTTTAGTCACTATTTCAATCTTACCCCTTCGGCGTTTCATCTTTCCCCTACATATTTTTTTTCTTAAGACCAATTTTACTAACGTTTTTTTCGTAAAATATTGTTTCAGACAATTGTTTGTATTGAACATCATTTTATGCATTTGACTTAAATCCCTTTGTTTCACAGGGATTTAAGTCAAATGTTTTAAATTAACACTGTTTATCTGATCAAAAATCCATTCCGACGTTCCCCCACTCACCTTAGTACTCAAAAAATGGTTCAAATTTTGTTCCGAAAACGACTTTGATTTACATGAGGCGTCAATCCCTAACATTCTTTATTTTCTCACAGAGTTATTCAATCACTAAAACCAGTACGGCACCTTGAATTCATGTAAGTCCGCCCTGGCCCTTATACTAGGACCATACATATCAAAAGATGATCGCATCACAAGATTTTTCAAGGGAGTTTATCGAATTTGTCCACCACGACCTCTATACATACCACATGGGACACTTCGCTTGTACTAAAGTTTTTTTTTTTCTAGAACATTATTTTTATGTAAATACATGACGTCTATTTACAGAAAGCAATGAAATCGTGGACATAGTTGCGTTCATGTCTATGCCATTTTTGATGACAACATCGAACATATCCAAGTCCAAATCGAAGTTCAAAAATCTGTGGCGCCCGTCGAAGCAGAAAGTTTTGGAAGGATTTTGGAAGGAGGAAAAAAAATCTGATTTTACTAAAGAACAAGAAAATGAGCTCGTGTACCATAGTAAAGACATGGAGACAAGAATCTTTAGCATATCAACAAGCTGAAAAAAAATGAGATTCCACATTCATTTCGAGGAGAGAAAGCAGGTAATGATTGATTGAAAGGATTCAGGCTGAGACATCCAGATATCACCCTTCGTGCTCCTGAATCCACTTCAACTACTCGGGCACGCGCGTTTAACAAACCTGTAGTAGACAAGTTCTAACTAACGAAAAACGAAAACAAGTAAAGTAGCACGAGTTACATCAGCTGAACGAGGAGTCACTATTGCGGCCGTTATTTGCATGTCTGCTTCTGGAACTTTCGTTCCACCGATGTTTATTTTTCGAAGGATCCGTATGAAGATTGAGCTCATGGAGTGGGCACCCCCAGGGTCTGCTTGGGCCTGTAATGCATCAGGGTGGATGAACCTGGAAGTTTTCCCAGTGGTTTAAACATTTTTTACGCCACCCAAAGCCATCCGAAGAGGATCCAATAATGCTGATTTTAAATGGTCATCTATCTCACAAAAAAAAACACGAAAAATTTAGACGTAATAGATCAATAAAAAATAGACCGCGTTACATTTGTTTGTTTGCCGCCATACTGCACACACAAAATGCATTTGTGTGATGTATCCCTTGAGTATTTATCACAACCAATCACTGGAAAAATTAATGAAAAATTTTTGAAGAGGCCTACCTAAAAGCTGCAATTCCAACAAATGCAATCAATGGATTTGCTAAAACAGGAATATGCCTCTTAAACCCAGAAGTATTCACTAAGGTTGATTTTATTGCAGCTGCAACCACAGAAAATGAATTGCCGACGAAGAGCCGGAGTTGCCGGAGCTGCCAAGGCGTCGTGTTAGTTCAGACACTGAATTGATAGATGTTAGATCACCATCTCTGTTAAAGAGATCTGCTAGTCCAGATAAATTTGATTTGGAATCGCCCAGTGCGCATAAAACTCCTCCATTAATAAACGAATCAGTGCCAATTCGCAGTCCACTGTCGCCAATCCCATCTATGAGCCGTGCAGTCAACCACAGTGTGGCATCGCTTGATGATAATAATATATAAAGTGATCCTATCAGGCAAGGCGAGTACTACATCGAAGTACGCATCTCAAACTGCCGCAAACTGGAGGCGGTTACAACCAACAGGTGGCAAAATTCCCTTATTACTTTGAAAACTGCTGTGGATGTTAAAACACCCACATGGAAAGCAGTTACCCAGTTAGTCTCAGCCGTAAAAAAAGACTTTCGTAACATTTCCCCGGTTCTGTACCCTTCTAAACATTAATATATTTTTTTGTATCCATATGTGACAACTCTTGTTACTATTTTGAATATTATTCATGTTATTTTTTTCAAATAGTTCTAATTCAATTTGAAAACCGTTCTCAATTATTGTAAAATTGGGGTTTCTGCATCACGCAGTTCGAGTGATGCAGAAGCCCCAATTTTACCCGAGGTATTTAACACAATACTTTTACAAATAAGACGACACCGTCCGACCGTATGTTTGTATGTTTGTGTAACAATCAGGCAAAAACGGCTGAAGGGATTTGGATGAAATTTGGCACACATGTAGTTCATATCCTGGAATAAAAAATAGGCTACTTTTTATCCCGGTAAGTGGCATGGATTAATGGAGACTGAGGAGGAAATGGAAACTCAGAGCCGCTGCTGCCTTAGTACTTCAGATTCACAAGTACCAGGAGACCAAAAACATCAAGTACCAGGAGACCAGAAACATGTTATAGTATTTTTGGGCTGTTATAATTATGTAGGTAGGGTAGGTGTAGGGTATGTGTAGGGAAGGTGTAGGGTAGGCTGCCGCGCTAGCGATATTAACAGTAAGTGAAATTTTTGACAAAATGAGTTAAATATTGATCCCGAATCAGCGCAATGAGCCCTACCAGATGAGCTGACACCTGTTTTAATAGCTTATCGGGAACCAGTAAATTTCGTTTAGGATAACGGCAGTAAGTCCAATAAATGACAAATCTTCCTTAACATAACAACAGTAAGTATAGTTACCCCAGTTTAGTAAGTAAAGCTCTATCATTTAGGTTTTACTTTTACTTAAATTATGTGCAGTAACTGTGTATACTGTCGATATAATAAATAAGGTATGTTTTTTATTTTGCCTTAATGCCTTGGGAGAACAGCAGTAACTAAATATACTGTGGATATAATAAGTAGAGTTTGTTTTTAATTAGGTCTTAATCGATTAGAATATCGGCAGTAACTAAACATACTGTGGATATATTAAGTAATGTATGTTTTTTTATTCTTCTTTGAATACTTAGAATATCGGCAGTAACTAAACATACTGTGGATATGTTATTGAATGAGAGTTCAATTTACTTAAAGTATCAGCTTTTTAATTCGACATACCATTGCCGCTGATATAATGCAAGAATGATTTTAATTTAAGAGCTATTTTGCCTACTATTTTGGGACTCAAATGGTGTGTTAGGGGGAGGCGCGGGCGCGGTGTTACACAGTGAAATCATATCAGTGTCGTCCGCGATCGCGCGCAAGGAGGTTGTGCAGTCCCGTGGTCGCAACACGCTCCGTGTTGTTTGGCGCCATAACCCACGTAAGTAGATAATAACAAAAGTGTGATTTAAGTAAACGCGTGAGCCTATATTGTAATCTATGCTTTAACGTAGACGTAGTTAATAGGTAGTTGGTATAAATAAGCAGTGACGATATTGAAGTGTCCCATGACAACTTTTTTATCTACACTCACAACGTAATGTTCCAAATATGAGTTCAAAAACGAATGCATAAATACATACTTTTTTTTCGTGGATAGGTAAAATTAAAAAAAAAAACCATTACAGTTCAACATTTTCCTTCGATTTTTAAACAACTGCATCATAAAATAACTTTTTAATTTTTATAGCACACTTTTTCTTTTTAATTTTTGGCGCGGGCTCATTGACTTAAGTCAATGAGCCAGCTTTTACCTTTGTCTATGTTTGAGCGCGCTGCGCAGTCATTCGAATACGCAATGAGAATATCCGCCATGTTGGAATTAACTATTTTTCTACTTATTTTATTTCAACTGTATGAGTGAAGATAAAATAGTGTATGCAACGGCATATAATTCGGTATTAAAACACTCGTGTGATGCTTTTATCACACTCGGCTACGCCTCGTGTGATAAACCCACACTCGTGTTTTAATAACCCTTTTTATATGGTCGTTGCATAAACTACTATTAAAAGCTTTAATTTAACTTCACATCTACCTATATTTTTAGTTCAACGCTTAAAGCTCCCTTAAAGTAGCATAGATTCTAACATTGCTTTCTATGGGGAGCCATAGAAAGCAATGTTTCTATGGTCTTGATTTAATCAATCAAATACTACGGAACAGTCCATGCGCTTTAATTTCATTTCTTTTTTCAGGTTATGGCTACTAGAAAAGATAAAATCCTCCGCAAAACAGCAATAAATACGACAGATATCGACCAAATTTTTACCCGTTGGTATGACTATAATGATCATAAGGAAATTTTTTGATTTTAAGCATGAATACCAAAATAATTATAAAATTGCTGCACAAGTGTAGGTACAACTTACAAGATATGGAAATCGGGTTTGACAAAATACAACATAAAAACAACAGTGACTGTGATCCTATGTATCGGATGTCATTAACGAAAACAAATAGATCTGCAGGACGCCGACAGCTGGTGAACGTTCCAATCGATAATGCTTTGAATAGCTGCAATTCTTTGAATATCGATGATTTATACTGTAATGAAGAGTTAAATTTATCTATTGAACAGGAAATTAGTTTGTCTGACTTACTGCAAGACCCATTTGCCGAGTCTGATGATGAAAGGGACAAAGATTATGTACCGGAAGATGATTTGAACAGCACGCTATCTAACGAAACAGTAGTAATAGGCGATAACACACAAGACAATGTGAATATGACTGTCACACTTCTTCCAAAACCAAATCCTCATCAGCATTGTGAGTTTGAACAATGTAAATTGAAAGTATTTAGTACCTGTGACAAATGTTTGTGTCTCCTGTGCTCAGAACACTTTCTCTATCAAATAAACTTCTCATCATGTGAAAAACATTATCCTTATTCAACTGAAATTACGACATTTTGTGATTTACCAGGAAATATAGAGGACAAAGAAAATAGTATAAATTACATAAACTTACTTAATACAGAATCACTACTCACTAGCCACCAGCACGACGATAACAATGTTACATCAGAAACACAAACAAACTACCCAGTTCAGAAAAATACACCTAACAAAGAAAATGTGAACAAATACATATCTAGATGTGAGTATGTCCAGTGTAACGAAGAAGTGTTTAGTGCCTGCTCAAAATGACTGTCAGAACCATTCTTCTTCTTTAATGCAAAAGTAATAAAGTACAGCACGATAAAAATAAGATACAGAAGAAACGTGACACTTCAAAAATACGAGGCGAAATAAATCAGGTAGACAAAGGATTAACAAAAAAAGGGCAGCTAAGAAAAAGAAGGCGAATCGAAGAACCATTAGAAGAAAGGAGAGAGAAAAAGTCGAAAGAGGAATCTGAAAAACTTCAACTAAAAGATCCGTGTTCAACAACATGCAGAAAAAAATGCACAGAATAAATATGCGAAACTCGCAGAAAACAGATTAATGATGAATACGTTTCTTTAAGTTGGGAAAAGAAAGGTTATTATATAAAATCGCTGGTAGATACCAAAGAAGTTGCATGCAGAAAAACTAATACTACTACCGAACAACCTAAGCGTAATGTATCGTATTTTTATTACTTTTATAAAGAAAAAACTAAAGTCGAGGTGTGTAAAACATTATTTTTAACAACATTAGGATATAATCCTAAAAATGACAAGAGGCTGATGTTAGCATTACAAAGACCTATAGATAAACAAAATTACCAGAAAGGAAAGTATGAGAGAAAGAGTAAATACGACAAAGACCTTATAAAAACACATATTATTAATACATACAATCCTCTTAACTCACATTACAGGCGGGGCCCCTTCGATTGTATTTACCAAGCGACATAACCATTACTTTAATGCATCAAAACTTTTGTAAGGCTTTTCCAGAACAAGTAGTTTCCTTCGAAGTATTTAGGAAAGTCGTTCGGGAAGAAATGAATATTTCTTTTGCACATTTAGGAAATGAGGAATGCGAAGTATGTGCCCAATTCGAATTCCATAAAAATCATGAATTACAAAACAAGGATTGTGATGAGGGGTTTACACGGGTGACTAAAGCCGCACGATTTTTGCCGCGCGGCGTAAATCGACCATCTAAATGGCAATTCGGCTAAGTTGCAAGTGACTAAAGCCGCAAGCCCCAAAGTTGGGTAGCATCCGACTTTGGCCGCGCGGCAACCGGCCGCATGCGACTGGTGACTAAAATCGACCGTGTAAACGATCAGTTGCAGGCGATCGCCCGCCGCATGAAGGTGTTTCGCGCACGTACGTGTATTTATTTACTACAGCGTTTCTGTGTACATGTATCGTAACAACCATGAATAAAAATAACACCATACAGTTTTTGGAATGCTATGAAATGCATCCATGCTTATGGAACCCAAGAGAACAAGATTACAGGAACAATAATGTACGTTTAGCGGCTCTTAAATCTATTATTCAAGAAATGCGTTTGTCCATAACAGTTGAAGAGCTTAAATTGAAGATAAAAAATATACGAACCACGTATAATAGAGAGGCCAGTAAGGTAGCAAAGTCAAAGAAGAGTGGCGCGGGAAAGGATGATATATACAGACCTCAATTAATTTGGTTTTCTGTAGCTGACCGCTTTTTAAAGCCAGTGATAGAAGGAAGAAACAGTAAAGATAACATGGTAAGTCTTATTATTATTTATTAAATAGTTATTCTTGTTCGCATATTATAAATTATAATAGGTAAATCGTGAACAGAGCCATTTTTATAATATTACTTATATAAACATACAATATTTACGCAATCATTCTATCTTGCCATGAAACTTTTCCTGGTCCGACAAAATAGTCAGCATATCTATCGCGCAGATCTTTTGCATTTCGTGAATAGTTGTTAGAAGATAGCGGTGTCATTAATTCGTCTACTCCTGCCGTAGGAATGCTTCTCCAACTTCCGTTTCTGATTGTCCCTGAACTGAAGTCTTCTCCGTCTACTAATTCGGGAGTATTCATGTATATGAGATTAGTCTGAAGCCAGTTATGCAGCGCACAGGTCGCTTTAATAATATAATTATCCAATGAAACAGATATAGGTTTTCTGTATACTCTGAATCGTGAAGTCATTATGCCAAAGGCATTCTCTACGATTCGGCGTGCTCTTGATAGTCTGTAATTAAAGATTTTTTGTTTGTGTTCCAAACCTTCATGTCTTGAATACGGTTTCATTAAATAGGTTGCCAAAGGGAAAGCATCATCACCAACGAAAACTGCCTTATTAGGTAGTTTTAAATTATTTCTTTCAAGAGCACTATAGAACTTTGTTTTTTTCCAAATATGCGAATCATTCATGCGTCCATTAGTTCCGAAATCTATATATATGAAACGGTAATGTGCATCCACTATAGCAAACAACACCACACTATAAGTGCCTTTGTAATTATAATAGTCTGATGCTCCGTGTGGTGGATTTTCGATTAATACGTGTTTCCCGTCAATAGCCCCACAGCAAAAAGGAAATTGCCAGCGATCTAAAAAATCCTTTTGTATTTTCTTCCATTGATCTGTGGTGGATGGCACCTAAAAGAAATAAACTTATATTAGTGTATGGTTACAGGGAAAAGATTCAGCGGTGAACACAAACAGCGACGCGTCTTCATATTTTGATGAATTGGAACAAGAAGATAATATTGCGCCCTTACAAAAGAAAAAAAAATGTCTCCAAAGAAAAAGGCGGAGCGTGCTCTAATGGACGCACCTAAAATGGACCCACCTGTTTTACAAGCAGTTAATAGATTAGAAACTTTGGCTCAAACTATCCGTCAAGATGAATTTGAATGTATCAAATTCATCGAGTAGTACATGTGGCAAGCCAATTACGTAGTTTGCCATTAAGAAATGCTATTGTTTGTCAAAATTTCATCAATAATTATTTGTCACAAGAAAGACTGAAAACCTTAAATACACAACATTTTCCAATTGCTAGACCTACGAGTTCACTCTCAGAGTATACACGCTATACTTCGACTCCAGAAGCCGAAGCTACTATTTCCCGAAACCAAGCTTTTCAAAACCAGCGTGAAACTTCGACTCCCGAAGCTTCCACTTCTAGAAGGCACCTCGATTATGAAGAAGACTATTTTGCCAGCTGTTTACTTACACAAGAAAATACTAGGCAACAATACGGAGTGAACGACGATATTCTATCTCAAGCTGTTAGGTCATGCTTAGATGAAAACACAATGGAAAATTTATAAATAAATCGTTTATAATGAATTACTAGTTTCACTTACCATAATGAACTCCTGTAAAACATTGTATATAGCATCCAAAACATCCTTCAAAAACAAGGAAATTGTGCATACTGGAACTCTAAATGACTCTGCAAGACTTGAATAGTTATTATCACCGGTAGCCAAGAACTTCAGGGTTATTTCTAATTTAATTTTCGGAGAAAGTGCTACTCGCATATTGGTATCGCATGTTTGTATAAGCGGAGTAACCTTATGTAGTAAAGTATTAAACTGATCAGTAGTCATTCTTAATCGTTTTTTAAAATAATCAGGATCTTCTAAACTAGTAGTTGGAATATAGGGTATTCAGATCACAAATCGTGATCTGAATAACCCTATATTCCACAGTTTAACCATTCGAGTATTCCTATATTTCACTATTCGAAATGAGACTTTGACTAAATTCATTGAAAGTAGTTTCATGTGAATGAAAAGAGCAGTCACTTCATATCTATCAATGGATCATTCAGTAGGAATGGTCTACTCAGAATGAAAAGAGCAGTCACTTCATACCTATTAATGGATCATTCAGTAGGAATAGTCTATTCAGACATCAACGAGTTTGGAGTTGAATGTGCACAGATGTGTTCCTCCGACACCTTATATAGGTAGCATCTAGTTACCTGTGTAAAATGCAGGCTTCATGTATAGTTATTGTGTAGTTATAATTATAATGTGTTCGAATTAACACACACTTCGTTGTGAAATGGCTCTTGTTCTCAAATCTTATTTGTTTATATAACATACTAGATTGCGTCCTAGTTTTGGTATAAGAAGTATTTAATTAATATGCGTGATCATAATGAACTACTGAACTAAAGTTATAATGTAGGTACCTATGTTATATTAAGATCATGCAGACCAAATCGAGGTATGTTGTGTAAATGAAACAATAAATATCGTAGAACATAATTTATTAGAGGATATTTACATTGTTTTGGTCAATTTGCTGCAGAACGCACTACACAACATTTAGCCTATCTTTGACAGCTGGCATCAGGTTTTTTGTCTAACTGTTACACTGTTACAGTGAAGATAAAACGGTTTAAAAGAAAAAAAGTTCATTTCCTGGTTGAATCTGGTAGCATAAAACATCTTCTAAATCAGGTTTACTACTTTCACTAGGTTTTGATGAGCTTGCATTACATTTTCCACGATCAGTCTGTATGTCGCTAACTCGAACAAATGTGTGAACATCTTCATGATGGCCCTCAGTCTTGACTATAAGATAATGAATCATCTCTAGGTCAAATAACTCTTTTGTCTGGCTTGTATCACTATCCTTGTGATTAGATGAACTTACATTCGGTATTTTCAGGTCAGTCTGCATATCTTGAGTAAATATAATTTCACCGTTAGCATTCTTGCAAATAATTTTACGAATGCCTTCTAAATCAGATTTTAATGGATTAAACATTGTAATGTTAATATTTTTTCGCGAGAGCCTTCACACTACGAATTGTAAGAATGTAATGTCGTCTTAACTGATTGTAAGCTATTTATAAGTAACTCGGGCTTTAATGCTCATCCCATATTATTATGTAAACGCATCCGTTGTAAATTGTCATTGAAGTTTATTCACTGTCCTTGTCCCACAAATTTTATTGAGAAGATATGGCAGGCAAAGTCATCGTATGTTAGTAGTTTACCATTAATCATGAGTTTTGCAATGTAAGTAATTCTTTATAAGGAGACCAATCAAAACAAAATAGCAACATAGATGCAAAGTAAATAGGTACAGGACGTTAAAACTCCTACAGCGTGCGCAAACGGGCGCACGCACACATTGATGTGTACATAAAGGGATCTCAGCAATGCATGCCAGCCGCAACGAAAAATCTCCACTCGCGCAAGTGCATGCGTCCCACATCTATGTGTGCGTGAGGTGAGGTATCGCTCGTTATAGGAAGCTGGCGTTCTGTGTCTAATTTTCATACTATTGCTACGCTCGGTTTTACTTACTATTTTATATCTAAGTAGTATTATAATGTCAAATAAAATACATAAATTCGTTATAACTGTTTATTATCTAGGTTTATATTAATACCTAATTAATTACATTTAATGATACTTAGTTTATACATTACAACCATTATGTCTAATGTAAATTGTACATACGCAACTACATTTTCTTTTGAATTTTATTTATCATATCTTTAGCACAGTCGTATATATTATCAGTAAATATATTATCAACAATATGTTGAGCACATATTTTAGCTTTACAAGTGCATAATTTAGAACCCTTGAGTTCTTCACCCTCAAAGATTTGAATACGTATTATTTTACGGTGTGGGCCCTTTACATACTTTCTAACATACGAATACATCATTTTGCTCCCTCGTCTTTTATCGTTGACGGTTTTCCTGGTGGTATTGGCGCTGTTCAACCTTTCTTCTAACTGGGGTGGTGTTTCTCTCTCCCGATTTTGATTCAATGGTGGGGAAATTGGAGAGTACGATATAAACGGTCTCTCTCTTTCCAAATAGTTCATCACATTTTGACGTAATTGTTGTGGTGCTGGATTCGGTGAGTATAATAATAATAATAATACGGCCAATGGCTTGATAGCCAAAAGCTTCGACGACCACCTGTCGAAGCTGGCGTTACGCAGTTGGGTAAAGGGCCTGATACAGAAGGCAGTACTCCTCGATACGGCTCGTATTGTGAGGAGGTTCCTTTCTCTGGGGCCCTAACCACCGGTAGCTTGGACCTCGCTCCCGACACCGGCGGACTACTATTTTTTATATTTAAAAATGTTTTTTTTTTTTTTTTAATTGTTTTTATAGAAATATTTAAAAATGTAAAATATATGTGTATACCAATAAATAAAGAGAATAATAATTTATTTGCATATCAAGTTTTGCATTTTACATTAAACACATGGTAGTTAATACAATTCAGGCACTTTTTAGAGTAGTGTGGCGACACCAGCACCCTTGCTAAGTTGACAAAACAACTTGTGTTAAAGATGCTGGGCCCGACCCTTAAGTAGATGTTTTTTAAATTGTACTTGGGTTTTATAGCGTATTGTTTGCTATGAGTAGTTAGACAGACAAATAAATAATTCAGAAATCAAAATCAAATAGAACATGTATATAGTGAGTAAAGTAGCGTAGTGTATGTGTGTGATGTGCGTGTTTGTGGATGTGTTTTGAGAGTGTGATGTTGTGTGTGATGGTGTGTTTGTGCGTGTGTTTGTATATATGTTAAGGAGAGAGATAGTGTGTATATTTCTATATTTATGGGTTATGGTTGTGATGAGCGATTGTGATAGGATAGGATTTAGCGGGAGCTATTTTGAGTCATCAATAGGTGTTCTGTGTTGTTGTAGTCACAAGTTAGTAGCCAATCATTTAGTTTCTTTTTAAGTGACACTTTTGATAGTGGGTAGAGGTTTAATGTTTTGTTGAGTTTATTGTAGAGATGAGGACCTTGGAAACAGGGAAATTTTCTTGTAAAAGAGTAATGACAACGAAAGTGTGGGCATAGTAGTATGACGGGGTTGAAATGAAAAGTTGCTCAGATTCCTGAAACATAAGAATTAATAAGATAAATTAATATACAATTATGATTATTTATTAATATCGGCGGCCCAACTTCATTATTCATAAAAACTAAAATTATATTTCTATGTAAGTTATCATAGAAATTGCGAAAAAATAATTAATTTAATAAAAGTGTCGCTAATTTACTTACCGACATTATTGGTGAAGAAACGCTAGCGATGATGTGATTATTTTTTTCGAGATTGTACTGATTTTATACTTGTTCAGATTTATTTGATTTTTGTAATAAGGTTCAAAATTATAAGATAAAAAACAAGATTATTCTTGTATACCGAAATATGAGATTCTGACTCGTCATATCTCCACTTCTCCACATGTCTAGGAGTTGCATGCGAGCGTGCAAACCGCAGCGTTTGTACCGTCGCCGTCATCGACGTCGAAAACATTCAGCAAAAAACAACAACCTACAAACATTTTTTATAATTGTAAGTAGGTATGAGATTCCCCTATTGTTGATTTAAGTGAGTACCTACACAAGATTCAAAATCGCTTTTTTATTAGTCTTATATAAAACGCTGTAAACTTAAAACCTTAACCGCTACGATAAATACGCTCATGTACGCAATTGACAATTTTTGCAAGTATGCAGTTTTACAAATTTGGACTGAATGACGTGATTTTAGGCCTATAAAAACGCTTCGCAAATTAGTCTCCGGCACAATTCCTCTCTGGAACGAAACCTGTCTGCAAGGAATCAACGCTCCGAGCTCCTCATCAAACTACCTGTCTAAGCATCAATCAAGAATGTAAGTATTTATTCAATAATTCACTATCGTATCTAACTATTGAATGGTCAGAATAATGTATTAATTGTATTCTGAATGGTTAGATATATTGAATGGTCAGAGTAATGTATGAATAGAACCAAGTACCTATTACAATGCTTGGCTCAGTTCTGATCAGTTCCTTTTTACAAATGTAGGAATTTTGAAGAAAAAAATTTGATTGCAATGCACTAATATGTACATTTTTATTTTTGTTGACAGGTCGACACTACTTAGCAACGACCTTTTCCTCTCTAGCGATGACTCTGAGCAAGAGGCGAAGCCGAAGAGGAAGACAGAGGAAAGAAAAAAGAAGCGGGAAAGGTCCATCAAATCGAGTGAAGAGTCAACAAGCGCAAAAAAATCGAAGCAGGTCGTTTCGCCAGTAACACCATCAGCTCGAGTTACGGCCAGTGAATTATTCGGTGAAGACAGTGATAACGAAGAAAGCGTCACCCCAACACAGAGACCCCACAAAACTGGTAATATACCCCCACTGTACTCATATTTTACTAGAAGGATGGCTAAGGGATATTCACGACAAATAAGCGAGACTAAAGAAGGAAAATATTATGTAGAAGTGAAAATTTACAACACGGAAGAAATTAAAAAAATAATGCCCATAAATAGATGGCGCTCGGCCATAACTACCATCAAGACGATTTTCTTCTGTATGTACTTACTTTAAATTGTATCTTGTTTTAATTGTTTACCTACATGAAATGTCTTATTATTATTATTTTGTACTGTATTTTATAAGTATGATATTGTAGTATTAATTAATATAATATAAGTAAGTAATCTAGTAATTGGTTTTCTTATTTACAGTTACACACCTCAACAGCAAATCGAGACCTAGAAAGTCAATAACCTGTCATAAATGTAAAATTGAAATACCAGAAAATCAGTATTCCTATCATATGAGAACGAATATACACAAAGCAAACTGTTTATTGAATACCAAGTTCACAGATATTCATATTATTGCAACAGCATTCAAAAACAGATTAATGACATACAGATTGAATGTCACTCAGGAAGACGAGTACCTCGGTTTAGAGGCGTTCAGGCGGGTGATCATCTAATAAATATAACAGATTTGATAAAAATGTCACCCTGTCCGGCCCCGGCGACACACCGGTGTGTCGCGAATTAATCGCGAATTTAATGTTTATTTACCTATTACATAAGATTTATTTTATATTAGGGAATTTTCACATGTTGGGCCTGACCGATTAATGAACACAATTGCATAAAATTGAATTTCGAATTGTTTGCCTATTTTATGTTCTCAAAATCAGACGAACAACAATTAAAGTCATTTAATACCAAATATGAAATTATTTATAAGAACATTGATTTGAATGAATTATTAATCAAAGTAATAAATAAACTAAATAATAAATTAACCGAGTTCCAGCACTATCAATCTGGTTGGACATTTGTTTCTATGAGTCATCTCGAAATTAATGTAAACAAGTATTCCCCTATGAGAGGTGGGTCTTATATACAACTGCCGTCAGCTATTAAGCAGTCTAAAAGTTTTATAAATATTAAAAATAAAGATAATTGTTGTTTAGTATGGAGTATAGTTGCTGGATTATACCCAGCTAAAATTAATGTATGCAGAACAAGTTCATACCCCCATTATACCTCTGTTTTAAATATTGAGGGAATGTAATTTCCTCCTACGATAAATGATATTAAAACGTTAGAAAAAAATATATATGGTTTTCAGTTCAGAGTTCGGAGTTTCAGTTTAAATATATATGGCCTACAAAATAATACTGTGACCGGACCTCTTTATGCAATGCAAAATAGAAGAAAAAATAATTTTAATTTACATACTTTATATCGAAAAAAATTCTATCGGACACTACTGTCTAATTAAAGATTTAGTACGTCTGGTGCGACGTCAAGTGACTCGTTCTAAAGGAAAACATTATTTATGTGATGCATGTCTACAACTATTTAGTAACGAAAATAGACACAAGACTCATAACTGCTCTAAGATTTTGACTATATTACCTGAAAATAATTCTGTACTAAAGTTCAAACATTACGAGAGGCAGCAAAAAATCAATTTCATAATTTATGCTTATTTTGAATGTATGTTAATAGACTGTAATGAAAGTAGGGGAGAGGCGTACAAAATGACATAGGTGGGTAAAATGGCACACCTCCTTTTCTCCAAAACCACAGACATAATAGTTCTCAAAATGGCGTGTAGAGGATCGCTTAGTAACAGGTCGTGTGGCGGCGCCAGTCGCGTCCCATGTTTGTTTAGTTTTTGCTGTCACGAGTTTTACTCAGGTGGATTTTGTTTCTCGTAAAAGTAAGTATTTTTTACGTTAATTTGTTTGAATTTAGCATTAATTTATTTTAATTTTACTAAATAACTTCTAATGATTTGAAATCTCATAATTCTAGTTATTTTTTTAGTTATTGTTTTCTTACGTTGAAGGTTATGAAGTGGACAAAATGGCATACGCCTTGTTCGGGTAAAACAGCATACTATGTCATTTGACCCACCCTTTTTTCTTTTTCAGATTATTAACAATCATGCCTCGTAACTATTCTAGAAAAACAGACCGACAGGGATGGGATAAAACCTCCATGGAAAAGGCTATTGAAGCTGTGAAGAATAATGAAATGGGCTGGCTATTGGCTTCTAAAGTACTTAATGTCCCACAGTCGACTCTTGGAAGACATGCACTGAAACAAAATAAATTCTTAGCTTCAACTACTAAAAGTACCTACCAACTTATGTAGTATTTTTTAACTGTAGCGTTATGTAAGCATGATCAGAGCGGATTTAATCACGTACTCGCCTTATTGTTTTAGGTATGGGTAGGTACAGGAGTGTCTTCACATATGAAATGGAACGAGAACTGGTAGAACATATTAAATTACTAGAAACGAGATTGTTTGGATTCACAAGGAAGGAAGTCTTGGAATTGGCCTTCCAGTTTGCAGACGTTAATAATATTCCTCATAACTTCAACAATGAAAAAAAGATGGCAGGCAAAGAATGGTTGGCTGGATTTCGACGCAGACACCCAGACATATCCTTGAGGAAACCTGAAGCGACTTCAGCTGCAAGAGCCCAAGCCTTTAACAAACCGCAAGTAGCACTATTTTTCAACACTTACCAAGACATTGTTCAGAGCAACAACATTTCTCCTCATAGGCTCTACAATGTCGATGAGTCAGCTTTATCAACAGTCCAGAGACCCCAAAAGGTCTTTGCTACTACTGGGCGTAAGCAGGTTGGGGCTTTGACTAGTGCTGAAATGGGGTCTCATGTGACAGTTGTTTGTTGCATGAGTGCAAATGGCCATTTTGTCCCGCCGTGTTTAATTTATCCTAGAAAAATCATGAAACAGGAGTTGATAGACGAAGCTCCAACCGGTACTTTGGGTATTGCCCAGGAATCAGGTTGGATGACAACAGCTGTATTTTATAAATGGTTGGTGCACTTTCACTTGCATGTAAAAGCGAGTCTTGATGATAAAGTGCTTTTGGTAGTTGATGGACATATAAGTCATAAAGGTATTGAAAGCTTAAAATTCGCAAAAGAGCATGGAATCATTATGGTATGCTTGCCACCTTACTGCACGCACCGCATGCAACCATTAGACGTATCTTTCTATGGGCCACTGAAGACATATTTTAATCAAGAAGTGAGCACTTGGTTAAAGAACCATCCAGGCAGAGTTGTTACTCATTTTCAAATAGGTGCAATTCTCAACAAAGCTTATGGCAAAGCAGCAACGATTCAAACTGCCGTCAATGGGTTTCAAAAAACAGGTCTCTGGCCTGTTGATCCAAACATATTTCCAGATTATTTGTTTGAGCCTGCTGAGACGACAAACATCCCCATGCAACAAGATCGGGTAGAGCCCGAAGAAGATTCAACGGCAGCAGAAAACCTATGCATACCGTCATCAGGTCCATTTCAGGTAGAAGCAGGCAGTTCAGTTATGTGACAAAAGATGACATCACTGATAGTGTCAATGAACTATTGAAAATTAATTGCAAGAAGGTAATACTGTGTGCTTCACCCTACTTTGAGCATTTATCAAATAGGAAAAATATGTACATACATAGGCTAAATAATCAAATGCATTTTTTAGCCAGTCACCATAGTGATAAACTTTTATTTTTTGACATCAACAATTTTGTTGATAAACTTAGATCGACTAGGGATACTGCGTATCTGCCCATTAGTTTTAGACGTCAAATAGCGAGGCTATTAGCTTTTAATATTAACTCAGACATAATTAGTATGTCGAAGTACTCTGTTATTGGCACCAAAATTAGTAGTACTACTAATGTTGTGGTTGCTGACTCAAATAATTTAAACTAGGGAATAAGACAACAGTAGGTACCATTAGCAACTTAGCTCAACTCAACAACAATAAGGTATCTTCTAGCACTCAAAAAAAGGGGCTAAGCAGAAATCCTTTAACTTATTCCTACAAAACATTCAAGGCTTTGCATCAAAACAGTTGGAAATAGAATTATTTTTAGAAAAAACAATGTATGATATTATTTGTGTAACTGAACATTGGTTAAAGGATTCAGAAATGTTAATTAATTATGACAATTATAGTATGGGCAGTTGTTTTAGTCGAAAATCAATGCTGCGTGGTGGTTCATTAATATTGATTAAAAGCTGTATTAAATTTAAAACACGTAAAGACATTGTTGAACTGTCGGTGGAACATAACATTGAGCTGTCTTGTGTTGAGCTGGATAGGCATATCATAGTGTGCGTTTACAGACCCCCTAATTATCAAAACTACTCTATATTTGAGTCAGTAATGGAAGATGTTTTAGCAAAACTTGCAACTAATAATAAACAAGTGATAGTCTGTGGTGACTTTAATATTAATATTTTAGAAAATAATTCAAATAGCAGTCGATTATTAAATCTTTTTAAATCATTTCATTTGTCAAACGTGTTCAAAGAACCAACCCGTATTACTACAAATACTGCTACATGTATTGATAATGTTTTTTGTTGCTGTGACTACTTAGACAAAACAGTCGTGAATTACTTGCCTTCTGATCACAATGGACTAACAGTATCTTTTGAGTCCAACATGCCAATACAACGAGTGCAGATACAATCCAGGCAAATTACAATCGGAAAGTTAAATAAATGTAACAGCACTTTAACCAGTAAGTTAAGTGACCAGGGCTTCACAATGGACAACGGTAATATTTTGTATAAAGAATTCTTTTCATTGGTACAAACTAAATTCAATGTCACTTTTAAGCAGCAGACTAGAACTATCTGTCCTAAGTTTTTATTTAGTGATTGGGCAACTAAAGGAGTCATGAAAAGTAGAGAAAAGCTTTACGAACTGTATGGCCTTAAGCCCTTTATTAACACGGAAACTTTTAACAAATATGTTGCTTGTTATTCAAAAATCTTTAAGAATACTTGTAAGGCAGCAAAGGCTTTATACATTAGCAACAAGGTTAAATCGGCAGATAATTAAATTAAAACGGTTTGGAAAATTATCAATAATGAAACAAACAGGAACAAAAAACATAATAATGATTATACACTGCGGACTTCACGTGGACTCATAAGCGATAGTAAAGAAGTCGCTGAAGAATTTGTAAATTTCTTTACTAGTATCCCAATCAAAACTACTGAAACCTTAAACTCCTCGCCCTCGCTTTCCGTTGAATTATTAAAGGCGAACGTTTCAGCTTGCCCGATTGAATTAAACTTTAAGCACATAACCCCCATTGCAATAATAAAAGCATTTAAGCAAATCAAGATCAAATTGACCGAAGATCTTTGGGGTATGTCTGTAAAGGTTTGTACCTCCATTATTGACACTATCGCGCCGTATTTAGCTTTTACATTCAATCTGTGTGTGGATCAAGGGGTTTTCCCGGACTTGATGAAATACAGTAAGGTAATTCCTTTATTCAAATCCGGGGACAGTAAAGATACTAATAACTATAGACCCGTATCTGTATTGCCAGTTTTTAGCAAGGTGTTTGAAAAGGTAATGCTTAATCAAATGCTCAGTCACTTTAACGCGAATAACATCTTACACGATAAACAATACGGTTTCACCAGGGGACGTTGTACAACTGACGCTGGTGTAACGTTACTAAAACATATCTATAATGCGTGGGAAGAGGCGCAAGATGCCATAGGTATCTTCTGCGACCTGTCGAAGGCGTTTGATTGTGTAAGCCATGAAACATTACTCCTGAAACTGAAGCATTACAGACTAGGCAAAACAGCCTTGAACTTAGTAAAATCGTATTTGAATGATAGACAGCAGCTAGTTCATATAAACGGCAACAATTCAACAGGATTAAACGTTAAAATGGGGGTGGTACCTCAGGGCTCAATTTTGGGTCCCTTTTTGTTTCTAGGTTATATAAATGATTTGCCCTATATTTTACAAAATAAACTTAATATGGTGTTATTTGCTAAAGACACATCTTTAATTTTTAAAATAAATAGACATGTTAACAATCTTGACGATATAAATAACGCCCTAATGCAGGTACATGATTGGTTCACTGCTAATAATTTAGTATTAAATGGAAAAAAAACGAAGTGCATTCGATTTACTTTACCAAATGTCAAAAGTAGTGATTGTGACATAGTATTGAATAGGGAGAAACTGGAATTCGTCAATGAAACAGTTTTCCTGGGGATTACGCTTGACTCAAGGCTACAATGGGGTCCTCATTTGACATCTCTTGCAGGAAGGCTAAGTTCGGCAGCATATGCTGTTAGGAAAATCCGCCAATTTACAGATGTTGAAACCGCGAGACTAGTCTATTTTAGTTACTTTCATAGTATAATGTCTTACGGTATCTTACTATGGGGACGGGCTGCTGACATTGAGTCTATTTTCATTCTGCAGAAAAGAGCCATCAGAGCCATTTACAATCTCCGCCGGCGCGATTCTCTAAGGGAACTGTTTAAAGAAATTAACATCATGACGGTGCCTTGTCAATATATCTATGAAAATATCATGTACGTTAGAAAGAATCTGCATCTTTTTAGTAAACGAGGTGACAGACATAACTATGTCACTAGAAATAGGAACCAATTAGTTCAACCAGGTTTCAGACTTGCTAAAGTAGCAACATCTTTCATGGGGTACTGTTTAAAATGTTATAATAAAATACCTCCCCGTATATTAGAATTAAATGAGACAAAATTTAAATCTTGTATTAAACGCACACTATGCAGGCAAGCATATTATAAGTTAGGGGAGTATATTGAAGATAAAAATGCTTGGCTCAATGCTGGTCCTGCTCCACAACGCCACTAGGTAACCACTAAGGACTCAAAGTAATCTGTTAGCATTTCGTAACATTGTTGGACCGGCTGAAGATTGTAAGAATGCAAATCTTTAATTGTATAGACTCAACTTATTTAGTGTTGTATAATTTCATGCACATGTGTGAGTCCTGTGTACCTTTGAACTATAATGATCATTTTGGGCAGGTCTTTGACTTGGAATGTACCCTGGCGATTGGGGATGTCATGCTCACTCAAAAGTCTGGCTGATGGTGGCGCATGCGTTGGATCATTTGGCTCCCTTAAAAATGGTTGAGCCGAATGGTGCTAGCGTATGCGTCATGTTCGTGAACGGGCGCCGTCAGCTGAGACTGGTCATCTCTCGGCTGCCATGGTTTATTTTAATTGCTGCTTTTTTACTCCGGACTCTTTTATCCTGTACGTCTTTTACATCGTTCTCACATATATGTATAATTTCAATATGAATGATGTAACCATAATTTTGTAACAAAATATTATTTTTAAAAGAGTGTCCATGGAGTTTCTTGAACGTTCTTCTCCATAGAGATCTACGCTTTGGAACGTGCAAATAGCTTCATCTTTTTGACCGACCGACCTTGACAATTCAAAAGTGCCTGTAAATGGTCTAATTGAAATAAATGCTTTGACTTTTGACTTTTTGACTTTTGTTCGACATCACTGATAATTGCAAGCACATCAGCTGCAGACAACCCACTTCCACTCTTAGTTGCCCAATCTAGAGACACAGCTACTGCAATACCTACGACACCCACATCATCTAAATTGATACTCCAAGACATGAATATCAATGTTCCAGTCAGCGTGCTGTCTCCAGTGCCAATAGGAACATATGTGGCTGGACAAGGCAAAAGAAAACCACGCAAGAAACCAACAATATTGGTGTTAACTTCAACGCCAAATATAGAAGAGGCAAAAGCAAAATCAGCTCCTCTACCTGTTCCAAAGAAAAACACGAGAAAGGTTACGAAAGCTTTGGATTTTAGTTCCGACAGTGAAAATGATTTCTCTTCCTTACAAGCTTTCACTGAAGTCGGAGATGATGATGAAGATTGTCCTTGCATTTATTGCAATGACCTCTACTCCAGGTCCAAGCCAAAGGAGGTCTGGTTAATGTGCTTGAGCTGTAAAAGATGGGCTCATGCATCATGTGCAGATGTTCCGAAAAATACAAAGCGTTTTACGTGTGAACTCTATCTCTAATCGACTGATTTTCATTAAAAAAAATGGTATGCCATTTTGTCCACATCACGTGTGTCATTTTACCCGACTAGGGCGGACAAAACGGTTTTTTTTCAAGATAAAAAAGAATGTTGAATAATTCTTTTGTTTTTGTATTAAGTGTATTGATCTCTATAATTCTAATAGGTAATGAGCCAAAGAATACACAGTTACTAAAGTGTCCAATATTATTAATAAATAAAGATTTTATGACTGATTTTCTAACTAGTATGCCATTTTGTACCCCTCTCCCCTAGCTCTTTGAATTCATAGAAACTAAAAACACATCAACCTTCATGTTTCGCTTATTATATTTGTTGTGCACATAACGATCAATTAAACAGGTATATTACATATCGAGGTACAGATTGTGTGGAAATATTTGTTAAATATTTAATAAAAGACGTTAAAAATATACATAAGATTTTAAGTAGTAAAAAGCCAATGACCCCATTATCGGCGGAGCAAGAGATTATATTATTATTGAATGATAAAGTCCGAGATCATGATCATATTACATCTGAGTATCGTGGGGCAGTGCACTCCCATTGTAATTTGATGTATAGAGTTTGTTCATTCATTCCTGTTGTCTTTCATAATCTGTCTGGATATGACTCACATTTAATCATTGAAGAGTTAGCAAAGTATGAAGGTTCTATTAATATAATACCGAAAACTAAAGAACAATTTCTTTCAATAATAAAAGTAATTAATACGGAAAAACACAATCACCCCATACAAATAAAATTTATTCATTTCTTAGTTCTAGTCTGGATGCACTAAGTAAAAGTTTGTCAGAAAACGATTTTTTGAACTTATCGAGAGAGTTTACTGATAAAAGACAATTTGATTTAATGAGAAAAAAAGGTGTTTATCCATATGATTACGTTGATTCTTGGTCTAAACATGATGAGACGAAACTTCCCTCGAAGGATCATTTTTATAATAGTCTGTGTGAAAAACATATAACTAAAGAAGAATATTCACACGCTCAAACAGTTTGGAATATTTTCGAAATAAAATCTCTTGGTGAATATACAGATTTATACATAAAATGTGATGTGCTTCTACTATGCGACATACTTGAAAAATTTAGAAAAACAAGCTTACATTTCTATAAGTTGGATCCGGCTTATTATGTAACGTCACCGAGCTTAAGTTGGGATGCAATGCTTTTATATACCGGCTTTGAACTTGAGTTGATTAGTGATTTACGAATGTACGAGTTATTAGAAAAAGGAAATCGTGGTGGGCTTGCACAGTGTTCTCTACGTCATGCTGTAGCAAACAATAAATATTTACCACATTTTAATGAGTCTGAATCAAGTAGTTATTTAATATATCTTGATTGTAATAATCTATATGGCTAAGCTATGATGAAGAAACTTCCTATTAAAGAATTTAAGTTCTTGATTCTGAAAGAAATTAGCAAGTTTGATGTAAATGATGTGTCAGATGATAATGATTACGGTTATATTTTGGAAGTAGACTTAAATTATCCAGATTATTTACATAATAAGCATAAAGACTTGCCTTTTGCAGTTGAAAAAATAGTACCTCCTTATGGAAAATCAGTGAAATTGGTTGCAAATCTTTATGATAAGCAAAATTATGTAATTCATTATGTTCACTTGAAAGAATGTTTGAAAAACGGTTTGATTTTAAAAAAGATTCATCGTATACTTAGCATCAGACAAGAATTCTTTCTCAAAAAATACATTGATCTGAATACTAGTCTTCGTCAAAATTCCAAAACTGCGTTTGAGAAGGACTTTTTTAAATTATTGAATAATGCTATATTCGGAAAAACTATCGAAAATAAACGGAAGCAAGCAGATGTAAAATTAGTAACAAAATGGACAGATACCAGAAATAAAACAAATAAACATCTTGGCGCTGAAAAATTGATATGTAAACCAAAAAGAGCCAAATAGAGATGCTTTCTCTTGGATTTGATAGGCATGAAATGATGATGCGGAGGAAAGTACTTTTGTTTCATGGGATCGCTGAATGTTCAGGTGAAAAGTTACATGACATAGTCCATAATGTATAAACCGACCAAATGGGGCTGCCTGAGATTAAAAAGGCTAGCATTCAGGTCTGCCACAGATTGGGTACTACACAGAGTAAAGCTAGGCCTATCTTGGTCAGACTGTACACCACTGAACACCGACACTTAATCTGGGAGAGCAAGAAAACTCTGAAAGGTACGGGTATCACTATCTCTGAATTCTTGACGCACATTAGACACCGAACTTTCATGGACGCACGCAAGCATTTTGGGATGCAGAGCTGCTGGTCGGTGGAAGGTAGGATAGTCATCGTCACAACGGATTCTAAGCGTCACAAGATTGAAACTCCGGGTGAACTTCGGGCACTAGTTTCGCGGTTCCCTATGGCTTCTTGCGACTCGAGTAATGCTGCGCAGGCTGTAGAACATACTTCTCCAAGTGATGTGAGCCCGCCTGAGGTTACTGCGACACCCTCAAGAGGACAAAGAAAAGCCCGCCGGCGTAATTGGTGTCATTTCTAAAGGGGCATACATGACTCCCGACAACACCGAGAAGGTTTACCCTCGCTTGGTGCGTTTGGTGCTGAGGCTGATGGGTGAGCCGGCGCCCCCCTCTCGCATCTCAGGTTACGATGAATACACCGATTACGTAGATCAACTCCTCCTGCTATACGCAGGCATATCCCTCTCAGGGTGGTACATACCGAGGAGGAGGCTGTCAGCTATGTACGGGCAGTTCCCAACCCGCCAGATGAGACAAACACAGGACTGATCATACTATCCAATCCTTTAGGGGATCTAGTCCCCACACCAGGACTGAGAACCTCGACATTCACCGTCCGCATGGCATCTCCTTATGAGATGTCACAGGTAAATAACTCACTTCTGAACTCTCTGCAAGGATGGGCGGGTCATACCATCCTAGGTGTGGAAAGGATCATCACACTTCGTGATAAAGAAGGATTCACTTACAATGCGACCCATCATGTGATGCGCCTCCCTGGGTACCCGCATTGGAATGGTGCTGACAAGAACAGCAGCAGCAGAGCATTAGCGTTGCGTTGCGTTAGCGTTGAGCATTTTGTGTCGTCATCTGACAGCCACACTACAAAAGGACCGTTCTGCGAGTAGCTCGGTCATTTTTTCATCAGCTCTCATACGGAAAGGTTGTCTGGTAATCGACACTATTTGCTATTTGTCTTTATCTGTTTGAATTTGTATATGATTTGTATTTGGTTATTTGAAATTAACGGTTGTTTGCTAATGTGATTTTGTTATGATAATTTGAAATAATTTATGTTAAGAAAGTTAGTAAAATCTAAGTGATTATTGTTTTTTTTTTTATTTATCTTACCTCTGGTATCTAATATCAGGCGTGGGATAAACCTGTGCCCATTTAAATTAAAAAACCGTTTAAAAGCAGAACAACCGTTAATTTAAAAATTCAACAATGCCTCGACCATCTCGTTCACGTTGTACATCCAATGAAACGTCACCTTCTAGAGGACGTAAACGACAAAACAAATCGCGTCGACACCACCGTGATTCTCGGTCGCGTCGCCCCCGGTCTAGTGGTCGTGATAGTTCCGTAAAACAGGCGTTGAGTGCAATCATGACGCGATTAAGTGCCATTGAAGAAAGTACCGCGAGTGTTTCACGTACACCAGTGCCATCTACTCATGACAACACACCTCAACGGGATGAACTGGATAATAGTGCGCCAGCTGCTGCAAAAATGCTTGCGGATGCGCTCGTTGCTATCCGAACAAAGCCACAAAATTATTATGTATCCAACTTTGATCCTGATATCCATAACTTTGAGGTGTGGTGTGATGAGGTGGAACGGGCCAGGTTAGTGAATCATTGGACCGATTTAGAATGTTTGTCGCGGATTGCCAACTGTCTGAAGGGCGACGCTAGGTCTTGGTTAAATGAGTGGACCACAAGTGATCGTTCGTGGTCTAACTTTTCAAAACAATTTATGTCTCTTTGTCCGCGAAAACTAGATTACGCTAATATACTTTTTGAAGCTATCAACACCACTTCTGAAAAATTTACAACTTATGCAGAGTATGCTCGCCGTTTGTTATTGCGACTACGTATTGTTAAAGGTTTAAGTGAGGGACTAGTCGATGGTTCAAATAGTGATACGCGGTATAAGCGATGCACAAGTTCGTGCGGCGGCTGCGAATGCCGATCTTACAACGGAAAATATCGTTTCGTTTTTAGCTATTTACACCAAGCCTAGTCGCAGTAAAATGGACAATCGCGGATCTTCTACTAGCAGTGTAGCAAAGAAACGAAAACCTGATAACCCCGAAATTAAATGTTTTACGTGCAATCAGACCGGTCACAAAAGTTTTAATTGTCCTAAAAAGAGTAAAGGTCCTAACGATAATTCGATAAAGACCACTAGTACCTTTTGTAAAAAGAACGGACATAAAGAAAGTGAATGTTTTACAAAATTACGATCGGAGGGACAAAATAAACATCAAAAGAAAGTCAACCTCTGTAAAGAATTGTCGACATCAAACGGTAAAAGTAATGACATTACTACCGCCGCTGTGATACAAGGCATACCGGTGGATATTTTGATATATAGTGGCGCTACCAATGTATCCTTAATATCGTCTGACGTCATGAAATTCTTCTCCTGCTCTCGAAAACCAATTCATTGTGTTCTAAAGGGATTTAGTTACGACGGAATCATTGCCCGCGAATATGTTACGCTCACAGTTGAGTTTAGCGGTATCGCGTTTGAAGTCGATTTTGTTATTGTACCCGCTTCTTGCATGAATACGCCGATTATAATCGGTACAGATGTTCTCAATATGGACGGGGTAACTTTTGTTAGGACTAAAAATGGGCAATATTTGACACATTCCTCTCAAGTATTCAAAGTGAATGTTGTTGAATCAGATACTAAAGTTAACACACCTCTTCAAGGTGAAGATTTAAAGTTTCTATTAGTCGTAATAGACGATTTTTTACCTTATTTAATATCTGGCACCGCTATTACAACAGTTCAAACACGAAAAATGCAAATCCATTTAACTAGCGATGCTCCCGTAGCCTATCATCCCTACCGATTATCATATCAGGAAAAATTAAAGTACGCGAAATAATAAAAGACTTATTAGACAAAAAAATAATTAGAGAGTCCGATTCTGAGTATGCGAGCCCCATCATTCTAGTCAAAAAGAAAGATGGTGCAGACAGAATGTGTGTGGATTTTCGGGCGTTAAATCGTATCACCGTTAAAGATCGCTACCCTCTTCCTTTAATAGAAGACCACATAGACCGTCTTGGTAGCTCAAAATACTTTACTGCCCTTGATATGGCTTCAGGTTTCCACCAGATACCAATTGATGATAGCTCGATACATAAAACTGGTTTCGTTACGCCGGAGGGGCATTACGAGTATTTAAAAATGCCTTTCGGTTTATGTAATGCCCCGACGGTATATCAACGGATTATCAATAAAACACTTAGAAAATTAATCGAATCTGGAAATGTCTGAGTGTACATAGATGACGTGCTCTTAATGAGCATGACAGTTCACGAGGGCATCAAATTATTGCGCGAAGTTCTAGTTAATCTTCGAAAGTGTTCATTTTTAACTACTGAGGTAGAATATCTGGGCAGAGTAATTAGCCATGGTCAGGTTAGGCCGAGCCCTCGAAAGATTGAGGCGTTAACAAACACACCTATACCAAGTAATGTTAGACAGGTCAGACAATTTTTGGGCCTAGCAGGATATTTTCGGCGGTATATCCAAGGTTATGCGACAAAACTGCCAGTATCTCACGACTCACAAAAAAAAATGTAAAATTCAAATGGGGACCTGCACAAGAGCAAGTCCGCCAAGATCTCGTAAAGCAGTTGACTAGTGAGCACATACTTGCAATTTTTGATCCAAAATTGCTCACTGAACTGCACACAGACGCAAGTAACATAGGATATGGAGCCGTATTATTGCAGGTACACGGGGAGGGTAATAAACGTGTGGTTGCATATTTTAGCAAGGTAACCCAGGGCGCTGAAAGCAGATACCACTCTTATGAGTTGGAAACGCTAGCGGTCGTCAAGGCACTGCAGAATTTCCGACATTATCTGATCGGTGTTGAATTCAAAATCGTAACGGACTGCAATGCCTTGAAGGCCACAGAGCGCAAGAAGGATCTGCTTCCACGTGTGGCTCGCTGGTGGATTTATTTGCAAGACTTTGTTTTCACTATAGAATACCGTAAAGGTGTAATGATGTCTCATGCTGATTATTTGTGACCAGTCGTGCAAGTAAACCAGATCGATAGACCTCGGAACTGGGCACAAGTGGCCCAGTCGGCCGACGATGAAACCAAGGATCTAATACAAAAATTAAGTGACGGGCACATAGATGCACGTCGTTATGTGTATCAAAATGATCTATTATATTATAGTTATTCACCAGTCGGTGAAGAGTCAAGGCTTTTGTGTTTTGTCCCTAAGGGACATCGGCTCAGTCTTTTACGATTATTCCACGATGAGCATGAACACATCGGTGCTGATAAAACCCTTAATTTAATTTTAAAGCATTTCTGGTTTCCGGTCTAAAACAGTTTGTAAGCAAATACACCTCACACTGCCTCATTTGCATTTCCAAGAAACGAGTTCCCAGGGCTCCACATCAACCTATTACTTCATGGGAAAAGCCTGAAGTCCCATTTGATACAATACATGTTGATGTGTTAGGCTCACTGCCAGAATCAAACGGTTATAAATTTGTCTTTGTATTGGTGGATTCGTTTACAAAATTTTACCTACTCTACCCCATATATCGCCAAGACACGAGCGAACTCAAACGCGTTTTTAATAACGCAATATCTCTTTTCGGTGTCCCTAAATTAATAGTCTCCGACCGTGGTCGTATGTTTGAAGCCGCGGGTTTTACTAGCTGGATATCAGAATTAGGCTCTACCCTGCACCATATAACTCCTGAAATGCACCATGCCAATGGTCAGGCCGAGCGTTACGTACGAACTGTATTAAATCTTATTCGTGTTGAAAGTCGTAATAAAAATGTATCTTGGTCTGATTCACTATGGAAAATTCAACTTGTTTTAAACATAACGAAACAAAAGACTACCCAATTGTCAGCTTTAAATTTATTAATTGGCACTGATGCGACCACTCCTGTAATCCGTGCGTTGATCTGAGACGTGGCCGTCGAAAATGCGCACCCTAATCGCGAAGCGTGGCGAGAAATCTGCAGGAGTCGAGCAAAGGACCTGCTTAAAGCAAATCAAGATAGACAAGATTCCCATGTCAATCGTCACCGACACCCCCCTAGATGTTTCAAGACCGATGATTTAGTATTCGTCATAAAGTACTCTCAATCAACGGGAAAACTGGACTCTGGAATGAGAGGCCCTTACCGTGTGATAATAGTTTTGCCGAGTAATCGCTATGAGCTCAAACTGTTGGGTGATGCCCGTGGCAAAACCACACAAGCGGCAGCCCAATATATGGTGCCATGGAAGGGAGAGTGGTGTCCCGAAAGTTGTGCTGCTTTCTTTGAAAGTGAGTAATACGTTTAACTATTGTTTATGTTTCAGCTATGTAATGTAATAATGCATACCTGGTGTGTATCCGGCTGGAGATGAAAGGCTTGTTCCGAGTGGTTACTGGTTAAAACACCCAAATGGAAAGGTCAAACAGTTTTGTTGTTCAGTGGAGCACACATGACCCCTGCAGACGCATATTATGTATGTGTATAGGACAGTGATCCTGCAGACACATATTATATATGTGTAAGCGACGCGCTCAATAGTTTTAAAAAACATGCATAGGGTAGCATCACTAGTTACTGTTAATAATTTAAGAGGCGGGGCACACTGACATGCTTGTCACACTACCCCCCGCCAGTCTGCCACCGAACGCGAGTCAATGCGCACGCCCAAAAGTAACTCTTTTTGCGCACGCGGCCATCTTGTTTAACAAAAAGTTCAATAAACGTTTTCTAAAAGTTCCCGTGTTTCTGTTGCAACAAACCCGTCCGTTCCTGCAGCACCCACCCCTAACAAAGTGGTACTTCGAGCCCGATCTACTATGATCCACACTCCGGGCGTAAAAACACGGCGTGCAAAAATGCTGCAGGAGCAACGTGTTTTGCAACAAAACAAAACTTCTGAAAATAATCAAGCTGAGCAACTCGAACACACTGTGTCGCAACGTTTATTTTCCGATGTGCCGGGTAGCAGTATAAAGTCGGAACCGCTGCCTCACGTCGCGAAAACGCCGGTAAAATCTGTTGCGTCATCGAGCAAATCCACAAAAGAAAGCAAGAAAAAACTGCTGCAGCTGGAAGCCGCTAAACAAAAAGCTGCTATTCAGATGGCGCTCATTGACCAAAACCTAGATGCCCAATTGGCAGTACTCAACGACGAGGAAGAACAGTTGGAATACAGTTCACTAATTGATGGGAAGGAACTTCCTCGCAGCGACCTGGAGGATTGGGTGATCAATCAAAGCAACCACGTAGAACCCCTACTGGAGCAGCAAGCCCCCGAGACTGGAATTGAAACGGGTGAGCTGCACGCACGAGTACCGTCGCTACGCGCCGAGCACGTGGCCGGCCGGCTGCACGCCGCAGCGCCCCCGCCACTGCAGCCGCCCGGCGACTCTGTGACTGTGCTTAACAACGCGGTTCATATGTTGGCAACTGCTTTGAAGGATATTTCTACTAACTGTGCAAACAACGTGCCTCAAGCCAGTTTGCTCAGCCGCATGAGCACACCAAGAGATCTACCTGAATTTTCTGGTGACCAGTTGGATTGGCTTCAATTCAAACAAGCCTACGATGAGTCGTCGGCGTTATGTAAATTCACGCCTAAAGAAAACCTATGGAGGCTTCGAAAATGCCTACGAGGGCAAGCGAAAGATGCAGTCGCCGCATTGTTCATAAGCGCCACGTCGCCTGACAAAGTGATGTCGACATTGGAGCTACGGTTTGGTAACCCTGACTGCATTATTTCCAGAATACTCCAAGACCTAAAGAAACTTCAGTCCCTACAACAGGAATACCATAAAGATATCGTCGCGTTTTCTGTGAAAGTGCAAAATGTAGTAGAAGCAGTACGTGCGGTCGGACGCGAGGAGTACCTACATGGTGTCAATATCGTCTCGATGATTCTGTCCAAGCTCCCCGCAGTGCTTATCTCCAAGTGGTCTGACTACAGCTATAAAATGATCACCGAAGGGGAGAAACCAAGGTTGGTGATTTTATCAGATTTTTTATATGAAGAAGCTGTAAAGATTTCCACCACTGCAAGTATTTTTACTACCTTAAAAAGTGACCAGCATTTGAAGAATAAGACGAATAATTGCACACGCACACAGACCGTGCTAGTTCAAGACGAAGAACGTAACGCTAATTGTTTGTTTTGCCGCGCAGCGGTACATAATCTCAGCGACTGCAAACAATTTAAGAAAGCACTACGTAAAGTACGGTGGCAATTTGTGAAAAAACACGGCCTGTGCTACAAGTGTTTAATATCCAAACACGATAGAAAAACGTGTTCAGCTCCTGTGTGCGACAAGGACGGCTGTAATGAGGAACATCATCGTCTCCTGCATTATTCTACGACTAAACAACGTGAGCGCACTAGCGCTGATAACAACAATGCGTCAACAACGAGTACTACGATGTCGGCTGACGTGCAACGAGCCGAGCCTACCGCGTCTTCGGAAACGATAACGTACATTAACGCGAGTGACAAATGTGACAATAAAGTGTTGTTGAAAGTGTTACCTATTCGTGTGCACGGCCCTAACGGTATCGTAAACGCCACCGCGCTGCTCGATGACGGATCGAGTGTGTCGCTGATAAGTGCGGGCCTCGCCGAGCGCGTCGGGCTCCGCGGCCGCCGCGAAACGCTATCAGTGCGCGGAGCGTGGACTAATGACGCGATGGTATGCGAATCTACGGTTGTGAATGTGGACATTGCTGGATTTAACGATATGTTACATAATAATATAAGAATGCGTTGTGTTAAGGAATTAAGTTTGCCTATTCAAAAGTTATCTGTTATAGATTGCAATAAGTATTCTCACCTAAAGAATATAAAAGATAAATTGTGTACCTCAGATTCAAAGCCTGATATATTAATTGGTCAAGATAATTATGACTTAATTGTACCTTTAAAAATAAAGTTAGGTAGTGTAAATGAGCCGTCCGCTACACTTACCCCCCTGGGTTGGTGTGTACATGGTAGGGTGCGCGTGGCGCGGAGTTGCGCCGCAGCCCGGGCCGCCGCCGGCGCTCACTCCGCCTGCGCTGAGGCCGCCTTGACCATCACGGAGAACGAAGTAAGTGACATTTCATCACAAGATAGTCTACTTCAAGAAATCCATGACGAGGTTCGACGATCGTTTGCATTGGATGCCATGGGTGTATCCGGCAAGCCACGCCAGAACGTTGACGATTTGCGCGCCATCGATCAGCTGGAGCGATCAGCGGTGCTCGTTGACGGACGCTGGCATGTTAGCTTACCTTGGAAGGAGCCAGGTCGCATGATGCCGGACTCGTACCTCAACGCACTGAGAAGGTTGAAAGGTATCGAAAGGAAAATGGGAAAGGATACAGGTTTTGCTAAAAGGTATGAGGAACGCGTTCGTCATTTGCTTGAAAATGATTACGCGCAGGAACTGGTGGTAAATGATGTCACATCGAATACGTGGTACCTACCTCATTTCGGTGTTGACAACCCAAACAAAAGCAAGCTTCGGCTGGTCTTCGACGCTGCAGGTAAGGTAGATGGTTCATGCCTTAATGACTATTTACTGACGGGACCTGATCTTTTGTCATCACTACTTGGCATAATGCTGCGCTTCAGGGAAAATAAGGTAGCAGTAACAGGTGACATTAGGGACATGTTCCTAAGGGTTAAAATTCACACTGAGGATCAGCACGCATTAAGGTTTCTGTGGAGAAGCAACCCTACAGAAAACATCAAAACGTATGTCATGACATCTTTGATTTTTGGAGCTAATTGTTCACCATTTGTAGCTCAATTCATTAAAAACAAAAACGCACGTCGCTTTAGAACTTCCTTGCCGACCGCAGTCGATGCTATTTACCATTCACATTATATGGATGACTACATAGATAGTTTGCCGGACGAAAGTACTGCTATTGAAATGGTGAGTAATATCAGTGACATTCACAGGGCCGGTGGGTTTGAAATCCGAAACTGGACGAGCAATAGCGTCGCTGTTTTAAACAGCATACCAAAAGAGACCTTAGGTCCCTCTGCAGTAAAGTTCAAAGTCGGTCAGCAATACGGAGGTGAGCGAACACTAGGACTTATTTGGTTTCCTGGGGACGACATGCTTGGGTTTGACGTGTCACTAAAACGTATCTCCAAGGATATCACTCAGGGCAACGAACGACCCACAAAAAGGATTATGTTAAGGGTTATTATGTCTATTTTTGATGTCTTAGGATTTCTCGCCCCCTTCACTATTCAGGGTAGAATCCTGCTTCAGGAAACCTGGCGCCTGAATATTGGATGGGACGATAATGTTCCTGATAACATTTACGAAAGGTGGGTAAAATGGATTGACCTAATTAATGTTATCGGTATGCTTCGCATTCCAAGGTGCCACGCGATGTCTGCATATTATTATGCTACAACGTTAGCGGGCGCGAGCGAGATGGAAGCACCTACTCCCGCTCCGCCGCCGCCACAAGCGCGGCTCGCATCTCATAATGTAAGTGCTACGCAGCCTTGTGCTACGGGCTACGAAAACGTAGCGACCGATAGCAGTGCTACGAGTTCGGCTACAAGCGAGTCTGCTTACAGCAACTTACAACTTCACGTATTTAGTGACGCATCTACTAAAGCGCTGTGTACGGTAGCATATTGGCGCTGGGAAGCGCATGGGAAAATACGTGTTTCTTTTATTGCGAGTAAATGCAGAGTGGTGCCTGTGAAACCTATGACAGTACCTAGATACGAGCTTCAAGCAGCATTGTTAGCGGCAAGGCTAGCTAACACTATAGGTAAGGAACATAGATTATCTCCAGTACGTCGATTCTTTTGGTGTGATTCCACTACGGTTCTCCATTGGATTCGGAACAATACGCGTAACTATAAAGCGTTCGAAGCGAACCGTCTTGGAGAGATTGACGAATTGACACGTATTGACGAATGGAGATACGTTCCTACAAAGCTCAATGTAGCTGACTTAGCTACACGGGAAACTTTCAACCCTACTTTATATTCTGAGTGGATAGCTGGTCCAACTTTCCTGCACTTGGATGACACGTCATGGCCTAAGGATGTCATCCAACCGGAAACCAATGCAGCATGTGAGGAGGTAACAGCTGTTGTTCAGGAACATTCAGCTTATTCGCCGGTTCCAGATCCGGTTCGATTTTCTTCTTGGCTGCGCCTTCTACGGGCATCAGCCGCTGTTTTCAAATTTGTTGACAGGTTAAAGGGTCTTCCTAGCAGCAGCCATAGTGTGCAGATGATGGAGCGTGCAGAGCGGCAGCTATTGAAACACGCACAAGGGGAGTCGTTTGCTGAGGATTTAGCCGCGATTAGGAATGGTAAGGCATTATCAAAAAATAGTCGGTTACTTACTCTCTCACCGTTTTTAGATGAGCATGACTTGCTGCGCGTGGGTGGTCGTATCGATGCTGCTGCAGATGTCGCCATGGAGGTAAAGAGGCCTGTAATATTGGATGGCCGGCACCCTGTGGCTCGACTGATTGTTCGGCACTACCACGTGAAGGCGGCTCATGGAAATCTGGAAACGGTGGTCAACCTGCTGAGGGAAAAATATTGGTTAGTGAGACTTAGACCTACCGTTAAGACTGTAGTGTCACAATGTATGCTGTGCCGCATCAAGAAGTGCAGGCCGCTAGTTCCTCGTATGGGTGACTTACCACAGTCTCGTGTGGCACATCATCAGCGTCCCTTCTCTCACTGTGGGCTGGACTTGTTTGGACCGATGGAGGTAACAGTCGGCAGACGCAGAGAAAAAAGGTACGGTGTGCTTTTTACCTGTTTAACAATACGTGCTATTCACGTTGAAACTGTTGCTTCACTCACGACGGACTCGCTGATCATGGCTCTACGTCGGATGGCAGCAAGGCGTGGCTGGCCACGCCACTTGTACTCCGACAATGGCACAAATCTAAAAGGCGCTGACAAGGAACTCCAGCGGTCGATGCAAGACCTAGATCAGGACGTACTGAAAGACGTAGGTGTCAACAATGGGATGGACTGGAATTTCATTCCTCCCGTCAGTCCCCACTGGGGTGGGGCATGGGAGCGACTGATTCGCAGCGTCAAATCGTCGCTCAAAGTTGTTTTGCTCGAACGAGCACCTAGGGACGAAGTGTTGAGCACACTTCTAGCAGAAATTGAAAATATAGTGAATAGTCGTCCCTTGATGCACGTTTCAGTGGACCCAGAGGGCGTAGAATCCCTCACCCCCAACCACTTTTTGCTGGGTACGTCGTCGAACTTACCTGTTGTCGGAGCGTTCGACGGTTCTGACCTGTACTTACGCAGGCAGTGGCGAACGAGTCAACGGCTGGCCGACCTTTTCTGGCACAGGTGGGTAAAGGAAATTTTACCCGACCTTCTCCCAAGGCGAAAGTGGAAAACAGAGCAGCCACCACTACGAGTGGGCGACCTCGTATTGGTTGTGGACCCAAACTCTCCCCGCAATTCGTGGCCAAAGGGACTAATCACCGAGGTATTCCCAGGTAAGGATGGTCGTATCAGACTCGTGGAAGTGAAGGTGGGCTCCCGGACGTGGCGCCGCTCCGCGGCACGCGTCGCTCCTATCACTCTAGTTGATGAGTGCTGTGACAGCACTAGGGTGGGGAATGTAAGCGACGCGCTCAATAGTTTTAAAAAACATGCATAGGGTAGCATCACTAGTTACTGTTAATAATTTAAGAGGCGGGGCACACTGACATGCTTGTCACACTACCCCCCGCCAGTCTGCCACCGAACGCGAGTCAATGCGCACGCCCAAAAGTAACTCTTTTTGCGCACGCGGCCATCTTGTTTAACAAAAAGTTCAATAAACGTTTTCTAAAAGTTCCCGTGTTTCTGTTGCAACAAACCCGTCCGTTCCTGCAGCACCCACCCCTAACAATATGTGTTTTGGACAGTAGTCCTGCAGACACATGTTATGTATGTGTATTGGACGTTTAGGTCCTGCAGACACGTATTTTATGTGTTTTGGACAGTAGTCCTGCAGACACTTATTTTATATGTGTATTGGACAATAGTCCTGCAGACACGTATTTTATATGTGTATTGTATTGGACAATAGTCCTGCAGACACTTATTGTGTATGTGTATTTGAACACTAGTAATGTAGACACATAGTGTACCTATGTGTTTTGGATTGGAGTCCTATAGGAACATAAATGTGTGGAGTTGTTCTTGTACACTAACATTGTGTGTAGTAGAGAAGAATGACCTTAAAGATGTTCATATGTGATGATGACTGGTTTGATGATGAGTGATTAGAAGTACAATCAGAAAAATAAGTGTGTCTCAACTGAATGAGGGCCTTGACTGTGAGATGAATGAAAGAATAGGAACTTAATCATCAATATAAATGCTTATGAATTTCTACTTTACTTATCAGATACTGACGATGACGACATGGATGATGCTGAAGCAGGGCCTTCCTCAGCTCCTCTTGAGAACTCCGTGGCCAGCCGCGGTGAAAATGCAGACGAAGACGTGCCCGAGGACAGCGCACGGTCAGGAGAGGCCGTATTAGGATAGACGCCATGACAGATAGCATTTTGTGTCGTCATCTGACAGCCACACTATAAAAGGACCGTTCTGCGAGTAGCTCGGTCATTTTTTCATCAGCTCTCATACGGAAAGGTTGTCTGGTAATAGACACTATTTGCTATTTGTCTTTATCTGTTTGAATTTGTGTATGATTTGTATTTGATTATTTGAAATTAACGGTTGTTTGCTAATGTGATTTTGTTATGATAATTTGAAATAATTTATGTTAAGAAAGTTAGTAAAATCTAAGTGATTATTGTTTTTTTTTTATTTATCTCTACCTCTGGTATCTAATACTTTGTTATTGTTCTGTCCCATAAGCAAGTCGCGTCTTAATTTTGTTGGACAGCGATTACTTAACTTAGTCTCTGTGCCGGTACTTTAAACATTTTTCACTTTCTGTATCACCCACTTTTTAATTCTGTATTAGTTATTATTCGGATAATATGGTGTCGGTACAATTGTTTTATTATTAACATTTTTGTTATGTCAAGCCGGCCGCCAACCTGCCTGAACTGTCAGTGTCAATTTGAGTTTGACATTACTGTTGACGCAGTATTTTTCCGTTTCGGTGTCCGCATACTGACAGAATTCGAGCATGCTTATTTTTTCGTTTTGCGCTGTCTATTACCTTAGTTCTAATCTAATGTTTGTTTTACATTATATTGAGTGCTTGTTTAGTTAATAAGTTGCCTGGTAGATGATTTCTTTCAACATACCAGTGAGTTAGGGTGGTTGTTGTAAAGCAATCAGCCGTTTGTATTCAGTTTTAATTTGTTTTGTATAGTTTTTAGCCATTTAAGTTTACATATATATATATTTATTTTACCTACGTATTTATTTATGGATGAACCTGTGGTTTTAAATGACAGCTTTTTTTCTTGTTCTTCTTCGACTTGTAGTTTTGTTAGTGCGGAAAGTGAGACTCCACTTCATACTTTGCATGACAACATCTCCACTCTTTTTTCTAACTATCCTAAAAATTTGCATATAGCCCATATTAATGCTCAGAGTGTTCCTGGTCACTACTCCGATCTTCTGGCATCTTTCAGCAGTGCTCATCTTGATGCACTTCTCATCTCAGAAACTTTTCTTAAGCCTTCTCTCCTTTCTACGCACTTTGCACTTCCTGGCTATGTTCTGGTTAGGAATGACAGGACTGGCAAGGGTGGTGGTGGCGTTGCCATGTACATACGTGCTGATATTCCACATAAAATTGTTAGTGCATCTCCATCGCAGTACTCTGGGTCGGCTGAATTCTTGTTTCTGGAGATTATATTAAATCACTCCAAAGTATTACTTGCGGTATTCTACTCCCCTAATCTACATATTAACTATTTTGACTCCTTAGAATCATCTCTCAATATTCTTTGCCCATAGTACGAGCATGTTATTATAATGGGTGATTTTAATACTTGTTTACTTAAAGATGATACTCGGTCTCTCAAACTCCGTTCTCTCCTAATTCTTCCACTCTCTGCGACCCATAACTTTCCTAACTGCACGTTAGGAAAGTTATGGGTCGCAGAGAGTGGAAGAATTTCGAGATTAAAAGAAGATAGGCCTTCTCTTTTGGACCTAATGATAGTATCTTCGCCTCACAAAGTTGCTGAGTTTGGGCAACTCACTGCAACCTTCTCTTATCATGACCTCATCTATTTATCTTATCGTATCCGATCTCCTAAACGTAAACCTCGCTACTGTTTTCTTCGTAACTACAATGGAGTAGATCTGGGTGCGTTGACGCGTGATGCAGGTGATATCGACTGGACTACGGTTACTGAAAGCTCATGTATTAATGAAAAAGTGAACTGCTTCAATTCACGGCTGTTGAGTCTATATGACAAGCATGCAGTAGTACCCGCGTCGGAGAGTTAAAATTAAGCATAATCCTGCTCCGTGGATGACTACCCAAATAAAAGATGCTATTGCTCGTAAGGACAAGTCAAAGAGTAGGTACAGGCGTAGACCCACGGAGCGGAATGTTGCTCATTTCAAAGCTCTGCGTAACACCTGTAATCGTCTGTGTCGAGATGCTAAGAGACGCTATTTCCACGAATCACTTGTAGATCGATTGCCTTACCAAATGTCAAAGGCAGTGATTGTGACATAGTATTGAACGGGGAAAAACTTGAATTCATCGATAAAACGGTTTTCCTGGGAATTACGCTTGACTCAAGGCTACAATGGGGTCCTCATTTAACATCTCTTGCAGGACGGCTAAGTTCAGCAGCATATGCTGTTAGGAAAATCCGCCAATTTACGGACGTTGATACCGCGAGACTGGTGTATTTTAGTTACTTTCATAGTATCATGTCTTACGGTATTTTACTATGGGGACGGGCTGCAGACATCGAGTCTATTTTTATTCTGCAGAAAAGAGCCATTAAAGCCATATACAAACTCGGACGACGCGATTCTCTAAGGGAACTGTTTAAGAATATTAACATCATGACGGTACCTTGTCAATACATTTACGAAAACATTATGTATGTTAGAAAGAATTTACACCTTTTTAGTAAAAGAGGCGAGAAACATAATTATGCTACTCGAAATAGGGACCAATTAGTTCAACCAGGTTTCAGACTGGCTAAAGTATCCTCATCTTTTATGGGGTACTGTTTAAAATGTTATAATAAAATACCTCTCCATATATTAGAACTAAATGAGACAAAATTTAAATCTTAAATTAAACGCACACTATGCAGGCAAGCATATTATAAGGTAGGGGAATATATTGAAGATAAAAATGCTTGGCTCAGTGCTGGTCCTGCTCCACAGCCACTAGGGCACACAAAGTAATCTGTTAGCATTTGGAAATATTGTTGGACCGGATGAAGATTGTAAGAATGCAATATTTTTCATTGTATAGACTCAATTTATTTAGCATTGTATAATTTCATGCATTAACGGCACATTTGTGAGTACTATGTACCTTAAATTTAAACTATAATGATCATTTTGAGTAGGTCTTTGACTTGAATGTACCCTGGCGATTGGGAATGTCATGCTCACTCAAAAGTCTGTCTGATGGTGGCGCGTGCGTTGGATCATTTGGCTCCCTTAAAAATGGTTGAGCCGAATGGTGCTAGCGTATGCGTCATGTTCGTGAACGGGCGCCGTCAGCTGAGACTGGTCATCCCTTGGCTGCCATGGTTTATTTTAATTATTTCTTTGAACTGTTTCTTTTTACTCCGGACTCTTTTATCCTGCACGTCTTTTACATTGTTCTCACATATGTATTATTTTAATATGAATGATGTAACCATAATTTTGTAACAAAATATTATTTTTTTAAAAGAGTGTCCGTGGAGTTTCTTGCACGTTCTTCTCCATAGAGATCTACGCCTTGGAACGTGCAAATAGCTTCATCTTTTTGACCGACCGACCTTGACAATTCAAAAGTGCCTGTAAATGGTTTAATTGAAATAAATGCTTTGACTTTGACTTTGATCGCAAATCCTCTGATATCTGGAAATTTCTAAAGTCAGTTGGTATCTGCAAATCTCCTATTAACACCTGTGTGGATATCGACTTGTCTGCTCTCAATATGCACTTTTCTCTTCCTCCTGTCTCTCTTGAACCTAATGTCAAAGCTTCTACTTTGCTTGAGCTCTCCAAACTGCCATTACCAAATGGTTCATTTTTTAATCTCAGTTCTGTCTCTGAAGACGATGTTAAAAAATCTCTTCTCGCTATCTCCTCTTCTGCTGTAGGCCATGACAATCTGTGTTCGAGAATGATAATCCCTATTCTCCCACAACTGCTTCCCATTCTCACTCACATCGCTTATTATTCCTTATTCTCTGGCACATTTCCTACAGCTTGGAAACAAGCACACATAATACCATTACCCAAAATAAACAATCCTTCGTCTTTATCTCACTTCAGACCAATTTCCATTCTACCTTTCCTTTCTAAAGTTCTTGAACACATTGTTCATGGCCAAATTTCCAGATACCTATCTTCAAACTCTATTATCTCACCTTTCCAATCTGGTTTCCGTGCTGGTCACAGCACTGTTACTGCACTTTTAAAAGTCACTGACGATATCCGCTGGGCTATAGACAATAAATCTCTCACTGTATTAGTTCTACTCGACTTCAGCTGTGCGTTCAACTCAGTGGATTTCGACATACTTCTGGAGTCCTACAGTCTATTAACTTTTCTTCTACCGCACTATCCTGGTTTGACTCTTATCTTCGGGGTCGCTCTCAGTGTGTCCGCCTTGAAGACATTTTCTCTGATTGGTGTGACCTCACTGCTGGTGTTCCTCAGGGTGGCGTTCTCTCTCCTCTTCTTTTCACTATCTTCATAAATACCGTTGCTAAGGTTATTTCTTCCAACTTCCATCTTTACGCAGACGATTTGCAGCTTTATCGGCACTTCTTGCTGGTTGACGCGGATTCAGCGATTAATGCCATGAATCATGACCTGGAGAATATTAATCAATGGGCTAAGTCTTACGGCTTACAGATTAATCCTTCCAAGTCCCAGGCCATGATCATAGGCAGCCGTTATTATCGCACTGCGCTTGACACTCGCAATTTGACGCCTTTATCACTTGACGGATCGATCATCGCGTACACGGACACAGCAAAGAATCTCGGTGTCTTAATTGATAGCAATCTTTCTTGGCGAACGCAAGTAAATGAAGTTAGTCGTAAGGTGCACTTTTCCTTCCACTCTTTAAAAACTCTTCAAACCTTCTTGCCCTTTAAAACTAAAATTTATTTAGCTCAAACTCTGATTCAGCCGATTATTGACTACGCTGATGCCTGCTACCTGGATGCCACAGAGGAGCTCTTAAATAAGCTTGAGCGCTTGCAAAACTTGTGCATTCATTTTGTTTTTGGCCTGAGGAAATACGACCATGTCTCTCAGTTTCGCAAGGATCTCAAGTGGCTCCCTATCCGTCTTCGCAGGAACACTCGAATAGTATGTCTCCTCTACAATATCCTTTACAATCCGGTATACCCTGGCTACCTGCGCGATCGTTTCTCATTTTCTCGCCCTGCCGATGCGCTGTGTAGATCCCACCTCCAACACCATCTAAACTTCCCATCCCATAATACTCATTCCTATTCCCACTCCTTCTCTTTTCTTGCAGTACGATTGTGGAACTCACTCCCATCTGGCATTCGTGATTGTAAAAATATTTCCATCTTCAAAAAAGCGGTCAAAGAGCATTATCTCTCAACCGTATTGTAATTTTTGGTGTTTTATAGATATATATGTATTATTTTTTTTTATTTATTTAGGTAAATTTATTTATGTAAGTATATTTGTTTGTATGTTTATTGTAGTTTGATTTATATTTATTAATAGATAATAATATGTTTTAGTTAAGTTAGTATAGTCTATTTTAAGTTTCCGTTTCTGCCCTTTTACACACTGTGTCTACTTTTCTAATCCCACTTTTCTATCGCAGGTCTGCTGGAAGAAATTTATTTTGAAATAAGCAGTACCTTTGTGCTCTTTTATCTGTATGGAATTTTCTTTTTTAAGTTTATTGTGCGTACATAAATAAGTAAATAAATAAATAAATAAATAAATAAATAATAACAAAATCATACTTAACATGGAAAATAACACTAACACTAACAATAAACAAGTAGAAAACAAACATGAATCACTAATAATAGCAACTAATGGAACTGATAATTCAAATAAAAAATATAAAACAAAGTGTCCCTTATGTAATCAAAATCATCTATTATACACTTGTGAAGGGTTCCGAAAATTAAACGCAGAACAACGTTTATTAAAAATTAAAGAATTTAAAGTTTGTTTTAACTGTTTACGCAGTGGTTATTTAACAAAACGATGTAGGTTAGCTGGTTGTAAATATTGTAAAGGTAAACACCTTTACATGTGGAACAGTCTACTCATTTCCAGGATCCTATGCCTAATAGTGTAGCATTGTCCACTGACGTTTCTGGAGATGCCGCTCCACGTAATGGCACTTCAGAAAACATATCCTTGTCCAGTGACGTTCGGTTGCAACACACTGACATAAGACATGAACATGTGTAAAACATATCTAATTATACTTAGTTTAAGAAATACTGATACCGATATTGAATCAGGCCGTACCCAGACTTCCCAAGAATTCCGAGTAGGACCCGGTTTTAGATTATGAGTTCAGAGGAAAATAGGATTAAGTGCCATTTTGAAGGCCATCTCAACTCACCGATAACAGATGATGAAGTCAATTTCATCCTAGATAATGAGGAGTTTATATGTGAAAGACATAAACGGTTGAAACAGTACTTCCAGATTCATCACCTCACCATTGTGAGCTACAAGGATCTTACATCATGTCCATGGAAAATGATTGAACACGTACTTGTCTTCTCAAAAACTCGGGGACCGAGGACTACTGAAGAAGTAGATCTAAACTACTTACTAGAAGCAGCTGTTTGGAACCTAAATGTTCACCATAAGGCGTATTACGGAGTGGACATGCAAATCTCTGACAAGATCGAACAACTCAAACACATCATATCAAGATCACAGCATCAGATTGCCTTCCAGAATACTACCTCTCATATTTTACTGTCCACAGCGTTGGTGAGAGTGGTGAACAACAGAGGCATCAAGAGCGACGCCAGGATCCTGCTCGATAATGGTAGCACAGCAAATTTTATTACGCAGAAACTATGCGATAAGCTAGGACTTCCTCGACGTAGCGTGAGCTCCACGGTGACAGGTATAAACAGTCATACTACATTATTAAGCACACGGTCTTGCAACCTAACCATTGAATCGTGCAGCGGTAGTTATAAGACAGACATAAATTTTATTGCTTCATATTACTGTAGCGGTCTACATCCTATTTCACATCCATATCTTTGTAAAAACACTAAACATTCGTCCATAACACAACATTCTACTTTGTTCATTTCGTTTGTTATTTTCACGTTTGACAGTTTTGACACATGACATTTTTGCAATCACGTTCCATTCATAATTACCATAAACACATACACACATGGAACGCATTATCTATGACTAATCATATTAATAAAAGCATTACATATCACATATAAATTCATTAGAACTTGTTTACATAGCACACATTATTTAATGATATAAATTAACAAAACTAACCAATATCATCACTATACAAGTCTTAATTAGTATTCATTAATTTTGTAAACAGTGCGTTCGGGATATGGCGTGTGAGCACCGACGGAACGCACCCATATGGCTGCAATGACCGGCGCTTTTAATAGCGGGTTCAAAGGCCGATCTCATTAGTGCGAACATAGCCTCTTACCTGATCGCACGCCAAATCTCCTTCGCAAAACCTAGGTTCCCGCTAAAACCTAGATCCGTTAATTGTTACTTGTTTGTCCGTATTGTGCTCGTAATTAATAAAACAGTGTTTAGTCCTTAAAAATAAATTTATTTGTAACATTACATGTTATAAAGAAGAGACGTGGTAATTAAAATACAAAAACCTAAACTCACGCGCGTTTAACTTATTTTACCCCGTCTACACTTCACTGGTGACCCCTAAAAAGAACACTGAAGCCTTCAGGAGGAACAGGCCCGGGTTGACGGCGCGCTGTGTTCTACGCGCGCCAAGCCAGCAGTCGTCAGCATGGGTCGGGGCCCGTTAGGGCCAGAGCCTACCAGGGTTGCGGATTTGTTCGAAAGAGTTACCGCGGCCCTGGGAAGAAAGGCACTAGGAGGACTAAAGGGTGGGTTTTAGTCAGTAAAAGTCTGACACTCCCTGCCGCTCCACCCAGAGCGGGAGGGGTCATTTGATGATTTCCCATCCTAGAAAAAAAAAAAAAAAAAAAAAAAAAAAAGCCTTCAGGAGCCAGCATGTCTACCGGAGCAGCCCAGGGAACGAGCGTAGGAGCGTCGTCGGAGAGCCAGGACGTCTGCCGTGTCAGCGTGAAATTGCCGCCATTTTGGCCTGAGGAGCCAGCACTTTGGTTTGCCCAGGTCGAAGGTCAGTTCACCATCGCGGGCATTACTGCCGATTCTACTAAATTTTATACCGTCGTCGCGCAGCTTGACTACCGATATATGGTTGAGGCCAGGGACATAATTGAAAATCCCCCAGCTCAGGACAAGTACCAAAAGCTGAAAGCTGAGCTGACACGGCGACTCTCCGACTCGCACGAGAAGAAGATCCAGCAGATCCTCAACCGCGAGGAGCTAGGCGACCGCAAGCCGTCGCAGTTTTTACGGCACCTGCAGACGCTAGCCGGACCGCATGTGCCCGAGTCATTCTTGGCCACGTTGTGGGCGAGTAGGTTGCCCACTAATATACAGACGGTTATCGCTTCGCAACCTAATCTCCCTCATCAGTCTGTCGCAGATTTGGCCGACCGCGTGCACGAGATCGCGCCGACACCAGCACCAGCGCTCGCAGCAACATCCGCCGTAGCAGCAGTGGCGAGCGCGAGCACCAGCAGCAGCGAGATCAGCGAGCTGAAACAATGCATAGCTGCATTAACGCTCCAGGTAGCGGCCCTGCAGAGAGGACAGGTACACCACGGCTCGCGTAGCCACCATAGGCACCAACGTGGTGGCAGAGGACCGTCCTCAGGCCGCCGCCGTAGTCGCTCGCGCTCCAGAACCACGTGGAACGTGGCCCACTGCTTTTATCATAATAGGTTCGGTGACAAGGCCACGCGGTGCACCACGCCGTGCACGTATGCGGGAAATGCCGCCGACAGCCAGAAGTAGCGGCAAATGGGGCAGCCATTTGCCGCTGCCAACCAACCACGCCGCCTATTTGTGACTGACCGGACAACTAAAACCACGTTTCTTGTGGACACAGGGTCCGACCTGTGCGTGTACCCACGTGCATCACTCCAGCAGCGGCGCAACAAAACAGGGTACCAACTTTTCGCGGCCAACGGAACCGCCATCGACACGTACGTTGGAGTGACGTTTTGACGTTCGTACTGGTGGGATCGGTGTCTGATTTATTACGGCGAAAAAATAAAAATACGACGATATAGTGATTGAAAAGTTTTTAATACTTATACTGTAATATCTTGACTTTATTATTTATTGACTTTATTAATTGTTATTTATTTGTTATGTATTTTGTAATGAAATCTATAATGCAATCAAATGTAATTAAATGTAATTTTTTAATTATTTTTTTTTTTTTTTCACCTCAAAAATTTGTACGCCGTTATTGGCAAAACATGGACGCTCACAATTTTTTTTTAATTCAATACCTTGCATGTCTGATTAGTCAGTTTATGTAAACGCGTGTTTGACAAATAAATATTCTTATTCTTATTCTAATGTGGCGGCGTATATCACCGAATCTGTGTGGGCCTCCCAGCGAAAGGACCCACAGCCACCATCGGGCAATGCCCCGAGTGCCGGAAAAATGTCCGCAGGGACAATAAGGCCGAGACACCTGTGCGTGGGTTGGTAGCTGAGCTGCAAAATGAGGAGCCGGCAGTCGTGCCCTTGTCAACGCCGCCACTGATGACGTCGTCCGCGCCTGTGACCCCTGCGGGTATGACACAACTGGTACACCCGCCGACGCCTCCGGCACTAGTTGCGTCGCTTCCCGAGTTCCCGCAGGACGTGGGATCTGCATTGAAATTGGTGGTAGAAGAATAACGCACCTTGCGTTTTGAGGTCTTGGAGCTTAGGAAAGACGTAGCTGAATTAAAGGCGTCCAACGACTCGTGCCGCACTCGTATGGATGGAATAGAGTCTAGGCTGGAAGTGCTCGAAAAACATAAGTGTGAGGGTTGTGCTGAGTCAGCGGATTCGGGAGTGATGGAGAGCGTAGTGGAGCAGCTCAAGCGGGACCTAAATGACAGGGATCAGGAGCTGATGGCAAACGACTTGGTCATAGCAAACGTGCCTGAAGCTCAAGGGGAAAACCCCACACATCTCTTCCAGCTAATTGCCACGAAACTAGGAGTCTCATTGGATGATCGCGATGTAGTGAGCGCGGAGCGAGCGGGGGGCAGATACATAAAAGCGACCAGCCCTACTGCGTCAGCGGAGCCGCACCCTCGTCCTATCATGGTGCGCCTAGCTCGCCGTGACCAGCGTGACGCCCTGTTAAATGGCGCCCGAGTGCGGCGTGGCGCTACGACGGAGAATCTTGGTCTCTCGGGGAAGCCTGTTCGCTTCTATATCAACGAGAGGCTGACCAAGCTGAACCAGCAGTTATTTCGCCAAACAAGGGCTGCTGCAGTGGTTCACGGCTGGCGCTTCGTTTGGTCGAAGCGGGGTCGCATCTTGGTCCGGAACAAGCCCGGTGACCCCACTCACAGGATTGCATCTGAGGAAGATATTGGGAAGTTTATTGGACCATACTCAGACACGAATAAATAACCCTTTGTGTAGTGTTGTTAATTTTATTTCAGTATATAATGGTAGCTCTATTACTATAAGTTTCATGTTTAACGAGTTTGTGCGTCGTATCTGTCATGATATGGGGAGGTGGGAATATGAAAGTGAGTACTTTATTGTAATAACACGAAAAAAACTTTATTTACCAACACTAGGAACATCTAAAAAAAATATTTATATAAATTTCAAACACATATATTATTATTATACCAACACAGTTCTATTTCTATATTATACTTATATACAATTCTTTCACATAACATTAGATGCCTAAGTCAAACTTATTGAAGTTTGGTTTGTTTAATGCAGGCTCACTGGCAACTAACCAGGATGAGTTCCTGATTGCCATGTCACAACATTCAGTAGATATAATGGCAATTAACGAGACGTGGCTGAGACCTGGAGAGGAAGGCCGCGCGCCTAAGGTTCCGGGATATAGGCTGAAGCATGTGCCACGCCCTGCGACTATGCGCGGGGGGCGAGGTGGGGGCGTAGCTTTTTATATTAAAACGGGAGTAAGGGCGCGCGTACGACCACATTCAGAACATTCCGGTGTGGAACAGATGTGGTTAAACCTAACAATCAATGGCAAAAAGTTATTGATAGGCACTGCGTATAGGCCGCCCTGGTTTGAACTGTCAACATTTTTGGATGGGTTGACTGACAGTATTAGCGCATTGGCACCGTACGATCATTTAGTGGTGTTGGGGGATTTCAATGTTAATGTATTGGACACAAATAGTGCAAAAACGAAGGATTTAATGGAATTCCTAAATTACACTAGTTTGACTCAGGTGGTTAAGTCGCCTACGCATTTTATAGGAGATAGTAGTACCCTGATAGATGTCATCTGTACTGACGTGGGAGTGCGTAATGTGCGGGTTAGTCATACCAGTGAACTTGCCCATCACTCGTTTATTGTATGTGATGCTGTAGTTAAAAAGGTAAAGATCCCTCATCAGTCTGTCGCAGATTTGGCCGACCGCGTGCACGAGATCGCGCCGACACCAGCACCAGCGCTCGCAGCAACATCCGCCGTAGCAGCAGTGGCGAGCGCGAGCACCAGCAGCAGCGAGATCAGCGAGCTGAAACAATGCATAGCTGCATTAACGCTCCAGGTAGCGGCCCTGCAGAGAGGACAGGTACACCACGGCTCGCGTAGCCACCATAGGCACCAACGTGGTGGCAGAGGACCGTCCTCAGGCCGCCGCCGTAGTCGCTCGCGCTCCAGAACCACGTGGAACGTGGCCCACTGCTTTTATCATAATAGGTTCGGTGACAAGGCCACGCGGTGCACCACGCCGTGCACGTATGCGGGAAATGCCGCCGGCAGCCAGAAGTAGCGGCAAATGGGGCAGCCATTTGGAACCCGGTGTGGAACAGATGTGGTTAAACCTAACAATCAATGGCAAAAAGTTATTGATAGGCACTGCGTATAGGCCGCCCTGGTTTGAACTGTCAACATTTTTGGATGGGTTGACTGACAGTATTAGCGCATTGGCACCGTACGATCATTTAGTGGTGTTGGGGGATTTCAATGTTAATGTATTGGACACAAATAGTGCAAAAACGAAGGATTTAATGGAATTCCTAAATTACACTAGTTTGACTCAGGTGGTTAAGTCGCCTACGCATTTTATAGGAGATAGTAGTACCCTGATAGATGTCATCTGTACAGACGTGGGAGTGCGTAATGTGCGGGTTAGTCATACCAGTGAACTTGCCCATCACTCGTTTATTGTATGTGATGCTGTAGTTAAAAAGGTAAAGATTAAACCTAGGTTGGTGGTATATCGACCACTAAGGGATATTCTGGAGGACTACTTCACAGCTGATTTGGAAACAATGCCATGGAGGGATATTAGCTCACTGCCAGATGTGGACAGCATGGTGGATTATTTTAACTTCCTTACTACCCAATTATTTGATTTACATGCACCCTTAAAAAGTAGGATAGTCAGAGACCATCCCACGCCTTGGATAAAAGATAATATTAAATTAATGTTTAAGTTAAGTGACGAAGCAAAAAATAGGTATAATAAGGACAAACAAGACTCTACAAAAAAATATTATTTGGATTCAAAAAGACAGGCTTGTGCTGCTCTGATACAGGAAAAGAAGGTGTACTTTGACGGGCACATTAATAGTCAGTTGAAAAACCCAAAAAAGTTTTGGAAGAATCTCAAGTCCGATGTTCTGTCTGAACATAGTGATGGCATGCTCCCCGGACAATTTAATGACCCAGATGAGATTAATAGAGCATTTCTTAGTGTGCCCGGTCAGAATACTGTGTCCAAATCACAACAGTTATATTTTGACTCTAACAGATTTGGGGATGCACATTTCAAGCTACGAAATGTTAACGAGGTTGAAGTTGCTAAAATTATGAAGAGCTTGGAGTCAAATGCTAAGGGAATAGATGGCTTGAGTCTTGATATGATAAGTTTTAAGTTTTATAAATAATAACAATTTAAACTTTAAAGTCACTCACTTAAGGTTCATAATACATTGGCATCGTATCCAAGCGGTTCGAGGCGGCATCACAATCACACTTTTGTTGTTTGTTGTCAATCATCGTTCCGCCACAAGTGCAAGGTAATCCCATGGCACATGACTGCACAGGACTCGTGCGCCACCTGACGTCATAACGCGCCGACCTGCAGCTGTTCAGACGACCCGCAGCGCGCGCGCACGCGTACGAGTGTACGACGTCACGTAGCGTAGGCTCTCAAAATAAGGCTTACAAGGAGCGCTACGCGAGTGTGAGTGTGGGAGCGAGACCAAGCAAGACAAAACAACATGGAATGTGCCGCGTTTTGCGGGTATAACAATGTTTGTTTTTGTCAAGATACCCCTGCTTGGTCTTACTCACATAATTAAATTGTACTTTTAAGTAGTCTATTAATTTTTATCTTACTGTATTTATTTTACTGTATTTATTTTATAACTCTTGTATTTTCACATAAACGGCAGACTTTTGATTTCCGTACGTCATGTCCTAGGCAACCACTGAAAATCAGCGCCGTGCTGAGGGTCCCCCACGGCACAGCAATATGCTGAGTGGAAGCCTTTTTGCCACAACCACGACATGCATGCTTTATTTAAACTTGTTTTAAATTTCATTTTTGTTTTTTACTGTTATTTAATTATTAACTTGTCTTTAAACTAACATAATTTAAGATCTACTAACACTATCGTTTGGGTTTTGGTGCAGGATCCACTTAAGTCATGTGTGTTGTTTTTGTGGCAATTAAATACTTTTTCTTTCTTCTTCTTCTTCTTTCTATAATGCTCACTTTACCAAGCACCCTCCAGGCCATCACCACTATAGTAAATACGTCAATTAATACTAAGACTTTCCCTCACTTATGGAAATGTGCTATAGTGCGTCCATTACCGAAAGTCAGCAATCCAAGTACTTTTAAAGATCTACGCCCAGTAAGCATTCTGCCTTGTCTGTCTAAAGTTTTAGAGAGGGTTGTTTACATCCAATTGATGGAGTATCTGGAGGCTAACAACATGCTCCCCGACTTTCAGTCCGGTTTTAGGAAAGGTCGTGGGACAGCCACAGCTCTTTCCGATGTAGTGGGAAATATCCTAGAAGCGAGGGATAGGGGGGAGGGAACAATCCTTGCACTCCTTGATTTTTCACGTGCCTTCGATTCAATTAACACCACTCTGTTACTTTCCAAGTTAGCCTACTATGGTTTTACTACGGAAACAATAGAGTGGTTCGCTAGCTACTTACAAAACAGGTCACAGCTCGTGGAAGTCCAGGGGGACGATGGATCAACTAAGTCTTCTTCTCCTCGTCACGTGTCACGTGGTGTACCCCAGGGATCAATTTTGGGGCCCCTTTTATACATCCTTTACAGTGCAGATATTTTTAAATCCTTCCATCATTGCAAGTATCATATGTATCAGCTATACATTTCTTTTAAGCCAGCAGATATAAAAGAGGCAGTGGATGAAATCAATGCAGATCTGGAAAGAGTGGTGGAATGGTCAGATGCTAATTCACTGGTTTTAAATCCATTGAAGTCCAAATTCATGGTCTTAAAAAGTAGGAAAATGATCGGTGCAATACTGTCAGCCAATCCAGAAGTTCGTATCAGGGGGGATAAAATAGAGAGGGTAGAGACGGCATGCAATCTGGGTTTGACTATGGACCCAGAACTGAGATTTGAGAAACACATCAGTAATGCCATGAGAAATTGTTTCTATAGGTTAAAACTTCTTTACACAATAAGAGCGCACCTGAGTGTTGATCTGCGCAAACAACTGATGGACAGCCTAATTTTATCACGGCTTAATTATTGTGACACGGTGTATGGACCATGCCTGTTAGCAAGATTCGTAAAGCTAATACAACGCATACAAAACGCATGTGCACGGTTTTGTGTTAACATACCACATAGGAATCATGTTACGCCTTATATTAACGATCAGAATATCTTAAAAATGGCAGCAAGGAGAAAGTTGCATTTGGCTAGCCTACTGTTTGGAGTTGTCACTACACAGAAACCACAATACTTATTTGAGAAACTTAGTTGGAGACACAGCAAATATGAACCACGTCTCTCCACATACCCTCTTTGTACACCTCATCACAGGACCACAGCATTCAGAGGGAGTTTTAAATATGCCGCCACGCACTGTTGGAATAACCTTCCTCCACCATTCAGAGTCCTGAAGACAAAAAAACATTTTAATAACATCTTAAAGAAACATTTAATGCAAAAACAACAATCAACATAGTTTGTAATGTTTAGCTTACCTCTTGGGTCATGGCCTACAGGCAATGGATATAGTCTTCCACAGTGCTGGTGGTATTGAACTGATTCCACCCTCTTTAAGCTCGGTCTTCTTGTTCTCAAAAGTGCAATTATTATAATGGGATAGCGGAGCAGTCTCAAATTTGTGGAGCTTATTGATGCGAGTTTTTGAAACTTTGAAGAGGTTGGGCATGGCGTGTCGTGGGCGGCGGGTCCCTGTGTCACTTTCGTCTCCTGTTTCAATCGACGCGCGAACGGCGGAAAATTTATTTGTGTAATATATTAATTTAATATTTTTGTTTTGTTATGTTGGTATATAATCTAATTGGATAGAATTATTAAGACTTGTACAAAGTTGTTTGTTATTGAAATCATTCGTTTTATTTAATTGCCATAATACTAGTCTTATTATTTAATTGTTAGTGGTGTTATAAATAATTATGAAATTACCTGCCTGAATTATGTTTACACTCGCGGGGGGACGCCAAAATGTCACACAAACGGTGGTTGCTGAAAATCAGCGCCGTGGATTGTTGGTTTTATCCAGAGTCGCGGCATTATGCTGAGCAACGACCGATTCATGCTCGGATGCGACGCACAACTTGAATTTATTTTTATTGTAGAATTATTTGTATTTTGTTATTGTCCACATAAACTACTGTACTGGTTATTTGATTATAAGTTGTAATGTCAGTTGTCAACTTGTCACTGTCAGTCGACAGTCGGTGCCGGACGTTATGCCATGGACAACTCTAGAACTATGTTCGGTTTTGTCTATGGCATAACCAGAGACTCGTGGTAGTTAATGTCCGGTCCCGACATAGCTTGGCAGTGAAACGGGTTGTATTTTTAGAAGACTTTCTTTTTTAATTTTGTTATTTTTGTGCGTCATTTCTGGCGGAATAAACTTATTTCCTTCTTTCTTTCTGTACGGCTGGGTCGAGCTCCATCTGAACTTAGGGCTCCGCCGCGTGTACACGTGGAAGTTCGTGGTCGCGGACGTCAACAAACCCATCATCGGTGCCGACTTACTGGCACACTACAATCTTTTAATAGATTTGAAAAATTACCGGCTCATCGATGGGCTGACCCAGCTGTCGTCTACGGCGTCATCTGCGGCCGGCTCAACTACAGACATCGCCTCCGTGAAGTCGATCGGTGGTACCACCGTGTACCACGAGGTCCTGCGTCAGTACCCGGAGACCACGCGGCCAGCTGGAACACAACGTCAGGTCAGTCACAACACCGTACACCACTTACGGACTACGCCTGGCCCACCTGTTTTCAGCCGACCACGCCGCCTTGCTCCGGACAAGCTCAAGGTCGCCCAGAAGGAGTTCGAGGCAATGATGGCCAATGGAACAGCTAGACCATTTGAGAGCTCATGGTCATCACCACTCCACCTCGCTCCTAAAAAGGACAACAGCTGGCGACCATGTGGGGACTACAGGGCATTGAATGCCCGTACCATCCCGGACCGGTACCCTATACCACACATCCAGGACTTCACACATAAGCTGGCTGGCAGCACAATATTCAGCAAAATTGACCTAGTTAAAGCTTATGATCAGATCCCTATCCAGCCAGCTGATATTCACAAGACAGCCATCACCACACCGTTCGGACTCTACGAGTTTCCATACATGACGTTCGGACTGAGGAACGCAGCGCAGACATTTCAGCGGTTCATGGACGAGGTGCTCCGCGGGCTGCCGTTCTGCTACTGTTACTTAGATGATGTGCTTTTATTTTCACAGACGGCAGCCCAGCATACTGAACATATGCACCAACTCCTCAAGCGACTGTCCACGTATGGGATACTCATCAACACGGCTAAGTGTGAGTTCGGCCGAGCCACCATCACCTTTCTAGGGCATGAGGTGTCTGCAGAAGGTGTTCGTCCCTTACCGGAGAAGGTACAGGCGATCCAGGATTACCCAGCTCCCAAGACCGTCAAGGAGATGCGTCGCTTCCTGGGTATGTTCAATTTCTACCGCCGCTTTGTTCCTGACGCAGCTCGCTTGCAATCGCCACTCCAAGTCGTCCTCACTGGCCCTAAAACGAGAGGAACACAGGCTATAGAGATGACACCAGATATGCATACGGCTTTTGATGCTTGCAAGCAAGGCTTAGCTTCAGCTGCTTTACTCGTCCACCCGGACACCACTGCTGGCCTTGCAATTTTTACAGATGCGTCTGACGCCTCCATAGGTGCAGTGCTGCAGCAGAAGACGGGTGACACCTGGAGCACTCTGAAAGAAAGAAAGAAAGAAAATTAGTTTATTTGGCACACACAGATACACACAATATAGGTACAAACAAGAATAACATTAATTTTAAAACAAAACACTGTGTGCCCCGCGGCTGCGCCAAATAGGTCCAGTTCAGCAAAATGCCAGACAACTATTATAAGCGCTGCCTGACGCTGGTTTTCAACTGAACCTTATGTTGATGTGTACGGATGTAAACCAGTTTTGTTAGGTGGTAAAAATACAGGTAAATATATATTATGTTAATGTGTTTTAAACGATAGATAATAATTTGGTGTGTGGTGATAGATAATGTGTCGGTAAATAAAAAAGGAAAGAAAACAATTGAAAAAAAAAAAAAAACAAGCAGAAGTGTCACCCAATTACATAAAAAATTAAAGTAAATGTAATCCACGCAAAAAAGCGTTCGGCAGCACACACAGAAAACCGGTTTCGAGCGATTCCCAACCCCGACACACTGGACACGGATAGTCGGTGCAGTGGGTCGCGGCTGTGCGCGTTACATAACCAGTATGCCATGAGCAGCCAACAAAATAGGCCGATTCCAAGCTGCGTTAAATATTAAAATGTTGTATTCATACTCGGGTAGTTTGAGAACTATTGTGATCAGATTAAGTACGTGCATTTTTACGTTGTCACAGAGGTGACTCAAAGTGAAATATGGATACCTATAGACATAAGGAAAGTAGGTAAGTGTTACTCATCAATAAAAAATAGATAGATAGATAGATAAATAGACAATAAAAAAGAACTACAATTAAGTAGCCATTCCTTTTTTTTTTTCTTGTAGTCAGTCGTGGGTCATAATAATTTGCCGTGCCACAAATATCGCTGCACTACAGGGAGGTTGATGGCGACCACGACACCGGACGCAAGTACTGATTTGCAAGTAGGCCAAGCACATGAGATGAGTAATCATCTACACATGACAATCAGCCAAGTAAGAGCTGTCTGGCATTCTTCTCGCGTCGTTTGTCCTCATCGCAGAAGAAGTACAGCCCGTATGACAGGGAGCTCTTAGCCATCCACGATGCCGTCAGGTAAATCCGCCACATGGTCGAGGGTAGGCACTTCACCATCTTCACAGACCACAAACCCCTGTCATACGCGTATGCGCACAACCGGGAGAACTGCTCACCACGACAGTACCGATACCTGGATTTCATTGCGCAATTCACCACGGACATCCAGTTCATCGCAGGAAAGGACAACGTCGTGGCTGATGCCCTATCACGTGTGGAAGCCTTAACAGTCCCAACACTGGATTACGCAGCCCTTGCACATACCCAGGAAAGCGATCCTGAACTGCATGGAATCCTAACGTGCAACAACACGTCCCTCAAGCTCAAGAGAGTACGGTATCCAGACTCGGACATAGAGCTATACTGCGACACCTCCACTGACAACATACGCCCTTTTGTTCCAGAGCCATTCAGAAGGCGTGTGTTCCAGAAGCTTCATCAGCTGAGCCACCCCGGTAGACAGGCTACGGTCAAATTAATTTCATCTCGATTTTTTTGGCAAGGTCTGAAGAAGGATTGCCGGGCATGGTCCAGAGAGTGTATAGAGTGCCAGAAGAACAAGATCTCGCGGCACACATCCTCTCCCACCTCTCCTTTCCCTATTCCTTCCCAGCGCTTCTCACATGTCCACGCCGACATCGTGGGCCCATTAAATTATTCAAATGGTTACAGGTATGTCCTCACCGTCATCGATCGTTTCACCCGCTGGCCTGAGGCATACCCCATCGCTGACATCACCGCTGAGACCTGCGCCCGCACCTTCATTGCCGGCTGGGTGTCTCGCTTCGGCTGCCCGCATCGCATCACCACCGACCGGGGCGCGCAGTTTGAGAGCAAGCTCTTCCACGCTCTCGCTGCGACCCTCGGCAGCCAGCATCGACCAACCACGGCGTACCACCCAGCCTGCAATGGCATGGTGGAGCGCCTGCACCGCCAGCTCAAGGCGGCCATCCGATGCCACACCGACACCAACTGGTCCGAAGTTCTTCCCCTCGTGCTGCTCGGCATCCGCAGTGCCTGGAAGGAGGACATCAACGCGGCAGCTGCAGAGCTAGTCTACGGTGAACCGCTACGCTTACCGGGCCAATTTATCTCACCATCAGGGTCCGACACCGTAGACTACGCCGACTACACAGCACGTCTTCGGCAGCAGATGGCCAACCTGACGCCGACACCGGCGAGCCGCCACGACCAGAAGGCATTTTACGTGCCCCGCAGCTTGGCAACGGCGACGCATGTCTTCCTGCGACATGACGCCGTGCGCCGTCTACTCGACCCGCCATACACCGGGCCGTTCAAAGTGCTGCAAAAGGGCGAGAAAACATTCAGACTTGAGGTAAAGGGTAAGGAGACAACCGTCTAAATAGATAGGTTGAAGCCCGCTTACCTCAGCATCGAAGAAGACGTCGTCCCAAGCAGCGCAACTCCGAGTTCGACACCAACCGCCACACAGTTGCCGCCAAATACCGTCGACGTTAAAAAAACCCGTTCCGGTCGAACTGTTCGCTTCCCGGACTACTATCGCCCGTAGCAGTAGCTACGGTCTCAGGGGGGGACTAGTGTAGCGGTCTACACCATTCACATCCATATCTTTGTAAAAACACTAAACATTCGTCCATAACACAACATTCTACTTTGTTCATTTTGTTTGTTATTTTCACGTTTGACAGTTTTGACACATGACATTTTTGCAATCACGTTCCATTCATAATTACCATAAACACATACACACATGGAACGCATTATCTATGACTAATCTACACTTATAATAATAATAATAGCCTGGCTGCGTTTTGGTGACCTCTTCGGGGAAACCGAAGGTTTTGTCTGTGCGATTATGGACGAAGTTATGATGACGAACAACTACCGGAAATACATTGTGAAGGACGGTACGGTTGACATATGTCGGGCATGTCACCGGCCCGGGGAATCTATCCGCCACATTATTTCCGGTTGTTCTAGTCTGGCTAACGGAGACTATTTGCACAGGCACAACCTTGTAGCCAGGATTATCCATCAGCAACTTGCTCTTCAATACAATCTTGTGGAATCGGAAGTACCGTACTACAGGTATGTGCCCGACCCAGTTCTCGAAAATGGCAATTGCACATTGTATTGGGATCGGTCTATCATCACTGACAGGACTATTTTGGCTAATAAGCCTGATATAGTGGTGATAGACCGACTAGAGCGTCGCGCAATGATTGTTGATATAGCAGTCCCTCATGACGAGAACCTCGTGAAGTCTGAGAAAGATAAACAAACAAAGTATCTTGACTTGGCTCGCGAGGTTGTCGACATGTGGGATGTGAACACAGCAGTCATTGTGCCGATAATCGTCACGGCCAATGGCGTAATTGCCAAGAGCCTCGACCAACATCTCAAGAGGCTCTCGTTGGGCAGCTGGATCAAGGGCTTGATCCAGAAAGCAGTACTCTTGGACACGGCGCGTATCGTTAGGAGGTTCCTCTCTCAAGAGCCCTGACCACCGGTAGCTTGGATTCTGTTCCCGATACCGGTGGGCTACTATTTTTTATATTTTTAAATGTTTTTTTTTAATATTTTTATAGAAATATTTAAAAATGTAAATAATATGTATATAAAATGAATAAAGAGAATAATAATATAATATATATGTATAATATTATAAACAGGAAAGATTTGTTTGTTTGTTTGTTTGTTTGAAATGAATAGGCTCCGAAACTACTGGACCGATTTGAAAAATTCTTTCACCAGTAGAATTGTACATTATCAATGATGGACATAGGCTATAGAATATTTTCAAAAAAGTTAGGGATCCGTATGAAAACTTCGATAATGTAACCCAAGGTGTGAGAAAAAATCCTTATATCGCGTACGCTGCGGAATCTATTGACAATAGAGCAAAGTAATGTACTACAGTTTTATAGAGGTCATCAATGTCTACAAAAAAGTCCGCGATACCATATGTCTAACTATTATGGTTAAGTCACCATGACCGCTTTTTGTTCAAATTATTCAAGCAAATCCTTGGTGATATGAAAAAATGGTGATTTCGGTATCATGATATTAATCCTTATCCATTTAAATGGTTTGATAATTAAGGTTGATTATGTCCGTGTAAATCACACTTTAAATTATTCAAATCGGATCTTTCGTTCAAAAGTTACGACGGTAATAAACATGCTCGGAGTAAGAAAAATGTCGCACTGGGAAGAATCATAACAATCCTTGGTCCGATGAAGTTGAAAATGATTTCGATAAAACAATAAGAATAACAAATGTTTGGATTTTTCGCAAATAAACTACATACATAATAAGGGGTGAAGCAGGGGTGATTAACTTTTAAGGGGAGTACATTATTGCTTGCTTTAATTTACGTCGAAATGATATGAACAAACTAAAAATGGGATTATTGAAACAGATGTACCTAACAATTTTTGCAACTCCTGACGGAGTGAACGGGGTGAACAGTTTCGCTGAACCTGAGACCATAGAATAAGTAGAAATGGCTAAGTAATAAATGTAATTAATGAAAATCGTTGTGCTTAATTTTCCAAAACTAACCTTTATAAGGGGGTATAGGGGGCGTTGAAGTTTGTGGAGTACCTACTAAATCCGCGCGGACGAAGTCGCGGGCGAAGTGCTAGTCATATTAATAAAAGCATTACATATCACATATAAATTCATTAGAACTTGTTTACATAGCACACATTATTTAATGATATAAATTAACAAAACTAACCAATATCATCACTATACAAGTCTTAATTAGTATTCATTAATTTTGTAAACAGTGCGTTCGGGATATGGCGTGTGAGCACCGACGGAACGCACCCATATGGCTGCAATGACCGGCGCTTTTAATAGCGGGTTCAAAGGCCGATCTCATTAGTGCGAACATAGTCTCTTACCTGATCGCACGCCAAATCTCCTTCGCAAAACCTAGGTTCCCGCTAAAACCTAGATCCGTTAATTGTTACTTGTTTGTCCGTATTGTGCTCGTAATTAATAAAACAGTGTTTAGTCCTTAAAAATAAATTTATTTGTGACATTACATGTTATAAAGAAGAGACGTGGTAATTAAAATACAAAAACCTAAACTCACGCGCGTTTAACTTATTTTACCCCGTCTACACTTCATTACCTACAATTACCAAATTACTGCCGTCTAGTTTAGTTGACATAAGTAGCATTCCTTTACCATTAAATTTAAATCTAGCCGATCCGTCATTCAACGTTCCATCAGAGATTGACATACTAGTGGTGCTGAAATATTTTGGAACATTCTAGGCAGTGCATCTATTAACTTAGGCAAAAATCAGCCCAAGTTACATGAGACAAAGCTTGGATGGATAGTATCAGGCTCTGTGGCTCTCCCAAAACATCCATCCAAAAATATTTACTCACATGTTTGTAATTTCTCCATGAACGATTTAAACAACAACCTAAATAAGTTCTGGAAGCTTGATACAGTTTCTTCTAAGCATTCCTTGTCACAGGAAGAACGAGCTTGCGAAGAAGTTTTCGTGCTAACACTGTGCGCGATCAAAATGGGCATTTCATAGTTACAATGCCTCTTAAAAAAGATCCCAGTGAGTTAGGAGAGTCTTATGAAATGGCTAAACGTCGATTTTTATCTTTAGAACGTCGTTTCCAACGTGATCCTGCTTTTAAGGAAAGATATGTTGCGCACACGTGGAGCTACGTGCCGTCAAAAGAAAATCCGGCAGATCTTGTTTCTCGCGGGCTGAAGGCTGACCTTATCAGCGAGAGTTCCTTATGGTGGTCAGGTCCTCAATTTTTGTTAAAAGATGAAATACATTGGCCAAAAAGGCCCAATGAGAACTTGAAGCAAGATCTACCTGAAGTTGTATCATCACACTTCATTGATCACTCATCCCATCGTCAATCAGACAATAACTTAATTTCAAATCATTCGTCACATCATAACAATAATCATTTATTAATTAAATCACTTATTCACAAATATTCCAATTTTAATCACTTACAGAGAGTCGTCGCTTATACACTAAGATTTATTCACAACTTAAAAGATAAACAAAATCGTTTACATGGTTCCCTTTCAAATCAAGAACTTATTAACGCACTTAATCTTATCTTACGTCACGCTCAAATGGATATGTTTCCTGAAGAATACTATTTACTACATTCAGGTAAATCGTTACGTAGTAAAAACAGACTTATTTCTTTAAGTCCCTTTGTAGACGTCGATGGCCTCATTCGCGTAGGCGGGAGACTCGACAATTCCCCTTATGACTATAATGTCAAACATCCCATTTTGTTATGTTGCAAACATCACATCACTCAATTAGTATTTCGTAAGTATCATAACGATCTCTTACACACCGGCCTTCAGCTTTTGTTGGCAAATATACGGCAAATGTACTGGCCTCTCGGTGGCAGGAACCTTTCGAAGTCTACTGTTAAAAAATGCATAAAATGTTTTAAATATGTGTCAAATTGTGCAACCCATAATGGGTCATTTGCCCTCTTCAAGGACACATTTAGAATACCCGTTTTTAAAGTGCAGTGTTGATTATGCCGGGCCAGTATTGATTGCTGATCGCAAAGGGAGAGGGTGTAGGCTTATAAAGGCATATTTGTGTATTTTTGTTTGCCTTGCTGTCAAAGCTGTTCATATCGAGCTTGTTACAGACTTAACGAAGGAAGCCTACATGGCTGCCTTAAACCGTTTCGTGGCTCGTCGTGGTAAACCCGAAAGCATCTTGTCAGACAACGGTACTAATTTTGTAGGTACTTGCAATGAACTGCGTAAATTCCTACAAGATTACAATCTGGAATTTGAAGTTGCTCAGCAGGGCATCAAGTTTACTTTCGCGCCTCCATACTCTCCTCACTTCAACGGCATTGCTGAAGCTGCCGTCCGATCTACTAAGCACCACCTAAAAAGGCTTTTAGGTTTAACGCATTTTACTTATGAGGAAACGAGCACGTGCTTGACTCAAGTAGTGGCCATCTTAAATTCTCGTCCTCTTTGGATCGATTGGACGACCACTCATGTCTGTTCCACATCCACAGGTGATGTCCGTTTTCATTTGGAATATGTTTCTCTGCTCCAGCAAAAAACCAAATGGTCATCCTCGACAGGGCAGCTATCGGTGGGGACACTCGTCCTCATCAAAGAAAAAGGGCAGCCGCCACTGGTGTGGTTACTGGGGCGAGTCATCAAGGTCTTCCCTGGGAGCGACGGAGCCACGCGAGTGGTCGAGCTGAAGACGAAGAAGGGGACGATGGTGCGGGCCTACAATAACGTCTGCCCACTTCCTCTTCCTTGAATCCTTCAACCCGGGGAGTATGTTCGGGCGTCTTCGACACCTTCGGCTGACGTCGGGCAGCGGCGCGGAGGCGGCGGGAGGCGCGGACGCGCGCGACGCGGGGCCTGGGGTCCCGTCACTTCGCTACCGGTCTTCAACGACGATACGCGCGCGCACTCACCAATATTATATTGTACCTTACTGGAGACCCTAATATATAGTTTATTCTTACAGTCCACTGCTATCATTTTAAAGTCCTTAGATAGGTCCCTAACAGTGTTGTTAATAAGTATAAAATTAATCATTATTCTACTTATTCTACTAAAAAGGCCTCAATTGTTGAAAGATTAATAAGAACGTTAAAGAATAAACTATACAAGGAATTTAGTTTGAATGGAAATTATAAATGGTTTAACGGTATGTTAGAAAAAAAGTTACATGAGTACAACAATGATGTTCATAGAACTGTCGGTCAGTCACCTATTTCAATAAATCAAAGGAATAAAACAAATATACTACAAAGATACTTAGACGCAGCTCAGTCTCAAAAAAAGTGAAATGTAAGAAATTTAGTGTAAGAGATTTTGTGAGAGTAAGTAAATATAAAGGATGTTTTGATAAAGGTTATTATCCCAACTGGTCCACCGAAATATTTAAAATAACAAAAATTCAAGGAACAAATCCAACAACTTGGTAACTTAAAACCACCTAAAGAATTAATAAAATATTTAGGAAAAAATATTCAGTACAATTATGAAAATGTACAACATGATCACTTGTATAATTGTAGACACTTATGTTTAAAATTTCTTAAGTTATTTTGGAAAAGTAATAAAGGAATTTATTAATTAAGTGAGTGATTTTTATTTCTTACGTCTCCAAATTCCGTTAAACTAAAAAAATATAAATGACATTGCTAGCTCATACGCATGCATTATTTGGTTGTTGGTGATAAAAGTCACTAGTGTTGAAAAAGGATTTTTTTTATTACCTATTTAAAGTAACCTCCTTCGTTTTATTCATACCAACATCATGCTTGTTCTTAATAAAACTCCTAATGAGAGAGGGAAATATAACATAAGACTGCCAATATCCAAAGAAGTGAGACGTGAAGTAAGAATTAATAAAGTTTCAAAGGAAAACAAAAGATTTCTTCAAGATATCGGTTTTAAAATATAATATGCTTCAAATTACAGATTTACCACAATATGATACCTCTATTGAGGGTTATGAGATCCACAGTTACAATCGCTTTAAAGCTAATAACAGCTTTAAAGAAAATGATGAAATTAGAATACCCATACAACAGCAAGATTTATATGTATTGCCATCAGGTGGTTCCATTTACATAGAAGGATATGTAAATGTGTCAACTAAAGATGCAGCGGGAAAATTAGGAAAAAAAGATGTTGATTTTATAAATAATCCCATTTCATATTTATTTCAAGATATTAGATACGAAATAAATGGTGTTGAAATCGATCGGATTAAAAATGTTGGTATTACAACCACCTTAAAATCGTATATCTCAATGAATGAAGGTGAAAGTAAAGCTGCAGCAGTCTGGGGATGGAACTTAGGCGGTACGAAATTAAGAAACGAATATTTTAGTGTTATCGTGCCATTGAACAGAATACTGGGATTTGCAGAAGATTACAACAAAATAATAATCAATTGTAAACATGAACTTATTTTACAACGAAGCAGCTCAGCATTGAACTGTGTGCTTATAGACAAAAATGATAACGTAGAAATAGATATACAAAAAATACAATGGCGTGTGCCGCATATTAAAATTTCTGATCGTAATAAATTGTTATTGCTCAAAAGCTTGGAGAGAGATCGTTCTATACAGATAGCATTTAGAAATTGGGATTTGTATGAATATCCATTACTTCCAAGAACAACAAAACATTCCTAGTCAGTAAAGACAACTTCCCAGCTAGAAAAACCGAGGTTTGTAATATTTGGTTTGCAAACAGTTCGAAAAAATAATAAAACTAGAAGTTCTTCTATATTTGATCACTGCAATGTAAGCAATATTAAATTATATTTGAATTCTCAATACTATCCGTATGACTCACTTAATCTGAAATTTGATGAAGGTAAATACAGTATATTATATGAAATGTATGCTAATTTTCGTCAGTCGTATTACAACTTAGGCATTGATCCATTGCTTAGCTTAGACCAGTTGACGTGCGATTAGAAATTGAATGCTCTGAAGATATTCAAAATAATAGATCTGCCTATTGTTTAATAATAAACGATCGACTGTTCGAATACAAGCCGTTGAGTAATATTGTGAGAAAACTATCATGAATGTCATCGTAGATGTTCAAGGGTTTAAGAGTGAAGAAAATGAGTTTATTCCAAAAGAAATAGCAATAATGTACAAAGGACGCGTACAAGTACTGTTGATAAAACCAGCACGACCATTTTATGACTTGACGAGGAAAGAACGGTTACAAGTGGCTTGGATTGAAAAAAACAGAGGAATAAACTGGAACGAAGGCTTTGTACCATATTTTAATTATCAAGCAAACGATTTGGGGATTTTAAAAAAAATAAATCTATATTTACGAAAGGAAACGAAAAAGTGTTATGGATAAAAGATATATTCCGAATTAATAATGTATACAATTTAGAAAGTAAGAACTGCCCGAGTTTGTTGACATTATATAACAATTATTCAGATTCATCTGACATTATAAGTTGTATGTATCATACCAATATATGTGCCTTAAAAAATGTGTTTTGCTTAAAAAAATGGTGTAAAGAAAATCAAGTGTTTTGTCAGTAAGATAAAATAAGAACGATCTTAGTTTTACGAATAAATGATTATAGAATGTTAAACCTAAAATACTTATAATCGAAGTGTGAATATCTAATCTACAAACTTACTTACACATATTCTATTATTTAGGTTAGTGAAAATGTAAGTAATAGTAATGTAAGAAATGTATCATTGCTTATAAGATATCATTAAGATATCATTGCTTGCAATATTTGAATAATATAATAATACAGAAATAAATATTTAAACTTGACCTACTTGTGAGTTTTATTTCTTTAACACTAAAAATATTAATATAGTTACCCATCTGCCAACCGCATATAATAGTTCGACATCGAAAGCAAAAACAGCTTGTTATAATGAGCAGTTTATACTGAACAGCGTGTTATAATGAGCTGATCATACTGAACCGCTTCTTATAATCAGTAGTTCGCATTGAACTGCTCTGTTTATTTACACACTACAACAGATGCTGCTGATGAGTATGCGACTACTATACAGGACTTTAATTAAAAAAATATATGTTTGAATAGAAAACGATAAAATGTTATTAGTAGACCATTTTATGACTTGACGAAGAAAGAATGGTTACAAGTGGCTTGGATTGAAAAACAGAGGTATAAACTGAAGTAAAATTTTGAATAATTAAGTACATTATGGGGTTACAGAGGACTAATCTGATACTCGAATGGTTTAACTGTGGAATATAGGGTAATTCAGATCACGATTTGTGATCTGAATACCCTATATTCCAACTACTGATAATGTTTCAACTATCATGTATTCTCATTGCGATGTGCCAACTTGCCGATGTGACTTTGTAATTGTTTTTATCATATTTTATCTTCTATAGTCTCTCTTAAGCCGCGTTTCCACCTGCAATGTCCATTCATTGCGGCATTTCAACAACTGCTATTGCTTAAAGAATGCACGTCTAAATCTTCCCACCACAATAATAAATTCGTAATATCTGGATTCCTCAATATTTTTCCATATCAATGCGACATATCACATGTATTTTATTTTATCTCCCTAACTCAAGTCTCTGTTTTCAGGTGCACAAATGGCTGGACAAACACGAGAAATACTTCTTGCGGTCTTCTCACAAAAACAATCCTAGCACGTCCCCATCTTCTCACATCCCGGAGCCTACAACAAGCTTCTCTCAGTACGTGTATAGGACCAGCCCCGTACTGTCCTTTTTTGAGCACTTGATCTACAAAAAAAAAATGTGATGCACCACCAAATGAAGCATCAACATGCAGTATATTTAGATTGGAATCACAAATCTGAAACGTTTTATTCTAAGTTCACAATATTAATTTTGGTTAAGAGCCATTTCACAAAATGTAAGGGCTCGAGTTTAGGTAAAATACCGCAGCATCGTGTATGTGTGCGTAACTACGCACACGTACACAACGCAAACAGTGTAGCGCAAGTGTCGAGACGGACTAAACAATCTTGAGGCGTTATAATCGTAATGCACCTGGGTTTGAGATTTATGCCGAAGGATAATTTATTTATTCAGTCTATTAGGTAATCTAGTAAAGCTTTCTAGACTAATATGAAAACCACAAATATATGTTATGTAAAGTATATAATAGAAATAACACAAACAAGGAAACAATTACATATTATTCTCAAGAAATAATGACTATCATTTAAGTGGTTGTTAAATGAATATTTGTCGTAAAGGCATTGATCTTGCCTTTCTAGGGTCTATGATTTCTGGCAATACACAATCTTGATAAAATCGAATCAATTTCGGAAGCATCTTTTCCTGCCAAAAAACGTCATCTTTTACTACCCTTATTACTTTCAATGGAAAATCAGGACCGGTCCATACAGCAAAAAAACATACGTTTTTTTTCGCTATCTGCAACTGGCCTTGTATTTGGTAGTACCAGTCATGATAAGGGTTCATTTCAACTTGATGATGACTGTTCAATTTAAAACATTTTAGTTTTTTTGCTAGTATAGCGGTATCAGGATCCATACCAAAAAGTGAGCTAGGACATTTCACTTCCACTAATCCTTCACTGCACAATCCATCCGGTGTCGCACCTAAATAAAAATGTTCCTAGTCTATAATAAGTAGTCTAAAGTAAGTCTAAAAATATTTACGATCGAGTCTAAAAGTTCCATTGATTCGTCAAGTCCAAGGTCTAATGCAACAGGTTCTTTTTCCTATAAAATTAAAGAAATAATAAGATAGTACCTATACCTACTACTGCATAAACTTCTGTTTAAAACATAAAATTGTTACTAAAACATACAATTTCTGTTGTCAAATCTGACTTTTCACTTGTACCCGGCACGGCTTCTAAAGGTACTATCTTCCTCTACTCGATTCACGCGATTTCTCATTCTGAAATGAAAACAAAATAGCTGTCAAATTTCGAACCCACAAATAAATGAATTTTTACTCAATCATCATAACTAAATGATTATTAAAATCATCAATACAACAAGCTCATTTAATACCATTGAATGAGTTTTTGAAGAAATATTCATTGAACGGGGTAAGGCTGGTGCGGCATAGAAAATTTGAATTTCGCGGGCTACCCTGGTGCTTCCACCATCGATAACTGTGTATATGAATTGCAAATAAAAAGAATATCTACCTCGCTTCTATTGCTTTCTCAATGGCTGCAGAATTATGATTTTTCCTTTTTTTGACACATTTGTATACACAACCCTTACGCCCCATTGCTAAAACTAATAAAACAAAAATATAATAATTATTCTACAAACTACTAAAATCATGCTTTACTTGATATTAAACGAAAATCTTACCTTATGAAAAAAAATACAAAAAGGATCAAAAGGTTGTAGTCGTAGTTTAACAATGCGTTTACGATTGATACGCTCGAAAATCGGGACGCGGAAAAAAATGGCACAGGTCCTGCTTCGTTGACCGCTCGGGCCGTACTAATCGGTGCCCGCGTTTGCATTGTAATTTATTCTAATATATAGTGATGTTAAAAATGATATTACGTCTGATTAAATGAATTGATTTTAATAAAACTTTGGAATTAGTTTGGTAAAAGAACAAGGTTTATTTGTATATATTTTTTTAAATGTAATTACGCTTAATTCAAACCAAAAAATCACGATAAACTTGCGATATAAAACGTAAAAGTTGACCTAAGACTTTGTTTTTTTACTAATTAATGGTAATAATTATCGATATTCTTGTACTTTAAAAGTCAACAAAAGTATATGTCTGAAACTTTATGTATTTTTTGTAGTTAAATTTATTAACATTTATGATAGATTTAGGAGTCCGAAATTGACTCTGCGATGATTTTTCAGTAAACTAGTTGTGGGAGATTAATCACTACATCATTTACAAATAAGTTTTTGTAAATGTGTTCCATTATGAATCAATACGAAAGACTAGTCTATTTTTTACATGAATTCAAAAATTCCAGAGTGTTATCTAAGATGGTAAATTAGGCGACCAAAGTCTTAGGTATTTGCGCAAAAACGTGAAATGGCTCTTAAAACAAAAACTTTTAATGGTTTTGTAGTATTACTTATTACTGACCACCGAAGCTGAGTGTTGGGTAAAGTAGAGTTACAAGTTTTTTTGTGTTAGATAAGTGTTAAATTATTGTGATTCGTGTTAGTAAAGAAGAATGGCACGTCTAAATCCAGAACCCAACAAAAATACACAAGACTGTGTTTTTGAACTTCTGGAAAAATGCGGCTGTTTGTACTATTCCCCTGAAAAAGTGAGTGTTTACTAACTAATTATAAGAAATGAGTCAAAGTTTTCGACGGGAAAAAACTTAACGATTAACACCAAGTTGCTTCGGGCTTCGGCGTGTGTGCAAACAAGTGAAATTACGGAGTTGGTGAAGGTTAAACGCGTGCTTTTGTCGGTGCTTCGAATATTATCGATTTTGGTGAACTTTTTTAGTGTGAAACTTGATCAAAACTGTTCCTTGTGTTTGTGTTCTTAGTTTAAGCTTTGTTTTTAGTTGCTAGCTCGGCGAGCTCGGGACGCGAGGGAGCGGGGGCTGTTGCGGAGAACTCCGAGTTCTTCCGCAAGCGGCCCAGACCGGACGACGACCAGGGGTCATCCTCGGAGGGAGAGCAACCAGCAGGCGGGGTAGGGGCCGGGAGAGTACCAAGGGGAGTAGGCTCATATCCCTAGAGGATGACGAGCAGGCCGAGAGGCTTATCGAGGAGGACAGGCGCCCCGGAGTGACGGCTGGGTTCGCGAAGGTGGTGGAGGCTGCGCTCCGCGTTGTGGCCAACAAGCGCATCCAGCCGAGCCGAGCAATATAGGTATCTTTGTTTTTAATTTGTAAAAACTGTAATTCTTATTAAACGATTATGTCTAATGTGACTTTCCTTCTTGAAAACTTACTCAACTTTGGTCACCTTATATTATGAACCCTGAAAAAACCTCTGATACTGACCCCCTCTGATGAACTATTCGATCTCTCCTCTAGATTAACAATTACCCTTCCACATGACATTGAAATATAACTATAATAAGTAATTATGAACCCTGAAAAAACCTCTGATACTGACCCCCTCTGATGAACTATTCGATCTCTCCCCTTGACTAACAATTACCCTTCCACATGACATTGAAATATAACTATAATTAGTCATTATGAACCCCGAAAATACCTCTGATACTGACCCCCTCTGATGAACTATTCAATCTCTCCCCTAGATTAACAATTACCCTTCCACATGACAATGAAATATAACTATAATTAGTCATTATGAACCCTGAAAAAACCTCTGATACTGACCCCCCTGATGAACTATTCGATCTCTCCCCTAGACTAACAATTACCCTTCCACATGACATTGAAATAGTCACCCAAAGCCCTATTATGGATACCGATTTTGATTTTAAAACGCCTGACAAAGTGTCGGTCAGGCAGAGCGCGGGCAGAGGCACGCAATTTTGGAGGGAGGGCTCGCTTGAGCGTCGTGCGGGTGCAGAGTCGGAGTTGGGCTCCGACAACTCGGCGACTGACGTCAGCTCGGCGAGCTCGGGACGCGACGGCGCGGGGGCTGTTGCGGAGAACTCCGAGTTCTTCCGCAAGCGGCCCAGACCGGACGACGACCAGGGGTAATCCTCGGAGGGAGAGCTGGCCTGAGCTCGAAATATCCCAACCAGCAGGCGGGGTAGGGGCCGGGAGAGTACCAAGGGGAGTAGGCTCATATCCGTAGAGGATGACGAGCAGGCCGAGAGGCTTATCGAGGAGGACAGGCGCCCCGGAGTGACGGCTGGGTTCGCGAAGGTGGTGGAGGCTGCGCTCCGCGATGTGGCCAACAAGCGCATCCAGCCGAGCCGAGCAATATAGGTATCATTGTTTTTTATTTGTATAAACTGTAATTCTTATTAAACGATTATGTCTAATGTGAATTTCCTTCTTGAAAACTTACTCAACTTTGGTCACCTTGTATTATGAACCCTGTAAAAACCTCTGATACTGACCCCCTCTGATGAACTATTCGATCTCTCCTCTAGATTAACAATTACCCCCTTCCACATGACATTGAAATATAACTTTAATTAGTCATTATGAACCCTGAAAAAACCTCTGATACTGACCCCCTCACTGACCCCCTCTGATGAACTATTCGATCTCTCCCCTAGACTAACAATTACCCTTCCACATGACATTGAAATAAAACTATATTTAGTCATTATGAACCCTGAAAAAACCTCTGATACTGACCCCCTCACTGACCCCCTCTGATGAACTATTCGATCTCTCCCCTAGACTAACAATTACCCTTCCACATGACATTGAAATAGTCACCCAAAGCCCTATTATGGATACCGATTTTGATTTTAAAACGCCTGACAAAGTGTCGGTCAGGCAGAGCGCGGGCAGAGGCACGCAATTTTGGAGGGAGGGCTCGCTTGAGCGTCGTGCGGGTGCAGAGTCGGAGTTGGGCTCCGACAAATCGGCGACTGACGTCAGCTCGGCGAGCTAGGGACGCGAGGGAGCGGGGGCTGTTGCGGAGAACTCCGAGTTCACGTACTATCAACATATCACGTTTAGCACGTAGTTTAAGTTAAGATGAATATGTTGTGTTTACAGTTTTATTAGAATAATATCACGCACGCACTATGTATATAATACCATACATTAACAATTAAAGAGGATACGTTAGTTGGAGATGAACGCATCACTGTGTTTACTTAACCCCTCCTTCCCCCCACATCGCATGGCGACCCTGCCAGTCGGCTGGACGGCGTTATAGTTGCCCAGTCGGGGGCTAGTCAGGAACACTCCAGTCAGCTCCAGTCAGTTACACGTCGGTTGAAGTAATCGCAAGCCATAGGGAGCACGTCATCTAAGGAAGAAGTAATTATCGCCCAGACGGCGTCGGGTGGATCAAATACCGCAACGGTTACACAGAAGCAGTTATCAACTATCAACGCAATGCTGTTGTTCATTGCCGTGTGTTTAACGGTAGTCATCGTTGGCGTGGCGGTCCGGCTGTACAGGAGGTGTCATCAAGGTTGGATCGAGGAGAAGATCAATCAGCGAGAAGTTCAGCGAGCTGTGCAGATGGCTTGACCGGGAGCAAATGGAGCGACGGGAGAAGTGAGTGAGTAAGCGATTTGAGCTTAAGTGTAGTGACGAGTGCTTGTGGATGTCCATCGATTTAGAGACTCTAATTTTAGTTGTTGAGAGAATCAATTGTTAAGTTAGGTCCCAGTAGGCGGAAAGGCACAAATTTTGATGGGAAGATAAGCGAAGTAAAAGCCCTATATAGTAAATTTAAGTGTATAATTTCTAAGGCCAGCAAATTTTCAGAAGAGTTAGCGCAATTAGTGAGTAAGATAGAAAATTTGTATGTAGAGACCATTAAGTTTGAGAACGTGAGCGTAACTGGACAGGAAATGGAAATGGCGTCCGAAAAGTTTTCGTTGAGAACTGCGGTTAGCTTACTCCCGAAAATGAGTGGGGATGAGCAGGTTACCCAAGATTTGATTGATGCCATAGATTTGTATAGCTCTATGTTGGATGGGGATGATAATACTCTTTTAATTAAGTTTGTGCTGACCACACGACTTACCCAGGGGGCTAGGATGCGGTTGTCCTCTAGTTACACGACGGTAGGCGGTCTATTAGCGGACATGAGGAAGCATTTGTTGACGGTAAAGTCAGACGTTGCTGTACAAGCCCAACTTGCTCGCGCTAGGCAAAACGATAAGTCGGTCGCAGATTTTGGAGCCGAAATAGAGAAGTTAATGGTGGATTTGACTATTTCTCAGGCCGGGGAATATCCGGAAGCCTTTTCGATTTTACGGCCATTTAACGAAAAATACGCGATTAAAAAGTTTGCAGATGGACTTCGTAATCAACGTCTCGGTACGATTGTTACGGCTCGGAACTTGACTTGTTTGAAAGATGCTATCAGGGTAGCAGAAGACGAAAATTGTGCTTCGTCGGGGCAAGTCATGACGTTCCAGCGCAGGCCCGCGGGGCGTAGTTTTTCTACGGACAATAGGGGTCGTGGAAATAGCTATAGGCGGCACGCTGAAGGAAGTAGGTACGAGCAGCAAAGAGCAGCTGTTGGACGTACGTGCAAAAATGGGAGCGCATGGCATAGTAGTGGAATGCGCGGACGTAGCAATAATGCTCATCGTCGACAGACTCAGCAAGGTCGACAGCGCGTAGCGTGTTTAGAACATGCACGGGGCGACGCTGACTCAGGCGCAGTGTCAATGTCACGGAGTGGCGAAGGCGAACGGTTGAATGGGACTCAGTTTTTTCGAGACTAAGCATATTTTAGCTTGCAATAGTATCAACTGGGATAATTTTCTGATAAATAGTGTAGATTCGGAATGGTTGGTCGATACGGGTGCGTCGATATCAGCCATAAAGAGCGATTTCTTGAGGAATAGTGCTTTGTGCTGTAAGGTAGTTAAGGAAGGGTTAGTGATTAATGGTGTAGGTGGTAGTTTACGAGCTACAGGTTATGTATATTTGAAGTTGGAATACGAACAATGTTCGTTCGTGCATAAGTTTTATATATTCGATGATTTACCATGTAGGTCGGTTGGCATTTTGGGCCAGGATTTCTTGCAGAAGTATAATGGTATTGTGGATTTTTCGGGGAACAGGTTATCTCTTAAAAACCGAGATTTGCAGACGGTTTCGATGCCACTTAAATCCTATAATTATTCGTTGACTATTTCTCCGCGTTGTGAAATGATTAAGTATTTTCCCGTTAACAGAGCAGAAGATTGTTTAGTGTTCAGGAAAGAGTTGCGTGAAGGAGTTTTCTTAGCTAATGTGGTAAGCTAGGCCTAGGAATGGGATGTTGCCCATTAGGATTTTAAACACAACCTCTGAAGAAGTGGTGTGTAGTATGTCTGATGTGGAAGTCTATCCATTAAGTGATTTTGATTGTTGTAATTTTGCAGAGTCGGAAGTAAACGCTGAGCGTGTTAAATATTTTCTTTGCTTAAACTTGACTATTTGAATGCCGAGGAACGGTTGCCAGTTGAGCAAATTTGTGCGAAGTATCCTGATATTTTTTTATATACCGGGAGATAAATTAACTGTCACGAATGTATATGAGCAGTCGATACGGTTGAAAGATAATGTAACTCCAGTTTACAGGAAACTGTATAGAATACCTTATGTACAGAAAAAGGAAGTTGATAGGCAAGTGCAGGAGATGCTGGATAGTAATATTATTGAGGAGGCGGTTAGTGAGTGGTCTAGTCCTGTTTTGGTTGTACCCAAAAAGGCAGATCGTAGTGGGGAGAAAAAATGGTGCGTAATAATAGATTACAGGCAGTTAAATGAAAAGATACAGGATGATAAATTCCCTTTGCCGAATATTAATGAAATTTTAGATTCATTGTCGGGTGCTGTTTACTTTAGCCATTGTGATCTATCACAATCATATTATCAATGTACTTTAGATGAGAATAGTAGGAAATACACTGCTTTCACGACAGATAAAGGACAGTATCAGATGTGTAGGTTACCAATGGGGTTGAAGATAAGTCCAAGTTCTTTTAGCAGGTTAATGACTGTAGCCATGTCTGGATTGAATTATGACAAATGTCTAATTTATTTAGATGATTTAATTATTTTCGGGCGGAATTTAGATGAGCACAACAGAAACCTTATGTCAGTGTTTTCTCGTCTAAGGAAGGTCAATCTTAAACTGAATCCATCCAAGTGTGAATTTTTGGAAAAACAGATACTTTATTTAGGACACGTTATTTCAGCGGAAGGTATTTCACCGGATCCAGAAAAGGTAGAAGTCATAAAAAATTATCCGCGTCCATCGACGGGTGATGAAGTAAAGCGGTTTGTGGCGTTTGCTAATTATTATAGGAAATTCATTCCAAATTTTCCAAAACCTATGAATAAGCTATGTAAAAGGAATGTAGTGTTTAATTGGACCGATGATTGCGAAAGGTCGTTTTTGTTGCTTAAGGAAGCATTAATGAACCCATCAGTGTTGGGTTATCCAGATTTTTCTGATAAAAACACTTTTATATTGCAAACCGATAGTTCGGGGTATGCGGTAGGAAGTGTGTTGTGTGGGAATGGGAACGGAAAACCCGTTGCATACGCTAGTAGGTCTTTAGGGAAAAGTGAGCTAAATTATCCCATAATAGAGAAGGAATTATTGGCGATAGTTTGGTCAGTTAAGTATTTTAGACCGTATTTGTATGGGCGGAGGTTCGTTGTAAAAACGGATCACCGGCCGCTATTGTATTTATTTAACATGACAGATCCATCAAGTAGGTTAACTAAGTTTCGTTTGTGTTTAGAAGAGTATGACTTTGAGGTCGAATATATAAAGGGGAAAGAAAATGAACTAGCTGATGCACTTTCCAGAATAGTGATTTCGAGTGATGATTTAAAAACCATGCGTGAAAAGACTGTATCGTAATGACGAGAGCGCAGTACAAGCAGTTGGAGGAACCAAATGTTTGTGATACGGACTCCGTGGTGTCTGGGACTGATCACCCTAGGATCGTGAAAGTTCTTAAAAAACAAGGAAATGACATTGAAATATGTTCCTCTTTCGTCCTAATGGATCCAACAGGCTCCGGCCCTTGAGCCCGGGTGGAACCATTTGGATCCAGCAAACCACGGCTAATTTAAACTTTATTTTTATAAAACATAAGGTATAAAATCGTTTTTGAACGTTTGTTCTCAATGGCAGATAATATTTTGAAACCATAGACAAAACCCGAAAGAAAAAATAAAGTCGGCAACATTATAAAAAACGAGTGTGAAGTGACGCTTTAGTCTACGGCTGAGCTCGCTCATCGCGCGTGTTTCTTTGTGACTAATTGTGATTCTTCTGGGATTATTTCTACGGTAAGTGGATAAATAAACATTTATAAGTGTCTCTTGCAACTTTTTACATAGTGTTTTGCATGCTATACTATCACAAAACATTTTTGTTGAGCAAACAAAGTTTACATTGTTCCGAAATTTTTTTTTTTGTCTTATTTTATAAATTTTCTTTAGTTTTATTTTGTTGTTTGTACATAGTGTGTATGATATTCTTATAGATTCGTGATGGCTCGAAGGTGGAATGTAGGACGCGAGGACGCCCCGGAGGACTTTGATGAGCTCCTCCGGGAAAACAGTGACTCGGAGGATGATGACTGCGAGGTGGAGTACCTGCAGCTCTCTGAACCCGAGGAGGAGGAGGAGGAAGAGTACCTGCAGGTAGCTGAACCTGAGGTGGAGCTGTACGAGCACCTCGACCCGGAATACCTGTGGCCGGACCATGAGGTAAATCCTTAGTATTCTCTCTCATGATTAAATTGCTCACCTTGTCGTGATGAAGCTAGGATATAATTTCTATTTTCATACTAGATGAAAAGTAATTATTTTGTCACTTGTAATAATTATTTTTTTGTTTTCTTCTAGCTAGCTGAACGGATGAAATTTTTATTCTTAGATAAAGATAAGTAATACTTATAGGTGGTTCAATTTGGTGTGTTATTGTGTTATTGTTTGCACATTTTGTATCGTGAAGGGTCAAGTGTTATTGTTTGCACATTTTGTATTGCGAAGGGTCAAGTGTTATTTTTTGCACATTTTGTATTGGGAAGGGTGATGATTGCATGGTCTGGAATCGCATGTAACAATCCGTGTTGTGGTTGTCACGTTGTTGTTTTAGGTTTTCACATTTTAATTTTGTTCTTTGATTTTCTCAGTCGCCACCAATCATCCTCGGGTTGTATACCCAGGAAGGAGAGGAAATCCCTATGGACGTCTCTCCCTCACGTGTTCAAGTTACACCTGCCTTTATGTAAGTAAATGCATTTCATCGAAAATTTGTTATTGAGTAGTGGTTGGCTGCGTTTCGTATTTTAAAAACGAAAAATTTTTTTTTTATAGGCCAAGTCCGCCGCACCCGTCGGCAGCGATGCCCGTCTCCAGCCCGCCGCATGTGATGCCCGTCTCCAGCCCGCCGCATGTGATGCAGCCGTAAGTAATAAGACATGTTTTCTTCAAAATAATTGATTTTGAGTTATAACATCTGTAATAACAAAAACATTTTATTTGATAGGTCAAGCCCTCTGCGCGCTCTGCTCTCGCCATCGCCTGCCCGCCATGAAATTCGCCCAGAGTAAATATCTTTGTTCTTTTCTTTATCTACCTTTCCTTGTGATAGATGATATGTAGATTTATCATATTACTGTTTATTTTTTTTAGGCACGTCGTCGTAACGCTGCATGAGGAGGATGCTGGTCCAGCTCGCGGCGACGGTGCTTTGGGCGAATACCATCTGGCCGATGAGCATATGCTCTTCCCGCGAGAGGCAGGGCAACCTGAGCGTGTGCAGCGTGGGCGAGGAAGGGGAGGCCCGCGTGGACGAGCAAGGCGCCCGCGTAGGGGACGTGGAGCAAGACGTGAGACAGGTGAGCCCCAGTGGAAGAAAGGAGACAGACTAATAGAGGTGCATGTTGATGACGATGACGTGTCTGAAGAATTGAGAGCAATGGTGATGAAAGTTGTGAATGCTAGGGAAGCAACGAGAGAGCGGGCGACAGCGAGAGCAAGGAGACAAATGACGGCAGATGGTGAAGCACATGAGGAGGAATGGTTGGATGCAGATGACGGCGAGGATGAGACCTTGTTTGCTGGGGGAGCAAGTTCGCCTCGCTTTGAATGGTTACCTATGGGTAACTATTCAGGCGAGCGCGAACCATTTCTGCCTCAGCAAACAGGGCCGGTTGTCGCATCTGAATGCGCGTATGAGGCATTTAGACAGTACTGGGATGACGGTATCTTGTCACATATCGTGACTGAGACCAACCGATATGCCCAGGGGCTTGCTGAATCATCCGCCAGCTTCTGCCGGGGTTGGTATGATACGAACATTCATGAACTTTTAGTCCTGTTTTCCTTCTGGATGATGCTCGGAATCATCCGGATGCCCTCCACGAAATCATGTTTTACCGCCAACCCACTCCTCCAGACGAACATTTTTAGAAAGATGTTCTCCCGTGACCGTTACGAAAACCTCTGCCGCGCTCTCCATTTCAATGACAACAGCAACAGACCGACTGACAATTCTGACCGTTTGTTTTCTTTTGGAACCGTTTTAGACCACTTAAATTCTCGCTTCAAGGAAGCCTATATCCCATCCCAAAATATTTGCATTGACGAATCCCTGACTTTGTGGAAAGGTAACCTCACCTTCCGCCAGTACATAAAGACCAAAGCGGCCAAGTTCGGGGTGAAAACTTTCGAACTGTGCGAGTCTTCGACTGGCTACCTTTGGTCTTTTTTTGTGTATCTCGGCAAAAATACTACCTACGATCCCGCTTTCCCGTCCACCCTGCTGAAAAGCACGGCCACCGTCCTGAAACTCATCCATCCTCTCCTTGACAAAGGGTATACTCTTTTTATGGACAATTGGTTCAATAGCCCCCTACTGGCCAGATTTCTGAAGACACGGAAAACGGATTGTGTAGGGACATTGCGCGCCAACCGCCGTAATGTATCTCCACTCATACCGTTTTGTAAGCTGAAAGAAGGCCAGATTGCAGCCCGTCATTCCGGCGATATCGTTGTCATGGCATACCAGGACAAGAAACGGAAGATCAGCACCATCTCTACCTACCATGGCATTCAACAAGGCCGGATGGAGCCGAAAGCATATCGCGTGGCTGAGTTCAAACCTCAGGTTATTTTGGACTACAACAAGGGTATGGGAGGCGTTGATCGTAAAGATCAAATGCTGGAACCATACCTGCTAGAAAGAAAAAGATGCTCTAAATGGACTATGAAGGTCTTCAAACGCCTTCTCAATTGCTCAATTTTAAATTCTCGAATTCATCTAGAGGCTTCGACTTCCACACCCAAAAATCACTTAGTTTTTCGATTGCAGTTAGTTGAACAGCTACTGCAAAACCATCACGAACACATGCCAAAAATACCTCTTGCAGTACCACCACCTTGTCCTGGCCCAAGTAGTTTGGGTCAGGCAAACGTCAGTTTGGGACAGACGCACTTTCCCAGGCAAGTAACCGGCGTCATCAAGAGTGGCCGCCGAGTTAGACGGCGTTGGATTCAGTGCACTGGTCAGGGCAACCCGCAACGACGTACAACGTACGTGTGCTGTGTTTGTGATGTCCCTCTTTGTTTAGAGCCCTGTTTCAAGCAATACCATACCGATTCCTAACTTCTCCATTTTGAGTATTTTTTATTTACAGCTTGACAGACTTCACTTGACAGACTAAGTAGTTTCTTCCGTGTCCGTTCTTCTCCTTTGCGAATGGACAACTAGAGTCACTATATTATTATTTTTTAACAGGTAAATTTGACGTTCAAGAGTGCCTTTTAATGGTATGTGACATACAAACAGACACAAGAGTATACCTTTTGTTATTTCCGCAAAGTCATAACAGACAGACAGACAGACAAACTGTAGAGACACTCCTTTTCTCGGTCATACCTTCCTTATTGTCTAAATGCCGGGTATGTATGGATTGGGTGCGTGTGCACTGGGGCTCAGGTTTGGTTGTTTTGTTTTTTTTTTTTTTTTTCTTTCTTTCTTTCTTTACATTGTTTTACATATAGAAGCAACAAGGATAATGTAACCAAGATTTTTGTAATACATAAAAGGATTCAAAAGAGTCTCTGTGGAGTTTCTTGCAAATTCTTCTCTATAGAAATCTACGCTTTGGAACGTGCAAATAGCTTCATGTTTACGACTGTCTGATCTCAAACTCTAAGTACCTCTAAATGGTTTATTTGAAAGAAAGAAAGTAAGAAAAACTGTTTATTCAGGTGAAGGTGACGCACATACATAAAATTGTTGCATAACAAGCCTAAAAACAAATACAAGTGTTCATATACCTGTTCTATTATTTGAAATAAATGCTATGTATCTTGCATCAATGTTAGCTGTATTTATAAATTTTATTATTATACCAATGCTGCAGTGTAAATGTAGTAATACAATTATTATACAAATAGGAAGTTTTCACATAATTATAGAAGCAACAAGGATAATGTAAACAGGAGTTTTGTAATATTTATGAGGATTCAAAAGTAAAGTTTCTGTAAATGTATGTGAAGTACCTGTAAATGGTTTATTTGAAAGAAAGAAAGAAAGAAAGTGAGAAAAACTGTTTATTCACGTGAAGGTGACGCACATACATAAAATTGTTGCATAACAAGCCTAAAAAACAAAAACAAGTGTTCATATACCTGTTCTTTTATTTGAAATAAATGCTATGTATCCTCAATGTTAGCTGTATTTATAAATTTTATTATTATACCAATGTATATGTAGTAAAATACAATTATTATACAAATAGGAAGTTTTCACATAATTATAGAAGCAACAAGGATAATGTAAACAGGAGTTTTGTAATATTTACGAGGATTCAAAAGAGTCTGTGAAGTTTCTTATATAAATCTATTTTGTAAATAAATAAATAAATTATATATTTTTTTTTTCTTATTATCTGAAGAATAAGTAAAGAAATTATGCCAATCTAAATTGTTTTTTTATTTTCCTTACTAAACTCAGTTCCGTTCGAAAATTTATCGATATCTATTTTTAGTTGTGTGTCCCCACCCTACGGACATGTTAGAATTCCATACGTTTTTATGACCACTTGAGAGGTCGAGATTTATGATTTTTTCTATGAAAGATACGGTAAGTATGGTTAGAAATCGATAAACTACTTTGTTCTTGTTCAATTTCAACTACTATTCAAATTCGAAAACATAAATTACCGGGTGAAATAAACCTACAAATAAAGTTACCCGATTTGTTCCCTTGTCTAGGTTATTTTGATATTTTACAATTATAGTGGCATATTTTAACGATTTATAGCTAACAATGAGTCAATGAATATATAGGTAGTATTCTAGAAACATTTCTTATTGGAATCTGTTTGTTATAACTCAGATGATCGTTTACAAAATAGCGCATTCAACTCTGCAAATTCAAAAAAACGACTCCGCGCACTATGAAGTTTGAGTTTGAATATTGCAGAAATCTGATATAAAACTCGTAGAAATAACATTGTCGTTAGATTACATGTCTTTTCGTGAGCTAGTTCCCAAAATTTCGTGTAAATCGATCCAACAGATTTATCAGAAATCGACATAATACAGCAATATAACATTCGGCAAGCTCTCTGATATCAATAGACGATGTTTATTTCTCGAGTTCTAATTAGAATTTAGTTTACATTGTATTTCATAACACCATTATTCATGAACCCGAAACCGTTTCAAGTGTGTGAATAGGTGCTATAGAAACGGAGCACTAACGTTTTTTGTGAGCGGGGTCAAATTACGCTTACGAAAAGCGCGCGCCCGCCGGACGTCAAGGAGTTTGACGTAAACAAAGTCTAGGAGTTGAGAGGTTAAGAGAGTGGGAGAAAATGTTACGTAACACTCATTGTATAAAAGTATTTTCGAAGTCGCGTAATTTAATGTATATGCCAGAAAACTCGAGTATTTATGTAAACTATGAATATTTATCGGCATCATCGCTAGACGAGTTGTCGAAAGACATAGTCACTTTTTGTATTGAGAAAGGCATAAAAGAAGTTATTATTTTGAAAAATCGTTATAACTTTAATTTTATTACAAAAATGGCCAAATATTTGAAGGAAAATAGTAGTTCGATATGTGGAGATTTTAAAATGTGTGTAGTGAAGGGTGTGCGAAGAGTAGAAGGAAAAGATGAGAAGAGAATTATTTTGAATGATTTTCATATTTTACCTACGAGTGGTCATTCGGGAATACGCAGGATGGTGAATAAAATAAAGAAGTATTATTATTGGCCGTCTATTGAAAAAGATGTAGTGGAGTACATTGGTAAATGTGATAAGTGTAAGAAGCAAAAGTTTTCCAAACATACTAAAGAACCAAAGACAATTTCTACCACAGCATCTTCATCTTTTGAAAAGATTTATTTAGATGTAGTGGGACCACTTGATAGGGACGGAAAAGGCAATGTTTATATATTGACTCTTCAGTGTGAACTTACAAAATTTGTGGATGCATATCCATTAAAAAATAAATCCACAAATGAGGTAGCAAGTGTTAGCAGAAAATTTTGTTTTGAGGTACGGGATACCACGAACAATTGTTACGGATAGAGGTTCTGAGTTCATTTCAAAAGTAATGGTGGAGTTATGTAATATCTTAGGCATCAATAAAATCTTATCAACGGCATATCATCATGAAAGTATAGGGTCTTTGGAAAATGTTCATAAAACTTTAGGTGCATATTTAAGGATACAAACAAACAATAATCCATCATCGTTAAGTTCCTGGATTCCATTTTGGTGTTTTTCTTACAACACAACAGTTAATACTGTAACCAAATATACACCTTATGAATTAGTTTATGGTAAAATTTGCAGATTACCAAGTAGTCTTCAAGGTGAAAGTGTTGAACCTTTGTATAATTTTGATGATTATCCTTTAGAATTTAAATACAGGTTGCAAAGGGCACAAAATGATGCAAAAGAAAATTTGATAGCAAGTAAGTTAGCAAGGAAACATTGTTATGATAAGAATCTAAATTCTATAACTTATAAAGAAGGTGACTTGATATTAGTAAAAAACGAAACAGGCAATAAGTTTGAATGCATTTATAATGGACCATTTGTTGTTGTAAAGGATGAGTCACCAAATGTTTTAGTAAAATTTAAAAATAAGATAGATGTAATACATAAAAATAGGACAAAGTTATATTGTAAGAGTTAAAATATCCTAAATTTAAAATGTAACCAAATGGAAAAAAAAACAATGTAACTTAGTTTTTTTTTACTTTAAGAGGGGTGATGTGGTGAGATATCACGTACTATCAACATATCACGTTTAGCACGTAGTTTAAGTTAAGATGAATATGTTGTGTTTACAGTTTTATTAGAATAATATCACGCACGCACTATGTATATAATTCCATACATTAACAATTAAAGAGGATACGTTAGTTGGAGATGAACGCATCACTGTGTTTACTTAACCCCTCCTTCCCCCCACATCGCACCGCAAGCGGCCCAGACCGGACGACGACCAGGGGTCATCCTCGGAGGGAGAGCTGGCCTGAGCCCGAAAGATCCCAACCAGCAGGCGGGGTAGGGGCCGGGAGAGTACCAAGGGGAGTAGGCTCCCTAGAGGATGACGAGCAGGCCGAGAGGCTTATCGAGGAGGACAGGCGCCCCGGAGTACGAACTCGGGGTTACGGCTGGGTTCGCGAAGGTGGTAGAGGCTGCGCTCCGCGATGTGGCCAACAAGCGCATCCAGCCGAGCCGAGCAATACAGGTATCATTGTATTTAATTTGTAAAAACTGTAATTCTTATTAAACGATTATGTCTAATGTGAATTTCCTTCTTCAAAACTTACTCAACTTTGGTCACCTTATATTTTAAACCCTGAAAAAACCTCTGATACTGACCCCCTCACTGACCCCCTCTGATAAACTATTCGATCTCTCCCCTAGATTAACAATTACCCTTCCATATGACATTGAAATATAACTATAATTAGTCATTATGAACCCTGAAAAAACCTCTGATACTGACCCCCCTGATGAACTATTCGACCTCTCCCCTAGACTAACAATTACCCTTCCACATGACATTGAAATAGTCACCCAAAGCCCTATTATGGATACCGATTTTGATTTTAAAACGCCTGACAAAGTGTCGGTTAGGCAGAGCGCAGGCAGAGGCACGCAATTTTGGAGGGAGGGCTCGCTTGAGCGTCGTGCGGGTGCAGAGTCGGAGTTGGGCTCCGACAACTCGGCGACTGACGTCAGCTCGGCGAGCTCGGGACGCGAGGGAGCGGGGGCTGTTGCGGAGAACTCCGAGTTCTTCCGCAAGCGGCCCAGACCGGACGACGACCAGGGGTCATCCTCGGAGGGAGTGCTGGCCTGAGCCCGAAAGATCCCAACCAGCAGGCGGGGTAGGGGCCGGGAGAGTACCAAGGGGAGTAGGCTCATATCCGTAGAGGATGACGAGCAGGCCGAGAGGCTTATCGAGGAGGACAGGCGCCCCGGAGTGACGGCTGGGTTCGCGAAGGTGGTGGAGGCTGCGCTCCGCGATGTGGCCAACAAGCGCATCCAGCCGAGCCGAGCAATATAGGTATCATTGTTTTTAATTTGTAAAAACTGTAATTCTTATTGAACGATTATGTCTAATGTGAATTTCCTTCTTGAAAACTTACTCAACTTTGGTCACCTTATATTATGAACCCTGAAAAAACCTCTGATACTGACCCCCTCTGATGAACTATTCGATCTCTCCCCTAGACTAACAATTACCATTCTACATGTCATTGAAATATAACTTTAATTAGTCATTATGAACCCCGAAAAAACCTCTGATACTGACCCTTTCTGATGAACTATTCAATCTCTCCCCTAGGTTAACAATTACCCTTCCATATGACATTGAAATATAACTATAATTAGTTATTATGAACCCTGAAAAAACCTCTGATACTGAACCCCCTGATGAACTATTCGATCTCTCCCCTAGACTAACAATTACCCTTCCACATGACATTGAAATAGTCACCCAAAGCCCTATAATGGATATCGATTTTGATTTTAAAACGCCTGACAAAGTGTCGGTCAGACAGAGCGCAGGCAGAGGCACGCAATTTTGGAGGGAGGGCTCGCTTGAGCGTCGTGCGGGTGCAGAGTCGGAGTTGGGCTCCGACAACTCGGCGACTGACGTCAGCTCGGCGAGCTCAGGACGCGAGGGAGCGGGGGCTGTTGCGAAGAACTCCGAGTTCTTCCGCAAGCGACCCAGACCGGACGACGACCAGGGGTCATCCTCGGAGGAAGAGCTGGCCTGAGCTCGAAAGATCCCAACCAGCAGGCGGGGTAGGGGCCGGGAGAGTACCAAGGGGAGTAGGCTCATATCCCTAGAGGATGACGAGCAGGCCGAGAGGCTTATCGAGGAGGACAGGCGCCCCAGAGTGACGGCTGGGTTCGCGAAGGTGGTGGAGGCGGCGCTCCGCGATGTGGCCAACAAGCGTATCCATCCGAGCCGAGCAATATGGGTATCATTGTTTTTACTTTGTAAAAACTGTAATTCTTATTAAACGATTATGTCTAATGTGAATTTCCTTCTTGAAAACTTACTGAACTTTGGTCACCTTATATTATGAACCCTGAAAAAACCTCTGATACTGACCCCCTCACTGACCCCCTCTGATGAACTATTCGATCTCTCCCCTAGACTAACAATTACCCTTCCACATGACATTGAAATATAACTATATTTAGTCATTATGAACCCTGAAAAAACCTCTGATACTGACCCCCTCTGATGACCTATTCAATCTCTCCCCTAGATTAACAATTACCCTTCCATATGACATTGAAATATAACTATAATTAGTCATTATGAACCCTGAAAAAACATCTAATACTGACCCCCCTGATGAACTATTCGATCTCTCCCCTAGACTAACAATTACCCTTCCACATGACATTGAAATAGTCACCCAAAGCCCTATTATGGATACCGATTTTGATTTTAAAACGCCTGACAAAGTGTCGGTCAGGCAGAGCGCGGGCAGAGGCACGCAATTTTGGAGGGAGGGCTCGCTTGAGCGTCGTGCGGGTGCATAGTCGGAGTTGGGCTCCGACAACTCGGCGACTGACGTCAGCTCGGCGAGCTCGGGACGCGAGGGAGCGGGGGCTGTTGCGGAGAACTCCAAGTTCGTCCGCAAGCGGCCCAGACCGGACGACGACCAGGGGTCATCCTTGGAGGAAGAGCTGGCCTGAGCTCGAAAGATCCCAACCAGCAGGCGGGGTAGGGGCCGGGAGAGTACCAAGGGGAGTAGGCTCATATCCCTAGAGGATGACGAGCAGGCCGAGAGGCTTATCGAGGAGGACAGGCGCCCCGGAGTGACGGCTGGGTTCGCGAAGGTGGTGGAGGCTGCGCTCCGCGATGTGACCAACAAGCGCATCCAGCCGAGCCGAGCAATATAGGTATCATTGTTTTTAATTTGTAAAAACTGTAATTCTTATTAAACGATTATGTCTAATGTGAATTTCCTTCTTGAAAACTTACTCAACTTTGGTCACCTTATATTATGAACCCTGAAAAAACCTCTGATACTGACCCCCGCTGATAAACTATTCGATCTCTCCCCTAGACTAACAATTACCCTTCCACATGTCATTGAAATATAACTTTAATTAGTCATTATGAACCCCGAAAAAACCTCTGATACTGACCCTTTCTGATGAACTATTCAATCTCTCCCCTAGATTAACAATTACCCTTCCATATGACATTGAAATATAACTATAATTAGTCATTATGAACCCAGAAAATACCTCTGATACTGAACCCCCTGATGAACTATTCGATCTCTCCCCTAGACTAACAATTACCCTTCCACATGACATTGAAATAGTCACCCAAAGCCCTATTATGGATACCAATTTTGATTTTAAAACGCTTGACAAAGTGTCGGTCAGGCAGAGCGCGGGCAGAGGCACGCAATTTTGGAGGGACGGCTCGCTTGAGCGTTGTGCAGGTGCAGAGTCGGAGTTGGGCTCCGACAACTCGGCGACTGACGTCAGCTCGGCGAGCTCGGGACGCGAGGGAGCGGGGGCTGTTGCGAAGAACTCCGAGTTCTTCCGCAAGCGACCCAGACCGAACGACGACCAGGGGTCATCCTTGGAGGAAGAGCTGGCCTGAGCTCGAAAGATCCCAACCAGCAGGCGGGGTAGGGGCTGGGAGAGTACCAAGGGGAGTAGGCTCATATCCCCAGAGGATGACGAGCAGGCCGAGAGGCTTATCGAGGAGGACAGGCGCCCCGGAGTGACGGCTGGGTTCACGAAGGTGGTGGAGGCTGCGCTCCGCGATGTGGCCAACAAGCGCATCCAGCCGAGACGAGCAATATAGGTATCATTGTTTTTTATTTGTAAAAACTGTAATTCTTATTAAACGATTATGTCTAATGTGAATTTCCTTCTTGAAAACTTACTCAACTTTGGTCACCTTATATTATGAACCCTGTAAAAACCTCTGATACTGACCCCCTCTGATGAACTATTCGATCTCTCCTCTAGATTAACAATTACCCTTCCACATGACGTTGAAATATATCTGTAATTAGTCATTATGAACCCTGAAAAAACCTCTGATACTGACCCCCTCACTGACCCCCTCTGATGAACTATTCAATCTCTCCCCTAGATTAACAATTACCCTTCCATATGACATTGAAATATAACTATAATTAGTCATTATGAACCCTGAAAAAACATCTAATACTGACCCCCCTGATGAACTATTCGATCTCTCCCCTAGACTAACAATTACCCTTCCACATGACATTGAAATAGTCACCCAAAGCCCTATTATGGATACCGATTTTGATTTTAAAACGCCTGACAAAGTGTCGGTCAGGCAGAGCGCGGGCAGAGGCACGCAATTTTGGAGGGAGGGCTCGCTTGAGCGTCGTGCGGGTGCATAGTCGGAGTTGGGCTCCGACAACTCGGCGACTGACGTCAGCTCGGCGAGCTCGGGACGCGAGGGAGCGGGGGCTGTTGCGGAGAACTCCAAGTTCGTCCGCAAGCGGCCCAGACCGGACGACGACCAGGGGTCATCCTTGGAGGAAGAGCTGGCCTGAGCTCGAAAGATCCCAACCAGCAGGCGGGGTAGGGGCCGGGAGAGTACCAAGGGGAGTAGGCTCATATCCCTAGAGGATGACGAGCAGGCCGAGAGGCTTATCGAGGAGGACAGGCGCCCCGGAGTGACGGCTGGGTTCGCGAAGGTGGTGGAGGCTGCGCTCCGCGATGTGACCAACAAGCGCATCCAGCCGAGCCGAGCAATATAGGTATCATTGTTTTTAATTTGTAAAAACTGTAATTCTTATTAAACGATTATGTCTAATGTGAATTTCCTTCTTGAAAACTTACTCAACTTTGGTCACCTTATATTATGAACCCTGAAAAAACCTCTGATACTGACCCCCGCTGATAAACTATTCGATCTCTCCCCTAGACTAACAATTACCCTTCCACATGTCATTGAAATATAACTTTAATTAGTCATTATGAACCCCGAAAAAACCTCTGATACTGACCCTTTCTGATAAACTATTCAATCTCTCCCCTAGATTAACAATTACCCTTCCATATGACATTGAAATATAACTATAATTAGTCATTATGAACCCAGAAAATACCTCTGATACTGAACCCCCTGATGAACTATTCGATCTCTCCCCTAGACTAACAATTACCCTTCCACATGACATTGAAATAGTCACCCAAAGCCCTATTATGGATACCAATTTTGATTTTAAAACGCTTGACAAAGTGTCGGTCAGGCAGAGCGCGGGCAGAGGCACGCAATTTTGGAGGGACGGCTCGCTTGAGCGTTGTGCAGGTGCAGAGTCGGAGTTGGGCTCCGACAACTCGGCGACTGACGTCAGCTCGGCGAGCTCGGGACGCGAGGGAGCGGGGGCTGTTGCGAAGAACTCCGAGTTCTTCCGCAAGCGACCCAGACCGAACGACGACCAGGGGTCATCCTTGGAGGAAGAGCTGGCCTGAGCTCGAAAGATCCCAACCAGCAGGCGGGGTAGGGGCTGGGAGAGTACCAAGGGGAGTAGGCTCATATCCCCAGAGGATGACGAGCAGGCCGAGAGGCTTATCGAGGAGGACAGGCGCCCCGGAGTGACGGCTGGGTTCACGAAGGTGGTGGAGGCTGCGCTCCGCGATGTGGCCAACAAGCGCATCCAGCCGAGACGAGCAATATAGGTATCATTGTTTTTTATTTGTAAAAACTGTAATTCTTATTAAACGATTATGTCTAATGTGAATTTCCTTCTTGAAAACTTACTCAACTTTGGTCACCTTATATTATGAACCCTGTAAAAACCTCTGATACTGACCCCCTCTGATGAACTATTCGATCTCTCCTCTAGATTAACAATTACCCTTCCACATGACGTTGAAATATATCTGTAATTAGTCATTATGAACCCTGAAAAAACCTCTGATACTGACCCCCTCACTGACCCCCTCTGATGAACTATTCAATCTCTCCCCTAGATTAACAATTACCCTTCCATATGACATTGAAATATAACTATAATTAGTCATTATGAACCCTGAAAAAACCTCTGATACTGACCCCCCTGATGAACTATTCGATCTCTCCCCTAGACTAACAATTACCCTTCCACATGACATTGAAATAGTCACCCAAAGCCCTATTATGGATACCGATTTTGATTTTAAAACGCCTGACATAGTGTCGGTTAGGCAGAGCGCAGGCAGAGGCACGCAATTTTGGAGGGAGGGCTCGCTTGAGCGTCGTGCGGGTGCATATTCGGAGTTGGGCTCTGACAACTCGGCGACTGACGTCAGCTCAGCGAGCTCGGGTCGCGAGGGAGCGGGGGCTGTTGCGGAGAACTCCGAGTTCTTCCGCAAGCGGCCCAGACCGGACGACGACCAGGGGTTATCCTCGGAGGGAGAGCTGGCCTGAGCCCGAAAGATCCCAACCAGCAGGCGGGGTAGGGGCCGGGAGAGTACCAAGGGGAGTAGGCTCATATCCCTAGAGGATGACGAGCAGGCCGAGAGGCTTATCGAGGAGGACAGGCGCCCCGGAGTGACGGCTGGGTTCGCGAAGGTGGTGGAGGCTGCGCTCCGCGATGTGGCCAACAAGCGCATCCAGCCGAGCCGAGCAATATAGGTATCATTGTTTTTAATTTGTAAAAACTGTAATTCTTATTAAACGATTATGTCTAATGTGAAATTACTTCTTGAAAACTTACTCAACTTTGGTCACCTTATATTATGAACCCTGAAAAAACCTCTGATACTGACCCCCGCTGATAAACTATTCGATCTCTCCCTTAGACTAACAATTACCCTTCCACATGTCATTGAAATATAACTTTAATTAGTCATTATGAACCCCGAAAAAACCTCTGATACTGACCCTTTCTGATGAACTTGTCAATCTCTCCCCTAGATTAACAATTACCCTTCCATATGACATTGAAATATAACTATAATTAGTCATTATGAACCCTGAAAAAACATCTAATACTGACCCCCCTGATGAACTATTCGATCTCTCCCCTAGACTAACAATTACCCTTCCACATGACATTGAAATAGTCACCCAAAGCCCTATTATGGATACCGATTTTGATTTTAAAACGCTTGACAAAGTGTCGGTCAGGCAGAGCGCGGGCAGAGGCACGCAATTTTGGAGGGACGGCTCGCTTGAGCGTTGTGCAGGTGCAGAGTCGGAGTTGGGCTCCGACAACTCGGCGACTGACGTCAGCTCGGCGAGCTCGGGACGCGAGGGAGCGGGGGCTGTTGCGAAGAACTCCGAGTTCTTCCGCAAGCGACCCAGACCGAACGACGACCAGGGGTCATCCTTGGAGGAAGAGCTGGCCTGAGCTCGAAAGATCACAACCAGCAGGCGGGGTAGGGGCTGGGAGAGTACCAAGGGGAGTAGGCTCATATCCCCAGAGGATGACGAGCAGGCCGAGAGGCTTATCGAGGAGGACAGGCGCCCCGGAGTGACGGCTGGGTTCACGAAGGTGGTGGAGGCTGCGCTCCGCGATGTGGCCAACAAGCGCATCCAGCCGAGACGAGCAATATAGGTATCATTGTTTTTTTATTTGTAAAAACTGTAATTCTTATTAAACGATTATGTCTAATGTGAATTTCCTTCTTGAAAACTTACTCAACTTTGGTCACCTTATATTATGAACCCTGTAAAAACCTCTGATACTGACCCCCTCTGATGAACTATTCGATCTCTCCTCTAGATTAACAATTACCCTTCCACATGACATTGAAATATATCTGTAATTAGTCATTATGAACCCTGAAAAAACCTCTGATACTGACCCCCTCACTGACCCCCTCTGATGAACTATTCAATCTCTCCCCTAGATTAACAATTACCCTTCCATATGACATTGAAATATAACTATAATTAGTCATTATGAACCCTGAAAAAACCTCTGATACTGACCCCCCTGATGAACTATTCAATCTCTCCCCAAGATTAACAATTACCCTTCCATATGACATTGAAATATAACTATAATTAGTCATTATGAACCCTGAAAAAACCTCTGATACTGACCCCCCTGATGAACTATTCGATCTCTCCCCTAGACTAACAATTACCCTTCCACATGACATTGAAATAGTCACCCAAAGCCCTATTATGGATACCGATTTTGATTTTAAAACGCCTGACAAAGTGTCGGTTAGGCAGAGCGCAGGCAGAGGCACGCAATTTTGGAGGGAGGGCTCGCTTGAGCGTCGTGCGGGTGCAGAGTCGGAGTTGGGCTCCGACAAATCGGCGACTGACGTCAGCTCGGCGAGCTCGGGACGCGAGGAAGCGGGGGCTGTTGCGGAGAACTCCGAGTTCTTCCGCAAGCGGCCCAGACCGGACGACGACCAGGGGTCATCCTCGGAGGGAGAGCTGGCCTGAGCCCGAAAGATCCCAACCAGCAGGCGGGTTAGGGGCCGGGAGAGTACCGAGGGGAGTAGGCTCGTATCCCTAGAGGATGACGAGCAGGCCGAGAGGCTTATCGAGGAGGACAGGCGCCCCAGAGTGACGGCTGGGTTCGCGAAGGTGGTGGAGGCGGCACTCCGCGATGTGGCCAACAAGCGTATCCATCCGAGCCGAGCAATATGGGTATCATTGTTTTTACTTTGTAAAAACTGTAATTCTTATTAAACGATTATGTCTAATGTGAATTTCCTTCTTGAAAACTTACTGAACTTTGGTCACCTTATATTATGAACCTTGAAAAAACCTCTGATACTGACCCCCTCACTGACCCCCTCTGATGAACTATTCGATCTCTCCCCTAGACTAACAATTACCCTTCCACATGACATTGAAATATAACTATATTTAGTCATTATGAACCCTGAAAAAACCTCTAATACTGACCCCCCTGATGAACTATTCGATCTCTCCCCTAGACTAACAATTACCCTTCCACATGACATTGAAATAGTCACCCAAAGCCCTATTATGGATACCGATTTTGATTTTAAAACGCTTGACAAAGTGTCGGTCAGGCAGAGCGCGGGCAGAGGCACGCAATTTTGGAGGGACGGCTCGCTTGAGCGTTGTGCAGGTGCAGAGTCGGAGTTGGGCTCCGACAACTCGGCGACTGACGTCAGCTCGGCGAGCTCGGGACGCGAGGGAGCGGGGGCTGTTGCGAAGAACTCCGAGTTCTTCCGCAAGCGACCCAGACCGAACGACGACCAGGGGTCATCCTTGGAGGAAGAGCTGGCCTGAGCTCGAAAGATCACAACCAGCAGGCGGGGTAGGGGCTGGGAGAGTACCAAGGGGAGTAGGCTCATATCCCCAGAGGATGACGAGCAGGCCGAGAGGCTTATCGAGGAGGACAGGCGCCCCGGAGTGACGGCTGGGTTCACGAAGGTGGTGGAGGCTGCGCTCCGCGATGTGGCCAACAAGCGCATCCAGCCGAGACGAGCAATATGGGTATCATTGTTTTTTATTTGTAAAAACTGTAATTCTTATTAAACGATTATGTCTAATGTGAATTTCCTTCTTGAAAACTTACTCAACTTTGGTCACCTTATATTATGAACCCTGTAAAAACCTCTGATACTGACCCCCTCTGATGAACTATTCGATCTCTCCTCTAGATTAACAATTACCCTTCCACATGACATTGAAATATATCTGTAATTAGTCATTATGAACCCTGAAAAAACCTCTGATACTGACCCCCTCACTGACCCCCTCTGATGAACTATTCAATCTCTCCCCTAGATTAACAATTACCCTTCCATATGACATTGAAATATAACTATAATTAGTCATTATGAACCCTGAAAAAACCTCTGATACTGACCCCCCTGATGAACTATTCGATCTCTCCCCTAGACTAACAATTACCCTTCCACATGACATTGAAATAGTCACCCAAAGCCCTATTATGGATACCGATTTTGATTTTAAAACGCCTGACAAAGTGTCGGTTAGGCAGAGCGCAGGCAGAGGCACGCAATTTTGGAGGGAGGGCTCGCTTGAGCGTCGTGCGGGTGCAGAGTCGGAGTTGGGCTCCGACAAATCGGCGACTGACGTCAGCTCGGCGAGCTCGGGACGCGAGGAAGCGGGGGCTGTTGCGGAGAACTCCGAGTTCTTCCGCAAGCGGCCCAGACCGGACGACGACCAGGGGTCATCCTCGGAGGGAGAGCTGGCCTGAGCCCGAAAGATCCCAACCAGCAGGCGGGTTAGGGGCCGGGAGAGTACCGAGGGGAGTAGGCTCGTATCCCTAGAGGATGACGAGCAGGCCGAGAGGCTTATCGAGGAGGACAGGCGCCCCGGAGTGACGGCTGGGTTCGCGAAGGTGGTGGAGGCGGCGCTCCGCGATGTGGCCAACAAGCGTATCCATCCGAGCCGAGCAATATGGGTATCATTGTTTTTACTTTGTAAAAACTGTAATTCTTATTAAACGATTATGTCTAATGTGAATTTCCTTCTTGAAAACTTACTGAACTTTGGTCACCTTATATTATGAACCCTGAAAAAACCTCTGATACTGACCCCCTCACTGACCCCCTCTGATGAACTATTCGATCTCTCCCCTAGACTAACAATTACCCTTCCACATGACATTGAAATATAACTATATTTAGTCATTATGAACCCTGAAAAAACCTCTGATACTGACCCCCTCTGATGACCTATTCAATCTCTCCCCTAGATTAACAATTACCCTTCCATATGACATTGAAATATAACTATAATTAGTCATTATGAACCCTGAAAAAACATCTAATACTGACCCCCCTGATGAACTATTCGATCTCTCCCCTAGACTAACAATTACCCTTCCACATGACATTGAAATAGTCACCCAAAGCCCTATTATGGATACCGATTTTGATTTTAAAACGCCTGACAAAGTGTCGGTCAGGCAGAGCGCGGGCAGAGGCACGCAATTTTGGAGGGAGGGCTCGCTTGAGCGTCGTGCGGGTGCATAGTCGGAGTTGGGCTCCGACAAATCGGCGACTGACGTCAGCTCGGCGAGCTCGGGACGCGAGGAAGCGGGGGCTGTTGCGGAGAACTCCGAGTTCTTCCGCAAGCGGCCCAGACCGGACGACGACCAGGGGTTATCCTCGGAGGGAGAGCTGGCCTGAGCCCGAAAGATCCCAACCAGCAGGCGGGGTAGGGGCCGGGAGAGTACCAAGGGGAGTAGGCTCATATCCCTAGAGGATGACGAGCAGGCCGAGAGGCTTATCGAGGAGGACAGGCGCCCCGGAGTGACGGCTGGGTTCGCGAAGGTGGTGGAGGCTGCGCTCCGCGATGTGGCCAACAAGCGCATCCAGCCGAGCCGAGCAATATAGGTATCATTGTTTTTAATTTGTAAAAACTGTAATTCTTATTAAACGATTATGTCTAATGTGAATTTACTTCTTGAAAACTTACTCAACTTTGGTCACCTTATATTATGAACCCTGAAAAAACCTCTGATACTGACCCCCGCTGATAAACTATTCGATCTCTCCCCTAGACTAACAATTACCCTTCCACATGTCATTGAAATATAACTTTAATTAGTCATTATGAACCCCGAAAAAACCTCTGATACTGACCCTTTCTGATGAACTTGTCAATCTCTCCCCTAGATTAACAATTACCCTTCCATATGACATTGAAATATAACTATAATTAGTCATTATGAACCCAGAAAATACCTCTGATACTGAACCCCCTGATGAACTATTCGATCTCTCCCCTAGACTAACAATTACCCTTCCACATGACATTGAAATAGTCACCCAAAGCCCTATTATGGATACCGATTTTGATTTTAAAACGCTTGACAAAGTGTCGGTCAGGCAGAGCGCGGGCAGAGGCACGCAATTTTGGAGGGACGGCTCGCTTGAGCGTTGTGCAGGTGCAGAGTCGGAGTTGGGCTCCGACAACTCGGCGACTGACGTCAGCTCGGCGAGCTCGGGACGCGAGGGAGCGGGGGCTGTTGCGAAGAACTCCGAGTTCTTCCGCAAGCGACCCAGACCGAACGACGACCAGGGGTCATCCTTGGAGGAAGAGCTGGCCTGAGCTCGAAAGATCCCAACCAGCAGGCGGGGTAGGGGCTGGGAGAGTACCAAGGGGAGTAGGCTCATATCCCCAGAGGATGACGAGCAGGCCGAGAGGCTTATCGAGGAGGACAGGCGCCCCGGAGTGACGGCTGGGTTCACGAAGGTGGTGGAGGCTGCGCTCCGCGATGTGGCCAACAAGCGCATCCAGCCGAGACGAGCAATATAGGTATCATTGTTTTTTATTTGTAAAAACTGTAATTCTTATTAAACGATTATGTCTAATGTGAATTTCCTTCTTGAAAACTTACTCAACTTTGGTCACCTTATATTATGAACCCTGTAAAAACCTCTGATACTGACCCCCTCTGATGAACTATTCGATCTCTCCTCTAGATTAACAATTACCCTTCCACATGACATTGAAATATATCTGTAATTAGTCATTATGAACCCTGAAAAAACCTCTGATACTGACCCCCTCACTGACCCCCTCTGATGAACTATTCAATCTCTCCCCTAGATTAACAATTACCCTTCCATATGACATTGAAATATAACTATAATTAGTCATTATGAACCCTGAAAAAACCTCTGATACTGACCCCCCTGATGAACTATTCGATCTCTCCCCTAGACTAACAATTACCCTTCCACATGACATTGAAAGAGTCACCCAAAGCCCTATTATGGATATCGATTTTGATTTTAAAACGCCTGACAAAGTGTCGGTTAGGCAGAGCGCAGGCAGAGGCACGCAATTTTGGAGGGAGGGCTCGCTTGAGCGTCGTGCGGGTGCAGAGTCGGAGTTGGGCTCCGACAAATCGGCGACTGACGTCAGCTCGGCGAGCTCGGGACGCGAGGAAGCGGGGGCTGTTGCGGAGAACTCCGAGTTCTTCCGCAAGCGGCCCAGACCGGACGACGACCAGGGGTCATCCTCGGAGGGAGAGCTGGCCTGAGCCCGAAAGATCCCAACCAGCAGGCGGGTTAGGGGCCGGGAGAGTACCGAGGGGAGTAGGCTCGTATCCCTAGAGGATGACGAGCAGGCCGAGAGGCTTATCGAGGAGGACAGGCGCCCCGGAGTGACGGCTGGGTTCGCGAAGGTGGTGGAGGCTGCGCTCCGCGATGTGGCCAACAAGCGCATCCAGCCGAACCGAGCAATATAGGTATCATTGTTTTTAATTTGTAAAAACTGTAATTCTTATTAAACGATTATGTCTAATGTGAATTTCCTTCTTGAAAACTGACTCAACTTTGGTCACCTTATATTATGAACCCTGAAAAAACCTCTGATACTGACCCCCTCTGATGAACTATTCGATCTCTCCTCTAGATTAACAATTACCCTTCCACATGACATTGAAATATAACTATAATTAGTCATTATAAACCCTGAAAAACCTCTGATACTGACCCCCTCTGATGAACTATTCGATCTCTCCCCTAGATTAACAATTACCCTTCCACATGACATTGAAATATAACTATAATTAGTCATTATGAACCCTGTAAAAACCTCTGATACTGACCCCCTCTGATGAACTATTCGATCTCTCCTCTAGATTAACAATTACCCTTCCACATGACATTGAAATATATCTGTAATTAGTCATTATGAACCCTGAAAAAACCTCTGATACTGACCCCCTCACTGACCCCCTCTGATGAACTATTCAATCTCTCCCCTAGATTAACAATTACCCTTCCATATGACATTGAAATATAACTATAATTAGTCATTATGAACCCTGAAAAAACCTCTGATACTGACCCCCACCAGAAGTAACAGTTATTCGTGACTTAGGAATATATATAGATAGTAAACTTAGTTTTATAAATCATATAGACCAAATGCTTAATTCAGCTTACAGAGCTCTTGGCTTTATTTTGAGATCCTCCAAAGATTTTAAAAAACCATCTACTACAGTTCTTTTATTTAACAGTTACGTACGAAGCCAACTTGAATACTCCAGCACGGTATGGAATCCTTCATACCAGGTCCACATAACCCGCATCGAAAGGGTTCAAAAGAGACTTGTCCGTCATCTAGCGTTTCGGTTTAAGGTTAGAAATTGCAGATCTTACGAACATAGACTAAGTCACTTCAAACTTATAGATCTAAAATCTCGCCGCACTATCTCCGACATGATGTTCCTGTATAAATTATTTAACAATGGCATTGACTGTCCTGATCTTCTTAGCAAATTATGCATTAATGTCCCTTCTCGTATTCCTCGATATCCCCGTCCACTACTGAAAGCCCCTCAATGCAGAACAAATCTGGGTACACACTCGCCAATAGTTAGGATGTCTAATCAATACAACTCTCTATCATGTTCCTCCGACGACATAGACATTTTCTCCAACACCTTAGGTAAATTTAAGTTGCTTTTACACTCAAAACTTAACGTTGAGTAAGTGTTGACCTACCTGGCTTACCATCCACCTCAATATTTTTTTAATTCAATTTTCATTGTTCTTTTTACATGTCTAATTTAATTTAATTTGATTTACCTATTGTTTGTTTGCTATTTTAACGCAAGTTGTGGTCTCCTTTAATCGAAGATGCACAAGGAATTGTACCTGTTTATAATTTGTTTAATTTAGCATGTAAGGTGTAATCTTTGTTGGAGATCCAAATAAATACAAATACAAATACCCCCCTGATGAACTTTTCGATCTCTCCCCTAGACTAACAATTACCCTTCCACATGACATTGAAATAGTCACCCAAAGCCCTATTATGGATACCGATTTTGATTTTAAAACGCCTGACAAAGTGTCGGTTAGGCAGAGCGCAGGCAGAGGCACGCAATTTTAGAGGGAGGGCTCGCTTGAGCGTCGTGCGGGTGCATATTTGGAGTTGGGCTCCGACAACTCGGCGACTGACGTCAGCTCGGCGAGCTCGGGACGCGAGGGAGCGGGGACTGTTGCGGAGAACTCCGAGTTCTTCCGCAAGCGGCCCAGACCGGACGACGACCAGGGGTTATCCTCGGAGGGAGAGCTGGCCTGAGCTCGAAAGATCCCAACCAGCAGGCGGGGTAGGGGCCGGGAGAGTACCAAGGGGAGTAGGCTCATATCCCTAGAGGATGACGAGCAGGCCGAGAGGCTTATCGAGGAGGACAGACGCCCCGGAGTGACGGCTGGGTTCGCGAAGGTGGTGGAGGCTGCGCTCCGCGATGTGGCCAACAAGCGCATCCAGCCGAGCCGAGCAATATAGGTATCATTGTTTTTAATTTGTAAAAACTGTAATTCTTATTAAACGATTATGTCTAATGTGAATTTACTTCTTGAAAACTTACTCAACTTTGGTCACCTTATATTATGAACCCTGAAAAAACCTCTGATACTGACCCCCGCTGATGAACTATTCGATCTCTCCCCTAGACTAACAATTACCCTTCCACATGTCATTGAAATATAACTTTAATTAGTCATTATGAACCCCGAAAAAACCTCTGATACTGACCCTTTCTGATGAACTATTCAATCTCTCCCCTAGATTAACAATTACCCTTCCATATGACATTGAAATATAACTATAATTAGTCATTATGAACCCAGAAAAAACCTCTGATACTGAACCCCCTGATGAACTATTCGATCTCTCCCCTAGACTAACAATTACCCTTCAACATGACATTGAAATAGTCACCCAAAGCCCTATTATGGATATCGATTTTGATTTAAAAACGCTTGACAAAGTGTCGGTCAGGCAGAGCGCGGGCAGAGGCACGCAATTTTGAAGGGACGGCTCGCTTGAGCGTCGTGCAGGTGCAGAGTCGGAGTTGGGCTACGACAACTCGGCGACTGACGTCAGCTCGGCGAGCTCGGGACGCGAGGGAGCGGGGGCTGTTGCGAAGAACTCCGAGTTCTTCCGCAAGCGACCCAGACCGGACGACGACCAGGGGTCATCCTTGGAGGAAGAGCTGGCCTGAGCTCGAAAGATCCCAACCAGCAGGCGGGGTAGGGGCCGGGAGAGTACCAAGGGGAGTAGGCTCATATCCCTAGAGGATGACGAGCAGGCCGAGAGGCTTATCGAGGAGGACAGGCGCCCCAGAGTGACGGCTGGGTTCGCGAAGGTGGTGGAGGCTGCGCTCCGCGATGTGGCCAACAAGCGCATCCATCCGAGCCGAGCAATATGAGTATCATTGTTTTTAATTTGTAAAAACTGTAATTCTTATTAAACGATTATATCTAATGTGAATTTCCTTCTTGAAAACTGACTCAACTTTGGTCACCTTATATTATGAACCCTGTAAAAACCTCTGATACTGACCCCCTCTGATGAACTATTCGATCTCTCCTCTAGATTAACAATTACCCTTCCACATGACACTGAAATATATCTTTAATTAGTCATTATGAACCCTGAAAAAACCTCTGATACTGACCCCCTCACTGACCCCCTCTGTTGAACTATTCAATCTCTCCCCTAGATTAACAATTACCCTTCCATATGACATTGAAATATAACTATAATTAGTCATTATGAACCCTGAAAAAACCTCTGATACTGACCCCCCTGATGAACTATTCGATCTCTCCCCTAGACTAACAATTACCCTTCCACATGACATTGAAATAGTCACCCAAAGCCCTATTATGGATACCGATTTTGATTTTAAAACGCCTGACAAAGTGTCGGTTAGGCAGAGCGCAGGCAGAGGCACGCAATTTTGGAGGGAGGGCTCGCTTGAGCGTCGTGCGGGTGCAGAGTCGGAGTTGGGCTCCGACAACTCGGCGACTGACGTCAGCTCGGCGAGCTCGGGACGCGAGGGAGCGGGGACTGTTGCGGAGAACTCCGAGTTCTTCCGCAAGCGGCCCAGACCGGACGACGACCAGGGGTCATCCTCGGAGGGAGACCTGGCCTGAGCCCGAAAGATCCCAACCAGCAGGCGGGGTAGGGGCCGGGAGAGTACCAAGGGGAGTAGGCTCATATCCCTAGAGGATGACGAGCAGGCCGAGAGGCTTATCGAGGAGGACAGGCGCCCCGGAGTGACGGCTGGGTTCGCGAAGGTGGTGGAGGCTGCGCTCCGCGATGTGGCCAACAAGCGCATCCAGCCGAGCCGAGCAATATAGGTACCATTGTTTTTAATTTGTAAAAACTGTAATTCTTATTAAACGATTATGTCTAATGTGAATTTCCTTCTTGAAAACTTACTCAACTTTGGTCACCTTATATTATGAACCCTGAAAAAACCTCTGATACTGACCTCCTCACTGACCCCCTCTGATGAACTATTCGATCTCTCCCCTAGACTAACAATTACCCTTCCACATGACATTGAAATAAAACTATATTTAGTCATTATGAACCCTGAAAAAACCTCTGATACTGACCCCCCTGATGAACTTTTCGATCTCTCCCCTAGACTAACAATTACCCTTCCACATGTCATTGAAATATAACTTTAATTAGTCATTATGAACCCCGAAAAAACATTTGATACTGACCCTTTCTGATGAACTATTCAATCTCTCCCCTAGATAAACAATTACCCTTCCATATGACATTAAAATATAACTATAATTAGTCACTATGAACCCCGAAAAAACATTTGATACTGACCCTTTCTGATGAACTATTCAATCTCTCCCCTAGATTAACAATTACCCTTCCATATGACATTGAAATATAACTTTAATTAGTCATTATGAACCCCGAAAAAACATTTGATACTGACCCTTTCTGATGAACTATTCAATCTCTCCCCTAGATTAACAATTACCCTTCCATATGACATTGAAATATAACTATAATTAGTCATTATGAACCCTGAAAAAACCTCTGATACTGACCCCCCTGATGAACTTTTCGATCTCTCCCCTAGACTAACAATTACCCTTCCACATGACATTGAAATAGTCACCCAAACCCCTATTATGGATACCGATTTTGATTTTAAAACGGCTGACAAAGTGTCGGTCAGGCAGAGCGCGGGCAGAGGCACGCAATTTTGGAGGGAGGGATCGCTTGAGCGTCGTGCGGGTGCAGAGTCGGAGTTGGGCTCCGACAAATCGACGACTGACGTCAGCTCGGCGAGCTCGGGACGCGAGGGAGCGGGGACTGTTGCGGAGAACTCCGAGTTCTTCTGCAAGCGGCCCAGACCGGACGACGACCAGGGGTTATCCTCGGAGGGAGAGCTGGCCTGAGCCCGAAAGATCCCAACCAGCAGGCGGGGTACGGGCCGGGAGAGTACCAAGGGGAGTAGGCTCATATCCCTAGAGGATGACGAGCAGGCCGAGAGGCTTATCGAGGAGGACAGACGCCCCGGAGTGACGGCTGGGTTCGCGAAGGTGGTGGAGGCTGCGCTCCGCGATGTGGCCAACAAGCGCATCCAGCCGAGCCGAGCAATATAGGTATCATTGTTTTTAATTTGTAAAAACTGTAATTCTTATTAAACGATTATGTCTAATGTGAATTTACTTCTTGAAAACTTACTCAACTTTGGTCACCTTATATTATGAACCCTGAAAAAACCTCTGATACTGACCCCCGCTGATGAACTATTCGATCTCTCCCCTAGACTAACAATTACCCTTCCACATGTCATTGAAATATAACTTTAATTAGTCATTATGAACCCCGAAAAAACCTCTGATACTGACCCTTTCTGATGAACTATTCAATCTCTCCCCTAGATTAACAATTACCCTTCCATATGACATTGAAATATAACTATAATTAGTCATTATGAACCCTGAAAAAACCTCTGATACTGAACCCCCTGATGAACTATTCGATCTCTCCCCTAGACTAACAATTACCCTTCAACATGACATTGAAATAGTCACCCAAAGCCCTATTATGGATATCGATTTTGATTTTAAAACACTTGACAAAGTGTCGGTCAGGCAGAGCGCGGGCAGAGGCACGCAATTTTGAAGGGACGGCTCGCTTGAGCGTCGTGCAGGTGCAGAGTCGGAGTTGGGCTACGACAACTCGGCGACTGACGTCAGCTCGGCGAGCTCGGGACGCGAGGGAGCGGGGGCTGTTGCGAAGAACTCCGAGTTCTTCCGCAAGCGACCCAGACCGGACGACGACCAGGGGTCATCCTTGGAGGAAGAGCTGGCCTGAGCTCGAAAGATCCCAACCAGCAGGCGGGGTAGGGGCCGGGAGAGTACCAAGGGGAGTAGGCTCATATCCCTAGAGGATGACGAGCAGGCCGAGAGGCTTATCGAGGAGGACAGGCGCCCCAGAGTGACGGCTGGGTTCGCGAAGGTGGTGGAGGCTGCGCTCCGCGATGTGGCCAACAAGCGCATCCATCCGAGCCGAGCAATATGAGTATCATTGTTTTTAATTTGTAAAAACTGTAATTCTTATTAAACGATTATGTCTAATGTGAATTTCCTTCTTGAAAACTGACTCAACTTTGGTCACCTTATATTATGAACCCTGTAAAAACCTCTGATACTGACCCCCTCTGATGAACTATTCGATCTCTCCTCTAGATTAACAATTACCCTTCCACATGACACTGAAATATATCTTTAATTAGTCATAATGAACCCTGAAAAAACCTCTGATACTGACCCCCTCTGTTGAACTATTCAATCTCTCCCCTAGATTAACAATTACCCTTCCATATGACATTGAAATATAACTATAATTAGTCATTATGAACCCTGAAAAAACCTCTGATACTGACCCCCCTGATGAACTATTCGATCTCTCCCCTAGACTAACAATTACCCTTCCACATGACATTGAAATAGTCACCCAAAGCCCTATTATGGATACCGATTTTGATTTTAAAACGCCTGACAAAGTGTCGGTTAGGCAGAGCGCAGGCAGAGGCACGCAATTTTGGAGGGAGGGCTCGCTTGAGCGTCGTGCGGGTGCAGAGTCGGAGTTGGGCTCCGACAACTCGGCGACTGACGTCAGCTCGGCGAGCTCGGGACGCGAGGGAGCGGGGACTGTTGCGGAGAACTCCGAGTTCTTCCGCAAGCGGCCCAGACCGGACGACGACCAGGGGTCATCCTCGGAGGGAGACCTGGCCTGAGCCCGAAAGATCCCAACCAGCAGGCGGGGTAGGGGCCGGGAGAGTACCAAGGGGAGTAGGCTCATATCCCTAGAGGATGACGAGCAGGCCGAGAGGCTTATCGAGGAGGACAGGCGCCCCGGAGTGACGGCTGGGTTCGCGAAGGTGGTGGAGGCTGCGCTCCGCGATGTGGCCAACAAGCGCATCCAGCCGAGCCGAGCAATATAGGTACCATTGTTTTTAATTTGTAAAAACTGTAATTCTTATTAAACGATTATGTCTAATGTGAATTTCCTTCTTGAAAACTTACTCAACTTTGGTCACCTTATATTATGAACCCTGAAAAAACCTCTGATACTGACCTCCTCACTGACCCCCTCTGATGAACTATTCGATCTCTCCCCTAGACTAACAATTACCCTTCCACATGACATTGAAATAAAACTATATTTAGTCATTATGAACCCTGAAAAAACCTCTGATACTGACCCCCCTGATGAACTTTTCGATCTCTCCCCTAGACTAACAATTACCCTTCCACATGTCATTGAAATATAACTTTAATTAGTCATTATGAACCCCGAAAAAACATTTGATACTGACCCTTTCTGATGAACTATTCAATCTCTCCCCTAGATAAACAATTACCCTTCCATATGACATTAAAATATAACTATAATTAGTCACTATGAACCCCGAAAAAACATTTGATACTGACCCTTTCTGATGAACTATTCAATCTCTCCCCTAGATTAACAATTACCCTTCCATATGACATTGAAATATAACTTTAATTAGTCATTATGAACCCCGAAAAAACATTTGATACTGACCCTTTCTGATGAACTATTCAATCTCTCCCCTAGATTAACAATTACCCTTCCATATGACATTGAAATATAACTATAATTAGTCATTATGAACCCTGAAAAAACCTCTGATACTGACCCCCCTGATGAACTTTTCGATCTCTCCCCTAGACTAACAATTACCCTTCCACATGACATTGAAATAGTCACCCAAACCCCTATTATGGATACCGATTTTGATTTTAAAACGGCTGACAAAGTGTCGGTCAGGCAGAGCGCGGGCAGAGGCACGCAATTTTGGAGGGAGGGATCGCTTGAGCGTCGTGCGGGTGCAGAGTCGGAGTTGGGCTCCGACAAATCGACGACTGACGTCAGCTCGGCGAGCTCGGGACGCGAGGGAGCGGGGACTGTTGCGGAGAACTCCGAGTTCTTCTGCAAGCGGCCCAGACCGGACGACGACCAGGGGTTATCCTCGGAGGGAGAGCTGGCCTGAGCCCGAAAGATCCCAACCAGCAGGCGGGGTAGGGGCCGGGAGAGTACCAAGGGGAGTAGGCTCATATCCCTAGAGGATGACGAGCAGGCCGAGAGGCTTATCGAGGAGGACAGACGCCCCGGAGTGACGGCTGGGTTCGCGAAGGTGGTGGAGGCTGCGCTCCGCGATGTGGCCAACAAGCGCATCCAGCCGAGCCGAGCAATATAGGTATCATTGTTTTTAATTTGTAAAAACTGTAATTCTTATTAAACGATTATGTCTAATGTGAATTTACTTCTTGAAAACTTACTCAACTTTGGTCACCTTATATTATGAACCCTGAAAAAACCTCTGATACTGACCCCCGCTGATGAACTATTCGATCTCTCCCCTAGACTAACAATTACCCTTCCACATGTCATTGAAATATAACTTTAATTAGTCATTATGAACCCCGAAAAAACCTCTGATACTGACCCTTTCTGATGAACTATTCAATCTCTCCCCTAGATTAACAATTACCCTTCCATATGACATTGAAATATAACTATAATTAGTCATTATGAACCCTGAAAAAACCTCTGATACTGAACCCCCTGATGAACTATTCGATCTCTCCCCTAGACTAACAATTACCCTTCAACATGACATTGAAATAGTCACCCAAAGCCCTATTATGGATATCGATTTTGATTTTAAAACACTTGACAAAGTGTCGGTCAGGCAGAGCGCGGGCAGAGGCACGCAATTTTGAAGGGACGGCTCGCTTGAGCGTCGTGCAGGTGCAGAGTCGGAGTTGGGCTACGACAACTCGGCGACTGACGTCAGCTCGGCGAGCTCGGGACGCGAGGGAGCGGGGGCTGTTGCGAAGAACTCCGAGTTCTTCCGCAAGCGACCCAGACCGGACGACGACCAGGGGTCATCCTTGGAGGAAGAGCTGGCCTGAGCTCGAAAGATCCCAACCAGCAGGCGGGGTAGGGGCCGGGAGAGTACCAAGGGGAGTAGGCTCATATCCCTAGAGGATGACGAGCAGGCCGAGAGGCTTATCGAGGAGGACAGGCGCCCCAGAGTGACGGCTGGGTTCGCGAAGGTGGTGGAGGCTGCGCTCCGCGATGTGGCCAACAAGCGCATCCATCCGAGCCGAGCAATATGAGTATCATTGTTTTTAATTTGTAAAAACTGTAATTCTTATTAAACGATTATGTCTAATGTGAATTTCCTTCTTGAAAACTGACTCAACTTTGGTCACCTTATATTATGAACCCTGTAAAAACCTCTGATACTGACCCCCTCTGATGAACTATTCGATCTCTCCTCTAGATTAACAATTACCCTTCCACATGACACTGAAATATATCTTTAATTAGTCATTATGAACCCTGAAAAAACCTCTGATACTGACCCCCTCTGTTGAACTATTCAATCTCTCCCCTAGATTAACAATTACCCTTCCATATGACATTGAAATATAACTATAATTAGTCATTATGAACCCTGAAAAAACCTCTGATACTGACCCCCCTGATGAACTATTCGATCTCTCCCCTAGACTAACAATTACCCTTCCACATGACATTGAAATAGTCACCCAAAGCCCTATTATGGATACCGATTTTGATTTTAAAACGCCTGACAAAGTGTCGGTTAGGCAGAGCGCAGGCAGAGGCACGCAATTTTGGAGGGAGGGCTCGCTTGAGCGTCGTGCGGGTGCAGAGTCGGAGTTGGGCTCCGACAACTCGGCGACTGACGTCAGCTCGGCGAGCTCGGGACGCGAGGGAGCGGGGACTGTTGCGGAGAACTCCGAGTTCTTCCGCAAGCGGCCCAGACCGGACGACGACCAGGGGTCATCCTCGGAGGGAGACCTGGCCTGAGCCCGAAAGATCCCAACCAGCAGGCGGGGTAGGGGCCGGGAGAGTACCAAGGGGAGTAGGCTCATATCCCTAGAGGATGACGAGCAGGCCGAGAGGCTTATCGAGGAGGACAGGCGCCCCAGAGTGACGGCTGGGTTCGCGAAGGTGGTGGAGGCTGCGCTCCGCGATGTGGCCAACAAGCGCATCCATCCGAGCCGAGCAATATGAGTATCATTGTTTTTAATTTGTAAAAACTGTAATTCTTATTAAACGATTATGTCTAATGTGAATTTCCTTCTTGAAAACTGAATCAACTTTGGTCACCTTATATTATGAACCCTGTAAAAACCTCTGATACTGACCCCCTCTGATGAACTATTCGATCTCTCCTCTAGATTAACAATTACCCTTCCACATGACATTGAAATAAAACTATATTTAGTCATTATGAACCCTGAAAAAACCTCTGATACTGACCCCCCTGATGAACTTTTCGATCTCTCCCCTAGACTAACAATTACCCTTCCACATGTCATTGAAATATAACTTTAATTAGTCATTATGAACCCCGAAAAAACATTTGATACTGACCCTTTCTGATGAACTATTCAATCTCTCCCCTAGATAAACAATTACCCTTCCATATGACATTAAAATATAACTATAATTAGTCACTATGAACCCCGAAAAAACATTTGATACTGACCCTTTCTGATGAACTATTCAATCTCTCCCCTAGATTAACAATTACCCTTCCATATGACATTGAAATATAACTTTAATTAGTCATTATGAACCCCGAAAAAACATTTGATACTGACCCTTTCTGATGAACTATTCAATCTCTCCCCTAGATTAACAATTACCCTTCCATATGACATTGAAATATAACTATAATTAGTCATTATGAACCCTGAAAAAACCTCTGATACTGACCCCCCTGATGAACTTTTCGATCTCTCCCCTAGACTAACAATTACCCTTCCACATGACATTGAAATAGTCACCCAAACCCCTATTATGGATACCGATTTTGATTTTAAAACGGCTGACAAAGTGTCAGTCAGGCAGAGCGCGGGCAGAGGCACGCAATTTTGGAGGGAGGGATCGCTTGAGCGTCGTGCGGGTGCAGAGTCGGAGTTGGGCTCCGACAAATCGACGACTGACGTCAGCTCGGCGAGCTCGGGACGCGAGGGAGCAGGGGCTGTTGCGGAGAACTCCGAGTTCTTCCGCAAGCGGTCCAGACCGGACGACGACCAGGGGTCATCCTCGGAGGGAGAGCTGGCCTGAGCCCGAAAGATCCCAACCAGCAGGCGGGTTAGGGGCCGGGAGAGTACCGAGGGGAGTAGGCTCGTATCCCTAGAGGATGACGAGCAGGCCGAGAGGCTATCGAGGAGGACAGGCGCCCCGGAGTGACGGCTGGGTTCGCGAAGGTGGTGGAGGCTGCGCTCCGCGATGTGGCCAACACGCGCATCCAGCCGAACCGAGCAATATAGGTATCATTGTTTTTAATTTGTAAAAACTGTAATTCTTATTAAACGATTATGTCTTATGTGAATTTCCTTCTTGAAAACTGCCTTAACTTTGGTCACCTTATATTATGAACCCTGAAAAAACCTCTGATACTGACCCCCTCTGATGAACTATTCGATCTCTCCTCTAGATTAACAATTACCCTTCCACATGACATTGAAATATAAGTATAATTAGTCATTATGAACCCTGAAAAAACCTCTGATACTGACCCCCTCTGATGAACTATTCGATCTCTCCCCTAGATTAACAATTACCCTTCCACATGACATTGGAATAGTCACCCAAAGCCCTATTATGGATACAGATTTTTATTTTAAAACGCCTGACAAAGTGTCGGTCAGGCAGAGCGCGGGCAGAGGCACGCAATTTTGGAGGGAGGGCTCGCTGGAGCGTCGTGCGGGTGCAGAGTCGGAGTTGGGCTCCGACAACTCGGCGACTGACGTCAGCTCGGCGAGCTCGGGGCGCGAGGGAGCGGGGGCTGTTGCGGAGAACTCCGAGTTCTTCCGCAAGCGCCCGAGACCGGACGACGACCAGGGGTCATCCTCGGAGGGAGAGCTGGCCTGAGCCCGAAAGATCCCAACCAGCAGGCGGGGTAGGGGCCGGGAGAGTACCAAGGGGAGTAGGCTCATATCCCTAGAGGATGACGAGCAGGCCGAGAGGCTTATCGAGGAGGACAGGCGCCCCGAAGTGACGGCTGGGTTCGCGAAGGTGGTGGAGGCTGCGCTCCGCGATGTGGCCAACAAGCGCATCCAGCCGAGCCGAGCAATATAGGTATCATTGTTTTTAATTTGTAAAAACTGTAATTCTTATTAAACGATTATGTCCAATGTGAATTTCCTTCTTGAAAGCTTACTCAACTTTGGTCACCTTATATTAATTAGCAACACTGAATCGACGGTGCCGTCCTCTTTTATTTCACAGATAAGTTGGTAGGACTGTAGCAACGACAATCTAGGACAGGCATCGCCGACGTTGGTGACAAGTCTGCGTGGCTAAACTGGGACTGGGCGGGTCACACGGGATGCATCAAGACTGATGATAGTCGGCCGAAGAAACTCTGGTGCGACGACAACGTGTCGTTTCTGGCTGATTGGCCGGAGATGGCAAAACGCAAAGAGCGTCGGAAAGAAATGACGGAGACCTTTGCCCAGCGGTGGGACAATAGGTATACGTTAGAGAAAAAAAAACAACTAAAATTATAGCGTCTTGAATAATAGCCGCGCGCAGAGGAATTCAATTTCAAAACCCGCCAAAACGATATTTGAACAAAAACATTGTTTCGCTTGGATAAGAAGCGCCTTCATTCATTCTTCTTTCTTGGTTTAAAAATTATTATCAAACCCCGCTATAAGCCTAACAAATCGGCTTTCATAAATAACCGTTTGTTGCAAACAGCGCTAAAAGAGTTCCAGTGCATTTCAAATTCCGCTAAATCCAAATCGACCAATCACAGCTCGGCATTTGCTCAACGTAACACAACAGTATGGCGATTTTGTCAACAAAGTGAAGAAGTGCTGTCGGTTTTTTATGTTTTTTATCAAGAAAAAATGGATGATTCTACACAATTTGTTACTAAATGTGATCCTAAACATACCAGGAAGAGAAAAAGTGATAGATCAACATGGAAACGTACGACGCACTAAGGGGCATTTAGGCGATTTAGCTGGCCATTAATCAAATTCCAAAATTGTGAAATCCAGACAAAATAATAATTGTATTACAAAATACAATGACTGGGCCACACAAAAAACGTGCATGCGCGGCCCTCCACCCGCGCGACCGCCTGTAGCGAGTCGCTACAGGCGGTCGCTACTAGCGACAGTCGACACTCGATCGTCTATCTAAGTGCGCGCTTGTATCATTCGCAACAGTGATTTTTCAACATTTTCGAAGTTATTTTTTTATAATTTGTGTCACTTTCCTGAGAGATTTTGTGATAAATATGGCAGAAGAAGGTATGTAAGAAAATATTAGTAATATTTTTATCATTACAACAATGTTTGTTCCTATTTATTTTTTTATTTAACTGTTAAGAGCGTTTACGCGGTACGGCTTTTCATACAATCTTTCAAATCCTTATTCTTCAAAATGAATGAACCGATTTTGACGAAACTTGGTATGCATACGCTAGATATCCAGGTCTAAATAGTTATCAGAAAACATTTTTGAAAAATATTTCAGAGGGAGAGACAGAGCGATTTTAAGTTTTCCATAGAAAGTGAAAAATCACTTTATCCTTCTCCCTGAACTATTTTTCAAAAATGTTTTCTGATAACTATTTAGACCTAGATATCTAGCGTATGTATACCAAGTTTCGTCAAAATCGGTTCATTCATTTTAAAGAATAAGGACTTGAAAGTTTGTATGAAATGACATACGGCGTACACGCTCATAAGAGAAATTTATTATATATTTTTAACAAATTTTTACAAAGATTGATGGATTAGTTATATATCAGGGTGCGTCCCGGCTCTCTTTTTATAGTATATATTGGTAGCCTCATGTCACTATTTTCTAGAAACGTAATACTCTGTTCCGACTTAGTCTGATTTAATAAAATATCACAACATGATGTAAAGTAATAGGTACAGTATAGAAATAAATAAAATGCAAGGATGTTTTATGTTTGTCCGGGCTAATCTTGGAAAAAACGGAACTGATTTTGAGTGGACTTCTGTTGGTAGTTTGGGGCCTTTTAAGAGAGTAATTAAGAGCACTTTTTATTTATCACTGGAAAATTAGGGTACCTTAAAGTGTGGTATATAGTTTCAAATATGAATCTCCAATATATTATAATCCAATTGAAGTCAATGACCAATTTCCGTGTTTTTTTATTATTTCAGGTCCCTCAGATGTAAGATTATTAACCAGAAAATATATTTTTGAGAAAATGCAACACCAAGACCTACCTGATTTTAACAAAAAACTTGAATTTATGGAGAATTACCTTGTGAATTTGGACCAATACTCCACAGAGCAAATAAATCAAATAAAACACAAATTTTCATATGTTAAAACTGAATTGAAAAGAAGATGGAAGGCCTCATCTTATAAACTCGATAACTTTCTTTCGAAAAATCGTGATTGGCTACAGGGCACTTTCGAATTACCAAAAGTTAGCAGGTCGACCAGCCGACCAGGTCGGCCAATAAAAACCTTTGAAAGTTCTAGTGAGAGGACAAAAAGAAGAAAGACGGAGGAGCTTCGAGGAGCCGAGCTTGATGTTCTTACCCATGCCACTCAATCTAAATTATATAGCCTGGGAAAAAGAGATGCCTCTCTAGTATTAAAAGAAATTAATGCCTCTCCAAGGCGTGCATCTAAGTACAAGAAAGCATATTTTAAGAAAGATGATACCAAAATGCTTAGCCCCTTTGAAGCCCTTGCTATGATTGTAGAGGCAGGTCTTACGAGAAGGCAATACGAAATAATAAGAGGTACTAACAAGAAAATGTTTCCAAGCTACAATTTGATTCAGAAAGCAAAAGCAGAGTGTTACCCCGATAAGTCAGGATACAGAGTAACAGAAACTTGCACTGAAGTGAGACTAGATAGCTTGCTAGAGCATACTAATAAAAGGCTGCTTTGCTATCTAAAAGACGTTGTAAGTGAACTTAAAGATTATGAAAAAAAAAACCTTTCATTATTATCTAAATGGGGATGTGATGGTTCGCAACAAGCCCAATACCAACAAAAATTCATCAATGAATCTGATTCGGACAAGTACATATTTCAGAGTTCATTTGTTCCACTTCGCTTGGTATGTGACAAAAACAATAAAGTTTTATGGCAAAATCCAACGCCATCTTCCCCTCGATTTTGTCGCCCCATACGCATAAGATTTGTAAAAGAATCTAATGACATTACTAATGATGAAATAGCGTATGTAAAACAATCCATATCATCAATGCCAGAATTGTTGAGTATTATCATAGAAGACACTGAATATAAAATAAAACAAAAAATGCTGTTGACCATGGTAGACGGAAAAGTTTGCAACGCAGCCACGGGGACCACCTCAACACAAAGGTGTTACATTTGCAAATAAACCTCGTCCGATTTTAACAAGTTAAACCAGGAAAAAATTTGTAATCCAGATGCATTAGACTTTGGTTTGTCTATTTTACATGCCAGAATTAGAATCTTTGAGAGCTTATTGCATTTAGCTTACAGGTTGCCTTTACAGAAAAAAAGAATCATGAAAAAAAATGTTGAAGATTCGGCCATTTTTAAAGAAACCAAACTACAGGTGCAAGAAAAATTCAAGCAAGAAATGGGATTACTGGTAGATTTGCCAAAGGCCGGATTCGGCAACAGTAATGACGGAAATTCAAGTAGAAGATTCTTTGATAACCCGCAATTGTCTTCGCAAATAACAGGGATTGATTTCAACTTGATCTATAGATTTAAAGTCATACTCGAAGCAATCTCCAGTGGTCATGAGATCGATATTGAAAAATTTTCAAATTATACTGCAGACACTGCAAAATTGTATGTCGATTTATACTCATGGTGCCCTATGACACCAACCATCCACGTACCTAAAGTTTTGTATCAAACTACATGTTAAAGTGAAGAGGATGGTGTTACGCAAAATTTTATCAAATCTATTGGTTATATTAAAGTAGTTAGTTGTTTTATTAGTTGTAAATTTAAACTGTTCCGGGGGTCAATTTCCTTTTTATTTGTTCTTGCATCCATTTCTGGGCAAACGAAATCGAGATTTTATGTAGGTACCTATATAATATGTAGCTTACTTACTGTTTATGTTATGTTGTAAAATCCAAGTAATAAAAATTACAATTAACAATTAGGTGTTATGTCTGATGAACAATGCCATTACTGGACAGGCATAACTAAAGAAAAATTCATGACAATAATAGAAGAAGCTCCCCTGTTAAGAAAACAGTTTAAAAAATGCTGACTGCTCTTGCAATATTTTTAGTTAAATTAAGGACAGGGGAGCCACATTCGAGATTAGGACAAATGTTTGAAATGTCTAAATCATCTATTTCAAAGACATTAACTATTGTTAGAAACATTTTAAATGAACAATTTGTACCACTACATATGGGTATTGGTCATTTGCCAAGAGATGAAATAATTAATCACAATTTAATTATACCACAAGGTCTATTTGGTGGTGAGGAAGGAGGCAGTAGGAAGGCTATTGTTATCTGTGATGGGACATATATATATATTTACAAAAATCATCAAATTAGGTACTTATTTCAAAAACAATCCTATAGTTTACATAAATACAGAAACTTAGTAAAGCCTTTTTTAATAGTAACAACAGACGGTCACATACTCGATATTTATGGCCCCTATGCAGCAACTGTGTCGGATGCCGATATAATGTCACAATTGTTGAGACGTGAAAATAATGAGCTGCGACAATATTTTAGAGAAGGAGACATTTTTATTTTAGAAAGGGGATTCAGGGACGCTATTTCATTACTAACATCTTTAAATTACAATGTTTATAAACCTGAATCCCTGGAACCTGGTGAGACACAGTTGCCTACTTTACGAGCAAATAAATCTAGACTTGTAACAATGTGTAGATGGGTAGTGGAAGTAGTAAATGGTAGGTTTAAGAGAGATTACAAACTAATAAGAAATGATTTCAGCAACAATGCCGCTACCCATCTAATAACTGATTTTAGAATAGCAGGGGCCATGATAAATGCTTTCCATGTTCCCATTACAGATAGACCAGATGCCTCTTTACTTTTGGAGCGTGCCTTGCAAAAATTAAATCAACCAAATATATTAGCTGATTTTATTATTGAAAAAAAAAAAGGAGAAGAGCATCTTTTGCAAACATCAATGCAGATATACTTATAGATGAGTTCCCAGTGATGACAGAATCAGATTTAATTTTATTTGCACTGGGAACATATCAGATAAAGCAGGCACGCTCTTATTACGGAGAACATATAAGGCAAAATGGAGTGTTTAATATTGAAGTTGAGAGTCTTCATATACCAGATTTGGAAAATGAAATGTCTTTATTTAGGGGTAGAATCCAATCGAGACACCGTAGTGGAAGGGCTTATTATACATACCTATATTTTATTAAATATGCAAGAAAGCAGTTGGGAGCGCAGAATCCACGGTTATTACTGTAACTGTATAATTGGAAAACGTACCGTGGGTTGCTGTGCTCACATCATGACTATTGTCTGGTATATGGGGTGGGCTCGACATCAACAGCATATTACAGCACCTGCCTCCTTCCTAGATGATATCTTAGTTAGAGAAGATTTTGAAAATGAATAAATGGAATAAAAGAAAATAATAAGAATGTCATTGGTTTTATTTCAAATATCCGAAATACATAACAAAATTCCCATTGCCCTACACACTATCCAATTATTAATTCCTTTTACGTTGTCTTTACTACCTACCAGCCTTCATAATGAAGATAGAAGAATCAATACTTTTATTACGACTACCTATATCTTCACGATAATCTTATATTATATGACGACAATCAAGTCTTAAAGACATTTGAGGAGGTTAGGAACAAAAGGTGACATTTACGTATCAGCTTCATTTTTTTTATGTTTTTTTTCTTACTTGGAAGGATAAATTCTATCATTATCTGCAAGACATTGGTTCTGAAGGTGCTTAATTTCATAGAAAAATCAACTTGAACTACTGCTTTTGAAACAAAAAGTTACATTTTAATTCAATCTCAATAGTGATTTGTACATAATAATCAAAAAGTGTCATTTCCTTTGTAAATATTTCTGAGGCTTTTAAGGTCGGATCAAAACGTGGATGGAAAGGACCCAGATTTTTATTGTTGGACTGAGGACATGGCTGGTAGGGGCTCAATGGAAGTAGGTTCTGCTTTATTTAGTCATCTGAACACACTCAAGCAGAATGGGTCTTTAAATGATGTACACATAATCCGCATGTTTTGTGATGGGTGTGGAGGACAAAACAAAAATTCATTTATTATTGACACACTTATATACTGGTTAATAAAAGAGTCTCCAGCAACTTTAAAAGAAATTCAGATTGTTTTTCCTGTGCGTGGTCACTCCTTTTTACCTGCCGATCGTGTATTTGGTCGCGTAGAAAAAGATTTGAGAAAAAAAACAGTAATTACAAACAGAGAAGATTATCATGACCTATTATTACAGCATGGAAGAGTAAATATTTTAGGCAAAGATTGGAAGTATTATGACATCAAAAACCTTGATAAACATTTTAAAAAAGTAGAAGGTATAAGGGACATGAAACGCATATGCATAGAAAAGAAACAAATAAAAAAAAGAACTGAGGCAATAGTTAAATGTTTCAGAATCTTCAGATTTGAAAATGCTGGAGAATCAAAAGGAATAAATCCTTTAAAGAGAAATACAAACCTGTTGAGTATCAAACTTGTTGAGAAAGAACTGGGACATTTCATAAAAGGTGCAAAGAAAAAGGATGTAGAAAGTTTATTAACTAAACAGTTTTGTATGGATATTGATTTGTTTTTGTTTCTAATAGTGACATTTTTCAGACAGTAAGTTTCAAAAGGTAACATTTTACAAAACTATTGAATCAAATGGTGACATTTACTTGTGACTTGATCAAAAGGTGACATCTGATTTGTTCTTTATTTAATTTTGTGTAAATTTTAAAACATACATGAAAACTTTTAATACCTTGTAATCTATGTCTTATTAACCCATAATATTAAAAACAAAAAAAAAACAAAACACATAAAGTTCAACAAAAATATTTATTTTCTTAATTTATTCATATAATTAAAAAGTGTAAATGTCACTTTCTGTTCCTAACCTCCTCATTTATAATCATGTATGTATAGCTATTGGCGTTGTTGGCGTAGTATGGTCATTGTGTACTTATTTTAGATCTCTTGTCAGACTTCGAAAGGGTGGGTATAGCTTTTTCCGTTTACCCTATATTTACTACATTCTTTGCGGTCTACGGTGGGTAGGTTTATTTGAACACCAACCAATGTAATATTTTGACAGATGGAACAAATTTACAGCAATCACAGCTGTTATGGACGTTTCTTTAAACGCAGTTGCGTTGCGAGGTAATGTTTTTTCATATGCTTTTATTTCCTAATCTATCTAATATTGAAGGATTTTATATAGTGCTAAAAATACAAATTATTGGAAGGGATTTGAATAGTAATTTGTACCTCGGTACATGTTTGGGCCGAAAAAAAAACACCTTTGAGAATGAAAAGGTGATCACAGATAACCAAATCAAAAAATTATATTCTATCCCTACAGTTTATAACTACATTTTAATTTTTATTTGTTAGGTAGGGGAAAGTGGGGCAGATTCATACACGGGGCACCGTCATACACTAGCGACATCTTTTATTAGGCGCGCGTAAACTGAACGATTTAAGCATGTACACGTGACTTACCTACGTGTGCGTTGGCTCACGAATTTTGACAGCAGTCAGTGTGACACTCGCGACGAGGTGACGCGGAACGTGATTCGGCAACGCGTAAGTAATTTTATAACCTCACTTTAAACATCTTTATTTTGATGAAAGTTTTTATCTAGATTATTCAATACTATATTATTATTATTATTATTATTATTATTATAAGAATATTTGTTTTTCAAAATCATTGAATGGGGCAGGTTCATACAGTAATAAGAGGGGCACATTCATACTGTATGAATGTGCCCCATATTTTATATTAGAGTTGTAATGATATTATATTTTGTTTTACAGAAAAAATATGGTCAGGAATTACAAGAAAAAGGGTACTAGGAGTGGAGAGGTAGACGAAGTGGCAATATCAAAAGCTATCGATGAAGTCATACTAAACAAAGTCTCTTTAAGAAAATCAGCAGCCAAGTACGGAGTAAATCCACAAACTTTACAAAGCCGTCTCAAAAAGTTACGAACACGAGATCTACTTAGCGAAAATCGTGTTTTCGATTCTAAATTTGCATCGCAGCAAGTTTTAACAAAAATAGAAGAAGAACACTTAAATAAATACATCTTAGAGTGTTCCAAAATGCACTATGGACTAACATGTGTCCAAGTTAAAAAACTAGCATATGAATTCGCTAAGGCCAATGAACTCAAATATCCAGCAAGTTGGGATAGTAACAAGATGGCGGGAGCAGATTGGTTAGCAAGTTTCCGAAAACGCCATAAGAATTTAAGTTTGCGTAAACCGGAAAATACCAGCGCTGCAAGATCATTCGGGTTTAATAAAACGGCAGTGAATGATTTCTTCCAGAACCTGGAGAATTTATACTGCAAGCACAATTTTACTCCCGATCGGATTTTTAACTACGACGAATCTGGTATAACTACTGTGCTGAGCACACCGAAAATTTTAGCTGACAAATCCCAAAAACAAGTTGGTCAAATAGTGTCTGCCGAAAGAGGAGAACTGGTGACATTTGGCGGTATTATTTCGGCCAGTGGAAACACCATACCACCTTTATTCATCTTCCCTCGGGTACATTTTAAGGACCACTTCATAGAAGGTGCTCCAGAAGGCTCTTTAGGTGTAGCTACGAGAAGTGGATGGATAAATTCGAGCATTTTTGTTGATGTTCTAAAGCACATTCAGAAACACACCTTATCTTCCAAAGAAAATCCGATATTGCTCATATTAGGCAACCATGAAAGCCACACTTCTATTGATGCCATCAACTACTGCCGGAACAATGGCATAGTGTGCCTTTCCTTCCCACCTCACACGACTCACCGCCTTCAACCATTAGACGTTGGAGTATTTGGGCCACTTAAATCTAAATTAAAAACATCATTCAATGACTGGCACGTTTCTAACCCGGGTAAAACACTTAACATCTACAATATCCCAAAACTCACAAAGATACCTTATTTGGAATCATTTAATGCAAGGAATATCACTAGAGCATTTGAAAAAACCGGAATATGGCCTTTCAATAAATTGATTTTTAATGATGAAGATTTTGCGCCAGTTCAAGTGTATCATTCTAATCCTGTAACGAATGACAATGAAAATACAGCTGGTGAGGAGCAGCGTGGAATACCCGATAATGAGCTTGTTACAGTTAGTTATGAACTCGCAGAAGTCAGTGGTGATGTTCCTGCTCGAACACCGACGACTTTGTCTAGAGATGTTTCGCCTTCACTGCTTTCACAACCTCTTCTATTTATGGATGTCGATAAACCTACACCATCTACTTCCAAACTATTGAAGACTCCAGAAATGATAAGGCCTTTCCCGAAAGTCCAAAGACGCAAACAAACAAGAAATGGTCGATCACTTGGAAAATCAAGGATTTATACCGACACGCCTGAGAAGACTAGAATTGAAGATTTGGGAAAAATCAAAGAGATGAAGAGACTAGAAAAAGAACGAAAAAGTAGAGCAAGAGAAATGAAAAAAGCATTGAGTTTATTAAATGAAGATTATGACAGATCAAGTAAACCAAAAAGGAATAAAACCAAAGAGATTGAAACAAGTAGTAGCGACAGTGAAACAATCAGTCTGAGAGAAAGTTCTGCTTCACCTTTCGATGAACTTGAAGAAAACGAAGAAGAAGATGTTCGTGTAGAGCTTGTTGATCCTGAAAATGTCAAGGATGGGGCCTATGTCCTTGTTAAATTTGAGAAAAAGCAGTCTGTTATTTACTATGTCGGTCAAATAATCAAACACTACAGTTTGACAGAAGTAATGGTTTCATTTTTGAGGAAGAAACCAGGATCTTCTATGAAAGGAGACGGATACGCTTTCATACAATTTTGGGCCTAGATGTAAAAAGATGAAATTGGTGTCAATTGATAGCTACTATATTAGCAAACAATCACTGAAAATTTGGCAGATTTTGCCAATCTGAGAGCCGAGATATAAGAGATTTAAGAAAAGTGACGTTACGTAACAATCTATACGTACGTAATAGCCAATTTTTGAATTGCGATTGTTATTTTTTACTCGATTGCCGAAGGAGGGTAATGGTTTTATCAGTATACGTGTGTTAGATATATTAAGTATATATGTAGATATATAACTAGGTATATATATCTAATACATCTAGATTATGTAAATATTTGTTAGATATTGTGTATATATGTAGATATATAACTAGGTATATATATCTAATACATCTACACCTATGTAAATATATAATTGTATCAAAGGGAAAATATAAACAATAGGATTCAATTCTTAATAACTTTATATTTATCTTTTAGTATATAACAACTACATAACTATCGTAGTAGTGTATATGACACAAAAGTCAAAGCCAAAGTCAAAGTCAAAACGTTTATTTCAAGGTGACTCTACTGTCCGTTCGCAAGGGTAGATTCTTATGGAGAAGAACGGACAAGAAACTCCATAGTTACTACATACACAACGTTACGTTATAATATACCAACCATAATGAATAAACACGTTATCATTACCCGTATTTAAAATACACCAGTCATCATAATAACATTACATAACACTTACATAACCATAATATTACATAGTATTACATTATTCATAAGAACTTCATAGTTAGAATTATAATACACATTAATAGCAGCAATAAAGTTACTTAACTTTTACCTCGACGTCTCGAACAAGAATGGGCTGAGCCACTCGGAGCTCCCCCTTTTATAGTCGTGAACAAACAACTTGAATATTTCTATCTACCGTCGTCAAAAATATTAACAACATAAAAGGTGGGTATCCGTTTGGAATATTTTATATGTTTTCTACATTATTCCTTAATATTTTTACTAATGTAGGTACTTTTACAGACATACTGAAATAATGAAAGCAGAATTGAATAATGTAAATTAGGTATTACATACTTGTTACAAGTTTAAGGTTATGCAAAACATTACCTACTATTTTATCAAGTTTTAACAGTAAAAGGAATACTCATGATAACAATAACAATACCTATAGTTAGGATAATCTATTACGTGCGTATATTTGTGTGTATTTACGTTTGTTCCTCTATATTTTTTTGGGCAGGTGGGAAATCATCAATGACTTCTCCCGCTCTGGGTGGAGCGAGAGGGCGTGTCAGACTCTTACTGACTAAAACCCACCTGCCTGTATTCCTTCGGTTGCCCTTTGTGTTTCGGGGCCACGGCAATACTTTCGAACTATTCCGCAACCCCGGCAGTCTTAATCTTGCGAGTGTCACTGGCCACATTAAAATGGAAAAGATGGCGGCTTTTCGACTCCATAGGATTTTGGGGGCCCATTTTTTTTTATCCAAACTGATCGTGTGGGTTATCAAAAAAAGGGTTTTAAGAGGTGATTTCAAAAAATATAAAAACAAATATAAACCAGATGTATCCTTCGACTGCACAACATAATTTACTTCTTGTTTATCTACGTCTTTTTAGTTCGCTTAGCAGTCAAGGTTTAAAATTATTTTAATGACTTTTTCTTATATATAATTTAGACACGATGTTAAACATATTTTGTAGAGTAGGATGGAGATGATGTTTAAAATTATTATTATTCTTTATTTATTACATTATTTATTCTTCTTCAATTATTAGTCAGAGTCATTATTATTAGTCAGTTAGCACAGAGTAAAAATACAATAATCGATTAGTAAATGTGAATCGACTAATATTAATTATGTAGATAATTAATTAGTTTTAACTCTTAATACTCTAATTCTAATAGATTTTATTATTTTAATTAAATAAATCACCCGGTGAAAGCATTTTCGTAAATAGTATGAACTCTGTAACGTTAATCGATTACATTTGAATCGATATTCCAATTACTTCGTAACCCTAACTTAATTATTGGATTTTTCATTTCCCAGATTGTAAATTGAATTGATTTTTTACAGTATGAAATAGAAAAAAATAACCTTTTTTTTAAGTCATAACTCAACTTATTACAATCAGGCCCAGAAGTCCCAGTCTCCTTTGTATTTCCAGACGTCAAAGACGAAGGATCAGTAGATCTATCCGATATAGTTCTGATATTACCGGATCCTAAATCAGCTAAGACAGCTAGAACTGCTAGAATTTAAGTTTTAACAAAGATCTCTCTTTTTATAACGTCCATTAATATTATTATTATTAAGATATTTTCAAAGTCATTAAGTATTTAACATTTAAGATTCCTTATAATGTGATACATTTTTTAATTGTTGATTATTAATATTACCTACCTACTAATAGATACATAACAAAGATATGTTACTTAATTTTAGGACATAGATATACTTATTTGACTGATCAGAAAGACTGTTAGGTTAACTAAGTTTCTTTCAGTGCCATAAAAGGAAAAACTACCTACATTTTAAGTTATTTTCTGTTTACTTAGTTATCTTTTTTTACTTTTTTCTTTATTACTTGATTATTTTCTAGGTATTAGTTACTCACAGAGTCTAATTGCTTTCGGTTTCGAATACGTTGTGTTTTGATACTTTTATTTTGATAAATAATTAAACATTTATTCCTTAATTTGTGTATTTTTTCACATGTATGAATCTGCCCCATAGCCTGTATAAAAGTACCCCGCATGCGGGGCACATTCATACATTCCTGATTATTTTTTTAAACTTTTATAAAAAGTCACTGATGTATATTTAAACAAATTATATGTTTTTGATAGAAAGTCAGATAGTTATAGTACTAGTTCTTATTCAATCTATTCAGATATTGATACCAGAGAATAATCTATGAGACAAAATAGAAAAACTGTATGAAGCTGCCCCACCTTCCCCTACAGAACAACACCCTAAAGCGGGGAATTCACTAGACGGGCATGTCCGCGGGCAAGCCTGCAGGCAAGTCCGACGGGCTTCGCTACTATCATGTCTGTGCTTTATCAGTCAGTGTAGTACTGCCGCGGGGGGTGTACTATGCCAAATCGAATACCAAATAATCGAATATCAATTGATCGACCACTATAAGTCGAACATCTAAATACTCGAACGTTCTTAATATCGAATGGTTAATAAATCGAACATTCAAAATATCGTACACTCAATACATCGAGTGTTCAAAATATCGAATGATTGTTTGATCGAGCGTTCAAGGCATCGCATATTCATTCTATCGAAATATCAATACACTGAATACTTTTTATATAGAATACAAGAAAAACACAAAATTTACTAATAAATCACATTTTAATCTTTAATTATTATCTTTTACAGGTACATTTTAATATTTTGTGTGAATTGCGATTGCACGGAGGAACTCTAATAAATCCATGTTGTTTTTACTGTTTAATATTTTTTCAATCGCATTGTCATCTCTTTTGCCTCTTTTTTGTGGAGTAGGTCTTTCCAATCCCGCGTTTGCCTTTTCAATTGTCCTATTTGTTATAGCTTGCTCCTTAACTTAAAATTCTATGGTAGCATAAAGACCCCTTTTGTGCTTATCAAGCAACGTGTTCCATCTTCTGTGCCATCCTTCAATGTTATTTTGAGTCCTAGGCAAACCCAGTGTATTATTTTGAAACACAGACCACAGTGAAGGTGGAAACATCGGTGCTGAGCGTGCTATAAGTAATTTATTATTTCCCGTCTCACGAGAATTAATATTTCCCCAAACATAATATTTTCCAAACCAGTTGGTGATATCACTTGCCTCGTCGGGTAACACTTCTTCTCTCAATTTATCGAAAGCATCTGGTATCTCATCTTGGTGTAAATAAGCAAGTGCGATAATGTGTCTTAACTTGACAGCAAACTCAGCATCTTGGCCATATTTACTTTGCAAACCATTTTGTTGAATTTGACGCCATACATTTTGACCTAAGTGGAATAGACAGCATTTGTGTTGCGCATCAGGAAATTCTTCTTTTACACTATTAATGACCGCCATCTCGAAATCCGTCATTATTACTCGTGGGTTCAATTGGATATCATATTCTAGAGCATATGCCTTTAGTGCTTGAAAAAAATACAAGTAACAATTTAGCGTCTTATTCGTTAGAAACGCATATATTAAAGGTACGTAATAACGATCTGTACCCGTGTCCACGAAACCATGTATACTATATATTTGTTTGAAAAGTATAGGACATGTTGCGAAGGTACCATCCATCACCCAAAGTTGTGATTTATTTAATAGTATTAAATTCGATTTCGTTGCAAATAACATAACACAGTTTTCTTCAAACTTAACCTGACGCCCTAAAAATCTTTCACCATCAACTTTCTGCAATCTATCGGGGATGTTTATATCATCCAAAGTAATCGGTTCCTTTGGCATTTCTTTTCTTCTTGCTCGACGTATAATTTGCGATGCTGCTTTTTTGTTTGGCAGAGCACACGAACTTGATTTTGAAATGTTGGCCTCATTTCGCTGAATAATTTGACTCGGTCTATCAAGCGAGCTGGTAGCATCACTTTTTAGGGAATTCCTAAAACGTAGTTCATCTACCTTACCAGGATCTGGTGCGTGATTATGCTGCGTTGTATGCTTTCCAACAAATGCTCCTCACTTCCGTGCAATTTTGTTGTTGCAGTACTATTACAATGGTATTTATATTTGTAGGAACAATGCCAGTAGAACTTGTTATTAATATTTTTGTTTATTGCCATTACATAGCCATCCAAAACTAAGACCGACTTGCGTTTTTGGGACAATTCTGGCTTATAATAAGACCCTACAGACATTTTTCACAAAATTCACTTGTAATGCACTACTTAGTCACAATGCTTTCTGCAGATGAACATAGTTTTATTTATGAGGTGAAAACAATATTACAATGTATGAGGGTAGCCTGAAATAAATATGACTTACTTAGTTGTTCGTTCAGAAATATACTTGTTTTTAACGAAAGTTTATGTATTGTAATAAAATTATACATTTAATTTATCTATGATTAATTTTCAATATAATCATAATACTCTTCAAAAAAAGAGGTAATCATTTTATAAAGGTGTTTAAAATCGAATAAAAACAACATCTCCGTGCAATTGCAATTCACACAAAATATTAAAATGTACCTGTAAAAGATAATAATTAAAGATTAAAATGTGATTTATTAGTAAATTTTGTGTTTTTCTTGTATTCTATATAAAAAGTATTCAGTGTATTGATATTTCGATAGAATGAATATGCGATGCCTTGAACGCTCGATCAAACAATCATTCGATATTTTGAACACTCGATGTATTGAGTGTACGATATTTTGAATGTTCGATTTATTAACCATTCGATATTAAGAACGTTCGAGTATTTAGATGTTCGACTTATAGTGGTCGATCAATTGATATTCGATTATTTGGTATTCGATTTGGCATAGTACACCCGCCGCGGGCGGTCTGGCAGACTGCCCGTTGGAAGTCCGCGCGATCTCATTTTGTCTGCACAGGCACCGACAGGTCCGAGCGTGTATGCTTAGTCCAGGCGGCCTGTGGACAGACCTGGCAGTGACAGCAACCCAAACAGACGTCCGCTTATTATCATTCGACGAGTTGTGGAGTATTTTTAATTTAAAATGAGTTTTAATGAGAATAAAATATTCTGGGAAGAATTTATAGCTGAATACAAAACTTATCCATGTTTATGGAAGGTAAAAAGCAAGGAATTTATGAATAGTGAAATGCGTAATACCGCCTATCAACATTTGATTGAAAAATGTAAAGAAATTTATCCCGGAGCTGATTTAGCGTATGTTAAAAAGAAAATAGAATCCCTAAGGAATTCCTACAGGCGTGAATTGCGCAAAATACGTCAATCAACTAAAACGGGTTCATCAACAGACGAGATGTATGTACCTTCTCTTTGGTACTTCAATCTGCTCCAATTCACTTCTGATCAAGAGGAAGCCCGCGCTGGAATATCTTCCTTAAACTCTCCGCCTGATTCTTTGACAGATGAGTCATTGGTAAGTATCGTACCGACATACCTACTTAATATTTTTAGATACATATTTAATAATAGTTAGGTATTTCAATTGTATGTATTATATAAACTGACTTTGAAACGCCACTTGACCTTCGTTATTATAATACTCTGTAAACAGTTTTCTTATAACTTTAGCTCTCTCTTCACAATTGCGTCCCCTGTTCAACAAGCCATGTAGCTGATGTGATTGCTCTTGTCGCCATTCTCCAGGAGTAACTGTGTGATTATGATTTTCGTGATCTATGCATTGAATTGTCATATAGTTAGAAGATTTGCGTCTCAAAAAATTGTGCAGAGCACAACAAGCCATTACAACATAATCAATATTATTCACGTTTTCTAGACTTATAGTGGATAGTAAAACTCTAAACCTACAAGCTGTTATACCAAAGGCGTTTTCAACAGTTCGCCGTGCCCTGCACAAACGATAGTTAAAAATTCTTCCATTTCTCGGAGTATTAATATCTTTGCGGTATGGTTTCATTACGTGATCAGACAATTGAAACGCATCATCTCCTATAAAAACATATGGGGCAACAATTTGAGAGTTTCTAAGGATACTCGGGGGTGGTAAATTTAACAGTCCGTTTTGTAATTTGTCATAAAAATCTGTTTCCTGTATTACGCCTCCATCAGATACTCTACCGTTTGTGCCAGTGTGAATATAAAATATGTGAATATAGAATATCAATATTCATAATTAGCATTAACAACTGCAAATAATACAATGCTGTAATATGATTTGTAATTGAAGTAGTAAGAACCACTATGTGGAGCTTGTTTAATAGCGATGTGTTTGCCATCCATCGCTCCTAAGCAATGTTCGAAATTCCATGTATTTGCGAAACCACGCGCAACATCCAACCAATCCTCAGTAGTTGACGGAAACTGCAACAAAGAAAGTTAAATAGTTATTGAGATAAGTACATATCTTTATTTTCAGATGACTGAGCCTCCTAGTCCAAGTAATTCATCGGATGCGCCATCTCAGAAATCAACATCCACAGTAAAAAATAAAAAAGGAACTACAACCCTTGCTCAAAAAAAAGCTAAATTTTTAGATATCGCCAGCAACGAACTCCAACACCGTTATACGAGTAAAGAGCAAGCGTTTGGGGACAGCGTAGCCCATGATCTCGAGAAAATGGAAGAGCTACAAGGCATCATCGCGAAAAAATTGATTTCCGAAATTTTATTTAATGGAAGAATGGGCCTTTTAAATGTCGATTCATCGATAACTGTTCAACCCGTAGTTAAACCTCAAAATATATCGTCGTATTCAGGCCCACAACCCGTTCCAAGATACCAACCAACTGCTATGCAGCCACCAAATATGATTACGTTGTATCCACGAGATCGTCAACCATATGTAAACCAAGGAGAATTATCTGAGCAAGTGTCTCTTCCAAACATAAATATAATTGAAGATGTTACAATAAATGATATTGATAATTTAAATAAATATCTCAAATTCAATAGTAACAAATAACAGGTATAATAATAATTGTTAAGTTTTACTGTACGTAAGTATTTTATAATAATAAATAACTTACCTTAATAAAGTTATCTTTTAATGCTATAAATAATTCCTTACAGGTTTCCGGTATAATTTTACCTAGTAGTTGTGGTGATATAGCACACGTGAATTTCATCATAACGATGTCATATCTGCATAAGTTCTACCTGTGGCTAAATATCTCAGCGTAGCAATTAATCGTTCTCTTGCAGTCACTGACTGTCTCATCCTGGTATTTTGTTTTGTAATTTTGGGTTCGATAAGTTGTAGTAAAAATTCAAATGACGCTATATCCATCCGTAAGTAGTTGTACAGGTCTGCTGGTTCTTCAATTTCAATTTCATTGAGCAAATTGATATGGCTGTACTAATTTCTATATTTATACCATTTTTTGCACCAAATTCTCTTGGTTTTCTTTTCATCTAAGAATATTAACGCAGCACCGGTAACTATTGCAATTTTTCGCCTTTGCATTGCCATCTTGCAACACAACTAATAGCGAAGCCGTTCTAAAACAAACTGAAGAGTCTGTGAAGTGTATTGCGTCGCCAGGCATGCCCGGACAGACTGCCCGCGGACATGCCCGTCTAGTGAATTCCCCGCTTAAGTTATTGTCACCGTAAAGCGTAAAATTCTGCCACGGAGAGAGATGTTGCCATGAGCACAATATTAAATTACCGGAGCTGCTAAAGCATTCAACCGTTAGTTAGTCCGGTTAAGCAGTTGATATCCCAAGTGTGTTAACTTGCTAGTGGTCATACCTAAAAAAAAAAAAAAGCATTCAACCTCTTTTAATATCATAACCAGACATCAATTTTTAAAACAAAACATATTTATTTGATTGGTGAATATCTCGCAACATTAACAAGGCTATGATGGGATTCGGATTTTGGCGGGAAACCGTAGCGTGATAACAAAATAAACGAAAAATAACAATTTTCGCGAGTGCTGTGATAAACAAAAATTGGAGTGGATGTGAAAACAACATTACAATAAAAAACTTATAATTACTCAGTCTCAATCATAGAACAAACAAAATCGTGACTAAATAGAAAATAAACAACAGCAATCGACGCGAGACATTAGATGGACTTTCTGTGAACTTCAATCGAGAATATTCTTTGTGTTTGTGGTGTATCATTTAAGTATATTTTAAAGATTTTACCTATTATCCATCATGGATAACAAAAAACCCCCAGACCCTCCCGATCTCTTTGATTTTACTCCAGTTTTAACAATTTCCCTTCCCGATGACAATTCGCCAGAAACTGCAATGGACTCCGAATCGGCACACAGAAAAAGAGCCGCTACTTCTCCCCCGTCTACCCCAATCAATCCCCCTAAGCAACCTAAAAACACAGTCGGAAGACAATCGTACACTTTGAGGGATAACCCGCCATTTGTTGTACACGTATCTCTGAAAGATGGCCAGACCTCCGGTACCGTTCTTCACCCAATTAAGTTTGGAATGTTTCTACATAAGAACAATTTCAGCAACGTCGTTCTGGGAAGTCTCAAACGTGTAGGAAGGAACAGACTTTCAGTAGATTTTAAGGGTTGGACCACATCTGGCAGCACGGAATCGCCTTTTTCCGTCGCCCTTTCTCTTTCTGTCGCTTAGAACTGCCATTTGCTAGACCGAGACAGAAAGCATAATGCGATAGCACGCGGCGGAATCCTCGAGGCGATCGGCATCACGGACAAAATGCAATGGTCGCAGGGAGACTCCGGAACGCTGAAGCGCGCGATAGCATGCTAACGCATCCTTTCACCGCCGATCACTTGCTATCGCATGCTGTCTCACTCTATCGTACAATGGCGCACGCGGCCGCTCGTCAGCTCAGTGCAGCCTGTTCATTCATGCCGTACGGATGGAAATAACAATGACTGACGAAAATTTGATAGTTTTAGTGCAGAAATATCCTTGTCTTTATGACATGGAGTCGGCGGAATACAGTGACCAACACCGTAAAGAGAATGCTTGGGAGGAAATAGGGAAAATAATAAATCTCAGGGGTAAGTATTTTTATGAATTCGATTTATTTTTTTAAATTTGTAGGTAAACACACATATTAAAGAGAAATGTATTTATTATTCTAATAGATACATATTATTTATGCTAGACGCAGTCGTAAGACTATTTATTTCCCTGGGTCAAGATATAGTAATTGATAGTCCAATCTATTACTGCAATAATGATAAACGCGTAATTTTTAGTTTATCATGTCCTATGTACCCTCTCATACTGCCAAGTTAGACTTCCAATATCGGTATTAAAATATCTTTTAAAATTTTCTCTAACCACAATCGCACTCATGTTATTATCATTTCCTACGATTGGCATTAAATTCTGCAGAGCCCGTTCTACGTTAGGTGTTGACGCATTATTATGTGATGTTCTAGGTTGACGTCCTCTTTTGTTCAAAAAGTTATGTAAACTAATGGTAGCTAAAACTACTTTTATTAATTGGTTAGGCTCTAAACGAATTCTTCTGGAATATATGTCGAACCTCTGCGTCAAAATTCCGAAAGCACACTCCACTATCCTTCTAGCACGGCTAAGTCTATAATTATATATTTTGATTTCATCGTTATTGCGTGCTTGCTCAGCTGGATAAGGGCGCATGAGATTGTAATCCAAGGGAAACGCCTCATCACCTACGAATACATGTGGCATGGAATCAGCAGTACCAGGTAAACATTTTACTGGGGGTATGTTCAGTGTACCATTCATAAACTTTCTCCCAAATTGAGAGTTTAAGAAAATTCCTGCATCACTATTTTTACCGTAGGAACCAACATCCACAATAACAAAATTATTTTCTGCATCTACAACTGCTAGTAGTACTACACTGAAAGTTTTTTTGTAATTAAAAAACATGCTACCACTATTTTGAGGTGCTTGGCACACAACATGTTTCCCATCGATTGCGCCGACGCAATTAGGAAAGTTCCAAATTGTTGCAAATTTGTCTTCTATTGCTTTCCAATCTTCTGTAGTTGGTGCCTGTACTACTATCGGCGATAATATATCCCATAATGCTTGACTTGTTTCCAATACAATTTGACGAGCTGTTTCCTTCCCCATTCGATAATCATATGCTATTGATTTCAGACTGTTTCCATAAAATAAATACCTGCAAGAAAATTAGAGTGTCTTATCAATCATATAAATGTGCCTACTTGCCTACAATTTTATTTTCTTATTTTCAGTTGAAGATTGCAAAAAAAAGTGGACCAGAATTAGAGAAAACTATAGGAAGGCTTTAAAAAAAAGACAAACTCCCAGGAGTGGCTCTGCGGCAACAGTGACTCGTCCTATAAAATATGAAAACATTCTTTCATTTTTAAATAAAAATTATAAGGACAGAGCCACAGTTACAAACTTATCACCAACGTCTCCACCACAAGCACAAGACTTAACAGATAATGAGAGTCAGTCAACTGAAACTACAGCTTATGATTCAAGTACACATCAAACAAACAATCGTAGTAGATCAAGCGAGTCATATACAGGAGAACAAAGTCTAGCAAAAGTATTAGATAATTATTTAAACAGCAACAAGGCCAAGGAAAATAATGATCCCATAACAATGTTTTTCTTAAGTATGACACAAACGGTCAAAACATTTCCTTTAGAGATACAACTGGAAGTGAAGAAAAAAATATTTGAAATTGTAAGTGATGCGGAATCTGCCTTACTTCGTACTTATCACCCTAGTACTCCTCATTTTTCAAGCTATGGTTATACTAGTAATATAGCGAGTACAACGACGTCGTCTGTGGGGTATGCATCAACTGCAACGACGTTTTCTGCGAGATATACACCAACTACAACGACGTCGTTGGAAGGGTATACACCAACTACAACGACGTCGTTGGAAGGGTATACATCAACTGCAACGACGTCTTCTGCGAGATATACACCAACTATAACGACGTCGTTGGAAGGGTATACACCAACTACAGCCACGTTGTCGTCGACATACAATGAACAGTTTGATGATTCTACCTACTAAGAAAATGGCAAAATTATGTGTAAATCTACATCAAACACTTATTTGATATTGAAGTTGTGATTATTAAATTATTGTTGTTGTTTCCCATGGATGATTAAACTTGTGATATTGTTATTTGAGGAGAAAAGCGTTTACTTATTGTAGTTGTGATTATAAATAAAAAGTTGTTAATTGTTTCTCAGATTTGATTAAAGGATTAATTAATAATAGTGTATTTTACTTACTTTAGACAAACACACAATCTTTGTTTCACTGAGATGCACTTCCGGAACTTTGAGTTTTGCTTTTGAAGAGTAGGCTGCAGTAGGTCAACTAATTCATTAAAATCATTTAAAGTCATTCCATAATAATCTACGAAACTATCTGGATATGTTACTAAATCCGGAAAATGCGTAAAATATTGTCCATGAACCGCTCTCTGCTTCCAAAAAGGATGAACCCAGTATCTCCGTTTTATTTTGCGAATGCGTTTCTTTTTATTATTTTGATTTTGCATTTCTTGCAAAATACACGCTAGAATCACTGCTCTCTCTTCCGTGGTCCTATTCATCTCGCGCTTGAAACTAAACTGATCATGAAAGAACGCGGCAGTATGCCACCCATGCTGCAGCATGCTGACGCGTGCGATCGCCTTTTTTGTTTGCGGAATACGACAGCGCGCGTTCGCATCGGCAGCATACTGCAGCACGTGGTAGCACAGGCGGAACAAATGCGATTCCGTGCTGCCAAATGTGGTCCAACCCTAAGTCTCACCAGGACGCAAATAGCTTTTTGATTAGTCCGATTATGCTTCAACACAATTTTATTGCATCTGTTCCTCAATATAATGTTACTCGCATAGGTCTCGTGAGGGATGTTCCTATTGAATGGACTGAGGACGAAATTATCGAAAACATCAGGGTTCCCACTGGATGTGGCCCAGTGATTAAGGCTAGGAGAATGAACCGAAAGGTTAGTTCTCTGGGCGTAACTGAATGGAAACCCACTCAAACAGTTATTTTGATAGTTACGACTTACGCTCTCACACCAAACTCAAGCTACACGACTCGTGGTCAGCAGAATGGCAGGTAAGCTCGAAACTAAAGGGGGCGTATTACGCCAGTATCCAACCTAATATCCAGCGGAAACCCTGGTTTTTCAAATGTACCAAACTGTCAAAAAGAACTGTTTCGTCCTTGTGTAGACTGAGACTCGGCCACTGCTGTAGTCCAGTATTCCTGCATAAAATCCGTGTTCGAGATAGCTCCCTATGCGAATGTGGCCTTGATGATGGTACCTTAGACCACATCTTTTTTTCATGTCCTTCGAATTCCCGTTCCTTCGACTTGTACCTAATGCTCCCCAAAATTAAAATCCCTCTCCCTATTAACTTCCATTCCCTCCTGACTAATTTCTCTCCTAAAGTTATCCAACTCCTATCAAAATTTTTAAACGATAACGAAAATTTAGCTATTATTAAAATATAGCTTGCTACTAACATAGTATAACTACCACAAAGTGCAAAGATCGACGGCTCGCTTCACTACGCTGCTGTCACCACATGACACTGGCAGAATAATCACTATCAGGGCTTTTTTTTTTTTTTTGGATGGGAAATCATCAAATGACCCCTCCCGCTCTGGGTTGAGCGGCAGGGAGTGTCAGACTTCTACTGACTAAAACCCACCCATGCTCCTTTTAGTGCCTTTTACGTTCCAGGGCCGCGGTAACTCTTTCGAACAAATCCGCAACCCTGGTAGGCACTGGCCCTAACGGGCCCCTACTCCTATGCTGACATCTCTTTGAGGCGCGCGTGGAACACAACGCGCCGTCGCACGGTGGGCTGAAATCGCGAAGTTGGGACTTAAGGATTTTTAAATATATATTTGCATTGTATATACTTATACCATACTTTTATGTTTTGGAACTTTTTTTTTAAAGTAGGTTATTACCCTAAAATTTCAGAGATTTAATTTGTATGAATAAAACAAAGAATTCGATGCATGGTGCATATTATTAGGATTATTATTATTAGTTTGTTGTAAATATTTTGTGCAACTGCATTCCACACCACTCTTTCCACAACACCAAAACCGGTTTTCTTATCAGTAGACGAGTCGTCATTAGTGACGTGCGCCAATCAGAGGGCAGTAAATTTGCAGGTAAAAAATATTTGGGGTAGCAAGTTGAAAACAATGATATCAGTTCGTTGTAACCACCCTTTACATACGGACTACCCGCTCGTTACTTGATTTTTATTAAAAGTTGATTTTCGAGAATTTTGTGAAAATGTTTAGTGATTTAGTTACTAATGTTGATATGTTTGTGAAATTGAAATCAAGTGGTAGTATTAAGGATCATAACTTTTTATACAGTGCTATCAAGTCAAAATTGTGTGATTTAAATTAAGATAATGATAATTTGCTAAAGGAATTCTGCGCAAAGTATTGTTATAATACTTATAAAAAATGGGAAAATGCTAAACGAAAAGAACATACATTTAGAAGTAAATACAGTGATTGGTTGGCATCGGAGATAGTTTGGCCTGAGTTTATGAAAGATTTTGCAAAAAACGACGACGATCCAGTGACAAAAAGAGACTTACGGAACTTACTACGCAAACTATTGCTTCAGAGGAGTTGTCACATGCCCATGTTTTTAACTTAAAAGCAGAAGGAAAGGAAGATGTTGCTGACATATTACAGCATCTGCTCAAGCATCCACAGGACGTGCAAAAAGTAAAAGATTGTCTTTTTGGAAATAAAAAGAAATCAGTATTCTCTCCAGATGAAGCTTTAGGCTTGTTTTTGTCTTTGAAATTGTCAAAATGGCAATATAATACGCTACGAAAAAGTATCGCAGAAGTAACTGGTACCAACGTATATCCCTCTTACTACGCACTGCAAAATGAAAAAATTAAATGTTATCCACCTAAAACTGCTATTGTAGTAACAGATAAAACGGCTACGATAGAATTGCAGGCACTATTGGATATTACTGTGAAGAGAATTATAATGTCAAACGAAATTAGTGAAACTTGTAAAGATTTGACACTGATTAGTAAATGGGGATTTGACGGAGCTTCGAATCAAGCCAATTATAAGCAGAAAGTTGGAAGAGAAAATGAAGAAGATGAGGACTTTGACGATTCTAGCGTATTTATGGGTAGTTTGATTCCTATCAAATTAGTGTCTAGTGACAGAGTTATATGGGAAAATGATTCCCCAAATTCCTCATTATGGTGTCGTCCGCTGTTTTTTAAATTCATGAAGGAAAACAAATTCAGCATTTTGCAAGAAAAAAATGCGATTGAGGCAGAGATTAACAATTTAGTTAAGACAGTGGTTGATGATTTGACCATCTCGCACAACCTAATACTAACCATGATAGATGGTAAAGCGACTGCAGTTCTTTGCGATACATCAACACAAAGATGTGACATATGTAAAGCTACTCCAAAGGAAATGAATGATTTGTCCTTGGTTTTGGCAAAAGAAATTGATGTCGATTTATATAAATATGGTTTATCGTCGTTACACATCTGGATACGATTCATGGAATGCATTCTTCATATAGCGTACAGATTAGATTTGAAGACATGGATGGTGAAAGGTGACAGTAAAGCTATTATGGAGAGCAAAAAGAGAAATATTCAGGAAGCATTTAAATCCGAAACAGGACTTTTAATTGATGTTGTGAAACAGGGTCATGGTACAACAAATGATGGGAATACTGCGAGGAGATTTTTCGAAAACCCCGATATTGCAGCTTCGATCACAGGAGTAAATGAAGAATTAATAAAAAGATTTAAAACTATATTAGAAGCAATTTCGTCGGGTCACCGTATTGATATATTGAAGTTTAAAGATTATACCGAAACCACCATGGAACTATACATTGAATTATGTAATTGGTTTTACATGCCTGCAAGTGTTCACAAAGTTTTAGCTCACGGAGCAGCTATTATTGAAAGCTTGGGTATAGTGCCCATTGGAAAATTATCCGAAGAAGCAGCTGAAGCACGCAACAAAGATTTTCGGAGATATCGTGCTCATAATTCGAGGAAATTCTGTAGAAAAGCTACTAATGAAGATATTTTGAACAATTTGTTAATCAGCTCTGATCCACATATTTCAAAGATACGACACAAACTGGTGCGAAAACACAAAGCCTTTTCAGAAGAAGCAACAGCTTTGTTGATCGTTAAGGATACATTTGTTGACGATGATGATCAAGAAAATTTAGGGGTTTTAACTGAAGACCCGTTATTGTCAGAGCATGGTGTTGAGCATGGTGCAGGCCCCTCCTAAAAATATTGGTAAATGATTTGAATTTTGAATTTGTCTTTGTAAGTCTCACACATACAGAACACAGATTTGTAGTCGTGGATTAGGCCTATTGGGGAGACCACTGATAAAAAAAACGCGCCTAGTTCTCTACCTCTGGGGTGGTGTGGAATAGAGAATACAATAATAATCACTGCTACGTATTCTGAGATTTAGGTGACTTTTAAGATATTTTCGTTCAAAAAAATCTAAAAAAGTCTAACTACCTACTAAGTCACAGTAAACTACAGTAGACGATTAGATGCAAATAAATTGTACTATTAAAATACTTATCCAACAATTGGAAGAAATTTGAGATTTTGTAAACTTAAATGCGATTTTAATAAGAAAAAAAATTAAAAAAAAAAATTCTCCTAAATCGCAGCAAAGCGCAGTAGCTGACTAGTTGTAAAAATAAGCTAATAAATAGTACTATTTTAATATATACATCGCAGTTGGAGATGTTTTCAGATTTTTGAGATTCTTTAGATTTTATGATTTTTTCTATACAAAAAAATATTTAAAAAATTGTAGTACTAAAAATAATGCGTAAAATAAAAAGTCATAGAACAATAATTTACTGTATTAGATAGTAGAACAAATTTGCATCATTAATCAGTAAAAATAAGATGACTTTTTTTTTAATGTCCTAAGTCCACTACGTATATAAATCAACCCACCGTGCGTCGGCTTAGGTCTGGCTTTAATCGGACAGCGAGCCACCCAACGCTCGCCATCCGCAGACCCGCACCTACGGTGGCCGGGAATCGCCCAGCGACTCCCGACGCCCGGTGCGTCTCCCTATGCCGCGGCGGCTGGGGCGTGAGGGTTGTCTCTCCCTCACGCGGCCCGCCTCCTCCTTCACTAGCATTACTGCTTCGCAGAAGGAGGTGACGGCTTCCCATGCCTCCTCGCTCCGGACCATGGATTGAACCAGGGCCGGACGCGAGAGGTCGCCGCCGCCGATCGCCTCGACGAGGACACGGCGCTGCTCCGCCCATGCGGGGCAGGCCTTCACCATATGCTCCACCGTGTCCTCCGGGCGATCCTCGCATCACAATCAGGGCTCAGTTGCCAAAGAAGAAAAAAAAAAAAAAAAAAGGCTATGATGCTATGATGGAACACAGAGTACCTACATTATTTAGAGACGAATTGACACTTGGTCTTTGGAGGAATTTTCGCGGGATTTTAAATAACTTCGTCGAATGATTGTGATGAAATCCAGAACCCAACAAAAATACACAAGACTGTGTTTTTGAACTTCTGGAAAAATGCGGCTGTTTGTACTATTCCCCTGAAAAAATGAGTGTTTACTAACTAATTATAAGAAATGAGTCAAAGTTTTCGACGGGAAAAAACTTAACGATTAACACCGAGTTGCTTCGGGCTTCGGCGTGTGTGCAAACAAGTGAAATTACGGAGTTGGTGAAGGTTAAACGCGTGCTTTTGTCGGTGCTTCGAATATTATCGATTTTGGTGAACTTTTTTAGTGTGAAACTTGATCAAAACTGTTCCTTGTGTTTGTGTTCTTAGTTTAAGCTTTGTTTTTAGTTGTAATTATAATTAGATTGGTCTTTTAACTACAATTAGTCATTTTGAACCTTGAAAAACCCCTGATCCTGACCCCCCTGATGAACTATTCGATCTCTCCCATAGACTAACAATTACCCTTACACATGACATTGAAATATAACTTTAATTAGTCATTATGAACCCTGAAAAAACCTCTGATACTGACCCCCCTGATGAACTATTCGATCTTTTCCCTAGACTAACAATTACCCTTCCACATGACATTGAAATAGTCACCCAAAGCCCTATTATGGATACAGATTTTGATTTTAAAACATAAATCTGCCACCCTGTATAAGGATTAGAGTGGTGTCAATCAATAAATTATATATATGACTAAGTGTCGGTCAGGCAGAGCGCGGGCAGAGGCATGCAATTTTGGAGGGAGGGCTCGCTTGAGCGTCGTGCGGGTGCAGAGTCGGAATTGGGCTCCGACAAATCGGCGACTGACGTCAGATCGGCGAGCTCGGCAGGCTGATTTCGTATCTTGTAAAAGCCGAGCGATAGCAAAAAATGCACAAAAATTGCTCTCTAATCGCAAATTCGTATTACGTATTAGCGAAAACCACACCATAGCAATCTCGCAACAGTGCTGCCTCTACGGAGCAATCAAGTAACTAAAATGTGCATCGTCCTACTTGAATCCCTAGCGATAGCGTTTTATTTCGTATGGTTTTTGACAGCAATGCGACAGCGATCGGCAAGCAAATTTAGCTGTCAAATTGCGTTAACCATTTCCTTGATTGTTGATCGCTTGCGTATTGCTTTCTGATTGCCAAATAGGAATTAGCTTTAGTTATCGAGTATTTTATCAGTTAAATTGTGTGCTTATACCTGCAGTGTGTGTTAATTAACGTTTAAACTTATTGTGTGTGCTGCATAAGACTTAATTCAGTGTATTAAAGCAACATACAAATATTGTTTCGAGTTGATTATAACCCACTCGAACAACGATGGCTCGTGCTGTTCTCTTGCTTGAAGCACTTGATGTTGAAGACGGAAGGATCGAAAGTCGTAATACAGCACGGTTGCGACGTTGCCTTCGAGACCAAGCCAAAGCTTTGAACCTACCTGACGCTGAGTTCAAAGCCCATTATCGCCTTTCCAAGGAACTGTTTATAGATTTATGCAATGAACTTAGACCATTCTTGACCAGAACAAGAAGGAAAACAAAAGTTACTGTGGAATGCAAAGTAAGTACCTACATAATAATATGTTGTTAAGTCTGTCATTTAAACAAGGAACTTGATTATAATATTAATCAATATATTATGTTGTGATATTACAGGTATTAACAACACTTTCATTCTATGCTACGGGCTCATACCAAAAACCTGTGGGCATGAGTTATCTGCATGGGCTCAGCCAAGCCAGTGTATCCAAGGCTGTAAACGAGGTGACCATCGCTATGAATACACAAAGTATTTTAAGTAAATATATTAGATTCCCTCAAACACAGCAAGAAAGAAACACAAACTATCTACACAGAAATGTGAGTCAATGTTTTATGATAATATATATTATATTGTAATACTTTTTCAGGTTTTCAAACAAATTTGGATTTCCTGGTGTCCTAGGTTGCATTGATTGTACTCATGTAGCTTTAATTCAGCCCACAGACCACGAGGAAAGGTTTCTTAATAGAAAACATTACCATTCCAGAAATGTTCAAATAGTAAGTCATGAATTATTATTAACAACACTATTACACATTATTGCATTATTATTAACCTTTTTTCTACTATTTCGATGGTCCTGTGTGGATAATAAAGAATATTCTATCTGTCTAGTCCTGCAGAAATTCTGAAACAACAGTATAATTCATATTATTTGATATATGTTAAAGATTGTAATGTAATGCATCAATTTCCTTATTTATAATGTTTATTTTTAGATATGTGACAGTGACCTGAATATTATAAATATTGACGCATCATTTGGTGGAGCTACACATGATGCTTATATTTGGAGAACCTGTGAGATACAAGATCATCTCCAAGAGTTACACCGTAGAGGAGAAACTATCTGGTTGCTAGGTAACATAAAATTGAGCCAATTTTACATGCAATTATAAATTTACTGCTAAAGTTTACAATGCAATTTTTATGTTTAAGGTGATTCTGGATATCCACTGAGGTCATGGCTTTTAACTCCAATTGTGAATGCTGAACCTGACAGTCAAGATGAGCATTATACAAATATTCACTGTCTAACCAGGAATACTGTTGAACGCTGCATAGGTGTTCTGAAAGCACGTTGGCGATGTTTATTAGCACACAGAGTACTGCATTATGATCATCACATGGTGGCTATGATTATAAATGCTTGTGCTGTTTTACATAACATCTGCAACAAATATCGGCTACCAGTACCACAGTTGCCAAGTGCAGATACTGAAGGAGATCTCAGCAGCCAAGTCACACCACAAATACAGCAGGATACAGGTGCTGGTGTTGAACAACAACTTCTAGCTAGAGGCCGACAACAACGAGATCGCATCGTCCAAAGGTTATGGTCAACTAGAAGACTATTGTGAATTCAACAATGTTAAGTGTGTATAATTTTAAATTAGGTGTATGTTAAATAAGACAATATTAAGACATTTATCATTATAAAAAAAAAAAAAAAAAAAAAAAAAAAAAAAAAAAAAAAAAAAAAAAATATATATTATTAATGTGCTGAACTCATGGTGTGTAAATATAGCGAGTACAAGAATAAGTTCAAGTATTAATAGCAATTAAGTAGTATGTAAAAAAATTAATATTAATAGTAAGTACATAATTGTGCAAGTAGATTATTTAATTTGTTTTCATTATAGTGTAACACAACTAGCACACGACGCTGCACTGCATCACAAGTCGTCGAGCCTGCTGCACGCCACCGCCAGCACACGACGCTGCACTGCATCACAAGTCATCGAGCCTGCTGCACGCCACCGCCAGCTCCGACCTGAGGGTATAAAAGGGCCTGCACGCCGGTCATTCCCCAGTGGATTCGCCTGTGGCCACAAGAGGTCGTCTCCGCTAGCGCTGACTACACCCCCCACCACTCGGACCGCAACCCGCCTTTCTCTCTGTGTTTGTACGAGTGAACTTTTAGTTCGCTTGTGCAAGCACAGGGGGAGCCGCCCCCGCTGCCGCCCGGTGTGCAAACACCGTCGCGGTCGTGGTTGGCCACAAGTTTTAAAGAAGATTGAAGAGAAGAGTGTTCTGAAAAGAAGAGAAGATGCCGAAGCCAGGCGCTCGTGGCTCTTTGGGCCGCGAAGACGCCCAGCTGACGCGAGAAGAGGCAGAAGAGGCCCGACCGACGTTAGACCGGGCGACGTCGCTCCCGAACATTCGGGGCGCGTCGTCCGGTTTGCCGTCGGCTGGGCCAAGAAGAGAAGGCGCTCCAACCGCTCCGTCGACGTCATCAAGTAAGAAGACGACGGCGCAGAGGAACCTGAGCACCGCCACCAGTACCACCAAGAAGAGTGCATCGGCAGCAGCCGACACACCGTCGACATCGGCGCCTGCGCGCGTTGCGCCCGTGTCGACGTCGAGCCGGCAACAACCAGTGCCTATACGCCCCGCGGCGTTCCGACCGGTACCTATTCAGGCACCGGGGCCTGCCGCCGCGTCCGCAGGCCGCGCACCTCCTGCGCGCCCACCGATTCCACCTGCGTCCGCACCAACACGCAGCATCGCACCGTCGGTCCGTGTACCGGCACCCGCTGCGCGCTCCGCAGCGCCGCCAACGCGAGCCGGCGCCCCTGCGCCCCCCGCCCACCCCCCTGCGCACACCTATGCGCACGCGCCGCCCGCGCGCGCGCCCGCGTCCGCGCAAAATGCGCCGCGCTCTGCGGCGCCGCGCGCGCCCGCTGTGACCTCGCACGCGACAGCTCGCACAGCGTCATCCGCTCCCCGCCTCTCGATGGCGGGTTCGGCCCCAGCTGCCGACAGAGCCCCATCGCGCGATCCGCGCATCTACCGTGCCACCGCACCAGTGGCGCCACCTATAACGACTCCAGACTCCCCAGCGCCACCTCGCGTCTCAGCTTGCGACTCGCCGGCGATGTTATCGGCCTGTTCATCTCGTTCCGGGTCGAGCATGTCGCTGGCATCTGAACGCGAGGTGCTCTCACCGGCATCACCGACACCATCGACGTCGACGGGGTTCAACTTCGGGCCCCCGCTGGAACCCAGACCCCAGCGAAGGAGGAGGAGCTCCGACGACGTACCAGAAGAGGCGAAACGCTACTGCGTCGAGCCGCCCCGCCACCAACAATACGACGACCACGAGCGACGTGAAGCCGCCCAGTCTCCGAGCTTTGCTGAGGCCGCACGCAGCTCGCAGCCAGCGTCGCCAGCAAGACCGGCTACCCCAACTAGACACTCAAATGTAAGTGAAACTATTAATACTTCACTCCCCCAACACGATACCCCCATGTCGGAGGCCGCCGCCGCCGCGGACGCGACAGCGAGCAGGCCTCCGACCAAAAACAAACGGCCCCGTTTCCCACCGCTAGTGGTGGAACGACTGCCGAACTGGGCCACACATTTTAGGGCCTTGGCCGCCAAACTCGGACGACCACCCAATGCCCGTCCTTACGGTGCTGGCGTACGCTTCTCGCCGGAGTCGGAGGACGAGTACAGGGTGGTCCAAAGATACCTGACGGCCCTTGAAGCCGAGGAAGGAGTCAGCTGGTTTGCGTACTCGCTGCCAGCTGACAAGAAGATGAAAGTGGCCATCCGGGGGCTGCCACCGGACACAGATCCCGCGGAGATCGAGGAGGAGCTTCGTACCCTAGGGTACCAACCGGAGTACGTGCGCCACATTAGGGCGCGCCAGGGACGACCCGGTTGCGTGTTTCACGCCGTGCTTCAGCGCACAGCGGACGCGCGCAGCATCTATGACACCACCGTGTTTTTATATATGCGTGGTGTCAAAATCGAGGCATGGCGTGGCAAGCGTGGGCCCGCTCAATGCCACAGATGCCAAAAGTTCCGGCATTCATCCCATCAATGCCACCGCCCGCTCGCTTGCGTCAGATGCGGCGAGGGGCACTACGCCAAGGACTGCCCGCGCCCGCGCGATGAACCCGCCACATGCGCTAACTGTGGCGGCGCGCACCCGGCGTGCAGCATTAGGTGCCCCGTGTTCGAGAGGGAAACACGGCACAAGCGAGCGGGCACTGTCGCCATCACGGCAGGAGCAACGCGCTCGCAAACCACTGAAGGAGAGCAGGTGACGCAGGAGCGGATACAGAGCGCGTCGCTGATGGCGGCAGCTAACGGGCCCACGACACGCGGAGCATCCTCCTCCTCAGGAAGAAGGCGACGAAAGAGGGGGGGGGGGAAGAAGAAGAGAGAAGAAAGCAGCACCCCCCCAGCGACCAAAGACGTGACCCCACAAGTCACACAGGCCGCCCCTGTCCCAGCGGTGGTGCAGGCTGTCACAGAGACAGAGGCAAAGAAAAGCCAGATTAAACAAACAACCAAGAGGAGCGCTACTACTAGCGCCGGCACTGCGCTACCGAGAAGCGCTGTAACTAACAAGGAGTCCACTAGCGCCGCCAGTGCCGGCGCTAGTAGAAACATAAACAAGAATTTCACAGCCTGCGCTATCCAGCTGCTGATGGACCTAATAAAGGCCATCAGACAGGGGCAAGACGCGGAGCAAGTCATTCTCGACGGCCTGGCCGCTTTGTTAACACTTTACAATGGCTAGGCCGTTGAGATTATTACACTGGAATGCCCGCGGCCTTAAAGATAAAGTCGCCCCCCTCCGCCACCTCCTGCGGGATCAAAATATCGACGTGGCGCTAATAAACGAGACGCACCTGGGACCCGAAGATAGGGTTAGGTTCCCAGGTTTCCACGTTTATCGCAGGGACGAAAGGTCGGCATTAAATTACCGTTACCGTGGTCTGGTAGTTTTGGTGAAACGAAGAGTCGTCCACCAGGAACTCCCCTCGCAGCCGCTCAACAGCATCTACGCGCTGGGCGTACAACTGCACGTGGCCGGCGAGGACATAAACATTTACGCCGTGTACAAGCCGCCCTTAACAAAATTAGACTATAATGAGTTAAGGGCGGTATTATTCCAGTCCAGCAATCCTACCATCCTCGCCGGCGACCTGAACTGCAAGAATCCGGCGTGGAACTCAGCAAGCTCAAATACCGAGGGGAGACGGCTCTTCGCAGACGCGGAAGCCTTCGGGTACTCGGTGTCCGGCCCAGAAACGCCGACCCACTACCCGGACAACCCACAACACATGCCCGACGTGCTGGACACCGTTGTTCACCGAGGGCTGAACTACCAGATCGCGCAGCAAGTGATCGACGACGAGTTACAGTCGGACCACCTTCCTGTGCTCGTCGTCTTATCGGGAATGCCGACCAGGATGAAGCCGCCAGCGCCACGTCGATCCATTGACTGGACCCTATTTGCAGAAAGGATCGAGACCACGACGCCAACTTGGCCAATAGCCAACCCCGCAGACGTCGATCGCCTAACAGGAGACATCACTGCTTGCGTAAAGAGCGCCTTAGATGAGGCGACAACCACCTCACCAGCGGAGGGGAGAGTGCTTCAGCCGCCCCTCCCGCCACGGATACGTGCAATGGTCGCCGAGAAGAGGCGCCTACGCAAGCAGTGGCAACAACTACGCTGCCCAACTTTGAAAAACCGTCTCAACCGTCTTGCGGGGAAGGTAAAGGCCGAGTTACAGGCCCAGGCCGCCGCGAGCTGGGAGGAACGTATCATCGACGCAGAGGGCAACACGTCCTCATTACACCAGCTATGCCGCTCTCTATCGAACACCCCAGCTCCGGTGCGCCCGTTATTGAACAGCGACGGGGCTCTTAAATACACGGCAGAGGACCGCGCGGAGGTCTTCGCCGAGCACCTGGAGCGTCAGTTTCGCCCAAACCCGACTACCGAACACGACCATGTCGCGGCAGTCGAGCAGCACCTTGGGGACTACTTCGCAACGCCGATAGCTCCCGAAGAAGACCCGCTCTACTTCTCGCCGGGCGCAGTCAGACGCGCCATCCTCAAGACGAAGCCGAAAAAGGCCCCCGGAGGCGATGGTATCACGAACACAGCGCTGCGCCACTTGCCGCACCGTATGGTCGCGGCCCTGGCGCGCCTGTTCACCGGGATATCTCGCACGGGGGCCTTCCCCGCAGCATGGAAGGAGGGGCGCGTCATTATGCTGCCCAAGGCGGGGAAAAACATACTGAAGCCGGAGAGCTATCGGCCAATCACGCTGCTGTCAACAATCTCCAAGGTGTTCGAGTCGCTCCTGCTGCGACACCTGACGCCGCATATCACCCCCAGGCCTGAACAGTTCGGGTTTCGGGCGGAGCATAGCACGACGCTCCAGCTGTCGAGGGTACTGCACCTGCTGTCGTCGGCTATGAACAAGAAGGAGTACGCAGTTGCAGTATTCCTCGACATGGAGAAGGCCTTCGACCGCGTGTGGCACGACGGCCTCATCTATAAGTTGGCCACGTCCGACACGCCCCGTCGCGTAGTTAGAGTGGTCTCATCCTTTCTGTCCCACAGGAGCTTCAGAGTGGTGGTCGACGGAGCGCTGTCCGCCCCCCGCCCCATCCGGGCGGGCGTGCCGCAGGGCAGCTGTGTGTCGCCGGCGTGTTACTCATGTTACACCGACGACATTCCCACCACGCCAGAATCGACGCTCGCGCTGTATGCCGATGACGCCGCGTACATCACCACCTCGCTCAACGCAAAGTACGCGGCAGTCAAAATGCAGCGCGCCCTCGACCTGCTACCTGACTGGCTCGCCAAGTGGCGACTGTCGGTTAACGTGAGTAAGACGCAGGCGATCGTCACCGGTTCGTCGCGCCTACCACCACGCCTGAAGCTCCAAGGCGCCGACGTCGAGTGGTCGCCCCAGGCTAAGTACCTGGGGGTGACTATCGACCGTCGGCTCTCGATGAGGACGCACGTCCGCAAGGTCGCCGCGCAGGGCAGGGTAGCCCGCAACCTGCTCAAACCAGTGCTCTCGTCCCGACTCCCGGCGCGCGTCAAGTTGGGCGTGTACAAGTCGTACGTACGCCCGATTTTGACGTACGCCGCCCCCGCCTGGTACGCCCTCACCAGTGAGGGGAACCGGAAGAAGCTCCGCGCGCAGCAGCATCTTGCGCTGCGGACAATTGTGAACGCCCCTTACTGTGTGAGGAATAACGTAATCCAGCGCGACCTCGGGATTGAGAGCCTGGACGAGTTCGTGCAGCGCCTCGCGAAGGTAATGTTCGCGCGTGCCGACGCATCTGCTTGGCCCCATGTCAAGCACCTAGCGCCCTGGCATGCGCGCCCACCTGACGCGAGGCGGCTGCCCCGCGACCTAATAGCGGACGTCGACGACCCATCGCACCGGACTTGACGCCTGAGTAAGTCGCCCCAGGTTACACGCGGCTTACTCAAACAACAACACTGCCCACCCCACTCGCACCGCGGCGCGCGACTTGTGCTAAGTTAATATAGGCAAGCCGCGCCCGCTCACACATGCATCTCTCTACAGGCGCTCTACTCACGCACCGAACAATGCAGCGCGGGCTCGCTATTCGGTGCAGATGCACTGGGCGGTAGTACACACACTACATGACCGCTCACACACACACATAAGACGGCTCTGCGGTCCGTGCCGTGACCGGCTAGCTCTGGAAGCGGGGCGGACGGGAGCCACACCTACTTGCCGCAGGTTCGTCCCAAGTCGGCACCCTCGTCGCTGGTCGTTCTCGCTGGGCCTCCCCCAGGTCACTGGGGGTCTCACTCGGCGGGGACTGACCGCCGGGGTGTCGTGAAGAGGCGGCACTGTATGTAAACAGTGCCGCGGCGCGCCTGCGGTACACAACACACAACTACACACAGGCGTGCGTCACGTTGCTATTTTTATTCGGCAGGCGCACGCCATCATCTTTTCGCCTAAAACAGGCAACTCGATGACGGGCCCGTTTTTACGGGTCACGGAGTGCCCCCGCGGGCAGGGGATTAAGGTCCCGTGACCGCTCGCCACGCCCCCTGACGGGGGTGTAGCGACTTCCACCACATTCCCCAGTTCGGCTTGCACGGACACGCTTCCTTCGGAACGGTTTCGGGCAGCTGAGCGCTCTCCGGCTTGCACGGTCGGCTTCCATCACGGAACCGATATCGGGCGGTCGTACCAACTATTTCTGTCGTCGTAGACTTACTGTGAATTTTATAGTGTTTTTATAGTGTTTAGTGTTAAAGTAACTTCTGTGAAGAGAACAATAAATACCTTTGCTGTTACATTGGCTTGCGAGTGGTTTTATTGGAAGAACCGTTACAAGTGGCGCACAACGTGGAGGCCGAAGATAGAAAATATCTAAGGCCACGACCCACTCGCAGACCAGTTCGATTTGGAACAAGTCTACCTGAAGAAATGGCCGTCAACATGACAGATAGCCAGTTTAAGGAGCTCATCCTTGCGATCACCACCGGCACACGAGGAAGGAATACCTTTGCTCAATGCCCAGCTAAATTTGGAGGATCAAAGGCGGAAGTTGAAGCTTTCTTAGCAGCAGTGACAGTGTTTAAGGAAGTGGAAAAAATATCAGATGCGAACGCTCTTGAAGGCCTACCTTTAGTTCTTGCTGGTGACGCAGCGATTTGGTGGCAAGGTGTTAAAAGCAGTGTGAAGACATGGGAACTTTTTAAGGAACGCTTGCGCCATACCTTTGCTCCAAAGAAATTAGATTACGTAATCTATCAGGAAATAGTTGGTGTTAAGCAAGATAACCAGACCCCTACCGAGATTTTCATTGCCAAGAAGCGAGCGCTTCTTGCTGAGATGTCAGAGCCACATACGGTGCAGCAAGAGATCAGTCTCATTTTTGGCCAGATTAAATTCGCAGTGAGGGAGAAGATTTGTAGGGATTCCATACAAACTTTTGATGAACTACTAAAAAAGGCAAGAAATATTGAAAGGACATTAGTAGAGAAAAATAATCAAAAAGAGGAATCAGAGTATTTACATAATAGAGATACTACAACACAACATAAAAATAATAAAAAACAAAACAAGACACGTTGTGGTTACTGTCGTCTTCCCGGTCACACAGCTGAGGTCTGTAGAAGGAAGGCAAGAGAAGACGCAAAGCATAATGTTGTTGAGGTTAAGGCTGAAGCTACCTCGACCACCCAAAATGAAGACAAGCCGAAGTTTGCTTGTTATGGGTGTGGTGAGCCAGGAGTGATACGCAGTCGCTGTCCAAAATGTAAAGACAGGCAGTTTGCAACATCAGCTGATTTCTGTTTTTGCTCCGCTAACATGACTGCTGATGTTCGACCACGTCCCACAGTGCCCATCACCATAAAAGATATGAAGGGAATAGCGCACATTGATACGTGCGCTAAGTCAAGTGTTGCCTCCTACCAACTTTACAAACTTCTAGAACGGAACGGTTTAAGTTTTGAGAGGGAGATCATGTACGTAACCCTTGCCGATGGAGTACCAAGGAAGCAGGACGTCCTGACAGTCAAGACGATTGTCAATATCTATGGCCGAGACGTAACCACGTCCTTTGTGATCTTTCCTGACGCACGGGAAAATAGGACACTACTTGGGGTAGGATTTATAGAAGATGCTATGTTGGCCCTAAACCTACCCCAACGAACTTGTCATTTTGTCGATGAACCTCACAAGAGTTACGACCTAAATCCAGAGGGACCGGATGATTCGATGGATATAGCGGGTGTTTTATCCAGTGTGTGCTTGCCAGCAATGGAATCGCCAATGAGGAACACACCCAGTCCTGTACTATCGCCTGTTGATACTCGCATGTCGGAATTCATTCTGCAACAGCACCAGGAACCGACTACGCAAATGACGACGCCCCCACACTCGCCTCAGAGAAGTGGCTTAATGGTACCTGGAGCAACAGAGAAAGCCTTAGAACGACCTTATGGGCCATTGATACCCATAGGATTCTCAACTCCATCCAAGAGACCACGAACAGTTTTATTCGATGGATACTCTACGATTATCGATGCCCTGTATGAAGATGCGCGCAGGAGCATCGATAACGCCGACGTCGAGCTGACACCAGAGTCTGCTGGCTTATTCCCAGAAATGGAGATCTCTTCTGTTTCCTTGCACAGCCATGAGTGCGTACTGACGGAGGAAGAGACCAAGCGCTTACAACATTTTCTCGAGGAAAATGAAGCGGTATTCATATCCAATGGTAAGCCAACAACGGAGACTGAACACACCATTGATACGGGATCACACAAGCCTATATCAGTCCCACCATATAAGCTATCGCCAGTTAAAATACAAACCCTGAAGGTGGAAATCCAGAAGATGTGTGAGCAAGGAGTTATAGTGCCGTGTTCCTCACCCTGGTCAGCGCCAGTCGTACTAGTACCAAAGAAAGACGGCAGTACAAGTCTGTGTTGATTACCGCCAGTTGAACGCGATCACGACTGCAGATGTCTATCCACTGCCACGTATTGACGATCTCCTGCACAGTGCTAAGCCTACGTGTTACATGAGCACCATAGACCTCCGCACCGGCTACTGGCAGATCCATGTTAATGATGAAGACCAAGTAAAGACTGCCTTCATCACACCTTTCGGTATGTACAAATTTTTGAGAATGCCATTTGGCCTACGAAATGCACCTGCTACTTTTCAGCGCCTTATGGACAGATTTCGCATATCCCTTAGTCACGTTAAGCTCCTCATTTATTTAGATGACCTAATAATTATGTCTACCAACCTAGATGAACATTTTAGAGACCTGCAAGACGTCTTCAATCGACTAAATGAGTACAATCTCACAGCAAACAAGGACAAATGTGTTTTCTTTTGCTCTAAGGTCAAACATCTAGGACATTATATAACACCTGATGGTCTTCAAGCAGATCCAGCCAAAGTTGCTTCCATAATGGACATGGCTGCGCCAACAAACTTGAAGCATTTGATATCATTCCTACAGATGTGTTCGTGGTATAGGAGATTTATCCCTAATTTCGCAAAGATCACCGAACCACTCTCTCGGTTGACGAAGAAGAATTCTGTATGGACCTGGAACGATGAACAGAAAACAGCGTTTGACGAGCTGCGGAAACTCTTAGTTACGGCGCCGGTGTTGGTCCAGGCAGATTACACCAAACCTTTTACAATCAAAACAGACGCAAGTAACTACGCGATCGGTGCTGTTTTGGTGCAGGGGGAGAGAGAAAATGAGCATCCAGTTGAGTATGCTAGCCGCCTCCTCACTCCAGCTGAAATAAATTATTCAACCACAGAACGAGAAGCACTAGCTGTAATCTGGGCAGTGAATAAATTTCGTGGTTTCATCGAGGGTACGAATTTCACTGTGCTGACCGATCATCAAGCCCTGAAGTGGCTTATGACATTGAAGTCCCCAACCGGTCGACTAGCACGATGGGCTCTGCAATTGCAACCTTATAATCTGACGATTAAATATATCAACGGTAGAACGAATGCTGTCGCCGACACCTTGTCACGTCCCAATTGCGATCCTACAACGGAAAAAGACTGTGGAGTATGCAGTATGGTAATCGACATGCCAAGGAAGAAATCAAAAGACATAAGAGAGGAACAATTAAAGGACAAAGACATAGAGAAAATTATTAGCGAGTTAGAAGGGAACCAATATGAAAAAGGAAAATATTGGAGCGCAAAAGGCTACCTTATGAATCAAGGACTACTCTACAGATACAAATCAGAGAATGACAATGAAAATGCTCAACTAGTTGTACCCAAGCAAGAGCAGGAAAAGGTTATCAGCGAATACCATGATCAAGCTTCTTCTGCTGGTCACTATGGAGTTGAGAAAACTATTGAACGCATTGCTAAGCGATACTTTTGGAAAGGGATGAGAACCCAAATTGAAAGTTATATACGGAACTGTATCCAATGTCAGCGATACAAACCAAGCAATCTCAAACCAGCGGGCCTGCTCCAAACTACGGCTCTTAACCAAAGATTTGAAGTCTAATCCTTCGATTTGTTCGGACCTTTACCTAAAACAGCTAAAGATGAGACATGGATCTTTATTGTAGAAGACCTGACTAGTAGATGGGTTGAGTTGTTCGCATTGAAGCAAGCTACCGCGGAGGAATGTGCTAGTTTTATTGGATGAGATTATTTTACGGTATGGCACGCCAAGACGGTTCGTTGGGTTATTGTACATTCGCCACAAAGTAAATTCGTCACATTTTGTAAACTTCATACATTGAAAGTGTATTTGTCACATGCATAAAAAGTATGTGTAAATTCGTCACAAGTCTGCATAGGTACATAATTTTTGCATAAAGTACTGGTAGAAAACAAAGTTATTGATTTTTAGCACTTAAAATAAAAATGATTTCTAAAATCTTTCTTTTCTCTCCTGCGTTCCTGCACATGCTATCACGCGCTCGCTCGCTCGCTGTATCTATCTCTTTCTAGCCGTACCGGTCAATGCATCAATCAGTCCAGTCATCCAGTGACTCACTTGACCTTGTCGATGAGCGTGTGGTGTTCTCAATGACCATAATTATAATTATTATAGTTTTCTGTGGGTGTTCTGTTGCAAATGTGATCTGCTTAATTGTATTGGAGTTACCATAGAGTATAGAGCACATAATATATTAGATCGACGGTAGTTAGATTGGTACATCTCTGAAAAAATGGATCATTATCAGCCGGGAACAAGCTCGGGTGGACATGGTGTAAGTATATTATTATATAAAGCAGTATTGTTTTTAAAAAGAGTATATATTATTATGGCTTAAGGACATAGCTAAAAATGGCCTACAAATCAACAGGTATGAAACCTTCACGATAATTACTATTTTATTTTATAATTTACATTACAATTAATTCAATAGAAAAGACACTTATTAATTTCGAAAACATTATAAAAAGTAATTCACTTCTGTCTTAATCCCCGGTGTTACTATTTTTTGGTTTAGTTTGAGGTTATTAATAGGCGAAGAAATTGTAGCTCATAAAGCCAAGACAAGCTGTGTGCACCGTAATTACAAAACTCAGTATTCTCAGTGTTGATCTATGGTCTAGGTTTTTAATACAAATAGAATAAAGCGATTAAAAGTGCTGTGTGAAATTAGCAAGCTATTTATTATCCTAACAGATCGACACCAGTCTCATTATATTCTATATTTAGGTATATAACGGCAAGCAAAGCCGATGTCGATTATTCTGCCAATGTCAAAGTGATTTGAAAAAACAGTCAACATTCGATTGTCATCTGTCAATTTAATTGACGGATGACAATCATTTGACATTTGAAACTGATATAATGTCACTCGTTCTGTCTAAATTGGCTTAAATATATCCTCAAAATTCGAAAGTATTTTGTATTTTTTAGTGATTTTAATTTAGTTTCAATCGAATATATTATACATTATTTAGAACACAAAAAGTAAATACACCTCCCTGTTGGTTCTTAGGCAAACCATGTATGTACGCCGAGCAATGTCCTTTCCATTATTGCCCGTTGCTTTGGAAGTTCATATTTTTTTTGGAGATAGTACTCTAAGTAGAAAACTTTTACAAATTTTTAAGTTGCGGAGATTCATGATTTATTTGGAAATATAATCGATTTTTGGCCTTGATCAATTTATCTAGGTAACTTATTTATTTCGCACTTAAATTAAAACATGAATATAATAATTATGAACTTTTCAGATCACATTTACGAAAACTGAAAGAGGACGGCGAATGCTTGTGAGACATGGTTACATGTACAATCTGCATCGGGAAAATAAATCTGGAAGTGTATGGAGATGTTCTAATCGTTCGTGCAGCGCAACTATCAAAATTTCTGAGAATATTGACATCAGAATTTTGCATGAAGCGGCCCACAAGTGTCAACCAAATATAGAAAAAATTTAAGTTTTAAAGATAGTAAATCTTTGTAAGGAAGCAGCAGCGAACACAAGTACACCTATGCCTCAAGTGTATGAAGAAGCATTTCGACCAACCAAGGATGCTGGTTATGATATATTAAATGCCATACCGAAATTTTCGAACATTTCGCGAACACTATACAATGTGAGGAATCGTGAACTAAACGTACCCAAAACACATTTTTCAAGATGCGAAGATGTTATTATTCCACAAAAATATAAACTTTCTTTTTTATTATTCGATGATGACAGTGAACCTAAAAATAGAATAATAGCTTTCTGCACTGAGTCAGCTCGTGAAACCATAAGAAATATACAAACATTCCTTTTGGATGGAACATTTTCAAGCTGCTGTACACCCTTTTATCAGCTGTATTGTATACATGGAGACGTGAATAGCGATGATAATAATTCGAACATAGTCCCACTCATCTATGTTCTTATGCCTAATAAGCAGGAACGGTCTTATGAACGACTTTTTACATCACTGATGCAAAATTTACCTACTTGGACACCGCTTACAATGATTGTTGACTTTGAAATTTCTGTGATAAATGTCATAAAAAAAATGTTTCCTGATGTTAAACTACTTGGATGTAATTTCCACTTCAAACAAGCACTTGCCAAAAAAGCTCATGCCTTACAATTAAATGACATTGAAGAGAAGAGACACTTAGCCATGTGTGCTGCATTGGCCCATATAAAGAAACAGGACATTGAAGACGCCTGGTTGCACATCATGGAAAATGCTCCACAGAACGATGCAGTCACAAAATTCAATGACTATTTTGTAGCCCAGTGGTTAGAAAACACTAGTATAGAGTTTATTTGGAATGTACATGGGGCTCGCCATAGGACAATAAATCTAGCAGAAGCATGGCATAAACGTTTGAACAACAAAATGGGTAAAAGAAAACCAAAAATCCTTCAATTTCTTGATACTCTTAAAAATGAGGCTGATCATATAAATTGGAAATTGAAGCATTTTAAATTTAATATACCACTAAAGTTGAGAACACGTCGATCTATTGCATATGACAAAGAATTGAAAACTATTTTGGACAATTACGATGACATGTCCCTGGCTGAAGTTCTTAAAAAACTTTCTTTTATGCAGCATTTTAAAGATTTGTAACATAGGTAAATTACCAAATCATTTAATTATCTTTCTATTGTTTTTGTTATAACTGTAATGTTGCAGGCCAAATCAGCCTATTGCAATAAATATATATTTAGTTGAAAGTAAAACCATGATTATTATGTAGATGCAAATTACCAAAAAAACTGTGATTATTACTGTGATTTAATTATATTTCTATTGTTTTTGTTATAACTGTAATGTTGCAGGCAAATCAGCCTATTGCAATAAATATATATTTAGTTGAAAGTAAAATCATGATTTTTATGTAGATGCAAATTACCAAAAAAACTGTGATTTAATTATATTTCTATTGTTCTTGTTATAACTGTAATGTTGCAGACAAATCAGTCTATTGCAATAAATATATATAGTTGTAAGTAAAAGTGCGACTTTTTATGTAGATGCAAATTACCAAAAAAACTGTGATTATTACTGTGATTTAATTATCTTTTTATTATTTTTCTTATACTTAATTGTTGTTGTAAGCAAATCAGCCACTGGAAAACATGTTTATTTAGGAAATAGGCGTGTCGCGCAGGACACGCGGGCTTAAAAACGCACAAAACCATATAATATTAGCGTATATTTTAGCTGTAAGTAGAACTGTGTTTTGTATGTGAATTTCTGTGATTATGAAAAATAAAGAAATAACGTTTTATTCTTTATTGTTTGATTTTTCTGCTGTCTGTACGGTAATAAACAATATGGCGGATTTCTTTTCATAAAAATAGAGTTGTGGCGAGTTTAAGGAGTCTACACACCAAACCCGCCGACCCGCCGACACAGCCTTGGTGCCGGCGACTTTGCTTCAAGAATCATGTCGGCGACTCGTACCCGCGCGTGCAAGTCGGCGGCATGGCCGGCGACTTGCGTACGCGCACGCTCAGTTGCCCGCCGACACTCCAGCGATAGTGACGTGCTTGTGTTTTTTTTGCGATTTTCTGCAATAATGGAATGGGACGAAGAAACCACTCTTAAGTTAATAAATTTGTATCATATAAAGGAATTATTATGGAATCCAAAACACTTGGATCACAAATGTAGACCTAAACGTTTTGATGCACTAAATGAGATGGCAAAGGAATTAAATACAAATGTCACAGAAATAGAACGGAAGATAAAAAATTTGACGAGCCAATATTATAGAGAAAGAAAAAAGACGATTGAATCAAAAAAGTCTGGAACCAGCGCAGATTCTGTTCATGAGAGCAAGTGGTTTGCCTTTAAATCTTTGAATTTCTTGCTCAATAAAAATAAACCTACTGGAACAATCGATACGGTATGTAACATTTCAGTGATGTTGTATTATTTTATTTCTAACCTAATTATTAAAGCACACAAGAATAATATGTAAGCTTGGCCCGAGTGAAGAGAGGCGCGCGGTAAATAAAGACATAGGTACTTATTTTATCTGCCTTTGTTGTTGCTGTTTCACCGCCTCTTGGTGAACCTTCAACATCTTCAATTGAACCTTCGTTACGTGTGTCGCTTCAAGAGAGTGGTGATATTGAGAACATATTATCATCTATTGAGTCAGATAAATAGGTTTATTCCACAAATCCCCACCGTATGCACTCTGAGAATAACCCTATCACCTGATGCGAGATAACGTTATGTAGGCACAAGTATTTCGTCTTAATGTTGTTGTCATAGAATCGTCATAGTATACTCAAAATGCATAAAAACATCAGTGGGGATTTCGCGGTGGGGATTTATAGAATAACTCGGTAAATAAAACCACTTATAAATGAACAAAAACAAGTGATTTACGAAGTTTTTAATACAAATTATAATAAAAATACAAGTACTAATACAAGTATGAGTTTCATTAAAACTTACGAGTTAGTCATTGATCATTCTGCCATGGTAATCTCCCGACATCGGAAAGAAAATATTGAACCAATTCTGTCCTTATAACCTCAGGAGATTGTGTCCTTGTAACCTCAAGGGAATGTGTATTGTCTTGTCTAGGCAAGTCAGCAAACAAATTATTTTCACGTGGTTCCCTGCGCCAATCTCCTGGATTGATTTCTCCCCTACTATTTTCAGTATCATATTCATTTTGTTGTATTATACCATGTCGTTTTACATAATTGAACAAATGAATACATGCCAATGTTACAATAGTAACTTTTTGTGGATTTAGCTGGATGGGTTTGTTAAATATCTTAAATTGTTTTGTTAACTATCCAAATACGTTTTCAACTACTCTTCGACCTCGACATATGCGATAGTTGTACACTCTCTTGGGAGACCCTTTCGCATGATTACCATCGTAAGGTTTTAAAATATTGGTTTGTAAAGGAAACGCATCGTCACCAAAAAAAAAATAGGGTACTGGCATAATTCTTCCAGGTAGAGGTTTTTTATCTGGCAAATTTAAATCATTATTATATAACATTCTGCATAATGAAGAGTTAGCAAATACACCACCATCGGAAATGCGACCCTGGCACCCCACATTAGCGTATAAAAACTTATAATCTGCATCCACTAATGCAAACAGTACAATACTGAAATACATTTTATAATTAAAATAATCGCTTCCACTTCGTGCTGGACATTCAATTCTAATGTGCTTTCCATCCATAGATCCAACACAATTAGGTACATTCCATCTACTCAGATATCCATCTGCAACTTTTGTCCATTCGTTTGATGTTCGTGGAATCTGAAATCGGAAATGTGCTCGGTGATAGGATAGCCATTTGCCTACTTATATAGTAATTTTTCGGAACATAGTTTTTCTGGAAGATTAAAGAAAGTTAAACGCCCATATATGTACATACCTTCACATAATCCGAAAGTCCATCTACGATAGCTTGGCACACTTCTGGAATAATGTAGGAAATAAGTTGAGGAGATACTTTAAAGGTGTCACAAAGACTGTTGAATGAATCTCCCGTAGTCAGGTATTTTAATGTTAATGATAATCTGTCCGTTGGTGAAATTGCACTTCTGTAATTTGTATTTTTTTTAACTATTGTGGGTCCAACAATGCTTAGTAAATATTCAAAGTCGGTAAACGTTAACGACATAAATGTCTTAAAATGTAAGGGTCTTTTTACAATCAAATCGTCTGTTCTTAAATCTTTTATTCTATCACTGTTACTGTAACGACTGCGACTCATTAAGCTTGGTCTAACCCAACACTGTCGTTTTCTCTTCAGGGACCCAGCTAAAATTATTCCACATGCTGCTATTATTAGATCAGCATCAGTATCCATGTTTATTGTAGGCTGCAATATTCGAGAAAAACAACACGTCACGTTCGTACACACTGCAATCACTAACTAAAAAAGTTGTACTGATTTCTTGCCGCCGACTAACTCACCGACACAGCCCCATGACACATGTTGGCGGGTTGGCGGGTTTGGGTCGCCGACACCAAGCCGCCGCCGGGCTGTGTCGGCGGGTCGGCGGGTTTGGTGTGTAGACTCCTTTATACCTCTGAAAACCTTATGAGGGAATACGTGTTGGCTATGAATGAGCTGGTAAGCTCACAAACAACCAACTGTGAGCATTGTCAACCAACAAATGCACAGACACCGGACCATTCACTGACAACATGCGATAACACCATACCGCTGCCTTGTGTTGATTTTGCAACTCCTGCAATTAGTTCCATACAACAATGTAAACCTATTGAAAATAGTAATAAAATAGTTATATTTTGCGATGAGATTGGAAAAGATCTAGGCCACGTGTTGAAATATGAATATCCGGGACACTCTATTATCAACTATTGTATGCCTGGTTGTTCTCTATTTGAAATTATGAAGAAAATTATTAATTATAACTTTCACCAGGATACAACTTTGTTAATATTTGTTGGTAATAGAGCAAATGTAAACAAAGGAGAATTACTCCAATATCATAGGTCTTTATGCAACCTTAATTTAAGAAAAATTGTTTTGTTTACATTTCCATATAGCAAAAGTTTGCCACAGGAAGAAAACTACCTTAGATTTAATATTAATAAGACATTGCATAATCTTACTTACAATAGCAATGTATTTCAATTAATAGATGTAAACAATTATATTGGTAATCATTTTATTTTAACAAAAGATAGATATCATGTAGACAGGTACTATCTTGCTAATTATTATAGAAGACAGATAGCTATATCGCTATCATATTATTTTTGTATAACAGCCAAGAACTTGGCTAAACAAGTTGCTCCTATTGAGCAATGCCTTGACATGTCTAACAATTTTGCCAATAATTTGGCACCAAATATTGACATTAATGATAATTTAAATTAGAAATTAAGACAACAGAGGTAATCTCTAGCACTAATGTTTCAAACGGTATAAATTTTTCAAATAATGTTGTAAAATCATTAAATACTATTAACCTGGTGCATCAAAATATTCAAGGATTTATGAACAAGGATTTAGAGGTAGAACTATTTCTTAAATATAACAACATTGATATTCTCTGTTTAACAGAACATGGGCTTAAAAGCCATCAGTTTATGTTTAATTATAGCAATCACCAGGTTGGTAGTTCGTTCAGCAGAGAAAATGCTATACATGGTGGCTCATTAATTTTAATAAATAATCACCTCAAATTTAAGGACCGCAAAGACATAGTGAGCCTCTCTGTTGAGCGGATAATTGAAATAGCCTGTATTGAATTGGAGCAGTTTATTATATTAAGTGTGTACAGACCACCTTCTGGATTGTATGATTGTTTTGAAAAAATAATGGATGAAGTTTTGCACAAAATTTGTAATTCAAGCAAGTCTATTATTATTTGTGGTGACTTTAACGTTAATTTGTTAGACAATTCTGGATTAACTACTAAAATAGTAAGTCTGTTTCAGTCATACAATCTTGCATACCTATTTATGGAACCTACTAGAATAACTCCTTCTAGTGCCACATGCCTAGATAACATTTTTACAAATATTGTACCTTCCCACAAAAAAAATATTAATTTAATGGATTCTGATCATTGTGGGCAATTAATTACTATACCAAATGTAAACAAAATAAAGCCAAAGAAAGATATCACTGTTAACCCAAAATCTAAGTATCGTCTGGAGACTTTTAAAACTAAACTTTTAAACAAAATGCCATCTTTGTTAACCAATGATGACCCTAATCAACATTACAATAATTTTTTCAGAATGTATTGCACACAATTTGATACTACATTTATTCCTAAGACTATTTCTGTTAATAATAGCACTTCTTTTAGTGACTGGGCCACCATTGGTATTTATAAGAGTAGAGAACGTCTTTACGAGTTGTACGAGGAGCGGACTTATATTAATACAGTAGAGTTTAATTTATATGTTAAAAACTATTCTAAATTATATAAACAAGTTTGTTATATCGCCAAGTCTCGGTACTTGAGTTCAAAAATTAAAAATAGTAACAATGTGATTAAAATGACTTGGAATATTATTAATAGCGAAACGGGAAAATCTTGCAACCGAACTAATGATTATAGCCTTGCTATTAATGACAGTGTAATTAAATTAGATTCCCAAGTCGCCGCGGCTTTTGAAAATTTCTTTGCAGAGATTCCCGTATCGACAACTAAGTCTCTAAATTCATCACCCACTGCTGCAGAAATGTTACTTAAAGAAAACGTCCCAGTTTGTGATGCTGAATTTAAATTTCAACATGTCACTTGCAATGATGTAATAAAAACTTTTAATTCCTTGAATTTTAAAAAGACGGCAGATTTATGGGGTAATTCTGTTGACCTTGTTAAGTCTATTATACACATCGTAGCACCTATCTTGGCTGTTATTTTTAATAAATGTATTGACCGTGGTGAGTTTCCTGATCTAATGAAATATAGTAAAATAATACCATTATTTAAATCGGGTAGCACATCAGACCCTACTAATTATAGACCTATATCAGTGCTACCTACTTTTAGTAAAATTTTTGAAAAAGTTATTCTAAATCAAATGCAAAGGTATTTTAATAAACATAAACTACTACATAATAAACAGTTTGGTTTTACAAGGGGTCGTTCAACAACCGATGCTGGTGTTGAACTTTTAGGACATATTTATAATGCATGGGAGGACAAATGCGATGCTTTGGGCATTTTTTGCGATTTGTCCAAGGCGTTCGATTGTGTTCTTCATGAGACATTAATCAGGAAGCTCCACTATTACGGAATCCGGGACGCCTCGCTGGATCTTCTTACTTCTTACTTGAGTGATAGGATTCAGAGAGTCGATGTGAACGGTACAAGATCTCCCGGGTCTGTAGTCAAGATGGGGGTCCCCCAAGGCTCAATTTTAGGTCCTTTTTTATTTCTAATTTATATTAATGACTTGCCGTACCTCATAAAGGATAAGCACGATATAGTGTTGTTTGCAGACGACACTTCACTTTTATTTAAACTCAAGCGTCAGCAGCTGGTTACTGACGATGTTAATAGTGCCATCGCAACTGTAGTTAACTGGTTTAATATTAATAATCTTCTGCTAAATGAGAAAAAAACTAAATGCATTAAGTTCACGTTACCACATGTTAGACAAGTGAACACTAGTGTGTCAATAAAGGGGGAAGAGGTGAAACCCGAAGATACCACTGTGTTCTTAGGCATAACTTTGGATGCGAAGCTACAGTGGGGCCCCCATATAGATAAACTGTCGAAAAAACTTAGCTCTGCAGCATACGCCGTTAGAAAAATTCGTGGCTTAACTGATTTAGAGACAGCGCGTTTAGTATACTTTAGTTACTTTCATAGTGTGATGTCATACGGCATTCTGTTGTGGGGAAATGCCGCCGATATTCAAACAGTATTTGTTTTACAAAAAAGGGCTGTTCGTGCAATTTATAAATTAAGTCCCAAATACTCCCTCAGAGACAAATTTAAAGAGATTAATATAATGACTGTGCCCTCTCAGTATATTTATGAAAATCTTTTGTATGCACATAAAAATATGAATCTATTTAAAAGATACAGTGATATCCATAACGTAAATACTAGGAACAAACACAATTTTGTCATTCCTAAAACCAGGCACAAAAAAATAGGTGGTTCATTTAGATGCCAATGTATACGTTTTTATAATAAACTCCCTAGCCATATTCAAGACCTTAGTATTAATAAGTTCAAATTATTTATAAAACGTAAGCTATGCCAGAAAGCTTTTTACACGATTAAAGACTATCTTGAAGACAAAAAGGCTTGGGATTGAGCTGCTTCAATGATGTACATGGCCTAATATTACATTTATCTATTATACCTTTTTAATTTTTAGACATTGTCATTTTTTTAAGCTATTACTTTTCGTTCATCTCGTTTGTAAATTTTGACATGAATGTTTACTTTATTAAGTATTCTATTTTTATTATTTTTGACATGGAATATTTACTTTGTAAAGTAATATATTTTATTTTTATTATTATTTTTTTTCAATTTATTATGTTTGACACGAATACTTACTTTGAAAAGTATTATATTTTATTTTTTATTATTTAACTCGTTTTGTGAATATGGGGACTATGTGGGTTATTTTCTTCTTATTTTTCGCTTCTTTAGAATACTTCTTCTTCTTCTTTGAAGTATTTTTAACGAGGTCTGGCAGTTTGAGTACTTTTGCGGCCTACCCAAATGTCCTTTCTTTGGCATGTTCGTCGGTTCGTTGAGCTCCTTTTTGGTTCTAAGTTGAGCTACTCGACTACTGACCAAAGCTTGCACTGACTGGACGGGTCCACTCAAATCTGTGTGGTTCTTTCCTCAAAAGACCATTTCAGACACTGAGCTGCATGATACTCATATCGTATTGTGAATTTGGGGACCATGCAGATCGCTATGATAGGGATCCATTTCATGTTAGTCTAAAATGTCTGGCAGTTTGAGATTTTTTTTATGCGGCCTACCCAAATGTCCTTACTTTGGTATTGTTCGTCAAATCGTTGAGCTCCTTAAAGTTCTAAGTTTGAGCTCCACAATAACTGACAAATGCTTGCACTGTCTGGACAGGTCCACTCAAATCTGTGTGGCACTTTCCTCAAAAGGCCACCTCAGACATTAACCTACATGGTTCTCGTATGATTTGACCAGTACAATTTGTATGGACTTCAAAAGAGACTGTGACCTCTGAGTTTGTTTCGGTGTTTCTTCTCAGGGTAGTCAGCTAGGAAACACCGGCCTCATCTAGCTTAAAATGACCAAAAATATTGACGTGTAAAAGTGTTATGTGTAACCTACTTACAAAATAAATATCATTTATCATTTATCATTTAATACACACGAGGACGTGTGAAGATGCAGGACGGCCGTGACGGCGCGCAGCTAAATTAAAAGTAAATCCAAGACTTAAGATGAGAGACTGATTGTGTTATTTGGTTGAATAGTAATTATTGTTAAATTCAAAATTAAAATGGTGATTTATTTCAATTGGTCGAATATAAATGGCGATTTATAAAATATGAGTGGGTAACCCCGAATAGGGTAGCAAGTTTGCGTCTACGCCGTGACAGCTGGCATTCTTTTGACAGACAGCGTACGAAGTGCACGCGTGCTAACCTATTGGCTCGTAATCTAGTTTCATCTTGTGTTTGCCCGTATATTTTGTTTACAAATGTAATCGAATGAAACGAGGGACTGTTAAGAATCACAAACGTGCTATTATTTCAACGTTTCTTCTACAACACGCCCATGATGGATGACTATCACAAAGATCGCTCCGCTGCCCATTCTGATATTCCGTCATATATATATGCGTTAGAGAGATGCACCTAGGGTTAATTTGATACTGTCAAGGGTGGAAAGGTTGGTAAATACGCCTCAGCCAAGGCTCAGCAGAACATCAAAGACTGATTCACGAAATTTTGAAAAAAGACTTGAAGTTCCATCCTTTTAAGATTCAATTAGTCCAAGAACTGAAAGAAAATGACTTGAATTTACGAAAAAGCTTCTGTGAACAGATGTTGGAGAGATTTCGCACCGTCAACTGCATTACTACTGCATTTTTTGTAGCGATGAGGCCCACTTTCATTTAAATGGACACGTAAATAAACAAAACTGTCGCTACTGGGCGCCACGAACACGTAATCCTCTTCTGAAACACCAACGTCCATTACATTGCCCAAAAGTTACAGTTTGGTGTGCATTATCCACGAACGGAATTATTGGGCTCAATTTTTTTGAAAATCCTAGGGGAAAGCCATAAACGTCAACGGTGAAAACTATAGACTCATGATCACCGAGTATTTTTTACCAAATTTGCGAGCACATCATTCCTACTCGACGCATACGTGGTTTCAACACGATGGGTACTCCACATACCGCCAGAACGTCTATGGATTTGCTACGCCAAAATTTTCCACAAAAATTGATCAGTCGCTTTGGAGACATCCCGTGGCCACCAAGGTCGCCAGATTTAACTTCTATGGATTTTTTTATGGAGGTATCTTAAAAGTAAAGTATACGTCAATAACCCTCAGACTATCATGCAATTGAAGGAAAATATTAGCAATGAAATACAACAAATTGAGACGAGCCTGCTACAGAGCGTGGGACGTAATACGGTGGACCGTTTCCAACAGTGTGTGCGACTGAACGGACAGCATTTGGACGAAATTATTTTTAAAAACTAAAATCCGCATGATTTATGGGAGCAATACTCAGGCAGGTTACTGCAATTTATAGACTGAAGTTGACGCTCATCACGGAGCCAGTGAAATTTCGACTTGCGTGTTTAAATACCTTCAAGAGGTAGATGAACAGTAGGTTCTTTTAAAAAGAATCAAAAATTACAAATATCTAAATTATGTACTGCAACATTTAAAAAGTCAAATCCAAACAATATTTATATCAAATAATCGATGCTACCAGATGCTGAAGCTACAGAGGTCACATTATGTAGTCTGAATGGTGCCCAACCAAAAAGTGGCCTATATTCTGCAAAACTGCCCGTATCATTGTAAAAATACAACGACTTAAAAAAACTCGTCGATAAGCAAATAATACCCAGAACATACGCCAACGAATACTTTCGCTTTACTTTCACTTTTTTTCGCGTCTAAAACGCGAAAAAAAGCAAAAGATGTTTTAATCGAGACTGATGAAGAGGATGGAGATTAGTAAAAACTGCAGCAGATTGAATTTACAGTTCAAAATTTTAGTTGTTTACGCTGTACGGCATTTGACGTTCGTTGATTTTTAGTTTTCACTTTTTGAGCAGAATGCTTATTTATAATTTTTTCGTTATTTTTTCATGGCGGGCGTGTTTTTGATTTTGTATAATTATTTATTTCTTGTTTGAATTGTCTGTCATACTTTAATTTCATAATAATTTGTTTAAATAAACATAAGGCATTTTAGGCAAGTCAAGCCCCGTACATTGAAAAAAGCTTTTAAAAAACAGCCTCAACAAGCTCTGAAACCGAAGAAAAAAGCGACGTTATTAGAAAGTAGTACAGAATCGGAGACTGATGCAGAGCCAACCAGTAAGAAAAGGAAAGAATCATGTCCAGACTTGACCTGAAAATTTTCTAACGAGTCTAGTTATGTAAAATATCTTAAAAAAATCTTTTTTTTTTGCTTATTTCATATCGTTTAATTGAATTTTCAAATAAAGCCAGGAAAAAAAGCAATGACACTATTTTTATCATTCTCCATAGACATAGAAACGGAACGTGTTTTATACACGTCCCGTTTCACAGAATACGAAAAACTTGTTCGTTCGTCATGTGGTTAACACTCTCACCGCCATGTGGTACGCCGGCCGCCCACGTAAATTCTAGTGCAGCAAGTTATTACTGATTTTTTTATTTGTTGCGGCAGGCCATGTGGGCGGCCGGCGCACCAAAAATTTACCGCTAAAACTTTTGCATTTTTGTCCGTTACTAACTGTCAATTAATCAAAATGCAGGCCATCACTGTAATTAGGTCAGTTGGCCGCGCGCCGCCCACGTAGCCTGCTGCTAAAGGGTTTTCGCGCGCTTTTTCTTACGCGTGTTCAACATGTCGGATTCCGAAAGCGATCCCGACTATCTACCATCGCATGCATCGGGTTCATCGCAATCTGAATCAAGTTATGATGATGAAACTTCGTTAGCCTCTGACAATGATATCGCTTTGAGTGAACTTCGAACGCAGTCATTGACTTTGGAGTGGCACTATCCTGAGGATTCACGACAGAAGCAGTTTCCACTGGACATACAACCAGGTATCAATGTTCCTAGTAACTGTGAAATGGAATTAGATTGTTTCCGATTATTTCTTACCGAAGAAATTATAAATCTTATGGTACAAATGACTACTAATTCATACGCCAACAAATCAAAATTACTCAATGTCGTCACACGCAACATGAGAATCGCTAAGTGGACAAACTGCACTCCTGAAGAAATGTGGAAATTCCTAGGCCTGTTAGTTTATATGGGACTTAGAAAGTTACCTAAAATTAGTGACTATTGGAGCAAAAATATTCTCTATGAAAATAAAGTAGCTGGTTTTGACCAGCTACTTTATTTTCATAGAGAATATTTTTATGGCCAGGAACAGATTCGAGCTGTTGCTCAGATGTTGGCATTTTGAAGACACCGTCTTTGTAGGGTCTATCATGCTGACCGGCTTATAAAAATAAGGCGTTTAGTGGAGCTATTAACAAAAGGATTTCAAAATTCAAAAACACCGGGTGAATATGTTACTGTGGATGAAAGCATGGTTGCTTTTAGAGGACGCATATTATTTATGCAGTATATTCCTGGCAAACGCCACAAATATGGCATGAAACTTTTCAAGCTATGTGATGATGATGGTTACACTCATGATTTCATCATTTACGAAGGCAAAAAGGCAGTACGGCAGGACAATATGGCTACAAATGTGGTTATGAAGCTTTGTCAACCATATCTTGGCGTAGGCAGGAGTGTAGTAACAGATAATTTTTACACCAGTATCGACCTGGCGGAAAAATTATTAGAAAATAATCCACACCTAATAGGAACTCTAAGAAAAAACCGGAAGGGACTGCGAAAAGAAGTCATAGAAGAAAAACTAAAAAGGGGTGAAATGGTTGCATTGCAAAACAATAATGGCGTTCTTGTATTGAAGTGGAAAGATAAACGTGACGTTTTGGCTTTATCCACAAAACACTCCAATGGTTTTGTAACTGTAACTAGTAAAAGGAACCCAAACAAAAGGGTTATGAAACCTATTGCGATAACAGAATATAATAAACACAAGTGTTCCATTGATTTGTCAGATCAACTAGCAAGTTATTCAAGTCCTGCCCGAAGAAGTATTCGTTGGTTTCAGAAACTAGCTATAGATCTATTGTTTTCTACAGCTGTTACAAATGCCTACATCATTTATAAACAGCACAAGCGACTAAGAGCAATAGCGCACTAGCGGCTTGGCCGCAGCGGCCAGGTCGCGGCGGCCATCGAGATAGATACCTTAGTATGAAATCGCCACAGAGCGCGCGCACCTGGTCGCACGCGACCAGCGGCCACACTCAGCCGCAGCGGCCAGCGAGATCGGAGCGGCGCGTTTGCGGCCAGTGTTCAGTCGCTGGTCGCTGCGGCCACTGAGATCTATAGTATTGTAGTAAAATCACCAGTGTGCGCGCACTAGCCGTGGCGGCCGCACGTGTTGTAGATTTGTAATTATCGCGATGTCTTTCGACACGGAAAGATTTATAACAGAAATCGAGACGAAGAGGGCGTTGCGGGACATGTCCTGTGAAGACTATGCCAACCGAGATATAAAAAGGATAATGTGGGAAGAAATAATTGAAATATTTGGAAATGAAAACTTAAGGACAACTGAAAAAAACGAACTCGGTAAGTAATGTTTATTTTATTGTGTTCTCAAAGCTACTCGATTTTGCCACGGGAGTTGTCCTTCACCCACGAAGTAGTCAGCAAATAGATCTCTGTTTTGAGTAGATGTTCTATTTCCTCTTGACAACTGGCAGGGAGGTATTTCTTCAATAGTCGGAGGAATATACAAGGTGTCTTCGAATTTGTACCCATCTCGCTCCCGTACGTAGTTGTGAAGGACGCAACATGCTTTTATGATTGCAACAGCAAATTCCCTGTGTACATCAAGAGGACGATGAAAAATTCGCCACTTGTTGGCTAGTATCCCGAAAGTACATTCTATGTACCGGCGTGCACGGGAAAGGCGGTAGTTAAAAATTATTTTCTTGTCTGTCAAATTTCTTCCGGCATATGGTCTCATTATATTTTCTGACAAAGAGAATGCTTCATCGCCAACTATGACAAAAGGCAGAGGCACACCTGTTTCAGTTATCGGTCTTTTGTCTGGTATGTCTAAATTATTATTTGTAAGTTTTACATAAAAATGGGAGTTCTTGAATACCGATGAATCGCTGCATTTTCCATATGCGCCGACGTCTATGCATATAAATTTGTAGTTGGCATCGCATATAGCCATCAGCACAATAGAGAAATAGTTTTTGTAGTTATAATATAGTGACCCTGTATGGGTCGGCTGAATGACTCTTATGTGCTTTCCGTCCACAGCTCCAATACAGTTAGGAAACTGCGAACTCTTCCTGAATCCTTCACTTATTTCTAGCCATTTGTCTCTATTGAGCTGTGGAAAGGCAATGTCTTTTATATTTTGCCATATGGCGACGCAGACCTCAAGTACAATTTCTCGAATAGTTGTGTGTCCAATGCGAAATGAATGATTTAGTTCTCTGAAGGAGCATCCAGATGCTAGGTATCTGGAACAAACAAACACGTTATGATAACTTTTTTTTTTATTTCCAGGTAAGAGCTCATTCACACGAAGACGAATCGTGATTTTTCACGAATCGTGTTTTTTCACGATTCGTTATTTTTTTTGACGGGAGCAATGCTTTTTATATACCCATGTTCACACGCTTCACGAATCGTGAAAAAAGACGTAGACGGATACGTCGGTCACTACGGTCATTAGAATGACGATTCGTTAAAAATCTCGAATCGTGATTGGCGCTCGCGCCCCGCGCGCCTGCCTGCTCCGCCCGCCTGTCTGCCCCACCCGCCGCGCGCCCGCTCAATTCAGTACATTCCTTTGACTTGTTAAGACGTGTAGCGCTGCGCTTCAATAAAATCATGTCGAAAAAAGAAAAAGAAAAATTGTATGACCAACAAATAAATCGCGTAGTTTTGATTGCTGCAATCAAAGACAGGCCAGTTTTATGGAATAAATTTTTGGAAATTTATAAGGACAAAACCGCTAAAACAGCAGCATGGCGGGAAATATGCATAATTTTGAAAGAAGATTTTGAAGAAATGGATCAAAAGGACCGACAGTTGTTTGGTAAGTTTTTATTGAGAAAATTTTAAATACAAATCTATACTGCCTATATTTTGTTGTCTTGCCATGGTACTGATCCAGTTTCTGATAGAAAGTAGGTCATAAATTCATTTCTCATTGAATTGCCAGTTCCGACACTCGGTGATACTTCCAGGGGGCCTACCACAACCTCTTAAAACAATATTATTTTAATATTACTTTGTAATTTCTGTTGTTGCATTTTCAACTCTCGGCGCTGATCCGAGAGTTGAAAATGCAACAACAGAAATTACAAAGTAATATTAAAATAATATTGTTTTAAGAGGTTGTGGTAGGCCCCCTGGGGTAGTAAATTTTCAAAATTAAATTCTTTTTCTAATTCAATTCCCTCCTTTTTTATAATCAAATTGTGGAGGACAGTACAAGCTTTCACTACTGAAATAGCTGTTTCTCGTTTAAGGTCTATGGGTCTATGTAAAATTCTCCACTTATTTGCTAGAATGCCAAACGCACATTCCACGTATCTTCTCGCTCTGGTTAAACGATAATTAAATATTCGTTTACCTCTGTCAAGATGCGTTCCACCAAAAGGTCTTAATAAATGTGTGTGTAAACCAAATCCCTCGTCGCCAATAATTACGTAAGGAACTTGAACTTCTGATTCTGTAAATAAAGGCCTTGGTTCGGGTATATTCAAACGGCCTTCTGTCAACATTTTCCAAAAACTTGACTCTTTAAATATTGATGAGTCGCATTCTTTTCCATAGGAACCTACACTGACGTAAACGAATCGATAATCTGAATCTACGACTGCTAATAACACTATTGAAAAGAAATCTTTGTAGTTCATATATACTGAACCACTATTTGACGGCTTTCGAAGCCTAATATGCTTCCCGTCAACTGCTCCAAGGCAGTGAGGGAAATTGGCCTTTTCATTAAATCCACTTGCTATCTTTAACCACTCTTCTTCCTTATTAGGAAGTGGCATAAATTCTTCATATAAATTATTCCATATACTTTGCGTCACTTCTACTACGATGGTGGAAATGGTTGATTTGCCAATTCGATAACTAAAATGAAGATCTTCATAGGAAAGTCCTGACGCCAAATACCTAAAAAAATATTTCATTAAAACCAAATTAGTGGGATGAAGAAGTCGTATTTTCATTCAGAATAAGCGTTCCCACTAGGCACCCAAACGATTTCATATGTTTGACTGGCTGCCTAGTGGGATAGATTAGTCTAAATGAAAATACAACTTCTTCAAGCGCTTCTTCAATTATACAAATTCAGCTTACTAAGCATCCTCTTTTTACGAAAGCAAAAACCGTTATAAAACGTATGGGGCGTAGCCCGTACAAAACAACCACAGATCAGGTCCCTGTATATTTTATTTATGTATAATAATTCATAAATACACAGACGGACAGCGAACGGCGTTTGTGAATAGATATTCGCCCGACAACATACCGCTCGTCTTGTCGTGACGTGTTTCGAAACCGTGTCCTTATTATTACAGTTGTTTTCTAGTATATATATATTCATCTGTGGTTGTTTTGTAATATTGGGAATAATGCGATGTAAATAAAAATCTTCTTATAAAACCGTTCATACAGTTTTATGAATTATTGTTTCAGGAAGTTCAGTGATGAAAAGGTGGACACAATTGAGAGACACTTGGAGGAAATCATTAGATGAAAACAAAGAAACAAAAAAATCTGGGTCTGGTACAAAATCTAAGCCCTACAAATATAATCAAGAGATGAGCTTTTTGAAGCCAATTATTAAGCCAGGTGAAACATATGACAATAATCCAAATACAAGAGATGAAGCCCAAAGAGAAAATGCAGATCAACAAGAAAATCAGAAAGAGAAACACTTAGAATCATCATCAAAAAAGAAAAGAATGGATAGTGGCAGCGTATTGGATGATAAAATGATGAAACTTGTTGATCATCAATTAAACACAATTGGAAGTGATGACCGTAACATGAATTTTTTTAAGGGGGTTCTGCCATCCCTTCAGCATTTTGATGATGATCAAATACTGGAATTCCAATCTGGGGTCATTAACCTAATACAGAGTATTAAAACTGGACGAAACTATTCGAATTGGCATCAAAATTATTACAATTCACATCATCACAACTATAATAGTGGTGGTTATTATACTAAGCCTCAAGAATCACCGGGAGGAACGTCTAATAATAATAATACTCGGCCTCTTCCTGAAAGTTCATCGATAGTAAATGCAGAAGTGTCTGCAGAAACGCCCACCCCTCTACAACCTGGAACATCGCTGATCCATCGCGATGATCCAAGTGCATCACCGGCACTATCTACAGCTCTAAGTCAATTAAGTGATTATCTGGATCTATCAAATTTCTAAAAACATGTTCTAAATTATCATAAATATAACCAATAAATAAGAATAATAAATAATATAATTAGTTTTTCTTGCCTTATAGTTATCGCCAACTTTTCTTCAGGGCTAATGGCCTTTCTCATACATGTATCCTGTTTTCTCAAATCCGTATCCAACCTTTGGAGAAGGAAGTCAAAGGTATCTTTAGACATTCTAAAATAAGTGTAAAATTTGGTATCATCTTCTCGTAACGAGCTCATCAAAGTATAAAAATCCCCAACACTTTGTCTTTGCCTTAAAATTGGATGCACCCAGTGTATTCTTCTTGTTTTTCTTTTTTTAGATCGACGATAATGCCAGTACAAAATTAAAGTATTCACGTCCATTGTCTTTGGTAGTTTACTCTCAACTGAACACAATCACGAAACAACATGTGAACATCAATTCGGATATTTTGACGAATCGTGAAAAAACACGATTCCGTATTCAATGTGAACATCTATCCGTCAAGGCGAATCGTGTTTTATACCGAATCGTCAAAGACGTATCCCGTGTGAATGCGCCCTAAGTCACTCCAAAAAAAATGGAAAAATATAAGGGACTCATTCCTCAGGGAGCTACGACGTGTCAAAGGCGCAAAAAGTGGTGCTGCAGCGAAACGTAAATCTCCCTATGTATACTTTCAAAACCTGATGTTCCTTAAAGATACGGTAGAACCGAATACAACAGAATCAAACTTAAATGATACGGAAAATATAGTCCTTCCCACCCCCGAATCAGTATCTCAAGGACAACCAAGATCGAAGAAGAAAAGGAAGACAATAATTTGGAAAAAGAAGACCTTGTTTCGGTTTTAAAAGAAAGCATTAATTCAAGAACTCAACGTGAATCATTTCTCGAAGACGAAGACAGATTATTTATGCTTTCCTTAGTAAAGGATTTCAAAAAAATACCCGAATCCGCGAAGCTGACAACTAAGATGGAAATAATTAATCTAATCCACCGAGCACAAAATACAAGATATGATCCAAGCCACTATGAACCTATGACCACTATGACAAGGCACAACCAACCTACTTACCCTCGAAGCAGTTATACCAGCCATCAAGAATATCAACAGGGATATTTTACTAAGAATTTGGATAATGAACCACTTGCCACAATGAGCTGCCGCCCTTCTCTGTTACGTCCCAGTGAACTGGCGCCGCCTTTGGATTCACAAAGAGCAGAAAACTCTATCCAATCACCCGAATCAAACTACTCGCAGGCCTCGCAAGATTCAGAAATAATTGAAACTTTTTATGATAATTATTGAACAACTGCACTTTTCATTATGATAATTACAGTACTTAAATACTTTTATGTACCTACTAGTTTTACTTATCTACCTGCATTCTTTTTCATAAAATAGACACAGGGACCGCAAAGAAATGATTTAAATAAAAGTAGATAGGCATAGGCTTACCTTAAAGTTACAACAAGTTTTTCCTCAGCAGAAATGCAGGGACGAAATTTAGTGACGGTGCCGGTGATAGATGGTCTTAATATTCTTAACAGTTCTTCAAACGTAGACTTGCTCATCCGTAAATAATTAAAGAACTTGTCATCATATTGCTGAAGGTCCGTGAAATAAGTATAAAATAATCCTTTTGTTCGCCTTTCACGAAGCAAGGGATGAACCCAATATTTTGGTTTAGACGCATTAGGGCTAATTCTCATTTTGGCAACCGACTCGCTAATGGACTACTTCTCATTATGGCTACTTCTCACTTGGGCTACTTCTCACTTGGGCTACTTCTCATTAGGGCTATTACTCATTAGGGCTACTTCTCAAAATTTGGGAATGTTTATTGAAATAAGTACTGTTTTTATGTATATAAACATGTTTATTCATTCTTAAGAGATCAAATACATTATTTTAAGAATAAATCAACATTAATTGAACCAATGTAATAGGTAAGTATACAATATTATAAGTATTACTTTTTGTAATTACTTTAGTCTGGTTTGAAATTAACATTTATTTATTTATAACATACACAAATCAATATGACGGCGCGTAGTACACGTTTTAGGAAACCCTCTGGAGAGAAGAATAATAAACAACAATAATTGCGACAATTCACCGTTTTACGATCGATCAAAAAATAAAAGGCACCCACATTTTCAATAACATAAATTACTAAGTACCCACATTTTAATCCTAGTCAAGAATGTAACTTTTTATTTTTTAATAAGGCTTATGTTTAACTTACCACCAGATATAGTAACATTTAGGAGACAAAAATAGTAAATGATCACCAAAATTAAACACCTAAAATTATAACCAAAATTTTAACGTCTCGCTATCCTATTTAAGCAAAATGACTCCAAATAAATCATTGTTAACCCAAAAGTAGTAAATGATCACCAAAATCATACCAGCATTTTAATGTAAAATTAAAATCAAAGTTTTACATCTTGCTATCCTGTTTAAGCAAACTAATGTCAAACAAGAGTGTAATGGAGGTCGGTAGATGGCGCTGTCTCGCTTGATACCTCGTTGAATAAGCTCCGTGTTTACATTTCATTTAAAAATATTTAAAATCGTACTTTTGTATTAAGAATCATTAAAATACAGGAATACATGTCTAAATTACCCGTGTCAACGTTAGCAAAGTGACTAATTCAACAGTGACTGAAATAATTTGTGTTAAAATAGCAACCGTGACTATTCGTGATATACCACAAAAGTATCAATTAAAAGTAGCAAAAACAGTGATATTACTAGAACCAATACAATCAATTGACCTATCTGTTTCCAAAGTGAACATATTCAACATAAAAAGTGTCCACATTAGTGTATCAAACAAAGGTGTACCTACATCAAGTGGAAAAAAAAAATCCTGACAATTAGTCATACCAACCGCTTTGCAAAATCCAAATTTATGGACCTTCAACGTGCGCCACTTAATTTCAACATAACTTTCTAAATACCTGGTGGCTCAGACGGTTAACCAGCTACACGATAAGGACGCTCATTAATGCGTCTCAAGTTCAAATCCAGGGCACGCAGGGCACTTTTTGCGAGATTTTCATCATTTATAATTCTAACACTAGTTATTAAAAGTCAAGAACGTGTTAATAGAGGGCGCCACAGTAACATAAGCATGGATACAGATAATGTCACATTTCGTAAGCAGAACACTGGGTCTATGACCAACTTATCTGTCCTGACAAATGACGATGAGAAAACAATACTTGACACTACAATGATGAGCATACCGGACAGCATGCATGACAATTATAATGACGATGACATTATTAACGACTTGAATGGACAAATTTCTGCACTTAAGTTAGAACTCATGAGTGCTCACCAGGAACTAGACGACCTCAACAGCGAAAACTTTCGATTAAAATCAGACTTACAAAAAGCTCTAAAGACTGTCGAAACATGTAAAAAGATCTGCTTAACGCCTTGCAGAAAAATCAGCGCACCAACATCATCGAGCAAACAAAAATCCATGCACTACGAGATTCGACCGATTGGTTCAAATAATGATTCCACTTCGATCAATTATTGTGAGAAAATAAAAGTTGACACTCTCAACAAAGAAACTCAAACTTCCGAGACGACTTATGACACATTGACGCAAAACCAAAACCTGACACAAACTTCACACCTGGGTTATGTTGCCTCAAAAAAACCAGTAGGCGTATCCCGACCAAAACATAAAAACAGACTCGCTATAATGAGTAGTAGCTGTACTAAAGGAACTCTGTCGATAGTCGAAGAAGTCTTCAGTAATCAATTTGACTACTGTCATTATTTGCTACATAACACTACCATAGAAAAATTGTTACGGAATGTCGAAGACAAATTAAAAAATTTCTCAATGCAAGACTATTGCCTGATCTTCATTGGTGAAAACGATATAAAAAATAGCGAGTATATAGACATCCTTGACAACTTAAAAAACTCGCTGAAAAACATTTCACATACAAATATTGTTATATGCGCTCCGACTTATATAAGAGGTGCACTAATACATAACTATAAAGTCGAGCTATTCAACAACCTTCTAAGTTTAGACATAAAAAACAATAAATATGCATACTTTTTCGACAGTAATCAAACTCTGACTCTTGACATGTTTTCTTACAATACAGGCAAAATGAACAATTACGGATGGAGAGACATCTTTGACCGGATCAGATCCAACATATTTACTGACTACGAATTATTCAGCTCTCAAGACGCTTTGGCCATCACAAATATCGAGATTGAAGATAAATTACCAACAACAAATCAACATTCTGAGATTTTCAAAGATAAAAATTATACTAAAGCAACACACGATCAGTTTTTTCTATTATAAGCATATCAATATAATGCATCAAAACATCGCCGGACTTCTCAACAAATCAGATATGTTGACACTTCATATCCAAGAGTTGCACACTGAAAAAGACATAGATATCGATATACTATGCATAACTGAACACTTTGTAACATCAGGACAGGAATCATTAATTAATATACCAAATTTTAAGCTTGCATCATGTTACTCAAGAAATCAACAGAAACGTGGAGGGGCGTGTATCCTTGTCAGAAATGGGTTTGAATACAAGGAAATTCCTAACAGGTCAATAACCGGTGTATTTGAGTATTGCGCAATTGAATTAAGTCAGCAAGGATTAATTGTTGTGAGTATTTATAGACCGCCAATTATGTCGAATATTGACACTTTTCTGGATAATTTAGATATTTTATTAAAGAAATTATGTACTAAGGTCAATAAAAAAATAGTCTTATGCGGGGACTTCAACATCAACGTACATAAAAGAAATAACGTCACTTTAGACTTTGAAAATGTACTGTTGAACTATAATCTTAAATTACAATTCAATCAACCAACTAGACCAAAAAGCGGCACTTGTATAGATAATATTGCTCACAATTCCAGACAAAAATGTGCGAGTGAAGTAGTCGATTTCGCGCTTTCCGACCATACCGCACAAATTGCAAAGATACAGGTTAACAAAACATTCAGACTACATTCTTGGCGCATTAATAAAACCAGTTTATCTAAGGAAAACTTAGAATTATTCAAAAAGCACCTTCAATGCCTATCATATTCAGATGTATTTGAAACAAGTTGCCCCAATGAGGCATATGACAAATTCATTGATATATTTCGTTTATTCTATGATTTATGCTTACCAAATCAATTAATTAGCGTGAAACCCAAAAAAAATGTTAGATGGATTTCACGAGGAATAAAGTTGTGCAGCAGAAAGCAACGTTACCTACTTTGGAAATACAGAAAAGCACCTACAAACGAAAATAAAAATACATTTAAAAATTATTCCCATAGACTTAAAAAAATTGTAAATCTCACTCAAAAAGCTCAAAATAATTACTTAATTAACAGCTCACAAAACAAATCCAAGGCATCTTGGCAACTTATTAATTATAACACTAAAGTAAAAGAACCTATTCTACAAATCAATTATGGCAACAATGTAATCAAAAATCCTAAGCTGATTGCTGAATCATTTAATAATTTCTTCATTGACCAGGTACAAGATATGTCTAGTAATGATCCGGGAATTACATATAGCGTTAACAAAATCCCAAATTCCTTGTTCATGGCTCCGGTAGTACCACAAGATATTATAGGTGTAATAAAAAAGCTAAAAAATAAAAAAAGTGTTGGATACGATGGCATCTCCACCGTTGCTGTAAAATTTGTTTCTGATGTCATAGCAAAGCCATTATGTCATATAATAAATGCATGTATAAGCGCAGGTATATTCCCAGATAAATTAAAGACCGTTATCATAAAACCAATACACAAAAAAAACGATAAGGAAGACATGTCGAACTACAGACCTATAGCTTTAATTTCTGTATTTTCGAAAATATTTGAAAACATAATTTATGAATCCATAATCAAATTTATAAATAAAAATAACATATTATGTGAAGAGCAAAAAGGCTTTCGAAAACACAAAAATATAAATATGGCAATATTTGATCTTATAAAAGTGATTATGAAAAATGTGGACAAGAAGAACCCTGTATGTACAATTTTCACAGATATGACCAAAGCATTCGATTGTGTAAAACATGATACCCTTTTGACTAAACTTAATGACTACGGTATTAGAGGCAATGTATTAAATTTAATAAAATCATATCTTACTGAGCGAAAACAATACACAGAAATAACGAGAATATGCACTAAAACTAAACGCGAATACAAATATCTATCTACTTGCAGAATAACAAAATTTGGGGTTCCGCAAGGTAGTGTCCTTGGACCGTTGTTATTTTTACTTTATATCAACGATCTACCTCGCCATATTCATCATCCAATGGCATTATTTGCGGACGACAGCACAGCCATAATTGAATGCGTGGATAAAACGAAATACGGTAAAGATATAAACAATACACTTAAAACAATAATAGATTGGCTCAATAAAAATAATCTAGTTATTAATTTACAAAAAACCAAAATCATGCATTATTACCAGCGTCTGCAGCCAGATAATATTTTGACTAAATATAAAGACCAGAACATAGATACCACCGCAGTGGCTAAATTCTTAGGAGTACTTATTGACAATAAACTGACATGGAAACCACAGGCTGAAACAGTGTGCCAAAAATTAAGTAAAGCGGCCTATCTACTATATAACCTTGCAAAAAAGGTAAATACAAGTACAATAGTGACAGCATACCATGGTCTAGTTGCTTCACTATTAAGATTCGGTGTCATATTTTGGGGTAATTGCAGTGAAAGAGAAAACATATTTAAGGCCCAAAAACGCTGCCTTAGATCAATGACAGGTATTAAAAGTACAGAAAGCTGTCAACCATTATTCAAATCCCTAAAAATTCTAACATTTCCATCTTTGTACTTACTAGAAGTGGCCTTATTCGTAAGATCGAACATACACCTGTTTACGTCTGAAGTTGATACAAGACAACATTCAAGGCCAATAAGGTCCCAATATAAAAACCAACTGTACACAGGTGGTCATAGAACAGCCCTTTCAAAAAAAAATCTTTTATCCATGGGTCCTCTTATTTATAATAAACTACCTAAAAACCTCAAAGACTTACCCACCAAAATGTTTAAAAAAGAGTTAACAAAATTGTTACTGGATAAGTGTTACTACACAATCAAAGATTTTTTAGAGGACAAAACTTTTAGTAAAAATGTTTCTTAGAAAGTAATGTCGACATAATAATTTGTAATTCCGAAGGTTTTTGCTTTAATAATGATTGTATTATTACTATCGACATTTTTATTTTTGACATTTTGTATTATATTATTATTATTGACATTGTTTTTAGTGACATTGAATCATTATTGACATCTCTATATTATTGACACCTTGTAATATTGACAGTATTATTTGGAATGAAAGATGATTAATTTTGCGTTAAAAATGATGGATGTTTTTTGCGTTTAATAATAATTTTGCTATTTGTTAATTTTTGTCATTTAATGAATTGCGTCTTTTTTTTTTTTTTTTTTGTTCTTCTTGTTTTCCGTGAACCTATGTTGAACAATTTTGCATGCCGTAAGGTAAAATGTATTGGGACTTTCCACAAAATTAACATATTATATGTATACCTACATTATGAGCAAATAAATGATTTCTTTCTTTCTTTCTTTCTTTAACAAATCATTGTTAATCCAAAACTTTTAACTAAATATAAAGCTTTATTTTAATTTATAAGCTTTCTTTCATTTTTATTGGCAGCTATTGTTTGGTGTTTGGAGTTAAAAAAGTGTGAAATAAATAACTTTTTCCAAAAAAATATTCGAGAAGTAGCGCTCGCCGGCCGCTGCCGCGGCACCGCTCGCTACGCTCGCTCGGCTCGCGCGGTTGGTCACAATTCTAACCTAACCTATTTTATCCAGTTTGTAACCCCAAGCCTACATTTTATGGCAATCACAGTAGTTTATTTAGGCAAAAATAGCGCATTAATTTGCTCGCTAAAATTTGGTGATCATTTACTACATATCGTGTTCGAATACAATTTGAGGTGCAGTCGTGACTAAAATAGCTAGTACTATTGTAATTTTAGACTTCATTTTTCTGGTGTCAAATATATATTTTTGGTAAAAGAACTAAGGGTATCAAAGCATTTTATGGTGGTCATTATATTTAACCTCTTTCGACCTAATGGATCCAACAGGATCCGGTTATTTCGTAATTCCCTTGAGCCCGGGTGGAACCATTTGGATCCAGCAAACCGCGGCTAATTTAAACTTTATTTTTATAAAACATAAGGTATAAAATCGTTTTTGAACGTTTGTTCTCAATGGCAGATAATATTTTGAAACCATAGACGAAACCCGAAAGAAAAAATAAAGTCGGCAACATTATAAAAAACGAGTGTGAAGTGACGCTTTAGTCTACGGCTGAGCTCGCTCATCGCGCGTGTTTGTTTGTGTCTAATTGTGATTCTTCTGGGATTATTTCTACGGTAAGTGGATAAATAAACATTTATAAGTGTCTCTTGCAACTTTTTACATAGTGTTTTGCATGCTATACTATCACAAAACATTTTTGTTGAGCAAACAAAGTTTACATTGTTCCGAGTTGGTCACGGCCGCCATTATAATTGTATGATTTTTGGTGATTTTCCAACGAATTTCACGTTTGCAAAGGTAGGAAATAACGTAAAAACTATTGATAATTCATAATTACACGTATTCGAGGCATATTTCAATAAAACATTCATATCATGAAGAAAATTCTATGTGTAGGTTACGAAATCGTGTTTGAATCTTGAACTGTCAACCGTCTAAATGGCTATTAGGGGCGCAGCCTCGCAGGTCATGTCCATAAAAGTTATCGATAACATCGATTGTTTTCGAAAAATTATAAAATAGAATGATTATTTTTCAATTTTTTAAAAAAATTTTTTTTTTTGTCATATTCCATAAATTTACTTTAGTTTTATTTTGTTGTTTGTACATAGTGTGTACGATATTGTTATAGATTCGTGATGGCTCGAAGGTGGAACGTAGGACGCGAGGACGCCCCGGAGGACTTTGATGAGCTCCTCCGGGAAAACAGTGACTCGGAGGATGATGACTGCGAGGTGGAGTACCTGCAGCTCTCTGAACCCGAGGAGGAGGAGGAGGAAGAGTACCTGCAGGTAGCTGAACCTGAGGTGGAGCTGGACGAGCCGGAGTACCTCGACCCGGAATACCTGGGGCCGGACCATGAGGTAAATCCTTAGTATTCTCTCTCATGATTAAATTGCTCACCTTGTCGTGATGAAGCTAGGATATAATTTCTATTTTCATACTAGATGAATAGTAATTATTTTGTCACTTGTAATAATTATTTTTTTGTTTTCTTCTAGCTAGCTGAACGGATGACATTTTTATTCTTAGATAAAGATAAGTAATACTTATAGGTGGTTCAATTTGGTGTGTTATTGTGTTATTGTTTGCACATTTTGTATCGTGAAGGGTCAAGTGTTATTGTTTGCACATTTTGTATTGCGAAGGGTCAAGTGTTATTTTTTGCACATTTTGTATTGCGAAGGGTCAAGTGTTATTTTTTGCACATTTTGTATTGGGAAGGGTGATGATTGCATGGTCTGGAATCGCATGTAACAATCCGTGTTGTGGTTGTCACGTTGTTGTTTTAGGTTTTCATATTTTAATTTTGTTCTTTGATTTTCTCAGTCGCCACCAATCATCCTCGGGTTGTATACCCAGGAGGGAGAGGAAATCCCTATGGACGTCTCTCCCTCACGTGTACAAGTTACACCTGCCTTTATGTAAGTAAATGCATTTCATCGAAAATTTGTTATTGAGTAGTGGTGGCTACGTTTCGTATTTTTAAAAACGAAATTTTTTTTTTTTATAGGCCAAGTCCGCCGCACCCGTCGGCAGCGATGCCCGTCTCCAGCCCGCCGCATGTGATGCCCGTCTCCAGCCCGCCGCATGTGATGCCCGTCTCCAGCCCGCCGCATGTGATGCCCGTCTCCAGCCCGCCGCATGTGATGCAGCCGTAAGTAATAAGACATGTTTTCTTCAAAATAATTGATTTTGAGTTATAACATCTGTAATAACAAAAACATTTTATTTGATAGGTCAAGCCCTCTGCGCGCTCTGCTCTCGCCATCGCCTGCCCGCCATGAAATTCGCCCAGAGTAAATATCTTTGTTCTTTTCTTTATCTACCTTTCCTTGTGATAGATGATATGTAGATTTATCATATTACTGTTTATTTTTTTTAGGCACGTCGTCGTAACGCTGCATGAGGAGGATGCTGGTCCAGCTCGCGGCGACGGTGCTCTGGGCGAATACCATCTGGCCGATGAGCATATGCTCTTCCCGCGAGAGGCAGGGCAACCTGAGCGTGTGCAGCGTGGGCGAGGAAGGGGAGGCCCGCGTGGACGAGCAAGGCGCCCGCGTAGGGGACGTGGAGCAAGACGTGAGACAGGTGAGCCCCAGTGGAAGAAAGGAGACAGACTAATAGAGGTGCATGTTGATGACGATGACGTGTCTGAAGAATTGAGAGCAATGGTGATGAAAGTTGTGAATGCTAGGGAAGCAACGAGAGAGCGGGCGACAGCGAGAGCAAGGAGACAAATGACGGCAGATGGTGAAGCACATGAGGAGGAATGGTCAATGAACAAGCCTAAAAACAAATACAAGTGTTCATATACCTGTTCTATTATTTGAAATAAATGCTATGTATCTTGCATCAATGTTAGCTGTATTTATAAATTTTATTATTATACCAATGCTGCAGTGTAAATGTAGTAATACAATTATTATACAAATAGGAAGTTTTCACATAATTATAGAAGCAACAAGGATAATGTAAACAGGAGTTTTGTAATATTTATGAGGATTCAAAAGTAAAGTTTCTGTAAATGTATGTGAAGTACCTGTAAATGGTTTATTTGAAAGAAAGAAAGAAAGAAAGTGAGAAAAACTGTTTATTTACGTGAAAGTGACGCACATACATAAAATTGTTGCATAACAAGCCTAAAAAACAAAAACAAGTGTTCATATACCTGTTCTTTTATTTGAAATAAATGCTATGTATCCTCAATGTTAGCTGTATTTATAAATTTTATTATTATACCAATGTATATGTAGTAAAATACAATTATTATACAAATAGGAAGTTTTCACATAATTATAGAAGCAACAAGGATAATGTAAACAGGAGTTTTGTAATATTTACGAGGATTCAAAAGAGTCTGTGAAGTTTCTTATATAAATCTATTTTGTAAATAAATAAATAAATTATATTTATATTTTTTTTTTCTTATTATCTGAAGAATAAGTAAAGAAATTATGCCAATCTAAATTGTTTTTTTATTTTCCTTACTAAACTCAGTTCCGTTCGAAAATTTATCGATATCTATTTTTAGTTGTGTGTCCCCACCCTACGGACATGTTAGAATTCCATACGTTTTTATGACCACTTGAGAGGTCGAGATTTATGATTTTTTCTATGAAAGATACGGTAAGTATGGTTAGAAATCGATAAACTACTTTGTTCTTGTTCAATTTCAACTATTATTCAAATTCGAAAACATAAATTACCGGGTGAAATAAACCTACAAATAAAGTTACCCGATTTGTTCCCTTGTCTAGGTTATTTTGATATTTTACAATTATAGTGGCATATTTTAACGATTTATAGCTAACAATGAGTCAATGAATATATAGGTAGTATTCTAGAAACATTTCTTATTGGAATCTGTTTGTTATAACTCAGATGATCGTTTACAAAATAGCGCATTCAACTCTGCAAATTCAAAAAAACGACTCTGCGCACTATGAAGTTTGAGTTTGAATATTGCAGAAATCTGATATAAAACTCGTAGAAATAACATTGTCGTTAGATTACATGTCTTTTCGTGAGCTAGTTCCCAAAATTTCGTGTAAATCGATCCAACAGATTTATCAGAAATCAACATAATACAGCAATATAACTACATTCGGCAAGCTCTCTGATATCAATAGACGATGTTTATTTCTCAAATTCTAATTAGAATCTAGTTTACATTGTATTTCATAACACCATTAATCATGAACCCGAAACCGTTTCAAGTGTGTGAATAGGTGCTATAGAAACGGAGCACTAACGTTTTTTGTGAGCGGGGTCAAATTACGCTTACGATAAGCGCGCGCCCGCCGGACGTCAAGGAGTTTGACGTAAACAAAGTCTAGGTTTTGAGAGGTTAATCCCTTTTAATAATGCATTAATAATGACAATTATTACTCTCGTGTATCTAGAATTAATGAATTATTAAATACAATGATTTCCTGGTGCATATACTTTATTATCTATAACTTACATTTATTGTGGACGTATAAGATCGATGGCAGTATTGTGCCTTTACTAGAAAATCGGGTAAGAAATAACAGATGGCGCTACGTGTACTACGCGCCGTCATATTGATTTGTGTATGTTATAAATAAATAAATGTTAATTTCAAACCAGACTAAAGTAATTACAAAAAGTAATACTTATAATATTGTATACTTACCTGTTACATTGGTTCAATTAATGTTGATTTTTTTTTTTTTTTTTTTTTTCTTTTTAAAATAATGTATTTGATCTCTTAAGAATGAATAAACATGTTTATATACATAAAAACAGTACTTATTTCAATAAATATTCCCAAATTTTGAGAAGTAGCCCTAATGAGTAATAGCCCTAATGAGAAGTAGCCCAAGTGAGAAGTAGCCCAAGTGAGAAGTAGCCCAAATGAGAAGTGGCCATAATGAGAAGTAGTCCATTAGCGAGTCGGTTGCCAAAATGAGAATTAGCCCTAATGCGCCTAAACCAATATTTTTTCCTTTTCTTTTTCCGCTTCTTACATATGTATAAGATACAAAAGCACTGCTATTTCCTCAACGTCCATTTTGAAGCGCGCTGTACGTGCAACTGACGATCGTAGCCGTGGTTTTGGCCGCGTTGCAAATCGATCCCTGCGGCCTGGCCGCGCGACCTGGCCGCTGCGTCCAAGCCGCTAGTGCGCTATTGCCCTTAGTAGCAAGAAATATACCGTGACTAAATTCAGGGAAAACCTCTGTCTACAGATGTTAAGATTGACCCCTAGGCAAAGCTCAGCAGCGAGCTCAAATAGGCAGTCAGAACACAAATTCAGCAAAACATCACTCAATGATCATAGAGGAAGACTAGTTCGCCGAAGATGCAATCACTGTTACGAAAGATACCGAGCTCAGGGTCTACCAGCCGTAGAAGCCAGGAACAAGACAAAGAAAGTGAATACTGTCTGTGTGAAATGCTTAACGCAACCTAGTGTTTGTACGGAATGCTACGCAGAAATTCATTTAAAGTAATATTTTTGTCTGATGTATCCAATGTTTGATTCTTTTTAAATTTTGTAAGCTGATTTTTTTGAGCAAAATATTAATAAATATCGTCTTGGGAAACTGGTTTTTCTTAGTTAATTACCAACTGAATGGTCATGGCAATAGAGTCCGATTTTCCTCGTTTTTTTTTTCATAGGTAGGTTTTTGAATACATTATTCGATACAATTGGTTTTGACTCCGTATCGGGCAAGCCAAAACCAAAAAATCTATTTGAATTCGTCGGGTCACAGCGGACCACACGGCCCGCTGATAAAATATATGGCGTGTCCTGCCAGCGTGCCACTTGGCGTGCCGCAAAAGATCTCTCAAATTAAGCTTGGCGGGTCGCTAAAGAAATGGGATGGGCGGCGCGCCGCCCACATGGCCTGCTGCTTTGGCAAACTGTATACATGCGTGGCGGTGAGAGTGTGTATGTTTAAAATAAGTAATTGGTTTTTTTTTTTTTACTTCACTTTTTATTTATAGCTAGCTATGATTTTTTTATATTTTTATATTAAGGTGCAGAAAGAAAAATAAGTTTTCAGTGAACAGCTCACGTAAAACGAACTTCTTTAGCGAATGACAGGCTGTCATTTGTTTGAAGTTTTGCAGTCGTTCGTTCCTCTAGCTACGTATTGTACTGTGCGATTTTGGATTTTCTGATACCCTTACAACTTTTGCATTTTCCATGGACTTTGATACCTACTACTTACGATTACTTTGGCCTTGTTACACGGATACTGATTTAGTGCTTTTTGATTGGAAACTAGACGTTATCGCTTTTGTTGGAAAGCAATATGAAGCCTTCTACGAGATTGCTTTGTATAAACTGCAACATATGTGTTAATAAGCTTCGTCGTTATCGGGCCCTTCAGCTTGATAGCAGAGTCATCTCGCTAATTAATTAGCACTTCGATATCTCCAGTAATAGTAAGTATAATAACATAAAAAATTCTTAAAGCAGGAGAATACTTCTGGGTAGCGCATTGCCCCGATGAAACATTTCTTGCATAACGCTGGATAAGGTCGGTTATCCCAATGTTTTCTAATTGCGTAAAATCAAAATTTCTTTTCAATTTGCGATTTTTTTCTGATGTCGGCTGGTTTTCTTTCGAAGACTTTTAATTTGTGTTTTTATTAAATTTTGTTGTACGGAAATCATTTGGCGTAATTTACGCTTTCGATGTGTTTCAATGAGATCGTTTTTACTCGGATTTTCTTGATTCTCCAAAATGCTATTTTGTCGCGTGTTTAACTTGGTACCGAGACCATCTGTAGTAGACTTTGGAGCATTAATTTCTGAACCATCGCACATACGTCAATATTCCACATTTACGCGGCCAAAATTGAATTTTAAAAACTTACGGTAAACACATAAAATAGCACATGCAGAGCTAGAAGACAGTTCCAAGAATCCTAACTGAGCCCCACCACCTACCTGCGATACACCCCGACCGCTTTCAGGTAGTCGGTACTTGACCGCCAACCCGTGCGCTCGTTTTGCTGCTTAAAGTTACAAACACAACAATAGTGACAACATTAATATTTTTTTTTCTGTGTCAGTTTTTGAAGTGAAAGTGATGGATTCCAATAACACAGGTATGGATCTTTATTTTCATTGTTATTTATTTACCCAAAATGCTCAATTCGAATAATTTGGGGGTTTCAAACACATGGGTTGTTTTAGACAAATTTTGAAGTAATTTTGAACTTCAAAGGTCAATTTGTTGTATTTCTCGATGAGATACGATCATCATTCTTTTTTTATTTGAAACTACAATCCTTTGACTAAAAGAAAATACAAAAACCAGCTGCGGAAGAGTGCAGATGACAAAACGGGGGACCTTTTTAATCATTAAGATTTTACATGAAAATATAACCATTTTTTTATTAGTTAAGTAATCTTAACTTTTCGTTGTTTTAGATACTTCAAGCACATCAGGTGTAAAAATTGTTACTCGGAAATACCTTTATCAAATTATGAAAGATGAAAATTTACCGAATTTCGATGCAAAAGTGAAGTATTTAGAAAGTCATTTATTATTAAACTATGGCAATACAGATGAGGACATAAAAGACATAAAACAAAGATTTTCTTTATTTAAATCAGTGTTAAAAGACAAATGGGCCAAATGCCACAGAAAGGAAGAGGTTTTCTTGAAAAACAATGAGTCTTGGTTAAATGGAACATTTCAACTACCCATAAAATCATTAAATCGGCCGGGACGGCCTTCGAAATCATTTGACGAATTAAGTGAACGAAGCAAGCATCGAAAAACCGAAGAAATCCGAGCACCAGTAGAAGGTTTTTTGAAAATCCCCATTTAGCAGCAGATATAACCGGGATAAACTATGAACTGATTTATAGATTAAAAGTTATATTGGAGACAATTTCAAGTGGACATAAGATAGATTCACAGAAATACAATATTCTTATGCCGAAGACACTGCAAAATTATATGTAAGCCTTTATGGATGGCACATGGGACTCCGACTATGCATAAAATATTGATACATGGTGCCACTATAATAGAAAATGCTTTGCTGCCAATAGGTCAGCTTTCCGAAGAAGCCGCAGAGGCCCGGAATAAACACTTCCGTGTATATCGCGAAAACTTCGCCAGGAAATTTTCCAGGGAAAATTGTAATATCGATGTGTACCATAGATTACTACTGAGTTCGGATCCACTTATTAGCAGCCTGAGGCCCAGGAAGAGATCAATCCCCAGAACATTTTGCCCGGAAACAATAAACATGTAATGCCAGAATATCCCGACGAACCAGACTCGGATAGCGAGCAGCAAGATGAATCCATTACATTATAATATTTTATTTTTGTGTAAAATTCTTTTGTTGTATTAATTTGTTTGTAATATTGTACAAATTTTGTTTTATTTGTGTGTATTTCTTTGGATTAAATTAATAATTATGTGAAATAATGGTTTTTTTTACCTTAATTTATGATTTTTTACCTTAATTTACAAAAAACTGAACTAAATAAAAAAAAATATTCCTAAGAGATATTTAATATCACGCAGACGTGATATAAGTCAACAAATAATTTTGGCCGCGTAAATGTAGAATATTGACGTATGTGCATCGATTGGGGATTTTGAAGTAACGTTCAGTAATTTAAAAAAATTACGAGTTGTAAAAAAACTTAGGTTCTTTGTTTTATTTTATGTCAAGAAATAAAAACAAATTAGGTGTTGTAGAATGGTTTAACTTACCAAATTGCTGCAATCAAGAATATTTATCCCTGTCATTCACTTAAAACATTAAACATGTGCTGAAATAAACTTGCAGGATCTTTTAGATCATACATCTGCACGATTATGTATGTACTTAGATGAAGTATTTGAAAGCATAAATGAAGAAGAAATATGCTCATTAAAGCTATTATCAAAATGGGGTTGCGATGGTTCCCAACAACAACAATTTAAACAAAAATTTGGTAACACTACAGACATCTATATTTCAGAGTTCGTTTGTGCCCTTACGATTGATTTGCAATATTGGTGACCAAAATAAGATTATTTGGCAAAACCCAGTACCTTCTTCTGCAAGATACTGCCGACCCATACGAATCCGTTTTGTTCACGAAACAAAAGACATCACAAACGAAGAAATCTCCTACATAGAGAATCAACTCAAAAACCTGAAAATAGTGAAATAGCGAGGAAAAATGATGGTATATTAAAAATAAAGCACACATTAGCCTTTACCATGATTAATGCAAAGGTTTGCAATGCTTCGACAAACACGTTATCTACCATGAGGTGCTATATATGTGGGCAAACATCAAAGGACTTCAACAACCTGATTAAAATAACATAGAGAATCCCGATACTCTTAAATTTGGGCTGTCGATACTACATGCCAGAATTCGATTTTTTGAATCACTTCTTCATTTGTCATATTAAATACCTTTAAAAAAATGGCAGGCAAGAACACAAGAAAGCGACACATAACGTGACCATACGTCCCACTTTCGGCGGGACAGTCCCGCTTTCAGGCAGTCTGTCCCGGTGTCCCTCCCCGGAGAGGCCGAAATTGTCCCGCTTTTAAATATGATACGCTTTCATAATAAGACCAAACGATAATTCAAAATCTATTTTTCTCGATCGACATGCGGCGCCCGCCGAGCGGTGCCGCGCTGTCGCGTGCGAGCAGAATAGATAAACCCCTTCAGCCCGCGCTTACAACGTGCGTGTAATGTTTTGTTTTGTTTGGTTCAAGTCGGACGAAAATTAAGACTCTAACGCAACGTAGTGATTTGTTTTGTAACAAAACAATAATGCCTAAACGCAAGTGTACCTTTAATATTAGTTTGCAACAGAAGTATCCATTTATAAAAAAAAAGAAAAGGTGATACTGCAGACGTTACGTGTGAAAAGTGTCGTACTGATTTTAGTGTTGCACAAGGTGGTGCCAGTGATATAGAAAAACATTTAAAGTCAGAAAAACATAGGTTTGCCGATCAAGCCGCTGTATCAAGCTCGTCAATACTTAGTTTTTTTAAGAAAACCGATTCGCCGACTTCCAAGGATTTGGATATAGCAGCAGCTGAGGGTACGTGGGCGTTTCACACCGTGCAACATAATCACAGTTTTCGCTCAAATGACTGTTCTTCTCCTTTAATTCAAGCATGTTTTGAGCAAAAATTTAGATGTGCACGTACAAAGTCTCAAGCTATTGTGGTAAATGTGTTGTCAACTATGGCAATCGAAGATTTAAAAGAGCATTTACGCAAAGCCAACTGCATAACTTTATTAACGGATGCTTCAAATCATGGCTCAATCAAATTATTCCCAGTTTTGATTCGATATTTTTTACCATACGAAGGCGTGAAAGTCAAGGTTTTAGAGTTTTGGGAGCAGCCAGGCGAAACATCGGATATTATTGTCGATTATTTGAAGGAAGTATTGTCTTTCAATGACTTGAATAAAAAAATTGTTGCGTTTTGTGGAGATAACACAACTGCAACTTCGGGGGAAAGAATAGGAATGGAAGTAATAATGTTTACTCTCTCCAGGAACGCGTGTTACCATTCGTGGCATTCCTTGGTAGCGAAGATTTCATTTTAATGCAAGATAATGCCCGACATCATACAGCTCGTTGCGTGGATGATTACCTATCTGAGGTGAGAATTACGAAATTGGAGTGGCCAGCACGAAGCCCAGACCTGAATCCCATAGAACATGTCTGGGACATGCTTAAAAGACGCATCCGATCCAGTCCCAACCCTCCAGAGACTATTGGTCAATTGAAAACCGCTCTGGTGGCCGCCTGGGACGAATTACGCCAAGTGGACATTAAAAACATAATCCACAGCATGCCTGACCGCATGCAGGCGGTCATCAGGGCCAGAGGTGGAAATACCCGCTATTAATTTTAAGTACCATAGCTTTGATTTGTAAATTTAATTTAAAAACATTTTTTTGAAAACTTCGAGCTTAACGCCTTTTCTGGTTTTGTAAAATTTTATTAAATTTAACTCACTTTTTTGTTAATTAATCGTTAGCATATTAGATCTGAATAAACATTTAAGTTTTACAACAACAAAAAAACCCTGTTTCGCTTTTCATTTTGATAATAAACAACATAACGCACTTGGGCCACATTCCGTGCCGCTGAGTGTATTAGTAATATAGGTACCAAAGTCTAATATAAAATTTTGTTTCGTTTCAGATTAATGCATATTACATTTTATTGTTCTTACACACTACTTTTTATTGTTACCTTTTATTCTTTTTTATATTTTAGTGTAATAATTGGGAAAACCTTAATATTAAAACAGCTTAATTTTAACATTGTTGTTATTTAACAGTAGGGTCGGGTGTCTCACAATGAACCAGGCAGCTACATTTAACCACCGCCAAATCTCGAAAATGCGACGTTGTCAAACCGCGCTAATATGAGTGAAAGAGAGGTATTTACGTTCCGTTCTTGCCCACTAGTTTGCGTGGCGATCGCGTGCAAAGTGGTTGTGTGAGGAGCATTCGAAAGCAAACTGACTCAAAAAGTAAGTATTTTTTGCAAATTTCATTATTTTTTAGCTTTTTTTTGTTTAAACAATATCGATTTATTTATATATACAGTGTTTTCTACGGTTATTCAGCAATTAAAAGCGCTATAATTTGTGTTTTTACGAGATTGTTTTGCCGGTAAAATTTTGAGGTTAGTTATCAAAACGTGGTGTGTCTCACAGTGAGCCACCTGAGTGTGGTACACATTGAACCATGGTTCATTGTGTACGGGTCTGCCCCAGTCGTTAAATGAGTGTATTTTTTACAATTATTTTAATTTGTTATAGAATGGCGCGAAACAAAGTAATAATAAGAAAAAGAGGGGGACATTCGGCTGCCGACATGCTTAAGGCTCTTAAACTGCACAGATCAGGTGAAAGTATCAGAAAAGCAGCGAAAATTTATAATATTGCTTATCCAACCTTACGACGGTACGTAGCACAAAACTTAGACGTCAATACAGAGGATCTTGCCGAGAAGAGATTGGTACCGAATTATGAAAATCATTTAATTTTTACCGCAGAACAAGAAGATATTTATAAAGAGTACATAAAGGAGTGTGCTCTGAAATTTTACGGACTGACCACAAAAGACTGCCGTAAAGTGGCGTACCAGATGGCGAAAGTAAATAATGTGACAATGCCAGATAGCTGGGAGCGAGAAAAATTGGCAGGAAAAGAGTGGATACGGTCATTTAAGAAACGCCATCTTGATCTTTCAATAAAAAAACCTGAAGCTTGCAGCTTAGCCCGTGCGACAGCTTTTAATCGCGAGACGGTTAAGTCTTTTTTTGATAATTTGAAGATAGCAATGAGTCGTCATCCGTCTTTCAGCACTGGTTGTCGTTTGTATAATTTGGACGAAACAGCCACGACGACGGTTCAGCGTCCACAAAAAGTAGTGGGGCCTAAGGGAAAGTTTAATATTGCAAAGGTGACCAGTGGCGAAAAGGGAACTCTAGTAACCACTTGCGCTATTGTATGTGCTTCAGGCCAGGCTTTGCCACCAGCGCTTGTTTTTCCGCGAAAAATTTTTAAAGATTTTATGTTAACGGGGGCTCCCCCAGGTTCTCTTGGGTTAGCACATGCTTATGGGTGGATGACAAGCGAATTATTCGTTGATGTTATGAAACATTTCATCAAACATGCTGCCGCCAGTCTAGATAACCCTGCGCTTTTAATCTTAGACAACCATGAGTCTCATCTTTCCATTGAAGCCTTAGAATTAGCAAAAAAATCGGGTGTCACAATGCTCACTTTGCATCCTCACACCACTGCCAAGATGCAACCTCTAGATGTCGGGTTAAATGCCCCCTTTAAAGTTTTTTATAACAGCGCCATAGACTCCTGGATGATGAGGAACCCAGGAAAGCCCATGACAATTTACAACGTAGCGGAGTGCGTTGGAGTGGCCTACGCCAGGGCAATGACACCCATGAATATATCCGCAGCCTTTAAGAAATGTGGCATATATCCCTTTGACCCAGAAGTCTTCACGGACATCGATTTTTTGCCATCAGACGTGACGGACAGACCCAAACCAGAGCTCCAAGATCAAAATTTAGATCCTAATATCGAAAATGTTGAAATCGAATCCGTTAAATCTGATGACACATTTTATGAAGACGGAAAAGTAAGCCCATCAATTTTAAACACCGATTGTATGGTAGAGACTCCAGTTGTAAATGAAGTTACGGAAAATAATTTCGAAATGCAACCCCAGAAATTTCATAGCTCAACAATAGCAGGATTATCTACGATGTCTTCATTCATTTCACCTAAGCAATTTATGCCACCACTTAAAGCTAGCCCCCGATCTAGTAACAGGAAAGCTAGGAAACCAGGAAAAAGCAGAATTGCAACAGACACTCCGGAAAAAAATGAAATTATAGAAAGCAAGAAGAAGCGTAAAGAAACTAAAACTAAAGTAAAAGAAGTTAAACGCACCGTGCTTTCAGATAAAAAAGTTAAAATAAATACCCTAAAGAAAAAGATAATGAAAAAGGTAGATAGAGATGAATCTACTTCTGAAGAAGAACTTGAAACGGTGTTAGAAGAGAGCGAGACTGAAATCAGTGAGATAGATGAGTCCGAAGATGAAGAAGAAATGTTTGTTGTGAGAGGAAATTTCGATAAATTGACCCGTGATCCCGTTGAAGATAACTATGTGCTCGTGGTTTTTGATGCAAAAAATATTAAGGTTTATTATGTAGCCAAGATCATTGAAGTTGACAAACCTTACTATGGAGTTTCATTCATGCGGTTAATGAACAAAGAAACCATGAAATTCCGGATGCCTTTGGAACCCGATTTGGCTAATGTCCAATTAAAGGATATTAAAATGATTTTGCCACCACCACAAATTAATGGAACACAAAACCGAAACTCGACATATAACTTTCCGATACGCGTTGCTCCAACTATTAACTTGCGTTAAGGTTTATGGACAATCTCAACTTTCGTAATTTTTTTGCTCGAAATTTTTAAATTGATTTTGGCTAAGTGCAACTTTTTGTTTTATTTTTTGAAGAAGTTTTTTTTTTACTTGGTTTAAAGTTTGTTCCTATAGTGATAGTTATTTGAAGGTAAAACCTTCAAAAACCTAGTAAAAAGTTATTTAGTTTTTTACTTAGTTTTGAAAAACTGTTACTTATTTTTATTATTAAAATGTACAAAACTAAGACTCTCAGTTTAAATGCTTAAGATTTAAAGTGATTTTAATAAATGTAAGACTGATTTTTATTATTACTGTTTTTTATTATTATTATATTATTATATTATTATTACAAAGTATTTGTCTTATAAATTGAACTAGAAGACATAGTAAATAAGGTGGCTCAATGTGGACTATGCCCTGGTTAAATGTGTACCACCTGAAGGACACAATGAACCAAAAATCATTTTATTATATTATATTTTTTTTACTATACACAAAAAATTAAAGGCATTGATTGAAAATCCAGCCCACTATAAGACTTCGAAATTTACCTGGTTCAATGTGAGACACCTTACCCTAATTGAAATAAACGAATAGAGGGATCTTGTGTGAGAACGCAAGAGCCCTCTATTTGTTTATTGTTTCAATTATTATGACACTACAGAAGATAGAAGCATGAGTTTGGTTAGTCATATATTTAGACCAATTCTTTATTTATGTAGGCTTCAAGAAAGCACTTAAAAATCATCAAAAAAAAAAATACTTAAGTTACTGATTCTTCTGCCTGTTCGGAAGCAGGGTCTACCGAGAAGATACCGGTAAGAAACTTGAGTAGTTGCTCTTTTCAATGCCATGTTGTACAATTATAATATATTACATTCATAATATTTTTGGATCTAAAACAAAGTCATATAGTTTCAGGCTTTTAGAAACAAAAACTTTTAACACTAAGAAAATGTAAAATAAAAAACTAAGCAATAAAACAATAATTAATAATCAAACATTTCAAACAAACAAAACCATAAGACGTGGTGCACAAAAAAAAATGAATTAACATAGATTTAATCTTCCATTAAGTGACAAAACTTACTATTCAGCTGAAAAATGTAAAAAAAATAAATTCACAGCACCGCTGAGCCCCTTGGCCATATTTCCATTTTGAAAGGCTACCTAGCTCTCCATAAACGACGTACTAATGTTTGCTGGTAAGTGCGTCCTTCCTGTAATTGATGGTTCCTATGATCCACTCTTGATGTTTGGCTTGCATCAATGTGGGCATCCCTTTCTCTTTCATTTTGTTCTTGTAACGCTTCCAGGAGGTCAATTCCACTAATAAATTTACAACGAAATCGCAACAGAACCGTAACTAAACGACCGCTATTGAGCGTTTTTCTATTCTGCTAAAACAACAACGATATAAGTTTAGTTCTAGTTAAGTTGAAGTTAAAAACTCGATTCTACTAACACAACCGATCCCGAACGGAACGTTAACTTGTTAAAATCGCTATTCTACTAATGTTTTGACACAAGCGTCACTCGAAAACAAAACGAAACTTGAACGGAACTAAGCGTCTCATCTGTCAAAATTAGTCGCTACGGAAAAGTTGGCTTTGTATAACTTTTTCTTGACTGTTCGCATTTATCCTTTAATTAAGATGATGTTTTACAATGAATATCTTAGTCTCGCCGATCAAGTAGACATCGGAAGAGTGAGAAGACGAAATTTGACGTCAAGGCTACGTAATTTCGCCTTTGACTTAACCGATCGCGAGTTTGTGAAAACCTATAGGCTTTCCAAAAACGTCGTTCAGCAGCTAATTGACGATATTAGCCCCCATATGCCTATTAGCCTTCGTTCTGATGGTATTGATACACCGACAAAGGTATGATTTATCTTGTTACCTATCTACATAACCTCTAACATGTCTTAATTTTTTTTTGCTTTGTCATGAACCAACTATTAACTCAAGTTCTATTCATTTTAGATCTTGGTAGCACTGGCATTTTATGCGTGTGGCTCATACCAAACCTTAGTTGGACAATCATCTAGTCATTCATTGTCACAACCATCGGTTTCCCGTGCCATTCAACAGGTTACAGAGGTTCTTAACCTACCTCAAATATTTAATAAATATGTAAAGTTTCCTGGCACACGGGAAGATCGCGAGGAAATAAAACGGGGGTAGGTACAGTGTTTAATTAACTTTGTACATTAGTAACTATGTTGTAATAATCAATGCAATTCATTCGCAATTCATTTTTTGCAGTTTCTATCAGAAATTTGGCATGTCAGGTGTCCTTGGGTGTTTAGATGGTACACATGTTGCTATTGTTACTCCTGCAGAACATGAGGAAAGATATTTCAACAGAAAGGGGTATCATTCGTTGAATGTCTTAGTCGTAAGTTAATGGTGTAAACTTGTTTATTCAATAAATTGCTATGGTCAATAAGGTATAAAATTTTCCTTAACTTTGTTTCAGATGTGTGATTCGGATGCTAGAATTATGTGTGTTGATTCTAGTAACCCTGGTTCAACTCATGATAGTGCGGCATGGAACAATAATCCCCTTAGTAATACCCTTAATGATATTGTAAGGAGGACAAATGAAGATTTTTATTTATTAGGTAATTAAGCAATATTCAATATTATCTATATTATATGTCTTCGAAAACAGCAATGAAACAAGGAGCTTGCTGATGATGAAGACTGCAATGACGGCTGCCGCCAAGCATGCGGTTATGTCATAAACCGCCCTCTGGTGGGGATAAGAGGAAGGGAAAGGGAAGGATATTCTCAATTTAGTTACTAAAAAGGGAAGGTATTTGTGATTTCTTACAGAATCATAAGACTGTTTTTTCATTATCATTGCTGTGTTTTCTTCAACATATAATACCTGTTTTGTCTTAATGCAAAACAGTCATAATGTGAACAACTATCATGTTCATCAGTCACCAAGTAAAATATTTTTTAGGAGATGCCGGTTTCCCTTTAAGAAGAACTATGATGATTCCTATATTGAACGCTCAAGAAAATACTCCAGAGGCACTATACACAGAAATGCACATGACTACTAGAAATGTTGTGGAAAGGTGCATTGGCATTTTAAAAGCACGTTTCAGGTAAGCTTTTTAATAAAACTATAAAATTGTCAGTAAGATTCGTGCTTGAAATTCATGTGAATAACATAATACTAAACTATAACTCAGAATTCATTAAGGCCTTGCGCGCACTGCCTTGCGGTGGAACGCGGTGCGTTTTTTCTACCGTGCGGTAGAATAAACGCATTCCCGGGGCCGCGCACTGCGGTGAAAAAACGCACGTTTTTAACCGACTTCAAAAAAGGAGGTTCTCATTTCGGGCGTGTTTTTTTGTGTTTGTTACCTCATATCTCCGTCATAATATACAAAGTGGAGCAGGACGATTGACAATCCTTTAAACCACGTAAAGAGTGTCATGATCTTAACCCATATACAAAAAATCAATCAAATCCAATGAGTACTTTAGCCATAGGAAATTATTTTTGATTTTCATATTTTGCAACATGATGTATATCTGAGTCCATAATAATAGGTAAATATTGTAAGGTCAAGAACCTGTGCAAAACGTATGATTCTCGTCCCTACGTCTCAATATGCTTAAAAAACAGAGAAGGGTAATACTATCGCACTCTAACGCGCCCCGCCCACTTCCACAAAATACTACACTAGAAAGAAAAAGAAATATTACTTACGCAAATAATGCATTAGTGGTGCATAGAAAATTGCGAGTGTGTGTGTGAGCGGAACTTTTTCGGCAAAACGTCCTTGAGTCGGTAACTACGTCAGTCAGTGCATAGCGGCGCCCTTTGAGGTGCGTACACGCCTACTTTTTTCATCACGAGACGAGCCGCGCGCGCATTATTGTCGTGTTTTTGTTTTTGTGAAGTTTTAGTTGTTGTGATTAAAGACGAGACGATATGATAATTGATTAGTGCATAGGTTAACGTGACGTATTGTTAAGTGTTAGTGTAATATTAGTTAGTTATTTACGTGTTTAATAGGCTAATTTAGTGATTTAGGTTGGGTTTGTAAGTTTTTTAGTTTAATTATGCCTCAAATACGGTACACAGCTGCCGAGTACACCGACATGGTACTCATGTACGGTGAATGTCACCAAAATGCGGCTTTAGCATTACGTACATATCGGGAGAGATATGGTCACACACGAACGTGCCCTACCAATAGCCGTGTTTTTACCCTGGCCGTTCAAAGGTTACGAGAAAATCGGCCTTTGATTCCTCAAGGAGAGGGCGTGTCTTCAAATTCTAATAACGAGGAGCGGATATTAGAACATTTTGAAAACCACCCGACTTGTAGCCTTCGGAACGCGGCGGTTTCAAGTGAGTCACAGAACTGTCCATAGAATTTTGAAACGGCATGCACGGCGACCTTACAAGTTCAGAAAAGTTGAACAGTTGCTAACCAGAGATATGCCAGTCAGAGTGTTATTTTGCCGATGGCTTCTCGACAAAATATCAGACGACCCTGACTTCATAGGTATCTAATATTATGTGGACAGATGAGAGCACTTTCACAAGAAATGGGATTTGGAATCGACAAAACCTACGATATTGGAGCAACGAAAACCCGCGCCTAAGTCGAGAGTCTTCATTCCAGTACCGGTTTTCAGTAAATGTCTGGGCTGGAATACATAGAAACAAAATAATAGGTCCAGTGTTTATTGATGGGACGTTAAATGCAGATGAATTCTCAGAACTTCTTAGTGGCTCAGTGTCAGACTATACGGACGATTTACCTTTGGACGTCTATGGACGACTGTGGTATCAATTGGACGGTGCGCCCGCCCATTCCGTAGTGTCTGTTAGACAGCGACTAACGGGTATGTTGGAAGTCAGTGGATTGGCCGTTTTGGACCTATTCGATGGCCAGCACGGTCACCGGACTTGACACCACTGGATTTCTTTTTGTGGGGGACCGTAAAAAACGAGGTGTATGCACGAGAAGTGAACACTGTGGACGAAAAAAAAAAAAAAAAAAAAAAAAAAAATATTCATCAGTGATTTTTTAATTAACAACGCGCAACTTAGTCAGTTTATGCCGCTGCTTTGTTGTTCTCCGACTAAAGTACATCAGTCTATTGTACCTATGTAAACTATGCCCCGCCGCGATGCGCCGCCGCCGCGCCGCGCCACCCGCTGCGCCCCGCACCGCGCCGCGCGCCCGCACAACAGGTCAGTGACGTTTCGTAGATAAAGCGTGCTTACTTTTTATGCAGTTGATTATGCTATTTATTTTGTTTGAAAATTTCAATTTTTTAATTCGCCTTTAACTAAGTAATCTTCTTGTTTTAAAATGTTTCAATGGATTAGTACTGTGCCCGTTTTAATTTAATGTCGTAAGTCCGGATCCACGTTGTATGATCCGATTTAAAAAATATTGTTTTATGTGAAAGGATATCCTACTTTTCGATTAATACAATTGAAATTTTATCAAAATCCGTTCAGCTGTTTGGTTTTTAAATCCAAATAGTTTGAAAAATATGTGGAGAAATCATCCATTTATACTAAATTGCCTAACGATAGCGAAGACAAAGAGATGCCATGTATTTGTAGGCGATGAAGCCTTCGCTCTCTCTGAGCATATTATGCGGCCTTATCCACGGCGAAATTTATCAGAAACACAAAAAGTTTTCAATTATAGACTCACACGAGCAAGATGAAATGTCGTGGAATGTACATTTGGGATTCTGACCAATAAATTGCGAATATTACCTACACCGAGCCCTAGACGTGAAAATCAGTTTTGGTGAACGAATTATAAAAGCCTGCTGCGTATTGCATAATTACGTACGCAAACACGATGGGTTCAGATTTCGTGATAAACTTTATGGGACTCAGTTAAGGAACCTGCGAGCTAAATCTACGCGATCTAGCATGAACAACATTCAAAATAGGGATTATTTTGCCAACTATTTTAATTCAGCAAGAGGTTCAGTTGCATGGCAGTATGATAAAATTTAAATAGGTTCTGGTTAAATGTAATCGGTGTTTATGTTCATATTAATCCGAAACGGCTCGATCGATTTATATATATTTTAACCGACTTCATAAAAAGAAGGAGGTTCTTTTTATGTGTATTTGGTAGGTATGAGAATAGGTCGTAAAGTATAGTATTTAATCATGTTATTTCACACCGCTAAGAACACACATACAGGCGAAGCCGCGGGCAGCAGCTTGTAGTTTAAATAAAGGTTACCTAACAAAAGGTAAAAAAAACATAGATTTATTTATTTATTTATTTTAACTTCATGCACACAAATGTACAGAGGCGGACTTAATGCCTTAGGCATTTTCTACCAGTCAACCTTTGGGTGATGCAGAGACAAATAGTGGTAGGTGCAATGTGGAAAAAAAAAAAAAAACAGAAACACGAGATTCGTCTCTAACATTAGATACTTTATACATACCTATCTCAAATCTGAGTAAAACAAAAAAAACAGCTAAGAACAAATAAACTGATACACACTAATACACCTAATTATTTTGTTTAGGTACTTTAAGTTAGGTTAACCTTGATTATATCTACACTAACTGCCGCCCGCGGCTTCGCCCGCATGTATGCTAGCGCGGTATGAAATATGTACTTATACTTTACCACAGTAATATGTCGAAACGCTGCAAACCAACCATCTCATCGCTACCTACAGCAATCAAAACCTCTATCTACCTACTACAAAATCTTACTAGGTAGGTACTTACCTACCATTTTTATTAGTCTCATAGGTAATCATTTCACAATGATATTTCGTCTAATTCAATAATATAAGTATGTAAGTAGCTAAGTACACAAGTAAGTAGATCACAGCCTAGCCTAAGAAACTACCTAAGTACTTATTAGTTCTTTTTTAACCCGAGCGGGTACTTAGGTAGGTAGTTTACTCGTGTCACTTTTTTCACCCGTTCTACTTATTTATTTATTAATGCAAGTATTTCACTCGGTGGAAAAAGCGAAATACCTACCTATTAAAAAAAAGAAACCCATTACGTAGGTACTATTAGGTATTTAAAAACTTTCGGAGTTTAGAGGCAATCTAAAGCCGGGTACACATTGGTGCAATGTAACATGTAATGCAACATGCAATGCAAGAATTTGACGTCCACATTGCTGCAATGTATCATGTAAAGTAACAGAATTCCCATAGTGTAGACGCCTTGCGCGCACGAACCGCGTCTACTACGCGCACGAACAGATTGTTGCAACTCTTGCGCGTAGCGACCCGAAATTTGTCGGTTTTTTCCCCGAACACAAAGAGGCGCGCAGTATGCGCGGAGCGTCAGTGTGGACAGGTTGTGTGGTGTGTACGGCTAGACGCGCGCGAACATGGAACAAGACGACGCTACTGCGGCGGAGGAGGCGGTTACATTTACGTGGAGTGAAGAAAAAGTGCTTCAATTAATTGAAGTGTACAGATCAAAGGAAATTTTGTGGAATCCACAACATGAGAATTTTTATAAAAAACATTTTAAAGAGGATGCATGGATGGAAATTGCTAATTTGATGGAAACAACACAAGAAAAATGTTACAGTAAAATGATTAGTATTTTATCATCCTACCGTCGTGAAAAAGCGAAGGAAAAGAAATCGAAAGGAACAGGAAAAGGTAAATAAATAATAATAATTTACTATTTATTATTTATTCATATACTTTATTCTTAGTACAATCGTAGGTTGGAAACCGCAAAAATGTTTGTGTATTGAAATGTAAATTGGCATAGCCGACTAATATTGAAATTGGCTTTTTTCTCTACGAAATGACAACTTTGACAACAACTACAATATTTTAATGGATTGAAATCACAAATTAATTATTAAATATTATTAATTATTATTAGTCAAGTTTACTTAAAAACAACTATGTTTAAAACTGACTGAATTATGTTTTTTATTTAATTTTTTTCATGATTATTATTTTATTTTTTCAGGTGCCTCGGAGACATACAAAAGTCGATGGTTTGCCTTTGATTCTTTGAAGTTCTTGGACAACCGTAACAAACCGAGAAAGAGAACGAACACGGTAAGTAAAACTGGATTGATTCTTTTACGAACATCTGTCTTGCCAATGAACCTTCCCTTCTTTCATAAAATAATCGGAGAGCTCATCTCTTAACGCATTCAAATGTGCAGGCGATCGTCGAGGAATATTTCTCATAGGTAGTAGTGATCTCATATCTTCATTATTTTGCCTACGTGTGTCTTCATTCGTAACTTCATCTTCAGTGTCATTCATATATGTATTTCTAGAGTGACGTCTCAAATAATTATGTAAAAGGACAATTGCCATAACCACTAGCTCAGCTTTATCAGGCTGTAAAAGCATTGGTTTTCTGAGAACTCTAAAGACAGACGATATGATACCAAATGCATTTTCAACAGTTCTTCTGGCTCTGCTTAGCCTGTAGTTGAATACTCTCTTTGAAGTGCCTTTTGGATGTGCCCCAGCATATGGTTTCATCAGATTTTCACTTAAAGCAAAGGCACTATCACCCACAAAGAAATATGGTATTGGAATATGTCTCCGTGGGAGTGAATCAGGTGATGGAAGGTTTATTGTACGATCTTCTATCATTTCACAGAGTTTTGTATCTTTAAAGATGCCACCATCTGAAATCCTTCCTTGGCATCCCACATCTACAAATAGAAAATTATAATCGGCGTCAACCAAAGCAAAAAGAACGATGCTAAAGAAGTTTTTATAGTTGTAGAATTCAGTTCCACTTTTGATAGGTGCCTCAAGCACAACATGTTTTCCGTCCAGTGCCCCTAAACAGTGTGGAAAATTCCACACTGTTTGCTTATGTTCAACCAAGTTTCTTCTGTCGTTGGAAGCTAAAACAAAAAACTTTTATTTAATTTATGGCTACGAGACAGTCATTGTACTTAGTAGCCCAACACTCGCTGGTGACAATTTTTGAGGTGCCATTATAGTGAGCATCTCTTGATTTTATTGCTAGCTATATTGAACTAGACTAAAAAACGAACTAAATATTTAGTCGTTTCGACATTTGTCCATCGGTGCCACGATACCTACCTTCCTGGAGAGTTATATCTACTATCTAGTAGTTTATATCAAGAGATGGGACCTACAGTTATAAATTATTTTTATGTTTTTCAGGAGGCGGTTCAACAACCGATTAATGAAGAAAATCTGCAGAACGAATTTGCTACTCCACGTACACGGTATGAACCTACGCGAGCTAAACAAGCAAAAAAAGATGAAAGCAGCAGTGTACTGGCCGATGTAGTGGGCATATTACAAACTACTGCCAATAAGTTGGGAAATTCAGGCGCTCCAGATTTAACTACAACTTTCGCTTCCTATATATCAGCTAAAATGAATACTTATTCCCTTCAAACCAGGAATTCGGTCGAACATGGAATTTTTGAAATTTTGATGAAGGCTGACAGAGGTTATTATGAATCATCATATCGACAGCAGGATAACTACCCCAGTTCATACCAAGAATCCTATTATGCATCACAGAAGAAAGGACAAGATTATGTGGATCTGACCGGATATGTTAATCGTCCTGGAACTTCCGGATTTAATCGTCCCTCGCCTTCCGCGCAAACTCCAGATACAAATCAAGCCGGACGCTATGGCTATACCACGGCAAGGAACGAAGAATATATGAACCAACAGCCATCGTCTGTAACGTCACTAGAATCTAACCAATCCTATGACGACTTTAATGATTTGATGTGATAATACTGTTCTTTAATTGACTTATTAAGAATAAAACTTACCTTGATATAATCTTTTAATTCCTCAATTATGGCGGAGCATACTTCTGTAATAATGCCACTTATGGCTTGTTTTGATACTCTGAAGGTATACTGTAAACTTGTGTAAGAGTCACCACTAGCTAAAAAACGAAGTGTTATTGCCAGTCTGTCTTGGATTGAAATTGGAGCCCTTAACTGTGTGCGATTCCGAAAAATTCTTGGTCCGACTAATCTGAGTAGATCTTCAAATGTCGTTGGACTCATCCTTAAGAAATTTTGAAATTGTCCAGTTAATCTCATATCGGCCATTAGTTTTGCACCAGCTCTCTGACTATACAACTCTGTACGCCACCAACGTCGATGTCTTCTGCGTTTTATCACATGATTCACTATTAATAATGAAGCACTGACTATCATCAGAGCCCGCAATTGGTCGTCACGATCCATTCCTTTGCGTGTTCTTTTGCAGACTGAGCGATCCGTTCGCGCGCATCTCGGAAACAGATGTGAGTAGGTACATGCGCGGTTCGTGCGCACGTTGTGCGCGCCCCGCGTCTACACTGATGCAATGCTCGTTTCGTGTTGCATTGCATGTTGCGTTGCAGCAGTCTGTACCCACCTTAAAATGTTATTTTTTCTTATGTGGCATTGTTTTGTTGTGTTTGCATCTCGTTTCCAAATAAAACAAATGTTTTTTGACCAAATCGCGATTTTTGTTACCTAGGAGAGTTGTGACACGCTGTCGCAACTCTCCTATTTACTTTTATTATGTGGGTAGCTCATTTTACACGCTTTTTGCAATGTTTTTTTGTTGTGTTTACATGCATGTTTGTATGCTTTGATCATTTCTTACTGTCTAATTTTAATATTAAAAGTATTCGGCAATTAAAGTCGTCTTAAAAATATATTTTTTTGTCAGGGATTTACTTAGGCATGTGGTTTGGTATTGTATGCTGATTTCCTGTTTTTCTATTTCAGAATGCCAAATAAGTATACACGAAAGACTGATAGGGGTATGGCTAGTATCGACATTTACGAACTAGCCTTTGAAGAAGTTACGTTGAGGGGTCAAAGTCTCCGAAATGCCGCATCCTCTTACAATCTCAACTACATGTCTTTGCAAAGATATATTAAAAAGAAACAGGCTTTTCAAAATAACGCAACAGAGGTGACTCCGTCCATGGGTTATGCTAGTCCAAAAGTTTTTACAGATGAGGAAGAAAACATATTATGCGAGTATTTATTGACATGTGCTGCATCCAATTATGGGCTGACAACAAAAGAAACAAGAAGAATTGCGTTCATGTTAGCAAAAAAATATAATAAAAAATATCCGGCGTCATGGGAAAAAAATGAGATGGCAGGAGAAGTGTGGCTTAAATTGTTTATGCAACGACATCCCAATTTATCTTTAAGATTACCACAAGCTACAAGCATAGCTCGTGCAACGAGCTTTAATAAAAGTAATGTGGATGCTTTCTTTAAGAACTATACTGACATTTTAAACAAACATAATCTTGTGGCTAAAGATATTTGGAACGTCGACGAGACAGGCATTACAACAGTTCAGAAACCTGACAGGGTTATAGCGCGACGTGGAGAAAAACAAGTCAGTGCGATGACATCGGCGGAACGAGGAACCTTAGTGACTATGGCTTTTGCTGGAAACGCAATAGGTAATTATATACCGCCTATGTTTATATTTCAGCATTTCATTCGTGATGGTCCTACTGGTTCTGTTGGAACCGCTAACGGATCGGGATGGATGCAGGAGGATGACTTCCACTTTTTCCTTGAGCATTTCAAAAATCATGTTAGACCGTCAAAAGAGAATAAAGCTCTGTTGCTCCTAGATAACCATGCTTCGCACACAGCTTTGAAGAATATTGAATTCTGCAGAGATAATGGGATTATTTTGCTGACATTTCCCCCACACTGCACACATAAGCTGCAACCTTTAGATCGTGCTATATTTGGGCCATTAAAAAAAGCAATTAATACAGCTTGTGATGATTGGATGCGCTCTAACGCTGGGAAAGTCATGAGTATATATGATATTCCATCCATAACAAGATCAGCGTTTAATGTGGCGATCACTGCAAAGAATATCAGTGCTGGTTTTGCTGCAACTGGAACATGGCCTGTTAATACAGATATCTTTGGAGAAGCCGATTTCCTGCCCAGTCAAGTCACTGACCGTATTTTGCCAAATCCAGAACCAGAGCAATCGTCAAGCGTTCAAGAAACTACGGCTAATGTAGAAAATAGACCCCACACTCCAAATCCTATTATTGGCACCATTGAATTCAATGAAGCAAGAGCCCTTACTCAAGTTACATCCACTGATCAAGCCACAACATCATCTATCAATCAATCTTTGCCAATGAATAACGCCAATGAACCCGTCGCCTCCACGTCTAGAGCTCGTACTCCTCTAGCTACTACTTCTAATGTGTTCTCGCCAGAATCAGTGAGGCCGTTGCCAAAAGCTCCGCCTAGAAAAAATAACCAACCTAATAGGCGCAAGATAAAATCGGCTGTGCTTACTAACACACCTATTAAAGATGAAATAAGCCAGCAGGAAGATAAAAAGCGTGAAAAAAACGCGTTTTAAGCGAAGGAAAGAATATACCTAAAAAAGCCAAAAAGACTAACAAGAAGAGTGCAAATGATGCTGAAGAAGATGAAGAAAATGATTATTTTTGCTTGTGCTGCCTCGAACCTTATGCCAATAGCAGATCGAATGAGAAGTGGGTTCAATGCTCGGAGTGTAAAGGCTGGTCTCACGAAGAATGCACTGGGGGCGAGCTGCAATACGTCTGCCATAATTGTTTGTCTGATTAGGTTAAGACTATTGACTGATTTTGAAAGTATTGATCTCATAATAATACCATAATTGTTAAAAAAATAATTTAATACTTTTATATTCATATTTGTTGTTATTATAATTCCTGCAATTATTCTAAATAATAATTAAAGTTCCTTTATGCAAAAAAAAAGTGTGTTTTGTTTATAATTAAAGTAAAACTAATTTTATTTATAAAATTAAATGTAAATACACAGCTGTCACAACTTACCTTGGTACTTGTCACAACTTACCTCGGTGTTAGGAGAGTTGTGACAAAGGGAGTAGTTACAGTTTTGAAGGTTTTTTTCAGAAACTTTATATTATATGTTGGCTTTGATGATTAAATCTAAAAGGGTAAAGATTGAGCTATATCGTGACTAAAATTCATAACGGTGGTATGTTTCTTTACTGAGATATGTTCTTTTAAGTAAAAATTGTCACAACCTTCCTCGGTCTCCCCTACGAACAAACTACAACTGTGCAGTGCATGCGTGGGGTGGGGATTATGGCGGCGCGATTTTATGTCTCAGTCGCTCGTTTACGTTTGATGCATGCTTGCGTCCCGCTTGCTCCCTCTACGTGACTGCACCTGCGCGATCTTTGCAAATGGCTAACTTCAGAGGGGCACAGTTATTTGACGCGAACTGTAGGTATGACTCGCGTTCCGACCGTTTGTATGAAGATAGAATAGGTACCTACTGTAGATATTTTTACCGTGACTTTACGAACTATTCTCATACCTACCAAACACACATCATTTCATAAAAACCGGACGAGCCGTTTCGAAAGAGGAGGTACGAACACAAACACCGTAACACAAGATTTTTTATACTTTAGATTATAGCTCGAATACCTATTCAAAAGATTTTAACCTAAGAAATTAAAAACGAATTGTTAAACTTACTTATGGTTTTCTTTCTGATAAAGTTAAGTCGCTCCAATTATAAATAACAACATCATAAACTTCCTCCCACATCCTTGTCTTGAATACTCACCAACTGTCCCTACTACACACCTTTAGTCAGTAGCTAGACAGTTTGTAAAAAATTGCTAAATAGCCAAATTTTTTGACCCAAAAAATTGCTAAAAGTAGCTGATCGCTACTTAGTACTTACTACATAGTAGAAAGGAAGGTAACAATATGTGGTCAAATTATAATCACGTTTTGCATACCTATTATTAAGTCAAACACAGAAGTAAAAAAATCAGTTCTTATAATTATTTTTAAGATAAACGTAGCAGGTAATTAAAATTAATCTAATAATAACAATGCCGTTAATCAATTAATGTAACTGAAGAGGAAGATGTCGATGACTGAGGTTCATTATTGATCTTTGAGTTGGAGTATTTTCCTACAATAGGTAGGTACCCATTTTCTTAAGAATTTATTTTGGCAAAACGCAATTAAGTATACCAACATTTATCACTTTTCAAAAACATTCAATGTCATTTAAAAAGTTTCTATAAATGTAGCTAAAAAATTTTGCTACAAGTTTTATTAAATAGTAGCGCCTGACACCGAAAAATAGCCAGATCTAGCTATGAAGTAGGCATCACTACGTTTATTTCACCGCAGTGCGCGGCGCTTCATAGATCTCTATAGGATACAAAAATATTTGCGGTAGATTCACCGCAAATTTGCAGCGAGAGGACAACGGTGACTCCACCGCATGCCTTTTTTTCACCGCAGTGCGCGCACTTCTATGACACTCCATACTTCACAGATTGTGCGTTTAAAAAACGCAAGGCAGTGCGCGCTAGGCCTAATATTATCAAATTCATATGGGTTCATTCATTTTAATTTATTTATAATTACTATGCTCTTGACAAAAATCTAAAAACTAGGCTAAGATTATTACAAACTATTTACATGAAACCTTAAAACACACAACTATTCGTTTTTTAGGTGTTTGTTGGTAGACCGAAAACTTCACTACAAACCACAAGTTGCAGCAAAAATAGTTAACGCTTGCTGTGTTCTTCACAATATTGCTCTTCAATGCAATTTAGAGTTTGAATATGGAGAAGACGGCCTAATTCACGTAATTTTATGACGCGCCGATGAAGTTGTAGTGCAGTTGTAGTTAAGTTCAAGTTTGAGTGATAAACGGTATTCTTGTAATCTTTGAAATGCGCGTAAGCTGCGCGTGTACTGCACGTCAACTGCACGACAACCAAACTCTACCAAACTTCCCTACGGTGTAGCCACATGAGATAAAAAAATTTACTCTCTAAATAATCGAACAGAATCGATTACATTTCAATGAATATAATATTATAATAGTACCCCAGTACAGATTTTAGTGCTTTTTCTTAGCATATAAACAAAAAAATATGATTTGATTCACAATCAAAGCTAAACTTTGCTAAAATTTGGCTGAATGATGGTCTATTAATGCCTCATAAAAATAAAACTGTCAAAATAACAGGAGCCCGACGAGCCCGCGAAAGTTGAAATTAAAAGCATTTATACTTTGATGGTAAGCATCTATTACTATACTTATTATAATAAAATGATATAAGGATGTAGGTACTGTAGACCACAGAACTATGTCCTATGGTCTACTTATCAAATATTATAAATAAAACTCCTGTATTAACTATTTTATCATTATAATGGAGCACCGTGGCTCGGAGAGTGGAATTACATCTGAATGCCTAAACAAAAACCGTTCTACCAAATTCAAATATTCTAATTATTACCAGCCACTTCCAAAGGAGGTAAGTACAGCCAGATGCTGCGCAAAGAGGCTCTTACAGTACCTACAGTGAAGAAGCAGCAGTTTAAATTCCTTTCACGTGAGTTTCATCTTTTTTCAGTACCTACAAGTATGTCTTCACGCTCACGCAAACGCGTTTCTGTACAGCAAATTGAATTGCTATTAGAGTATTTGGAGGCCACAGGGACTTTGCCCGTGGCCGACTTAAAGTTATTAAAGCCATAGATAATGATGGGATCAAGAGGTCCTATTAAGTACATTTTTATTACTTTTTGTTAGGCAAGATGAAGATACAAATCCCAGCGACTGGGTCCCGTCGGAGACTCTGCCTCCGACTAGCGCCGACCACGGCGTGCCCGGGGGAAGCGGTGTCGACGGCAGCGGCGAGCCTGGGGGAAGCGGTGTCGACGGCAGCGGCGAGCCTGGGGGAAGCGGTGTCGACGGCAGCGGCGAGCCTGGGGGAAGCGGTGTCGACGGCAGCGGCGAACCTGGGGGAAGCGGTGTCGACGGCAGCGGCGAGCCTGGGGGAAGCGGTGTCGACGGCAGCGGCGAGCCTGGGGGAAGCGGTGTCGACGGCAGCGGCGAGCCTGGGGGAAGCGGTGTCGACGGCAGCGGCGAACCTGGGGGAAGCGGCGCCGGGGGTAGCGGGACCCGAATGACGTCTCTGCTGGAGGCCGCTAAAAGAGCCGTCGTCATTGAAAAACCGCCCGCCAAACGGCCGTTCCGCCCGAATTTACCTACGCCAAAAGGCAAAGGCGTAGGTAAAAATATATATGTTATAGCTTTATCTTTTATTGCACATTCACAAATCAATGTCAATAATTAATTGCCTACATAAATACACGACTCGGAAAACGAACGGTATCTAACGTGAGGTACTTACCTACCTACCCATTTGTATGGATGGACGCGCATACGCGTCGCAAGCATATGGCAAAAGTACGAAAAACGCGCATGCGCGTGGTTCGCACAGAATGCGTTAACGATTTAATGCAGTTTTCCTTCAGAGCCTATTGATACTTTCCACCCTGTAATTTTTCAAGTTACATATATGGGGACCGTGCTGAAATCGTTTGGCTGGCACGGCTCCCTTCAAAAGTATAGCGGTACTTTGAAAAAGAAACAGATATATATACTCCTAGATGAGAGCACATTGCATTGGTGCACGCATAAAATGCAAATTCTGGGGGGCTTGCAGGGCAAATGAATGAATGCGGCACAAAATATAAAATTAATCATTATTTTTAGATGGCACGCAGTTATGATGATGTGCGCCGCGACATGAGCGAAATCTTTGGCGAAGATTTCACCGATGTCGAATCCGACGTCTCTGATAGCGAAAGCATCTCCACCAACGCGTCAGACAGGTAAGGAACCCAAGAATGAATATCTGATTGTTCATTCGTGTTCTTTTTTATAGTGTTTATTTCAAGAATTGAACTGTTTTTTTTAAATGATTATTTTTTCTCCTTTATAGCACAACAGTTTCCGTTGCTGACTTGTCTCCGGATGGCGAGTGGACCGAGGAGTCAGCGATTGTAAACAACTTTCGATTTGTTGGAACCCCCGAGGTCAAGATCTCGGAGGCAGCAACTAAAGGACCTATCGAGTATTTCAAAGCAGTTTTTGAAGATGAGTTTATGACCAGCCTAGCGGAAATGACCAACATGCATGCCCATACTTTGATGTCCAGGCCACTTAAGCCTAACAGCCGTTTAACCAAGTGGAAGGATACGAATAAAAACGAATTGTGGACATTTTTAGGAATCCTATTTTTTATAGGAACCGCTACGCTGAATAAAATAGCCGACTATTGGAAGAAAAATTACCTGGTCAAAGGTCATTGGGCGTATCTGACCCGCTTTGCGAAGAGTGGCGGACATTAATCAAAATAGTTTTAAACTAAGGGGAATAATATGACCTTTCATTGTATATACAGTGGACCCCCGATAATCCGGCCCCTGTCTAATCCGGCGCCCCCTGTAATCCGACATGACAGAATTATGTTTGACAATCTTTGCTAATATAGATCACGCAAGTTTGAACAGGTCACAACTCGTACGCGCCACCGCTATTGTGCTCGACGCGTATGCATTGTTTTACTTAGTTTGAATTTGACTACTAGTGATAGCGGTACGGCCTAGCGTACGTTCATTGTTTACTACATATTTATTCATTGTGTATTAGGTATATGTAGTACCTAATAATGTCGTCACAAACCCAGAAGCGAAAGCACAAAACGTTGACAATTAAAGAAAAATGTGATATTTTAGATCGCTTAAATCGCAATGAAACTTTCAGTAGTTTAGCAAGTGAATACGGCGTAGGCCGATCTACAATTTATGACATTAAAAAAAACCACGAGAAGATTAAAAAGTTCGTGTCAACTACTGACTGCGGGCCAGGCAAGAGACAGACACTCAAGAAAGCTGAACATCCAGAAGTGGAAGAAGCTTTGTACATGTGGTTTCTTCAGGAAAGAAACAGGCATGCACCAATTTCGGGACCCATGTTGGCGATGAAAGCTAAGTTTTTTTATAAGGAAATAACAAACAAAGATGATTTTGTGGCCAGCAAAGGATGGCTAGAACGTTTTAAAAGTCGTCATGGCATACGTTTAATGACTATTACAGGAGAGAAACTTTCTAACGATGCCACCTGCATAGAGCCCTTTAAATTAAGATTTTTGCAAAAGGTGAACGATTTAAATCTTGACCCGTCACAGGTGTATAATGCAGACGAATCAGGGCTTTTTTGGCGTGTGATGCCTAACAAAACTTTCGTTTCTTGTAACGAAAAAGACGTACCTGGACGAAAAGTGAGTAAAGAGCGTGTAACCATACTACCATGTGCTAATGCTGCAGGTACACACGCGCTTAAGATGGTGGTCATTGGGAAATCTAATAAACCAAGGGCATTCAAAAACATTGATTTACCTGTACACTATTACGGACAAAAAAGTGCATGGATGACAAAAGACCTTTTCAAAAAGTGGTTTGATGAATGCTTCGTACCTGAAGTTAGAAAATGGTTAAAAGATCATAATTTTCCTCAAAAAGCGTTGTTGCTTCTTGATAACGCTCCCGGTCATCCGTCTGAAGAAGAACTGACAACTGAGGATAAATGCATCACTGCGATGTTTCTTCCGCCAAATTGCACTGCACTGATTCAACCAATGGACCAGAACATCATTCAGTTTGTTAAGCAAGACTATAAAAAAAACCTACTTTTGAGAGCCGTATCAAAAGACCAACCAATAGAAAAAACTTTAAAAGAATTTAATATGAAAGACTTGGTTTTTGCTCTTAGTCAGTCGTGGAGTGCGTTACCGTCATCAACTATTAAATCGTCTTGGAAAAAGTTATGGCCAGATATAATCACCACTCCTAGCAACGATCCACAAATCAGTGTAACTTCGGAAGTTATAGAACAAGTCTCTACTGAAACACAGATAAGGCCGGAAGATTTGGAAGTCTGGTGCCGTGGAATGGATAAAGAAGAAAATGTTTTTCTTGAAATGTCTGACGAAGATATTATAAAAGAGGTTTCTAATAATACAACAAACGATCAGGAAGATAACGACGACGTGATTGCAACTGTTCCACAAGTCACAGATCAAGACGCAGTTAACGCGTTTGAGCTAGGTTTACAATGGGCTGAAGAGAATGGTACATCCTACAACGAACTTTTACTTTTGAGAAGACTGAGGGACAAAGCTCTGATCTCGCGTTATAACAACCTTAAACAAAAAAAAATTGATGAATATTTCAAAGCTTCATAATTTGATATAGTATTCACTACATGATTTTGATTAATAATTCTTGATTATTTTGGTAGATATGTATGTGCATTTATGCTTAATTTTATAATAAAACGTAAGCTCTCAATTGTTATTTAATTTACTAAATTCGACTTACATAAATTAAGTCTGATTTGTACTTCAAAGTACATACATACATATGTACGTATAATATATAGACTCTCGTCATTAGATATGTAATTTGTCGGATTACAAGGTACTCTTTCGTAAAAAAATCCGGACTATAGGGGTCTTAGGCAGTGCTCTATAATCCGACAAATTCGATAGTCCGACACTGCCCTGCATAATGTTTGCCGGATTACCGGGGGTCCACTGTAGTTATTTATTGAAAAATCGATGATGAAAAAGGACAGGATCGTTTAAAAAAATAAAAAACAAACGGTTTCAGAGGATTTTATTCCATCATTAAAGGCATAAAAGAATTTCGATAGCATACAGCATGGTGCACTGATGAGCCGAGAGGCATGTATACGCTGTCTCTTTCGCACATTAGTTAGGCCAAACTAGTTTTGTTGCGCTCGCGCACTGACTCACCGCCCTCTGCGCAGTCCTTCGTTAGCTATCGTTGTGACCTGTACGTTTATCTGATTTGTTTTGTTTATTGTTTTATCGACTACGTTAGCGTGTTTTATGGACTCTGGTTACTTGCTTTTGGATTGAATTTTCGTTGATATGGAAAGACAAAACAGTTGTGTGTCATGCAATCGATCTGTGTTACGTCGAAGAAAACACTGTCTCAATGGAGTGTTTCTCGAAAGGTACCGGGATCTTGTACGAGAACAGTTATCAACAATTGACGCTAACAAATCTCGATTAATTACAATGTGCCGTTGGGTAATCGAAACAATTAATGGACGATTTAAGAAAGATTTTAAAATATTTCGACATACATATTTTAATGTTGCGATGCGAAATATGATGACCGATTTCAAAATAACCGCGGCAGTTATCAACGCTTCTCGACGGCCATATGAAGATAATATATACGCCGATCAGTTTGTCGATATTATAAATCAAAATATAAATACAGAAAATGAGTTAGCAGAATACGTATCAACAAATAACTTGAACAGACAAAGAGTAGCATTCGTGCCTATAGATGGAAACAGTCCAGACTTTGAAGATTTTCCACAGCTGACCTATGAAGATTTGATCTTATTCACGTTGGGCTCATACCATTTGAGAATCGCAAGGTCTTATTGTCACGAGCACATAAGACCAAACGGGGATTATTTAATAGAAATGTATCGACATCAACATTTAATTGATAACAAGATTTTGATCAGAGGGCGAATCCAGTCACGTCATATCCGATCGAAACAGTACTATACATATATTTTGTTAAACCCAACACAACACGGACGACAAAATATAGAAGAGTACTACTGCTCATGTATACACGGCCGCCGAACTGTCGGGAGCTGCGCCCATATCGCTAGCATAGTTTATTATCTGTCTTGGCCCAGACATCAGGAAGCAACAGACGCACCTGCTGCCTTCTTAAATGATCTTATGCTTGATTTGGATCAAATTGAATAAAACATTTTTATGAACTAGCATTTTATTCATATTCCTCATATCAGTTTATAACACTTGAAATTTTCAAGATTCCCGTGGCTCACATTAATGTGACTAATGCCATAGTAAATCAGAGCCTTATATCATTACACTCTACTAATTTCATTTGTGTCCGCCATGGGTATGGTTTCCATACTAAGGTGCCCAATGACCTTTCAAATTAATAAATATATGTCCAGGGACAGATTTTTGTTAATTTTAAGATGCTTTTTTTTAATAAGAGTTATGAAAGTAGAATAAAGTACTCAAAAATTGATTATCTGCTTAATTATTTTAATGATATTATGAAAAAATTAGTATATCCGGAGAGAGAACTGAGCATTGACGAGTCAATGGTTGGTTTTAGAGGGCGTGTAGCATTTCGACAATATATTAAAAATAAAAGACATAAATATGGTATGAAATTATATGTTTTGGCTGATCCAAAAGGACTAGTTCATAAAATTCACATGTACAAAGGGGCACAAGACGTCGAAGTTGGTGGTAAAGGCCATGTAGATAAAATTGTTTTAACACTTTTAAAAGATTATTTAAATAGCGGCCATTCCGTATATATGGACAATTTATACAATAGTGTCCAATTGGCGGAAACGTTATTGTTACAAAAAACATACTGCACTGGGACTTTACTACCAAAAAGAAAAAGTAATCCAAAAAGTGTAATAATAAAAAAACTTTTAAAAGGTGGAAGTATTTATAGGTAGGTACAACGGAAAAGGTATTTGTGTCTGTAAATGGAAAGACAAGATAGATGTGCTCACTATTTCCACTGAGCATTCACCCCAACTGATGCCAGTGGAAAATAGGCGTGGTCGTGTGCTCAACAAACCAAATGATAATTAAATATAATAAATTTATGAAAGGTGTTGATCGACACGACCAAATGTTATCGTATTATAAAGCGAGCACAAATCGATGAGGTGGTACAAGAAAATAGGGATACACATTCTACAGATGTTGTTATTGAATTCCTTTTTTTTGTACCAAAAAGATACAAGCAGTACTCTTTCCCTAAAGTCATATAGGGAAAAAGTGCTGCTTGAACTTCTTCCCCCTACAGCTGATACATTTGCGCCTCAAAAAGCAAGACACATGCCAAAAGAGCTAGACAGAAATGATAACGGATCTCTTAAAAGGCGCAAATGTGTCAGGTGCTGGGTAAAAGACAAAAAAAGGAAAGACACAAAAATAATGTGCCCAGATTGCGATGTCGGTCTCTGTCTTTCCTGTTACGGGCCACACCATGACGAAATGTCTAGTAATAGTTAAAATAATTTAAAAGTGTAAAAAGGTTTTAATAATTTTTTTGTAGTTTTATTTTCCCAGTTTTTAAGTGTAAATAAAGGTTTTAATAATTTTTTTGTAGTTTTATTTTCCCACATACCGACCGATTAAATGTCTAAGTCATAGTTTGTTAATATTTTTTAAGTGTAAATAAATGTTTAATTGACATTTACTTTTTTTATTCTACTATCTTCCTACCACCAAAAAAAACATAAAAAAAATAATAAAAAAATCAAAAAGCCCGACTGCATTGATTCTTTATTTACATCTTGTTTCCGTCTTTTGAGTTCACTTTGTATTTTAATGCAGCCAGGTATTGTTTTTTTTTAATTAATACTCTTATGTGACTTTCACAACTGAGACGAATTCTATGACACCTCATATGTCGAAATCCGTTAAACGGTTCAGGCTGTAGAGCGTGCCAAAGAATGAGACATACACACGTTCGAAAAACATAACCCTCCTTTCGGCAAACGGGTAATAAGTCTGTTCTGCTACCAGACGATTCATAAAATCATATATATGCTTGATTGACCATGAAATGGCAACACTAAGTTTTTAATTTCATTCATTCATTCACTGTTTACTTACGAACTTGTGATTACGAAAATAGGTATGTACAACGAAAATACGAACAAGAAATTATGAAAATAACAGGTAACTTGATCCGAACTCGAAAAAAAATGTACAAAAAATACCATGGTGTGATACATCCTTTACATGTACCCCAATTATTATATAACCGTCATAAAACTCGAAAATTTTCAAACTCACATAAGCGCCGTGCCGCACTTGGACAAAGTATTGAAGGCCGCACTAATGCGGCCAGCCGCACCGGGTAGACTTCCTTCAACCGCGCATAAGCGTTCATAGCACCACACGAATTTTTTATTGAACGCGTAAGAGCGTTTGCCGCACAGGGTTAGTGAGCTACTAATCAGCATTTGAAGAAAGTTTGCTAATAATTTAGCAGGTAACGCGACTTCTGTGAATTATTAGTGTTGAGATAAACAAAAGTTTCAAAGCGATGTTATCTTAAAGTTTTCAAGTGTTTAGTTTGGAATGTATTAAATGTACGTTTCTAAGCACAAGTTCAAGTTAGTTGTACTGTATTCAACGTAAGAGACGAAAGTATCAAGGTAAGAAGACCAGTTTTATTAAATATACTTATTGCAATTCCTTTGAATTTTAGTATTAAACACTTTAGCTTAGCTAATACAAATATTCATTGTTCTCACAGAATGAATTGGCCAACACATCAACAGCTGGAGACTATTGCAGATTTCCTGGAAAACCCCGGAATTGCAAAATGGCTTTTGCGCACTGCTCATGCTAAGCAGGAAACTAAAAGAAAATGGGACGAGATTGCATTATCCTTAAATGCACTAGCGGTGCGCAGAAAGATGGTAAAGGCGGGGCTAAGGTACTGTCTACACATTAATAAACATTTTTACAATAAACAATAGTTACAATAAATTGTTACATTTATTTTCTTTTTAGTATTGGGCTGACAAAAAGTGTGCACTTAAGAAGACTTGCGCCCAGCATGCCCAGTCGATGAGGCGTATAGGTGGTGGGTCTGCAGATAATTTACCTGCATTAACACCCATCGACCAGCGGCGCCTAGTAGCAGTGATGGGGGGCCTTCAATTTGCTGCAGGAGACAGCCATGTTGCAGTCAATCCATTTCCATCCACAGTAAGTCAATTTAATTAAAAATTTAATTCATATTTGTAAACTTAATAAAAATTAACACCTTCATAATGAAGTACTTATTCTATAATTTGTTTAATGATTGCCAAAGCTAGGATGACATTCAATTAGAGATAGTCATTCCAACATTTCAAACCCCGGAATTAAATATGGATGCGTCAATTGGAGTTTCATGCTTCTCCCGTTCAAAATGTGGAGACTTCGAGAGGTAATTTATTTTCCTTGCGGTCTGTTAGGACTGATTGCTATATTGTACTGATCTCTTAATGAACAAATATCAAAATCACATTTTCCCAAAATGACTGATTTTCTAAATTTCTTTGTTTTAGAATGTCGGAAACTCTTATCGTCTGACAGAAAAGGTAAATTCGTGATATTAAATAAAAAATAATGTACCTCCTTCGTCCTAACGGATTCTACAGGCTCCGGATGTTGCGAATTGTCATTGAGCCCGGGTGGATCCAATCGGTTCCAGCAAATCGCGGCTGATTTAAACTTCTTTTGTTTGTTTCTTATGGTTTATTTTATTTTCTGAACGATTGTTCTCTATGGTACATAATATTTTTTAGCTGTCAAAAATGACAGAAAAAAAAATAAAGTCACTGACACTTCGTAAAATGATTGTGAAATAACCTCAAAATCTGTTCCGCTTGAGTGCATTGTGAGATCGATATTTTGGATTTTTTCTATAAAAGGTAAACCAAGTATGGATTGGAATTCATTATTTACTTTGTTATTGATCATTTTCAACCAATATTCAAATTCAAACATCTAAGTTACCGGGTGAAAATAAGAAAACAAAATAAAGTTACCCGATTTCTTCCCGTGTCATGTATTTTGATATTTCAGAATTATAGTGGCCTATTTTAACAATATAAAGTTACAAATGAGTCGGTGAATATATGACTAGTAATCTAGAAACAATTTATGTTGGAATCTTATTGGAATATTTCTGATGTTCGTTTACAAAAAAACGCATTACGTAATTCAAATTGACGGCGCGCGCATTATGATGTTTGAGTTTGAATATTTCGGAAATTGATTACAGATCTCGTAAAACAACATTGTCACTAGATAACTTGTCTTATTATGACCTAATTCCCAAAATTTCGTGTAAATCGGTACAATAGTTGTGTCAGAAATCAACGTAATACAGCAACATAAACACTTTCAGTAAGGTCTCTCATTTAACAAGGAAATGTTTATATTTCGAGCTGTAATAAGAATCTTGTTTACGTTGTATATCATAACAGCATCATTCAAGTACTCATAACCGTTTCAAGTGTGTAAAAAGAAGGTATAGAAACGGAGCGATAACGTTTTTACTGAGCGCTGTAATCTGATACTGCGATAAGCGGGCGCCCACGCGCGCGCGCCGGGCTTCAAGGATTAGGTGTGAACAAACGAGTAGGACTTGAGAGGTTAAGCAAAAAACCTACCTGTTTTTTCACGATCTTTCCTTCAGCGTTTGCGTTATAATATGTATATAGGTAAAGTGCACATAGACTTTAGAGAAAGCCTGTGGGACTCGAACCCGCTCGAAGGCGGAGCACGAACTACCGCGCCACCGGCGCTCGATTTGTTAAATATCTATCTCCTCTATCCTTGTGTATAGGTTTACATACTCCTTTACCTTCCGGTCTGTTAGGATAGTATCGTACATGTTATACTGGCCACTAATAATGACTAACGTCAATGAAAAACAATAATATTAAGTCCTTGTCATTACCAGTATTTCATATCACTTCTTTAGTGTACTGTATTGTTATTTATTGTAAAATAACCATCTTTTGTGCTTTAAAATGAATAATAATAGCCTGAAATCTATAGACAACCAAAAAGGGAAACCGTGTTAGTGCATGACGGACACAGGTATATTTTTTCTAATAATAATAAATCAGGCTCTAACATGTTTCTCAGGAATTTGTAGTGGTTTTTACAGGTTTCTGAGACGACGAAGACAAATAATTCTGTTAGTTAATCATACGTGTCCGCACTACTATTTTTTAGATTTTTTGTTTGTAACAAGTTCCGTTCCCGCAGACCATCCGTGTAAATGGTTTTGTGGGGCATAGTTATAAGAAAGATTTTTGTGAAACTTGTTATGATGAATAAAAAAAATAAAAAATGTGGAGGTGTGTCAATCGTACTGAATGCTCGGCATCGGTCCCACTGAATGCTGAAAAAAGTAGTATCATTAGACAAAGTACTCACGCGTGCCGATCGCATTTTAACCAAAATAATGAACTTATTCTATTCTATTTTTATATATGGCAAACAAAGCCGATGTCGACTATTCTGCCAATGTCCAAAGTAGATTGGAGAAGCAAGTGTGCATTGTTTTACTAATGAGTAGAGGGAGCGAAGATTCCTGCAGAAACTAATTAAATTCTTCAAACAATACAGTTGATTACTTGTTGGGTTAGTACGGGACTGAAACAAACAAATAATAAAATTACGTAAATAAATATAAATTGTTAAAACATTTAAAATTGTTGCATGCCACACAGACAATGATTTCGAGATAAGTACGGCTATAATTTTATGTTGTTGTGACGGATGAAAGTCATCAGCGCCACAAGCAGGTCAGGAGAGGAAAATGTTAAAAGAGAGGGGAAATTTATTGGGAGAGGGATCTTAAATTTAGGGAGACGGCTATATAAATCAAGAGAAGGGACATTGTTTGAACATTCAAAAAATATATGGTCTAAAGTGCCCTCTTCCAGACCGCACTCACAGAGGGAGGAGTCACGTATGCGGATTTTCTGAAGAAAAACAGGTGTACAGCAAAAACCTATACGGATTCTGCAGAGAACAGTCACAACGGTTTTGGAGACCTTTCTGAAACCGAAGAACCATGGTTTTGGTTTAATAGATGGTTGGACAGCATAAAAAAAACTGCCTTTCTTCTTGCTGGACTCGCTCCACTGCTCCTGCCAGGAACACCGGAGATTTAATTGTGAAAGGGACAGTAGGTCGTGGCTCTGATGGGAATTGTGTGAGAGGTCAGCTGTTGCCGATGTGCACGCATCTTTAGCCAGGGCATCAACACATTCGTTACCCTTAATACCGCAATGGCTAGGTATCCAAACTAGCTGAACATCCTTTCGACAATTAGCACAGGACAGCAAAGATTTCTTAATTTTTAAAATAAGGGGACAGTGTAGCTTGCTTTTAAATGGATTTTGGGCTAACGCCTGCAAACAGCTAAGAGAATCTGTAAATATGACAGCCTTCTCAATGTTGGAGTGCGACTCTATAAAACGGCAAGCTTCTAGTATAGCCACACATTCACCAGTGAATACGGAAGCCTCTTTAGGGCATTTAAACTGTAAAATAATTCTAGAGCTTTGGTAATAAACCGCGGCTCCAGTGTTATTGACGTCATTTAATTTCGAAGCATCAGTGAAGAATAGTTGGTAACCATTCCATCGCTCGCCCACCGCCGCGTTGAAGGCCGAATTCGCTGCTGAGGATTTTTTGGATATGCCGATATTATAAACAATTTTTGGGATAAAGCAAATAACTTCGTAAGCGAAGTTATAAAGGGGAAGTTTAGGACACTGGGAAATTGGACATTCTAAATTCTGGATGTGTCGAAACGATTTTAAAATCAGTGGAATTTCTTTATTTCTCCAATAGTTTGAGCTTCTGCATATAGCATCTAGTTCATGTAATTTTGGTATGAGAGGATGGGATGTTCTGGAAATTAACCTAGACAGAAAACGAGAGGCCAGATATTGCCGCCTTAGGGCCAAGGGAGGTTCAGCGCACTCAACCTGCAACGCGTTAATGGGAGAGGACTTCATACAACCAGAGATGATCCGAAGACACTTGGACTGAACCCTATCCAACCCCGCCAAAGCACCTTTATTACACGGAATCAGATGATATGTTCCGTAGTCCAAAACACTTCGAACTAAGGCGTTGTACACTAGTTTCATGGTGTAGGGGTGAGCTCCCCACCAAACACCCGTAAGAGCTTTTAAAATTGAAATAACTCTTTCACATTTTTGAATTAAAAAGTTTATATGTGATTTACCTGTTAATTTTGAATCCAAAAGTACGCCCAAAAATTTAACTTTATTGACTATAGGAATATTATGACCTAAAATGCTCACTGATATCTGGGGAATCTGTCTTTTCCGAGAGAAAATTACTGCCGAGCTTTTGGGAGCGGAAAGCGACAGGCCATGGCTTAAAAGCCACTGGTTCAAAGAATCCAAAGACAGGCATAGAGAAGCGGCAGCATTAACAATGGAGGACTCTGTCACATACAAGACTAGGTCATCGGCGTATTGCAAGATCTGACAATTATTATTAAGGCAGGACCCAATATTGGCCGTATACAGATTGTATAACAACGGACTAAGTACAGAGCCTTGAGGGAGGCCCTTCCACGTCTGCCGCTCGTCAAATTCCTCTCCCTGTACTCTCAGAACCAATGACCGGGACACAAGGAGTCCACATATGCATTGTATCATCTTAGCCGGAAGACTCAGCTGTTGCAATTTTTGCCTGAGAACGGGAAGAAGTACGTTGTCATATGCGGAGGAGATGTCAAGGAAAGTGGCAACCACGGATTGATTTTTGGAAAAAGCCAGACGAATATCCGTAATCAGGACGCCGACACTGTCCATTGTGCTAAGCCCTTTCCTAAAACCAAATTGGGAATTCGGCAGTAAGTTTCTCGATTCGACTATCCACTCCAGACGATTTTTAATTAGGTGTTCCAGTAGTTTGGCTAGGACTGAAGATAAGGCAATTGGCCTAAGGCCATTCGGATCATCCGGGTGTTTGCCAGGTTTGACTAGGGGAATAATAATTTGTAATTTCCACTGATCTGGTACCCAGCCACGACTATAACAAAAATTTATAATTTCCAGGAAGTAAATTTTAGCCTTTTCACCTGCACGACAGATGAAAGAATATGGCACACCATCAATACCAGGAGCTGAGTCCCGGACATGGCTAAGAACCACATTTAGTTCCTGCAAAGTGAATGGTGCATCAAAAGGATCATCTGCTATACTAGAAAGGGGCACATTTTCACATTCTGATGGAAGTGGAACATATGGTGGTGCAATTTTGTCAAAAAAGAGTTCAGCTGTTTCCCTAGTTATGGGTGAAGTGATAGAAGGGGAACACCCACGCCTAAATCTGTTTATGCTTTTCCAGACTGCTGAGATTGGCGTAGAGGGGGATAAGGAAGTGCAGTATTTAACCCAACCCGAGCGCTTCTTGCTGCGAAGAAGGCGTTTAGCTCTGGCATTACACTGAAGATATGCCAAGAGGTTTTCAGTGTTCATAGCCGTATTGTAACATGCCTCGGCCTCATTCCTTGCTCTAACAGCCGACGTGCATTCTGGGTCCCACCATGGAGGTGAAGGGATTTTATTTCGGGCACTGTTTTTTAAAGGGAAGGAGGAATCTGCACTAGAGGTAATGGCTGAAACAAAACTCTCATAACAACTCTTGGCATGATGATGACCAGTAGGCTCTCGTAAATATGAATTTAAATTTGGAAGATTGTCAATTTTATCCTCCAATAGTGATACAAATTTTGTCCAATCTGGTTTGGACAGGTTATATTTCAAAAGTGGAGGAGAAGTTTTTTCTAAATAAGTCCTGCTAGCTAAAGATATAACAATGGGGTAATGGTCACTACCATGCGACAAGGTTGTGCATTCCCAGTGTGCTGAAGCTGCTATGTCAACCGAACAGAATGTTAGGTCGACACAACTCCTCTGCTGACCGGGAGGGGTCCTACGAGTTGAACAGCCACTGTTCAATATGCAGAGATTTAGGTCATCCAAGATCTCCACCAGAGCAACGCCGAAGGCATCACAGCGTTCTGAACCCCATCTATAGTGATGGCAATTAAAATCACCCATGACTAGTAAGGGTCCGTGAACATTAGAAAAAATATTTTTTAAAGTTACTAAATAATTAGGGTGAGGGTGAGCAATATAAATAGAAAACACTGTGATGCCCTCAACGTTTCCAGCTGTAATGCTCAAATTATCCTCTAGTGAGGGCAAGGGCATGGGGGAAAATGGGACATGGTTATTAATGAAAAGAGCCGACCCTCCATACCCATCGGATCTATCACATCTAAGTATGTTGTAAAGTGGCATGCGGAAGCTAAGATTTGGGGTAAGCCAAGTCTCAGCTATAGAACAAGCCAACGGCTTGTACTTGTTAAAGAGAAATATGAGGTCGTGCTTTTTATGCCACACGCTCCTCACATTCCACTGAAGGAATATTAGGCGGGACGCCATTTTTGGTTTGTAAAAGTAGAGAAATTAGTTGGTCGGCAACGTTGGACGGTGAATTTGAAGTACTGGAAGATGAAGAAATAATAATCGGTATGAGTTTTATTAAAAGTTCAATAACAGATGCAGTATTATTGGGGGAGACATTATTGTTATTTAAGGCACAACCATTAGGTTGTGAAGGTTGGGGAACACTAACTATTTGTCTATGGGCAGCATTATCGTACGATGGTGAAAGTGGGGCATGGGTCTTGGGCTTGAGAGTGACTGTTCTTTTATATGAGACAGGGGTTCTAGCTACGTTGGCATAATTGCAAGAAGTAACTGGGACTACTTTGCTAGCGTCAGCGTAAGAAAGGCATTTCTCAGCCATAACTGTTTTAATGGTCTTCTGCCTACCATACTCAGGGCATGACCTGCTATTAGCAAAATGATTCCCCGAACAAAGCACACAGAACGCCTCGCTCTCAGAGATGTTGCAACCATCACCAGGGTGATCATGGCCACATCTACTGCAGCGTGGTTTCGACCTACACAGGTTGGCAACATGACCAAATCGGCAACACTTACGACATTGGATGACTGCTATGTGTTTGTTGAACAAAAAATACCCGATTGTAGTGGATGAGAAAAAAGCAACAAAATATCAAATGCCAAAACACCTCTTCCCACCAACATCAAGCTCCATGAGGAAGGACAGCCACAGGCATGGGAAAATACTTGCAAAATTAAGTTCTATCGACTGGTGGATTGAAAACAGCCCCGTGCCTTCAGAGGGAGCAGTGAAGGTAATCAATTTGCTTATGAAACAGCAAGAGCAAGAAGTGAATGCATACTACACAATAAATTGGAGGAGAACTATAATAAAATGGGGTCCTCCGATTATACAAAGGCAAATTGTTAGAACCAAGCAACCAATAGTTGACCTTCCACCAAATTTGAGGACTGCAGCATTAAAAGAAGTGCTTTTCCCTGACATTACTCTACCTGACTCTAGAGTAGGGACCCAGGAGATAGAGAGTGTGAAAGAGATGTTTAAAGTAGGAATGGAAGATAAGATTGGTCTAGTTAGACAGGTCAGAGTGTTACTGAATGCTATGGATCCAAGAGAACGTTATCTACCTATTCTACCTAATTCCAATAACAAATTAATACCCATCAAGCATGCCATGTTGCATAATAATTTTGTCCTGTCGAATATTGAGGTGACCGATATGGATATAAATACGTCTTGGGAGCCAATAATAGAAAATTTTGTAAGATGCTTATACGTCGAAGGGAAGCTATCGAATATCAGTCTGTCTGACTTGAAAGAGACATGTTACAGTACCACTATAATGGGAAGAAGAGTGGTGGATCCCTTGGACTTGATAGGGAGCAAGAACTCATTGGAATACACATGGCTCAAGGCACCATTTGAGAGGGGTTCCACACTAGAGTGCAAAAAGGATGGTCCAGTGACCCGTCCCATGCCATCTGACTGTAGGGAGGGGACCATTGGAAACATAGCAGGCAGTGATATTAAAATCATGCAAGGCAATCAGATGGTAAGTTTCAAGTACGGGGATATCAAAGGAAAGTTCACACATAATGGTCCGTGGTTATTAGAGTTATCAAGCAACTTTACAACTAGTAGGGAATTCCTTTCAATGTTAATGGGGATAGGAACTTATATAAAATATAGATATTCAGATACAACTCACAATAATCAAGCAAGGAACCCAATGCAGACAAAATCATTTATTAACAAAGAGCCACACAGGTTACTAGGGACGACACCCAAAGAATTCGCAAACATACCACGGATGGAAAATGGGGAAATAGTAAAGGCCCTCAACCCGAACAACGAAACAGAATATATGACCACCGGAGCATACCAGATGAGGGCAAGGGACGACCACGAAATAGTGATATTATCTACAGGACAAACCATGGAACCGAACCACACACGAAGGGACACTCATCCATTACCAGAAGAGGCCGCCCGCAATTCCCCGTTAATGACATCTTGCCAAAACACAAAGAAAACTACAAAGCATGCCCCCTCCCATCCTTACAGGAATTCAGGGGCAGTAGCAGAAAAAATCTTAGAGAATGATTTTAAGTGGAAAAATCCATACTTGAACAAGTCTATAAAAGAACAGGGTAGATCGGCGTCAAAGTTATGTAGGGTAATACCAGGAAACCTAGTCAGACAGAGGGTCAAGAGCACGCCGCCCATCCGTTTCCCACACCTGCCCTCTCACCGCGATCCAACGGCATCAGAGACGTCGCCCATGAAACCCGCAATCCCAGGAGGGCATGAAGCAGACTTTGAAGCTAAGTCAGGAACATTAACATACGACGCCAAAAACAAGAATTATAGGCTTCTTGGGACGAAAACAAAGGAGGAAGTGGATTCAGTCACTAGGGGAGTAATGGCCACCGGAATACCATCCAGCCACCGACCCGTGTCTCCTCCAACCGAAGGCCCGCCCACAACCACAGCAAGGGCACCCGAGAAGAAGGTAGGTGAGACATCGGAGGGGACCTCCCACAACCCATATCTAAACGGGCCATTATACACCGCTACCAAGGATTCCTCTGCAGGACACCACGGGGATTCAACTATAATGAGGCAACTAGAAGAGACCATGAAGAGATACACGACGCAGGGGCAAATTATGAGATACGGAAAGAGACGGCTAGAGGGAGACGATGACGAACCACAAGAAAATCAGCCGAGCAAAAGACAGAGACTGGCGAGTGCAGAAGATGAAGCCCATCCTGACGCCACAGTTGGTAGATCTTACGATATAATTGAAGATGATATAAGCTTTGACATTTTAGATCAAGATACTAACTATACTTATATTTATTGATATTTTTAAAAAGGTATTATCTGCCAAAATGACACCTATTAAGAAGGTTTTTGAAAATTGTCTTACAAAGGTTCAAGTTTCAAGTCAGACAATAATGAGATCGTTTGCGGAAAAAAAAATGGATCAAAATAATATTGAATTTAACCCTCCGTGCACCAGGTGGGGTTTGACAAACCCCAGTCCTTCAAATTACGCAATAATTTTGAAACTGTGAACGCGCCGAAGTTCGAATTCTCAGTAGCTGGAATGGCGACGTTGCCGCTCCGATCATTGCCGCTAAGTCAGTCCGGCAGCAACCGCCAAGCAAGCTACACGCCTTTAAAGTGTGTGTGGGCGTCACACACCCCACCTCGTACGATGCGTTGATAAAAAGGTAAGAATTTTATTTGATGTAATTTATGTATTTTTTATTTATGTGTGTTTAATTTATGTAAGTTTAGCATTTTAAATGGATTTTAATTCGTTACAGATATCAGTTTACATGAAAAAGGCATTTAAACTCCAGAAGGCAGAACCAAAAGCTTCTAAGGGACCTACGCAATAGAATTGCTAAATATTTTGATGATTCACCTGAAAATTTAACCGAACGTACAGCAAGAAGGTCTAATGCTCAAAAAAGATGCTTAAGGTGCCCTAGAAATAAAGATAGAAAAACAAAATACTCATGCAAAAAATGTTACGTACCAATATGTATGGAGCACACTGATTTTTTTTGTCAAGACTGTGGTCAATTGAACACTGATGATATCAATTAAAATTTATCTTTCCTGTGTTCAATTTTTGTTTAGATAATAGTATATATATTGTAGTTTGTAAAATTAAAATGATTGTGCTAATCAAAAGTGCCATTTGAAATTAGTACATAAGAAATTACTGTTAAGTTACATAAATTACAGAAGTTGTGTTTTTTGTTCTTTTATAATAAAAAAAATATTTTAATACATACTTCTACTCTGAGTTTTACTTAAACCTGATAATTATTGTGTATTTATAAATATCTAATATTTAATTCCGCCAAAAAACAAAAAAACATGTAATATTATACAGTTTATCACTTTTCTATTTTGGGGTTTGTCACACCCCACCTAGTATGGGATGAGACTTTTAGTCACCTGGTACACGGAGGGTTAAACGATTGGCGGATATAAAAATTCCAAAACTATTATCCGATAGTTTTCTTGTGATTGAAGACGGTGAGGATGAGAAGATCCTAATTTTTTCGACATTAGTTGGCAAAGAATTACTCAGTCATGACAACAAAAACACATATTTTTATGGCGATGGCACTTTTAAAAGAACCCCCAATTCATTTTATCATATCTTCACAATACATCCTGATATTAGCAGAAACATTAAATCGACGAACATGGTGCCTCTTGTGTATGTGCTTTTGCCTAACAAGTCTCAAGAGACCATTGAGATAGAAAAAATATGGAGACGCCGCGATATTCTATACATACATTTGCAGGGTTAAATACGAAACAGAATGTGAAGTATCGTTTTGTTTCATTCTTTCTAATGTCGTAATCGTATTTGATAAAAGAGACAACAATATTTCCGTTGTTGCTCAAATTGGCAACATTTTGTTGTGACATAATGACAGTTGTAGGTTGGTGCCGATTCTGCCATTTTGATTCCTTGTTTTGAGGTAGTTCTGCTGTCAAATGGTTGTTTAATTTTTACATTAATAACATTTGTGAGCAAAATTACGAGAAGTTTCTGTTTAAAACTGCACTTATATGCTGGAAAACAGCAGTTAAACATGCTCCTGCGTTAATATTGTGAAGTGTGGTGCAAAAAACAAGGATAATCAACGTCTGTCGTCTTTGTATAGGTTAGTTGCCGGTTTTCATGCAATATTACTTATATTATACACTTTCGATAGAAAAATTGCGGGTTGGATGTATTAACGTTTGGCATGATTTGGGGGTTAAAAATGGTTAAAACTGGTAGGGCTTGGCTCTCTGATTATAACCCTACCACTCTTATTACAAGGTTTTGCATATTTTTCGCGAAAATTACAAAATAAGTTTCTAACCTCAAATCAGCTAAAAGCGAAAACGGAACGTTAAAATGGCTGATTGACAACCACATCTGACACAATATGTTGTTTTTGGTGTAAAATATCGTGCAAAATCGACTAAACGCAACGTAAAAAAAAATGTGTCAAATGTCACTGTCATCCGATTTGAATCATTCCGACACTCCTCGAGTTGCGTGAATGTGTTCTGTGTGTTTCGTGGTATCGTTGTGGCTTCTTTCGACGACCTTGGCTTCTCCCCTGGACTTGAATTGTTTGCCATTACGATTGACCTACGCCTGACCTACGCTTGTACACTGGACACCGATTGTCTGCCTACTCGACTGACTTTTGCGCGCTATCTCCCGGACTTCGATTTCCTGCCTAAGACCCTTGCTACGATGAAGCAACCTCAGCTGTCGACCAGCCATTGTGCGTCAAGCAGTTCAGCGGAAGACGAACCACCAACGAAGCGTCGGTCGTCTGTATGTGGAGGAAGTGCGCGGCGTGTGGAACTTAGTAAAAGTTTATCACAAACTGGGCACGCGCGAGCAGGCTGTTGCGTTTGCTGAAGAAAGAGGCATGATAGCCCGTGGAAAAACTTGCAACTATCACAAAAAACCAATGAGAATTGAATATTCAACAAACAATACGGTGGGCTCTTTTGTTGGTAACAGAGGGCCCCATGCAGAGCGAAGTCAAAAGTAAGCCGAGGAAAAGGGACCTGGTTCAACAACATCAAAATATTAATGCCGCAAGTATTTTACTTACATGTATGCTTTTTCTGAAAAATTTAGTTACAACAAAACCATAAAAGAAGACTTTTCAGAAGGAGAACACTGCCTCTCTAGTTCAACTATAAATGACTGGTTCGAAATAAATTAAAAAAACCAAGAATAAAAAATAAAAAAATATTTTAATCAATTTCTGAATTTATTATAATCAGTACACGACACTTTTCCAACCCCTCTTTCAAACCGATTCACGGTGCCCGATTAAGGGTTAAACGCAAAAAACGTTTGTATGAATGTTTATCCTCGACTTGTAATTCTTTAAGCAAATTATCTTGAATGCCATTTCCTCTTCGCCTTTGGATCCATGGCTTCACCCAAATCCTTTTCTGTTTTGATTTTTTCTTTTTTAATAATAACATTATGATAATAGCACCACTTAAAGATGTAGCAGAACATAAAGATGCTCCATGTTCCTCCATTTTCTTAACACTACGCAAAATATTGGACACAGATACTGGACAAGTGTAATGAGCGTCCTTCAAAGAAATTTGATCAAATATTGAACATCATAATTGGACAAAGATATTTGATAAGTGTAATACCACCCTATAGCATGTGTCAAGCCCTACCCTATTCCGATTTTAGATTTATGAATAGACAAGAAATTGTTTTTTTACAATTGAACTTAGCAGACATCAGTGATACTGCAGAAAACGGTTACATTCTTGAAGTTGATTTAATATATCCGGAGGATTTGCACATGGAACACAATGACATTCCCTTTTGTCCAGAAAAATGTTTGAAAAAAATGTTTTTAATACCAAAAAGACTACTTGTGCTGAAAAATTGATAGCTAGCCTATATTTTCATAGCGCCTCTGTATTTTCTGATGATCTAGTGGCAATCCAAAGGAAACCTGTGCGTATTATACTTAATAAACCAATATACATATGGTTTGCAGTATTAGAATTATCTAAGACTCACGTCATGTACGACTTTCACTACTCTATAGGAGTGGGCGTTAATTCAACGAACGGCTTTTTTTAACTGTTAATCTAATGTTAGCGAATTAACTGCTTTTCGTTTACCGCAAAACCCGTTAAATCCATCAACTGTTTCATTCAACGATTTTGGCAAAACGCATATTATTAACTCAACGAATAGGTATTCAAAAGTCGCTAACCTTATCTGAAGCTGCTAACGCAAAACCAGCTAAAATTAACTGTTTCTTCTGCGTTGAAAGAACGACTAGAAACGGAATATGCCGACTAATGCCGAGAGCCGAGTGGACGCGAGGGCGCCTATGCGAGGTAGCGAGACGCCGCTACCTTAAAATTGTACGAGCGAGAGTGAGAGAGATCTATGTTTCTAAGTTCGCTTGCTCCATGGCTCGCGCCGCTCTGTCTTGCCGAAACGAACAGGTTTTTACTTGAGGAGCGTCAGAACAAAAACCGATAAATCACATTTTGTAATTTTTTTTTTTTATGATGCCAATTGGTTGTTCTCGTACATATCTTGCTTTATGGTTAATGTAACCTGATCGCAAACTGATAAATCCACTCTAAATCCGACCACGAAATACCCGGATCTGAACATAAACCGATAATTACATCAATCGTACTAAACAACGATGGCGATCGGAACAGATATCGATAAATCCCTAACATTTTTCATTGTTGACTCTTTTGATTCTGTCAAAAACCGATATATCTAATTTCGAGTTTCTCATGACAAAACCATAAACAATTGTAGGATACTGTAATGTAAAGCGGCCTTATTTTTAAATTTGACAGGTGATAGCTTGACATTGACGTTGTCGCAGTTACTTGTCAGAAATAACCGCGTATTGTTATTGTGGTTGTCGGCTTTCAAACCGTAACATAATGTTTAAATGTTTTTAAACTATCAAGTTGTTCTTCGCAAGTAAACTAATGATGATGGAAGATTTAGGTAATCCTGTTGTAGCAGACATTAATCAAGGAGCTCGAAAAAAAACGAAGGGCAAGCGTAGAACTGCTTTGGAACGGGAGAATAGGTACTTACCTTTGTATTATTATTTTTAGTAACCCCGTCAATAACATAACATAACTACACGTTCGTCTAGTCTATCTAAGTGTCTGAAATTGGTAAACCAAAGGATTAAAGGTTTAACATACTCTAATTAATGTTTATCTGGGGGCACGGTAGTGACCCCGCCAAGTCGAGTGTTTTATTTTCATGGTTTCAACATTTTGTATTTGGTTGTTTAAGGTACCGTGATACTGATCCATTGGCAATAAATTTTGAGTGGCCATGTTCGCACAATTCCAATAAACTTCAATGCAAAAAGATGTCTGTCCGCTATATTTTAAAAAATAGGCAAAATTTTTTTAATAAGCGAAATAAAGTCGATCAGGATGTCTATTTGACACGTCTGATCGCACCGTACGCTCCAGAACGACGTCGACAGAGCAAAGTGGAATCATCAAAACGCAGGACTCGCCTCATGAGCGCGACATACTTTCTCAATGACAAAGGTAATAAAAATAGACCCGTTTGTAAGTCTATGTTTATGAAAACCTTTTCTTTAAAAAAAGACCGCTTGCATCACATAACTAGAACGGTGTTTGACGGAAACATTCCCAAAGAAAATCGCGGTGGCGACCGGAAGTCAGCAAAATCTGCTGCTAAAAAGGATAGTCTACGTCAGTTTATACGAAAATTACCTGCAAGCGAAAGTCACTATAATAGATCGAAATCTCGAAGAATTTATTTATCATGTGACTTGAATCAACGAAAATTAAGGCAAATGTACAATGATTCGGTTCCTCAAGACCTCCGTGTGACAAAGACCATGTTCCAGAAGGTATTTTCTGAAGATTTCAACATCGGATTTAAGAGTCCTGCTTCTGACGCCTGTAGCACTTGTATCTTATTAAGTAATAAAATAAAAATAGCTACTGACCCTGACGATAAACGCATTCTGATGGTGTAAAAAAGGGTTCATAATTTACGGGCCAAAGCGTTCTATAAGCTATGCAGAAATGATGATCCTGACTCGGAAAATTTTTGTTTCGACTTACAACAAGTCCAACCACTGCCTCGGACACCCATTCAAGAGTCTTTTTATTCTCGACAGATTAGCTATTACAATCTTTGTTTCGTGGGTATGGACTCGAGAAATCCTCGTTTCTATCAATGGTCTGAAGATCAAGGTGGAAGAGGAGCCACTGAAGTTGGATCGGCACTCTTGCATCACTTAAATTCTTTGAATTTAGAGGGCAAAAGAATGTTGCGTTTATTTTGTGATGGCTGTGGCGGCCAAAACAAAAATTCGCATATAGTCCACTGTCTTATGTTTTGGCTCGTCAATGAATCCCCAGAAAATATTAACCTTTTGAACGCCAATGTCGGCTATAGCCGACATGAGCAAGCGTGCCCTGTGCGCCAACGACGGCTATACTCGACAAAAAACAGGTCGCAGAAAAATACAAAATAAACCTATTAAATCATTACTTTTATGTATTTTATTGATACACCTTGAAAGCTGAATGTCTAAACATTATTTAGTTGCATACAGTAAACAAAAATGCATATTCCTCATTTAAATATTTGATGATAAAAAGTAAAATAATTTATGGTTAAAAAAGTAAGTCCCATGACGCCAATGTCGTGCAGAGCCGACTGCTAGTGATGTAGTATCATGTTGACGTATATTATATTCTTAAATTAATTTAGGTAACTTAAGGTATTGTAATATTTGTCATTACAGTTTTTATTGTTCTAACAAAATATAAACGATTGTAAGCACTGAGAAAAAAGTAGTTTTACTATATTAAAAACTGAAACATAGTTGCGTAAATACATTTTCGATATTCCCTTATCGCCAATCATGCGCATCCCTAGCAAGCTCTCGATAAGCAGTCCCCTCTGCGCCATTGTCGGCAGAAGTCGACTGACTCGTGACGTCGTAAGCGTATAAAGTGAATTTTAGTGCGGGAAATATGGAACAACAAGAAGTATATACCACTGAACAATTATTACGTATCTTGGAAGGTACTGAAGACGATGAGTTTTCTGAATCTTTAGATGAAGATGATTTAGAGGTAAGTTAATTTTAATTTAAAGTTATGTTTTGCTTTACATGTAAGTATGTACATACTTAATTGGTTATTATATTCTAAAGAGTGCTCTCTTATTTCGCCTACTCGCTTACATTTTGTAAGGGTACCTATATAATCATATTCAACTGAGCTTGAGAAATTACGAAAACAATTTTTACCCACAATCAATTTTTACCCACAAATTAAAATTAGCTTATGGCACAATTCAAACCAAACGGCCGGCACTGTTACTAGCAAACGATTTTAAGCTTTACCTCAACTGCAAAATGCGCAGTATCGCCTGTGAACTCTCAAGGTCTCGCGGAGCCGCATGCCTTTTTGAATTTTCAAGCGATACTGCGCATTTCCTAGTCGAGATAAAGCTTAAAATCGTTTAACAGTAAAAGTGCCGGCCGCTGCGCTGCCACTTCGGTGTGAATCTACCGTGTTTCATAAATCAGAAACAATTATGAATAGTTTACATAAATATGCATTTGTAGTTACTAACAAATGAAATGAAACACCATAGATGTCTACAATTTATTTAATTTAACAAACTTTTACAAAATGAGCATACCTAATAATAATATTTTATGTTGACTTACAATATTACCTACAATAACAAGTAATAAATCCCTATTGTATCACGCATGAGCTTCGACGCGAGTTTGCCGGCAAACATGTTCCTACTTGTCGAACCTAACTTAAAAAAAAATGAAAATTGTTTATTTGCATTATGCTAATCAGTCTTGTAAGAATCAAATAGTAACAATACAAAATTATTTGGGAACTTAATCATGAAATAATAATTAAAAACAAATAATCAAACCTTTTGATTGATTGATTGATTGAATCAAACCTTAATTAACCTTAATCAAAATTTAATCAATTTTCTTGTACCGTATATTTAATGGTAAAGGATTTTCATCTTCGTCAGAAGGACATTCTGGTATGAAATCAACACTTTCGGATAAATCGGAATCACCCCGGTATATTCTGATTAAATTAATTATTTGCGCGTACAAATTAGTACGCCTATCTTCTGGTACTCTTTCCATTTCAAATGCGATTAATCTGGAGAAATTTTCGTTCCTCTCATCTGAAGGGCGTTGATTATAGAAGTCCACTCTGGACAATGCGCCTGGTTCAAATAATATATTGTTTTTGTTACGAGCCACGTAAGGCTCATTGACTGTTTGTGTGGCTACTTCTTTTTTTATTGTATCTTCTTTGCAACGAAGCTTTATATACCCAGATAGTATCGACGGAGATCCTGGTCGTTTTTGTGACATTGTTTTAATCCTGAAATTAAACAAATGATTCAGATAATAAATGATTATAATAAGTAAATAAATGATAATAGTACTTGATTATACTTACCTACTTGTTATATTTATTGTCAGTGTGAAATCAAACTAATATAAGTACAATATATTTATTTTGCCAAATTATTTAACTGCGACACACAAATATAACTTCACGCAGACGAAATTTTATAAATAATATTCGGCGAATTGTCATTAGCTGGTTTCAGTATTACCAGATTAGATTTTTAATTTACCATCAATTCATATAAAATACAGTATACAAAAATATACAATTAAATACAGTAGACTATAGAAAAATTACTATCAGGATTTTTTGAAATACTTTTTTAGATATTTAGGTGAATTTTTATTTATTATAAATGTTTGATTTTAAACGATTAAACAAACAAACTTCCTAAATTTATATGGTTGTGTTATTTGATCACAAATATTTAATTAGTGGTTTATGCGTTACAGCCGACGATTGCTGGTCACCAAGAACTGTCTGATGAAACGCCCTCAACTTCTGGACATGATCGTCATTACAGAAATCGTGAGACAGAACAGTTTAAGTGGACTACAGAAGGACGGCCACCAGAAGTTGCCGCTTTTGATGACTTTTCATCTGGATTGCATTTTACTCCCTCTGAAAATTTTACTGAACTCGACGTGTTTCAACATTTTATGGACAATGATTTTATGTCATTCATTGTCGAAATGACAAATAAATTTCACAACAATTTTCTGTTGAAAGTAGACTTACGAATGCATTCACGCCTGCATAGATGGTATGATGTTACAGTCCCAGAAATGCAATGTTTTTTAACAATTATGATGCTGATGACCCGAAATCGTCATTTGACTATTGAAGAACATTGGTCGACAGATATTTTATTAAATGCCCCCATTTTTTCTAAATTAATGTCACGAAATAGATTTTGCATGATTTTAGGCATGCTACATTTTTTCCGGCCAAGTGAAGAAAATTCAATTCTTTCTAAAATAGAAGCATGTGTCGCTCACGCGAGAGGAAAATTTAAAAGTATCATTACGCCGTATAGAGATGTGTGTATAGATGAAAGTATTGTTCCTTTCAAGGCCCGTTTAACAATTAAACAATACTTACCAAAAAAAAGAAATAGATTTGGGGTAAAATTATTTGTTTTATGCGATGTACATTCCGGTTTAATAATAGACTTTATAGTTTACTGTGGTGCAGCTACAGATATTGACGATCCAGCAAATTTAGGCGTTGGGGGAGCCGTTGTATCGTCTTTACTGAAAGACTTTTTTGGCTCAAACCGTCATTTGTATGTAGATAATTGGTACACAAGTCCACTATTATTTAAATATTTATATGATAACAACATTTATGCTTGCGGTACTGTAAAACAAAATAGAAAGTGTATGGCTAAATTAAGCAGAAAACTAAATCTACATGAAATGGAAACGCAGTATTCTGGATCCCTTATGGCATGTAAATGGAGGGACAAAAAATATATATACATGTTATCAACCATTCATGATAATTCCATGGAACCATCAGCTAGAATAAATAGAGAAACGGGTTTACCAGTCATCAAACCTAAAGCTGTTTTAGACTACTCTAAAAATATGGGTAGTGTTGATACTGCAGACATGTTGTTATCGTCACTTCAGTGCATACGAAAAACAGTAAAATGGTACAAAAAAACTATTCTTTCATATATTTGATATGCACCTTTTAAATGCATTTTTTTGTTTTAAAATGATAAAAGGTATACCGAATTTAGCATTTGCCGACTTCCAACTGAGCCTAATTCGGCAAATGATAGATTGTTACAACACTGGTAACGTTTTAGAAAGACCCATAAGAACTGGACGAGGTTTTAACAATCCCCTTAGCATATTACCCGGCAATGCAAAAGACCACATGCCTACTCGCATAGCAAAACATCAAAGATGTAAGTTCTGTGCAATAAAAAAAAAACGAAAGGAGACTCGCTACTGGTGTAAAATATGTAACGTTTATCTTTGTGCTGCACCATGTTTCGAAAAATATCACAATAAATAGATATTTTATTGTTGTATAACATGTTGATTTTTAACAAAATATGTGATTTTAATGTTGATCTGTGATATTTAAAATTATCTATATACAATTGTTGATTATTATAAGAATATTATTATTTTTCTGTGTCATTTTATCGTTACAAGACTGACTATTGAGTACCTATGATAATTAATATAACTGACATTTGTATGTTTTGAATTTTTATAGATTTTTACGAGATTTAGGACTAATTTAAAAAATGGTTTAGTAAATTTTATTTTCAGTATTTCATTTTAAGAGATATTTCTATTATTGCAACACTATTACACTATACCTAATTATCCGCTTAACCGTCAGAAGAGCTGGTTCAGCTTTTTAACAATTAAAAAACTATTGTGTCTAATTAGTGTCAGTTCATAGGTTATGTACTATTGTTGATATTTTATAAGTATTTTTAGTGAGTTTTGTAGTTTTTGAACACTGATCAGTGAGCATTTATAATTGTTGATTGTTGATCCTTTAATGTTTAATTAGGTTAGATACGAGAAACTAAATAATGTATCTATTTTAAGAATATAAATATCGTTATACTTAAAAATCGTTACGTATATACTACGCAATTTCATACGAAAATTTTGATTTATTTTATACATATAATTAATCTGATTAGTGAGAATATTAGAAAGTTCCTGTTATAAAAATTTTTGCTATGTAATAATATCACGTGATAATATTATTCATAAGTGACATGTAAGTAATATGATCTCAAAGTAATTATTAATAATATAACTCAATAATTAAACTAAATGATTGGTAAATAAATAGTTTTATTTGCATTCAATCCATTAACAACCCAAATTGTTGCAATAAGTGTAAATTTCAAGAATAATAAAAACAAACTACTGTGGCCTTTGAATTTAATTAGATACTAACATCGATAAACTGTATGACACTATGGTACAACTCTAATGTACATGCAACGATGTCTTATAAAAGACTCGTCGACGGCGCCAATGTCGGCTATTCCCGACAGTGAGGTACATCAGTACTGAGAATAGTGCTGTACCTAGAGTTATTTTCATTTTAACTGTTGTGTGTCTTAATCATTGTTTTTATGTTATTAACAACTTCGGAACTACTTGAGTGGAACGTTGTAAAATATTTAATATTGGAATGTTCTTTTTAACATATTAATGATCGACCATTTATCTGGCAAGTATTGATAAAAAAAATAATAATAATGGGTATCGATATAATGTTGAAATCCCTATTTTTTGTAGGTATTTAATTAAGATTTTCGGGCTTGGCGTACAGGGCATAGGAATACCGATATGGCGTGGCGGTGAAAAGGTTAAAGAGATATATTTGACATTTCCCGTACGTGGTCATAGTTTTCTACCCGCCGATCGTGTTTTCGGCAGAGTAGAAAAGGCGGTTAAAACCGTTCCAGTAATTACACAAAAGGAAGAATATCAAACGATTTATAAGAGACATGGGGTTGTTTTATTGCTAGAAGAAGATTGGAGCTTGAAGGATGTCAAATCTTTGGAAACATATTATAAAAAACTCGAAGGAATGAGGGACTTAAAACGTATTCATTTGAAAAAATATAATGTTATTCAGGGACGAGGAACAAGGAGACAAACTAAAACTATATATGAGGTGAGAACCTTCCGCAATTTGGTTAACGAGTCTGATCAAGAAAGAAAACGGTTTAGCATCTTGTCTTGTGGTAGATATTTGCAAAAGCTACACACTTATATGTTCATACAGGCCACCTTGTTTCCACAATCCAACAAAATATATTGATTCCTTAAACGTAATTCTACAGGACTGTAAAACCGCGAACATCATTTTCACTGGTGACATCAACTTGGACATCCTTGCGGATAATTTAAATACCCACGCCCATCAGTATCTTAACCTAATGGCTTCATTTGGCTTAAAACAGGCTATTAACCTTCCCACAAGAATCCGGACCTGTATTGATCATTTTATGGTTAAAACCTCGTCTGATATACATACAATAGTTTTTGAAGAACTTACTGATCACGCTCCTATACTTCTTTACCTAGATAAGGCACATATAGCAAAACAAATATTAAATATACCAACATCTAGAACCATAACCAATTTTGATAATATTGACCAAGAACTAAAATTAACACTAAATAATGATTATTTTAATACCGTTGACGTTAATCATGCAGCAGAAACTTTAATAACATGCTTACAAAACGCCATAAATAATAACACAAAGATGATCAACTTACCACGAAAAAAAAGGCCATTGAAGCCATGGATAACTGCCGGGATACTAAATTCTATTAGGAAAAGAGATGATCTTCATAAAAAAATAAAAAAACAATTAAATAATGAACAATTACGGTTATATTACGCTGCTTATCGGAATAAATGTAATGGATTGATAAAACTGTTAAAGAAAGAATATTATCAGCACCAATTACAAAAACATAAAGGCAATACCAAAGAAACATGGAATATTATCAAACAAGTATGCTATCTTAATAAAAAGAAAGATTGTCCAAAACAACTGCTTACTATTTCTGAAAATTCTGCTGAATCATTAAATCAAATTAACAAATATTTTACGTCGATCGGTAAGGACCTAGCTAACGCTACTTTAAGTAAACTCCAAATCAGTGACCGAACGCTTGCGAGTGAAGCTTTTACATGTAATGGGCCGCCAAATTCAATGTCATTTGCTCCAACTGACCCCATAGAAATAATGGATATAATAAGGAACCTTAAATCAAGCAGCGCCACAGGTTGGGACAAAATTTCCACGTCAGTAATTAAGCAGCTATGCCTTCGAGTTAGCTCTCCTATTAGCCATCTTTGCAATTTAAGCCTAAGTAGTGGAAACTTTCCCAATGCTTTTAAAAAAGCTATAGTGATACCTATCCACAAGTCTGGTGACCGTAATGTACCTAATAATTATAGACCTATTTCACTTCTTTCGGTGTTGTCTAAAATATTAGAGAAAGTAGTCAATAAGAGATTAACGAAATACCTAGAAATAAATAACATCTTATCCGACAACCAATTTGGGTTTAGATCTAATCGTTCGACTACTGATGCTGTGGATAGGTTGACCTCTAGCATTACATCATATTTAGACAAGGGAGAAAAATGCGTGGGGGTGTTTTTGGACCTACAGAAGGCATTTGATACCGTATCAATTCCTATTCTCATCTCACGCCTTCAGAATGCAGGAATCAGAGGTATTCCACTTCTGTGGTTTCAGAACTATTTATCTGGAAGGCAACAGTGCATTAGGATTGGAGAGGAGGTTAGCGACAGCGATGACATTGCATATGGCGTTCCCCAGGGGAGTACACTCGGACCAAGCCTATTTTTACTCTACATTAATGAGCTTTGCAACATCAAAATTGATAAAGCTGAATTAATTATGTTCGCAGATGATACAGTTATTCTGTTTCACGATACTTCATGGGACTCAATAAGGACTACTGTTGAAAAAGGGCTACGTATCGTAACGCGGTGGTTAGAAAAAAGCCTGTTAAACTTGAATGCGGGGAAAACAAAATATCTTTGTTTTAGTATTACCAAATCAGGCGCCCCAAAGGATACAATTACAATTAAGAGTCACACATACCCATGCAACAGGAATCCTTATCTAGATAACGATACAAGTTGCACGTGTCCCATTTTAGCTAAATCAAAAACCATTAAGTATTTAGGTATCATAATAGATGATAAACTGAACTGGGGTGCACACATAAATTCGGTAGCGGCCAGGACAAGGAAATTAATACTCGCGTTTAAAAACCTGCGTGATGTGGCTGGCAGAGATCTTCTGGTACAAACATATCTTGCTCTTGGTCAAAGTGTTATTAACTACTGCATCAGTGCCTGGGGTGGGGCTTGTAAAACATTTATGATTGTTCTTGAGCGCGCACAGAGATCATTGCTAAAAGTCGCATTTAAATTTCCCTATCGTTATCCCACTAAAGATCTTTACGAAGAAATAAATGTCTTGAGCGTTCGTAAACTTTATGTTTATGAAGTCTTACGTAGATACCATAGACAGGTCATTCCGATGTTACCCAAGTTGAATAAAAGAAAAGTGCAGTGTCCAGTACCTAGAGTCAACACAAAATTTGCTAGCAGAATTTACAACGTCCAAGCTCCACGGTTATACAATAAATTATCACAGTCCATTCATCACATCAGATCATGCAGTAATAATCAAGTCAAAAGTAAAATTATTGCATGGTTGAATGACATGCACTATGAAAAAATTGAATCTCTTTTTGTTGTAACGGTATGAAATACACACTTAATCACACACACGCTCACTCACACACATATACTCACACTTTTCATATATTCACACGCACACAAACACACACACACACATTTCCTTTTCTTTTTTGTTTTTTTTATTTTTATTCTCTAATTTTAGTTACTTATATTGAAATCCAGTAATATATTTTTATTTTTATTTTTTTTATTTTTATTTTTGTTTGCTGGTCTAAGACATAGATATTTAAGATAAAGAAAAAGAAAAAGGATAGCCTACGTTAAAATTATGGACATATTGTACTTGTAGTTTATAACACGTTTGTGAAGGGAAGGAACTGACCTTCAAGATACAGTATTTTACTAGTTTGAAGGTCAGGGTCTCACCTCAAAGATACCCTGTAAGATGTTCATAATAAAGATTATTATTATTATTATTATTATTATCTTAAAATCAAGAAAGACACATCCCCAGTCAATGGCACCACTTAACGTAAACAAATGTCTAAGTGCTCTGAAGAAAGCAGACGTAAAGTCTCTCATGGTAAAGCAATTTGGTGACGACTGGGAGAAAGATGAAACTTTTTCTTGGTACAGAACGTTATTGAGTGAAAATTCCACTGAACCTGTTGATACAGAAGCAGATGTTCCTGACAACCATGAACGACATGATCATGATTCTGATTGCGATTGCCTGGAACCAGAAATAGCGATAATAGTTTAAGTTTTTCATTTAACCTAAATAGCCATTAAGCTTTTAGTTAATTAAAGTATGATGTGATTTTAAATAAAGTTGTTTGATTGGAAACCACCTAATCTGGCTTTAGAAATACTGACGCATGTTCAGCCGCATTTTATCAAGCTCTCATATTCCTACCAGCGTTTTATCAAATACCGATATATCCTACAGAGTTTTATCAAAAACCGATATATCCAGTTGGTTTGGTCAATAACCGATATATCCATTTTCTTTTTTTTTATAATTCAACAGGTACCACAATCACGAATGCATAATTTAGGTTTCCAAACAGTGATTCTAACACCAATAAATTGATGGATTTCGTTCAACTCTAAATTAGAAAACCATGTACTTGGCCGTATTTTTACATTTTTCCACAAAAAACACAAATGAGATTTATCGGTTTTTGTTCCGACGCTCCTCACTTGTAAACATTACAATCAAAACAAATTAGTTTGTTTAAGTGACAGGTTGAAGGTCAACGCTTTTTTATTTGTTAAGAGCGTTTACGCGGTACGGCTTTTCATACAAACTTTCAAATCCTTATTCTTCAAAATGAATGAACCGATTTTAACGAAACTTGGTATGCATACGCAAGATATCCAGGTCTAAATAGTTATCAGAAAACATTTTTGAAAAAGGTTTCAGAGGGAGAGAGAGAGCGATTTTAAGTTTTCTATAGAAAGTGAAAAATCACTATATCTTTCCCCCTGAACTCTTTTTCAAAAATGTTTTCTGATAACTATTTAGACCTGGATGCCTAGCGTATGCATATCAAGTTTCGTTAAAATCGGTTCATTCATTTTGAAGAATAAGGACTTGAAAGTTTGTATGAAATGACATACGGCGTACACGCTCTTAAGTGAAAGTTTAAGTTGTAGATTTCGTTTCGTAGTTAATTAATGGTTTCTAGTTTGACGTTGTTATATAGTTTTAGTATTGTTAAGTGTACAGTGTACCTAAATAAATTAATAAATAATTGTTTTAAGTAGGTAAAATAGATACCTAATTCATTTGCAAAATGTCAGCAGCGGCACGTAAAAATTCAAGTGTTTTGTGGCGTCATTATGAAAAGGACAGTGATAGTGGGAAAGCTGTATGTAATATTTGTAGGGAAAAAATAAGTTACAAGACAACAATTTCTAATTTAAGAAGCCATTTAAAAAGAAAACACATATCCACTTTTACGTCTCTTGTATCCGAGGAAAAAGGAGTGTCGGAATCAACCAGAGCTGTCGAAAATGAAGGTGAGCCTGATACATGTTCCGTCCTGCCAAGTACTAGTTCCGTCCTGCCAAGTACTAGTTACGTCCTGCCAAGTACTAGTTACGTCCTGCCAAGTACTAGTTCCAGCCAATCCCATTTACCACCTGCTCCAAAGCGTCAAAGGGCTTTGGACACATGTCCATAAAAAAATAAGCTTGGAACAGAAAAAAAAAATTGATCGCGACTTACTTGATCTATGTATTGATGGATTTCATCCCTTTTCATTGGTAGAAGAACGCTCTTTTATAAAATACTCACGATGGATACCAGGATATAAATTGCCGACAAGAAAAACTTTGTCAAATTCTTTGTTACAAGAGGCTTACACGCAGACTGAACATATTGTTAAAAAACAAGTTGCTGAAGAAGTACAGACTATGTGCATAACTACCTACCGATTTATGGACGTCACGAGTGACGGAAAGCTACATTGCTGTGACAGGTCATTACATAACAAAAGACCTAGAATTTAAAACGGTATTATTGGGATGCTGCCATTTTTCTGGTAACCACACTGCAATGAATGTTGCCGATGAAATTAGTACATTAATTGATAATTGGGGACTTAAAGACAGAGTAAATTTCGCGGTCAGTGACAATGCGTCAAATGTTGTCAAAGCAATAAAAGAGGGCTTAGGGTGGAAGCACTTTGGTTGTTTCGCACATACCCTTAATTTAATAGTTAATGATGCGCTAGTACTGGTAAAGGGGCTTATTGAAAAGGTTAAAACAATTGTTGCACACTACAAAAGAAGTACTGTTTCTTCAGAGAGACTGTCAAAGTATCAAGCGCAACAACAACTAACACCAAAGCATTTAATACAAGATGTGGAAACAAGGCGGAATTCCACTTTTTATATGTTACGAAGATTTATAGAATTGCAGGAGGCGGTACGTTCGACGCTAGCGTTAGTTAATAAAAACCTGCCAGTAATCACCAATGATGAATGGTCTACCTTATCACAGCTTTGTCAGATTTTACGACCGTTTGAAGAAGTAACAAGCATGATGAGCGCACAAAATTATCTAACAGGAAGCTACGTCATTGTTATGACGCGATGTCTTATTGAATCCTGTAACAAAATATTGGCAAAACCTGATTTGTCGAGCAACGTGTTTGATGTAGCCCTATTATTAAAATCAGGCCTTGCCGAAAGATTCAAGAATATTGAACAAATTGGCACTTTGTCAATAACCACATTTATGGACCCCCGATTTAAAATTCAAGCTTTTTCCGATCGGAATGAAGCCCTTAGAACGTAGGAGAAAGTTAGAAACCTTGTGGCAGGAATCATTTCCAAAAAAGATACTTATACTGCACAAACCATTCCGGAATCCAATACTAGTGAGAAAGATGAATTAAGTCCTTGGGAGATATTCGATTCGATAGTAAGCCAAGGTCAGAGTCAAGGTACACCAGTCTCTGCGGCTATAAAAGAAGTTGATTTGTATTTGTCGGACGAATTACTTCCGAGAAAAAACATAACAGGCGCATGAAACTGTCCCCTGGAGTGGTGGAAACACCATCAATACGTGTACCCAAATTTAGTACAAATATTTATTAAGTACGGTAACATCGTCGCGACTTCAGTACCATGCGAGCGAATGTTCTTGAAAACTGGTCTGATTATAAATCAGCGCCGGACACGATTAACGACTAGTAAAGTAGAAAAATTGATGTACTTAAATGTAAATATGAACCGTAATAGGTTTAAATAAAACGAAGATTGTGTAAATATTGTAAAAAAATAACAAAAATAACAAAAAAAAAATTATGAAAAATTAAGATGATTATGTAAGTATATAAAAAATTAAAATGATTATGTACATAAAATGAATTAAACTTTTAAATACGCCTAGTATATCCTTTTTTCGCCAGCCAGTCCTAAGCCTGGAAAAGTATGAAGGGAAGTTTATTTAATTAAAATTTCGACTTTTGATCATTATTTAAAATTGACTGGTCACTCAAACAAGCTAACTTTAAAACACGAAAACGTCGTTTTGGTTTTAGCAGCCCGCAACGTAACGTCAGCTCCTTTTTCAATTTGAACAAAGTTTCGTCTATTAACTGCTACGTTGGTACAATACAAATCTGTTACATTAATGAAAACCTGTTAATAATGTTAACGGCTTTTTTATCAGGTTAACAGGATGAAATTAACGGCTTCGTTGCGTTAATCCAAAAATCGTTAACGACCCACCACTACAGTACTCTATCATAAAACCTTTTCATGGCAACCGAATTGAATTGTGCTATACCGACACAGGTAGTCCAGTATACATATCGTCGGTCGAATAACGAAAGGGCGTATCCAACAACATTTTAGATTTTGAGATATTAGCACCATTGACATTTGTGTCGTTCATTGTAAAAGTGGTGTAACTCCATAATACATAAGTACATTTTTTTTTGCTTAGTGATATCACATTTAGTCATATCTTTCATTATAAAAGTGAAACAACTTTATGGACTTACACCACTTTTACAATGAACGACACATTTATAGGTCAAGTTTCAGTATGTCACGAAAAGGCGTAACTAAAACTGCAATGGAATTGCACTTATAAACCGTTGCGAAGAGCCCTATCTACTTTTCTTTCTAATTCAAAAAATCACGAAGGGACATATCGCTAGTTACGCCTGTTCATACATTATTATGTTTTTTCACGAAAAGGCGTAACAAAATTTGGCGCGAGTGAAATCAAGACCTTTCGAAACTCGTTTCTGTCATTCGTCGCCGTGTAAATACTAAGCTGCAGTGTTTGTTTACGGGAGCCTAAAATAATTAATTTATCGTGTTAAAAGTGAATTTGTGCGCAGTTAAAAAGTTAATAACCAGTGTTTTTTGTACAAGTCACAAGGTAAAGTAATTTGTTTGATATATTATGCTGCATTTACATAAAACAGAAAATTTTAGGTTACAATTTTGACGAAAGTTAACTTTTTTGTTTCTAGATTATTTTATTGACTAGATTATTTATAAAAAATAGTTGTAGTGATAGCATGATTACTTGAAAGTTGTGTTTACTCGGTTTATATGCATAAATAACATATTTTGTAACAATAAATTATTGTTATTTTTACAGTCTTTTCTGCTTTTCGGAGGGCGAAATTCGTAAACAATGGACGTATTGGTGAAATGGAAGGATGGAACTCAAAATGTTGTCAATACACGAGAATTATTGGCTGTTCGAAAAGGTCAAAAGATTACGGTTGGTACAAAGGTAAAAATGTTATATGAACGAAAATGGTGGTATGGTACAGTAACTGTTATAGAAGCATTAGAATCCTCTTCATCTGAAGATGAACCACTTTCATTTCATGCCTCTGAAAACCGCATGGAAGATGTAAAAAATTGCTGTGAGTACGTTAATTGTCATAATCCTATTTTGAGCACCTGTACCAAATGTGCTTCTTTCTTGTGCACTGAACATTATGAACATGAATCTCCCTGTTCTAATCATTTGGCTACTAAGACATCTTTACCAGAAAATGAGCACAACCGCTATGAAACAGCTTTGAATGGTGTGGAATATAATCCTTTTGACACATACATTGATGAGATGTATATAGCTACAAGGCATGAACACCAGAAATACTGTCAGTTTTCAATTTGCTCAGAGGAGGTGTTTAGTGCCTGCCATCGCTGTTCATGCCTACTTTGCTATGACCATTTTGTCAACGATTTATCTACCTGTGAAAAACATCTAAGCTCTGAAACTGCCATAACACATCCTGCTTTACTTGAAAGTAACCTAAATGAAGTAGACCAGACATGTGAGTTTGCCGACTGCACTAACCCTATTTTGACTACCTGCTTAGAATGTGCCTGTTTATTGTGCGATGTTCATTTTGAGTCGCTGCTTGAAGTGCAATCTTGTGCTTATCATGCTATAAGAAGTGCAAGCCCGATGAATTACTCGTTGTCTGATTTCTATATTCATGGTATGGAAAATGTTTCCTACGATTCTGATGCAACCATAACGTTATCTGATTCACGCAATCCATCGCCGAGCATTTTAGGACAAGTACAACAACAAGCTGATTTAGCCCCCGAAGATTATGTAGTAGATGGAGCCTCCAGAGAAACAGAAAGGTCACAATCACAAAGAAAAAACAAATACAAGGAAGCCGAGTCTTTGCTACATACAGGTAAAGAACACATGTCGCCATATACCAAAAAAGTTGTACCTGGAAAGAAAGTTGGTTCTTTGTGCAATCTAGAGAACTGCGCAAAGCAAGGCTTGCATTGCTACCGTTTTGATGAAAATGAAAGGGAAAATATATTTAAGGATTTTTATTCGTTAGGTGATCTAACTTTGCAACGAGAATACATCACTCGATTTGCTGAAAGAAAGCCGGTAGCACGGAAAACTACTGCCACGGAATCTCGGCGTAAATTTTCTCATTGCTTTTACTTGCCACTAAATGGACAGAAAGAAAAAGTTTGTAAAAAAATGTTTCTAAAAACTGTAGGTATTTCAGAAAAGACTTTTCGCACGGCTATGTAAAAATTACAACCCACTGGTATAATAGAAAAAGACAAACGAGGTGGAAGGCAAGAAGTCTATCATGAAAAGGAAACTCAGATGCGAGCACTTATTACTGAACATATTAACAGATCACATTATTGTAGAAAAGATAGTAAAAAAGAATATCTGCACCATGATCTATCATTGAGGAAAATGTACGAAATGTTTTTGAAGGACTATAACCAAAAAGTTAGTATTACACTTTATAGAAACGTATTCATTACCATGAATTTATCCTTTCATAGTCCAAAAAAAGACCAATGCAGTTTGTGTAATATGTACAGGGAAGGTACAAGCGAAATAAAAGAGAACTTAAAAGATAGATATGAGAGACACATAAAGGAGAAAGAAGAAGTACGACGAATAAAAAATGAGTGTAAAATTCGAGCAATGGAAAATACTAAAATTTGTTGCGCTTCATTCGATTTACAACAAGTCATTTATTTGCCGCAAAGTAAAGAAAGTAGTATTTTTTATAAGAGACGTTTAGCAAATTATAACTTCACGATTTATGATATAGCCTCCAGAGATTGTGTGTGCAATGTATGGAATGAGACGATCAGTAAAAGAGGTGCATCTGAAATATCTACTTGTCTCTATGATTTCTTATCAAACTGTGATAGAAAGGGGATAAAAGAAATATTCCTATTTAGCGACGGCTGTGTAGGCCAGAATAAAAACTCCACGATGGCTGCAATGCTTTTATATCTAATAAATAACTGTGGATCTATAGAAGAAATCAGTTTGCGTTATTTTTGTTCCTTTCATGGCCAAAGCGAAGGCAATTCTGTCCATAGCGCGGTAGCATTTGCAATGGAACAAGCAGGACAAGTCTTTGTTCCCTGCCAATTGGAACCCATCATTCGATTGGCACGCAAAAAGCCATATGAGGTTAAATTCCTTGAATATGATGATTTTAAACATTTCAAAGAACTTGCATCAAAATTAAAGTTGCTAATGCTAAAAAAGAATGACCAGAGTGGTGAGCCATTTAAGTGGACAGATGTAATGGAATTCCGAGTAGTGCGAAACAATCCAACTATATTGTTTTTTAAAACAAGTCACATGGAAACACAATACAGATCTATATCACTTAGGCGAGGAAACACACAATGGCTGAGTTTGTCCTCAGCCATTGTGTGTTCGTCGAACAATTAAACCAATCTTTGAATAAAATTTCAAAAGACAAATATGAAGACCTCATGAAAATGTGCAGTGGAGATACACCAATAATAAGAAATAGAGAACACGTTATTTATTATGAAAATCTTCCTCACGATTAAAATAAAAAGAAAATGAACAGCAATATTAATTAAAACAGAATATTAATTATGTTCTTGTACCTATTAATATTATTTGGTGATTCTTTTCAGTTATCTTTAAATAAAGTTATTTTTATATGCATACCGATGTTTTTAATTTCACTTAAACGAATACCTACCTGGGCGTAAGTAAAATTACTGATATTAGGGGTACATCACGAAAAGGCGTAAGTGAAACTTTTTTCAAAAAAATATAAATATCCTTATAATTAACTACAGTACACTGAAACTATGGTTAAATATATAATCAGTCTTAGCTACATATTTACATAAATATCATACCAAGCACATTAAATCATAAGACATAAAGTTATGACAGTACATGACGTGACGATTGCATAAAAATTACTCTGCTGTAAAATTTACCAAAACAGAGATACGCCTTTTCGTGATTCGACCGACGAATGATGTACAGAGCAATGACGTTTACAAAGACTTCAAACTCCATTTTCTAAAATATTTTGATACCAGTAATTATGACTGAAACAATGATACATACAGACTTCTGGAAAGCGTATCTGAGCCTGCCTCAGCATGGATATACACATAAAAGAGTAAATCATAGTGACCCAACAAATAAATTCGTGGCACCAGATGGGACACACACCCAGCGTATAGAGAGTCAGTGGAGAGGATTAAAAAAACAATTTCGACAGCAGCAAAATAAACATAATTTTACAGACTGGTTGTGCGAATACAATTGGAGGCGTAGAGTAAGGGCCATACCTAACCGAGATGCCATGGCGACGTGGCCAACGACGTTGCCAACTAGTTCATACTGAGATGTATGACGGCTAATTCACTTGGCGACCGACTGGCGGCGTTGCCAAGTAGCCAGAGTCGACCGCTCCGCATGCGGCGACTGGTGACGCTGGCTACCTGGCAACGCCGCCAGTTGTTTGCACGTGTTTGTATGCTCCGTCACTCACTCAGTCGCCAACAGGGTCTGTCAACTTTGTTCTACGAACAAAATGTAGGTGGGCTAGAAAACACGAAAGAAAAAAAAAAAAAAAAAAAAAAAAAAAAAGACAGCAACATCAGAGTAAAAGAGATGAATTACATAATGTTGCCACCAAAAATACTATTTCACATTCAAACTAATAATAAGCTTATTAATTGATTTTAAATTATGTTATCCTTAAAATTTCTTTTTGCTTTTATTCTGATGCGAGAAAATGTTTGTTAGGAAATCTATCACATTTAATTGACGAAGACACAAAACAAAAAGGAGATATTATTTGTTTTGAATTACTTATTTATCCTCGAATTCTAAATTAGCTCTAGTGTTATGATATAATTATAGATGTTTTGCTTTCATTATTTAATACTAAAACAATTCGTTTAAAATCATGGTTTAGTAAAATGTATAAGAAATTCATTCCATTACCTAACACAAGAAGAAAAAAAGCAGGCGAGGTGGTTGGAAAGAAATCAAGGAATTTACTGGAGTGAGGGCTACATATACCACAAGGAGTTTCAATGCATTATTCTACCATTAGAAAATAAAAAAGTTATCACAAAGGGTTTGGAAAAGATTAAGTAGATTAAAGAGCTATGTGCAATCTGTGATGTGATCGACATAGTTGATAAGGGATGCCCTAATTTTTAAACATTAAAAAATAAGTATTGTGAAAATAAAACTGATTTTAATTGTGTGAATCATAAAATGAATTGTGCATTGATTAATGCTATCTGTATTAGGAAATGGTATTTTGATAACAATATGTCTGTATTTAACATCCAATTCACTGCTTTCACTGTACCTATTCAAAGAGATCCTATGGCAGGTTCAGAAAAACACATGAAAGCACTGGCATCTGGGATCGATTCATTTTAAGGACATACCTACACACAACAATCAACAATCTAAATTACTCAATCAATAATTATTATTATGCAATTCTTTTTCTCTTCTCGCTAATAAACTCTTCAAGTCCTTGATTTGCATCAGAGATTTAAGATATATGACCATTTTTGATAGCTAACCTCAAACACTGCACTGCACTCAGTATCTGCTGCTGTTTTGTGTTTGTATATATTAGAACTAAATTAACCAAAATTTAAATCTTGTATTAAATCACACTATGCAGGCAAGCATATTATAGGTTAGGGGAGTATATTGATGATAAAAATGCTTGGCTCAATGCTGGTCCTGCTCCACGGCCACTAGGGCTCACAAAGTAATCTGTTAGCATTTGGAAATATTGTTGGACCGGATGAAGATAGTAAGAATGCAATATTTTTCATTGTAATAGACTCGATTTATTTGGCATTGTATAATTTCATGCACTAACGGCACATGTGTGAGTACTATGTACCTCAAATTTAAACTATAATGATCATTTTGGGTAGGTCTTTGACTTGAATGTACCCTGGTAATTAGGGATGTCATGCTCACTCAAAAGTCTGGCTGATGGTGGAGTATGCATTCATACCATGTATATCATTTGGCTCCCTTAATAATGGTTAAGCCGAATGGTGCTAGCGTATGCGTCATGTTCGTGAACGGGCGCCGACAGCTGAGACTGGTCATCTCTTGGCTGCCATGGTCTATTTCAATTATTTCTTTGAATTGTTTCTTTTTTACTCCGGACTCTTTTATCCTGCACGTCTTTTACATTGTTCTCACATATATGTATAATTTCAATATCAATGATGTAACCATAATTTTGTAAAATATTATTTTTAAAAGAGTGTCCGTGGAGTTTTTTGCATGTTCTTCTCCATAGAGATCTACGCTTTGGAACGTGCCAATAGGTAGCTTCATCTTTTTGACCGACCGACCTTGACAATTCAAAAGTGCCTGTAAATGGTCTAATTGAAATAAATGCTTTGACTTTTTGACTTTTTTGACTTTTGTAATTCAAGCACAATATGCTAATGTTGATTGAGTGTTTTCATTAATGGGTGCAGTGGACAAAGGAGAGAAATAGACTGTCCGTAGCTTCTGTTAGGGCTCTACTGTTGACACAGTTCAATCTGGACAACACATCATGTGAAGAGTTTCACAAATTTGTTATGAAAGACCAGCACCCACTGAAAGCTATATCCAGCAATGAAAAGTACGAGGATCAGATGAATAATTAATTAATTGCCTGATAATTATTAAATTTTGTTCTTTGAATATTGATATTTATTTATTTTTTTATTAAAAATTGCCTAAAAGTTGCCCCACTCTTTTGATTTTTTTATATTATAATTTCCTATATTTTTCTCTTTTCTTTAAATCCCTGACAATTTCCAATTTTCCCTGTTTCCCTGACAGACAGCTAAAATCCCAGACATGTCAGGAAAATTCCTGTCATCTGGTAACCCTAACCGCGACAATATATTGACAAGTAAAACCAGACAGACCTTCAACTCAGCCAAATATTGAGCCTTTCCAGATTATACTTAACCAACACTATGAACCATCTATTCTTCAATCTTAAAACTTTCAAGATTCCTGCTGCTGTCCCCAAATTTACGATTTAGGAGTACCTACCTACAGTGATATATAAATTTTGTTAAGTGTCTCTCTGTATTTGTCTCAGTGTCTTCTCGGATTTTTCTTTTAGAGTAAATCCCACCTGCTGAACAGACCACTGAACCAACAATTTTACTATCAGTTTTGATACAAAAATCAAAGCTTTTTAAAACAAAGTCAACAAAATAATAACGAAGGTCAACATCCTCTCTAATCTATGCAGATAATTAGATTAATGGTTACAAGAATTTTCATGAAAGAACTAAGAATCAGAATGCCTCAACAAAGGAAACAAGATGGCCGAGCGAATAGTGGAACTCTATCTCTGACAATATCTACACATGGAGAAATGCTCACTGCAAATATTGAAACATTTGTAGTTATTTAGAAAATTGTTCGACCCATCCAAAAGGCTGGAAATGTGCAGCAAACGTCCAATTGACTGCTTTCACTGTACCTATCCAAAGAGGTTCAGAAAAACACATGAAAGCACTGGCATCTGGGATCGATTCATTTTAAGGACATACCTACACACAACGATCAACAATCTAAATTACTCAATCAATAATTGCATTTTTTTTCTCTTCTCGCTAATAAACTCTCCAAGTCCTTGATTTGCATCAGAGATTTAAGATATATGACCATTTTTGATAGCTAACCTCAAACACTGCACTGCACTCAGTATCGAGTCTACCGAACTGATATTAATATCATGTAGGTACAAGACTACAAGTACGCTAACAACAATCAAAATAAAAAATAACAACCCAGAGCATAAGCCATTCCATTTGATTTCACTCGCCAATATATACTAAAACACACCACCAAACAACTTCGGAATAATGAAATTAAAACTTCTTGTCAATGAATGAATGTCAGTGAAGTGATGTGGTGAAGCTGAAGCTGACTGTGACTCATATAGGAGTGAGGCGTATTTATCATAACAGATAAAAATAACAATTGTTCCTAACAATTTATTTTATCTGTTGTTACAGACCCTTAAACACTGTTACCGCGGCTGTTACTATTATTTCTAGTGGTGGGCGATAAAAACCTACATAGTTACGAAATCTATATATCGGTGCAATATCTAAAAACCGCTTACTGGCACGTTCGAAAACTATGTATTACAAAATCTATATATTGACGTACCGCTCGCTCCGCATTCCGATCCGCTGTCGCATCGGTACAAAAACTAAATTATTACCGTATCGGATCATTTGATAATACATACCTACGCGTACGCACAATATTATAGGTATCTAAATATTTTATTTATATTCGATGAAAATTGGATTTGTAAATCTCGATCGTTGCATCCAAAAAACAGAGTATCGGATTAGGTATCCAAATATATAGGTCTGTACGCGTAGGTCTACGCACAATATATAGATATTGAAATATATAGTTTTGAAATCAGATATTGAAACTCGAAATCTGATTCAGATACGATTCTCAAAAAAAGCGATACGACCCAGGCCTAATTATTTCTTTATAACAGTCCCCACACATACAGACTGTCACCACGTTAACAGTTACCACGGCACCACATCTCTCTTTTCCTCACTAAAGAATGATCCTTGCCAAAAAGAAACACATGTATTACTTTTTTCGAAATCTGTTTACATCTCGTTCTTGTTAAAGCACGCTAAAAAGAGAAGCTCTTAGTATTTATTAACCTTAAAATATAGTTGGTGGTCTTACAAGAACAAACAGTTTCGAAAACGTGACTCCTGACCTAGTTCGTATTATCTTCTAAACGGCATGTTACGGATACTGCCCAGTGACCGTTATAAAAAAACATGTAATTTATTTTATTTTTCTGTATGGCAATTTGTGCGTTTAAAAAAATAATGTTCATTTTATCAACGCAATAAAGAATTAAAATTAGTGAAATTTAAAATTAGTTTCAAATATAAATATAGCTTGCGAATGTGCAACCGGTGCCCAAAAAGGGAGACCGTGCTGACCCTGCTCATTACCGTCCAATCGCCATTACCTCCATCCTATGCAAGGTTATGGAACGGGTTCTGAACAGTAAGCTGCTGACCTACCTTGAAGACAATGATCTCCTCAGTGACCGTCAATATGGCTTTCGCCAGGGACGGTCAACTGGTGATCTTCTTGTGTATGTCACGCACTGCTGGGGCGAAGCCATCGAGAGACACGGCGAAGCACTTGCTGTGTCGCTCGATATCTCGAAGGCTTTTGACAGGGTCTGGCACGCAGGTCGAAACTACTCAACAAGCTTCCTGCTTATGGCATCCCAGCTGGTTTTTGTAGCTGGGATATCAGACTTCCTAAATGAACGGTCGATCCGAGTAGTCGTTGACGGCTGCTCCTCTGACCTCATGGCTATTGATGCCGGAGTTCCTCAGGGGTCTGTTCTCTCTGCAACTCTTTTCCTGCTACACATCAATGACCTACTTCAACCTGGTCTTGTTGGGTACGCAGATGACAGTACGGTTTCAGAGAGATACTTGTCCAGCGCAACAACCGGCGGGGATGAAGTCCGTTCCTTGAGAGAGGCCATGGTAGAGCGGACAAATTTGACCTTAAGCGTTGTCTCCCAGTGGGGTGATGACAATCTGGTCACTTTTAACGCCACCAAAACACATACGTGTCTTTTTACCGCAAAAAGGAGTCGCTTTGACCAAACTCCTACTTTTCGGGGTGCATCTGTTCCCGTTACTGATCGGCTCGAGCTCCTAGGCATGGAGTTGACATCCAGTCTCAACTTCGGCGCCACCATCGAGTACAAAGCCCAAATTGCGGCCAAAAAGCTGGGCATCCTAAATAAGGTGAAGCGATACTTCAGGCCTGGACAGCTTTTAACCCTTTACAAAGCACAAGTCCGATCTTGCATGGAGTATTGTAGCCACCTTTGGGATGGCTCAGCTAAGTATCAGCTTGCCGCGCTTGACTCGGTGGAACGCAGAGCTAAGAGGCTCATCGGTGACGCAAAACTGGTGGATGCCAAGCTACATAGCTTGGCTCATCGCCGTAAGGTTGCCTGCTTATCGGTCTTCTACAGATTGTACTTCGGTGAGTGTGCCGAAGAACTCCACGACCTCATCCCACTGGCCCCCTTCTACCATCGGACATCCAGACGCACTGCATCTTACCATCCCTACCTTGTAGCTATTCCACCAATTCGCACTAAGCGTTTCCAAACGTCTTTTATAATGCGCACAGCAAAGGAGTGGAACTCTCTGCCTGCGTCTGTGTTTCCAAAAGCTTACAGCCCTAATCTCTTCAAAGTTAGAGTGAACAGGCTCCTTCTGGGTAAGCTCGCTCCATCGTAGACTTTGTCTCTGTCATATCTGACATTGACTAGAGTCAAGAGCAAACCCATCACCAATAAAAAAAAAAAAAAATAAAAAAAAAATAATAGTTTCCAAATGCGTATAGTAGGTTTGACGGAATTAATCGCAGAACTTTCCAGGGATTCACAATTTTTTTGACCAATAACTATATAATTCAATTTTATTGAGAGTAATTTGCCTGGTTTGTTGGTTAGTGAAGTCATTTAGAGTGCTATTTAATAATATTTTTTTCAAGGTTTGCGATGCAACTAAAAAACAGTGATCGTGTCAGGACTCCTTTTTTATTGTCTTTGGGTCTTTGGTTTGACGGGATTGGTTGCAAAATGTTCCTTCCATGTATGACTTTATGCCAAAAAGAATAACGGTGATATTCAATTAAATGGTTTTTGGCTGGTTTCTTTTCTGAAATTTTTAAATTCGGAATTTAAAAGAGAACTAGAGTTTGAGAGAGAATTTTGATTTAAAATTCTTCGGAAATACTTCTAAGGTATTTACGGCGTACTAGTGTTTAGTGTTCAGTAATTCTAACTAGTCTTTTACATTATGTTGGGGTCTGTTTCTAGTAACCGGATGACAACAATATAAATAAACGTAATTCTTCTATATTTATGACATAATCTCGACATTTTTAGTCAATAGGTACTAGTTCGGATACGATTTTCGACTTTAAACAGAAAATTATAAAGAAGATATGCGATTAAGATATAAATACGTATTTATCGTTCGTATAACAATAACAGGCTGTTATTTAATCACAGATATTTGGAGCTGTTATTTTTGAGTAACAGTGACAACAGATATCGAGTTTTACCTGTTACAACCCATCTCACTCACAGACTATATCCTTGTGACCACAGATCACTTAACCCTTTAACCGCCATGTCATAATTCGCGTGGAGTGCATCTAGCGCCAGCAACGTTTAGGTACAATTTTGCATAATGTTGTAAAATATGGTTATCGATAAATAGAAATAAATAAACATTACATTTTTTTTATTTCTTTATTAAGTAGTACCGCACATAAATCAGTCTTCAAACATACGTTAGGTAATTAGTCTTGATTGTTAATTCTTCATAAAAAAATCAATATTCTGGAGATGGACACGGGCTGAAAGTAGGATTTCATACAGCAGCTGTAAGTTAATGGTGTAGGTATCATTTTATTTGCGTATTGTAAACTTTTACGTGTATGACAATTGAGGGCGTAGATATACAGAGTAGGACAATGTTTTTCGATAATATCTTGTTTTCTTAAAGGAGAAAACTGAAATACTTTGAAGCTTGGTACTTTATTCAAATTGAACGCAACCACAGGTTATACTGTATTGATCGGTAGCGAAAAAAATATAGTTTAATTTAATTATATCCTAGTCACGTAAATATCCTGCAAAATAAAGATCTTCATTTTTTAAATTCGCTTCCAATGCAACACAGGAATAATTTGGTAACACCATGTTTTACGTTTAAAAGAATGGTTATGACATTTGAAAAAAGCTAAATGCCATTGTCAGTGTCACAATAGATAAGTCCGTCAGTCAGAGTCAGACAGTCATTTGACTGCTTGCGTTCTGTTCGGTCGGTGTGTTATTCGGTGCATTTGATCTCATCCTATTTTCTCACGACTCTGGCTTGTTTCCTTGTATTTGATTGATTCTGTGAACGATAACCTACCGGCTCGCTATACTGGACTACGATTAACTTCATGACTTGGTTTTCGACGATTGGCAAAATCGTGTTTTTGTTTGCTGGACGTAAGTACCACAATATCACTTTTTGTATTTTATCATATATATGTTATTCTGTAAGGTATATAAAAATGAATCTATGTTGTCTATCATCTCATGTTGTGTCAACCCAAATAAGGCTCTCTGTTAAACTGGCCTTTTATATTTCAGATTGTTCACTATGGATTGCTGCAATTGCAATGAACCTCCAGCAGCTAATCAAGTACTTTATCGTGTTCTAGACATGGGACCTGATATTATTGGTGTCGTTGAAGAATGGAGAAATGAAGAGGTTTGTTTTGAATAAAAATACAATATTTTGAATTGCCAAGAACTAATTTTAGTCAGCATGTGACATGACAATGTGGTACTATTATTTCAGGTTCATGATGGTGACACTTTATGTCAAAATTGCCTTGACCGTATTCTTCGTGAATTGGACAGACAAAACATGGCTGTAAATGAAAATCCAAACCACTGCATTTGTTGTGACATATCTTTATTACGGCAAACAGGAAGACATTCTCGTCTGATACCTATAGCCAGACCGGAGAGAGAATATATTGCATTGGCAATTCATCCACGTCAGGTTTGTATTATTCTGTTGATTTAAGAGCGCGTATGCGATTTAGCGTAGGTACAAAATTGTAAGAACGGCGCAGTATTGCCGCACACTACAATGGTCCGTCAGTGTGCGTGAGCCCGGAGTTAGGAACGAATCGTTTTGATACTTTTATATTTTATAGTATAAGTTTGATTTTTATGTGCAATAGTGTTCATATAAAATTTTGCTTTCTCAACTGATACTCGCAACACTTTGTGAGCAGCTTTAAATGTAGTTTTTTTGTACATTCAGTAAGTGTGTAGTAAAATAAGTACATGATACAAGTAAACTGATTTCAAATACAAATAAATGGTAAAATTAAATTGAGAATTACGGACGTCTAATATATTACGGACTATTTGATAAGTTAGGTCACTATGAATAATGACCTATAAATAATTCCAATTTTAAAAAAAAACTGAAAATCGGTCTCTTAATTGGCGGAGAAATCGATGAACAAACAAAAAAATACATACAGTTTTAAGAAACATATCAGAACCTATTCTTTTTTGAAAGTCGGTTAAAAAGCCTATAAAGGTTTAACTCACCTTTTTGCTTGCCTGACGAAAGCCAACTTTTTATTTTTTCTACTTCCAAATAATTTTCGTTTATTACCCATTTCTGAAAAAAAAACGAAATGTAAAATTGTGACTATTATTTATGATTACGCCATTTGATATTTACATTAAATAATTATATTATCAGTAGATTACGTTTTTCAAAATTACTTACCAAATAATAAAAATATAAACTGCCAAAGTATCAATACTGGTGTGTCGCGCTATGAGTCGCCTACGCTATCGATGTTTACGCGAGCGAGCTGCGGGCGGGCGGGAGAAAGCGATACGTCCTGTCGCTGGGAGGACCCGGCACGCACTGATCGGCAAACGATTGTGCGTGAGGATTTATAGTGTTTTTAAAATAATCGCGTAAAATTAATAAGTTCATAAAACTCTCTGAAAAAAAAACTGTATATTGAACAATACCTAAAGTTTTATAAAATGAATTTATTTGTTATGATTCTATTTAAATACTAGTAAAAAAAAATTGTTAAAGTGAGCCGATTTTGTATTTTTAAATATTGTTTTTGTGTTATCTTATAGCCATATTTTCGCAAAAAGGGCTATGTAGTGCACTTTGAGACTATGTATTCTGTTGGACAAACGCAAAAAATAAAACATTTTAGCACATTACAATGGTTGTATTCGTCCTGAAAGATAACTCTGACGTCTATTCTCGTAAAACGCTATGAAGGGATTGCCTTCTCTTTAAAGAACTATCATTAAAAATTATATTTTTACCGTGTAGTGCACTAAATCAAGACATATACTTCCTAAAACCGTAATATTCTTTGATTAATCTGCTCACATCATTCCGATATAGCTCAGGAAAAAACTCGAAAACATGAAGTTTTCGGTGCAAATCGATTACGCGCTCTTAAGAGCACTGCTCAGGGTATCAGGGTACAAAATAATGAACATGATTTAAAAAGAAAAAATATTATTATGATTTTAATTGTTTCTTCAGTTTATAGAACCAAATATTTTATTCTATTCCAGGTTCCTGCCAATGCCCGAGTGTGCAATCGGTGTTGGCAGCGTGCCCATGCCAATATACCAATTGTCCAAGTAGAAGCAGCAGTAGCCGAACCTGACCAAGTTGTAACCGCACCTGACCAAGTGGTAACCGCACCTGACCAAGTTGTAACCGCACCTGACAAGTTGTAACCGCACCTGGCCAAGTTGTAACTGCACCTGAACCAGTGTTGGCCCAAGCTGACCAAAATGAAATGCCCCAAAGGGAGTATATGTATACATTTACGAAACTATTGTCGCACTCCTAATACGCCTAACCACTGTTTTGTGCCAGAGTGTAATAATGCTGAACGTCTGCGTGTGCCCATGTACATAAGAAAAAAAATATTAAACAACAAAAAACTGTTTGTAACAGAAGGTTCTAGAATTTGCTCATTTCACTCTGCAGTATACGATTGGGACTTTATAGACCAGTTTGAATTTACGTCTCATAGTTTCAGTAATGTTGACATAGAAAATATGTTAGATTTGTCACAAAATAATGAAGATACTATTTACTTTGAAAATGTAGAGCACATGAGCGATACTGTCTGTCAATACTGGACAGGTTTGACTATAATTAATTTTTTGGCAGTTCTTAATATAATTCAAATGCAGCTTAACACATTGTGCAAAAGGCCCAAAAAAGCCCTGGGTATTTATTTCGTTAAACTTAGAACTGGCGATTCATTTGCAAGAATCGCCAGTATGTTTTCCTTGTCAAAAACAATGGCGCAAACATATGTAAAAAATGTAAGAAATTGTATGAAAGAACATTATGTACCGCTGCACCTAGGGCTTCAGCATATTACCAGAGATGGAATTTAGACTAGAAATCTGCTAATTCCTCAAGGCATTTTTGGTACACAGACAGGCGAGAAACCCTATCGTCATATGTGACGGCAGTTATATATATATTGTCACCAGTTAGTGCATTTTAAAGCAATAAGGTTAATTATGTGTGCTCCCAAAATAAAAATTAAATTAAAAGATACTAAACTCGGGCGCCAGGGAGATTCACACAGTACAAAAGTAATAAAAGGTTGCCGGAAAGAAGTAATCGGAAGAGTCAGACTTTTAATCTGCCGGTGGGAGGCTAAACAAAGAAAATCAAAACAACTATTTTATCTTTTCTCTATTTAATGGCCCGTAGCTTTCATAATCTTTAAACCAATAAACTAAATTATAATATGGTTTTAAATTAATACATAAATTAGGAATGTGATATTATTGCATCTTGCACTAAATGAGTTAAGATTTAATAGAAATAAAAATCCTACCAGATTGCTGGCTTTAAAAATAATAAATACGAAACCGTAGAAGAGATGATTGCCGGATTGCCGTAGTGTTCCAAAAAATGAAATAAAATAAAACTAATTTGAAGAAAGAAAAACTGGAGAAAGAAAAAAAAACGCCAACAGGGGGCTGTAACAAAACATTAAAACGTTTAGAAAAGTCATTAAAATGCGAACACGTGTAAGCGTGCATTTGGGCTAAAACTTACCGTTTTCTTCTATTAAAATAACTTTGATGCGCATACGCAGCCAATCCTATTATGCATGCGAGCGAAAATCATCAAAATCTGAAAATTAACAATTTCATCTAATAAGATTCTATCACGAGACGCAGACATTACAATGTCCTGAAGAACTCAAACTTACCGAAAATTAAGGTCAATCCTTCTCACAAAATCGTTCTAGGTCCGTTTGAAAATCATTGCCTTTTCATTTAGGCCAAAATATCCGAGATAACTACGGATTAGAGAAAATATTGGCGAGCGATTCAAAATTATCGACCGGCCATTTCTAAATAAAAAGCGTAGAGTAGCAATGTCAAAAGTGACAGCTGACAGCTTACATCAAAACTAGATTATTGTCGTTCGAAAATCGACTAAAACCATAAACATGTGACGAGGTAAAAAAAACTCGTTACATTACATCCCTCCCCGAAAAAATAAAAGAAAGCAATTTCTTTTATGCTACCAAAACAACAGAGAAAAGCAAAAACTTAAAAAAAGAACAAGGAAATATAAATTCCAAAAACAGTAAACCAAAAAGGTTTAAAAAAAAGATCAGGATAATAAGACTGCAAGGAAAATATCCGCCAAGTCTATAATCAACAAACCAGAATGAAATTAATCAATGAATGTCGCTAGAGTATAACGACATGCATATAAAAAAAAAACAATTAGTACAGTCAAGCCAAAAGCACAACCGACCTACAATACAAAAAGAACCAACATGAGTGCAGTTAGGCACCTACGCCACTGACTAACAAGTTAAATCCAAGAAATACTGTAAGTACAGTAAAGCGCAATCGTTGTTACCAACGTGTATAAGGCTACAAACAAAAATCTAATTTCAGTACGGTTAGGCACCATCGCCACCGACTAACAAATATAACTTCACAAAAAATACCAATTTGAGTTCGGTTAGGCACCATCGCCACCGACTAACAAGTATAAAGCAACACAAAAAAACTAAATTGAATACAGTTAGGCGCAATTGCCGCTGTCTAACAAGAATAAACCAAAAAAAAATGTCTACATGAGTACAGTTAGGCACCATCGCCACTGACTAGCAAGAACAAATTATAACCGTATTAACAGTTTTAAATCTTCACATCACTAGGGATGTAAAAATATGAAGAAGAATGTTGTGATCGGCATAACACCACCAATTTCCCGAGCACAAACACCTTCGAAAATAAACGCATATTGTAATAAGTCCACCAATATCGGGGCACAGTATCGAAAAAAAGATTGCATACTGTGGCAAATCCACCAAATATCGGGGTACAATAGCGAAAATTTGCATATTGTGATCGGCACAACTCCACCAACTTTCCGGGCACAATAGCAAAAAAAAGATTGCATACTGCGATCGGCACAACTCCACCAACTTTCCGAACACAATAGCAAAAAAAAATATTGCATACTGCGATCGGCACAACTCCACCAACCTACCGGGCACAGTAGCAAAAAAAACAACGAAATCAAGGGAAAAAAATATACCGAGATCCGTAAAACAAAATAGGAAAATCTCTACAAGTGAGAAAAAGGCCACAAGTAATGAAACACCTAGAGTACAAATGCACAGAAAACCAACTTGAAAACAAGAGGTAGCAATTCTGCAAAAAAAACAGAAACACAAAAATCGATACTATTTCTACTAAGGGAAGCTGTATGATTCGCGTAACTTAAAAAGAAATAAAGATTTTGCATTCTAACACAATAAAGTTAGAAGCAAATCCTAGACATACAAATAAAACAATACCTAAAGTGTATAAAAATAGGTACCTATACAGAAATTGTATACAAGAATGTATAAAAATTGTATACAAGATTGTATAAAAAATAAAATATAAGATCTTTTGATATGCAAAACGTATTTGTGTGGTGGAAAAGGTTATCAAAATGTCCTAAGTAATATTTTAGAATGTTTAGAAATTGAATTCAATAAAATTATATGAAGTTACCTATCATACTATCTCATTCAAATCCCTGTAAACCTATCATCCATCCCATCATACATCACACTATCATAAGGGACCTTCAAACAAAATCATCAAAATCAAGACTAACACTTGAAATCCAAATTAAAATTTAATAATATCTTTAACATGATAACGAGCAGCAGTACCTTTATTAAGGTCTTTCAGAATATAAACGTTATCAGAAATCTTTTCAATAATTTTACATTTAATAAACTTAGGAGCGAGTTTTGCCGAAAAATAAGTAGGTGCATGAGATTGAACGAAACTCCTCCTCCACACAACATCACCCACATCAAAAGAAATGACTCTACGACTTTTATTATAATAGCGAGCATTACGCTGATAAGCTTTTAATAAATGAGTTTGAACTTTAACAAAAATATCACTAAGTGAATTAAGAGAATCAGCATAGTGACTTCTATTGGAAACTTCCAGTTCACTCAAGTTATCAACTGAGTTACTTAAACGATGTAAAGAACCATCAAAAATAAGTTCCCTACCAAACATTAAAAAGTTAGGTGTGAAATCTGTAGCAAGATTAACACTATTATTCAAAGCTAATTGAACATGAGGTAAATATTTAGACCAAGTTCTATGATCATCCTTAACAAAACAAGCTATGCAAGTTTCAACAGTTTTGTTATATCTCTCAACAGGATTATTTTGAGGTGTGTATAAAGTGTTATAAAATATTTTAGTAATATTAAAACCGTTCACATTTATTGAGTGATCTAGAATAGAACGCAATAGGATGTTGATCTCCATTATCATCCTCTTGACTCAAAACACTACCAATGCCGACAGAACTGGCATCACAATGTAAAAAGAAAGGTTTTTCAAAATTAGGGCATTGCAAAACAGGACCAGTAATTAAAGTTTGTTTCAACTCATCAAATGCATTCTCAGCTTCATCGTTCCAACAGAGTGATTTTTTAGAATTTTTACTACCAGCTGTTAATTTAGTTAAAGGAGAGGCAATATCAGCAAATTTACAAATGAACCTACGATAATATGAGCATAAACCAAGAAAACTACGAAGTTGTTTAACGGATTCAGGACGTGGGAAACTTTTGATGGTATCTAACTTAGAAGGATCAGTATGCAAACCATTACTGTCAACTATATAACCAAGATAACGAAGTCTATCTTTACAAAAATTACACTTTTTCAAATTAACTGTCAACCCAGCATCTTTCAGTATATTATAAATTCTGTGTAAATACTCTATATGTAATTTAAAATCCGAATTTACACAAATTAAATCATCTAAATAACAAAATACCGTATTATCAAATTCAGGACCAAAAAGTTTATCTACAAGTCTCTGCAGCTCAGCTGGTGCATTAGTGAGACCGAATGGCATACGAACAAATTCGAAAAGTCCTTTTCCCGGAACTACAAAAGCAGTCTTTTCTCGAGAAGATTCTTCAAGAGCAATTTGCAAAAATGCTTTAGAAAGGTCAATTGTACTAATATATTTAGCTCCCCCAAGATTATCTAATATTCTAGAGGTATATGGAAGAGGGTAGGAATCCTTTATAGTTACCGAATTTAAACGTCTTGAATCCAAACATAATCTAGTACTACCATCCTTCTTTTCTACAGCTAAAACAGGTGAGCACCAAGGTGATTTAGAAGGTTGAATGATACCCTCCTTTAATAAAACTTCAACTTCATCAAAAAGTTCCTTCTGCTTTGCAGGACTTAAAGGCCAATATCTTTGTTTAAAAGGTTCACTAGTAACATTAATTTTATGTTGAACGAGATGAGTAAGACCTAGGCCTTTCTTTTCGTAAGAAATATTTTCAAAAAGTGAAACAGTATCATTTAATTTATGTTTCTCAGAAGGAGAAAGTTCATTAGCAGAAGTGACAGTACAAACTTGAACTTTATTGCTTTGCACATAAGTTATATTTTTCCATAAATCTTTAGCCAAATCAAATTTTAACCAAAAATCAAAACCTAAAATGAAATCAGGTTGAAAAGAAGGTATAATTAGAAAGTTAATATTTTTAGTTAAATTATCACAAGTAACTGGCAATTCAATAGTACCAATAATTTTCTGTGAAGAACCATCAGCTGTATAAGCAGCACTAGAAACAGAATTTATTTTATAACCTAAATCTGAAAATTGTTTATGACTATTTGAGCCCAAAACACAACTATTGGAACCACTGTCCAACAAACCGGAAAAAGTATGGTTACCTACGGAAAATCGTAAATACGGTCTAGTGTCATTATGTTTAACAAATAAAACAGGAGCTGATCTATAAATTTTAAAGAATGTTTTTAAATAATCTAACCAATCTGCAAAGTCTTTGTTACGAGTAACATCATCAGGTTTGTGACATTTCACAAAATTTTCCTTCATCGAGACACTCGCGGTTATATCAATAACAGGGGCTCGATGCGACCTAATCAGTTTTTTGACTCACTAGAAATTTTATTATCTACGTTACAAACATCACAATTCTTAGATGTGACTCCAACCTTTTGACATTTAAAACAAATAACGCCAGGTATGGATGTACAATTTTTAAAATTATGTCCAGATTCTTTACACTTTAAACAAGTTAATTTTGACGAAACTGCATTAGACTTAACTGTAGGTTTATCAGTTTTATAGTCCTTGAAAGATTTTCTGTTGACGAAAACTTCAAGTTCTTTTGCAAGATCAAGAAATTGTTCCACAGAATCAATCCGCCTACCAAATATAAAAGGTGTGTAAATAGGCAACATGTTATGTTTAATTATATTTACCAAAACTGCATCAAACAATGGAAAAGAAAGACGACTAGCCATGTCCATAATTTCCGTAATAAAGTCTGCAAGAGATTCAGAACTCTTCTGTTTCTTCGTACGAAGGTCATGTTCCAAAAAATAATCAAAATCCGGCTTGTCAAAACGTTTAAGTAAAGCAAGTTTAAGCTCGTGCCATGATGGAATACGAATACGAATAGTGCGAAACCATTTAAGAGCAATACCACTAAGCAAGTCTGTAAATGAACCAACCAATAAAATCTCATCAAAATTTTTATATAAGAAATATTCTTCAACTTCAGTAATAAATTCTCTAACACAAGTTTTCCCATCAAATTTAACTTTACTCTTTTTCAAGTCTGGCAACTTAATTGCAGAAGGCAAATTCTTTTTAATATGTTCATTAACCAAAACATTCATGGAATTAAATGAAGGCAAAGCATGCGTGGCAAAAGCTGAAGAAGAGTGAGCAACCCTGTCATTAGGATCAAAACAATGTTGTACTTCTGTCAAATTAATCATGTCAGCAACATGAGCGCTAGGATTGGGGGCTGTACATGCACCATCAGATTCTAAGTTATTTTTATCAGCTAGAGGCGGAGAAAACTGAACTTCCCTATCCATGATGAATAAGCAAAATGAAGATCAATGAGCAAAAAGCAAAACTTTAAATTGCAAAATATTTGAGGTTAAGTTTAATTTTTAAAATTGTTTTTGTGAAAATATCTAAGTGTTTGGCAGTAAAAAGATGCAATAATAACTGACAAAACAAGTTTAAATCTCTTAGTTAAAGTAGATTAAAAAGTAAAACTAAAGTTCACTTAAATTAAATATGAAACAAAGTTACACCGCACTAAGTTTTACACCGTTGAGAACTTAAACAAAAGAAAACTGTCTTACCATACAAGTATGTTGTTTTGTAAGAGTAAAGAGATAAGTGCTGTAACAATAAAAGTTAACAAAACACAATAGAACAATATTGTTAGTAAGAAAATATTGTCTACAAAAAAATATCAAAATAATTTAAGTTGTTTACAACAATTATTAACAATAGTAAAATTCAGAAATGAAACAATGTATTCTGTAAACAATACCAGAACATAATTAGATGCAATAATATCACAATAAAGTAAAAAAAAACTACTTCAAGTGTCCCTGTTCGCAGAGCGACAAATGTCACCAGTTAGTGCATTTTAAAGCAATAAGGTTAATTATGTGTGCTCCCAAAATAAAAATTAAATTAAAAGATACTAAACTCGGGCGCCAGGGAGATTCACACAGTACAAAAGTAATAAAAGGTTGCCGGAAAGAAGTAATCGGAAGAGTCAGACTTTTAATCTGCCGGTGGGAGGCTAAACAAAGAAAATCAAAACAACTATTTTATCTTTTCTCTATTTAATGGCCCGTAGCTTTCATAATCTTTAAACCAATAAACTAAATTATAATATGGTTTTAAATTAATACATAAATTAGGAATGTGATATTATTGCATCTTGCACTAAATGAGTTAAGATTTAATAGAAATAAAAATCCTACCAGATTGCTGGCTTTAAAAATAATAAATACGAAACCGTAGAAGAGATGATTGCCGGATTGCCGTAGTGTTCCAAAAAATGAAATAAAATAAAACTAATTTGAAGAAAGAAAAACTGGAGAAAGAAAAAAAAACGCCAACAGGGGGCTGTAACAAAACATTAAAACGTTTAGAAAAGTCATTAAAATGCGAACACGTGTAAGCGTGCATTTGGGCTAAAACTTACCGTTTTCTTCTATTAAAATAACTTTGATGCGCATACGCAGCCAATCCTATTATGCATGCGAGCGAAAATCATCAAAATCTGAAAATTAACAATTTCATCTAATAAGATTCTATCACGAGACGCAGACATTACAATGTCCTGAAGAACTCAAACTTACCGAAAATTAAGGTCAATCCTTCTCACAAAATCGTTCTAGGTCCGTTTGAAAATCATTGCCTTTTCATTTAGGCCAAAATATCCGAGATAACTACGGATTAGAGAAAATATTGGCGAGCGATTCAAAATTATCGACCGGCCATTTCTAAATAAAAAGCGTAGAGTAGCAATGTCAAAAGTGACAGCTGACAGCTTACATCAAAACTAGATTATTGTCGTTCGAAAATCGACTAAAACCATAAACATGTGACGAGGTAAAAAAAACTCGTTACAATATGCAAAAGTCATCAAATTATTTATTTAAAAAAAAATCATATAGTCTACATAAATATAGAAACTTGGTGAAACCAATGATGTTTGTGACAACAGATGGACACATAATAGATGTGTATGGGCCGTATGCTGCAACAGACACTGATGCCGATATTATGAATAATCTATTTAGAAATGAGGCATCGGAGATAAGGCAATATTTCCAGCCTAATGATATTTTCATTTTGGACAGAGGATTTCGGGACTCCCTAATGTTACTTGCTTCTCTTGGTTATTCTGTATATAAACCACTCTCTAAGGATGCAGGACAAAATCAATTATCAACAAGACAAGCAAATGAATCCAGATTAGTCACAATGTGCAGGTGGGTCGTAGAAGTTGTAAATGGTTGGTTTAAACGGGATTACAAGATTTTTAGAACAGAATATTTTAACAGAATGTCAAGACATCTTATAACAGATTTTCGAAATGCAGCAGCAATCATCAACCACTTTCATCCCGTTATAACCGACCGTATTGATGCTCACTTGATCTTAACCAGAGCTTTAGAAAGGCGAAACTTGCCCAATTATTTAGCCGACCATGTAATTGAACATCAATTAAATAGACGTCGTGCCCATTTTGTAATCATTAATTCCCAAATACCAGCTCTGGATATGTTCCCCATGATGCAGATGTCGGATTTAAGTTTATTTTGTTTGGGAACATATCAAATCAAACAAGCTAGGTCATACTATGGGGAACATATCCGAGCTAATGGCTCATTTATGGTAGAAGTGAGTACAGAGTTGAATGTTGTTGTGGTGTCTCTGCAAGTGAGCCCGTCTTGATTAGGGGCAGGATAACATCACGTCACCACAGCCGCACTCTGTACTACACATATATATTATTGGACACAGTGTCAAATGACTGGCAAGAGAGCATCTGTGCGTACTATTGTAGTTGCATTATAGGCAAGAGGACCGTAGGTAGTTGTGCTCATGTTGTTACTATTGTTTGGTATTTGGGATGGGCACGGTATCAAGACAATATTTCCCCACCTGCACCTTTTTTAGAAGGAATATTAGTAAGAGAGGATTTTGATGAATAAATTAACATTTAAAAATATACTTGAGTTTTGTTTATTAATTTGATTTCCTTATCTCCTACCTACCTATTTTATCAGTCAGAAGACTATACAATTTTCCGATTAATACAACATAATCTGTGGTTGCGTTCCATTTGATTAAAGTACTACGCATCATGCCAAGCACCGGCACCGCTTCATTGGAACGCACTGCTCGTGCGCTGCTCCCTTCACCGCTGGCTTCGAAGCCAGTTCCATATTATAATACTGCTTGCGACCCGACCCGGCTTCGCACAGGTGCAATGCTAATGCATGTATTATATTATTATACATCCTTCCTCATAAATCACTATCTATTAAAAAAAAACACAACAAAATCCGTTGCGTAGTTTTAATGATCTAAGCATACATAGGGACAGACAGACAGTGGGAAGGGGCTTTGTTTTATACTATTTAGTGATGTTACGTCTATGCATTGAAACGCGCCGCTCGTGTCCGCGGCCTTGAGGATGTCGCTATATAGGATAATTTGGCCTTTGCACTGGCCATAAAATAGAGCACATCATCTGTATTAAAGAAATAAAAATATCGCAAGAACATTAATAAATTATAATTGGGCCAAAACTCAGCACAGCGCCATCTATTGACATTAATAAAACTTCACTACATCTACAATAACTATTACATATTTATTTATAATTTTCTCGAAAATGCTGGCAATTTCCAGCTCGAAACTTGAGATTAGGCAGTCTATTGTGCAGTATTATTTTTGATGATTTTCTTGACAGTGGTTAAATGATCTCAGAATAAAGTACCAAAAAAAAATCATCTCCTTTGTTTGGCATTAGCTTAGATTTTTGGCATAAAGAATTTTTCTGTAGCGTCCATAGTTTATCCGGTACAGGTGGGCCCTAAATCCTATATGTGAGAATTTACAGTCCATAGCTCGCTTATTTGACTTTCACAAAATCTGATTCCTATTTTCACAATTCTTTGGGAATGCATACTAAATCCTAAGCACATCTTCAAAGAGTTTTACCAAAGTGGCCCTCATACCACACGCACTTTTTAAACAATGCAAAACACAAGAATAATTACAATCGTAATTCCGAAATACATCGATTCAATGACACTGGAACTGTCGGCGCTGCGTGGTACGGTATTTAGCTTAGCAAACGCCTACTGCGGTACGGTATGACTTACTTGACTTAATATCCTATGCCCCTAGATGGGGCAGAGGGCGTCCACAGATATCCTCCACCGCGATCGGTTTTCTTGGGGATTCCAGTCCCAAGCTTGTTTGGGTATGTGGTCAGGGTCCCTTCGGAGCGTGTGGCGAATCCATCTCCACTTGCGACGCTTAATCTGGCGGTCGATCGGGCTCTCGTGGAATCTCTCTAACAGCTCTACGTTGGAGATGGTCTCGGGCCAGTAAATTCCGAGAATGCGACGAAGACAGCGGTTGACGAAAACTTGGATTTGGCGTGAGATATCTGATCTATAACTAGGCCCACAGTAGTACCTTAAGGGCGAACTTCACATAATTAAAAATGACATTAAATACAAAATTGTAAATAGTAGGTAGGTATAATATAATATTTTTAGCTGCAAATATTATGACTTTCCGACTGCGCTTTACAAAATATACAGGTACTTAAATTTTTCTCTTATAATTAATTATTTAGAAAATCAATTTTCTTTTAAACTATGACATTTAGAAGAACGGACGATTTGTTACAATAGTTAAGAAATAGTTAAAATTCTCACTCTATTGCGTTACCTAATCAATGAGGTTGAGCTTAGTCAATAAAGCCGAAAATATTGGGCTCTCAGTTCAGACGTTTTAGGCAAACAACCGTCCCGTCCTTCATAATATGCCTCCGGTAGTAGTTCGTTAAGATAACTTCGTCCATAATTGCACAAACAAAACCTTCAGTTTCTCCGAAGAGATCACCGAAACTTAGCCAGGCCACGGACGCCAGGAAGTCTACGTCGGACCCATAAAGAGCCTGATAGAAGCGCCCGTGAAGCTCCTTGCCTTTCCATACCTCCTTGCGGTCATCTGTAGTAAGTATCACAGGTTTGCATATTATTATTATTATTATAGAAAATAGTTTTACTGTACATGTACGATTGTGTGTAAACAAAGTTGTAGCAACGAGGGTAACATTCTAACTACATACCTACCCTTTCTTTTATAAATTAAATACCTACACGTAAATAAAATACAATTTTCCAACTAAACGTTTAATAAAAATAAAAAAATATATGTTCCCACAGACAATCCCTTGTAAAGTTTTGTTGCGAATTTTTTTTACCAAGTTTTGAATCTGGAACAAAGAAAATATGTAGGTAAGGAAGGGTTCATTCGTTCATGATCTATCCGAAAAGTATATTTACCTTTCGGAGAGGAGTAGATTTCTCATCATTTGCAATTTTTGATTGTGAGGCAAATAATTACATTTACTACTTAAAAACATTCGACAACTCGAAAATAACCCAATATGGAAATGGTTTTCGGGGTCAAAATCGTTGCAAATATCAGTACCAGGAAAATCCATTTCAAGGAACGCACTCAATTACCAGTCAGCCTGCACCTGCGTATATGCGGCGTACTCGTGTTTAAAATAAACAACTTTTTGAATCTTTATATCTCAGACGGTGACTATACCTAGAGAAAAAGTGGAAACTATTTTTTATGGATATTTGCATATGATCCACAATTCTAGTCTGATCAATTTGTACGATAAAGTTGAAAAAATATTTGACCGAATTTCATTTCACCTAAAACTTTTCAACTGTTATCGTTTAGTTTTTTTTACTTCATCGAAGTCACGTCTGCCACTGTATCAGTTGACCTATTATCAATTCGATTTTTTTCGTTACTCCGAAACGAATCGCTGCAAAATCGACTTCACGCACTGTTGTCTGCCCTACCCCAAGAGTGTAATTTAAGCCCGCGTAGGCGCGGAGCGGTGGGGCGGGCCGCGAGTTGAGGAGCAGCTGGTGACAGGTGGTGACAGGTGGGCTGAAGGCTGAGGCTGGCTAGTGGAGCCGGCCAGCAAGCCGAAACTGCGATGGTGAGCGTTAAAACCATCTGCGACGATAAGCTCGCGTGGGGCCGCCCAAACCCCGGCGCGCTGGAGCCGTGACAGAAACAATGCTTGCTGCATGTTGCATGCTTGTATGCACGCTGCATGCCTGCTTGCATGTTAAGTGCAACTGTAACTTCTACTAAGTGTAACTACGATAAAGATTTTCGACCAAATGAAACGTCGGAGTAACGAAAAAAATCGAATTGACAATAGGTCAACTGATACAGTGGCAGACGTGACTTCGATGAAGTAAAAAAAACTAAACGATAATAGTTGAAAACTATAAGCCAACAAAGACTGGAGGTCTGTACCTCGTGATGCACGGTCCCTGGTCCTCGATGAGCTCCTCTGGCTTGTACACGCACTTGGAGCCGGGGAAGCCGAGCAGCTCCGCCAGCGTGTTGATCTCCTGGTACGACGGCTTCGCACGTAGCAGCTGTGCCAATAACACACAACATTTACAAGTTGCAACTAACTTTTATTATTTAATTTATATAGTTAAGTTTAGTAGATATAAATAGTTAAGTTAGTTATATACATTTTATTTGATGGCTGTAAAAGCTCGCCCTCATTACATGGAATTTAGAACTGACGAAATGTGGGTACACTACGCCTCTGTAGGCCAGTCAAATTAGCTTTGAACCTTGCAAAATTCGTAACTCTATTATTATTTCTTACTTCGATTTTTTTCTGTGTATTTGATTTTAGCTCATCGACGACGTCATACGACGTTTAACAGAATAAACGCAATAAGGTCACCCGGGGCATTTGCGTCTTTGGGGCTATTGCGTCTAATCGAAATAATTTAAAATCTGTTTGAAAACCAACCTCTCCTGCCATCTAGTTTTGTTTATTTTGAATAAAATCATAACGTACACTTTCAATAGATGGCGTTGCTCCGCACAAATTTAAAATATCGGCCATATTGAAAATAACGCGTGTTACGTCAAGAGGTGCTGCGCGTGGTGAGTGATTCAAATCTTTAAGAATCCATGTTTTTACTGAGTTTCCCGTTTATAGAATGAAATGTTCATACACAACATATTATAGGCTGTGTATACCGATAGTTATTTTTATTGAAATCGTTTTATTTGTGGAGAAATTAAGATTTAATTGTTTTAGGTTAGGTCTGGTTTTTTGGGGTAAATGCGGCTGCTGTTTCGGGGTTATTGCGTCTGCATGACGCATTTGCCCCAAAACCAGAGATCTTAAACCTTTTTTTGTATTTTCTTGTAGTCAATTTTATTTCGTGACTAAGTGTTTTAATAGCTTTGTTTGAATTGAATTCTTGAAAGAAATTGAATTCTCACGTTTTCGTTAGCTAACATTGCTCCTTCATTAAAATCCGGTGTTTGCATAAATGTCAATAAGGTCGAAAATCGCTTGAAGGTCGGAAAATATTTGCTCAACGATAGCAGGTTAACTTCTTACCATCCGGGTGTCCCTTGACACCTGTCAAGTTTTTTTAAAACTTTTTATGAGAAGTTTAGGAATTGTATTTATTATAGTGTAGTTATCAATTTGTCTTGCAGGTAATTTAGATCACAATGGTTATATTGAGATATATTGATATCGACAAATATTTGGACAGAAATGACTTTCAATATTATATAGAGCAGATACTAACCTGGCCATGGCATAAAACACATTTTACCTGGTCACATGAATGTTTCGGATGCGGACAGTCCCATGCGACACCAACTGGACCTCGTCATTTGATTTTGATTATGAATACTCAAATTGCAATGGCATTATTAGAAAGTTCATTCTTTTGGTGTCCATCTTGTACTATTTATACTTTGTACATGCACTACCCTGAGGATGAATGCGAATATTGCCATGAAAATCTATAACTGCAATATTTCTTTTAATAATTTGTAAGTTATGACGAAACTTGAGACATTTATTTTTAAAGTTAATCTTAAAGATTTCGGTACAAAATCACAATGCAAACTATACTTACATAAATATTCTTGAGTAATACTTATAACATCTCAAACTTAAGACAAAACTATATTACAACTTTATTAATTCTATTTCAGATGTTAATCATTTGAAGATGGTGCGTAATTATAAAAAAAAGACTATTCCTAAATACACTCTAGAAACATTAAACACAGCAGTATTAGAAGTAAAGAATGGAGTCCTTAATTCATATCAAGCATCACGAAAATATGGGATACCGCGTACAACTATAGTAGATAGAGTAAAACAAAGGCGAGGAGTTGTTAAAGACAAACGTGGTAGACCAACAGAAATCGATGCCGAAAATGAAAAAAGACTAGCTGCTGGCCTACATACCATGGAGAAATATGGCTTCGGCCTCTCTTCAAAAGAAACATCTATTATAGTAACCAAATACATTGAGAGTAATAAACTTAAAACGCAGTTTAAGAATAATACACCGGGGTATGATTGGCTTTCCGCTTTTCTTAAAAGAAACAAATTATCCTTAAAGAAGCCGCAAGCTGTGGAAATGTCCAGAAAAGCAGCATGCGACCCCTTTATTATTGAAGAATATTTTAACACACTCGAAAGTTGCATTAATGAACTAGATTTAAAATTTTCCCCTGAAAGAATCTGGAATTTAGACGAATCTAGTTTCAGTAAAGATCCAGAAAAAACCAAAGTTGTAGGTGCAAAAGGTTACGCAAGTACTCGAACCATAGCATCCGCGGGAAAAGATAACGTCACGGTCTTATTTGCTGCTAGCGCTCTTGGCGAGAAATTACCTCCACTGATTATATACCGGGGCAAAAACGTATGGGACCAGTGGATGTCTAGAAATGCCTTTGAAGGTACCACATACGCGGCAACCAAAAACGGCTGGATTGAATCGAAAGTTTTTGAGAAATATATGCTAGGTACAGTCTTGCCTCACTTATCCAAAGAAAAACCATGTTTGCTAATATATGATGGTCATTCAACACACATTCAATTAAAAATATTAGAGACAGCCGCCGAAATGGGTGTAACCATTTTAAAATTGCCACCTCATGCCAGCCATCTTTTACAACCTTTAGATTTAGCTGTTTTCAAATCTATGAAAGACAAATGGGACGCAAAAATATTGGCGTGGCAGCGTTTGAACGTGGGAGCCAAGCTACAAAAGGACCAATTCAGCCATATCCTCGGAGATGTCTGGAAAGAATTGGATCCTAAAGTAATTAGAAATGGCTTTAAAAAGGGGGGTGTGTTCCCATTTAACAGAAACGTGATCCCAGACGAAAAGTTTGATCCAGATTCACTTAAAAGATTTCAAAAACACAAAGGCAAAAACAACGAATTCGACATACCACCTCTGTCCAGGTTATGTTTACAAATATTAAATAAGGTGAATAATGAGCCGGAAGTTACAAGAACTAATTTGAATCTGAAACCCTCTGACGTTATAATACCCGGCACTAGCAACGGAACTTCAGGAATCCAAATACTCGAAAATCGTATCATTTCATATAAACATGGAGTATCGTTTGAGGATTTGTTGCTTAGCACAATTAAAAAATCGGATAGTACAGTTAAAGTAAAGAAAAGAAAAGCAGCGAAAGGCTGTGAAGTCATTACACGCGAATATTACCTGGAAAAGTTACGAAACGAAGAAGCAGAAAAGCAAAAACGTGAGGCAGAAAAAACATTGCGACAATCAAGAAGGTGCACAAAGAAAAGTAAACCTACAAAGAAAGAAAAGTATATAGCTTCTAAGAAGAAAAAACCACAGAAGAAAATATTTTATTCATCAGATGAAAGTACTGATAATGAAATAATATTAAGCGATGGCACAGAACCTGATGATTGGAATACTTATTGTGAAAACGTTATTCAAGACGACAAAGAAGAGGACCGTTTTCTTGACCACGACTCTAGTGACGATCAAGTACTAAGTGAAATAAAATATGAAAAGAGAATCGATTCAAGACAGACGGTCACTCTGGACGAACCAAGACGTCCTCAAGTTGATGATTGGATAGTAGTTAAGTTTGCGACAAAGAAAACTGTAAAGCACTTTGTCGGAAACATAATTTCAATGGATCTCGATTCCGACATAGTGACTCCAAAAGTCAAATTTCTAAGAATCATTAAGAATAGTAAAATTAATTCATTCCATTACCCCGATGTCGAAGATGTTTTAGTACTCCGTCATGAAGCTGACATTGTAAAGTTTCTTGAAAAACCCCAAATAACCCGAAGAGGTCATGTTATTTTTAAGGAAAATTTAAAAGCTTTTAATATCCAATAGAATATATTGTATTTATTCTTAGGATATTATATATTTTCTACTGAGAGACTTCTATTATATTTTTATATTGATTTTGTTGGAGTGGAGAATTGATCTCGCTAAAGCTATATTTTGATTAAGGCTTTATTATCTTATTTTAAATAGAGTAAGTGTTGATTCTTAAATATTTTATAAATGTAAATCAGGGCATCATCGAATTTCGTAATAAGTTGTTTAAGTATGTGGAACAGGAAATTCGGTGTGCTTCTCGAAGAGCAAAACTTACTCGTAATATTGATCTGATTTTACTGTGATTTTACCTAATGTAACTTGATTAAGGCTTTATTATCTTATTTTAGATAGAATAAGTGTTGATTCTTAAATATTTTATAAATGTAAATCAGGGCATCATCGAATTTCGTAATAAGTTGTTTAAGTATGTGGAACAGGAAATTCGGTGTGCTCCTCGAAGAGTAAAACTTACCCGTAATTTTGATCTGATTTTACTGTGATTTTACCTAATGTAACTCGATTTTGATTAAATTTCAAAAATCTATATGTTGCTTTTATTTAGCACCCAGGTTTTTTTATAAGAATTTATTCTAATTTTACCTTCAAAAATAAAATGTTTTGAACGTCTGGATTTGATAGCGGGTAAATGCGTCTAAGAAAAAATAGTCGCATTTTCCCAGATTTTATAAAATCGCTTCTGATGTAATAATTATTTAATATTTTCTTAATTTACTGAAAGATTTGTGTGTAAAACTTTAGTTGATGTAAAACATATCTATTCCAGCCTTCAAACATCACAGGTTTAAAACTTATTTAATGAAGACGCGTTTGCCCCAATACGGGAAAATGCGTCTAAAATTACTCTTTTTAAAAAAAAGTATATTTACTCGTATTTATTGCAACGAATGAAAGAAACGATTTATTAAGGTTGCACACAGATAATTTCTTTATACATTTGCGTTAACGATTTTTCCAAGAAATTTAAAGTTAGTGTAATATAAATTTTTAAAAGAGACTAAGGTTTTTATATGACGCAATTGCCCCGGTTGACCTTACCTCTTAGGGGTCATTGTATTCATCATTTTCATTATGAACAACTTTCAAAAAATGATTTCAAGTAAGCAAGGAAAATCAAGTTAAGTATTTCTATTTTTTTTTTTTACATTTGTAAAAATAGGTAAAACTAATTTATTTTGACAGAATTAAACATTAAGCTTTAGCTTAAGGCTGCGTTTCCACCAGAGATGTGCGAGGATGCGTAGCGAGGGATATGTTTGTTATGAACCAATAGCATCGCTTCATTTACCTAGCCTCGCTCAGCGCAAGCGATTCTATTGGTGCATAAAAACATATCCCTCGCAACGCATCATCGCACATCTCTGGTAGAAACGCAGCCTTAACCATAGGGAATGTCGTTAAACAAATAAATACGATTTTTTTTTAATTAATTGAGACGGCCTATAAATTAAAATTAAACGCATTTTTTTTTAAATTATTATTATTGATGGGCACGCGCGCTTGACCACTATCTCACCTGATGGTAAGCGATGATGTGGTCGGAGATGGAGCACGCTTGCCTAGAAGTAACCTATTCACTCTTGACTTTAAGACTCCCAGGTTGTAGCTATCAGGAAACAGACTCTGGCAGGGAATTCCACTCCTTAGCAGTACGCACAATGAATGCATTCCCAAAACGCCCATATCATTCAATTACATTTTTGCCTGAATCGCTATCAAAATCAAAATCAAAAAAGTCATTTATTCAAATTAGGCTGAGAGCCAGCACTTTTTGAACGTCAAATTTTACATCAAGACAGTCCCCCAAAACGCCCACCCGTCACCACTTCCTAGTGTTTTAACTGGGAAGAAGAAGTGGCGCAACAAACTCCCCAGCAACACATCTGTCTGTTACGTTTTAAGAACTTCAATTAAACAATAGTACGCAAAGTATTTTAGGACACGAACAAAAAAATAAATATTTATCCAACAACATGGAAATCATAAAATTAAATATTAAGTATTTACAACATGTTAGCTAGCACACTCCATTATACGAGTACCATTAAAAAACGGGCAATGGTAGAATTTTGCGATTGAACTGTGCCTCGAACCACACGTGTTATACCAATAATTTTTAAACATTGTAATGAATAGAATAAGTCAATAAGTAAATTAAGTCAATCAGTAAAAGACAGATTGACATTCAGTCTAATATAAAAAAAAAATGTATATAAAAAAAAAGAATTATATGAACTCATATAACCTGTCATAAGCTAACTAATAGAGAAAGAACATGATAAAATTACATTGTCTTGCGTTCAACACTGCGACCAACTATTCTTATCGTCTAAGTAGTCATTAATAGAATAGTATGCCTTTGAACAAAGGTTAGATTTAACTTTAGCTTTAAATGAGTTAAAAGGCAGGTCAAGAAAAGAAAGTGGAAGTTTATTGTAAAAGCGGATACCGAGCCCCACAAATGAGTCGTGGACCTTACGAAGTCGGCGGGAAGGAGCATGTAGCTTGTGCTTGTTTCTGGTGTTAAAGTTGTGGATGTCGCTCGTTTTAGTGTATAAGTGTATATTTTGCCTAATATATAAAATGTTTGCAAAAATGAATTGAGATGCTACCGTGAGAATTCCAATATCTTTAAAAAGTTCTCTTAATGAAACTCTTGACCCTAGCTGAATATTGCTCGCACAGCACGTTTTTGCAAAACAAATATATTTTGTATATCAGCAGCTTTTCCCCACAATAGAATACCATAGGACATAACGCTATGGAAATAACTAAAATAGACTAACCGAGCTGTGTCAACGTCAGTATATTGTCTAACTTTTCTGACGGCGAACGCGGCAGAGCTGAGCCTTCCCGATAAGCTTGATATATGTGGGCTCCATTGAAGTTTGGGATCTACAGTTATGCCCAAAAATACTGCCGAGTCTACAGTTTCAAGCACCTCGCCACTTAAAACGATATTGGGTCCTAAATTTCTAACATTTGGCAAAGCAAACTTTATACATTTTGTTTTCTTGGCATTTCATACATTTTGTTTTCATTACAAAAACAAACTGATAATAATTGAAATTATACTCGGAATTTTAATTCGATTCCAGATTTGACAATTTCAGTGTTGCAACGTTATGACAAGTACTAAATAGTGACGTTGCGAAATTATTCGATACGGAAATTGAATATTTCCGGATCGATTCCTCTCATTTATAGTAGTATTAGAAACTAAGTAGGTATATCAGGAAATTAAATATTTCTGAACGGATAATTTAGGTTATGAGTTCTCTTTTATTATAAGTTTTGTTTTTAATATAAAAAACAAAAATATTAACTTTTTATTAAATAAAGCAGCGGTTACTAATTAATAAATAACTATTATGAATAATTATGCATTTATTTAAATAAAATAATTTAGTCTTTAATTGGCACACCAATATTATGATTAGGTACATAAACATAAATCGCGATTATTTATCGATTTTTGTGTTCATCACTACACTATTATATGTGGTATCATTATTTTACAAAATGACAGTAGCTAATGTCAAATGTGGAATCGAATTATAATTCCGAGTATAGATGTTTTATTAAAAAAAACGAGCATCCGGGGGTAAACTTTTGCGACATACATTTAAACATACTTCCCTGCCAGAATTATTGCTAAGTTAGCCTAATTTTCGACGTAATTTGCTTGGACTACTGCCTAAGGGGCTACACACTTAAGCGGCATTAATCGGCACAGGCGGGCGGCAAAATCGAGGATATGTTGATGGAAGAGCCGCTGTGCCAGTCGGGTATATTAAATGGAAAATCCGATCGACACTAGCTATTTTTTAATAATTAATGTTCGGCAGCACACTTGTGGATCATTTTAAAGCAATTAGTTGAGTAATTTGCAGTAACTTCAGTAAAATGCCACAACTATTTCGGTGGTGTTGTTTTTAATTGCACCATATATTCCATATTCATCTGTGTTTTGTTTTTGTTTTTTCACAACTAAATTAGTCGTGAATGAAAGTATAGGCAAAACTTTAATACACGAGTACCTAATTAAGTTGAATAAAGTTACGTTTCTTGGAGTTTCCATATTGTTACGCGCCAGAATTAATGCCGGGTACATAACGTTATAAGTTACTACTAGCGCCATCTAGTATCGAGTAGCAGAACAAGTAGAGTCAAGATCTTTCTAGACATTTCGATGCTAGAACATTCTAGAGTTTTCAATATGTGTTAAGTCGGGGCCGGTATGTACTCGAACTTTCTAGATGTTTCTATACTAGAAGGTTCTAGAATTATCTGCCGACCTATATAAGGCCCGCATAGCCTGCGATCGGGTCAGTATTGAATTTGCGATACAAGCGACAACTTCGAGAGCGAACTTCGACTGCGAATTAAAGTGATCAGTAGGGCAATTGTGATTTATAATTAGTGAGTTTAAGTTGTAATTAGTGTTGATTAATTAAAGTGTCATTTTGGTTATTTTATCGGCTGTTTTTATTGTCACGAACCCTAAGCTCGTAACAATTGGTGTCAGAAGAGTGGATATTTAAACTATGCCGATTCTACCAAAGGACGACATGGAGGGTATCCGTACCCGAAGTCAACGCCAGCAGGAGACGGACCAGAGGCGTTTTGGAGGTGCAACGCCGCAGACGTTGGAGGGCCAGTTGCCGACCATGGAGCCCGGCCCATCCACAGCAGCTCCAGCATCTGCAGCACCAGACTTTGGAGCTCTGATGATGATGCTGCAGGAACAGTCTCGCCGGCAGGAAGAACAGGCCCGAAGGTTGGAAGAACAGCTCCAGCGTGACAAGGAGGAACAGGCCCGCCGGCAGGAAGAACAGGCCCGCCGGCAGGAGGAACAGGCCCGCCGGCAGGAGGAACAGGCCCGCCGGCAGGAGGAACAGGCCCGCCGGTTGGAAGAACAGCTCCAGCATGATAAGGAGGAACAGGCCCGCCGACAGGAGGAACAGGCCCGCCGACAGGAGGAACAGGCCCGTCGGTTGGAAGAACAGCTCCAGCGTGACAAGGAAGAGCAGGCGCGCCGCCAGGAAGAACAAATGGTCCTCATGAAGGATCTGCATGCCACTTTCGGCAAAGAAATAAAGGTGGTAAAAGAGAAGGTGGTTCAGCACGAGAACCGCCTGATAGAAGCTGAAACCCAGATTGCTGAAATGAAAAAAGCAATGGACAACCTTAAAGTAGGGGATGGAATTGCAACTCCCGTAGCTACTACACCTTCGCTACACGGGTTCAAAGTGCCACCGTTTGATGGGACATCTTCCTGGTCGGCCTACAAAATACAATTTGAGGCTGTCATGAAGGCGAACGGGTGGAATAAAAATCAGGCCATGACTGCCCTTACCCTAGGCCTGCGCGACCAGGCCTTAACTGTCCTGGAAGCTCTCGGTAAGGAAGTGACTTACGAGCAGCTCCTTGAGGCGTTGGAAGCCAGATATGGCGACGCTCATCTGGAACACGTGTTTCGTGCGCAGCTTAAGGATCGTGTGCAACGTAGCAGTGAAAACCTGCAGCAGTGGGCCCTTGAAGTGGAGAAGCTGGTTCGAAAAGCATACCAGTCTGTGCCTGCGCTCATTGATTGAACTGAACCTGGTGCAGGTTTTCATCGACGGTATTCGCGACCTTGAAGTAAGAGCTGCTGTGAGGCTCGGGCACCATGGGACCCTTAAGGACGCCTTGGCCCATGCACTGGAAGTGGAAGCTGTGCGGCAGGATCACCGTTCCCATCCGGTTAGAGAGGTTGCAGTGGCTACGGTTGGCGACCGTCCTAATGGATACAGCCCTAGGTGCTATGGCTGTGGGGAAAGGGGCCACCTTCGATCCAGTTGCCCTAGGCAAACTATACAAAGGGAAGCTGTGCGGCAGGATTGTCGTTCCCACCGTAGCAAGGAGGTTACAGAAGCTGCAGTTCATGATCGTTTTAAAAGGTACAGCCCTAGGTGCTACGGCTGTGGTGAAAAGGGCCACCTTCGATCCAGTTGCCCTAAGCAAACTGCAGAAAGGAATGATAGCCGATCTCTCGAAGGTAGGGCGGCTGACAGCAGCACCAAGCGGCTGCAGGAGTACGACTTGGTAGTCGAACATCGCGGCGGAAGAACTCATGACAACGCAGATGTATTGTCAAGAAGACCTTGCCCTGAAGACTGCAAGCACTGTAGTAGGCAAGAAGGTAAAGAAGTCGTACCTGTGAGGATGCTCAAGACAGACCTCAGCAACGAGTGGAAGGAAATCCTACAACGTGCACAGCAGGAAGATACGGACATCAAGCCGATTCTGGAGTGGATTAAGGCCAGTGCTCCTAAGCCAGCGTGGAGCGACGTCTCAGCGATGAGTTCGATCACAAAAAGCTATTGGGCCCAATGGGACAGCTTGGTATTTCAGGATGGAGTTCTGTGCCGTAAATGGGAAAATGCTCGGGGAGACAGCTGTCATTTGCAAATGGTTGTCCCTAAAGCTAAAGTATCGAATGTTCTAGAGCTGTACCACAACGGTTGTTCAGAAGGCCATATGGGAGTTAAACGGACTCTACTGAAGATACGGGAACGGTTTTACTGGGTCCACTGTCGTGACGATGTCGAGGACTGGTGTCGCAAATGTACAAGTTGTGCGGCTGTAAAAGGACCACAGACACGTAGTAGAGGTGCATTGAAATTGTACAATGTTGGTGCACCATGGGAAAGGATAGCCCTAGATGTTGCTGGACCGTTTCCGGAAAGTGAAAGTGGCAACAAGTATTTCATGGTTGTAATGGATTACTTCACTAAGTGGCCGGAGGTCTTCGCCATTCCAAATCAAGAAGCTACAACAGTTGCAGATAAACTTGTTCATGAAGTCTTCTGTCGTTTTGGAGCGCTTATGAGCAAGTCACCAGATTCTCAACTCACCAGATTCGCAACTAACCAGATTCTCAATTCACCAGATTCGCAACTCACCAAATGTACAATGAAACACAAAGTCACAAAAAGTCACAGAATAGTACCTAGACACTTTATTCACAAAAAAAAAGTAAAAACACGTTTTGGAATTGCAATTTCTTCTAAACTATTAGAACTCAGTTTTGAAAAAAAAAAAAAAAAACGTTTTATAGCAAAGAAGATGGCTAAATGACTGCCCCAAGCATGTATTTTCATAAAATATACATTCATGAATTGTGAAAAAGTGTTTGATGCTGACCTGCCTCCGTCGCGTGGTCGAGGCCTATTTGACGGAAAGGGCTTTCATCTACCCCAGTCACCGGGGAGAGATGTCGTGCGGTGTTCCACAGAGTTCGGTTCCGGGGCTGCTCCTCGCTGACGACACGCTGGTCCTGGCGCAGGGTGGGTCGCACCAGGCGGCAGCCGGCCTAATGACCCGCGGAATTGCGATAGTCCTTGAGAGGATCCGGCGATTGGGTCTCGAGGAGGCCCAGTACAAGTCCGAAGCCATGTGCTTTCACGGAACAGGCCACCATCGGGATCCGAAATAAATGTAGGAGGGGTTCACATCGGCGTCGGGTCGACGATCAGGTACCTGGGACTCGTTCTCGACTGCCGATGGAACTTCGAGCATTTCCAAAATTTGGCTCCCAGACTGGGACGGGCCGGGGCTACCTTCAAGCGGCTTCCGATACCTGAACGCGACCCAAAGGGTCATGGCCTGGCTGGCCCGGGGAAATACGCACGATCTCCGGCCAGGCGGCGAGCCTCCTTATCGGATTGCCACCATGGGATCAGGAGGCGAGAGCTCTCGCGCACTTTTACGCGTGGCGTGTGGAGGCGATGCGCTGGGGCAAAACTCCGCTGTCGCGGCAAATTGCAGCGCGGTGGACGGAGCTCCGGCAAGATCCCATCGTGGTATGGAGACTGCGACTATCGCAACCCAGTGCTGGGCACGCCACTATTGTGGCGATGAGTCCCCTCTTTGAGGAGTAGCTAGAGAGGCGCCACGATACCTTCCACCTGATGCAAGTGCTCACCGGACACGGTTGTTTCGGGAGTTACCTGTTTCGGATTCAGCGAGAAAACACGTCCGGATGATATCACCGTTAGGATCGGTCGGAGGACACGGTGGAGCATACGGTGGAGGTCTGCCCTGTTTGGGCGGAGTACCGCCGTGTCCTCGTCGAGGCGATCGGCGGCGGCGACCTCTCGCTTTCGACCCTGGTTCAATCCTTGGTCGAGGAGGCATGGAAAGCCGTCACCTCCTTCTGCTAAGCAGTAATGCTAGTGAAGGAGGAAACGGGCTGCGTGAGGGAGAAGCAAACTTCACGCCCCAGCCGCCGAAACAGAAGAAGACGCCCCGGGCGTCGGGAGTCGCAGCGCGATTCCCGGCCACCGAAGACGCGGGCCTGCAGACGGCGAGCGTTGAGTGGCTCGCCGTCCAGGCCCGGGTCAGCGCTTTGTGTTCCACGCGCGCGGATGGTTTTTAGTTATTAAGAGTCTGACACGCCCTTGCTCTCCACCCAGGGCGGAAGAAGTCGTTTGATGTTTACCAATCCATACAAAAAAACCTCCGACTCTTGATAAAAAATGTATATTAGCTAACGAAAGTTTAATTCAATTCGTGGTTTACTGAACCAATTGCTTCCACCAGGACGGGACCTGTTATTAGCAGCTTGCGACTTCGAACGCGCATATCCCCTTTTTACCCGTTCCCATAAAGCCTAATCCAGCTTCATCATGAACAAAAGGAAAAAAGCTGTCTTAAACAAAAAGAATTTTCCAAATCGTACAGGTAGGTTCAGAGATTAGCGTGTTCATATAAACAAACTCTTCAGCTTTATTACTGCTACTACTAAATATAGAAATCATAGTAGGTAGGTAGTCAGGAGGTTAAAATAGTAGTAAGTACATATTTAATTTGAAAGTTCATATAATTTATGTGTTGGACAGTACATCATCTGATGAGTTGCGAATCTGGTGAGTTGCGAGTCTGGTGAAATGCGAATCTGGTGAGTTGAGAATCTGGTGACTTGCTAATAAGGGTTTTGGAGTACCCTTGGAGATTCACAGCGATCAAGGAAGGAATTTTGAGTCCCAAATATTCCAGGAAACTTGTCGAGTTATGGGTACTCATAAAACGAGAACAACTTCTTACCACCCACAATCGGATGGAATGGTGGAACGATTTAATCAGACATTGGAGAGATACCTGACAAAAGTGGTGGAGAACCGGCAACGGGATTGGGACAAGCATATACAGCCGTTTTTGCTGTCATACCGAAGTGCTGTTCACGAAAGCACATCAGTGACACCAGCTTTCGCAAACTTTGGTAGAGAATTACGGCTGCCTGCAGACCTGATTACCGGAATACCACCTGATGCCCCACGCAGTATAACCGATTATGCGAATGACTTGCGGAACAAAATGAATGACATTTATGAGCACGTCAGACAATCGGGCCAGCAAATGTCTGAAAAGATGAAAACCCGTTATGACCGCAAAATGAACAATAAAGGATTCGACGAAGGTTCACAAGTGTGGTTGCACAATCCAGTTCGCAGCAAAGGGAAATCTCCTAAGCTTCAAGCTAAATGGGACGGGCCGTACCGGATTGTGACGAAAATCAATGACGTAACCTACCGCATACAAAAAGGTACAAGAAGCGCTCCTAAGATCGTCCATGTGGATCGGCTGGCGCGTTATTATGGGGCCGATAATGCTCGGGACGAGCATGTCTTAGGAGGGGGCAGTGTTACGCGCCAGAATTAATGCCGGGTACATAACGTTATAAGTTACTACTAGCGCCATCTAGTATCGAGTAGCAGAACTAGTAGAGTCAAGATCTTTCTAGACATTTCGATGCTAGAACATTCTAGAGTTTTCAATATGTGTTAAGTCGGGGCCGGTATGTACTCGAACTTTCTAGATGTTTCTATACTAGAAGGTTCTAGAATTATCTGCCGACCTATATAAGGCCCGCATAGCCTGCGATCGGGTCAGTATTGAATTTGCGATACAAGCGACAACTTCGAGAGCGAACTTCGACTGCGAATTAAAGTGATCAGTAGGGCAATTGTGATTTATAATTAGTGAGTTTAAGTTGTAATTAGTGTTGATTAATTAAAGTGTCATTTTGGTTATTTTATCGGCTGTTTTTATTGTCACGAACCCTAAGCTCGTAACAATATCAATATTGTCATTACAAAACATTTCGCCAAATTGACGCTTGCTGCCGTTGATTTTTGTGACGTCACAATCGACCGGAATTGATCAATTTTCATTGGCCGTGTAAACGCATCTTATGCAACAAGGCATTCTCTACCAGTCAACCTTTGGATTAAAAAGCCTGCAATCAACTTTAGGTATGGCTGATGTTGTGTGGTCGCTCACCTCGCTGCAGACTTCCTTGCGGTCCTCGATGGGCGGCAGGTTCCAGAAGACGAAGCCGACCACGATCTCGTCCCGCAGGTAGAACAGCATCCCCCGCTTGTAGCGGTTGAAGTACTCCGTCCCCCTGGGGCTGCCACACCACAAACAAGCTAATCAAACCCTTGTTACAACACGAAAGAGGTAGCAAAAGAGTTCATTTGCGCAGTGAATGACTTGCTGCATACCATAAATAATCCGTCGGCCCAAGCTAGCAATAAATGTACAAAAGTAACACTATGCTAACACTACTCTTTCCCACACATTAAGTTACTAGGAAAAATAGTAAGGTCTAGGGGCTCTGAGATCTTAGTCCAATAATGAACTCTAGGTGGCAGCACAGAAGCGTCAATGTCAAGTATTTATAACGTAAAAGTTTCGAATTTGCCAACTAGATGGCATAGTCTATGCCGTGGACAAGGAAGCTTGTAGGAACTATAGCTGGTAGCGTCGTCATCATATCAGCCAATTGCCGTCCACTGCTGAACGTAAGCCTCCCCCAAAGAGCGCCAACCATCCCGGTCCTGACCAGTCCGCACCCATCCACTGCCAGCCACCTTCTTTAAATCATCGATCCATCGTGCCGCAGGGCGTCCCACACTACGTTTGTGTACCACATGTCTGCTCCATCGACCGTCTGTCCGTCTACAGACATGGCCGGCCCACTTCCACTTCAGCATGCTGATTCTTCGCGCAATGTCGGTGACTTTAGTTCTCTGGCGAATGACTTCGTTGCGAATTCTATCCACCAGATAAACCCCGAGCATTGCTCTCTCCATTGCACGCTGAGTACCACCTTGAATATGTGGACCAGACCTATGGTAAGTGTCCACGTTTCGGCTCCGTGAGTCATTACGGGTAGGGCGCACTGGTTATAGACCCTGGTATTAAGGGATTGCGGGATCGACGATTCAAAGATATCACGCAGCTTTCAGAATGCCGCCCAGCCCAAACGAATTCTTCTGGTCGCCTTCCTCTCAAAGTTTGTCGCCCCAGTTGTATAATTTGGCCTAGATATATGTAAGCTGGCAGCATACAAGGGTCAGTATCAATGGTTTATAACGTAAAAGTTTCGAAACCGCAACACTTGATGGCACAGTCTAACTACTCTAAACCGTGCACGTTACCTATAAAACTTACTTCTTTTGATAACAAGTCCTTTTGCCCTTTTCTTTTGTGATTAGTCTATCGGCGTCCTGCTCCGATTCGATGTCTTGGCACTCCTTGAATAGACCCACAATAGGCATGCAAGCTCCTACTTCACCGATCACCTGAGACCACATAAGCAAGTTTAACCATAGGGTTTTTGAACTGACATTGAGTTTTTGCAATTAAAAAGTTAACTATCGTCATGTTAGCTAACCAAATTTTAATGTAAACACTGTCGCTGTCGCGCTCATTTTTGTTTACAAAACTTTCGAAGACATGTGACTTCTAACAATACTGCTCCTGTCGCTGTAAGAGTTATTATTATTATTATTATTATTAATTTTTGAGTTCCGTCGGGACACATTACCTCCACCTGGAGCGACTCGCCCAGCCGCAGCCAGTAGTGGGGCTCCATGTTGCAGGGGAGCCAGAAGCCGGTCATGTTAGCGCCGGCCATGAAGCCCTGCTCTTGTCGCTGTAAGAGTTCCGCCGGGACACATTACCTCCACCTGGAGCGACTCGCCCAGCCGCAGCCAGTAGTGGGGCTCCATGTTGCAGGGGAGCCAGAAGCCGGTCATGTTAGCGCCGGCCATGAAGCCCTGCTCTTGTCGCTGTAAGAGTTCCGCCGGGACACATTACCTCCACCTGGAGCGACTCGCCCAGCCGCAGCCAGTAGTGGGGCTCCATGTTGCAGGGGAGCCAGAAGCCGGTCATGTTAGCGCCGGCCACGAAGCCCTGCTCCTGTCGCTGTAAGAGTTCCGCCGGGACACATTACCTCCACCTGGAGCGACTCGCCCAGCCGCAGCCAGTAGTGGGGCTCCATGTTGCAGGGGAGCCAGAAGCCGGTCATGTTAGCGCCGGCCACGAAGCCCTGCTCCTGTCGCTGTAAGAGTTCCGCCGGGACACATTACCTCCACCTGGAGCGACTCGCCCAGCCGCAGCCAGTAGTGGGACTCCATGTTGCAGGGGAGTCAGAAGCCGGTCATGTTAGCGCCGGCCACGAAGCCCTGCTCCTGTCGCTGTAAGAGTTCCGCCGGGACACATTACCTCCACCTGGAGCGACTCGCCCAGCCGCAGCCAGTAGTGGGGCTCCATGTTGCAGGGGAGCCAGAAGCCGGTCATGTTAGCGCCAGCCACGAAGCCCTGCTCCTCCGCGTTGATGTAGTGCTCCACGCGCAGTCGCGTGTCTCGCCACTGCGAGTAGTAACTGGCTGCGTCACCCGCCTAGCAAAAATATTATTTTATTGTAGGACAGCAAACTTGATCAGGTTGCGAAAATCCAGTCTTGATGGGAATCTTTAGGAATTGTTTTAGAATAGGGATTAGACAAAAATGATCAATCTGCCTGCCCCAACGGACGGCTTCCAGTCTAAACGGATGCCAGATGCAACTGAGTAGGTATTAGTATATTACATGGGTCGACTACCTTTTTTTTGGCATCGGTTTGGAAATCCTCATGGATGTCCTCCAGGGGTCTGTCAGATTCCTACTGACTAATACCACCCCGTGTTCCCTCGCACACTTGCACCGGGGGCTACGCGAGCACTTAAGCAACCTTCGACGCAGCCCCCGACTGGTGCGCCTGCCTCTGCGGACCTCGTCTCGTTAAGCTGGGAGAGAGGTGTTTAACTCTCCCTGCGACGTCTTAGAGGGGCGCGCGTGGAACAATACGCGCCACCACCTCGGGTCCTATATGATGGAGCGACTGCCTATATGAACTCCACAACCCAGTAACTGGATAATATGGTACCCCTTGGCAAGACTGTTGTTAGAGTTTTCTGGCTTCTAACACTCCGTAACGACTGTCAAAGACCTACAAATGACAGCCGGGATAAACGGCTTCACGTGCTTTTTCGGCACGGAGCAGTGTCGGTATGTAGTGGATAGTCTCCCACGGACCGATTTCGGCATGCGTCACTTAACCTCGAAGATCGGACCGCGCCGCTGTCATTATTTAGTCACCGGCACCAACCGAGCCGTGTTGGAGGCTCGACTTTGGTGGATGAAATTGGTGTATGGATGGTTGGATAAAAAATAGTTCAAAAAAGAGTCAAAGAAATAGTTTATAGTCTGGGTTTTTATCCCGGGAGGATATTTCCTTGGGATTATTTCCGACATTTACGCGACCGAAGTCGCTGACATAAGCTAGTATCGTTTACAACACAGTGTGGCGTGTACTACTTACAATGTAGAGGTGTGTCCTAGCTTCCAGTTCGGTATTGACGAGGTACCCGCCGTTCACAAAGTCTCTCTCTAAGGTTGAGTCCTCAGCTATGTCGACTCTGGGTTCCGCTCCGATCGCGAAAAACGCCTTGAAAACATACCAACATCATGAGCAAACTAAGATTATAAACGAAGAGACTAACCCTCAGTTTCCGGAAAAAGAAAATTCGACGCGTCACAAATCAAACAGCTGTTGAAAAGTATTTCTATGAATCACAGTAGTTGACGCGCGTTTGACAATCTGTCACAATATTTTTTTGACTATTTACGCACATTCGTAAATCTTCAATAACGGAATTCGATACTTACCAATTATTTTTAGACATTTATATCAAATATTCATATCACTAATACACTGTTATTGGTGATATGAATGTTTATACTGGAATGTACTCATGAAGTTAACCATCTACTGTGTGATTGTGTGCAATCTTATTAAATAAGTAAATATCTACCTAAGTCGTATTTGAATATTGATACGTTGCCGAAAATTGAGTTTATAATAACATCGTTTATTTATAAAAGAGGCACACAATAAAATTATAACTTATTTTTTTTTTCAAAAGAACAGTTGCGTATTTGCCTGAACTTGATCAAGACAATGTTAACCAGAGCGTTGCAATTTTCAAAAATAATAAAAATAAGCAGTTCTACAGCAACGAACCGCGCATCTCTAAGAACGGGAAAATAAAAATAAAAAAAAGGAATTACATAATCTGTGACGAGGGACTTTCCATTTGATAAAGTCATTTCCAGTCGTCCATCTTTTGTTTCAAACACGTCGTACACTTGAGCTGCAAATGTAATAGTTATTTATGATATTAGTGCGGTAAGTTGGTTTTTACAAACGAGTAGACGAATGTAAGCACGAGACGAAGTCGAGGGCTTACCATAGTCACGAGTTTGTAAAAACCAAATCCGCACGTGTGTCATACAACGTTTTTCGACACATTTGCGAGAAAACATTACAATAAGTAATGAAACAAACTTTTTGTGTCTAGAAATCAGTCGGAAAGTCGCAACAATCTTTGACGTTTCTAATATGAAAATGGCGCGAATTTACAAAGGGCGCCACATGCGCGTGGTGAAAATTAGAACCACATACTTTATTTTTTTATTTATCTTCTCTCATTTTCTCTATAATATTAAAATGAGACAAACGTATACAGCAAAAGCGCTTCCAAGGAGGTTCGATCATTCAGCTTATTTATACTCGTGATGTGAAACTCCTTGGTGGAATTCTTATTAATTTTTATGGAAATTAAAAAAAAACCGTAAAGAATACGCACGGCGCTATACAACGGAGTTTGCGGTAAAATATGTACTTAGGTGAGAGTACCTACTTTGCCGCACGCTCCATTGTGTGGTGCATAATTTTTAACTTTCGAACAATGCATACAGGTTTCGTAAATGCATTTTTTGAGCAAATGTGTTGAAAATTTTATTACAACATTTTAGTTTTCATTTAAGTGGATGGACCGTGGTAGTGCGTGCGCCGGTCATCGGGTTCCTACCTCCGCCACGTCATCGGCGCCCGCTAGCAGGCGGTAGCCAGCTCTGCTAGCAGGCGTGTCGGCCGGTGTTCCACAGGGCTCGGTTCTGGGACCTCTCCTTTGGGACATCGGGTACGACTGGGTTTTGAGGGGCGAGCTCCCGTGCGCCAATAAGGCAGTTTTTACTTTAAATTCTGATAAAGATATTACTACAACACGTACCCTTGGGTATCTGCGTTACTTGAGCGCACTTGATCTGTTCGGCGGCCCACTCGCCGAGGTACTCGGGCAGGATCCCGGAGAGCACCCCCTTGTCTTTGTACACGTGCGCTATCTCTATCGGGGGCTCGTCTTCCTTCCTTTCTACCACCGTATCTGGAAATATAATGTAGAATAGAAAACATTTATTTATACAACACAACAGCATCTCCGTATCAAAACGTCATATTCGCAAAACGTCCTATTCGCAAAAAGAAGTTTTTTTTTTTACTATCAGTTCATAAAACAGGGACGTTATACAATACTAGCTTTATCCCGCGACTTCGCTTGCGTATTTATCCTCAGAATTTGGTTCAGATTTTTTTTTTATTTAATAACTGCTCCACCCAGAAATTCATCTCCATGATTCCGATCTCCGGGTGGTTTGTGAGTCTTTGGTAAAGACTCACAAACCACCATCACTCATGATGATTCCAGCCCCGGAAATACTTCTTCAAGATTGCCTCCTGATTTTAGTTCGTCTCCGAACTTGTGTTTCAACCACGGAACAGAACATGAAATTGTACAAAGGTGACAGGTTACGTCGACACAAGAGGTACACTTACCTCTTTTTCGTTTCAATGATTATGTAAAAATAAATTAAATAATGAGCCAAGTCGAAAAGCGATACTAATTTTTCAGCTTCACTGTACTTTGACAATATGATATTTCGCTAATGGGACGTTTTGCGAATAGGATGTTTTGACATCTCAAGTGATTGATAAATGATGGTAAATAAATAAATAAATAAATAAATGATAAATGATATTTACTTTGTAAGTACGTTGTAAATAACACTTTTACACGTCAATCTTTTTGGTCGTTTTATTTATATATACAGCCTGGTGACAGACAGACAGAGCGAAGTCTTAGTAATAGGGTCCCGCGTTTTTACCCTTTGGGGACGGAACCCAAAAACAGTGTTTACCAGTGCATGAAATATGGCCTGCGTGTTTAACCTTCTAACCGCCCGACTTTACATCAGTTGTCGTGCCCCCAGCGCCCGCCACAGCGAATTTGAGTGAATCGAAAAATTAATACCAACATCAAAAAGGGGTTGTGCACTAAAAAAGACATGTTAAGGCGCTGACAACAGCAAAAACTGAAAAATTGCTGGTTTCCTAACGAAATTTTAGCCAAATCTGTTTAGTTCCAAGCTGCAGAAAAAATATATGTTAATTTAACTATATTTCAAAGAACACTGTTGTTTCCGAAACATGTTTATAAATAAAATCCTCGATAGTAATGGTAATGATCGTCAAAGTTACCTCTAACTTTGACCTTAGAAAAAAAAATCCCTTATTACAAGCCTACTTATGCCAATAAAAATTATACCAAATAATGAATCGAATCTTAATGCAAAACTTTGTTGTTTTAGATTTTTAATAGATCAACTTAGTTTTGAGGAAATCGATTAAATGCTTCATATTTGGCCATAAATTGCAAGCATTTAGTCGTCGCGCTTCTCTTTCTTTTCTATACAGTCCGAGAGTGACCGAGCTTTTGCTGTTGTCAGCGTCTTAAAAGAGCTGTTGTATTTTGTCGTAAATATACGACTCTGGCGAAATGGGCACGAAAATATTTGTCGGATAAATCCGACGTAGGCTGTTAAAAGGTTAAGGCCGCAGGAATCCGTTGGTTAGGCGTCGCACAGGACCGGCCTAGCGACGTCTTCCGGCTGGTGGTGATGACAGTTAAAATGGCTGACTTACTCATCTTGCCCAGATACCAAGCTAGCTCGCAGCCCAGAGGCCCCGCGCCGACCACGGTGACGTGTTTTGCTTCTCTAACCTTCCTGAAACACATTTAAATCAACTTCAATCCTGTTTTGTTATAACATACAACTATAGTTGACGGCACGGTTGGCGCAGTGGTTGAGCGATTAACTGCTGTCGCGGGTTCGAGTCCTGCATGGATCAAAGTGGTCTGGCTGTTTGTGTTTTGTAAACGCGCACCCACGATACAGCAGATATCTTTAGTGGGCAACGTTAAAAAAAAATAATGAATTAAAAAGTTCAAAAATAATTAACAATCTTCTCATCTTTATTAGTGATATTTTGAAATATCTCAAACGACACAGTAGTCAAAAGTTTTTGCAGTCTATTTATGTTTTATGTCGCAGGTCTGCTGGAAGAAATTTCTTTTGAAATAAGCAGTAGGTACCTCTGTGCTCTTCTTTTTGCATATAATTTTCTCTATACAAGTATTTTGTTGCACTTACATAAATAAATAAATTGAAAAAAATCATACATACGAAGACTCTATTTATCTATTTGAAAACATGTCAAAATGTGATTCGGAACCATTGCGCGCGAGTCCGAGTTGCAGTCAGTCGGTTAAATGTACTTAAGTGGTTTAGACACAACCATTGCAAATACAGGGTGTTCCTGAAGTGCGTGCTCATATTGATGATGATGATGTTGGTTAGCTGATATAAGTACTTTAAGGAAAAAATATCAAAGCATAAAAAACATGACCACAAAAAACGGCTCAAAAGTTCAGAAAAAACTACTTTTTCAAGCAGCCTGATGTAGTACTAACATCAAATCTGTGATCCAACTGAAGCAAATGCCACCAACTGTAACAAACTGCTTTAAAAGTCAGTTGTGCGCAACTTTTTAGTCGTATGTAATGGTCGAAGGGTTTTTTTTAATTACGTTAGAATTTTTTGTTGTTTTGCTATTTTTTCCTTAATGTATATCAGCTACCCAACATCACCCTTAAATATGACCACGTACTTCGGGAATAACCAAATTATGTCTATCACAGTATGAAATTTTATTATAAAAATTCACTGGTAACGGAAACAGGGGTATTAATATTACCACAAGGATCCGTAGTTTGCGCGCTCCACTTCTCAATGAATAGAGCTCCGCAGATAATCAAAAAGAGAACTACTGTCGTACCTAAAAGCAATTTCAAAGTCCCTTATTGTTCGCAATCTGCAAATCTTGTCTCGTACTGCCTTTGGCGCAGCCTTTATGATATCTAGATTCTTTGCCTTTGCACCTGCAGATGATATAAAAGAATTAATGTCTTAGGGTTGTGGATTTTGTTCGAAAGAGTCACCGCGGAACTGGAACGCAAAGGGCACTACGAGGAGCACGGATGGGTTTTACTCAGTCAGAGTCTGACACTCCCTCCCACTCCACACATAGCGGAAGGAGTCATTTGATTATTCCCAATCCATAAAAAAAGGTTGACTTTTAAAAATAAAAAGTTATCGGAGCATTAAATAATAATAATATAATAATCGTTTATTTGGACATTTACAACTGAGCATCCATAAAACAATTACAAATAAAATGTTGCACATGAAGATACAATCAAAAGCGAACCTATATAACTGAGTAGTGTATCTCACCGGGTGCGAGGAGACATCGTTCGTAGTAGATGGGTCGCTCGCCACACATGGTCTTCACCCAGACCACGTGGTCGTCAGGATCGATCCTCAGGACACACCAGCCAGACGCTAGCGACACCGCCGGACCCTTCTTCTTACGATAAAACTTTATGGGGTCCATAAAGTCTATACAATCTGCGTTAAGCATCCTGAAGTTGAAAAAAAGTAATGTTATTTTTTATGTATCACAAACGCCATAAGATAAGGCGTCGTCACAAAGCGATGATCAAATATGCCTGATTGCACGTTCCTGGGGCACTGGACCAGTATGCACAGCTGCAGGTCTGGCAGGCTGCAGCAGCGAGAAGCGGACATAGTTTTTTATAGGTTTTGAATGTTTTATTTTTGTTTTATTATATTTTGAAACGTTACTAGCATAGTTATTACTACCCTCCCCCTTTTTACTCAGTTTGTACATCTATACATATTTTCTACTAGCTTGTATATATATCACTAAAACGGAAAATAGTGGCCACTATTATCCGTTTTAGTGATTATAATAAAACTAAACAATTTAAAACTACCGTTTATAATAATATTAACGTATAATCTTGTGGAACACAACTTAACGTGCTTATTTTCATTCTAAAATAAAAGAAATAACCAAATAAACGATGAGGGCGCCACTGCGCGCTCGGCGCCCTCTTAAATAATTGGTACTTACCTAAAAAATAACTGAGAAAATGAATTTAAAAAATGGGCAGTCATTCTGATGTCAGGATGGACTGTCCACATTTAGTATCTCCACGTAAGGGCTCTAAAATTTCAATTCGCCTTTACAAAAATTTCGTACCTATTTGATACCTACACATATATTTGGGCAAAGAATAAATATTTTATTAGAGATTTTTTATTTACTATGAAAAAATAAACCTAGTTCTACCCACATGTTAGCTGTTATCAGTATCTCGGACATTGTTATTGATTAGTGGTTATTACTAATTATCGTGTAAATTGAACTACCTACACTGCATAAATTGAAAAAAAAGTTACTTGACTTTCTGTATCAAGTAGTAAACATAGGAATCTTTCTGCCCACACGATAAAGGAAGAAAAGTGTAACTAACAACAATATGAATGGCTTGTGTTCGATTTTAATAAATATTAATGACTAACGTTTTTCTTCTCCCTTCTTCTACGTAATGGAGTTTCTTGACGTCAGGCGGGTCTTTGTTCCACCACATGTGTTTACTGAGAGGCGGCCTTCTGTACGGAACGAAGTCTTCTTTGGTAATGAAGAATACCTGAACAATGAAGTCTTATATAACATGGGTGAAGCTGTGCTCCACCTCCTATCCCTCTGTGCCCAGAACAAGCAGCCAAAGTGACCTATGCACTGCCACCTAGCTGTATTTCCACCTGACTGATTTCGGCCAATCTCAACGGAGACTAGCCATCGACGCAGGATATAATATAGTGCAGGCGTGTGCGCAAACACAGGTGCACTCCCTCTACCATCACTCTCATATTCCAATGGGACGGCAGCCCGATATGACCGGAGAGAGACGCGGCGCAGGACCAACGGCTTAACGTGCGCACCGAGGCACGGGGGTGTCACACCACCAACTTCCAAACTCCGAGCTGTCATAGAGAAATATTTTTCGTCTTTCACACGAGCTAAGCCGATGGAAGAAGCTTGTTAATCCTACTAATATTATAAATGTGAATGTTTGTATGTTTGTGTAACAATCAGGCAAAAACGGCTGAAGGGATTTGGATGAAATTTGGCACACATGTAGTTCATATCCTGGAATGAGACATAGGCTACTTTTTATCGCGGTAAGTGGCATGGATGGAGACCAGAAACATCAAGTACCAGGAGACCTGAAATATGTCATAGCACTTTTTGGGCTGGTTAGGGTTAGGTGGAGGATAGGTAGGTAGCCAGTTGACGGGAGTGAAGCCGCGGGAGGCAGCTAGTAAATTAAATAAAAGGAGATCATGTTCTACCTTAGCAAATTTGTCGTGCTGCATGATAGCCCGATAAGCAGCCCAGCCGGCTGCTCCGGTGCCTATAATGAGATACTGAACACAATCAGGTAGATCCCGTTCCGAATACGGCCGTTTCACCTTGTTTCGTGGTCGCCCTGGACAACAAATAAATGAAACAGTAATATTTCTGTTATTAAGTATACACATTTCGAAATAAATAAATGGAATGAAAATGTTTCACTTACATATATCTTTTTCGCTAGTTTTTCGCTTCATTTCTCTCCACAAATACAACTTATACATCTGAAAGAAAATGAAAATTAGAGATGCAACAGATAATAATTTGGACAAGTACCGGATACCCGGCCTAGGCTTGGCCGGATAGGTGGATATCCAGCCGCCAGATATTCGGTATACGTAGAAAAAAATGCTAATACATAAGAGTTAACAAAACTTTTATTCGGAGACTAAAGTAGATTGACTTCGGTAGGTACATAAGAAGTATTAATTATACGTACCTTTGTATAAAAAAATGATAACTCTCAACTACACGAATTACACCATTCAATGTTTTAAACGGTCTTATCACACCAACACTTATTTTATACTTTCTATTAGTTTGTTAATAAAAATTAAAAATACATTGGTAGAAAAACTTAAAATAACAATTAGTGTAAGTATTATTTTCTATTAAATTTTGTTTGCCAATATCCGGCTTAGCCAAAACCCAGTCTCGTATCCGGATGTATGCGTTGAACCGGCCGGGTACCGTATGCCAGGTACAGAACGGGTATCCGTTGCATCTCTAATGAAAATTAAATTGGTCCCAACTAGCAAAGCAATTAATGTCATATACTTAGTGGTATTTCAACGTTTGGTAGGGCAGGTTGGTCGCTTAAACGTCAGGATAAATTAAAAAAAGAGCCAAGTGCGAGTCGGACTCAAACGGCTTTACTACAAAACGCGTTCTAACTTTAGTCCAAGCCTAAACTTTCAAGCCCATTATTGCATTTTGAACTATATTCCGACTCTACCTTAAAGTTATTAATACAAAAACCTATTTTAGATCCCGGTCTATGTTGTCAATGTGCATTCAAGAACTTTACGGCATTTGGAATAAAGTTCGAAATTCAAAAATGGCTTGTTGGTTTAAACCTGGGTTTAAAGTTAGAACGCGTTTTGTAGTAAAGCCGAAAGCGTTTGCGTGAAAAGGGTCTAAACGAATAATATATTTTTTTACATTTTACGTTAAAATTATAGATGTCTTTGGTTTTCCTGTCATTTTAAGCTCAGTGACGGGGATACTGCTGGGGTAGGGCATTGCTCAATTTACAATATATTTTTTAAAACTTCGTATTAACTTTAAAATTATTTAAAAAAAATTGAGACCCTTTAAAATGAGCCCATGTATGTATGTACATTATTACAATGTGCATATATGTCACGCGGTACAGTTGAAATCCCGTTTTTAATTTTGTAATTTGCTCTCAAACAGTGAACCCATTTTTCAAAATTTATTTAGTTTCGCTATGCGTCACCGAAGATTCTATGTGTACCAAATTTCAACTGAATCGGACGATGCGAACGAATGGACTAGCAAGTCATATTGCCACAAGAAAACTGGACGTAGAAGTAGTTACAGATTGGGTCCCAATTTCCCGGGAGCCGGCGACGCGGTAGACCCAGGAGGAGATGGTGAGACTCGTACCTAAAGGATTGCGCTCAGGAAGTCCAAAACAGATCAAAATGGAAAAAAGAAAGGGAGGCCTTTGTGCGCACTGCAGGCAGTGGAACACTACGGGCTTATAATAATAATAAAAAGGATTAATTTTCTTTTAATAAAACAGTTTTGTAGTATAACTTTGATAAAACCATTTTGTTAAAAGAATAAGGATTGTGTGCAATTCCTTACGTTTTGGCCTCAATGATGCCTCTTCCAATTTATGAAAAGGACTTTGAAAGACCGACTAAGTAACGTAGGTTTCCGTACGGAATCCTCTAACTTGCGATATTTGGGAGTAATAGCTTTAAACTAAGATGAGAATTATATCCTTGATTGATATCTTTGCTAGTTGGGACTTTGTTATGCCTTTTGCTTTTAGTGTCGGTCCAGTGAGGCGTTCGTCGTGAAAAAAGCGTAGACGCTGCGCAAACTCATGACAACGTTTACGCCGCGATATAGATATGCGCGTATCGACGAAACTGCGTTTAAGCGACGCTAAACAACGGGCGTAACGTGAAAGCGGCGTCAGCACTTGAGCGGTGTCAACGCTTGAGCGGCGTCTAAGCTTACGCGGCATAATGCCCAAGCGGCGTCAACGTCTAAGCTGGACATGTGCGAAGTGCAAAGACATTAATTTTTGAGTACAACGAACTCTCACCAATTTCGTAGTTTTCTTGCCGATAACCCGTTCTGCTTCTGGTGGTTTTGGTTTGGTTAAGACGTGTATAAAGGCCTGCATTCTTGTAGAGGCGTGGGACTGGTTTTGGATGAACTGGCAGATTTAAAATATTATACTAAGTTAATAAGAATTATCATTATTTTAATGGACGCGTAATTGTTATGAATTTTAGAGGAAAACGGTGACGTGATACTCCCGGGCGTCGAGCTTATACTAGCTACATATTTATGGGCCGTTCTTATCCGTGAGGAATACAAGGTGACTTATTTCGTTGACAACATTTCAGGGGTGAAAATACTGATTAAGAACAACTTTCACTGTGAGACGAAAAACGCGAAAAAATGAACTATAATACCCTACATTTTAGCGAAGCACGCGAACTTCTTACTAATATTAAGGTGAAAGTGTGTATGTTTGTGTAACAATCAGGCAAAAACGGCTGACGGGATTTGGATGAAATTTGACACACATGTAGTTCATATACTGAAATAGAAAATAGGCGACTTTTTATCCCGGTAAGTAGCATGGATTAATGGAGACTAAGGAGGAAGTGGAAATTCAGAGCCGCTGTTGCCTTAGTACTTCAGATTCACAAGTATCAGGAGACCAGAAACATCAAGTACCAGGAGACCAGAAATATGTCAGTACCTACTGTTGGGCTGGTATAATTATGTTGGTAGGGTAGGTGTAGGGTAGGTGTAATGTAGGTGTAAGGTAGGTGTAGGGTAGGTGTAGGGTAAGTGTAGGGTAGGTGTAGGGTGGGTGTTTCCTGAGTAAAAAATTTAAAATACAAATCAGGAAACCTTGCTATTTCCGATATTCACGCGTGCAAAGCCGCAGCTGGTAGAAGCTAGCTTCTACCAGCTATCCATCCATCCCATATATTAAAGCTGTGATGAGTACTTTCGCCTTACGTTGCTTAGGAATTAAAACTTATCCTTTGTTACACGAAACCTTGTTAACAATAGGAAGGCAAGTACTTTTGGCCAGTCTCCGTAGCGCGTAGATATGTTAAACGCGTTAGGTCGCAATGAATAGCACTGTCCCGATTTTTAGGGATATTGTTATATATGATCTGTGCCAGTAATGTACCTACACCCAATTTTTCAACTTCGAAAGACCTGTGCTAAATTCGTGGTGCTCGAAAAACTTTAATTTTCGGTCATTTATCAGATTTTGTATTATTTCTTCTAAACGGTATATTCTACGTAAAAAGTCAATTCGAATTATAATTTGGATTCGGAAGAGAAATTAAATCTGTACACTTTTTAAGTAGACCACATTTGCTAAAACTTGAGAGTAATTGCGGCTCTGTAGTTTTAATACTTAGGTATTGCGTTACAGCACTTCAAACGTAGGTTTTTTTCCCAAAAAGTTCTGAATTGTAATTCGCATTGACTTTTAAATGTTTTATTATTATTATCCCACAGAAACGTTTAAATGACCAACGCCCAGTCCGTGCCCAGTCTAGCCACTCCAGGAGTAGCAAATATTGCGAGCCGTTGTAAAGTATAGAAAAGTTGTCTGAACTGAACAAAACAAATTAAACCAGCTAGTGCAAGTTCACAGACGTCCACGGAATGCCCAGTGTCTGGAAGATCCAGTGTCTGGAAGAACCACTGTGTGTAAGTTCTACAGCCTAAAAGGTCCAGAGTCTGAAAGATCCAGAGTCTGGAAAACCCAGAGTCTGGAAGAACGAGCCTGCGGAAGACCTAAATGGCCTTGAGTCTGGAGATCCAGGGTCTGGGAGACCCAGTGTGTGGAAGACCCAGAGCCTGTACGACCCCAAATCTGGAAAACCCAGTGTAAATTTTGTTTAAGACTACATTGTGTGATCCCAAATTGTGTTTAAAAAATATCACTAAGTATATTGCACTGGAAAAAGTAAAGGCAATACTGCTTAAACCTTTCTTTTTTATATTATAGAATTGGACAGGACTTAAAACTGTTTTAGGTCAAAGCTCTGCAATTAGTTTCTTTGATCGATTCTTTGCTAGTTGGAACTTGTTTGAAGTGGCTTTGTGCTGTTGGTACCACAGAGCACGGAGTTGCCGCGGCGGTAGCGATATCCGTGACCGTGCATTTGCGTAGAGCACAAGTGCTGGTTGTCATAGCCATTGTAAGTTTCCATGGGTTTTGTTTGTGTGGTAAGTATTGAAAATGCCACCTAGGTGACCCCGTGCTCTTTGGTTGATCCAATTTAGGCGTTCGACACCACATCTTTGCGCGCGTCTATGGTACGTCAACGCCTACGCTGGACGTACAGTAATACAAGGATCTTCTGACGCTTGTAAGGCTCCGCCAGTGCGGCACTCTTTAAAAAAAAATCTAAAAATATCGTAGTAAAAAAAAAACAAGATGGCGGTTTGACAGTGCACCAAAAGATTCTTGTACGGCGATACGCTCAGTGCAAAGACACTTATTCTCAAATAGCTTGGAGTACCGCATGCTCTCACCCCTCTCATTACATTCCTGTAGGCTATGCCGGCTTCCGCCGAGGTCATGACATCAACGAATGCCGTAATTCGTGCAGACGAATGGGTTTGGGTTTGGACCCACTGGCAGATTTCAAATAAATATTTTTATTAAATTCATTGCTGTAGAGTGTAGACTTACTATATAGAATTCATTTTGCATCATTGACATTCTAAAGTATGAATTTTATCTAATAGGTATTACGCATTTCACAGGTACATACAGGTACTCAATAGGAACTTTTCATTCTATTAAATGTGGTTGTCTTTCTCCTGCTTTGTGAGAACTTATTTTACTGGGATCTCTGTGGCTTATGGGTGGTTTTTTTAAATGATCAAGACTGGACCACGTAATTTTGTCAGCAGTTTAACAAAAGGTTGATAAAGGATTTCAGGGGGTAGACACTTTTATGGACGTGGGAATTTTATCATTGCACTTTCTTTCAGCTCCATAACGGCCTCGACTTCGGCTCGGGCGTCTAATCCGCCTCTGCTACAATGACAAACATTTCCCACATGCATCAAAATGTAGGTATCTACTAAGTACATATTATATTAAGATGTTATTATTGAGACGCTATCTCATTGGATGGTAAGCGATCATTTGGTTAACGATGGAGTATGCTTGTCTAGAACTATTCCACTTCATAAGTTTATGCGATTCTGAAACATTTCTTCGACATTCGTTTCGCCGTTGATCGGTTCACCGACAGAACGATTCACTTTTCATTTTTTCTCCGACAGAACTTTTCAATGACGAACGTTTCGCCGACACAACGATTCACTTTTCATTTTTTCTCCGACAGAACTTTTCAATGACGAACGTTTCGCCGACAGAACGATTCACTTTTGACAATTTCATCGACAAAACCTTTCACCGACGAGCGATTCGCCGACACAACTGTTCATCTGCCCCTGGGGTATAAAACATAAGTATTCGACATGTAGACCTGTTTCCGTTTGTTGTTTACACCTGAATCAAGTTGTGAAGACGAAACTTAACCACTCGGGCCCAACATGTGAAAATTCCCTAATATAAAGTAAATCTTATGTATATGTAAATAAACATTAAATTCGCGATTAATTCGCGACACACCGCACTATGGGACCAAACCGTATTTTCCATCTCGAAAATGGTTTTGGCGAAAGTCGTATATTCATAGATTTTTTTAGGGTTTAATACTCTTAAAGGATGGAACTTACGAATAAATCTCAAAAAAAAAAAAACTTAGTTTTACGTTTATAAACTGAACCTCAAACATTGGGTATAAATATTTTCGTGCCAATTAAATTAGCGTTAAGGAAGTTCAACACAAAATTATTCGGAAGTTTTCCAAGGAAGTATGTTAGTGTTATACATCATAAGAAAGCTTAGAATGTACACTTTCCAACCACGTTCGGTTTTTGTACAAAAATATTTTCGTTTCATTTTATTTTATTTTTTTTAGTGAAGTAAATAAAATTTCGTTTTTGTTTATTTCAATTGGAGTTTTCATTGTTGCCGAAAGCTGCCGGTGTCAAGTTAATCACTCTAGTAGATACCTTACCTATTCAGTAATATGAGGATTGAATAAAAACTTGCGCGTTTTTTGCGCAAGGGTGATTTAGAAGCAATAATGTCAATCAGGGGAAAATAAAAAAATCTCCGAAAATTACGTTCTTCTTTTTTATTATGAAATATTATATTTAATTGTTATATTTTGATGCTCCCAGACAAATGAATGATCTTTTAAAAGTTACAACGAGAGTTGAGAATGAAAATGCGTTTAAATACGGATTGTCGACACTACACGCATGGATAAGATTTATGGAAATGATCCTCCATATTTCTTACAATTTAGGTTTTGAGAAATGGTCTGCAACAACTCCAGAAAACAAGCAACTTAAAGAAGACGAGAAAAAAAATGTCCAAAAACGTTTCCGAGAAGTGCTTGGTTTGCACATTGATAAACCACGTCAAGGTTCCGGTAACAGCAATGACGGAAATACGGCAAGGAGATTTTTCCAAAATTACCAATGTTCTGCAGAGATAACCGGAATTGATGAAGAATTGATTAAGAGATTATATGTAATTCTTCAAACTATGTCATCGGGATACCCTATAAACGCAGAAAAATTCGGCCAGTATACATTGATTACCGCGCAATTATATGTAAGCAAATATAACTGGTACTACATGCCATCTTCGGTCCATAAAGTACTTATACATGGTGCTAAATAATAGAGCATTATGCAGTTTTGCGTATAGGACAATTATCCGAAGATGCCCAGGAAGCCCGAAATAAAGATTACAAGAAATATAGGTTACATCACGCTAGGAAGTGTTCCAGATCAGCAACAAACGAAGACGTTCTGCATATTTTATTATATACATCTGATCCTTATATATCTAGCTTGAATAAACCAAGTTTTCTAATATCCAAAGAATTGTTTGACGAAGTTAAAGAATTGTTAGAAATAAAAGGTGATGAATAGTATAAGCGCTAAAATTTTTAATTTTTTTATCATGTAATGTTTGTTTAATAATAATAATTAAGTTTTAAACTTACTTTAAGCAAAAGTGTAACTTTTACTGCTATTTTAATGTTACTGTATAATTTTTTGCATGAAATTTCGTATAACTGTAACTTTGTAATTTTTTTACTAAAAATATATAATTTATAAAATGTTGATGTTTAATTTCTTTTATTGCCTAGATATTCAGAAATACGCAAAAAAAAATTCAAGGAGAAAAATCACAAAACAACAGAGTTATCGATTTTTGAGATGGAAAACACCGATTGGTCCCATAGTGCACCGGTGTGTCGCCGGGGCCGGACAGGTTAAAGTTTAATGCAAAACTTGAACAAAACTAACCAAAAAATGACAAAAACGTATTTGATTCAACGTCAATACATGTATCATATACCAAAAAAACACCAAAAAAAAAACTTTGCTGCCCGCGGCTCCACCTGTGTGAAAGTCGAGAATAATCTAAAGGGAGCATTATAAAACAAAATAAAAATAACCGTTATTTACTTTGACCTTCGTATACACAATATTTAGTCATTTAGAATAAAAATTGCTGCCAGTTTCGTATTTTCCTAATTGTATTATCTGTTTGGAGAATGGATTACTCCGCGGTACTCTTGTCATGAGAAATGCCTATTTCATACATTTTGAATTGATATAAGCACCTATACCTAAAACTTAAACCAAGCTTTTCCAAACGTAACTGAAAAGCTTGTACTAGCTACCAAAATTCCGTTCGGCATTTAAGAAATGACGAGGCAACAAACGAACTCACTTTCTTATAAAGAATATTAGTTAGGATTCAATAAGAATAATTAATTATAAGAAATAGTGTTACACCTACTTTACTTAAAACTTACACTAAACGGAAACAGGTCTACATGTCGAATACCTATGTTTTTTACCCCTGGGGCAGATGAACAGTTGTGTCGGCGAATCACTCGCCGGTGAAAGGTTCTGTCGATGAAATTCTCAAAAGTGAATCGATCTGTCGGCGAAACGTTCGTCATTGAAAAGTTCTGTCGGAGAAAAAATGAAAAGTGAATCGTTGTGACGGCGAAACGTTCGTCATTGAAAAGTTCTGTCGGAGAAAAAATGAAAAGTGAATCGTTCTGTCGGTGAACCGATCAACGGCGAAACGAATGTCGGAGAAATGTTTCAGAATCCTAAGAAATACCTATTTTTTTAAATAACTTCATCGGCGATGAAGTTCAAATTTAAAGTTTACAATTAGAAAGAGAGGTCCCACATGGACTTTGACGTCAAAGTCCATGACGCCTTTATAGCTGCCATACAAAACAGCGTTTTCGCGAGAGGGACAGATATATTTGTTTATCTACACTCACAACGTAATGTTCCAAATATGAGTTCAAAAACGAATGCATAAATACATACTTTTTTTTCGTGGATAGGTAAAATTAAAAAAAAAAAAACCATTACAGTTCAACATTTTCCTTCGATTTTTAAACAACTGCATCATAAAATAACTTTTTAATTTTTATAGCACACTTTTTCTTTTTAATTTTTGGCGCGGGCTCATTGACTTAAGTCAATGAGCCAGCTTTTATCTTTGTCTATGTTTGAGCGCGCTGCGCAGTCATTCGAATACGCAATGAGAATATCCGCCATATTGGAATTAACTATTTTTCGACTTATTTTATTTCAACTGTATGAGTGAAGATAAAATAGTGTATGCAACGGCATATAATTAGGTATTAAAACACTCGTGCGATGCTATTATCACACTCGGCTACGCCTCGTGTGATAAACCCACACTCGTGTTTTAATAACCCTTTTTATATGGTCGTTGCATAAACTACTATTAAAATAGTTACATCTCAAAGTTTTTCGATCAATTTTGATTCAATTTCACTGTTAGTATTATATTTTTGTAAATTTTGAGATAAACTGAACAAATTTTTTTTTCATGCATATTCCCTATTGTCCAAGGTCACTTCTACTTATATGAATAAAATTGAATAGTGTACATTCGTTGGTGAGCGTATCACATGAGGACAGCAACACATCAACCGTTAACATTGGAGGGCCAATTCTACCAATTTTTAAGAAACGTTCAGAATATTCGTATCTCAGTCACAATCTGTCAAACTGTATGGAAATTATAGGAGTTTTTGGCAGATAGCGACTGAGATGTGAATGTAAACGTTGCTCAAGAATTAGTATATAATATAATCGGCCCTCTGATATTAATGATAGTGCGAAAATAAGGTTTTTTAGGGAAAGTACTGAATGGAATTTGTATGAAATCGAAAATTTGGACAAGACAATAACCTACCAGCAGGCCTAGACAAAAACGTTTTCTGTAGCGTTAATGTACGTTTGCCCAGCACGGCCCCCCAGAATTTGCGAATTAGGTGTGCACCAATGCAATGTACTCGCCTCTAGGAGAATATGTACCGGTTTCTTTTTCAATGTACCTCTGTACTTTTGAAGTAATATGCAAAAAAGGGGGCCGTGCCAGCCAAACGTTTTCAGCACGGCCCTCGTGTAACTTGAAAAATAAATAGCGAATTCAAAAGTTCCTAAAACCCAACGAATGTACCCTATTAACACATTATATGTGCCGCAACAGATACTGTGAATTCGTAAAAACAAATATTATATAGACGTAGATAGGGGGCCGTGCTGGAAATAAGGAATATAAGAAAATATCTAAAAAAGACAAGACAACCTTAGCCAAAAACTATTAAAATATAATTGATTTTTGGCAAGTAACATATGTAACGCATTGGTCTCATACAACTTGCTAAATTTGAAAAATAAACCAATTTTAGTTCATTCAGCACGGCCCTCTATATTTGCCTGTATCTTTTTAAACATGGCATGTTTCTTTACAAAATTCGACTACCTGAATTATGTACATTCGTTCCACATAAATTGCGATTTTGCTGTATCAGTACTTTAAAAGATAAATTGGATCAAACATATCACATAATACAACTGATGGGGTGACCATGATTCCATATATTAGGTAGGTACATATTCTGTACCTATATTAATAAAATCTACATTAAAATAAAAAATATTTTTTACATATTGTTTTTTTTTCCTTCGAAATCAATATTATCGATGACGTCTTGTAAAGGAATTATATCAGTTAAAACTTGATCAATAAACACTTGAGTGCAACATGAAGTAACGGCGATACCCTTCAAAAATTACGGTAGCTTCAGTGAACTAATAGCGACCGCACACGGCAAGTTTTAACTAATATAATTCCTTTACAAGATGCAATCGATAATATTAAATTCGAAGAAAAAAAACAAATTGTTAAAAAAAGGTTACCTATCATAAACCCAAAAAAGTTTTGACCGAATTTCATTTCAACTAAAACTTTTCAACATAATAGTTGAAAAGTTTGGCGTTTCGTTTTTTTTTACTTCATCGAAGTCACGTTTGTTAGTTGACTATTATCAATTCGATTTTTTTTCGTTTCTCCAAGGTTTCATTTTTTTTCGAAGTAAGTATTATGTTTCCGAACATTCAAATTAAATATTTAATTGTAATGGCACATAATAAAACAGTTGATTATGAACAAAAGTTGAAAAGAAGCATGCAAACAAGGATGCTTGCTTCAAGCATGCAGCGTACAAGCAGGCATGCAGCATGCAAGTAAATAAACAGCACAACATATTAACTTTTTATGACACTGTTTTAATTTAATGTTGAAAATGCTACCAAGTAACCGGCTATATATTTGTGACCAAATAATGTTCCGTAAAATGTTGTTTCGGTGTGGTGAAAATCTGGCACATGAAAAAAGTTCAAAAGAGGCTTCGGCCAATAGCAAAAAGTTAATTTGTAAATCGGCGAAATTTAGCTCAGTGAAATAATACCTATGACACATGATACTTCGATGATCTATACATATAATAAAATCGTAGATTTGCCGTGTCTGTACATTGAATATTTTCGCATAAAAATAACTGAGAAATGTTAGGAAAAAGGAATAAAACGCAAAAATGACATTTTTGAAATTTTTGTCTGTTTGTCTGTTTGACCCGATGTTTGTGTCAGCATCACGCAAAAACCACTGATTGGATTCGAAAGCTAACTTCTTCAAAATATTAAGTGTTAACCTGAGTAACATTTAGCGTTTATTTCATCAAAATCGACCCACAAAATCAAAAGATATTGAATTTTAAATTTTAGTAAGGAACTTCATACAGCGCTAAGCGTTGCGGTTACCGACTCTTAGGCGCCATCTATTGAGAAAGATAAAATTCAGGTAAGCATGAAAATAACATCAAAACAAATTGTTGAGTTATTTGTGAAACTTTTTTTAAGTAGTAAAGTTAAAGTGAACATTTTAGTACCATGACGATACTTACTGTTACGTATGGGCTCCTTATCTAACGTTTTCCTATGCCAATTTATATTTTGTCAGTTTACCAAATGGTCGATAGATGGCGTTGCACCGATGACGCGTTTTTCTCATCACAGTGTTAAGATTTTCCGTCAGATTATGACTCTCACACGATTTTTAGCAACATTGTTGTTCGCTAGAATTTTAACGATCGGTCTCATAAAAACTCTGATAGGGTCTCGAGCGAGTCCAAATTCGTAAACTAAAAAAAAGTACCTATTCTTATAAGACGTGTACCTGTACAGTGTACTACGTTATCTAAGTTCATTTAATTTCGCTCATTCCTAAATCAATCAACTATTTAACTTTTCTTTGGCTTAGGTAATGTGACTGAATCCTTCAACTGTGCACGATTATTAAACATCATCATGTGCTTAGCCTTTTCCCAAGTATATTGGGGTCGGCTCTTAGTCAAACCGAATTCAGCTGAATAACAGTATTTTACGTGGAGCGGCTGCCTACCAAACCTCCACAACCAATTAACTGTGTAACACGGTACTTCTTGGCAAGACTGGTGTCAGATTTTCTAACGTCTGACAATCCATAACGACTGCCAAAGATTTCAAAATAACAGCCGGAACCTACCTTTCCGAGGCACGGAGGAGTCTCGGTATGTTAAGATGGTCACCCATCCACAGACCTTCACCTCGGCACGATTATTTAGCAAAACTTAAAAAATATAACAAAACTTTGTTTTCATTTCCTATAACCACAAGTTTTGCGAGTAATTGAGTACTTAATTATGTGTTAAATTGTATTTAAATCTTATAATGGTTTTGCCCAAAACCATTTTACGTTTTTTTTAGTGATCGAAATAAAAAATACATATAACGATTTACTGGGTCGATTCATTCAGTATGTACTAAAAATATCATCGCCTGCCTAGCCTTTCACCAACTATGCTGGGGTCGGTTTCCAGTCAAACTGGATTCAGCTGAATACCATTGTTTTAAGTACGTACGTAAAGTGCTGCCTGAGTTGCGGATTATGTTCGAAAGAGTTACCGCGGCCCTGGAAAGCAAAGGGGAGGGATGCACGGATGGGTTTTAGTCAGTAAGAGTCTGACACTCCCTTCCGCTCAGCCCAGAGCGGGAGAAGTCATTTGATGGTTTCCCATCAATAAAAAAAGGTACCTACGTAAAGCGACTGCCTGTTTGACCTTCACAACCTAAGGTACGTAAAGCAACTGCCTGTTTGACCTTCATAACCTAAGGTACGTAAAGCGACTGCCTGTTTGACCTTCACAACCTAATAACTGGGAAACACGGTAGGTAGGTACCTCTTGGCTAGACTGGTGTTAGATTTTCTAGCTTCTGGCAATCCGTAACGTCTGCCAAAGACCTACAAATGACAGCCGGAGCAACGACTTAACATGTTATCCGAGGCACGAAGGAATCTAAGATACGTAAAGCGACTGCCTGTTTGACCTTCAAAACCTAATAACTGGGAAACACGGTAGGTAGGTACCTCTTGGCAAGACGTGTTAGATTTTCTAGCTTCTAGCAATCCGTAACGTCTGCCAAAGACCTACAAATGACAGCCGGACCAACGACTTAACATGTTATGCGAGGCGCGAAGGAATCTCGGTATGTTAAAATGGTCAGCCATCTACAGGCCGACTTCGGCAAGCATTGCTTAACCTTAATATCAACCCTTGAGGCTGTTATTATTAAGTCATGAGCAACCAGTCTCCTCATTCCTCTGTACGTATAATTTTTTCCGACATCCATGCGAACGAAGTCGCGGGCACAGTTAGTCTAAAAATATGTCAAATAATGCATACGGCAAAAAGACGCGCGTCGGTCAATAGTTTTCAGTAAAATGAAATTCCAACAAAAACAATTTGGAAAAGCGATCGGTTCCCGTAATATAGATACAGAATATGTACCTACCTAATATATGGAATCATGGTCACCCCATCAGTTGTATTATGTGATATGTTTGATCCAATTTATCTTTTAAAGTACTGATACAGCAGAATCGCAATTTATGTGGAACGAATGTACTCCTGCACATAATTCAGGTAGTCGAATTTTGTAAAGAAACATGCCATGTTTAAAAAGATATAGGCAAATATAGGGGGCCGTGCTGAATGAACTAAAATTGGTTTATTTTTCAGATTTAGCAAGTTGTATGAGACACCAATGCGTTACATATGTTACTTGCCAAAAATCAATTATATTTTAATAGTTTTTGGCTAAGGTTGTCTTGTCTTTTTTAGATATTTTCTTATATTCCTTATTTCCAGCACGGCCCCCTATCTACGTCTATATATTATTTGTTTTTACGAATTCACAGTATCTGTTGCGGCACATATAATGTGTTAATAGGGTACATTCGTTGAGTTTAAGAAACTTTTGAATACGCTATTTATTTTTCAAGTTACACGAGGGCCGTGCTGAAAACGTTTGGCTGGCACGGCCTCCTTTTTTTGCATATTTCTTCAAAAGTACAGAGGTACATTGAAAAAGAAACCGGTACATATACTCCTAGAGGCGAGTACATTGCATTGGTGCACACCTAATTCGCAAATTCTGGGGGGCCGTGCTGGGCAAACGTACATTAGCGTTAACGTCAGACGCTCACGACAAAATGTATGGGAATGACATTAGGTGATGACGTTTCCTTTCCACACCTAATGTCATTCCCATACAATTTGTCGCCAACGGCTGACGTTAACGCTACAGAAAAGTATTTTGTCTAGGCCCACTGGTCAGCTTGTTATAAATGAAGTGTAGATACTGACCGAACCGAATGCTCCGAAGAAGGACAACAACGCAGCAACATAGATCCAGGGGAAAGGCGGAGGCGGCGGCGGCGGCGGCGGTGGTGGGTCCAGCAGGGGCTTCAAAGAGCAGGGGCCTCGCGTCCTGGCGCAGTCGATCATGGGCTAGAAGGTCCAATCAACTCACAATTTCAAAATGAACTAACATTATAGAATCATCGTAGAAAAGGGCGAATTTCACCAAGAAACTGCTACTTGTGTGATGTGTCAGAATCATGATTCCGTTGTGAAAGATATAGTGCTACATCTTGTATGGCTTTGTCACTCTCTCACAACAAAATCACGATGAAATAGGCACGTCATTAGGAGAGCGATTGAACGCTATTGCAATAATGACACTGACAGTGCTTGAATTCAGTTTAGATGTTCTGAACGCGTTGTTTCATCAGTGAAAATCGCCCTAAAGTCAAATGTGATCCCTCACCTTTTACAGCTTTCTATAGTTTGGAATAAAAGTCACAATGGACCAAAGTCTCTGATAACACGATTTTTCTCAAATGCAAGATTTTGTTTATACCACAATATTTATATTTAAGTTTATATCGCGTTTCGGGTAATTTGGCAATCCAACAACAACTTTCCTCGATGCACATCACATAGGTACTTAATACCAAAGTTTACTAACACCACTCTATGAGCCCGATTGTTCAGCACAACTTTTATAAATTAAATTGATTGATTTCAGTTTATGGCGGTTCTTAGCTTTATCTAAACCGTTTTGTTAACGTTATTTTCAAAACATGTGTATCGCAAGAATTGAATGAAATGTTAATATCAAGTCTTCAATATTGGATTTTTAAGTAGGTACCTATTGTGTGTACGAAGTTGAGTAGTGAGTTAGTGAGCCTTAAGACCTAACAAATCTAAATAAAGCCGCCATCTTGGATACAGCAGTTTGTCAAACAACAATCACAACGACGCGCGCGCAAGTTATTGTAGCTACCGCCAAGTAAAGCTTCATATCTCAATCGATATTGATTTTAATTAACCATTATGTTTTACATAATTCGTTTCAAATTCTTAACAAGTAAAAGCCCCAAGTTATCAAACAAGAAACAACAATTTATTAGAAACTATGCGACATTTCATGAAACTTATATCAAAATTTTTCAATTTTTTTCGTATCCGAAATCAGAGCCGTTAGCATTAAGTTTCAGCTTTGACCGCGCGCGTCGTGTCTTCGATCAGCTCGAGCTCCTGTTGCTCAGCCTCCTGCAGCAACGCTATGCGGTCCAGCGGCTTCCAGGGCTCATGGAATGCATACTTGTATTTGCTCTTGCCGTGATACCCCAGGTTGGGCAGCACCTCCTTCACTACCTCCGCCAGTCTCTTCGACGGCTTATCTTTCCAGTAGTCGGGGTGCACGATAGGCGAATTGTAAAACAAATCTTGAACATTAGAACCCGATTTCAAATTAAATGCTGGATTTTTGAACAGCTCCGTCGAATCCTCATTCGGAATTTCCTGTCAAAAAATGTTACTATTCACTTCAGGACTATCGGCAGGGCGGTGTTATAGTGCGTTGGACGAAATTCAGTGCCCTCGATAATATTATGAACTAAGAAAATTAAACCATTTGATTCTATTGTAAAAGGTCTATTTCAGTATGATCGTTGGCTGTCTATATTACATTATAATTATTGTATAAGGTCTATTGCAGTATGATCGTTGGCTGTCTATATCACATTATAATTATTGTATAAGGTCTATTTCGGTATGAGCTTTGGATGTGTATATTATAATTATAAAGTTCACATTGCATGTGTTGATTACTGCTCAAACAGAGGCGAATGTTGCGCAGGTCGCGGGACGCGACTACGCGTGTCTCCTTTTTATGAATGCTTAGGAAGTGTCGCGACTACTCGCGTAGTTTGAGCACCAATTAATTGACATGATCGGCGCTTGCGAATGTCGCCCGGCATCCCGCGCGGTTGTCGCCTCAGTTTGACCAGAGCTTAAAGTGGAGTTAGGTTAACGGTATAGCAGATTGATGTTTCTGCTGCCGGTCATCATAGCATCTCCTTCTCCCTCCTTCCCTTTGCCTCTCAGTTTATCGAAGAAGCCTTTGATCCGTCCAAAGAAGCCAGGTTCTTTGACCTCCTCTTCTTGGAAGGCCTGATGATGCTGATGGTAGCCGTGATGCTGGTGGTAGCCTCCGTGGCTCTTCTGCCAGGCTGCTTGGTCTTGCTGGTCTTGGTCGTCAGAAGACACGTTGAGCACGCCGATCCGCTGATGGACAAAGCACAAGCTGGATTTCATTAGATACTTAATGTCACGGCGCCGGGCTCCGATTTCGTCAAACGCACTATTCGAACACCGTTTCAAGAATGTCGCAAAGGTTCAATTAAAGTGTGTATGATGTATGGAAGTGTAATTACCTTAACATTACTGGGGGGGAGTGGTGGGACGACGGTATCGGGGACCTTGATCCTGTAGGGATCGTAGTTGGGCGGCTGAGGCACCTGCGGGCACTCCGCGCGCCAGGGCTGCGGCGAGTCGTCGGGCTTGGGCCAGGGCTCCACTTTCATGCCAGTGGTCTGAACCACATCTTTACAGCACCCTTGTCCTTTTCCATCTGAGTAACTACGTGTCGCTGTAACATCAAAATGGTCAACATAAGGTTCCACAAAAGGGAAACATTTGGAGTTTAGCAGTTACTTTTCAACATAGATTTGCTAAGTAGGACCCGCGGCGGTATTCCAAGCCGGTAACATTCTCTTTGAGAAATATTGGCACGGTCACAGGCCGCGATCCTCCAATACTCCAAAGTAATTTGGTCTTTCAAATCGTAAGTAAACAAATGATCCGCAAAAGATTGCGACTACGCCTGGTACGATAAGTCCAAAGTCAGACAGCCCTTTGGCCCTCAAGATGAGGCACTTGTCTCCGACGCCAGTGAAGGTTTAGTTCGGCAAATATGTTTCTGTTAAGTCATGGGTCTAGGTCTTATAAGAAACAACGACGCAATGACGTCCAGTGCCATCACGAAAACGGCATTTCTAGGAACAATGTGTAACGTGAAAAATCATAACTTACCAAGGCCGCTGATAACTTCCCCGAGACTAGTATTAGTTAGAGCTACCGCAGCATGATTCAAGTGCTTCACTTGTTGGCAATGACGAAATGAACCCAGCATCTTGACTCCCGACACAAAAATTTTCATCAATTTAAAAAATATATATAAACACACCCAATTTAAACTTTATATTTAAAAAATTACATTGTTTTTGTGAAGAACGGTTTATGTTAGGTTTTGAGAGAATTGTTTTCTGACAGCATTTGGAAAAAAAGTGAATGTGATGAAATTATTATTTTTTTATATGGCTTTCGAAAAGGCTATGTCCGGTTGCCAGTTTTTCTGTGAAAGTAGGTTTTTATCTCGTTCTATAAAAAGGTTTAAAATATTCTTACTCTTTTCATCAAACCTCCTTGTCTAAATAATATCAAATCCTGGTAAAATGTTTGACATGAAGAGGCGTGAAGAGGTTTACGACCGTCGAGTGTTGAGAATGTCCTTGCGAGACTCATGCTTCGAAATATCTTTTTATAAGACATGAATGTGATTGTCTCGATGGTCTGCGACTTTACTCGTAATCTTAATAAGACGCTAATCTACTGTTTAGACTCCTCACTCCTCCTATTTTGCCTTGCCTTCTATGCCCAAAAACATGCAGCCTGTACAACGTGTAACAGAATAAACGCAATAACTCATCATTATGAACAACTTTTACAATGGGAACAACACTGAAATCGCGAAAAAAAAAATCGACTGCCCCATACATTTCTGTGCAAATGTAGGTACTGAACAGCTGATTTTTTTCGCGATTTAGGGCTTGGTCCCATAGTAAAAGTTGTTCATAATGATGGGTACAACGACCCCTTAAGATGTATTGCGTTTATTCTGTTACACGTTGTATGTGCTGCTACCAACGCGAACGATGCTGTGGAAGAGGCAACGTTTTGGGCCATCCAAATTGTATCAACTGTCGTGTCAGCGACACGAAGCAGAAGAAGACTGTTTAGACCAGAAGCGTATTAACCCTGAGGCCAAGAGGGCCATGTGCCCCCACTTTTCTTGATGCAAGCTTTGCTCTTGTAACCGGCCGGCTAAGAAAAAAAGCGAACAAATCCGAGACGGGGTGCTATATTTTCGAGGTGTTAAGGCTTAGACCCACCGCGGCGCACGGAGATGCCGCACGTGTGTAAGCTTCACTTGGCAAGAAAATGTTTGTGATTGTCTCCAGTGCAACCCACGGACACGCTATGCACTAATTGACGTCATTGGTACGGTCACCAGCAAAAGTCGATAAGAATTCTCACAACGTATTAGTTTGACGTTTAGTTTGACTTACGACCTTCAATTTTCAAGTTATCGCCAACAATTGATTGTAATCCTCAATTTCATCAACTTAGCATAAGTCAAGATGGCCCAGTGGTATAGAGCACACAGATTGAAGCGCAAATCAGTGTGCCGCAAGTTCAAATCCCACGCAATTGTTGACTTTTTGTAAGTTCTTACCCGATTGGAAGTTATGGATTAGCATTACATATTATTATATTAAATTATTCTTTAACTTGTTCACACATTTCTTAGAGTTAAAAGGTAGATCACAAAAAAACTAAATAAAGAATTAGATTTCTGCGAGGTAGACATGAGTTTTAACTTGACCGAAATGAACTGTCGTTTGGTTGTAGTTGTTGGTTAGTGACGTGTGGTTAACAATATTGTAATATTCGCAAAATGCAGGCTAATATTAGTATTGAAGTGAGGGCGACTATCATTGGGCTGCATAAAAGTGGTCTTAATAAAACACAAATATCTGAAGAAACCGGACTGAATGTGAGTATAATAGCTATTAATGAATTGTAACTTTATTATAAATTAATCTTCTAATTAAAATGTATGCCATTTATGAATCCATCCATCGTATCTTTATGAGGTTTAGAAGAGAACATAAATCCTTGGGTTTATTGGGTTGGTTATTGGATTTATAAATGCAGTTTTATTTTAAAATTATATTCAATAATGATTATTAACATTTTATATAATGAAAATGAAGTCAAGAAGGTATAGCTGCCTAATATATATATTTTTTTTGTTTTAGAAAAATACTGTAAGTCTTTGGATAAAAAGATATGAGGAAGAAGGTAGCCTTGCTAGTCGAAAGAGAAGTGGGAGACCGAAGCTTATTAGCGAGGCACAGCGCCGACATATGGTGGACATATACGAAACGAATGGTTTCGCACCAACGAGACATTTTGCGGAATTATATGACACCTCGATGGATACTGTTCGCCGTGCACTTCACGCTGAAGGCGTGCATCACAGAAAACCAGCTAAAAAGCCGTACTTGACAGAGAGGCACAAACAAGAACGATTACGTTTCGCACGTAATTATTTAGATTTTGACTGGAATACTGCGGTATTTTCAGATGAAAAAACATTTAAATCCAGTCAAAAGGGCAGGCTTCACTTATGGCGCAAGAATAACACTCGCTGGTGTGATAACAACGTCATTCCTAACACCGAATCAGGTCGAATCACAATTAATATGTGGGGATGGATGAGTGCAGCAGGACCAGGAGAACTGGCTTTCATTCCTCCACGCGCAAACAGTTCAACTTATGTGGAAGTGTTAGACTCAATTATGCTACCTACTGTGCGCAACATTTACCCAGCTGATGAGTTAGCAGAATTTCCGTTTGTCCAGGACAATTGTCCTATTCACCGAGCGAGTACTGTGCGTGAGTGGTTTCACAATCACCCGGAAGTAATTGTTATTCCATGGCCAGCGCGATCACCCGACTTCAACCCCATAGAAAATCTATGGGGTTTGATGGTGCAAAGGTGGGACTCGCGGAATGAGAGGTCTACGGAACAATTAAAAACCCATTGCATGGAGGTGTGGGAAAGTTTTAGAGGGAGCGAAGTATGCAGTAATATTGTTGGGTCCATGCGCAAACGTCTACTTGACTGTATCGAAAATAATGGGGGTTATACAAAATATTAAGTTTTAGTAAAATCAGTAGGCCATTTTATTTTAACATATCCGTGATTATTCGTTAACAAACACTGTATTATATTGTGTTTACTTTCGTTTAAAATAGCTATATCTTTTAACTTGTGCCATCGCCTTATCTTAAGAATGCAGTGAACTCGCTATCAATTTTGTTGACAATAATCATGATTCTATTTTGTTTTTTATTCTTCTACCCGCACTGTTCTAACATAATAGTTCAATTTATTTTTCTCATCTAATTGACGATTATCTTGTGAGAACTAAAGTTCTTTTAACAGAAATTGAGGTTTAGTTTCAATCTTCTTTTCGTCAAGAAAATGAACAATTAAGCTATGACCTCAAAACATTCATTGTGACGTTACATAAAAATAAAATGTTTACAAAGTCTAAATCATATATGACTTTTCAATAAATAACTGGATATAAACAATTATATTTTATTTTATTAAAATTTTAATATCCTTTCATTGTTACGTTATTCATATTATGAATGGTCTAAGTGGGTATACTCATAACAAACAATCTTACACGTAACATAGATAACGGTTACAAGATAACTTTTTTGTCTAGGTAACAATTCGACGTCACAATTCTCATAAATGTTTAATTTGTAAATAAAAAGAATAAACATTTTTATTAAACACGTCTTTTTATTTCCACCTTACAACATCGATAAGATGTAAACAACGAATGTGATTCTTCTTGTAGTTAATAGATCATATTCGTAATTTGCAACAATTTAGTGCAAAAAATGCAATAGTATTTTTCATAGAAATATAAAAAACAACAATATTATGAGAATTTTCAAAGTAAGAAATAACCGCAACGGACCGACCATGATTTGAACTCGGGCTACGTTATTTGCGAATCCAACACTTAGTTCATACGGCTACCAGCACATGACATATTTGCGCGAATTTTATCAATACAATGGTAAGAACAAGTCGCCTCTGTGACTGTGTGATGCGTATTCAATGGCACAGAAAAATAATAATGATGTTTTTAAGCTCAGTGTGACGACAGTTCCTTAGTGTGTGTTATCTGTTGAATGTGGATACTCATACACGGGCACACATACGCACGGAAGTATCGCGCTCGCTCGGTTCGTAGCAAAATAATCTTTAGCGTTCCTATGGACTTTTGCGGCCTGACTGTACATGCGTGGCTTGCTCAGATATTGCGCTCACATAGCTCACCGTTATCAACGCCTTGCACGCTGGTACACACTACACACGACTATGTAGTGCATTGCAGCACCTCAAATTCGTGCTTTTGTTGTTACTGCACTTAAAGAAACAGGAAGGTAGTACAATTTAGGTATTGAATCGTAAAATCTAATGAGTTAAGAGCGTTTACGCCAAAAAGAGTTCAGGGGGAAATAGTGATTTCTATACAAACCTTAAAATCGCTCTCTTCCTCCCTCTTCTCTTTTTTGAAAATGTTCTCTACTAACTATTTAGACCTGGATAATTATCTAACGTACCTATGCACACCAAGTTTATTTAGAATCGGTTCATTAATTTCGAAAAATAAGGACTTGAAAGTGTAAAGAGCGTTTTTAACACCCTTGCTCGTAAAGCTGATGTAATTCCACCGGTTTTAAGCATGTAAAGCGGGTCATAAAAAACGCGTGTGTTACCAAAGCAAATAGTTAAGTTATAGTCCATACAAATTCCATAACAGTATTATTTGCCATTTCAAATATGGAACTGATCGCCGCAGCACGACTCCAGCTAGTGAGCAGCGCGCTGTTGCTATTCAAATTTCGAACTAATCGCCGCGCGGCGTCGTTCAGTAGGCAGCGCGCTGTTAAAATGGCGGGAAAGCAACAGTGTGCATTCACAGATTGACTTTATTTAAAATAAAAAAAAAACAGTTTATTCGGTAATTTAAAAACTTGGCTGCATGCTCTAGCGTCTTTGCCAACATTTTCACGCAGCCACGGCAGAAAATAATCCTCGCGCCATTTTTCTCAAATTTTCTTTTCTTTGTACTTGTATTGTGAATATCTAAAAATGACAACTTTCAATAATGAAGATGAGCAATATATTACTTCAACTCCACCGGATATACTAACAGAAGCGCGAACCGCATGCGACAGCTTGCTGCCGTCAATATCCAAGGACAGATACATAACCACGTATGAAAATTTCTTGAAGTGGAAAAAAATGAAAAATGCCGTCATTTTCCGAAAAATGATTATTTTTTCTGTTTCCTCGCAAATGTGTTAAAAAACGTCGTACGATATACGTGCGTATTGGTTATAACATGCTCGGCTCAATTACGCCCTCGCCTTCGGCTCGGGCTGAAATTCCGCCTCGCATGTTATAACCATCTTAACGCACTAATATCGTAATGTACTATTACGCGGTACGGCTTTTCATACAAACTTACAAATCCTTATTTTTCGAAATGAATGAACTGATTTCAATGAAACTTGGTATGCATGCTTATTTATTTCCAATAATTCGGACTTGATAGTTTGCATAAAACACGTTGTGCAGTAAACGCTAAAACTACAGAACAAAAATTGAAATCAATAAACGACAAAATAAAACAAAAAATTACTTTCCAAACATAATTTATTTTTGTACAAAACAACATACGAATTACTAATAAATACATTACTTAATTGATCGTTTTTTTACAAAAATACTTTTAATAAATTCACATAAATAGTTGTTTCAACATGGAATGGCGTAGCACAAATATATAATCAGGAAGAACGCATAAAATATCAAGTAAAAATTATAATTACAAATACTGCATTTTATTTAAACAAAAAAATACTAAGGTGTTCGTGACATGTAATTAGCTACTTTATACCGTTAGCTTATGGTTTATATTGAAATTACATATTAATGCTTTGCAATATATTAATAATACATAATAATATATCGTAACTGCTGCGATTACTGAAGTTCTAGTTCTCTCAATTAATGAAGCCATCAGAGTCACATTGTGACTGTGATGTGTAGTGTCGTGGCCGTTGATTGGCTACGAAACTCGTTGTGTAATTGTAGGCCCGTTTGATTGGTATCACAACACATCTCGACACAGTAATGTTGACCTAGCTTTACGCTGTGGCTGCCACATGTCACGAACAAAATGCAACACAGGGGGTCTACTCTCTAAGCCCGAAGTCCGTAGTTTGATGAATGAATGAAAACACGATTTGGAAGTTGTTCTTAGTTCGGGTTCGGGACTAACCGTAAGTCCGTAGGTGATACGGAGGAGAAAACGCCCGACACTAAGGCCGAAACTACGGACTTCGGGCTTAGAGATTAGACCTCCTGGTTTGAGGAAAATTGTGGCGTCGTTAGGGTAATGGCAGGTATATATTAAAGCCTCGTATTTACTAGAAGACTAATGACTTGCAAGTGCGACACTGTCTCACTGGCAAAGGGTTCGGTGACGCCGCCACTGATAGAGACAGCATTGTCAAAACTATCCTTACAGACCAAGCATGTCAGTGAATATCACCACAATCAATAGGGATAATTCCTGGTTAAAAAATAAATATGATTCTATTTAGTCCGTCGCGTCAGTTAGATTATCTTGGACACGTATTTTTTGCTTTATCAAGTCAATAAAAAATGACAAAGATAAAACACAACAAAGATCAGGAGGGGGGGCGGGTGACGACACGTATATGTAAAAAATTTACCAGTGACGTCACACGAGTTTTCAACGCACTGTATCGTCTCAATTTTTTGTTTACGTGAAAAAAGAAAAAATACGTGTCTAATATTTTTTGGAAATCTATCCGACGGACTAATTCGATTTTTTTAGTCATCTACCCTATTGACGGTCCTTGACAATAGGAATAATTTCACTGGATTGTTTTGTTACATTTCTCACACCCAGAAAAGACCAGAGAAGTGAGTGCAGTACTCAAAAAAATACTGAGTTGTGAAACCCGAGTCACTGTGCCCTATGTGTCCCAAAGTGACCTATGCTCTGCCACTAACGATGCCGTGGCAGTGGTAATGTTTTGCCATTCAAATCAGAGTTACTGACGTGCCAGCGACGCGAAGACGAATTGTTGGCGAACCAACGATACACGTGTCAAGTGTGCAACAAAACTACTCGGACAAGCCACATTAACTATTGTTAGATGATTCTAGTTCACATTACATACTGTTTATGCAAGGTGCATTTCAAACTCTTATATTTAAACGACTGTGTGCCAATAGAAAATACATGCCTTTGTGTGATTATTGGTCTTTACAAGTGTATAACACAACAACACACGCATATTTGCCAAGTCTGTTCTGTGATGCACCTAGTGCAAGAACTGCCTCCGTGGTCGAGTGGTTTAGGCGATTGCCTTGTGACCCGGTGGTCGTGGGTTCGATTCCCACGGGAAGCATACTTTATAAAATGGTTTCCAGTTTGGCTAGGACATTGCAGGCTTGAATCACCTGATTGCCTGATAAAAAGATGAAGTGCAAGATGTAAGGCGTGCTGCACACTTGTTCGGGTCAGCAGTGATTGAATGCCACTGCTGTGTTCGGCACGAGCCAAATATAAGTACGCTTTACAGTAATAGGGTAGACTACTATAAAAAAAAACCGGCCAAGTGCGAGTCGGACTCGCGTACGAAGGGTTCCCTATCATTATCTATAAAAAAAAAAAATACATTTGTATTGGAGCCCCACTTAAATATTTATTTTATTTTTTTTAAGTATTTGTTGTAATAGCGGCGACAGTAATACATCATCTGTGAAAGAAGGTTTTACTGCCATCACGACTATCCAAAGTCAAAGAGAGACGGAGCTATACTGCACTGATAGCACCATCCCTTTTCAGACTGGAATCATGATGACATTAGTACGTCACGGTCCCTGATATTATAAACTTAGTAAGAACTAAATTAACATGATTGACTTGTTTATTAAAACAAATAGTAATAGTTGATTATAAGACACCTTGCACACAAGCTAATAAGTAATCGCAACGGTACTGTGAAAAAGGTTGATCCACACATATCAGGGCCGTGCCCGGATTGTGGACGGACTAAGATCCGTCAGGAGCTCTAAAAATATTGGTGCGTACATTTTATATGAACTCGTTCACACACGCCGCATCCGAGCCGTGACACGAAATTGTCAGACTAGGTTGTGACCGTCCCGGGCACGGCCCGAATCTGTGTGGATCAACCTTAAACCATCAATACCACGATGTGTGAGTAGTCATCATACCAGGGCCCCAAGTCTGCTATTTTTTATAAATTCGTCATTCCAACACGATCCCATTGTCATTTTGCTATAATTTCGTAATAAGCTAAATTCATAATGGTCGATCATTGGTCGGTCAATTGTCTCGTAACAGAATCGTAGTTCTTAATATTCAATGTCTTTGAAAAGTAATGACTGCACAAGGACGTTCTTATGGTAGTTCACTGATCGAAGGAACTGTCAAAATTTTAGCAGATTATCGCATACGTCTGTAATTAATTTGTCATTATGTACGAGATTACCATTCAATGCCATTTCTTTCAATGGAGTGTCAGTGGTTGACCATTGGAAAGTCATAATGACGCTTTTATATTAGTAGATTACCAAACTTGTCAAAATTTACAATTATGAAATCAATGATAGACCATTCTGACACTATTGTAATAGCAGACTTGAGGCCCAGGACTTGTGTCAATAATAATAATTTTTATTATATTTACACAATTTAACGTACAACTTTCCGTAAGCTAATCATTATGTACAAAGACGATCATGTGAAGAAAGATGTAGGCATACATTACATACATGTTTATCATACAAACCTTATCGCTCGATTTGCCAGCGGGCGACGAAGGAGCGCATTATGAAAGTGCTGTGGGAAATTGAACAGATTGTGAAGGGATTAGGTGTCATATTTGAATGAATGGACGAATAACAAATGAACCCGTTCGAATCGGCTCGCACGCCGCGGTTGGACGGTTAGCTGCCATACAGATATGAGCTTCAACTGCTTCATGGTAGCTTCAATTTCCTTTGACACGCTCTTCGGCGCGGCCCGCTTATTGAACATGATACATGTTTCTAGACCTTTCAAATTGTTACCATCTCTTTACACATGACACACACAACATTGTTGTATAAAATCATAATTAATCTTCTAAAAACGAAATTCATTGTCATTTAAACAAATATTGAATAACTTTGAGGCTAACTGACAATGAAGAGTTTTAGAATAATAATCTTTATAAAACCCATTTCAACGATAAGTCGAATATTCGCTTAAAATACCTAAGTTAATTATTAGACCATTGTAATGTTGTTTAAAACTTGCAATAGTTTTCTCAAAATTTTGTTTAAGATTATTCGACGAATAGTATACATGGGCGCACTTCTATACAGGGCTATTTGTACAACACCAACAACCTTTCAGTGGGTGAAAGTACTCATCATTATAAACAACTTTTACTATGAGACCAACTCTGAAATATCAAAAATTTAATCAGCTGTTTCATACAAAATGTAAGTCACCCGATGAAAATGTATGAAATAGTAGATTTTTTTTTCGATTTTTCCGGGTTGGTCTCATAACAAAAGTTGTTTATAATGATGAGTACTTTCACCCCCTGAAAGGTTGTTGGTGTTTTACAAATAACCCTGTATACTAGTTGTAAACAGGGGTGATTTTATTCAAGTGGGAATTTGCAAAAATACGATGAATCAGCTTTTGTTGTCGTCAAAATCAAGCCCGAAACTCCTTTGAGTATTTTTCGCTATACCTAACAGTTTCGGATTTGGCTATCCACTTGGAAAATTCACTCTGTATAGGAATTATATTACATAATTTCATGTACTCAAAGTTCAGGTATTGAACCAAATTAAATTATTAAGTTAATTTAATACAATTATAATCAATATAATGTTGGAAAACTTTTGAACAAGAGATCAAATTATATAATTTACAGACATATTATGCGATTCATATTTTTTATGAATATATTAGGATAACATAAATATTTTCAGTTACTATTGATACACATGGAAGGGCTTAGTTAAGGAGGTAATTTTAAATACATAAACCATTTACTCATGTCTATTTTGACTGTAAAAATAACTTGGTAACACCAAGGCACTATCTTTTTCCTGAGACTTGTCTCCCGTGGTCTATTCCACAGGAACCAAGCATTTTCTATAGCTTTCTATCAGCAAAACTAATGTTCCTAATCAAATCTGTACTAAACCGAGATTACCCCAAAGCAATAAACAGCTGTTCAGTACATTTTTGTTTGCATTTAAATAAATCAGCTGTTTTCTATATTATATCTAGACATAATATACAAAACAGCTGATTTCTTCTTTAGAAGTCACCTGTTGAATTTCGTATCAAACTAAATTTGATTTAATAAAAACATTTTCCATTTCCTAAAAATATAGAAAACAAAGTGGTTGTCATTTTACATTTTTTGCGAGACTAACTTTTTGCACGGCAATTAATTTATATTAATACTAGTGACCCGCCCCGGCTTCGCACGGGTTCAATTTAATTTCCTGAGGATTCAACAACAATGAAATGAAACAATGTAAAAGTAAACCTTTTCTTGGAAATTAGGAACATAAAAAAAAATGTCTGTCAAGTCGTTTTTGAGTTTTTGCGAGACTATAGTGCGTTTCAACAAATTGTACCTATGGCGTTATGATGGCACACCCTGTCTGTCAAAGTCATTGGCACGAGAAGACGCTCCCGCAGATTTTGTTTACTTTCATTTGATTTCCGACTAAAATCATGCCCAAAACTTTGGAAAGTGGTGAAAGAATGATGGTGTTAAAGGTGAAGAACTTTTGTGAACGTGAAAAACGTAATGATGCCTCATTAATTCCTTTAAGATGTGTTCAGGCTCGTGTTGCCGCCCTTACAGGTAAGTTAAAATAGGGTTACCAGTAGCAGATAATAAAATTTACAACTTAAAATGCAATTTTCTATTGAATTTATTGGTTTATGTATGATTGTGACAATAAACCGAAATATATGTTTTAGGTGTATCCGAAAAAACCGTGTTTAAAATCACCAAAGAAGGTGAAGTCGCAGCCAGCACGTCGACTAAGGTTTCAACGCCTCGCAAAAGCGGTCCCCGGCCTAAAAGAATCGAACTAGATGAAGAATGAACTGAAGAATGTGAGCACGTGAAAAAAGTGGAAGAAAAAATATTACGCAGATGGTCCAGTTATTGATAGCGAGATGGACAGGTTTGTTATTGAAGTGGGAGACGATAGTGACACTTTGATGACGAGGATGATATGGAAGATGAAGATGACGACGACCGCTCGGGTATAAGTCCGTTGGATGAGCATAACTACTCCAAACACAATTATTTTGTCTGAGTATTATTATAATAAAAATAATTAAATTATCATTTTATAACTGTGCTGATTTTTAATATGATAAGAATAAAAAAAATTGTAAATATGTAAGAATCTAACTAAAACATACAAATCACCCTTACTTTGAGGTAGGTTATTATAGGTAATGTGGAAACACTGTAAAACATTGCTGCCAACATAACGCCATAGGTAATATACGGTGAAACGCACTATAAAGAACAGCTATTGATTTTATACTGTAAAATTGTGTTTTTGGCCCTGCGAGTTTGGGCCAAAGTTATACACTTTGGCCCAAACTCATTAACAAATAGGAACACAACACACTGGGCTTGCTGTGTGCCTATTGGCTAAAAGTTACTATATTTATATTGATACAGATTTTCGCTGAAATTCTGTCTAATAGTGGGCCCACACAATGCAGACTTAATATACTCTAATCTATTAAACTAACATTTTTGTCTGCATTGCTTTGTTGCACAGCCAAAACAGTAAAATTCTATAGCAGTTCATGGAAGTCTGTATAGTATGGACACATTACCAGGCCTGAAAAAAACAGTGACGCTGAACAAAGCCAGACATACTACAAAGGCTTACCAGCAGTCGCTGATACTCCTCACTCCTCACTCATCACAAACACAGCACAGTCACAAACACAAGAGTCACCTACATGAGCGGCGGCGTCCGGCTAGGACTGCGCTGTCCTCATTCGAGGCCGAAGAGCCAGTTGATGCCCTGCGCCAGGAACAGGATGAGCGGCTGCCACGCCACCAGCCAGCGGATCCAGTCCAGCAGCTGGCCGTACAGGATGTGCGGCCGGTCCCAGCTGAATCAGGTTAAGGCTAATACGTTACAGGCGAAGTGGGTGGTACTCTGTCGCTATCAGCAGTTTCATATAATACTCCTTACTAATATTATAAACGCGAAAGTTTGTATGTATGGATGTTTGTTACTCTTTCAAGCAAAAATTACTGAATGGATCTTGATGAAATTTTGCACAGGGGTAGATTATAGTCTGGGATAACAGATTTTTATCACGGGAGTATAGGCGGAGCCGCGGATGGCAGCTAGTAATGTAAATAATTTTGTTTATTCGAGAGAACTCAGGCCCAAAAGAAACAATTTTTGCTTAATTCTAATGTTAGAAAACTCAACCACACTAAATAAAATACAATAAAATAAGCTAACCTTACTAAATGATCATGCTCTAACAAGTATGCTCATAGCGAGACTCAGCCATGGTGTGTTAGGTTTATGCATCAACATCAGGATACATTTGAACTCGACCGCGTCGTTGCTAACAAAGAGCTGGTTTTTTTTTGCGAACTAAGGCGTAGTAAACACTGGAACATACCAGTCCCTACAGCATCCTAAAGCAGTTATTATACTGCACTCTTGGTGCATCCAGCGACCTCTGTAATTTGATCCACAGGCTGCTCATGTAGATGTAAAAATATGAAATATTCATTGTGCGTACCGCTAAGGAGTGGAATTCCCTGCCAGAGTATGTGTTTCCTGATAGCTACAACCTGGGAGTCTTTAAGTCAAGAGTGAATAGGTTACTTCTAGACAAGCGTGCTCCATCTTCGACCACATCGTCGCTTACCATCAGGTGAGATAGTGGTCAAGCGCGTGCCTATTCAATAATAAAATAAAAAAATGTCTAATCTCGTAAGATATGTGAAACTGCTGGGTTGTGGAGGTCAGATCGGTAGTAGCTGCATGTAAAATACTGGTATTCAGCTGGATCTGGTTTGACTCTAATTTAATTGGATTTTTATTTTTTATTTGAGATGCGTTTGCTTTTGACGCTAGTCTAGGCCAGAGGTGACAGAGACAAAGTCGACGATGGAGTGAGCTTACCCAGAAGAAGCCTGTTCACTCTAACTTTGAAGAGATAAGGGTTGAATGCGTTCGGAAACAGACGCAGGCAGAGAGTTCCTGCTGTGCGCAATATAAAAAACTTTTGGAAACGCTTAGTGCGAAATAGCAATAAGGTAGGGATGGTAACTTGCAGTGCGTCTAGATGGTAGAAGGGGGCCGGTGGGATGAGGTCGTAACGTAGGAATGGGCTAGGCAGGAGACATGTGAAAAGTGAGAGAAAAGAGAAGAGTTCGCGGTTAAATATTAACTACAGCACCAGACGATCTTCCAGGTAAAGGAAAGCTTGACCGGGTAGTCATTAGAACATCTTTGACAGTCAATACGGGCAGTCAGAAGCCAGAGAATCAAGTCAAGGAGTATAGTGTTCACGTTTCTTTCATGCCACAAATTGGCCCGTCGAGACCGAAACGAGCTCGGCACGCGGTCGGCAATCTTCGGGAGCGCTCGTGTGCGCGAGTCATTAAATTTCGGCGAGATTCTTGTATGAGCAAACGTGTGGAAGATCCTACATTCACTATTTGAATATATACCTCGAGCGTCCGCGTAATAACTAAGAATGCGTGAGTTGGTAAAGGATACGGGTTGGTGAACATCCGCTTGAGGTCCACCTTCTCCTTGCAGTAGGGACAGGTCTGCTTCTTGCCCACGATGCACCAGCCGCGGATGCAGAACTCGTGGAACACGTGGCCGCACGTCAGCTTGTACGTGTTCTCTGTCAACAAATGACACAGCTTTATCAGAAATTAATTATTTTTTAAAGTGTGCGTGGATGGCCAAATACGAAACTATGAGGAATATCGAAAAACACACAGAAGGTGTCTCGAGCCCGATTTTGATGAAAACTAAAACATTGGATTTAAAAAAAAATCGGTATTCCAAGCCAGGAATCGAACTGGTTGATTTTGAGAAAAACCCATTCGAAAGTGTCGCTAATAAGCAGTGATCGGAGTAGGTAGATTGATTTTTGGTACTTGTATCATAAATGCACACAGAAAGAATAACATGGATAAGCCATTTTCCCGGAAAGTAATTCCGGTATTTCCGGATTCAATTAAATATTGTTAATGTTGGTAGTGATATTATTCCTACTCAATTCAAAATTTAAAGGAAGGTATCAAAACTAAATTAATTCATTATTTATCTGTTGAATAATAAAAACAATCGAATTCCGATCGAAGCTTTAATTTTTATTTTTTTATTTTTAGCCTTTTATGGCTAGAACTTTTATAGATAGACATAAATTGTTGCACTTAAATTTAAATATTTTCATAGTGGTCATGGTAATTTGCATTAAGGGTAGAATAAATGACGGGGCCCCATAGAGGGCCAATGCCTGCTGGGGTCGTGAGACTGTTCTAAGGATGCACCACGACTCTGAAACGTAAAGGGCATACGAAGGAACAGGTTGATTTTAGTCAGATTTTAGGACCAAAAAAAAGGGGTAGAATAAAGAAAAAAGATAAAAATCAACATTGTTTATTGTTAAATATGCACATTTTACATTTATTCACATTTTTAATCTTCATCTATTACAATGTCAGCATCCTGGTAATCCTGATCTTTACAATTAAAATATATAACTATGAGTTTCTCTAAATTTTCTATTTTCAACCTATTTCTTTTAACATCTAAAGTCCATTTATAAATGGAAAAAGACCGTTCTACATCTGACGATGTCAAAGGAGCAAATTTAAAAAAAGGTATTAAATTATGTGCTTCATTTTTTTCAATGGCCTCACTATATTCTCTAAGTGTGTCTAAATCTGGGTTTCGTTCCATAACACGTTCTATTTTATTTTTTATATTTTCTGAATTGCACTGATTTATAGCATCTCTGACGTTGTCAAATGCTAAAAGTGAATCTGTCAACGATAAATTATGCTTTTGCAATTCTTTTAAAGACAAATGAATTATAAAATAATTGTCTTTAATGTAATTTAAATCTTCTTTTAAATTTTCTTTTTCTATAATATTTTTTGCCTCTCGAATAGATACCGCATCAGAACTGCTTAAACAAGATAATACTTCTTTTATTTTTTCAAAGTTTTGAGCGTAATAAAATGCTGCCTCTAACCAAGTGCCCCATCTTGTAACAACTGGTTGGGGAGGTAGCGGCAAATCTGGATATTTTTCTTTTAAAATTTTGACTCTACTTGGGGCTTTCAAAAATACCTTTTTAACATTTGCTATTAAAATGTTAACATCGTGATATTCTAACCTAATTTGCTCAGATACGCGATGAAGAGAGTGGGCCAAACATGTTACGTGCTTCATTTCAGGTAAGTATTGTTTTAAATTTCGTCCTGCAGACAGCATATATGCAACGCTATCAGTGCAGAGGACAAGAATGTTACCTACCTTCGATTCAAAAGAATCTTCCCAAAAGTTTTCCAAACATTCTAACACAAATTGCGTGATTGTTTGTCCATTAACTACAGTTAGCATTTTACATGCTACCAAATAAGGTCTAGTCAAATTGCTAGGATGTAATGGTTTTATTAAAAAATGGACTATATAGCGACCTAAAAAGTCTGTCGTTTCATCTAATGATATCCATAGTTTCTCATTTTTATAATTTTGCCGAATCGAATTGATTTTATTCTTAAATAACTTGTCCAAGTAAACTTTCCGTAACTGTGATTCATCTGGCAGAGTACGATTAGTACACGTACAACAACAGGTACTACACATATATTTTTTAAAGAAATCTTGAAAAGTAGTATTTTTCATCTGAGACCACGGAATATTGCACAAAATGAGAAATTTTATAAGATCGAAATAAAATTCCTCTTCGGGCCGCTTAAACTTTCCCTGGTGTACTGCTCCTTCGATATGTCTTTTAACGTTTCCTTTATTTATGGTTTTCAAATGGCTTTCGCATTTTGAACAGTATATTGTACCACTAGCGTGATCGTAAAGTAGTTCGGGATGACCGGATATCCATTTTTCTACAGTTTCAGCCTTGACGTTTGCCATATCTGAACTCTGTTGTAGAGATGGAACCTCGTATATATCACCTAAAACAAAGACATGAAAAAATTACATTTTATTTAGTTTATTTAGCTTACTCCGTTTGTATTATTTTTCGTGGATCAAATTTAGTCATTGAAATTTCGCCCTCTTCCTGTCAACCGATTGATCTAAAATTTGGTATTCGCCTTTGATTCTGGTGACAATACAATTATGTATATTCAATATTATTGTCAATCCAAAATGGCTGCCGCTACAAGATGGCGGACAACTTAGTTTTTTTTCAATCCCATCAATATGGGTATCAAATGAAAGGGCTTGTTACGTAGAATATTTTGTAGAGAAGTAGATAAGGCCTATAGTAATTTATTTTACCAATACATTGCAAGAGGACACAGGGCATTCAAATTATATACGGATTCCAGTAAAATGTCGGTTAATAGTGGAGTTAGCTGAATTGCGACTACATTACTAGAATATCATAATTTTGTTTCGCACTAAGCTCACTGGTTCATACTCTATTAAAGATTTAACAATATTAAGACTCATGGTATGTTCAGCAGGTTAAGCGAACAAACACAATACTAAAAATATTCTTATAGTACATCCAAACATGCTTTATACTCCTTGTAACTAGTAAAATATTACTTACCAAAGCTTGGTTTAAATATGTAGATCCAATTCAATAGTGAAAAATCCGAGTCCGTATATTCGAGCCAAATCGTGGTTTAGAGCAGATTCCAGAAGTCAGTATGTACACAAGCCAGGGTCAAGTAACGTTTTCACAACACAGTAACAAACAAAGATGCGCACTCTACGAACCGAAGTAAACGAGTGAGCTACCTGGCATGTCGTCGGCGGGCGTACGCATTGTTCTGATAACCGGTTATTGTACCACTCATGATCCTTTGTTCTGATTGGTCGTTGGGTTTTGTCAAATCGTGACTGTGTGCCGTTAAAAAAAATATGAAGAATAATAAAGAATAATATTGCTCATTTTATTACAATTCCTACCTTTTTTTGAGGATGGCAAATCATCAAATGACTCCTTCCACTCTGGCAGAATAAAATTCCTACATAAGTTCCGGTTTTTTTTTAATAATCCACCAATTCCGGAGGAATGTCCATATTAATATATACGTTTCGGATCAATGACCCCATTTCAATCTACCTACTCCGATCACTGCTAATAAGTAATAACGATAAAATTCTGGGAAGTAATAACACATTTACATCATTATGACCAACGTCGAAATTGCGAAGAAAAATCTGCGGAAAATCAGCACTTTTTGAAAGTGAAAAAAAACTACAAAAAGACAGTCCCCCAAATCGCTCCGCTCGTCACCACTTCCCTGGGAAGAAGAAGTGGCGCAACAAACTCCTCGGAAAAATAAACCTTATTTCGAAAGTCATAAGGTACATTTTGTTTTGCAAGAGTAACGCGAATATTTGAAGTGTCTGCTTTTAAGCACCAAGCTAGTCTGCGTGTAGTAGGTAGTAGTGTAGTAGACTAGTAGTACGTACCCAGCACGCCCTCCACGTTGACGTCCACCAGCAGCTGGTTGCCGCACACGGCGCACACGTTGTTGTCAAGTTAGTCTGCGTGTAGTAGGTAGTAGTGTAGTAGACTAGTAGTACGTACCCAGCACGCCCTCCACGTTGACGTCCACCAGCAGCTGGTTGCCGCACACGGCGCACACGTTGTTGTCAAGTTAGTCTGCGTGTAGTAGGTAGTAGTGTAGTAGACTAGTAGTACGTACCCAGCACGCCCTCCACGTTGACGTCCACCAGCAGCTGGTTGCCGCACACGGCGCACACGTTGTTGTCAAGCTAGTCTGCGTGTAGTAGGTAGTAGTGTAGTAGACTAGTAGTACGTACCCAGCACGCCCTCCACGTTGACGTCCACCAGCAGCTGGTTGCCGCACACGGCGCACACGTTGTTGTCAAGTTAGTCTGCGTGTAGTAGGTAGTAGTGTAGTAGACTAGTAGTACGTACCCAGCACGCCCTCCACGTTGACGTCCACCAGCAGCTGGTTGCCGCACACGGCGCACACGTTGTTGTCAAGTTAGTCTGCGTGTAGTAGGTAGTAGTGTAGTAGACTAGTAGTACGTACCCAGCACGCCCTCCACGTTGACGTCCACCAGCAGCTGGTTGCCGCACACGGCGCACACGTTGTTGTCAAGTTAGTCTGCGTGTAGTAGGTAGTAGTGTAGTAGACTAGTAGTACGTACCCAGCACGCCCTCCACGTTGACGTCCACCAGCAGCTGGTTGCCGCACACGGCGCACACGTTGTTGTCAAGCTAGTCTGCGTGTAGTAGGTAGTAGTGTAGTAGACTAGTAGTACGTACCCAGCACGCCCTCCACGTTGACGTCCACCAGCAGCTGGTTGCCGCACACGGCGCACACGTTGTTGTCAAGTTAGTCTGCGTGTAGTAGGTAGTAGTGTAGTAGACTAGTAGTACGTACCCAGCACGCCCTCCACGTTGACGTCCACCAGCAGCTGGTTGCCGCACACGGCGCACACGTTGTTGTCAAGTTAGTCTGCGTGTAGTAGGTAGTAGTGTAGTAGACTAGTAGTACGTACCCAGCACGCCCTCCACGTTGACGTCCACCAGCAGCTGGTTGCCGCACACGGCGCACACGTTGTTGTCAAGCTAGTCTGCGTGTAGTAGGTAGTAGTGTAGTAGACTAGTAGTACGTACCCAGCACGCCCTCCACGTTGACGTCCACCAGCAGCTGGTTGCCGCACACGGCGCACACGTTGTTGTCAAGCTAGTCTGCGTGTAGTAGGTAGTAGTGTAGTAGACTAGTAGTACGTACCCAGCACGCCCTCCACGTTGACGTCCACCAGCAGCTGGTTGCCGCACACGGCGCACACGTTGTTGTCAAGCTAGTCTGCGTGTAGTAGGTAGTAGTGTAGTAGACTAGTAGTACGTACCCAGCACGCCCTCCACGTTGACGTCCACCAGCAGCTGGTTGCCGCACACGGCGCACACGTTGTTGTCAAGCTAGTCTGCGTGTAGTAGGTAGTAGTGTAGTAGACTAGTAGTACGTACCCAGCACGCCCTCCACGTTGACGTCCACCAGCAGCTGGTTGCCGCACACGGCGCACACGTTGTTGTCAAGCTAGTCTGCGTGTAGTAGGTAGTAGTGTAGTAGACTAGTAGTACGTACCCAGCACGCCCTCCACGTTGACGTCCACCAGCAGCTGGTTGCCGCACACGGCGCACACGTTGTTGTCGAGCTGGCGCGTCGGCATGCCCTCTTGAGTGTAGTACTGGAACACACATCACACAATCTATACATATTCTATTTACACTTATACTCCTGACCAAATTCGGTCATGGCCAGTCTCAACGGAGCCACGGCGCGGGACATACGTGCAGAGCTGCGGGCGTGTGTACGCAGATACAGCGGCTCGTCCTCTTCCATCACTCTCACATTCCTCACTGACGGCCACCCGCGGAAAGATCACGCGCACCGAGGCACGGGGGGTTACTCCAGGCTGTCACCAACTAATTCCTAATGGAAATTCCGAATACTTTTCCCGGCCTGGGAATAAGGACCTAGAGGCTAAGTAATAACTGCCGCACGGGTCGTGCTTCATGGTTAAGCGACGTTTGCAGAGGTCGGTCTGTAGATGAGTGACCATCTTAACATACCGAGACTCCTCCACGCCTCGAAAAGGCTAAGCCGTTGCTCCCCGCCGTCATTTGTAGATCTTTGGCCTTCGTTACAGACTGTCTAGAAGCTAGGAAATCTGATGCCGGTCTTGCCAAAAAGTTGCTATGTCACCCAGTTACTAGGTTGTGGTTTATAGCTGCATCAGGTTAGACCAGAAGCCGACTTCAACATAATCAGGAAAAGGCTAAGGAGGTAGGTTGATAACTAACACTACTTGGTAAACAGTACCTAGCTTATTTACCAATTAGTAGCGTATCTCGTCTGTCTATAAACTGAGAGTAAGTTAAAAAAGTTATTCAGGTTTTAAAGCTATTTCCCCAAATCCACATTTCTTTACTTATTCAGAAACTAAATTATGAACACAGTATAAGATAAGAATTCTCACCCCAATAGAAGCCGCCATCTTATCAGAACAATACTCAGCTACGTCCCTCCCCAGCACTCCGAAGTACAGTCCATAGAAGAGCAGCATGAGCGCCACGTCCATCCACTGCTGCGGCTTGTGGCCGAACGCCAGGTTGAGTCCGAAGAACGTCAGCATCATGAGCACGTAGCCCACCACACCCAGGGCGCAGCTCAGCTTGTATATTAGGTAGAACCATTTGTATACTAGTCTGGAAGTGGTGAAGGGTAACATTACTCAGTACGAGTTATGTTATTTGACTTTTCACAGCCCCCTATCTCGAGTTGGAGAGAGAATAGTTTGGAATAAAAGGAACATAAATGTATTTTGGGCATGGGTAAGCGAATGTCGATTTCGAAAGACAGGTAATCAAAGATCCAATCTATATAGATAGAACCTTTGCCATAGCTACCCCCGGCCGCCATTTTTTTTTTTTTCATAGTCAAGGCGTACAGTGAAACCTATATAAGTACAGGAGGTTCCAGAAGTGCGTGTTCAATCACACTACAGGCGTCTCATACCCTAGCCCGGTTTCTGAATTGAAAAATTTCCTTAACACAGATCGTGACATAAAAAAGTAAGTTGGAGAAATAAATAAATACGAGTATTAAGGTACCAGAAGATATTAGGTTCAGTAGGACAAAAATAGAACTGTCTTGCTTACCTAGGAGTAGTGACCGACATGGGTCTGTTAGTAGATTTCCTAATGACGAGCGCGGTCAGCATCGTGAATATGCTCCAGATGATGATGAAGCGCCACCAATGGTTCTTGGCGCTCATCAGCACCGGGATCGACCACATCGCCACCATCGTGAAGAACTGGAAGTAACATATCGTGGCTTGTACTGTCTAGAAAAGTCCATTCAAATCTGTGGTGTTTTCCTCTAAAGACCACCTCAAACATTTAAACCAGACCAGTTTGGATTGCTTGGACGTTAACGAGACTTTGGCCTCTGAGTTTGTTTCGGTGTTTTTATTCAGGGTAGTCAATTAGACCGACCTCGTCTAGTTTAAACCGATCAAAAATATGAACGTGTAATAAACTAATAATAGATTAGAAATACTCTTTATTGTGCATCCTAATAAATTACAATAGATGCTTAAAAAGGGTGTAAAAATGGGTGGCCTTATTGCTAACAGCGATTTTTTACAGAAAACTATTGGCGTTGCAAAAATTCTAACTAGCGCCGCTAGTGTCAAAATTGTGAAGCTGTCTAAGAACGACACTTTGACAGTTTTCGCTCAGCGTTGCCAACGTGGGGGAATTCCCTACACTGCAGGGAAACTCAAGTTAGGGAATTCGATTTCATACAATTATTTGAAAAAATATCTTCCACTAAAAAAACTCCATTGCGTGCCCAATACGTAAATAAACTATGTCATCTAAAATGTAAGACCGCATTGATGCGAAAAAGTTTTTTTGGCATGGCACCTAAAGTGTTTAATAAAATTCCTGATGACATAAAAAACTTGACATTATATAAGTTTAAAAAGGCTCTTATCAAATTATTAATTGACAAATGTTATTATAATGTAGACGAATTTTTGAACGACCAATTTTATTATTAGACTAATGCATTTTATACCTTTTGATAAGAAGTACTACGACTATTTATTAATTTTATTTTATTTGACGTTTCTATTTTATCCTTTTATTTTCGTGTATTAATTAATTTTAAATGTATGTTTATTTTTTTTTTTTTTTGACATAATGTAATGAGGCCCTAATGGGTCACTTATAAATTTGTATGTCTTTAAATATGACAAAACATAGCGCACCCATTTTATGTAAACACCTACCTATGTTTCACAAATAAACTGATTGATTGATTGATTGATTTAGATTTTCGGGGAATTTAATAAATTGGTGTTGGCACCACTGCAAGTGTCGTTCTTAGGCAACTTCTAAATTGCGTCGTCATCGCCAATACCATACGTAGGTAGCATTAATTATGTTATTTTTAACCTATTTAAATATCATTTATCACAACAATATTCTCTGGACCGGTAAACAGGAGCTGCTTAAGGCACCTATACTTCTTCTTCTTTGCGTGTTGATGGCAAATAGACTTATTAAATTTAATGTGTGGCCCAGTACTCAGCAACGGCAACACCATACGCTGACGCAGCCACAAGGTCCTCACATGTACAGGTGACAGGGCGCAAGACAAGAGGTGGGCCATGGACTGCGGAGCGACGCCACACAAACACTGAAGATCGGAGCCACCCGACAACCCCCACTTGAGGAGGTTATCCTTAGGCCCGTATTAATAAACGTTACTCAGCCCGCGAGATCGCACTTGATATGAATGTTGAGATCCTGATCGTATTAATAAACGTGATTATTGACGTTCTCAAGTTGCGGATTAGGTTTACATCATCAACCGAGTGATGGACTGATTAATAAACGAAACTCGACCCTTAAGTATACGACGAGAGCGGGTTCTTGAGATGCTATATCGTGAGTGCAGACAGTCCGTGACTTGAGGTGTGATTAGCGTGGCGCGAAACATGGAGTTTGAAAATATTTTAAGTAATATTAATTATTACGATGAAATAGACTACTATGACGATATTTTGTAGTCTTTACGTTTTTTATTACCAAAAGATTATACAGCGTGTAAGGGACATCGACGCACAAACGAATACCACGGATCCAGGACATGATTCTGGACCCCCCCGCGTTGGAATTTTTCGTCGGCTTTTTCCTCATTTTTTCATTTTTTTCAGGCGTTTTTTTTACTTTAGACTGTTCATAATCGTTATTCTTACCCAACCCAATGTGATTTTTTATAAAAAAATTGTTAAATCACTACTTTCACTAAAAAAAAACAATGTAATTAAAACTAGAATTAGGCATCTGCTCAGCTGTTTTGTCGCAAAAGTTCAACGCATCCTGCCTAATAGCAAAACACTAACTAACCCATGTGTGTGTAGCGTCTAACATACCGTCTAGAAAAGACATTTTGCAAACTGTCTGTAAACCGATCATTAGCGAGATTAATGACTTCTACAATTTGGTTAATGGCATTAAGTGTAGCCTTTTCGTGAAGTTTGCGTTACGATGTCCCTAACACCCTGTATATGGGATGCTTCAAATCCTTTTGATGTACCTGGAGAAATTTTTAAAAAACGATTCAGATTGGTTCAAGAGTCAGGCTTGTATATAGTATCATTGATCAAAAACTTATCTATACTATAATAATAATATTATAAAGAGGAAAGATTTGTTTGTTTGTTTGTTTGTTTGTTTGAAATGAATAGGCTCCGAAACTACTGGACCGATTTGAAAAATTCTTTCACCAGTAGAATCGTACATTATCGATGATGGACATCGGCTATAGAATATTTTCAAAAAGTTAGGGATCCGTATGAAAACTTCGATAATGTAACCCAAGGTGTGAGAAAAAATCATTATATCGCGTACGCTGCGGAATCTATTGACAGTAGAGCAAAGTGATATACTACAGTTTTATAGAGGTCATCAATGTCTACAAAAAAGTCCGCGGTACCATATGTCTAACTATTATGGTTAAGTCACCATGACCGCTTTTTGTTCAAATTATTCAAGCAAATCCTTGGTGATATGAAAAAATGGTGATTTCGGTATCATGATATTAAACCTTATCCATTTAAATATTTTAAATGGATAAGGATTAATATTATGTTTGATAATTAAGGTTGATTATGTCCGTTTAAATAACAATTTAAATTATTCGAATCGGACCTGTCGTTCAAAAGTTACGACGGTAATAAACATGCTCGGAGTAAGAAAAATGTCGCGGCTTGAGCGAACTGGGAAGAATGCTTGGTCCGATGAAGTTGAAAATGATTTCGATAAAACAATAAGAATAACAAATGTTTGGATTTTTCGCAAATAAACTACATACATAATAAGGGGTGAAGCAGGGCTTGCAGCAAGTTTTTAGGGGAGGACATTATTGCTTGCTTTAATTTACGTCGGAATGCTATGAACGAACTAAAAATGGGATTATTGAAACAGATGTACCTAACAATTTTTGCATAATCAACTCCTGACGGGGTGAACGGGGTGAACAGTTGCATTGAACCTGAGACCATAGAATAAGTAGAAATGGCTAAGTAATAAATGTAATTAATGAAAATCGTTGTGCTTAATTTTCCAAAACTAACCTTTATAGTATAGGGGGCGTTGAAGTTTGTGGAGTACCTACTAAATCCGCGCGGACGAAGTCGCGGGCGAAGTGCTAGTTTGTAAAATATAATAACAGAGCTCTTCCAATTTCCCCAGAAATAGCCGTCCTTTTAACCCTAAGGCTTTATGCAACAGCATCATTTCAGGTTAGTATGTAATATTGTAAGTAATTAACTACCTAATACAAACAGAAATCTATTAATTCATGCGATAATATACCTAACGTACTTAATTAATTTATATTTCAGCTTGTTTGTGGTCAACAGAGTAAAATAAAGAGTACTAATGTAAAAATAATAAGAGTAAAATAATGTTATTATTTACCTGGGTCGATGCGTGCGGATTAGCGGTGTTTTCTGCACTTATTATGTTTTAGGTCTCATTTTTATCGATTCATTCATTCATTACTAAGCGACGCACCATCGGAGTCCTTATTTTCCACTACAGCCTTATATTTTTTTAAATTTCATATTTTTTTATGCTATATTTTCAAAACTTCGGTCAATGTGACGTCATCGTTCACGAGATCAAGCCATCAAGTACAACTAGGTGAAATGCTGATCTTGGTTACTGAGATACTGTATTTATGTGTCTATTAATTAGCAATAATCTTGAGATGCTGATGACGTCATAATGGCGTATCAAATGATAACGCACTTGAGTACGTTGTTGAGGGCCGTTTATTAATACGGGCCTTAGTGCAACCGATCTGAGTGCGGAGTGGAGTCTATTGACAGTCTTCCAGGTCGGCCACCTATAGTTATTGTCTATTAACTAACGCTCAAGAAGGACATACGCAGACCTTATTGGTGGAGTTCTTCTGAAAGGCCAGAACGTAAACGATGGAAAAGGAGTATGCAAGGATGCGATCTATAGTTCCTGCGTCTGCTTAGGGGAATATTTTACACTCATAACTTGTCTATTAGTTACTGGGCTGTGGACGGCAGAAAGGCAGTCGCTCCATACCAAAATACTGGTTTTCGGCTGCAAATCGGACAGGAAGCTGACCCTAATGTACTCGAAGTTGTGAATAGGGTAGAGAAGTTAATTGATTGAAGCTTCTACGTTATACAAAAAATAATAATTAAGTTAGGAGATAGGAACATAGGTCGCCAAATCCATGCAAATTTGCGATAAAATGTTGAGGAGACGGTCGAAGATCGAACTTCATCCATCTGATAACCAGATGAGACGTTTTTTTTTATCAAATTTTATTTATTAACACGCCTATGATAGCTTAACAATCGAAATTAATTAAATTAAATTATTTTTTTTCATTTCAAATCAATTTCTTTTGATAACCAAACATTTTTAGTTTCAACTGATAGTTTTTAACATGCGAAATATGCCTTGGTAGGCTTGTCTACTTCCTGCCAGGGTTGCATATTTTGTTCGGAAGAGTTACCGCGGCCCTGGAAAGCAAAGGGCACTAGGAGGAGCACGGATGGGTTTTAGTCAGTAAGAGCCTGACACTCCCTCCGCTACACCCAGAGCGGAAGGGGTCATTTGATGATTTCCCATTAATAGAAAAAAGGGGATGGATACTTATTTCTGGTCATGGCTACCTGGCAAGCAGGTATGAGCAGGTAAGTCAATGTAGGTAACGAGACAGAAAGTAAAAAAAATGTTAAAATTAATTTTAATATTTTTTTACATTAGACTAACATTAGAACACACTACTCTCTGGAACTACTGGTTCGAATTGAAAAAAAATATTTAAGCATTGGATACCCCATTTATCAAGGAAGGCTATAGGCTATACATAACATCATGCTACGACCAATAGGAGCGGGGCATTAATAAAAAATGTGACGCAGACGAAGTTGCGCGGGTCAGCTAGTTGAATAGGAAGTGTTTTCTGAAGGTTATGTACGGCTACGTTATAACCCAAAAAAACGCGCAGTACTTTTAGGGCAGGCCACGAAGGCCAAGCCTGAAATACGGTATACTCACAGCATAAGACCTGTAGTGCCTCTTCTTCCACTCCATGACGACGACTTGCGCCACGATGAGCGTTACGATGAGGATCATGACCATGGTCGTGTGCATGGACTCGTGCCCCTTGTGCATTTCGTGCAGCTTCTGGTGGTCATATCTGAAATGTTCCCAGTTGTAGCGTGATTAAAATAATAAGTTTTATTCTTATTCTTTATTGCGCACAAAAACATACAGATACAAATAATGAGATGCACTTTCTGTACCCCGCCTTGATTAGAATAGGTTTTTATTTTTTATTGAGGAATGGGCTAGCTGATGACCTCGATCAAGCGATGGATGAGGTCTATGATGGAGAGAGCGTGCCAAGAAGATGCCTTGAGGCACTGGTACTCCCACGCGTCGACGAAACACAGCAGCCTGCTTGACGCCCGACTCCGGTGGGAGAGCGGTCGCGAACCAGGCGGGCGTTAGCCCTACCACCGCAAGGGAAGGATTGTACGGTCTTATAAAGTGTTAGGTGAGACTGTCCAGGTTGCGCCGAGCGAGAGGTTCAGTTGAGTGTCTGATGAAACAAATTGCGCTACACGAGGAGGCTCCTTCATGCATCCCATAATTTAGACAGCAGTTATTACTTTGTCGCCTTACGCAAAATAGCTTGAAAATTAAAGAAAGATGCAAGAGGGAGCGAAGCGATTCCTAAAGGTATAGCATCTCGCCCCGAATATGCCAGGTTCTCTAATATGAGACTTTTGGATGTTTTTTATTTTATATTTCAATGTTTTTGTATATATTTTATTGAAAGCCAGGAGGGTGTTAGTGTACCCTTTTCTCGACAACAAAGGTTAACACATATTATTCGATGCAGAACTTTGTAGTTAGTTAATGTATATGTTAACACAATCGAGTAAGTACAACACTATGACCATGGGATCCGAGTGCTTATCGAGTTTTTCGTGAAATCAGCCATTTAACATGGCAATGCGGCAAGTGTTCTGGGCACTTTTCCCATTGACAGTGAAGTGGACGAATTTTTCGATGCCCTATGCGTTCTTCCCCTCCCTATTTACTCCGCCTGTATATTTATGTACCCCACACCACACACACATACACACCATTACTTGTACAGACATCCATACGAGGACTATAGCTGTAAGTCACCATCCGAGGACCTTCTAGAAAACCAGGTTAACGACGACTTACGACTTTATTAACAAGACAGAAAGAAAGAGAAAACAATATTTAGGTTGATGAGCCTATTCTTATAGTGCTATCTCAATCTTTTTTGGTATGACTTCCTATGAACAATGCGAGGACCTAAATACATTCGAAAACCCGCCTGGGAAGTACTATCCGAGGACCTGTGCGTGAACCAAACGAGGACCTTAACCATCTGACCAGGGACACCAATGCGAGGACCTAATTTAACACACGTTTTCTCATTTCTTGTACAATGTGAGGACGCAGTATTAGACTTTTCATGTACAGTACGAGGACGTTTTTCCGAGTAGACGGTGTACAAAGCGAGGACCTTTTGAAAATTTCCAGTACAAACTTTCTACACACTTATAATTTTACCGTAACAATATTTGAATTATCTTGATGTAGGCAATTCTATTCACACACATCAATTTCTTGATTTAACTACCATCAGAGGACCTAATTTGATTTTAACTGACAAACGTTCAAAATGTAAGTGTGATGTAACAATATTATAAACATGGTGATTTTATGAAGTTTTGCTGGAATTGTCTCCTCAACGGTTACTTGTATCCTCAACGGTTACTTGTATCGTCTTGAAATTTTGTGTGCTATTTGTTGATATTAAATTTCATAGTAATACATCTGTTATGGTGATGTTATTGTAGCTACTGCTGAAATTGTCTCCATGTGAGACAACTCTTCATCGGTTTCTTGTAGCGTCTTGAAACTCTGTGTGCTTTTTGTTGATATTTCATAGCAATACATAGTCATGGTGATGTTATGTAGCTGTTGCTCAAACGGAGATGAGAACTACTGCTACCATAATTCTGGAGCTCAAAAGACAATATTTTTCAAACGCACCCCCGACTAGCATCGTCGCACACCATCACCTAATGTGGCTGATTCAACGACCGCAGCAGCACAAACTCCCAGAAAAGGCATACACGTAACATATTGCTCAATGGTGCTTTAGGCCTCACTGGTCAGGCAACGACTCCGCCCAAAGTTCGACGCCCCTTTCCTCATGGTATCCCGTCCTCATGGTGCCCGGAGATCGTTGAACTCCCGTCGACGCGGCTGCCTTTCTGGTGCAGGTGTAGTGAGAGGTATGCTCTCTTTCCCTCTCCGACGTCTCCTTTGAATGTATCTTTGACGGCATTCCACGAAGACGGAAGCGATATACCACCCGACCACCCCCAGCGTCCTCGCTGAACGTTCCTCCAGCGTATGCTGCACGGTGTCCTCGGGAAAGTCCACGAATTGGTGACAAACGGGCATCCGCTTCCGACTCATGCGACGCAGGTAGTTCCCAAAGCATCCGGATCCAGTAAACACCTGAGTCAGCTGGAAACTGAGGGCACCATGTCGCCTATCCAGTCACTCATGTACCTAATAACCACCGCTTTCTGCGGTCATCGCAGTGCCACCGCGTTTCGGGCTATTAGGTTTACCGCCCACACGGGCGCCCCATAAATGGCAGGCGGGCGGCCAATGGACCGCACGATCCCCACATAGTCTCCTGCAGAAAGCGTTCGGCCCTGCTAAATTGGGTACAAGCCAAAGACCAGCTACAATGCACATAAACCTGGGTACCAGCCGCTGAATGTGCGGCTCAAAGTCACCTCGGCTGTCGAGGACGAGTCCTAGGTACTTCGTCATCAGCTCGATACTGATGTGAACGCCACCGACCACTATAATGTGAATCCCGAGGTGGCTTGTTCCTAGGTTTCCATGGGGAAACAGAGGGCTTCGGATTTATGCAAAGCCACTTCGAGACCCAAACCCCGCATTGTTCCGACGACCTGCATAACCCCTGCCGTGGCCAGTATTATCGATTGCCAATGTCATTGTCCCCGGGCCGCCACCAGGGTATCATCAGCGTAACATATCTCATCGATACCGTCGAGAAGTGCAGTGCCCAGTCATATCCAGTTCATGTTCCACAGTGGTAGCTCTAGGACCGAGCCCTGTTGTTTCTGGCCAGCCATAAGGATGATGGTTGAATAAATGTCGTAGTGTTGTAGCAGTGATTGTCATTGATTACAGCTGTACAGCCAAGTTGAGGGCAGTTAAAAAAATTAAACCATAAAACAAAAATTCCGTACACACTTGCGCGATCTCATAATGGTATGGAATAAGCGACTGTCGCTATCACAACCCAGCGCTGGGCCCGACACAATCGTGGCGAGAAAGTCAACTCTTTGAGGAGTGGTTAGAGAGGCGCCACGACGTCCTCGTATTCCACCTGACGCAGGTCCTCACCGGACACGGTACGACACCCTTGTGTCACCATTGTGTGGATCGTAATAACGACACGGTAACGCATGCGATGGAGGTCTGTCCTTGTAGCGGCGATCGGCGGTGGTGACCTCTCGTGTTCGGCCCTGGTCCAATCCATGGTCCGGAGTGAGAGGGCATGGGAAACAGTCACCTCCTTCCGCAAAACAGAAATGCAAGCGAAGGAGGAGGCGAGATGGGTGAGGAAGAGGCAATCCTCACGTCCCAGCCGTCGAAGGAGACGCCCTGTGCGTCAGCAGTCGCCCTCAAGCTCCGCCCAGAGCGAGAGAAGTCATTTGATGATTTCACATCCAAAGAAAAATGGGTATTTATTGTCTCGTACTGTAAATATGACGTACTTCCATGCAAATGGTCATCCCCAATTTCACCATCATAGGACGACAGTTCTGTTACAATGGAAAAATTACCCAATTTAATTGTTACGTAGTTTAAGGCCTCTGTAGATTGATTTGATTTTGATCACTCGAGAAGAAAGTGATTTTATAAAATCAGACAATTTTGAAACAAATAAAAGCCAATACACATGGAAATCTATCCAAATGGGGACCTGAATACACATGTTCGGAAAAGCTATCAATATGAGGACCTTTTAAACACACTGCGTGGAAAAACTTCCATCCGAGGACATATGTGTGAAAAATAACACATAAGTCCCCGCAAGGTACTTAAAATATGAATGAAGTGTAAATGTAGTGTGTTAAAAATTCATGAGAGCTCACACACGTTCGGAATGTGAACATGAATTTCCGCGATCAAACCGAGGTCCACCAAGGTCGACATCAAGTTTCCCTTATTAAGTATATAGAAAGGCTCAAAATCGAATGGAGAATACGATGAATTGGTCGGGTCAATCCGAGGACGTACGAAAAGGTCCTCGGATTGAAAATGTCCTCGGATGTGCCTTGTGTATTCAGGTGCATGTCCTCGCATGGTACTTAAAACAAACACACCATCACACACTCCACATCACTTACACCCCACAAAACACGCGCATTCACATACATCCTCCCATGCATGTATCCTAAACAAAAAAAAAAAAAAAAATTCACTAGGTATTTTTATTTTATAAATCAATTTATGAACAATATTGCAATATTGTAATTTTATTGTTAGAGTTTTTTTATTTGAATATTATATGCAAATCAAAAATTGTCTCCAGTACAACATAATAATGTAAAACTTTGTTCAGGGGGCCTGGTGACCTGACATACAGGTTTTGTAAAAAACTTAGTTTAGGCACCAGTCTTCCACAAATTAATAAAAGAATTGTCTGTAGACTATTTAATTTCTTTCTTTGTAATTTGTGGTAAGAAAATAAATAAATTATTATTATTATTAAAATTATTATTATTTACTTGCTTTTAAGTATTTGTAAATATTTCTTTTAATTAAGGTAGGTATTAAAAACTCGGCAAACTTGTAGATGGAGCTGGTATTTTAAAATTAAATTAAATAATCATTTATTTCAATCCATTCAGTATTCAAATAGAAACCAAGAATCTGAATTGAATTTAGTTTCAATCTAATTACCAAAGGTTTATAATGTCAAAATAAATAAATGAAATATGAAGTTTATTAGATATTTTGACCTTGTGAACTGTACATTAACAGTAAGTGGCAAGTGTGAGAAGTGAATACAGAAGAAAAGAATATAGTGTGACTTTACATATATTTAATAATTTTATATTTTTTATTGGAAATAAAATAAAATTATTAGTGATATGTATTAATTTTTTCGTTGACATTGTTATAAATTTTGAATTTTTATGAATGTAAATAAGAATATTATGTAAGTAGATTGTGCTGAACTAATTTTATTTCTGTGTTTAACTTGTTAGTATTTTAAGTACACAAAATATTCAGACACAATGTAAATTGTTGTTGAATAAATAAACCCAAAAACTACAGATATGGGGAATCTTTTAACACTCATAGTACTAAAATTTTAGTGGTTCTTATAATGAGCAGTTGAGTTGAAGGATGATCTTTAAGACTAGAGCCTTTCCACAACAGGAGCCTCAAAAGTAAAGCAGCTAGCTACCGGTTATCTTATTGTAAGGTGTTGCATTGTATGGTCTAAAATGTAAGTCCAGTCGCAAAACACACTCACAAGTTTGAAGTTACTTTTAGCAAATCTGTTTTATTATATATATACTTTATTGTAGACCTCATATGTAATAAGCCCTATGAGGTAATAAACATATTTTTGGCTAATTAAAAATAAAAAAAATATAATAATATTGTCAGTGATACTGTAATACCACTTAACTAGCTTTTCCTATATGGTCTAAATTGGAATGAAAAAACAGTGAAAAAGGCCTAACTCAAAATGAAATATGCGCCGAGCGCTCGGCGCATCCTGGACAGTCTCACCTAACACCTTATAAGACTGGCCAATCCTTCCCTTGCGGTGGTAGGGCTAACACCCGCCTGGTTCGCGACCACCCTTCCACCGGAGTTCGGTGTAAAGCAGCCTGCTGTGTTTCGTCGACGCGTGGGAGTACCAGTGCCTCAAGGCATCTGGCACTCCCACGCACTCACACATTCTGGGCACGCTCGCTTCATCATGGACCTCATCTATCGCTTTCCATCGGGTGTGATCGAGGTCAAGAGCTGGCTCATTCATAAATAAAAAATTAAAAAATTGCAGTGAAAATTAAGCCTTATGGAAAAAGCTCATCAGCAGTATCATCAACAATATATTTTATTCTACTTTAAAAATTGATATATACCTACATAAAAACCCTGATTATTTTTGCAGCTACATCCACCAGTAGTAGTGTTCACACCTCACAAAATCTTACTAACCCTGGGTTAAATAAAATAAATGTACAAATGTCGCAGCCAAGTGCTTTAATCAGCCGTCTCATTAAAAGCCTAGCCTTTTCATTGAACTGGGCCATTTAATCAGCAACATAATTGACTTGGCAAGTCATTAAACAATATTGAACAAAAAATGTCACTTGAAAAATCGGCGCATTTAAATGAAATGGCTAGGCCACCAATTAAACGGCTGCTAATTAGCTGTGTCATATATACTAAAAAGCAAAGCAACAATGATGAATTAAAATATATTTCATCATGTCTTGCATTATTTAGTAAGCCAAGTCATAAATTATAATGAATGTTGTTTCAACATCATGATATCATAGGCCATTTGCAGGCCAACTAAAATTAAATCTCCAACACCCCACAACAATGAAGTATTAACTGTACCATAAGTAGTAAATAAAAAGGGGTTATTGGAAGCGATCTTGTGGATTAAAAACTATTGTAGGAGCAATTTTTATATAGCCATATGGTTTTAATATGATTTGACCTAATCATCAATAGTTTTTGTTAAGCCTTAATAAAGTGTATAATGAGGTGAGCATAATATTGATTACAGATTATTATCGTTGGATTATTGCACTACCTACGAGAAGCTATATTCATGTGTCAATGGGCTTATCACTAAATGAGACAACCAAACGCTAATGACCATGAATTCAATGCGAAAAGAATATATTAGTGAAAACCTTACCTTGTCTTTTCTTCTGAAGTCAATTCCTCGTAAGTCTACACAAAAAACACAGTTATATTAATATTAACACGTTAATTATTACCAAAATCTTTTATTAGAATCCAATATGTTTTACCTTATTAGGATCGACTGGTCTGTGGAGATCCATGGCTACTTTTTACACACAACACTTTCAAATTATTAAAGTATCTTATAAACAACCATATGTGAATTAATTCAATTATAATATTAAATTAATCTAAAAACCCCGTGCTACAAAACTGATGCCGGAGCGGAGACCATCGCGTTCCAAGGATAGCGAATGACAATCGAGCATAGTAAACATTCGAAATGTGCTCTCTCCATTACATTTTCATTCAGTTGCTATTCTTGTCTTTGTCTCGAATGCTAATAATCGTACAAGAACCTGATTTTTTATCTGATAATTTTGTCAAAGTGACAGTTTGTAGAGTTTATCCAATTTGTTTTCGATCCGAATGCGATGAAATTTTGTCGATTGCTTAACGCAATCGACTAAATTTCATCGCATCCAATTATTTTGACAAACAATGACACTTGACAGTAAATCTGACTGACATCGCTGCTATGTTATTATTTTCGTTAGTTTTGTTTATTATCTAAAATAATTACGAATCGGGGATGGAAATGCTTCTTTTTAACATGTTTTGGAGATAGCTTTCAGCGCAATGCCGAATAAAGGTAAATAATAATGGCCCTCACAATGTAACACTCCAGTTACATTGCACTGAACAATAATAGTTAGCTAAATCATTGGTTGACCGTTCTTTAGCCAACTATTTCTAAAGACCAGTATGATACAATCATGTAAGGAGTGCTAGATCTAGCTGTATTATCGGTCAACTGCAGATAGATGCTACGTCTCCAACAATAGAACCTGTCTGATCAAATTGCGCCTTTTCACCCGGCACTCCGCCATTCCTATTTTGCAAACTTTCACCAATAAAATAATGATTTTCACAGTTTTTAATTCTTATCTAAAACTTATTTTCTCTATACCTACCTTATCTTCTTGCCAATCCTGTATGGACATGGACAATCCGCTGCCCATATCCCAAATTACGCCTTTCCCCAGATTTCTAGAATTTGAAGTAGTAGTAGTTTGTCAAAAACTCAAGCCTGTAATCCTGTCAAAACCTGTCATTATGAATTGACACATTCTTAACTTCAAATTCTCAATTCATAAACCGGCCATTTATCTTCCATACCACTTCAGTATGCAACATCTTATTGTTTGCTTACTTCCTAGTCATACAACCTGTTCTTCATTTGTTTTATCTGCCTTTTTTTACCTCTGCGTATAGGTTATGGGAGAAATCTAGTTTTATTGAAAGAGAAAGAAAACTCTATTATTATTAGGTATTTCTTTCCTCAAACATAACCAACATTGAACTGTAAAGCATAGACATAAGTTTATTATTTTGTTAGTGCAGTCAATCCTTATGAAACTAATTTCTATTTTAAATATTATTAATTTGTACCCACAGGTTGACTGGTTGACAATGGCATGTTGCGTTAAGTCTGCCTATGTGTCTGTGTGTACATACCCAATATTTAAATAAACGAATAAGTAGTCAATAACATTAGCTATTTAACTTGTCATATGTTTATTTTTCATTGACAGAAATGAATCGCAGTCAGCCAGTAGACAATAAGGTGCTAACCCCAACACCTCCGCATGGGGTAGCCGTCAAAGTAACACCAGGTGTCCCCAAACCAGTTGTTGTTAAGGTTAGTGGTAGATATCTGTGAAGCAATAATGAAATAATATCCAATATCCTTTAATTTCGAAATTGTGATGGTTGGGCTTCTTTTTAACCAACTTCAAAAAAAGGAGGAGGTTCTCAATTCAATTGTATTTTTTTTTTGTGTTTGTTACCTCATATCTCCGTCATTTATAAACCGATTTGAAAAATTATTGTTTTACGTTAAAGGATTATACTTCTCGATTGGTCCCATTGAAATTTTATCAAAATCGGTTCAGCAGTTTGATTTTTAAAACCAAATAAGTACCTAGCTGGAAAAAATATGTAGAAAAATCATCCTTGTATACGTAATTGCGTATTTTTGCTTTCCTGTGGATTTCCAGTGGTGTTGTTAGGTGTGGGGTACCACTAAAAAGTGAAAAATAAAAAACTTCGGTGTTTTTCTTCTGCTTCTTCGTTATTTGACACCAACTTCTGAAATTAAAGTTATTTTGTACTTTGTAGTTTTTTTTGTGAATAAGTTTTTCTTTTTGTAGGTGGGTCTGTTAAAAGAAGCATCAGTGGTATTCATTAGGTTCCAAAGCTGTTTGGTATAACCCCTCTGTTGGTTTAATTCTCTGAGTTTGTTTTGGTGTTTCTTCTCAGGGTATTCAGCTAGGAAACACCGGCCTCATCTAGCTTAAAATGACCAAAAAACATTGACATATAAAAGTGTTATGTATAACCTACTTACAAAATAAATATCATTTATCATTAACTAAACATCTGCCACAGTCAAGAATATTTAATGTTTTGGGTCACCAGAATATGCACCATCTACCAGTATAAATTCAAACTTTTCAAACAAATCTTTCATACAAAATGCTGTACATGGCAAAATTATCACTACTCTGGGCATTGTTATTGGATGTGTCCAGTGTCCTGATAGTGAGCGATTATGTGGCAGTCGATAGGGCATAGTTGTGTAGAAGTAACATATTGATCAAGTCACATACTGTCTGCGTTTCGTTTCGCCTACTTGTGGGCAAGCCTTTAGGAATTTAACATGATAGGTACACAAACAGAGGCAGAGGTGCATCTTTGGGCAATAGCTTCCACAAAGTGGGTGCCTCAGGATGGGCGGCGCCGCCGAGGTCGACCCAGGAAGAGGTGGCGAGACGACTTAGAGCGGATTTCACCAATGAAACTGAACGCGATCAGTACATCTAAAGAGCTGTCAGCGTCAATATTCCATAGAAAAATAGTGACACTGACAGCTCATAAACGTGATTTATACGCTGATCGCGATCAGTTTGGCTTGGTGAAAATGGCCCTTAGACGCCTACTGCGAGGGTTGGTCCGAGGTGGCTTGGAACAAAAAGATCTAGAAGGAGTTGGGGGAGGCCTTTGCCCAGCAGTGGAACAGAATAGGCTGTTAATAAACAGTTAAAATACTGTTTATGAGCTCAGAATACAGAACAAACCAGTAAGAGTGTTCAATCACATTTGTACGCAGCGCATTGTGTCCAAAATAACTCCCCCACCCGCGCCTCACCCACCCCCGTAGTGTCACCTGCGCACCATGACATTATCTCTTTTAGGGTAAGTAATATTAAAACAACTATTTAGCTGGCAGAGGGGGGGGGGCACACTTGACTTTATCACGCGCGTCGGCCATTGACTAATTGAAAATTTAACGAACCAGGCCATTCCGTCGTGGTTTGAACTGCCTCACATTTGAACGCGTTGACGGTTCCTGGTTTGTTCTCTATTCTGAGTTGAAGAGATTCTAAATTTGAATTCTCCATAGAAAACTGAACAACAAAATTTGCTAACAGTATTTTAACTAAGTAATTGGTATAAAGTTTTATGAATAAGGCTGTTTGTATCAGGTAAAATAAAAACGTAACAATTATACAGTACTATATTTATTATACATTTGGTCTATGTGCTTGACGAGGGGCTTGTTGAAAAGCGTCCCCACGTCCTTCGCGAATACGAAGTCTATGTGGTTGAACTTCGGCCAGGAGCAACCCGGCCTCACTTCTTCTAGGACTCCGTTGGCTTTGAGTTCCTCTGCTAGCCGCATTATTTGCTGAAAATGAGAAATAATTAAGTATTATACTTTGGAAGTTTATTACAAGTTCCTGACCCAATTTATCACTTGTCGCTCTGTAGCCAATAATGGTCAAATGGTGGAGCCTAAGCATGGAGTTCAACAGATACGCAGACACAAATTCAACGTAATTTATTTGGCAGAAACTCGAAACCATCATCATCTGCATCGCCTTTTCCCAACTATATTGGGGTCAGCTCTCAGTCAAACCGGATTCAGCTGAATACCAGTATTTTACGTGGAGTGGCTGCCTAGCAGACCTCCTCAACCCATTAACTGGGTAACACGGTACTTCTTGGCAAGACTGGTGTCAGATTATCTGGCTTTTCACAATCCGTAACGACTGCCAAAGATCTACAGCCGGGAACAGCGGCTTAACGTGCGGGGAATCTCGATATGTTAAGATGGTCCCATCCACAGACTGACCTCGTCTGCGTTATGGCTGTTATTATTTCACTCTCACTCATTGTCATGAGCTCCTCTTGAAACCATGTTCATGTGGTATTAGCTCTGTTCTTGAGGAATTTTTAGCAGCTTGGAGACTGAATATTTGAAAAGGAACCCCTCGGTTCTCTTTCAAAAAAATCTTTGCACGGTTAAGCACCTGTGTAGCAACTGCTTAGCAAAATTACCTGCTGTGCAAATATGATTATTAGTTGCTAGTTCAGAGATTTTGTTGAATAAGAGGGTTAGATCCTGGATGTGCGGTTGATGACCTCATCCCTGTTACATCAAAACTGGAGAAATGATATGGTGTTCTATACACCAAATCTCTGCCTACTAAGACAAACTATACTATGTCAAATAAATAAAGACAGGAACTTACAGTCTTCTCAGTGAGCTGATCGTTCTCTCCATAAAGTATTGAGACGGGAATTTTGACGCTACTGATGTTGTACGGTTTCACAGGGCCGGTCAATCCCCCGCTGAATGTCGTGAATACGCCTGAAAAGAAAAAATACAAATTACGAAGTCAATCGAAGGTTCAGCTACGGTAGATCCACCATATATCGGGTCTGATTCATGCTTCTGAAAGCAAAGCGTAGCAAAAGTAAAGCTTGATTCACACACATCAGTGCAGTTCCAGCACAGTACCACAACAATACGCCGACCGTGGTAACAGTCGTAACCGTAACGCCTGTCAGTGGGAGCACTGTGGAGTCACTGACACTGACAGGTGTGGACGCGTTCATAGAGATTGTATAAAAGAATAATTACCACGGTGCCGGTACTATACCGGAACGCTGACTTCACTGATGTGTGTGAATCGGCTTTTAAGCAGTTTGTTCTGGCTGTCATTTGTAGGTCTTTGACAGTCCTCAGAGGTATTCAAAAGCCTGATAGTATCACTATCATTTTTCCTAGGTATCGTGTAACCCAGCCATTAAGTCGGGGATATCGGATAGATAGTCGCTCCATGCAATATACCTACTGGGATTCAGTAAAAGACTAGGCAGATGATGAACATTTGTAGATATTTTCTTCGAATAGGGTAGGAGGGAACGTCTTTAGTATTGCAGAGGATCACATACCGTAACGGTAACTATAGAATTTATAGGTCGTACGCTTGTACACCACTCTATCAAGTCTATGGTATACAAAATAAATTACTGATCCGTACCTGTCATGGCGATTTTTCCGAAATGCTCAAGCTGGCGCCACGATGCCGGCTGTACTCTGTGCACGTATACAGGTGCCATCTCCTGGAAGCAGACATTTACTCATTACAATGTTTGATTGCGTGAGGACAAACATGCGTAAAAAAGTTCAGGCGGTTATATCTATCTAGAAGATCGTCTGGACTTTTTAGAAAGAGACTTTGTCAAAACTCCATGTGCCATATTAACGACCCGGTATTGTATGTACTACCTACTTCTAACTAGGTACATTTTATGCCAGTGGGAATAAGCCAAGCGTTAGGATTCTAGCTAAGGAAACGTAGAATATAAGATCATTTGTACTAATCACTTTCGGGGAATATGGTTGTATTTGTTTTTATTTTACAACTGTTTTGTTTAACCAAAGGACAAAATCAATATTCAGCGGGTAAAATTACATAACACGAAAACAACAGGTTTCTTGTTGGCGCCGCCCATGTTTCCGGGGTAACATTAATCTCGTAAGTTAACGTCACTCTCGGTCCTATTTAACCTTTGCGCTTGGCTATATATCAATTGCCGTGCCCCTAGCGCGCGGCTACAAATCGATAAAATAATACCTACAATAAATAAGGAGGAGCAATCGTTTTATCGATAATATAAATATAAATAATAGCTCTATTTAATAATAGTTTTAGTTGTACCACGCAGTTAATAGGACGAAAATAGGACGAAAAAATCATGCATGTTCTCTGTCGCAGAAATACGACACGAGCGGTGGGGACACGGAAATATTTGTCGCATATATGCGACACAAGCGGTCAAAAGGACTTGCAAAAATCAACAAACCAAAAAATGCGCTTTCGCATTTTAATAAAAATAATATTTATAGGGTTGCCAATATTCCGTACCAAGTCATTTTGTTCGAAGTCTTCACCGACCATGGCGTAGATAAAGCTCGTGCACAGGTCGGTCTCCGGTTGCTTCAGGTTGCATAAGTTCTCAACCAGGGTCTGCAAGAACTGTGGCTGAACGGCCAGCATGCCTCTTGCTTTAAACACGTTCTGTAAAATCCAAAAAAAAATGAACATCATCATCTTCATTTTGGCGAACTATATTAGGATCGTATTACAGTGTAACCGGAACCGGATACAGTAATATAACTGTAAAACACAAATAAAGCTACTGTTTTGTAAAAAAAGAAGCGGGAAGGGGCTGCTGCAGGACCACTTGTTATCTCAGTTTTATTATTTCAAGCAAACAGAAATAATTAATTCTAAATCTGCTAAAGAGATTCATACTAGTTTTTAATTTTTAAAACAAAATAGAATCTCGTATTCTTCTTTTTGTAAGTAAGCAAGCTTAATTAATAATTTGTAACTTTTTGTCCAGCTAAAGTTTTTGTAATTCAGCGTTGGCTGAACCGGCTTGACGAGGTAGACTGATGTTCTGGTGAAGGTCGCGAAATACGCTGGGTCTAAGACGCCACAGACCAACGGTGCTCCGACGCTTGAAGAAGACCTATGTTCCGGACGAATACAGGGTGAATTTTTTAAGTGGGCGCGGGTAGATGGGGTCCGAAACTATTTTGATTGGCCAGATTTTGATAAAAACTAAAAACTGCATCATTTGAGTCTAGCCTAATCACTGTACATGCTGAAATGATCTTAAGATCATCTTGTAGCTTCAATTTCAATATAAATTCACATACCGGTAACCCCAAAGTATTCAACGCCAGGTTCGCGAACGATCGTATATTGTTTAAATACACGGCGGGAGCGAGTGCCACAAAGGCTATCAGCTTCTCATTATACTCTGGTCTCTGGGACATCATCGTGAAGAAGCTGGTGGTTCCCATGGAGTAGCCCAGGTACATGACTTTGTCCAGACCTGTGACGTTCAAGACCCTGTCGATCATAGACGGCAGGTCATATTTGCCGTGCTCATGGAAACTGGAAAAGGATAAAACCTTTATGTGTATTATAAGTTAGTGTGAGTGACATACAGAAGGCCAAAAAAATGGTTAATACTGCTAATCTGTAATCTCTCCCTGCATGGCAAAGCCTTCTTTCCATACATTCCTGAGGTGTGGCCTCTGACGGTGACGTTCTCCTGTACCGTGGGTGCGATTACAATCATTCAAACTCACATACACAAACAACCAGACCCGGAACAACTATCTGAAGGCCATACAAATATTTGTTCCGTGCGGGAAACGAACCCGCGACACGCAGCAGTTAACTGCTCAACCACTGCGCCAACCGTGTCGTCATTATTTTATTACACTAGCTTATGCCCGCGACTTCGTACGTGCATATCCCGTTCCCCTAGGAATTTTCCGTTCATGTGCAGAACCAAACGACTAGGAACAGGAGCTCCCGTGGCAATTATGTAATCGCGCTACAACCTATGTCACAGACAAACCCACGTGCAAAAGTTAGTATTTCTATAGCGTATGTGTTATTCTGGTACATAAGCTACAACAATGCCGAATTTCATTAAAAGCTGTTCAGTAGTTTTGGCGTGATTGAGTATCAAACATCCATCCATCCAAACTTTCGCATTAATAATATTAAGTAGTATAGATTACTGTGCAAGCAAAGCCAGAACTGACTGAAATACAAGTTCTTATAGACACCGGAGAAATACTCTTAGTCTTGTTATAATACTGTGAAAATGTGATAAAGAAGTTCCAGTTCACAGACGGAAACCGTCTCCACAAGCAAAATCATAATCTTAAAAATGTTGATGAATAAAAAACCGAAAAAATGCTACTTGTCAGAAGAAGAACAGCACATAGGCATAGGTACCTGAAGTCCCAGAATTTCTTGTCATTCTTGGTGAGGTTCACGTGAGAGGTGTATACGTTGCCTCGCTGGTTTGCTAGCCACACGTCGTACCCTGCATCAGCTAGGAGAAACGCTGGAAATATAAATGTGACCGTTAAGAACTGTACCAGTAGCGTAGCTAGGGGAGGGCGTGGGGTGCGGCGCGTCGGTGACACCCGATTGTTTGTTGTATGTTTTTTGTCACGTTCGGGTGGCAACCAAAAACGGGTATCGGAATGAAACCTGTAACGACACCCCCAAGGTCGATTTAAAACAATCCTGTATGGTGGTGGTTTGTTCAAGAGGCCTAGACATTTTTTGTACTGAAATCATGTCATTTAGAAGAATGTAATAGAATAGAATACTCTTTATTATATACACCATATAAGATACAGAAAATATGTACATGATGAAGAAAACATTACATCGGGTGACACAATGGCCTTATCGCTAAAAGCGATCTTTTCTATCTTTGGATGAATTTTAAAAAGAAAAAGAAAGGCAGTACTGTAGGTAGTCTTAGGTGTTCTATTTATACATATATAAGTACAATAAATACCAAAAGCGTAGAACCCAAGTAAAACGATTAAAGAGCGAGATAGTGATTTTTGACCAATGTTTTAAAAGTGGACAAAGATTGCACACGCCTTACCGACACGGGCAAAGCATTCCATAACCGCACCGCTTGAACCGTAAAAGATTTCGTACCGTAGAAGACCGTAGAAGAATGGCTGCTTAACAGCGACTTTGCCCCCTTGAAAGTCGAAAGTTATTCCAATTAAACATACCTCCGGGACATTCCAGGTCATCATTCTACTGGTGTGCCAAGTTTCATTCCAATCCATTCAGCCGGTAAGACGTGGAGAGGTAGCAAACAGACAACGAGTTACTTACGCAATACGCTTACTAAGAAGGGATTCTACTGCTGTCTTATCAAAGACAGCTCAATGCTCACCAAGGCTCCTCTCAGGTCCCATGATCACGAAGTCCCCACTGCTGCCGACGAGACCATGCACGACCACGATGGCCTTCTTCCCCTTAGCATTGAGCTCCCCCGTCCTCCTGGCAGAACGCCGGCCAGCGGGGATCCTGTGCATCTGCAGGATGTAGCCATCTGGTGTGGTCACGCGATGCTTCTCTATGGGGTAGCCAGCTGCTTTGATCAGGCTTGGCTGTGGATACGGAAAGAAGTTTTAGATGTGTGATGAAATGAAAAAGAATTTTGTATAGAAACGGCAAGATTTTCTAATACTCAGGGTTCTGATTTAAACTCAGACATAGTTTTAACTAAATTCGTGTTCTTTTAATAGGATATATCTCGCGGAAGTTAAGTTGAAACCCAATAATCGGGTTAAAACACGGTTGGTTACAGCAGTGCGATTCTGTTAACATGTCGAAGTGAACATTTGGGCGTGGTGCACGACGGATGAGTTGTCAAACCATACAAAGAAGATGGAATTACAGCTCTATTGTCGTTCACTATGCCTTGGTGTACACCGTGAGATGTCGACAGAATCGACCGGCTGATAACCATGTATCTGTAAACTGGCCTAGAGAGCTTTAAGGGCTCCTTATAGTTATCCTTATAAAATGTTAGGATAACGGATATCTATAGAATGATTAAGCTGTAAACTCGTAATGTATTAAACGTTATTTTCAAAAACGTTTACTAACGATGTCTTCCCCAAGAATAGTTAAAGTAATTGATATGACAATCTATTTTCCACCTATTAATGCTATAAATCGATCTTCATTACGTATAATGATTTCATGCACGTGATTCTGCGATAATTAGCTATTCTCTGTAATTCTGTCTAGGAAAAGAAAATGCTTTATTTAATGAGGTCATTTATTTTTTCTTTCTTATGGTTATTAAGGCATGCGGTGGCGTCCTATTGTTCTTCTCAACCTGTTGTAATCGCAAGTTTTTTAAGTTCGGGCTATATGTTTTCTTTATATAATCCCACATCTGGTGCATTCTTTCCCTTCATATTATGTTCTTTCACTTCAATCACGTTCAATCTCTATCGGTTGCGCAATCAGGTAGGCGGCTACAAATACGACTTGGCAAAATGGGGCTTAAGTCACTCGTTTGACGCCAAATGTGAGTGCGGTACCCCTATCCAAAACATGGCCGACTTGTTGGAGTGCCCCAAGCTTACACCTGCACCATTGAACACCTAATTAATCATGCCACTGCTGCCACTTTAAACGTGGCATCTACTGAGCACAAATTGTTTAAGGGTCATCGACTCGCAAGGTAAAGACATCCCACATACAATTCATTAAACTTTTCTTTGTCTTCCTTTCCCCCTGTATCCATCTTCCTTCAACAGTAATTTATCTTTCAGCATCCCGATCCGTGACAAACAATTCTAATTTATCTAAAACACTTCGTGGAGTGTGACAGTATACTGTATTATCGTAATATTTTTATAATTACATCGTTCTTATACGATTTTATTTAGCTTGCCCTGTTTGTTTTTAAATCATGACGTTCTTTTGACATTTTGTCGCTAATTGTAAATGCAGTGACCTTTATAATACAATTTGTGTAATGTAGACCTACAGACTCAACAGTAAATCAAGCGTGTAATTTGTAATTTGCCCTTACGGAGTTCATGTACCTACAAGAGCCGACAATAATGCAAAATTTAGTTTCCTTGCAAACCAAATAATAAAACTGTCATTTCTGTATTGTTCATGATAATGGTCTGTTAAATTGTATACTTAATAATAATATGTTAACGTTATTCTAGTGCAGGAAGTCTGAAAAACTTTTTTGTAAATTTTTAAAGAAAACCAAACGTTCTTGTACAATTATCACACTGTATAAATCTTGTTTTATCTTGTAATAAATTTATTCTTATTTTTTTTTTTAATGATGTTGTACCTACCTATAATTTGCATGTCAGCAAATAAATCTATACTAACATTATGAAGAGGTAAAGTTTGTGAGTTTGTAGGGAGGAATCCCTATGGATCTACTGAACCGATTTTGAAAATTCTTTTTGTATATGATAGCCACATTCATGAGGAAGGCTATAGGCTATACGGGAAACAACGGGATATACGCGCACGAAGTCGCGGGTAAAAGCTGGTAAATAATAACTATAGTCATGTCTTCTTTTATCCATTCTCGATATTCCACACGTCTCTATCATTTTTCTCATCCTATTGTTGATCTTAGCATTTTGCAATAAAAGCAAGCTAATTGTTAGGAGTAAGGTGTTTATTGACAAATAATAATACGTTGTAGGATTCAGTTCACGTGTCGGATATAAAAAGTAGCATTTTATGAGTACGATGAATTTTACGTCGAATGTCATTTCAAGGACTGTGTGTGGATTTATTTTAAGAATCCAGACTTGATCTTCAAGATTTATAGCTAGGTCTTATTTCTGACCCTATTGATTTTTCAATAAATTGACCCTTTCAACAGGAAATGAAAACATCACTAAACAAACATGCTTTGTATGTACCCAAGTGCTCAATTTTATTAAGGAAAGCAAAGTAAATACGTACATACGCTCGAAAAACATTACCCTCCTTCTGACGTAGTCAGATAAAAAGATCGACTCGTGCGGCTGTTATTATACAGGGTGTACAAAAATAGTTGCGCGATTGGTAATAGAAAAATTAATGTACCTATCGTACCTACAGATGGAATACTTAGTGGTCAAACACGCGCCTTCTACCAATGGAAGTAGTTTAGATTAGATAGTTATTTTTTAAGAAGAAATTAACTACCTATCTATAAATCTTAACTACTTTAAACTCACAATACAGGGTGTTCTAGAAGTGCGTGGTCATATTTTAGATTGGTGTTCTGTATCTGTTTAACAATTAGGAAAAATATCAAAACAACAAAAAAAAATTAATGTTTTCAAAAAACCCGATAAAAAGTTAAAAATAAAACTCTTCAAGCTTTCTGATGTAGTTTTTTGGAACATGTAGACGTTTTGGGGCTGGGTTTTTGAAAAAAAATCGTTTTTTTTTTTAAGTTTAGTCATTATCCGCGACCCAATATATTGACAAAGTAAAAATACAGAATTTATGAAAATTTTGTAATTAAAAAGTATAAAATGATGGCCACTGCAACGTTTTTATTTAAGTTAATTATAACAATATTATTACTAATTAAAATAACGTGAAACGGAACGTATTTAAGAACAACAATCAGCGTCTAGTGACTTGATTGCTCATAACAACGAAAAGACGACCTTAAATCTTTGAGTTGTCATGATCACTAATTATTGTCAGTCGATTTTAGAACCATCCATTTTCGCGCGAAAATTTAAACTGTCAGTTTCAACCGCAATTTTTGCAATAAATTAGATCGTTTTATTTATGTATGGTCTAATTTAGAGGGAATTCTTCAAAATGAGCAAAGCAAGATGAAAATATAGCATGTTTCCTATTGGGATAAAGGGAATAGAATGATCATGAATTTATTGTAAGGCGTGTCAATCTTCCTATAATTTGAGGGTCCCTCCAAATGCCCTTTGCGTTCCAGAACCGCGGTAACTCTTTCGTAAAATATCCACAGTCCTCGCAGTTCGACCCTATTTTTTTTAAGGTTGTGAAATTATCAAATGACTGCCTCCGCTGTAGGTAGAGTGGAAGGGAGTGTCAGACTCTTACTGACTAAAACCCACCCGTGTCACTCCAAATGCCCTTTGCGTTCCAGGGCCGCGGTAACTCTTTTGAAGAATTATCCGGAAATCTGGCAGTTCGACCGACACGCGGCTGTTATTATTTAACCGGCCGTGTAAATACACAAAATAGCTCTTAATTTTATAGGCCTTTAGCGTGTCGCGAAGTGCGTTTGAATTGCGTACATAAAGACCATTTACGATCAACTAACTAAGTTGGAGGGGCTATAACTGACAAGCAGCTGCTTACCTGCTTGTCAGTTATAGCTCCATAAAATATTACTCAGTAAGTGCTAATTCGACAAAGGACGCATTCTGATTACGCAAATTGCATGTTTAATTGTAGAACTAACACCGATTCGGTTGTTGCTTTATCTTTCTAGGTTTTTTCCTTCTTTCCTGTGGCTTGTCCCGCAGGCATTCTGCATTCTTACGGGATGTCCCGAATATATTGAGGTAGGTACTCAGCGAAAGTTTATCTTTCAGTCTGTGATAGATATTTTTTCAGTTGAATCAGCATTTCCTCTTACCTGTAAATAATATCTAAATCCAATAAACGTCCGTCCTTACGGCCTAAAGTTTACTATCCAGCCAGGGAATACAAAAACAAAATGATGATGACATCACTGACCAAGCTAGCAAGTATCTAATACTAATTTAGACCACAATAATTAAACAAGTTCTCAATCTGCGCCGACTGTAGTATACCGCACATTAGCAGTGTTGCCAAGGTTTATCTGAATATGGTGTTACATAAGAATCCAGGCTAGGTCAAGTTTGTTAAGGGCCTTACCTTCAACATTTATCAGTCAAAATTATTGCACAGACTAGATGACCCGGTAAACTTCGTAAGTTGTAAAATGGTTTTGATTCTAACAGTTTTTGTCCTAAACTACCCCATATTGTGGCGAACAAATCAATAAAAAAAGTAAGTAAACAAAGGCGCGGACGACTATGACCGCGGTAGTAGTCTTTAAAAAAAAATAAACAAAGTATGGAAGTTTTAAAAAATTGTTTATAAAACGTCTCAGTCGTAGGATACCGAAAAAAGTTTATTAACACAAAAAATAAATCTGCAATGGTTAAGCATTGAAACCCTTAGTATATATGTCCTGGCTAGATTATTTATTCAAGCATTATAAAATAATATGCTGAAATAGGAGCCTTGTTGTCCTCGCGCTCTTTTATGTTATGATTAATGTCAGTTCTTAATTTATATTATTTTGTTTTGTCCTGTGCGAGTCCCAAATAATGTTTATTTATAGAAAAGGTCTGTCGTAGAATAGACCTTTGGAGTAAAATATTACACTGTTCCTTACGCCCACAGCTGAGGTTAACGAACAGTCCAAAAATTACTTGACTGCAATACGAAGTCAATGAAATCTACTGCTTAAAACGTAGCCCTGAACTGATTATCTCACCTAGAACCAGACCTTTACTATCGGTATTAACTGACAGACCTCGACACCACTAAACGTTTAGCCGTTTTTGCATGGACTTGTCATTAAAGCTCTGGTCTAAGTGCGAATTGATTTGAAAATACCGACGCTTACATTACAGAAGCTATTTACATACTTGACTTTGAGGTTTGAATTACGTTAGGATTTTTGTTAACCATGTCTACATCTTATGTATATGTTACGGCTAATAGCTGAAGTGCGGCTACACCTAGTTTTAGCCGGCTACAACTAGCCGGCCATTGGGCACCCCTACTCGCACAGGTTAGGTTAGAAGGGTCCTCTTCATGGTTATTTTTTTTAACCCATGAGACCCGCGAAGCGGGGTTCGGCAACTTTTAAGTGTTTTGAGGTTAGGTTACAACTAGTTGTAGCCGGGGTGCACCTAGTTGTAGCTATCTAAAACTAGGTGTAACCGCACTTTTGCTATTAGCCGTAACGTTTATAAAACAAAGTCGGGTTTGTCACAACACAACACTTATAACTTCGAAAACTGCTGGACCGATGTTCATAGTTTTTGATTTGTTGGATTTGTCTCCGCCTCGAATAGCAGAATTAATATTAAAAACAATGGAAAATTGACAAAAAAAAAATCAAATTCCCAAAATATTCCTGGGTTTCGTAGGATAGGTAAGTAAATAGCCAGTTGAAGGAAGCCGCGGGGGACAGCTAGTATTTATATAAAAGGGAAATTGACTGATATATTAACGCACTGCCGAAACTACTAGAACATACAAATTTTGTAATAGGTTTCCATTTATGACGCAGGTGAGCACTGAGAAGGGATTTTTAGAAATTAAGTTTTTAAAGGGGTGAAAAGGTTTGTACTTAATGTCCGCAGACGAAGTTGCAGGCAAAGTGCTGCTCTGTCAATTTAAGGTTTCAAACGATTGGTGGGATGTGTGGAAGATTATGGCAAAGGGGTGACTATTAAAGAAGTACGGATGATGAAGACTTGTCTCTCCGACTGGTCGCCTGATCGCGAGTTATGCTAAACTGCATCAGACTGCTTGAAAAGCGACTTGTTTGGAACTTTTTAGCCGTTTTTAGCGATCGGGTTTGTTGACATATTTTTTTTTATTTAGTGAGTTATTTTTTTTTCATTTGCAGGCGCATTTTGAAAATGTATATAGCCTATGCCACTACCACAATTTTGACGAATTCAGCGACACCTCATATGTTGAAATCCGTCTAGCCTTTAAGAATAAAAGTCAAAATATTCACGGCGAGGTTTTTTTGCAAAATACCACTACACTTTTGAAATCTCGAGTGAATAGAATAACACAAGATTTCAAAACTCGATAGGGTTTGGCAAAAAAGGCAAGGTTAAAAAAAATGGAGGCAAAAAGGATGTCGTCTTGTGATATACCTACAAGGTAAATAAATATCATCAGAAAAAATAAATATCATTTACATAGCAATTAAAACTATCTGATTTCATATTATGATAAAATCACCATAATTTAGACCGATATCCAATTAAATGTATTTAATTAGAACTCAAGAGATTATCTTTATCTCATGCGGCGTTATAAAAATAAAAGAAGAATAGAACCTGCAATGCATTCTTGTCACGTGGCGAAGGCAATTATTAATTTTATAAAATAATGCACTGATGTATTTATTTAATGGAATTTAAGTGCTTTTTATGGCTGTTGTTTTAAATAGAATAAGCCTGTTTCATCATCAAAATCTTCCTGCCCGATGTGTTCCATGGCCAAATATGATAAAAAGTGCGATTATTCGTATAAAACACAGTAATTGAACTTTTTATGTCATTTGGAAGTTTTAAACCTCACGATAAAAACTGCTAATTGTGAGATATTTCCTCCACCCTAGATATAAATAAATCCCTGGAATAGTAAAATGTTTCAAAATAATATAATTCTTTTGGAAAATAAGCATAGTAAAGTTGAAGCTATGAAAATTTCATGAAACTTCTCTTGTATAAACAAGAGTTCGATAAGTTCGATTATCAAAAATTTATAAAATTTATTTCAGTTAAAATTTTTAAATCGTAACGAAATTTTACACTAAATTATAAAATTAAAAAAATTAAATAATAAATAATTTTTATAACATTTTCAATTTCCTATTATAATAAGGCATGTAATTAAATCGATATCTGTATTTTCCCTTTTTTCGAACAAAATATTTCAAAGTTAAATCAAAAATACTGACTTGCACACAAATTATGCACACTAAATAAATCATATTAGATATACTGTTTAATGGTATTTGCAGAACTGTGTTACTGAACGAATATTTGGCTAATGATATTTCTGGGTGGTTTAAAAAAAAATAACCACGAAGGGGATGGCGGGGTCTGTTCGCTCGCTTGACCCCGCCATCCCCTTCTAACCTAACCTGTCCGAGTCGGGGTGCCCAATGACCGGCTACTATTGTAACCATGATAACCACCTGCTATTTCAGGGAAGTGCAATTTAGAGTGCAAGTTAGTATTTTTGATAAACAATTCGTATTTTTGTTTTATAAATCATAAATCCGATGTATGAACCACATTTTTGGTGTGAATTCGATAAAAAGGTCATCTCGTTTTGGATGATTTTTTTAGTTTTTTTTGTAAGACATGTTTTCTAATCAATTGGGATATTTTGCACAGCATTATTTTTTCTGGTATGCATTAAAATTATACAGATGTGCATTTAAAAATATCCCTTATAATAATATGTTATAATATGTCAAAATAAAAAATATTAAAACAAATTAAGATTTCTCCATTACACATGTCAAGAGTATATTATAATGTCAATAAAAATTGTGATAAAATTATGTTATTAAGTCAAATAAAGAATGTAAAAATAAATTTAAACGCAAATGGCATTTGAAGGAACACGGATGGGTTTTAGTCAATAAGAGTCTGACACTCCTTTCCGCTCCGCCAAGTAGCCTTAGTGCGAGTTTTTTACGTTCTCGATCGTGTGAGCGTAAACGTCAATTTGTATTGAAACTGAATAAGCACCGTCTGGTGACACTCACGGACAACCTGTTTTTTTCTCTACAATTTGTCATAAGCGAACGTTTACGTTAACGCGATCCAGTACGTTAAAAAACTCACACTAAGCCCTCTGAGCGGGAAGAGTCATGAGATTATTTCCCATCCAAAAAAAAGAAAATCTCACTTGAAGGAAAATACTCAATTACGAATCACCTTGTGTGTAATAGACTATCAACTTATGTACAACCCATTTGCATGAATTATTGGTTATTGTGTCTGGCCACCGATTTAATTACTCTACAATAGATGATTAATGCTGCGTCTTTATTAATGGGAGTGTCACTTTTATTAATGAAATAATGACCCGAGATTGAACCCGGAATGGTGTAGATATGTAGTTATAACTTTGACCGAAAAGCTCTACTAATATCCATTCAAATAATAATATTATGATTACGAAAATAAGTCTGTCTGTTACGTTTTTTTCCTACTCCGCTGATTTTTGAACCGATTTCAAAAAAGGAGGAGTTTCTCAATTGGGTAGGATTTTTTTTTATATACACTTCTGGACACATCTATTGGCCCACCTTGTATTTTCAGTTTCGTTTGGTCCTAGCTAAAATTTTATATTAGGTCGAGCAAAAAGTTTTTATGCAGTTTTGAACCTGGCACATTCACAATTTCATTCAATAGTCTTTTTTTGAATTTCGAAAACAGAATTTAAAGAAACAAAAGACAATTTGGAGCCTGTTTGTTGATATCAAACAATCGAATACTAAGAAAACTTGGTTTTATTGGTTTACTTGGATTTCATTCTTGAAAAAGTGATTGATATCTTTGGTTTTGCAACAAACATTACTTATTCTTAACATTAAGGTGAGGAATCTATGGAGATAATCTATGGATACTTCACCTGTAGTCGCCGCCCAAGCTGTGGCACTTATTCAGGCCGGACACAGCCAAAGAAACGTAAGTGCTCAACTTAATTTAAGTCGATCTGCTGTCCAAAATCTTTATCGGAGGTACCTAGGGACTGGCGGCTTTGTTCGTCGCCAAGGAAGGCCACGATCTCGGGTCACAACTGAAAGGCAGGATCGATTCATCGTGACGACCAGCTTGAGAAATCGTCACCTTACCTCCATTGAGATACAAAACCAACTTCGCGACTTCCACGGAGTATCTGTGAGCGCTCGAACTGTTCGGAGAAGGTTAAAAGAACGCGATATGGTACCACACAAGCCAGCTAATGGGCCCAAACTAACGCGAGCCCACCGAACAGCGCGCCTTCATTTCGCACGCAGTCATTTAAATTGGACACAGCAAGATTGGAGCCGTGTACTCTTTTCTGATGAGTCTAAAATTGTGTTACATGGCAATGATGGAAGGAAGAAGGTCTACCGACGTAAGGGAGAGCGTTTTGCACAATGCTGCTTTGAAGAGAGGGTTGCTTATGGCGGTGGCTCATGGACTGTCTGGGGCGGTATATCCGCGAGCGGCAAAACTCAACTTGAGGTTGTTACAGGACCACGGCTGCCAACATTAAATGCTGAATGGTACATTCGTGAGTGCTTAGAACCTCACGTGATACCATACGCGGACTATGTGGGCCCAAATTTCCTTTTTATGCATGATAATGCAAGAGCCCATGCGGCCGGCATCGTCAGGGAATATCTTCGGGATGTGAACATCACAGTTATGGACTGGCCAGCCAGAAGCCCAGACATGAACCCCATTGAGCACATGTGGGACGAGCTAAAAAGACGTGTTAGGGCTCGTCAGCCAGTTGCCCAGACGATGCAGGAGTTGAAAACTGCCATAGAAGAGGAATGGGAGATGATCCCTCAAAATTTCATAGAGCGGTTGATAAACTCTATGCCTAATCGTATGAGAGCTGTGGTAGATGCCCATGGAGGCAACACGCGTTATTAAATTAAACCTTTATTTGATAAAACATGTTTTTTATTCAAAAATCAATTGCCTTTAACAAGGCGCATATCCGACTTGTTAGGCGTAGCTCCATGTCGTATGGTATTCTGAATTCAAATTTAAAACAATACGATCGCAAAAGATGGTAAAATGTATCAGGTTTAAAACTGCATCAACAGTTTTTGTTCAATCTAGCAATCATATTTCGGTAGGGGCCATCGAAACCTAAACTCTAAGGTGGGCCAATAGATGTGTCCAGAAGTATATTTGTACCTCATAACTACTTACGTCATTTATGAACCGATTTGAAAATTTATTATTTTAAATTGCGTATTTTGCTTTCCTGTGACTTTGCAGTGTTGTTATTGTTAGGTGGGGAACGGCTAAAAGGTGAAAAATAAAAAACTTATTTACAAAAAACAGGCTTAAAAAAAACACTAAGTACAAAGTACACGATAACTTTAATTTCGGAAGTCGGTGTTAAATTATGAAGACACAATCAAAACACCGTCTTTCGAAATTAGAGTTGTTATGTACTTTATAGTGTTTTTTAATCGTTTTTTTTTTGTGATAAAGAGTTTTTCCTATAAATTCTCTGTTATAAATTAATTAATAAATCATATTTTTTGCCCATGTGCTAGTTCCTAGTCACGAATTGACTAGAAACTCGGTGGATTTCTTAAAACACAGCTAAATAGGGGACTTCTTCTCATAACATTCTGTTAAGCGCAATGCGAATTGGTTCATGCCAAATAAACTAATTTTCTTTCTTTCTTTTTCTTTCATGTAGATAGTATAACATCAGCTTCTACTTTTTAGCGTGTCGATAGCAAATAGGGTGTCTACCTGGTGGACAGCTAGTTCAGGTGAGCTTAATTGATAACCGTCATTCGTCAACCGAGTAAACTAATTCATAAAGCAGTTTGTCTTTTTAATAACCCCCACCCACATCTTTGTCTCGCATTAACATCAGCTAAATCGTTATCAGTCCACGTTCAAGGAAATAAAAATAAAAGACTCATGCATAAAAATGGGTGCGTGATACAAATTTGAATGCGGAATTCGCAGGCCTGCGCGCGCGCATCTTTATGACATAACCGGTGTAAACGTGACGCGAATCCTGCGCAGCCATTGTAGTAAAGTTGTTTTTGTTGCCTTTGTGATATTGGACAATTAAACTGTTTGCGTGTAAATATATGATTAGTGTGATGGGCAAATTGCATCCACCCTTCAGTAATAGATTGGAAACATCGGGAATTAATTACATTGTCGTCTTTCAGGCAGATTGTTCTGATAACATGAGAGTTGTTAAGGTTATAGTCTTCTTTCGTGAAATTTAAATGTCATGCCTTTATGCCCCGTTGGGTTTGGCAGAGTACACGCCACTATTGCGGCGATGAGTCCCCTCTTTGAGAAGTGGCTACGCAGGTAATCTCCGGACACGGCTATTTCGGATTCGGCGGGAGGATGCGTCCGGGTGTTATCACTGTGGGGATCGCCCGGAGGACACGGTGGAATATACGGCGGAGGTCTGCCCTGCTTGGGCGGAATATCGCCGTGTCCTCGTCGAGGCGATCGGTGGCGGCGACCTCTCGCTACCGGCCCTGATTTACTTTATAGTCCGGAGCGAGGAGGCATGGGAAGCCGTCACCTCCTTCTGCGAAGCTGTGAAGTAGTTATGCCCAAGACATTGCCACATCCACGGCATTGTTGGTAGCAGCACACAGGTCACTTCATCTGCATGTTTTAAGGCACAGACGGCAAGATAGGAGCATGGTTTGTGACTCGGCTCCACATCCACATCCTGCAGTTGATCCGTCACGGTAGCCCCACTTTGCGAGGTTGGAATCACACTTTCCTACTTGCCTTCTGAGGCGGTTCATTGACTTCCAAGTGGACCACGGAAGGTTAGACCGTGGTTGGTGGTAAATAGTTCATGGGTAGGGGAGAAGTGTCCTGCCATGCCACAGTTTGCAGCAGACGTCAGCTGGGTTTGCTGAAAGCGAAGACTGTTTATTTACCGATACGCATCAACGCGCGGTCATCACATAATTTCGCGATAAAATCAGTATTTACACCCATGATTGTCGCATGTTTGAAGTACAATAATTGTATTGTATTATGTTCATGATACAGCATGTGATGTGAAATTGATTTGAATTTTATTGCCTGAACTATCGTGTAAATATTGTGTATAGTTTACAAAGGTCCACGTATCCACGTTGTTTAAGATCTCCGCAATCAGCAGAAAAACTAGCTTGATGATGGAAGATGATAGGGTCGGGCTAAAAATATGCTTCGTTTACGAAATAGTTCATAAAACAAAATTTATATTGTAATTTTTATTAAAGACATAAAAACAGACGGCATTGAAGCTTTAAAATTTTCCCATAAGATGCCTTTTAGCGTGGATCTTCGACTTTTCCGACGGAAAATCCCATCGCTTTAGCACACGGCTTGTTATAAAGAAGCTTGCTGAAGGTCCTCTGATGAAAAGAAAGAGAAGCGCGACGACACATTGCTGCAATTTATTGCCAAATATGAAGCATTTTATTGATTTACTCAAAACTAAGTTGAGCTATTAAAAATCTAAAACAACAATGTTATACATTAAGATTCGATTCATTATTTGGTATAAATTTTACCAGCATTAGTAGGCTAGTAATACGGGTTTTTTTTTCTAAGGTCAAAGTTATTTTTAAATATGTTTCGGAAACAACAGTGTTCTTTGAAATATAGTTAAAATTAACATATATTTTTTCTGCAGCTTCAAACTAAACAGATTCGGATAAAATTACGTGAGAAAACCAGAAATTTTTCAGTTTTTCATAATCACAGCAGCACAACAACGAAAACCTTAGCAACCAATAAGATTGCAGACTTAAATCCGCAATAGCTTCAAGATACACGACCGACGAATAACAATTTCACATCTGCTGCTTCATACGAGTCGATTAACTTAAGATGAAGAAGTTAACAATGACAGGTACTTAACCATTATTAGTATCAGGTCATCATTCATTAGGCCCGGAGCCAGTAATTACCAACGCTACGATGTGATAGATATAATTGAGTTGCAACACACAGTTTATCCTATTAGCACTTGGCGTGTATTCCCTTAGGGGTCTTAATCATTTAGCTGAATGATGTCCAAAGCTAGATATGCAAGGGTCTCTCCCGAACCCACTCCAGGCATTTACAGGCACTTTTCAATTGTCATGGTATCAATCAGTTAATCGGAAGTTACAGCTATTTGTACTTTGTGTGTCCCGTATCAAGCGGGATCCCACGGCCTTTACCAGGTCATCGGACTATTTTCTGGGAGCCCCCACAAACGATCTTCGTTCGGCACGCAGAATTTAACTTCAAAACGATGCTTTAGTAGAAGAAACGAATTGGAAAAGAAGAAGACAAGAGGAAGCCCGTGCTGAAACAATAGGAGTCAAATGGAAAGGCAGGTTCTGGGAAGCATTTGCTAAGCTTGCGGTTTGATATAATAATTAATAAATGTGACTTGTTAAGAGAGAAGTCAGATCAATTTTTTTTGCCATTGATAGGCACGCGTTGGCCTCTATCTCACCTGATGGTAATCGATGATGTGGTCGAAGATGGAGCACGCTTGCCTAGAAGTAACCTATTCATTCGTGACTAAAAGATTACCAGTTTGTGTGTGTGTCTGCCCGAGTCTGTGTAGCTATCAGGAAACACAGACTCTAGCAGGGAATTCCACTCCTTAGCTGTACGCACAGAACTGTTTGAATGAAATTAACAAATACCATAAAACTTAAGTTTTATGTTGTCTTCTCTTCGTCTTTATGTTGTCTAATTTATCGAGTCTTTTCAGCTTAGATATTTTGAAATGTTTTCATAATAGCAACACTACTTCATTCGCTTTTGTTTTCTGTACATTTCCTTCATGGGATGTTACATAAAGCCCACCTCTAAGAAAAACTAATGGTGGGCTGGTCTTTTGTTGACTCGGTGCCGTTGTATCTATTATTTTAATATAAAGCGCACGTGCGATCTATTGTCAGTGTCTCTGGTTGGTATTTTATCTAGGAACAATATACCGGAATTAAGTACGGTATTGTTGTAATGTTCTGCGTGATTATTATAATTTGTCTGTGAGGTAAGTACTGTAGAGGTTTTACTGTTGGGTGGCTTGCTAACCAACCTCGATCGAACCTTTTTTTTTTTTTTGGATGGGAAATCATCAAATGACCCCTCCCGCTCTGGGTTGAGCGGCAGGGAGTGTCAGACTTCTACTGACTAAAACCCACCCATGCTCCTCTTAGTGCCTTTTACGTTCCAGGGCCGCGGTAACTCTTTCGAACAAATCCGCAACCCTGGTAGTTAGTAACCTCCTTGGGTATTTATAAGTAAACTAGCTATGCCCTGCGGTTTTCCCCACTGCTTGGGTTCTAGGGGCTGTAGCGTAATGTTAAATATCCTATAACCTTGGCAAAAAATGGCGTGCCGCGTGACAAAGGTAAATAGGGATTCGTTTTTATTTATATAGATGGCACATCATGAAAAAAAATACTATTACGTATTTAGATAAATGAGTACCTATATTTTTTTAAATTTAAATGTTATATTCTATATTCTAATGTTTCGTACTATATGGATCAGAATGTTGGGCTGTGAAAAAGACGGATGAAAATAGATTGCATCTAGCGGAGATGAGAATGTTGATATGGATGTGTGGAGTAACGAGAATGGGTAAAGTGAGAAATGAGTACATAAGAGGTAGTTTAAAAGTGGCGCCAGTGACGGAAAAGTTGAAAGGGAACCGCTTGTCCTGGTATGGTCATGTGAAGAGGAGGGATGAAACGCATGGAACCAAAAGGGTTATGAATATAAATGTGGATGGATGGAGAGGGAGACGTAGGCCAAAGAAAAGATGGATGGATTGTGTGAGGAACGATATGAAAGAAAAGAGTTATTAGTGATAGCGTGACGACTGATAGGACGAAATGGAAGAAAAAAACGTGTTGCGCCGACCTCAAGTAACATTCCACAGCTGGTTCCCCAAGTCTTCCAGATTTACAGAAGAACCAGTATATTGCTATTAGGTTTAAACATGCCTTTTATTCAAATCCGGTACTTGCCTCAAAATCTCTGACGACCCTTCAGTTGGAAGTATCACTATATCAGTACCTTACCAACTGTAATTGTGAGAATGAGAATATGTCTCATGGGAGTGAGAATCGTGTTGTCGAATGTTTATTAAATAAAAACCAAAAGTTGTTTTAACAATTAGGTATTTATGTTTGTAACGAATCTCACGCCCTATATTCAATGGGGCAGAAATAGCTTGTTTACGTTCATACATCTCCAATGCGATTCTGTAAACATGTCGAAGTAAAAACTTAAGCGAAGTGAACGAAAAATGAGCTGTCAAATCATACAAACTAGATGGAATGACAGCTCACTTGTCGTTCACTCAAGTGTACACGGTGAGATGTTGACAGAATTGACCGCCTGGGTAAGCACTAAGCACGCCTGTTGTCAATACTACGTACCTGATCTTTCTGAAGAACTTCACTAATAAGGTAATAATGTGTCATGCCCTACTCCTGTTGGCTCACTTTCCATAAAAAATCCCATACCAACTATCTATATCTCAATAGACTTGGACAAAGATAATTATACCGTTGTGAAATTTATACGAGGGTAAAATGCATGCACTATTAAATACCTATATAGCAAGCATTGGGATAGTCCTTTTACACCCGTTTTCAGTTCACTAGGCGACACATAAATACCAAATTGCATAAACATTATGCACTAATACAATGCAAAAATTTTTGAGTGTAATATTTCGTTTAGTATTACCAAAAAAAAACGGCAAAAAAAAAATCACGTTTGTTGTATGGGAGCCCCACTTAAATATTTATCCTGTTCTGTTTTTAGTATTTGTGGTTATAGCGGCAACAGAAATACATCGTCTGTGACTATAACTGTCGAGCTATAACGGTTCATGAGATACAGCCTGGTGACAGACAGACAGCGGAGTCTTAGTAATAGGGTCCCGTTTTTACCCTTTGGGTACGGAACCCTAAAAAAAGGACTTTAGTGTTTAACCCTATTAAGTATTCACCCATATCAGTTGCCCAAAAATTAAATGAATATTGTTATGTAATATTGTTTTAATATTTTGCAAATAGACTTATAAATGTGGTATGGGGAAGTTATTACTACGTAACATGTCAATCATGCATTATGATAACAAAAACAATCAACCAAATAATTTTATTTGACATGCAATCATTATGTTCACGTTCTATAGTACCTGTTTCTAAATTTATACATTATGAACTAATAATAAAATTGTTTGTTCATTTGTATGTGGGAGTTATCTCTGGAAAAACTGATCCGATTATGAAAAACAATTCGCTGATATAAAGCTACATTATAGCTGATTGGTACAGGCTATATTTTTCCTGGAATTGCCTAAGGGAAAATGCAAAAATAAAGTTGGATGCAAGGAAATTAATAACTTTAGTACTGTATTAATTAATCTATCAATCGAAGGGTTTTCATTTTAATTGTGAAAAGGATAATCTTTAAATTACGACACATGGAAAAACCTTGAGTAATAGGACGAGCCAGTCTAACAGTATTTTAAGATTCTTCCTTCCCGTTATAAAAATCAAAAGTCATTTATTCAAATTAGGCTCAGTGCCAGCACTTTTTGAACGTTTACAAAAAGACAGTCCCCTAAAAACGCCCCCCGCCCCCCCGTCACCACTTCCTAATATTTTAACTGGGAAGAAGAAGTGGTGCAACAAACTCCCCAGCAAAATATCTGTCTGTTGAAAACTATATCTACTCGTACATACCTACATAAAAATGGAGAATAATTATAATAAGTATTATATATATATATAAAAAAAACTTATAATTATATAGTATTAGAATGTAATATCAATCAAAATAATGTAAATCAAAAGTGTTTACAACATTTTGAGATCCTTTTACAATCTACCCATTAGGCATGCAAACATTGAAAGTAGACTTTAATAACAAAAAAAACGCGTCATTTAAATTAAAATTAGCAAAAAAATAATTAAAAATAATAGAATTCAAAGCGAGCTTAATAATAATAAGGAAATACAGAATGTGAATATTGAGTCTAAAGTGTAGTGTCAGTTAAAAAACATTAATTGAATAATAACACTTTATCATAACAAGTATTTGGGCTGCCAGTTTCTTTTTAAACATTTGGATTGAATCATTTTATACCATCTGGTATTTTGTTATAAATGTTGAGGCCCATGCCGAAAACACTTAAGTAAAGCTGTATTGTAACTACCATTTTGTATCAGGGGATCTACTCTCTAAGCCCGAAGTCCGTAGTTTCGGTCTTAGTGTCGGGCGGTCGGACTTACGATTAGCCCTGAACCCTAACTAAAGAACAAGTGTCAAGTAGTGTTGTCATTCATTCTTAGTTCGGGTTCGGGACTAATCGTAAGTCCGTAGCTGCGTAGGTGATACGGAGTAGAAAACGCCCGACACTAAGGCCGAAACTACGGACTTCGTGCTAAGAGAGTAAACCCTCAGGTTCCTATATTGGCTTCTAGCAGGCCCCTTTCTCGTTTCACAAAAAGTGATTTTTTCATAACTTTGTAGTAGCTTTGTGCGGTCGGGTTTTTAAAAAAGGCAATATTTTTTATTTTGATATTGTTTCCTTTCTTTAAAGCAGCACAGAACACCACCCTTAAATATGACCAGGCACTTTGTATTGTTTTAAGTAGTTTAGATTAGATAGTTCACGTTTAAGAAGCTATTTGAGAAGGCCTGTGTTTTCTTATAATTTTCAATCTCGCAACTATTTTGTAGGAAAATTATCTTGTGTTTTAAGTTGGTAACCCGTCGGTATGGGCACACTCGGCACCATTTTTATTGTGTATGTTATGTTATTATTCTCTTTTTTTACCATGTGTTTGTTGCTGTTGTGTTGTGTCTGTGTCGAATAAATGTTTTCTTTTATTTCTATTTTATAATAATAGTCCGCTAAATAAGCACAGTATAACTTAAGAATAAAAAGTTTTGTTTCTTTAAGTTAAGTGCGGTTGTTTCTGAATTGGTGTACCTAACTTACTTACACATAATATAATTCACAGTGTGAGTACCTATTAATATATGCACGCAATACAAACGAAATCACCGGTTAATCTAGACATCTATAAAAGTAACAAAACAGTTACCAAATAAATTCGTACAGAAGGAATTGAAGGGTTGAGGTGTTGGTTGAGGTTAAAGGGTAGATATGATATTGTAGGTGCGGGTCTGCGGATGGCGAGCGTTGGGTGGCTCGCCGTCCGATCAAAGCCAGGCCCAAGCCGACGGCGCGTTGTGTTCCACGCGCGCCTCAAAGAGATGTCAGCATAGGAGAAGGGGCCCGTTAGGGCCAGAGCCTGCCAGGGCTGCGGATTTAGTTCGAAAGAGTTACCACGGCCCTGGAACGCAAAAGGCACTAGGAGGAGCATGAATGGGTTTTAGTCAGTAAGAGTCTGACACTCCCTCCCGCTCCACCCAGAGCGGCAGGAGTCATTTGATGATTTCCCATCTTTAAAAAAAAGGGTAGATATGAATTTAGCTCTTTTTTTTGGAATCATATAAATCCCGGCTCATTCTGATTATTTCTGATGATTGAGGCAAGCTCCCTTAAATTGTTTATAATAAAAAAAATCTATATTGTTGAATAATAAAAAAAATCACTAAGTATTCTTGCGTCATCTCACATCTGCATCGGGAAAACATTAGAAAAATATTTTTTGTTCCTATTTAATAGTAAACTGGTTACAGAAAATATAGAAGAAGAAAAAAATACTTACATAGAGTGACCCAATGGGCGACCTTATTACCTAGGTATTTATAGTTTTTTTTTAATTATTATTGTTGCCGGCAGTCAACGACATTTTCTAGGACGGCAAGCAATAAGCTTTCTGTACTTTTACTATAATCATCAAACCGGCTTGAATGAATGAAAACGTGTTACAACATATTAATAATAAAACGAAAAACATACATAATTAACTTGAATAAGTTATTATTCAATACTTTGTACTTAGGTGAGTTTGTATGCCCTTGGTTTAGATTTATTTATTAATGTGTCCGGATTTATAAAATGTTTATTTTTGTGTTTATATTTATAATGTTACGTATATCGCGTTTTTCCCGTTCCCTAATAGCCTATAGCCTTCCTCGTGATGTCTATCATATACAAAAATAATTTTCCAGAGTTTAGTGCGTTCAAATAAACAAACAAACTCTCCAGCTTTATTAAATTAGTATAGATTGAAACCTGACCTACATATGGCTGTTATTGATTCCGTGGTATGTTCGCCTTATTTATTATTACCGCATTGTAATACATTTTTCGGAATGTCTAAATTGTTTTTTTTTTGTTGGAAATAATTGTATTTATCAACAAAGTTGTCAAACTAACTGACCATATCAAAACTAAAATTTTATAATGAAGAGGTATTTTTTCTATGTCGGTATATTTTTAATAGGTAGGTACATAGGGTTTTAAAAATGTAATCTCTGGAAGTACGGAGATTGCTAAAAATATTTCACTATTACGAATGTAAACTATCGCTGAATCATTGCTAATTTTTATCACGGAAGAAATCTCCCGTATAGCGAATTACAAAATTTCTTAATGATTAAAAATATATTATTTACTCACGACTGTCATATAAGCCTCCTTTCTCATGGTCTGTACCTTGCAGTAAACACCAAACAACAAAACCAAACACAATTTATTTAATAAACACATGTTTAACTGTCGACACTAGAGCACTTTCCACTAAAATTGACAATTAAAAAAAAAAGTACTCTTAGCCTATTTAATAAAAAAAAACCAAGGTTCCAAATTAAAAAAAATTTTTTGAATTGTTCTATTTAGTTCTTAGCCTATTTTCATAAAAAAACTAAGGTTCTATTTTCAAAAGGCGCGGGCTCGCGCCTCGTTCTCATCTCAATACTCGAAACTCGGCCGGCCATGCAGGGGTTTTTATCATTCAGCCTTTTGCACGCATTCTGCGTCAGCGCTCGTGTCGAGAATACCATGCGTATCGAGGAAAATGGGTAGCGCGATATTAATTCTCGATCGCTGATCAAAAATCTGGCCAGGTGCGAGTCTAGTTTGCGCATTATAGCTTCCGTACCACTAAAAATGTTACTAAAAACACGTTTATCGATTTAATATAAAGCTTGGCATTACTAAATAGCGAAACGTGTCTTTGCCCTGAATTTATTATTTACTACGTACCTATCAAATTATTATTTTTTTGAAATATGATTCATTTCATTTCATTTGCATTTCATTTTTTTTTTAAACATTGCCCCACACTAGGAATTTCTCCTGTATCGTGAGTGCGTTTACAAACATATAAACTCACATACACAAACAGCCAGACCCGGAACAACTATAAGTAGGCCATACAAATATTTGTTCCGTGCGGGAATCGAACCCGCGACACGCAGCGCAGCAGTCAATCGCTCAACCACTGCGCCAACCGTGTCGTCAAAATTAGATTATTAAAACCATAGTTTATTTTGGTTACCTACTTGCTTTAAAAGCGTCCTTTTTTTTCTCTAATGTTTATGTGTGTTGTCTTAATATGTATCTCTATTCAGCCTCTTGGCAAAGGCTTTCCCCAGCTGTTTCTATTGAATTCTGTTACAAGCCATCCTCCTTCCATTGGGACCGCTGTAAGTTTTATCTCTAATTGACCAATCGCGAAGCTCAGATTCTGGATAGGTACAGACCGCAGGTGCGTCCGTAACATTTGTTGTACCATTCTGGCGTTGCTTGCCAAAATGTTGAATGTTGTTGTTGCTACTGGTTCGGACAAGAAAATTTACTTTAGCTAACAAAAAAAACCTATAATACAGCCTTGCTATAAATACTTCTGTCTGTGACCTCTTTAAAAAGCTTCTCTCAAGTGCCATCTATTTATTCATTTAAAACCTCAGGCACAAAGGGATAAATTCGTATGTGTCAATATCTCATCTCTTGTTGCTTTCCTCTTCTCTGTTTATTATTTGGGGGATACTAATCTGCTTTGATTTAATAACACTAACCTGTGGCCTCTGTCAACTGTTTAAAAAAAATACAGGCAATACAACCCTGTGAGACAGACGGACAGCGACAGCGTATAAGCTTAGTCAAGCTTTCGCTATTAGCCTTTGGATACGAATTCCCAAAAAACTAAAAAACATTTTTTTTTATAAATATTTAATTGACCAATACAAATAAAAATGTTGCCTTTCAAAAGTCTTGTTTTGGTCTTGTGACTTGTTCCCGTTGACTTTGAAATTAATTTAAATTTTAAACGAAGTATTTTAAAGTTAATTGATAACCTGATTATTATCTTATTTTGTGGAATTTTGGTCGTTTAATTTAGCAATATCTTAGGTGTCGGTGCCCAATGTGACCGCACTCGACTGTTCTCATCGCCCCGTCCTGCCTAGTTCACCGAACGGGTCCTTCGAGCCGGATTTATGCTCGTTTTAAGTATCTCTAGGTGACCCCATGATTTCATGTATTTTTGGTCTGCGAGTATGTTATATGCCATCTTCGCAATACGTATGGAATGCAATAAAGTATTGAGTATTGAAATCAGGGTTTCAACATTCACGACTACGGGACACCTAAATGTACGGGACATTTAGGTGTCCCGTAGTCGTGAATGTCACACGGTGACACATAGACACTATTTTTTTTCACCCAAAAGTAATTATTGAAAAAATACGTACTTATGCTGTTTGTCTTTTGGTAGTGTCAGATATAAAACTATCTTACAGGGCCGTCAGTTTACGAAAGTCTCATGCTGAAAAACGGGAATGCGATCTGAAATGGCCCACTTGGCTTTCAATACCGCCAAACAACCGCTTTGCGTCATACTTGGATTAATTCTTGATTAAGTCAGTTTGATTCGTATTCTCCATTTGCATTTTTCTGATTATTGTTGTTAGGCACGCGTTTGTTCACAAACACAACTGACAGAAAGCGAAGATGGAGCACGCTTGCCTAGAAGTAACCTATTCACTCTTGACTTAAAGACTCCCATTTTGTAGCTATCAGGAAACAGAAACTCAGGCAGGGAATTCCACTCCTTAGCTGTGCGCACAATAAAAGTATACCCAAAACGTTTTGTGAATTTGAAACTTGAAACTGGCTCCTAATGACATAGCACCGAATACCGTTTAAGGAAAAATGATGGCTTGCTTCGCCATAACATTGTTTAACAGCATGGCTTTGTAAGGTAAAAGCCTCTAAATAAATAAAGATTAAAAAAAAAAAAAAAAAAAGCATGACATCACGTGTGTCTTCCCCAAAGCTTTAAACATACCTGTACATATGGTACATCCACAATTCGCCAGATGTATAGTATAACGACACGGTTGGCGCAGTGGTTGAGCGATCGGCTGCTGCGCTGCGTGTCGCGGGTTCGATTCCCGCACGGAGCAAATATTTGTATGGCCTACAGATAGTTGTTCTGGGTCTGGCTGTTTGTGTATGTGAATTTGTATGTTTGTAAACGCACCCACGATACAGGAGAAATTCCTAGTGTGGGGCAAAGTTTTTATATAAAAAAAAAATGTATCTGGATGTATTAGGGGTCAAGCCTTTTTCCATCGGCATGAATTCAGTCCCCGGGCTGCTACTGAGAAACTCCTGATGGAAAAACGCTATAACAGTTTACTCAAACCGGACATCGAACCCAGGACCGCCGTGCAGTATTGGTTTAATCTACGAGACCGATGTCAAATCATTTTCAGGGTTCCGTACCCTAAAGCCAATAGGACTCTATTACTTACTAAGCCCCCGCTGTCCGTTCGTCCGTCTGTCTGTAATAGATAGACAGTTGAAATCAGTGTGTATTTCTATTGCCGATATAGCAACAAATAATAACAAAATTAATTAAATTAAAAAATTAAGGTTTTTATATTATTTTATGGTACGGAACCCTTCGTGTGAGAGTCCAACTCGCTCTTGAACGATTTTTAGGGTTCCATACTCAAAGGGTAAAAACAGGACCCTATTACTATGACTCCGCTGTCCGTCTGTCTGTCTATCTGTCTGACAGTCATCAGGCTGTACCTCATGAACCGTGATGCTAGACAGTTGAAATTTTCACAGATGATATTTCTGTTGCCGCTATAACAACAAATAGGTAAGTACAAAAAAACAGAATTAAATAAATATTTAAGTGGGGCTCCCATACAACAAACGTGATTTTCTTTAGCCGTTTTTTATTGATAATGGCACGGAACCCTTCGTGTAGGAACCTAACTCGCACTTGGATTTTTGTTTTCAATTAAAATTGCATAGCGAAGTTCTCAGGATGGGCACAGAGTACTATTGTTATCCAGCATCAAGTCTTCAATATCAAACTGATTGTATGTAATAGTTTACGTTTTCTTTGTGAGTCAATTTAAACAATTATGTTAATAGGGTCTGCCATGTGCGCATTCAGACGCGCGCCGACTGTAAATACGTTTCATTGTTGTTTCCACATGTTTTACCGTTCGTAATATTTGTGGCCTTGTGGGGTCTCAAGAAAGCATAGAGAGATCATAGCTGGGTGGTCTTTAACGAAAGTTATCCTTAGTACCGCTTGCACTTCCAGTTTCCCGGAGTCCGTAGATTCGAAAACTAACCACGGCTTTACTACAAAACGCGTTCTAACTTTAAACCCAGGTTTAAACCAACAAGCCATTTTTGAATTTCGAACTTTATTCCAAATGCCGTAAAGTTCTTGAATGCACATTGACAACATAGACCGGGATCTAATATAGGTTTTTGTATTAATAACTTTAAGGTAGTCGGAATATAGTTCAAAATGCAATAACGGGCTTGAATGTTTAGGCTTTTTTTTTTTTTAAATTTTTTTTTATTGGATGGGAAATCATCAAATGACCCCTCCCGCTCTGGGTGGAGCGGCCATGACGACCCATGCTCCTCTTAGTGCCTTTTACGTTCCAGGGCCACGGTAACTCTTTCGAACAAATCCGCAACCCTGGTAGGCTCTGGCCCTAACGGGCCCCGACCCATGCTGACGACTGCTGGCTCGGCGCGCGTAGAACACAGCGCGCCGTCAACCCGGACCTGTTCTGATCGGACGGCGAGCTACCCATTGCTCGCCGTCCACAGGCATCAGTCACTGCGCCATGCTCAGGAGCATCAGTTCCTGGGCGGCGCAGTGGCTGACGTTCAACAGGAGGGGGTGAAATGGGGCCATTACTGGCACTCCATTTCAGCCCCCTCCGGAGCCCTTTGTAGGGGCTCTACTGCGGCTGCTGCAGTAGCAGCAGCCGCAGTGGAACCGGCAATGGCGGCAGAAGAAGCGGCGGCAGCGGCGGCGGTCGCGGCAGAGACGGCGGTGGCGGAGGGCTTCCTCCTGTTTCCGGCTTTGGTGGGTGGGGCGCAGGCCCTACCCCCAGCCCAGTGGTCGGCCGGCTTGCCAGCTGCCGCACAGACTACGCAGTGCGGCGCGGCGTCGCAAGAGCCGGCCCTGTCACCGGGCTGACCGCAGCGGAAACATAGACCGCTGCGGTCCACCTCCGAGGTGCATTGAGCTCCCTGAATCTTTAGGCTTGGACTAAAGTTAGAACGCGTTTTGTAGTAAAGCCGCCAATGTTTATGCAAGTCTGTGACAAATCTATTATCTTCCAAACCTAAAAAAAACCCTATAATGTTACCCCTTTTCGTAATGTTTAATCAATCTCGTAGCTCCAAAACAGACTTTATTTTCTTATTTTTTATATAAATGAAAAGGTATTAAGATTGTTTAGCGCAATTCGCTGAGTTTATCTTGATAAAATGATTATAATGATTAAAATACTTACCAAATGCGCGACTGGAGTAGATTGGCGCGCGGCCGCTCGCGAGTGGTTTTAATTAAACAGTTTTGGTCTTCCCGTGTGCAAAATGCGCCAACCTGAAGGAGTTGGTCCTAGCAGCTGCCCGCCCGCCTGGCCGGCCCCGGGCTTGAAACTAGTGTTGAATAGTTGTGACGGATTGAAATGATCTCGAATATTATAAATTCAAGTACCTATAATAATAACCTTGTCGGTAGTTATATTTTCGAGCCGTTTGGGGTTGAAACTCTCGGGTCGTGGGGCCCGAGTGCTCATTACTTGTTTAAAGATCCGTCAAGACGCTTAGTTGACATTTCGCGTGACCCTACGGCTGGCTTTTACCTCGGACAAAGGATAAGCATTGCCATACAACGTGGCAATGCTGCCAGCCTTTTGGGTACATTACCAGGTGGCCTGCGATGCGGAAGCATTTGTACGATAGTATGCAAAGTATTATTATTTCAAAGAAAACAATATAACATATGTAACACGTAAAAACTTAAAACTAAATTATTGGCCACGCTTGTAAGCTAGCACACCATTATGCCATCATAATCAGACAAACTCAAGCATAAAAAAACAATGTAAGAACGTAAAGGGCGTGCCCGCTTACACGTGCAGGGGTAGAATTAGCCAGTATACTATTGTAGTCTTTGGGTAGAATCTAACAATAGATACACACCATAATGTAAAGGGACCCTGTAAATGCTACCAAGTATAATTTTATAAAATTTAGTTTTTTTTTTGGTGAATATATTTTGAAGAACAGATAAGAGGCATGTGCTACATGCAAATAATTTGTTGCCGACTTATAATTATAATACATCTTTTTTGTTATTGACCTTTTTAGCTAAACGGATCTAAGAAATAGACACAATTATAATCAAATTAAAATTCAATTAATATCATGATCCGGTAAAGCTACGGAAAAGTAAGTGTGTAACCTAGTTACCTGTAAATTAATAATGGCATGTACCTATTTAACGCGGCGACAAACTAATCTGATTTAGGGTTTAAAATATTTAAAATGGGTAGGAAAAATAATAGGTTGGCAGCTACAGTGAAGTAGCATTATAAGTATAAAGTAGTCTGATTTAGGGTTTAAAATGTTTAAAATGGGTAGGAAAAATAATAGGTTGGCAGCTACAGTGAAGTAGCATTATAAGTATAAAGTAGCTTTATATTGAGTTGTAAGCTTTGTTTAAATTTAAATTGGCAGTGTTTTTTTGCTGTGGCAAGTGAATTTATTGTTGCCAGGGTTGCGGGTTATGTTCGAAAGAGGTACCGCGGCCCTAGAAAGAAAGGCACTAGGAGGACTAAGGGTGGGTTTTAGTCAGTAAAAGTCTGACACTCCCTGCCGCTCCACCCAGAGCGGGAGGGGTCATTTGATGATATCCCATCCTCAAAAAAAAAAAAAGTGAATTTATTGTTAGGCGACAACTTGACGGCGGATAAAAAGTAGAAAATAGGCATTCATAAATTATACAATGAGGGCTCAAGGGTTTAAAAAAAATAACCACGAAGGGGATGGCGGGGTCTGTTCGCTCCCTTCGCTCGCTCGCTTGAACCCGCCATCCACTTCGAACCGTTACGTTCTGAGTCGGGGTGCCCTAAGTCCAGAGCTCGCTTCTCTCGCTCTTGCATCCTAAGTTCTCCTGGTAACAGTAGTAACAATGTTTGATATTCCACTGTTAATATTAGCCGCCAAGTCATTATTAATAATATTTATCTACACTCACAACGTAATGTTCCAAATATGAGTTCAAAAACGAATGCAAAAACACGTACTTTTTTTTCGTGAATAGGTAAAATTAAAAAAAAAAACCATTACAGTTCAACATTTTCCTTCGATTTTTAAACAACTGCATCATTAAATAACTTTTTAATTTTTATAGCACACTTTTTCTTTTTAATTTTTGGCGCGGGCTCATTGACTTAGTCAATGAGAATCTTTTATCTTTGTCTATGGATGCGCGCGCTGTGCTGTCATTCGATCGAATACGCAATGAGAATATCCGCCATATTGGAATAAAATATTTTTCCACTTATTTTATTTCAACTGTATGAGTGAAGATAAAATAGTGTATGCAACGGCATATAATTAGGTATTAAAACACTCGTGTGATGCTATTATCACACTCGGCTACGCTTCGTGTGATAAACCCACACTCGTGTTTTAATAACCCCTTTTATATGGTCGTTGCATAAACTACTATTAATACCTCACCTATTGTTTCATTGGCCCTGTTTCATATATTTGCTATCTTATAGTAGCAGCCATTATTTGGTTTTTATAGTTCCTTTCCTTTTGTAGCTCATATAATATAATGGTGCTAAAAATATTTAATCGCTACCAAGTTATTTTTTTTGTAAGCAAGTAGTTAATCGTCTAATAAGTTGTTATTCGCCTCAAAAATAAAAAGCCATTAATAATTGACTTACAATGTTTTTGTTTCTTCTATTTTTAACGTAGGAAGGTACCCTTTTAACCGCTTGTAGAAGGTCATGGTAGCCTTTCAACAATGTGAACAAATGTCAGACGTTATTAAAAATATTGTAGAATTGGTAGGACCTATAATTTTCAGTCGTGATAGAACTCGTTCGGTAAAATTCTACCACTAAGTTGTTTCGTTTTAGCATGGCAATACAGCGGTCATTGCCCTTTCTACAATATCTCTGTTTGGACATAAATATTTTCTCGAATTAAAATTTTACTTAAATATAATAAATTTTATAACGAGGATCGCGATAAATGCTTATTCAGAAAAAGCTTTAGTCTAACTTTCCATTTTCAGAGTAAGTACCGAAACTTCGTATGAAAAAACGGAACAATCTGTCACAGCCAATTTCCTCCAGATCTACTTCCTCCATGCACCAATTGCCCAGCAGTGATGTATTCTAGGCTAATTTATTGTCTGCGGACGGCGAGCGTTGGGTGGCTCGCTGTCCGATCTGAACTAGGCCCGGGTCGATGGCGCGTTGTGCTCCACGCGCGCCTCAAAGCCTCTCGTGTCAGCAAAGTAGACGGGGCCTGTTAGGGCCAGAGCCTGCCAGGGTTGCGGAATTTGTTCGAAAGAGTCACCGCGGCCCTGGAACGAAAAGGTCCTCCTTATGCCCTTTTCGTTCTAGGGCTGCGATGACTCTGACACGGATGGGTTTTAGTCAGTAAGAGTCTGACACTCCCTTCCGCTCCATTCAGAGCGGAAGGAGTCATTTTGTGATTTCATATCTATAAAAAAAGCCAATTTATTAAGATGATGGGTGAAAGTGTATTTGCGGAAACCATGGCCGCGTGTATATACCAAGTGAACACCAGTGGCGCCACCTTTAATTTTTACATTTAAGCTTTGTCATATGCCTGTTCCCAAGCAGCAGTGACCACTTATTATCAGTTTATTATACGGCTTGGTTACACGTTTCACCAAATTACGTTAACAATAAACACTCCAACGAACTTCGTTGGCTCGTCGTCCGATCAAAGCCAGGCCCGGGTCGAAGGCGCGTTGTGTTCCACGCGCGCCTCAAAGAGATGTCATCATAGGAGGTTTTTGTCCGAAATAGTTACCGTGGCCCTGGAATGCAGAGGGAACTAGGAGGAGCACGGATGGGTTTTGGTCTGTAAGAGTCTGACACTCCCGCTTCGCCCAGAGCGGAAGGAGTCATTTGATGATTTACCATCCGAAAACATTGTAGAACACGGGCTCTAACTTTCGACAAGGAACTCAAACTGTCTAAGGCTATTCAAGTTACACATGCTACACACATATTTGCATTTCCAATCTTTCAACTGAAATTATCATACTGCTTAATTCTTTCTAGCAGTTATGCTCGTTTCTCTATTTTATTTTTTATCTTCAGTAAACCTTGACGAACTTATTTCCATCAGTGTACCAATGTTCTTCGTTTTAACTGCTCAGCCTATTTTTTTACCTTAAATTTTTTTTACATAAAACCGTCCAAATTTTTTTTCAAACGATTTCTTGTAACCGATTTTGTATCGAACCATTTTGATTTGATAAATTCGTATGATGACATTCGCACGTCTGGTCACACACCTGTTTTTTTTTTGCGGATGAGGATATGCTAATCTTAATAGCAATGTATTAGAATAATTCGCGACCCACGAATGAGTATGTAGTAAATTCTTGAGTCATGTCACAATTTAATGTTGCATATTATACCAATAACAACTGAGGTGCCGGAAATAAAACCATTTTGCCTCTTTAGAGCAACGGTCTTATATCACCAATTTCAAGGTAATGGTAAATTACAATTATTGTCGTCAATTGCAAAATAACCACACAAAACCAATAAAAAAGTTTTTTATAAGTTTCCAAATCCGACTGGTAGTTCTTGAGATAAAGCGTTCAAATAAGCAAACTCTTCAGCTTTATTGTATTAGTATAAGAAGTATCGATTAATAGAAAAAAAGAAAAGAAAGAACACACGTCTATTCTGCTCGAAATGACGCACAAAAAAATAGAGACAAAATTAAAAGAGCACAACTTAATTTTTTTTTCCATCCATCCATCCTCAACACAATTCTATTTTCTTATTTTCTTTCTCTTTTCAGTCATATAAGTATTTGATCATCTTGTTCCAGGTGGTTAAAGACGCAGCGATGTCCCCCGGAGCCCCGTCCAGCGTGGAAGCTGAACGGACAGAACTCCTGGGCTCCCTGACAACGCAGCAGCAACAGAGGACCAGCGCCAGAGTCATCAAGAAGCTGCGACTGGAACCGCCCGTGGAGAGAGACAAGAGACCTGGGAATAAGGACGGTTCTGGTGAGTTTAGCTTTACCATGATAATAGAAATAGGTGTAAAAAAATTCACTGTTATATCTTTGAGTATGATATTATAGGTAGGTAAGTATGAAATGTTGCCCCAGTTGTCGAGTTTGATGAATAAACCGATTTTAATATAAAAACTTTTTTACAAAAAAATACAACCGACTTCAAAACAAAAAACACTACAAAGTATAAAATAACTATAATTTCGGAAGACCGTGTTTTTTGTTGTTTCTTCGTTTTTTGACACCGACTTCCGAAATTATAGTTATTATACTTTGTAGTGTTTTTTGTTTTGAAGTCGGTTGTATTTTTTTGTAAAAAAGTTTTATATTTTTCACTTTTTAGTGATTAGCTTTAACTAAACCCAACGCAAAAAGAATCATCAAGATCGGTTCATAAACAATAAAGTTATTCCTGAATAGATAACCCCAAAACCATGGTTGAATTGTACACATACACCCCTTCCAAGCGTACCGGCGTGATGATATGTTATGAACTGGTGTAAACAATAAACAGACATGCGAGTTCAGCAATCCTGACAGGTTTGCTATCATTTATTGAAGAGTTCCGTTACCTATCTCCGAAGTTCTTCATCAGATCTTCACCAAATTAAAATGGGACCAGTCCGAGAAGATACTCTTCCAAACAAAAAAAGAATCATAAAAATCGGTTGACAATTGTCGAAAATATCGCTGAACAAACATACAAAAAAAAATTCACTCGGATTGAGAACCTCCTCCTTTTTTGGAAGTCGGTTAAAAAACTACATCGAATGAACTTACAGACATAAGCAGTTTTAGTTTAAAGGCCCTAAAAAGATTTTTACACCTAGTCCTTTATGTGCAAACTGCTTTCTTTCTATGTCCCACTGCTGTACAAAGGCCTCCCTCAAATTCTGCCAGTATTCTTTTTCCAAGCCGCTTCGAATCAGCGCTTTTAGTAGGCGTCTAGGTCGTCTCGACACCTCTTCTTTGGAACACTAGTTCTATAGTAGGTAATCTACAATATTGTATACCGGGTAATTTTTTTTTAGAAAGACTTAGAAAACCATAGTCAATTTCTAAAAAAAAAAATTGTTATCAACTGATCACAATTTGTATGGGAGACTCATTTTTTTTAGGAATTGGCTATGGCTTTCTTGGGGAAACTTGTTCATTTACATGAGCAGCAGTAGTTCTTAAAGTTTGTGCACTGGGAAAAAAATACCCAGTAGGTATATTTCATCGATCTGATTTTCAGACATACCAGAATGCGAGACGCCAAGCAAGATAGACGAGAAAGAGCTCAAATTCCCCACAGTCAAGCAACGTATGCCCAAAGCCCTCTGGTCCACCGACGAAAAGAACCTCTTCTTTGAAGCCCTCAACGAGTATGGAAAGGACTTCGACGCTATCACCGCCTACATCTGTGCCAAGATGAAGAAGAAAGGCATGCCGGATGTGAATCTCAAGACTAAGACGCAAGTCAGCCATTTTTATTACCGGACCTGGCATAAGCTGTCGAAACATGTGCACTTTGATGAGAGTAAGTTTTTCATATTATTATTTTTTAAACATTTAAGTTCCCTTACAAAAGAACCCACGTGGCTAAATAATAACAGCCGCACGCGTCGATATATATTTTTTTCATTATTTTTTTTTTTACCTGACTAACTTTTTTCCAACAGCGATTCGAGATTTGCCGCTAGTTGTAGAGAATAAAAAACCTTTCCAACGACATATCTCTTAACGTTATTCGTCATTAGGCTGAATTGCCGATCCTCCTTTGTCTCCGGTCTTGCCGGTCAGATAGGCAGTCGCTCCACATAAAATACTGTTACTGAGCTGCATCTGGTTAGACTGGATGCAGACCTATACGTAGTTGGGAATAGCAAGGCATAGACTCTCACAGCTGGGATAGTTCAGTTTTGTTTTTTTTAGGGTTCCGTACCCAAAGGGTAAAAACGGGATCCTATTACTAAGACTCCGCTGTCCGTCTGTCTGTCTAGCTAGATAGTTGAAATTTTCACAGATGATGTATTTCTGTTGTCGCTATTACAGTAAATACTAAAAACAGGATAAAATAAATATTTAAGTGGGAGTACCATTACAACAAACGTAATTTTTTTTGCCGTTTTTTATAAATAATGGTAAGGAACTCTTCGTGCGCGAGTCCGACTCGCACTTGGCCGGTTTTTTATTTATGTCTGCCTCATGGTCTAGCGCTTATATGCCTATCCTAAGGTCGGTAAGGTAAGATCGATAACAGTTTTTGGGTATTTTCTATTATGGAATTCCACTGGAGCCTGTTTAATGATTCACTCCCTATTTTTTAAAACAAAGAACGTATTCAATTAATATGCAAAATTATTTAATAGCAGATTTAAAAATTAAAATTCTAATGCTAAACTCCATTGACTCGTGCAATTCGGGTTATTAACGATCTTCACATCAAGATCGATGTATTTACATGTAATTTGAGTGAATTCGCAAAAATACTGCTGTTTATTTTATGTTATTGTGTAGATTAGAGTAGGCTTTTATATTTCAAATATTTTGTTTTAGTATGTATAATGAACCTAGGGTAGAAGTAATGATTAGATTGATTTAAGTTTTTATTTTATTTTAAAATTGCATTATAATGCGATAATTATGTGTAAGCAACAGATCGTGCAAAAATATTGGAATTTAAAATTAGTTGGAAAATCCAACAGTTTAGTTAAGAATTCATTTAGACGTTACCTAGTCTTAGTATTAGACAAAACGGGCTGAGTTCTTAATACCATGAGCAGCCGTACGCGCCTACTTCGCGATACCAGCTATTTCCATACAACTATGTACCTCCTATTCTACCCCTCTACGGTGGACTCGCCCCGTCTCCCTCCCTCCATCCTAAAATCCTTTCTTAGCTGAGACGTCTCCCACTCATCTACCCGTGCCAAATTATGACGATGAAATTTTATCAAGTGGTTTTCGAGATTTCGTAATTTTGTAGCGGCATCAATGCGCCGCCATTAAAAACCAAAGTAGCAAAATCTAAATAGCAACAAAAAGAATCGCATTGCCATCTATCCCGCCAGCTGCGAACTAACTGAACGAAATCCTGCATCGCGGTATCACAGTTTACCGTGCGATTTGAACAATACCACAGTCCGAATATCAACTATCGGGCAGTTGCCCACCGGACACAACAACCGTCCGGTCGGAGGACCCTCTCTTTTCAATTGAGACTTGCGGGACATTACACCCTGTGCTGCATCCCTTTTTTGTCAGCGAATGAATGACTTTTCGAAAGAAATGAAACTTTGATGGAAGATAAAATAAATCAAAAATATTTATATCTACATATAATAGTGACCGACAACATCCACGTCATCAATTCAAAGTATCTACCACTATCTATATTATTAAATAAATTAAAATAACCATATCCATGACAGCACAGTACTTTAACTATAAATTACATTCCATGTGACAACTAGATAATGGGACGTCTTGACTTGAGTATCATTACATGAAGATGTAACGCTGTAATAATATTATATTAATATATCTTTTTCAATGTGCGACTGGCTTGACATGTGAATGCCAACGCTGTCTGGCTAGATAAGTGCTTATTGTAAACCACTATTAGAAGGTTTTTTTTGGTTATTTGTCGTGTTTGAACACAATCTTAGTTGATGAAAAGCGATGATGTGGTCCAGTGGCGTAGCTAGACTCCAAGGGTCCCTGTATCAAACTTTTTTTGGGGGCCCTCTTTTTACCCGACTGCGAAAATGACCACAAATGCAGGGTTGTTGAGTTTTTCGAAATTTGCGCTACTAGCACAAAAGTATAGCTCATATCATCATTATTAGTTTATCCATTCATCATCTGCCTAGCCTTTTCCCAACTATATTGGGGTTGGCTTCCAGTCAAACCGGATTCAGCTGAATACCAGTATTTTACGTGGAGCGGGCTTCTTATTGCTAAGATTGATGAATGATTTGAGGTTGCAGACAATATTTAATTTTTTGCTTCAATACATCGGGCCCCTGTAGTTCGGGGGCCCCTTATAATTGATACGGCAGATACGGCAGTAGCTACGCCCCTGATGTGGTCGACGATGGAGCACGCTTGCCTAGAAGTAACCTATTCACTCTTGACTTAAAGAACCCCAGGTTGTAGCTGTCAGGAATTACAAACTCCGGCAGGGAATTCTACTCCTTTGGAATTCGTACCGTTTTCGTTGGAGACTGTTCTTAACTTTTTAGTAATTGCTAACAGCATGTTCGACATTGTCGTGTAAACGTTTTAAGAATATTTTCATTGTGCTTACACCGACCAGCCAGAAAGGAGTGGATTTCCCTGATGAAGTCTGTAGTTCCTGATAGCTACAACCTGGGGTATTTAAGTCAAAATTGAATAGGCAATTGCATCTTCCCTATTCCATCTTGACTATGTATACAGAATGTAAATATATTATACAGAATGTATAAGAATTTTGACTATGATACTATGATTTCACATCCATAAAAAAGATGAGGATTTTATTAAATCGTAGGCCAACTGGTTTTTTTTAACTAGTTATTTATGATGACTATTAATCAAAGTTATACGATAAGTATAGTAGGTAAACAGCTGTCCAAAAAAATATTAAGGAAGGCGTAGTAAAAAGTTGATTTTTATTACCTACGCCTTCTTTATTAGTCGATATTTTGTAACGATACGATGTTATAATTTATTTTGCCACACCAGCTAATATTTTTTTATATAGGTAAGTCACATTTATTATAACGTCTACGCTATGTAGGCATTTGTTAATATCGGTATGCGAAACCTTTTTAAGGGTTCTAAGGAACCCCAAAAAAGGTAATGAGAGTGTTTTTATAGTTTATAAACTACAGCAGGGAATGTATACTCGAAAAAAATCAATACTCTCTCTAGAATAAATCTTTTTTGTTTGTTTCGCAAAAATACAGGGAAGGTTTAAAAAAAAATGGGTAGGTAGGGTTAGTAGGTAGCCAGTTTACGGGAGCGAACCCGCGGGGACAGCTAGTTCTTTCATATTTTTTCATCAAATTTACAAAGTACAGCTAAATAAACTACATTTAGTCCTCTTCACATCCATTCCAGAAGTTAAAAAAGTAGCCCAGGAGCTATACGCGCTCATAAACTACGGCGAGCTGCGCAAGAAACTAGTGTCCGTGAACGAGAAAACGTGCGCGCGGCTCGGCGACATGGTGCTGTGTGGCAGCATCGTGGTGCGCGCGCGCGGGAGGAACCTGCGCGTGCGCACGCCCATGTGTCGCGCGCTCAGAAGGCTCAACCAGATTACGGGTAGGTGGTTTTTTCTTGTCAATATTTTCTTCGCCGTTCTTTTCTGATTACTTCGTTGCAGGATTCATTATAGTTTGTCCGGGACTCGTTATGTGGCCACTGTTGTCTCTGGCTTTTAGAAGTTGCTGTGATTGAGACTAGCCCAGCAGGCATGTCCCCAAAATAAAATGTATCTGTTGTAGAACTAGCGTGTGGCGCGCGCGTGTGCTCCCGCGCACAGATCATGCTGCGCGCGCGCGACGCGAGTGCGTGGGCGCGCGTGCAGGCGGCGGCGCACAACCCGCGCGCGGCGCTGGCGCTGCCGCTGCGCGCGCGCCTCGGTGCGCTCATCCGCGCGCTGCAGCACCGCTGGAAGGGCGTATCCTTTGCATACACAACTATACAGGCTGACTACTGGAGCGTGAACATATAACCTGAGGGCCAATTAAAACTACTATTTTTTAAGCAACGTTGGCGGCATACGCATCTCAATCGCTGTTGGCAAAATACAGGGAAATTGAATGCGAACGTTGTTTAACAACTAGTAGATTTGGCCCTTAGATTTTAATAGCCGTTCAAAATTGAATTAAGCATCAAGTACCTATCAATAAATAAAAAATATTTTTAAAACCAAATATAAAAATGGATTTCAAACTGTATGATTTTTGGATAAATAAACTATTATTTTTGAATTAATCAAGATTTCGGCAAAATACCGGTTGTTACATTTTCACTTTTGCTCTCATCTCATCTCTCAACTAGACAAAAGAGCACAGCTGTTTTATTTCAATAGTTTCAATATTTGTCAAGTTTTTAATAAATCAAAGAAAAATTATAAAACGACCTCTATTTAATGTGCATAGTGATGTTTGTGGTCCCATCAATCCTTCAACACTTGACTGGGAATTATTGTCAACACTGGTAAACAATAGTATTCCATGTTCTAGTTAATGTAACAAAACCAAAATACTTTCATAACTCACTACAGTCTACTTTCAAGCTAAACAAAGTCACAGATATCATCGAAATGAAGCCAGAAGACGCACAGAAGGAGCCAGAAGAGTACGCCGAGCTGCCTCGAGCGTGCGCAGAAGATGCAGACGTCAACAGAGAGTTAGAAGAACATCTCAATCTGGAGACTGAGAGAATTATATTGCAAGGTAACATTAAAATATGAGAAAAAATTACCTTAACGTATATTAGATATTACACATATCTCACACCTAGATCTAAACAGGGTTAACTCAAATAACCCACTTTTTCAAAAAAGGCGTAAAACTGGGTACTGTGTCCCTGTGCACTCAAATCAAATCAAATTCTTTAATTGCTTAATTCAGTTATAAATAGATGTTACAAATAGGTAACTATAAAGTACACTGTATCATTACCTAATAAGGTGTGCAAACATTTATGTTACTGTTACACTAGCTAATTAAATCAAATCATTAAATTAACATTAAGTACAAAATTATTATCAAAAAATAACACACATGTCATAAACTTAACAATCAAAATACATTAATTAAACATGGATGTCAAATTAAATAATTGATGTAAAATTAAATTATTATTGCACTGCAGGAGTTTTCTGTATAGATTTTATGCTTCTATTCAGAACGAAACTTCATTCGAAACCGTCAACACCGTGTACAGCATCAATTTAATTTTTCTCCAGAACAAAAAGCGCCAAAGAAGCTAGCTCTCCACGTGGGACCCAGGCCCGGAGCTGACATCCACCTGCCCGTGGTCAGTCCCAGCGAGCAGCTGTCCAGTCAGAAGATATGCTTCTCTTCTTATCTAGAGCGGATAAGCTCGCAGAGGGACAAGGATGGCGGTGGTAAGGACTTGTAACTATCACTAGAGCTGACATCCACCTGCCCGTGGTCAGTCCCAGCGAGCAGCTGTCCAGTCAGAAGATATGCTTCTCTTCTTATCTAGAGCGGATAAGCTCGCAGAGGGACAAGGATGGCGGTGGTAAGGACTTGTAACTATCACTAGAGCTGACATCCACCTGCCCGTGGTCAGTCCCAGCGAGCAGCTGTCCAGTCAGAAGACATGCTTCTCTTCTTATCTAGAGCGGATAAGCTCGCAGAGGGACAAGGATGGCGGTGGTAAGGACTTGTAACTATCACTAGAGCTGACATCCACCTGCCCGTGGTCAGTCCCAGCGAGCAGCTGTCCAGTCAGAAGACATGCTTCTCTTCTTATCTAGAGCGGATAAGTTCGCAGAGGGACAAGGATGGCGGTGGTAAGGACTTGTAACTATCACTAGAGCTGACATCCACCTGCCCGTGGTCAGTCCTAGCGAGCAGCTGTACAGTCAGAAGACATGCTTCTCTTCTTATCTAGAGCGGATAAGCTCGCAGAGGGACAAGGATGGCGGTGGTAAGGACTTGTATCTATCACTAGAGCTGACATCCACCTGCCCGTGGTCAGTCCCAGCGAGCAGCTGTCCAGTCAGAAGACATGCTTCTCTTCTTATCTAGAGCGGATAAGCTCGCAGAGGGACAAGGATGGCGGTAGTAAGGACTTGTAACTATCACTAGAGCTGACATCCACCTGCCCGTGGTCAGTCCCAGCGAGCAGCTGTCCAGTCAGAAGATATGCTTCTCTTCTTATCTAGAGCGGATAAGCTCGCAGAGGGACAAGGATGGCGGTGGTAAGGACTTGTAACTATCACTAGAGCTGACATCCACCTGCCCGTGGTCAGTCCCAGCGAGCAGCTGTCCAGTCAGAAGACATGCTTCTCTTCTTATCTAGAGCGGATAAGCTCGCAGAGGGACAAGGATGGCGGTGGTAAGGACTTGTAACTATCACTAGAGCTGACATCCACCTGCCCGTGGTCAGTCCCAGCGAGCAGCTGTCCAGTCAGAAGACATGCTTTTCTTCTTATCTAGAGCGGATAAGCTCGCAGAGGGACAAGGATGGCGGTGGTAAGGACTTGTAACTATCACTAGAGCTGACATCCACCTGCCCGTGGTCAGTCCCAGCGAGCAGCTGTCCAGTCAGAAGACATGCTTCTCTTCTTATCTAGAGCGGATAAGCTCGCAGAGGGACAAGGATGGCGGTGGTAAGGACTTGTAACTATCACTAGAGCTGACATCCACCTGCCCGTGGTCAGTCCCAGCGAGCAGCTGTCCAGTCAGAAGACATGCTTCTCTTCTTATCTAGAGCGGATAAGCTCGCAGAGGGACAAGGATGGCGGTGGTAAGGACTTGTAACTATCACTAGAGCTGACATCCACCTGCCCGTGGTCAGTCCCAGCGAGCAGCTGTCCAGTCAGAAGATATGCTTCTCTTCTTATCTAGAGCGGATAAGCTCGCAGAGGGACAAGGATGGCGGTGGTAAGGACTTATTACTGCCTTTTAAATATTGGACACTAGTCTAGACTACTTTTAGCGAAGCCGCAACAGCTAGTCATCAAAGTTCAGGAGTGGGAGCTGGTGGTGACGTCAGTTGGTAAAAAGTGTACCAACGCGTGACTTAACGCGAACTTTCAACGCACTGCTTATCGTCTTATTTTTTTGTTTACTTTTACATAACAAAAAAAACGTGTCTAATGTTTTTAGTTATCTAAGTGACGGGCTTAATAGATTATTTCAGGAAAAAACTGCCGATCTTTTTCAGAAAAAACTGTACTGAAATTCGGGATAGTTAAGAGCGGCCAACCCGTCATACTTTATACTTTACTACTAAAAGGTATCTTATGCACTATATCTAGGTTTCAATGCAAGTAAAAAATTAAAAATTGGAGAATCAAATTCAGTATAAGCCTCCAAAAATCTGCGGTTTTGTACATATTTTACCTGAACTTTGGCCGTACATAACGTACTCATAAATTACAAAAGTAAAGAAAACATCTTGATAGAAATCTTGCACATGTAATGGAGATTCGAAATGAATAATATTTATTTTACAAACTTGTTAGGCTTATTAAAAAACACGTATTTCCTGGATCAAATTTTATGAAATTTTCGAACACTATTCTCGTTCAATGTTATCATTTGCTTGTTAGTTCTCACTTGCTTGTTAGTCAATAACATTGCGCTGGATGAAACAACAAGCTTTTCGACCATGCCCGCGTTGGCGATAGACGGACCGGGAAGGGCCCTCTTAATGTTTATTAAAGCAGTCACAAGCCAACTTATTTGGTCTAATGTGCAGATACTACAATTTTGGTGGTAGTGATTTAATTTAAAATAAATTGTCCACAGCGAAAATCCGCACACCGAAACGCCAAAGAAAAGACAGTGCATCAGAGAAAGATAAAGAAGAACAAAAGAAATTCAAAATGGACGACACAGATAAGCTCATTAACATTGAAGACACAGCTATAGACGGCATCGAACTCATGGCCAACTACAAGATATTACAGGAAGACGAGGAAAAGCCTAGCACAGAAGATGAGAAAGAACGGGAGGTCGCAGAAGATGATGTGCCCTACCTGCAGGAAAGAGATAAGGATATGTTGGAGAGGGATAAGGAGATGTCGGAGAGGGAGAAGGATAGTTTTTCTGAAATGGAAGACGATGAGAAGTATAATAAGAGTGATACGGATAACGAGAGTGATGGGAAAGACAAGCCTGGGAAGGATACTAAGTTTAAGAATTTGAAGGTGAGATATTTCTGCTACTGGGTTTCTAACATTATTCTATGATTAATTAATATTTTGTTTTGGCCAGTGCAGAATTTCAAACATGTCTTTTTTTATTTTGAAGTATTACCCTTTAATTAGTAATACTGTGACTACGTGTAAAATTGCATCGATTAATGGGTGAATCAATATTTCTACCTTACAAAAATGTGCTCAAAACTGTATTGCTCTTGGAGCAATCATATATATTTTAAACGAAGAGATAAAAATATTTTTTTGTTTGATTTTATTTATCCCTGTCTAAGGTATTGATACGGTTACGTTTTTTTTTTCACTGTAGGAAGCAACCATACTATCGCTGAGACTAAGGCTCCGTTTCCACCAGAGATATGTTATACTTAATTTGCCTAGCCTCGCTCAGCGCAAGCGATTAGTTTTTATTAACAAACGCATCCCTAGCTACGCATTCATCGCACATTTCCACGAGAGCGATGCAGCGGAAAATAGTTTCAAAAAGAGGGTTTTACTTAAATGTTTAGAATGAATGCTTATTCGATGCCAAAGTTTTCTACTAATAAAAAAACACATATTTCAGGTAAAATTCCGAATTCGACCAAAAAAACGTGGCGGCAGCATCTACACTCTAGTCATGGACAAAGACGCAGAGGAACCCAAGATCGAGGAGACGAAGACTGAGGAACCAACCAAGGAAGAGGAGGCCAAGCCCGACATCGATGTGGAGCTGGCCATGCGGCAGATCAGGAAGGGCTGGAGCGTGCATGACGCGGGGGACCTGACCATAGGGGACCTGTATCTCATGGTGAGTTGGTGAAGTGTCTTGTAGCAGCCAAGGGGGACACATTTGTATGATAACGTAGGTTACTTCTAGGCAAGCGTGCTCCATCTTCGACCACATCATCGCTTACCATCAGGTGAGATAGTGGTCAAGCGCGTGCCTATCAATAATAAAAAAAACGTACTAAAACGTAAACGTTTAATTATTGTATTTTTTTTTGTTATACACCTAAAAAAAACACAGTGTAGTCTTTTTAACCCAAAGGTGGTCACTGGTAGAGAATGCCTTGTTGCATTAAGTCCGCCCATGTATCACTATTGTGCATAAAGTTAAATAAATAAATTAAACCATACTTTGGCTTATGCATCATTTTTCAAAGTCTAATTATTCACTGGGTTCACAAATAAATAAGGGCTCTAAAATGAATAGTTCTTCTTCATTCAAAACTTCACACAGACAATAACCAAATACCTTTATTCCAGTTCGGTTCCCGTTCAAAACTCGAGCTAGACTACTGGTGGGCAGAACCAACCCCACCTCTCCCTCAGCCCCAGAAGTCGACCATCACCATCCCAACGATATTACCGTCCGACAAACGCGACAGATCCGACAAGATGTCGGATAAAGGAGCCGACAGTTCAGTCGAAGATGAGAGGGAGAGAGCGAGGGAAAGTGACAATGAGATCCTGTCGCCCAAGAACACGTATAGTCAGGATAGTAACGATGGTATGTCGGGAGATGAAAGGAAAAGTAAGTACTGATATATACTCTATTAATCATATTTTTCAACACTCATAAAACTGCTGACATTTCAGCAATGTCACCTGTCATAACATTACGTATTATCCCGAAGGGAGCATTAGCTGTACATATAGTACACCCATATTTCGTTTCTCGTCTTTCATTCATTACATTAATTCTCTTATTGCCAAACCTTTTCCATGCAGCAGAAAAGAACAGGCGCAGAAAAAAAAAATACTCAAAAAATTACTGAGTTGTTGTTTTAATCTGCGATAAATAGAGACAGTACTAATTGCGTGTGTGACGTAACTCACTGCACAGCATCGCAATTGTGAATTTGCGCCATCCAGTACAAACGACATTTTGCATTACAAGGATATAATAATAACTTCGAAAAAATTTTGCTATCAGTTTTATAATTTTTTCTCAAATCGTACAATTTGTGTGATAGCTTTTAGATAAGTATTCATTCTTCTCGATTTTTATAGATCTTGGAAAAACATTTACCAAGAAAAGCATATTTATTTTCTACTACTAACTCTCATTTTATTGACTATCATAAAAAATTACAAAGACGTTAAAAAAAAACTTTATTGAACCCCAAAAGTAGCTACACAACTCTAAACGAAGTTAACTCTATGTGTACGATAGTGACCTTATCACCGACAGCGATATGTAAAAAGGGGAATCTGCTACGGACTAAAAATGTCAAGATCGTTAGACCCTATTAAAAGTCTGTCTTGTTCGCAAAACAAGACAGACTTTTAATAGGATCTAACGATTCTCAAGTATCTTTTCTTCCTTTTTTATTGTAAAATGTGAATGTTTTTCACAACAAATCAACTTGATTCCTGCTAATCGACACTAACAATTTACATCACCATGATGACATCCTCACCACGTCATCCTAAGTTGCACAATGCTTGAGGATTCACCCACAGAGCTGTATTCAAGGAAACATCACGCAACCCAGCTCTGGTCCATCTGACATAACTCTTAACGCTGTACCTCCAACATAGCAGTACCTATAAATATTAAGTAATGGAATATGTGTGGTGTCAGGTGAACAGCTGGCTTCTCCGGAGCACAAGTCTTCGTCAGGCGGAGGTACGCTGAAGCTGGTCAGTAAGCTGATCAATAGGCCTCAGGGACCGCCGCCGCAGAATGGGTTCTCCATGTTGAGTGACAGGTTTGTAGTCTTTATGGTATTTTTTTTATTTTTCAATGCAATGAATTTTTTGATGATAAATGAGTTCTTCCCTTTGCCATTTTTATCTCGGACAGTTGTAATACGCCAGCACATCAAGCTAACCAAAACTGTAAAATGTTTCCAATCCGATAACAAACCTTAAACCTAATGTTTTAGCGATAAAGTTGAAAATCTATCGAAGACATTTGACTGATTGTTGTGGCTTGATGTGTGCATATTTTCTTTTTTTATTAACTTACTTGCTTCTGCCCGCGATTTCGTCCGCATGATTAGTACTTTCATTATCTTTAAGTTCTTGCAAGGAACCCTAAACCGTTTTCTTAAATAAATAACTCTTTATATCATCAACTATCTGCCATTGAAAGTACCGCCAAAATTGGTTCGAAGCTCAGCCGGAACAAAGAATCAAAAAAAATTTTTTTTTATGTTACACACGTTGTTGTTTTCGTATGCATTATACAGAATTTTTCAAGTGTGCGGGGATGGCCATATCCGACACTATGAGGAAAAAGAAAAATACATAAAGGAGTCTCGAACCTGGTTGTCTACTCTCTGAGCCCGAAGTCCGTAGTTTCGGCCTTAGTGTCGGGCGTTTTCTACTCCGTATCACCTACGGACTTACGATTAGTCCCGAACCCGAACTAAAACAACTGTCAAATCGTGTTGTCATTCATTCTTAGTTCGGGTTCGTGACTAATCGTAAGTCCGTAGGTGATACGGAGTAGAAAACGCCCGACACTAAGGCCGGAACTACGGATTTCGGGCTTAGAGAGTAGACTACGTAGATTTTGATAAAACTAAAGCTTTTTAATTTGTTATAAAAGCTGTTGTTTTGATATTACAAACATAAACTTCAACTCTATTTATTTGTATAGATATAGATTGTATTGTTGGTAACAGACTCAAGCGCCTCCTAGCGCTGGTGGGCAACCCGCACGTGAGCCAAGCGGCCAGCAGCACCATCGCGCGCTGTAACTGTGGCCACGTGTGTCCGCAGCACAGGAAGCAACCAGTCACGGTATGAACACGCTTATCTTCTTCTTGAGCTTCTTAATGACTGTCTCGTTGGATTGTGTGTCGCAGGATGTCGTAGGCTCTGCTGCTGATTCCAGGGTTCGACTCTCAGGTCGGACAGTTACTTATTACAATAGAATAATTTTTATAACACCTGCTTAGAGGTGTTTCAACGCCCGCCGCTGCAGCTAAGGCGGGCCGGCGAATGTACACTATCTATATGATCATACAATAAAGCTGAAGACTGTTTGTTTTTTTGAACGCGCTAATCTCTGGAACTACCTGTCGGATTTGGAAAATTCTTTGTGTATATGATAGCCACAATCATGAGACTATAGGCTTATATACAGGAACGGGAAATTTCTTCGGGAACAGGAACATAAACGGGATACGCGCGTACTAAGTCACAGGCAAGACCTATACAACGTAAAATAAACGCAATACATCTTAAGGGGTCATTTTACTCATCATTATGAACAACTTTTACGATCGGACCAACCCCGAAATCGCGAAAAAATCAGCTGTTCAGTACATTTTGTCGAGTTATGCGAACAGAAATGAATGGAGCAGTCGATTTTTTTTCGCGATTTCAGTGTTGATCCCAAAGTAAAAGTTGTTCTTAATGATGAGTACAATAACTCCTTCAGAGGTATTGCGTTTATTCTGTTACACGTTAAAGATACAGAGAATATACATAGAAAGAAGAAAACAGTATTTGGTGTTACACAATGGGCCATTTTATGGCGATACGCTCGCCCCCTACCCCCTAGTACATGGGACTTATACATAATTGGAAAAACGGGGATCTGTTATTATTAGACACATCTGCCTAACCCTTTGGGAAATACAGGCATGTTTTTATTATTATTGATAGCGTGCCAATAGTAATAAAAGCATCATCAGTTAGATCTGAGTCAGTGAGAGAATGTCAAAGGCAGTGATTGTGACATAGTATTGAACGGGGAAAAACTTGAATTCGTCGATAAAACAGTTTTCCTGAGAATTACGCTTACTCAATACTCAATACTTTATTTGCATTCCACAATGTGTACTTAGGTGGTAAGTTAAAAAAAAAATGTGATCATTATGGACCCTGTCGGGCACAGCAAAAGAATTAAAAATATAGTAGCTTGACTCAAGGCTACAATGGGGTCCTCATTTAACATCTCTTGCAGGACGGCTAAGTTCAGCAGCATATGCTGTTAGGAAAATCTGCCAATTTACGGATTTTGATACCGCGAGACTGGTCTATTTTAGTTACTTTCACAGTATCATGTCTTACGGTATTTTACTATGGGGACGGGCTGCAGACATCGAGTCGATTTTTATTCTGCAGAAAAGAGCCATCAAAGCCATATACAAACTCGGCCGGCGCGATTCTCTAAAATATTATTTTTAAAAGAAACTCCACGGACACTCCGTGGAGTTTCTTGCACGTTCTTCTCCATAGAGATCTACGCTTTGGAACGTGCAAATAGCTTCATCTTTTTGACCGACCGACCTTGACAATTCAAAAGTGCCTGTAAATGGTCTAATTGAAATAAATGCTTTGACTTTGACTTTGATCAGTATATCACCTGATGATGAACGACGATATGGTCGAAGATAGGGCACGCTTGCCTTGAAGTAACCTATTCACTCTTGACTTGAAGACTCCCAGATTGTAGCTATCAGGAAACACAGACTCTGGCAGGAAATTCCACTAGCTGTACGCACAATGAATGTGTTCTCAAAAGTGTTTGTGCGTGTGGGTAGGATGTCCATGTCTACCTTGTACCAGTGGCGCTGGCGGCGCATCACCGTACGTCTTGTGGTCCGATGATGGAACGGGCTTGGTGGAATTCAACGTAAACATACGTTCTAACCTTGTTAACAGTTCTTTGTAACAGTTCGTTGGTGCCCATCTTCAAGAACGTAGAGGAATAAAGCTAATGTCACATAGTATGAAAGCTTGGAAAAAGTTATTGAAAGGCGGCTGAGAGAAGAGAGTGAAATCTCACAGAACCAGTTCGGTTTTATGCCTGGTCGGGGTACAACGGTTCCCATTTTCGCTATCCGACGACCGACCTCGAAAAGGCATATGACCGGGTGGGTGCCTTGTGAGGTTTTGTGGCCGGCCCTTAAGGAGAAAGGTGTGTCTGGTCGAGTCAATGCAGTACCCAAGTCCGTTCTGCAGTGGATACCACTGACAGCTTCAGTGTGGCAGTCGGTTTGCACCAAGGGTCGGGCCTTAGCCCTTACCTCTTCCTGATGAAAATAGACGCTCTGACGTTGGACATCCAGGAAGAGGCTCCCTAATATATCCTATTTGCTGATGACATTGTGCTGGTTTCCGAAAGCGGCCTCGAGGTCCAGAGCAGATTGGAGACGTGGTAGCAGAGACTGTGTTAGCTTGAAATTCAGCAGAACCAAAACAGAATACTTGATCTGCGATTTCGGCGGTCTCTCCAGTCCTATGCCTATAGCTCTCACCGGAACGCCGATTGGTATACAATCGGCTCCGACTTTCGGTACCTCGGGTCGCTTGAACAGGGGGATGGCGAAATAGACCGAGACGAAACGCACCGGATCAACTCAGGATGGATGAAATGGCTACAGGTCACTGGAACAACTTGCGACCCACGGATGCCCCTCAAGCAGAGAATGTTGAGATGGATGCGTGGAGTAACGAGAATGGATAAAGTGAGAAATGAGTACATAAGAGGTAGTTTAAAAGTGGCGCCAGTAACGGAAAAGTTGAAAGGGAACCGCTTGTCCTGGTATGGTGAAGAGGAGGGATGAAACGCATTTTACTAAAAGGGTTATGAATATAAATGTAGATGGATGGAGAGGACGAGGGAGGGCAAAGAAAAGATGGATGGATTGTCATATGAAAGAAAAGGGAGTTAATGATAGTTTGACGGCTGATGGGACAGAATGGAAGAAAAAAACGTGTTGCGCCGACCCCAAGTAACATGGGATAAGGGCAGGAAGATGATGATACGTTCTAACCTTTTTATTTGTGCGTTCAGAAAGGTGCTGCGTGCCTGCCTGCGTGGCCGCCTGTGCCGGCGCCGCTGCGCGTGGACGAGGCGGGCGGAGTGTTCCGCCAGCCGCCGCCCATCGCGCCGCGCCCTGACATAGGGGAGGTATCTACTGCTTACTTATCTACTTTTTTTGTTCAAAATAGTCGATTCTTGGGATTGATTATTAAAAAAGAAACATTTTTTTTTATTTTTGCGATTGTTTCCTTTTTGTACTTATTTATACAGGATGATTTTTTTTTTTGCAACCGGTTGCAGTAAAGCCGGTCGATTCTGTAAATATGTCGAAGTGAAGACTTGGGTGAAGAAGGTGAGCTGTCATTCTGTCTTGATTAGGTACATGGATAGACAGCTCACTTCGTGATCGCTTCACCCGAGCCTTCACTTCGACACGTTTACAGGATCGCACTGCCAAACCGTTCCCCGGTTCTCTGTTGTATCAGGTCGTTGGTAAGTAATGATTGGTCCCCCATCTACGGGCTGACCTCGGCATGCGTTGCTTAACCTCGAAGATAGAATCAACTAAATATTGTATAACCTGTAAATAACTTGTGTCTAGGTGAAAAAGACGGAGATGCAGTTCGAGGGCCTTCCCCGCTGGCGGCGCGGGCGGCCGCGCGTGGCGGACCGGCGCGTCGTGGTGCAGCGCCTGCTGCCGCTGCTGCCCAAGCTGCCCAAGCTGGCGCCGCACGGTGGGTGCATGTTATAAGACAGAGATGCAGTTCGAGGGCCTGCCCCGCGCGTGGCGGACCGGCGCGTCGTGGTGCAGCGCCTGCTGCCGCTGCTGCCCAAGCTGCCCAAGCTGGCGCCGCACGGTGGGTGCATGTTATAAGACAGAGATGCAGTTCGAGGGCCTGCCCCGCGCGTGGCGGACCGGCGCGTCGTGGTGCAGCGCCTGCTGCCGCTGCTGCCCAAGCTGCCCAAGCTGGCGCCGCACGGTGGGTGCATGTTATAAGACAGAGATGCAGCTTGGGCAGCTTTGGCACTATTAGGAATGTCGACCACCCTCCGTTGTTTTACCCGGCTTTCTTGGGCAACCCGAGCTTCATTGGCTTGGGTTATGAAGAAATAATAAACCAACCATTTGGCATCACAGGGTTTTACAAGGCAACTAGAACACACTGGGCTATTTTAGAGTTACAGATTTGAAAACATGCAACAATAAAATTCTTATGTTACTACATATAAACAATAGGCAGCGTTTGGCAATTATAGATGGCAGCACAGAAATGTCATTGTCAATTATATTTTACTTAAAAGTTTCGAAATTGCAACGCAAGTTTGTCCAGTCTAGTTTGTAAACGTTCCCGGGTGATTCCGTCGTTTCGTGCAAATTGCGACGATCAGCGGAACCAAAAAAAAAATGTTAGATTTAACATTTTTTTTTTATTATTCGAGTTAAAATCGTCATCACATTCATAAAAAGTGGTTCAAGGCACTTTTTTATATTATTTACTAATTGAGATATGGCTGGCTGAAAATCAACAACAGGATGGTGATGAAAACTGTATGGATTGTAATGAACTAGAACTTCTCTTGTCAACTTTTTACGAGTTTTACCCATATTTATGCTGAAATTTATAAAATTAATACTTAGTAAATTATACGAAAAAACTTGTCTCATATAGATAATACACACAGACACTATACATACTGGAACACAATTGTTTTTAAATAAAAATAAGAATTTTTCATTTCCTTCCAAAACTATTCATTACCTTCCAAAAAAATGGACGGAACGGAAGGTAATGCAGAGGAGATGAATGAAAAAATTCACAATTTATATTAATAACTTCGTTGTAGAATACATTTAAAATTTGATTTTAAAACAGGACGAATATGGCTTTAAGAGATAGACATATTACGTATTTATAATAATTTAATTATTACGGTACCTTGTGAAATCGAAGGCAGGTGATGAGCTGATTTATAGACGAAACACTGGTTACAATTCGAAAATCGTAAATAATTTTATCCACAACACGCGCACGTCCACTCGTTTCTGTTGCCAGGGCCGACTGACCAGTATAAACCCGTTTTGACGGGAATCGTATCGGAGACCGTCTCGTATTCTCTTAAATTAAGAAGTTTCTGTGTACGGATGGTAATGAAATTTTTTTTGTGACATTTCGAAAAAGAAGCTTTTTACATAAATAGATTGCAATAAATTGAAAATAAAAATACATAAATTGTAGTTCAGGCCTTTAGCTTTAATATTGCGTATTAGTTAAAGTCATAATCACAAATATAGAAAAATAAACATCGAAAGATCTACCGAAGTCCCAATTTGGAAACGGAGAGGAATGATTTTTCAGACAGTTTTACATTTTTTTTTTAATATATAATAAAAAAAAATGTAATATTAGCGATACTACTTTTAAAGTTATTATGTCTTTGTTCTCTAAGCAAAAATCAGTTCACTTTTTCAAATAAATTCATGGGTAAATTCGTCTGGAATTGCTTTTTGCACAAAACCACGGAATGACCCTCCCCTAAACGGAACGTGCAGCAACTATTTATGTGGTAGCACAGAAGCGTCAATGTCAAGTATTCTTAACTTTAAAGTTTCGAATATCGAACACTAGATGGCATAGTCCACGCCGTGCACGTTCCTGGCCGCTGACTCGCTGACATTCTCGATAGGTTTGGCTTTTACATTGAAAACACATTTAAATAATGTCTAACAACAATAAGGATTAAAAAAATATATGATTATATTTCGTTCGTCAGTTAGATTATCGAAAAATATTGGACACGTATTTTTTGCTTTATCAAAGCAATAAGAAATGACGAAGCTAAAACACATCAAAGTTCAGGAGTGGGGGCTCGTGACGTTACGTGTAAGTAAAAAGTGTACTTACAAGTGACGTCATACGAGTTTTCAACGCACTGTATCGTCTTCATTTTTGTTTACGTGAAAAAAGAAAAATACGTGTGGAATATTTTTTGAAAATCTATCTGACGGACTAATTAAACTTTTTTTGTCATCTACCCTATTACCACGCTTGCTGAACAATTCTTGACTATTAAAAACATTGTATTAGGTGCAGCAGGCCTGATGCCAATGAAGACGACGCCCACGTCTCCGCCGCCTCCGCCCAGGATTCTGCCCAAACCTGCGCCGCCGTCTTCTACAGAGTAAGTTATGCTTCATTCCTACACTGATTATACTAATTACGGTATTTTTACTAGTTTACAAAATCAAGAGATTCTCTCAATTTCGACGACGTATTTTAATCGGAAATGTTTAGAATTTGCAACGCTACACAGCACAGTCTACACTGCACGTTCTCCATAACGGAGCATGTAGGAGCTGGGGGTTGGGCACGCTACTATTGTGGCGGTAAGTCCCCACTTTGGGGAGTGGCTGGAGAGGCGCCACGGCGTCCTCACCTTCCGCCTGACGCAGGTACTCACCGGACACAATTGTTTCGGAAGGTACCTGTTTCGGATTCAGCGGGAGAGGAGGGAGACGGGATGAAAGAGGAGGCGGGCCGCGTGAAGGAGGAACCTTGACGCCCCCCCCCCCCCCCCCACAGCCGCCGCTACATAAGGAGACGCCCCGGGCGGAGGGACGAGCAGGGCCAGTGTCGGCCACCTACTGCGCGGGGCTGCGGACGGCGAGCGTTGGGTGGCTCACCGTCCGATCAAAGCGAGGGTCGACGGTGCGTTGTGTTCCACGCGCGCCTCAAAGAGATGTCAGCTTGGTAGTCTGGGCCCGTTAGGGTTAGAGCCTACCAGGATACAGGAATTTGTTCAAAATAACTTATATTTAATTGAATGTTTATATAAATGACTTATCATTGCAGCAGTCTATCGATCGTGTACGTGCTGAGCGAGTCCAACGGGCAGTTCTTCTTCCACGACGGCGAGCGACGCATCCCCATCACGCAGGCGGCGCTGCACCAGCCTATGGTTATAAGTAAGTGGTACATGACTACGTAGGCGGTCTAATGCTACAAGGCGTTCTCTGCTAGTCAACCTTTTGGGTTAAATGACAGCATTTTGGAGTAGCTGAAAAAGATCTTACGGCTTACGTCCGGGTGGATCCAATTGGTTCTAGTATATTGCAAATTGATTTTTACTTAAATTCCATGTTTTTTACGGTTTATTTTCATTCCATCTTGTGGGAGATCATCCAATGCTGAGTATTCTGTACTTTAACTATTTCATCTTTAACAACATTACACCTGGGGGTCGAGTTTGCTATTGCAATCGTGTCTCAATGACCGGTCAATGATCGATTTTTGACGTATAACGTCAAACTTATGACACATTTCCCATACAAAAACTGTCAAAGTTGTCAAATATTCGATCACTGACCGGTCATTGAGACACGATTGCAATAGCAGACTCGAGCCCCTGTATCCTTGAAACGGGTAGGCCAAGGTGTTTAGTACACCCATATATCTTCAGTTATATAAAATTGTAAGAAAAAAGTCTGATAGCCACAAAGTGGGTATAAATCTAGACTACAATAGAAAGTCCGACACTGAGAAAATCCTATAACATTTTAACTCACTTGTGTATATATCCCAGGACTTCATTGCCACTAAACTCAGTTAGTTAGCTACCGCTAGGCCAACATACAAGTAGAAATTACAGAAGAAAACATTAGTGTTCTTATCTTTATTGCTGACTCTACAACCCACTATTTGTTTTAGGACTGATCTTTCAACGTTCAGACAACTTCTACGCGATACATTTTGACAGGTTTTCTATTATTGAAAATATGTCATTCAGCCATATGTAATGTTCACATCAAAATTATCTGACTATCAAAAAATAACCGTTAAAAGCACAATCAAAATCAAATGCCAAACAAAACCTATACTTTCTTCACAGAAGACGAACTGCCCAACGAAGACGCGTTAGTTACCGAAGAGCCGCCGACCAACGGCAACCACGTCAAGTTAGAGAGCCACTCGGGCTCTGGGAGCGGCGCGGAGGCGCGGGAGGCGCGGGAGGCGCGCACTGAGCCCGCGAGGGAACGACCCGAGCATAGGGAGGGGCCCCCGGACATACCGCGTGAGTACAACAACAACAACAACTTTTACGAAAAAATCAGCTGTTCAGTACATTTTGTCGAGTTATGCGCACAGAAATGTATGGGGCAGTCCTTTTTTTTCACGCTTTCGGTAAGTATAATGATCCCTTAAGAGGTATAGCAAGAGGTATTTTATTCCGTTACACATTGTTAGCTGTTCCGGCGAACTTCGTACCGCCGCAGAATTCAGTTTTGCTGTGTTTTATTTCTGTCGTGTACAAATAACGTGTCGTGTAAAATAGATTGCGTTGCATACAAATTAACGATTGAGGAAATGATGTTCTTAATTTTGTTTTTGGGTGAATTTTGCCGATGTTTTAAGCGAGGAGCGCTTTCTATTGAATTATTAAGGGCGAATGTTTCATCCTGCCCGATTGAGTCCAATTTAAAACACAAGCCCCGTTGCAATAATACAAGTTTTTAAGCAAATCAAGATCAAATTATCAAAGATTTATGGGGTATGTCTGAAAAACTTTGCATCTCCATCACACCATAGCGCTGTATTTAGGCTTTATTTTCAATTTGTGTGTAGATCAAGTCGTTTTTCCGGACCTTATGAATTTCCTTTATTCAAATGCCGGGGCAGTATTTATTCAAATTAATAACTATAGACCCGATCTACACAACGTGCCAAATACTCAGTCACTTTACGAAAAACAGAATGGTTTCACCAAGGGGCTCTGTACAACTGACGCCGGTCTAACTTTAATAAAACTCGTCTTTAATGCAGGGGTTGAAGCGTTAGATGCCAAAAGTTTGTTTTGCGACCTGTCGAAGGCGTTTGATTGTGTGAGCTACGAAACATAAACCCTGAAACTTAAGCATTACGGACTAGGCAGAACAGCCTTGAACTTAGTAAAATCGTATTTGAATGGTAGGCAGCAGCTAGTTTATATAAACGGAAATAATTCAACGTTAAACGTGAAAGTGAGAGCCTACCTCTGGGCTTAATTTTGGGACCTTTCTTGTTTTTAAGTGAGCGTGCACCGGGATTGTGTGTTTGTGACCGCTTTTTATATCCTTGATTTGTCAGTAATGGTTGTAATTTAATGTCCAGCGGACTTCCTGGTGTCGGAGTCGATGTCCCTGTCACCATCGCGACTGCTGCACGACGCGGACGGCTGGCTGGACGGCGCCGTGCACGACTTCTCGCTCAGCAGCTTCCTCGGCCACCTCGAGGGACGCCCTGCTGTGAGTACTGCGATCCTAGAACGCCGCGGCTAGGAATCGAACCCAGAACCCTAAGCTCAGCAGTTATGCTTGGAGCGCGAGGCTAACGATCCTAGAACTCAAATATCAGAAAACACGTCTCTGAGGTCACCGACACAATTGCCTAATGGTTGCTTTACAGTGGCCCATAAATATGGGCCCGTCGTTGTATAGCCGTTCCGCAGCTGAGGTGAATATTATCGCGTGCTCAACGCTAAGCGAATAGCAACGTCGCGCAGTCAGTGGTCGCTATGGCGCAACTGTATGCGCGCCGCGGTACTGAGCTCATTGTCTTCACGACTTCAGTCAGGAGCAGGGGGAGGACAGCAGAGGTACCGCCACTGATTTAGAATGTAGCTGTTGCGCAGTTTTATGCAGCAGTTCGATTGAAGTAAGGCCGTTTCAATAGTCTCAACCGCAATGGAACTGCAACCGAAGTCGATGCACAGTTCAAAATACGCAATCCGTCTGCCTTGACAGTTGGTTGGAAAATGTTCCCAAGTTCAAATGACATCCTTATTTATTTTGTGTTTTGTTTAAGTAAAATCCTTTTACCGTTTGGGTAACCTCAAATTGATAACTATTTCTAATATACTTACCGTGATTCACTGTTAGGCCACCTTTCCACCTGCAAGCAACTCGCATTCAAGTTTAATTACATTGCTAGGAGGCTAGCACGAGCTGTTGCCGATTGCTCGCATTATACCTCGGTTACCCGCAATGTAATGCAACTTGCATACCCAGCTGATTACTGAGGGCCAATTCTACAAATTTTTAAGCAACATTAGCATCTCAATTTCCATACAATTTGGTACCGTTTGCGACTGAGATGCAAATGCCCACGTTGCTTAAAAATTAGTAGAATTGGCCTAAGTTGATACGTGGCCTTAGACTGGTCAAAGAGGGGTTTTAAAATGTTTTCTTTATGTATTCGTCAGGTGGACTCCCACCTCCAGTCTCTGATGGCGGAGTCGAGCGTGGACTACGTGGCCAAGTTCGCCGACCTGGCCGCTGAAGTGACGGACGAACCTGACCCAAACGGTGCGTCTGAAGATCAGACGTAGACAACACATATTGCGTTTTTAGCGAGTATCAACCTTAACGACGAGTCAATTAAGTTCATTTTAGATTTGTGAGGTGTAGTGGATATTGAACTTTTTAAATGAAGTCACGGATAAACTGGACCAATATGCTGCCTCAGACGAAGAGATGTAGACAATACTCAATTTAATTGTTAAGCAAATACCAACCTCAATGCTGATACAATTAGTTTCACTTTTATGTGAGGTGTAGTGGATACAAAACTTTTTAAATGAAGTCACGATTAACTGGACCCCCATATTTCCGCCAACGAAAATACATTGTAAAATCAATTTGCCTAGCCCACAGATATAGATAGACATTTCGCGATCAATTTGCATTGGTGTACGCTAGTCAGACGTCAGTTTAGGTGTCAGTTAGTTGGTTAGGTTAAGTAGCTGTGCTATACGTGGCGGCGTCTTTAAATCGTTAAGATTTTCCCATCACTTTATGGTGCTTGACGTCATAGTAGGTAGTCAAAAATTGGCACGCTTGGTTTTCATACAGATCGTGATACTTGCGTTATCTATATCTGTGGCCTAGCCCTTATCAAATATATAAGGTGTTAAAAAACTACTGCATGAATTTCGTGTACATGCTCGGTATCAACTAAAAACGTGACACAAAATAAAAATTTTGAGCTTTTTTATTTTTACCTGACTACTGCGAAGCAAAAAGGAGGGTTATGAATTTATTTCACACTTTTGTTCATTGTACTACGGAGCGCGCCGGGCGCCAGCGGCCTAGGCGGACTGCAGAGCGCATTATAGTGAAAATATTGCATATCTTTGAAACGGATTGTTTATATAAATTTTTTTTTCGTGTTTCATTTTTATTTGTTATTATAAAAAACAACTCTGCAGTCATTTTTAACGCTTTATATACGGGCCAACTTCCAGTCAAACCGGATGCAGCTGAATACCAGTATTTTAGATAACCCAGTAATTGGGTAACACAATACCCCTTGGCCAGGCTGGCTGTCAGATTTTGTGACTTGTAGCCAAGGAACTTCTACTACAACCTGGAATGAGCATTGTCAATTTGACACCAATATAAAAATAAACCTTATGTTTATGAAGTTAAGTTCTATTACAGACAATCACTTGGTCAAAGAGAAATCCGGTCCAAGGGAGAAAGCGCTTGGAGAGCCCTGTGTCCCTTTCTAAAGTGTTGCCAGGAGGATTATTCCCGAATTTAGTAGGAATGGTAGGACAAAATAATATTGTCGTGTCTTATTAAAAAAAACATTATCTTTCGTTCTGATATATTTCTAATATTTTTAAATTATCAGGATATAATAAGACATAGTTTAATGCGTTTTACTTTAATCTATCCTTAAAGCATAATTATTATTAACTTATGAAATCAAATTATTGGTTAATATATTATATCCTATTATATTAGTCTCAACCTACATTATATTGGTTGGTCACCCTAATGAAAGGGACAGAGGGCTCTCGCGAAGCTATCTCCCTCGGACCGCGTATCGACAGTCTGTGCACATTCCAGGTTGTAGTAGAAGTTGCTTGCTTGTAGCTGCCCGTAACACCTGTCAAAGATGTACAAAATGACAGCCAGGACCATCGCCGCGTGCTTTCTGAAGCACGGAAGGGTCTTATTATGTAGTCTGATAGACATTTAAATATCTTAATAAAATATCAACTTTAACATCATGTCAATTAAGTTTGGTTTTAAATGTGTATTTTGTGCAAGTTATAACAATACAGTGGTCTATGAACTTTTCTGAGTATAAAATAAAGTTTCTTTTTTCCTGACCACGGAAATGTTTACATTTATATCTTCATGTCAGTCTGATAGGCATGAGTTTTAATGTTGTTTTAAATGCATACTTATCTTTGGAAGTTATCACGATGCAGTGGGCAATGAACTTTTCTGAGTATAAAATGAGGAAAAAATTTTCCTGACCATCCTCCATATCAGTCTGATAGATATGAGTTTTATTGTTAGTTATAAAATAAAATGTTTTGTCTTTACCTTGTTAGTATGAGACTATAAAAGTATGAAACGATGATACAAGGATCTTTTGACACTTAAGTGTATTGTCGGGGCGCTGTTAGACATAGACTTAGGTTTCTGCATACGTACGGTTTCCTGATAAGGAATTCAGAATCGAAGACAAGCTTGCCTTACATACAAAATGTTGTAATAGGCGCACTAGTTTGTTTATTTTCCGAATCAGAAAAAACCTGAAGTTCCTTTCGAACTTGTCTTCGAAAAGAACTTCAGGTTTTTTGTGTGCTGTGTTTTCGGGCCAGAATACGACTCACGGAATTTCCGAATTTCAATTCCTAATCGCAAAATCTGATCAAGAATTCCCAGTTAGGCTGTCAAGTTCAACAAACGTTCAAAATCGCATCATAGCTTTGTCTCACACTGTTGGTTTTTTCTAGAACTCTGATTGGTCCACGTCACAGCCTATCAATGTCACCTTCGTCAGTACAAATAAAATAGACAGGTATTGGCCGCATATTCGCTGTCTCTTTCTACAGATTATTCAATTTTGTGACTGTCCAGTTCTGCGTGTCTATTGATCATAAACATTTGTGAAATTGTCTGTGAACATTGTTGTGCAATTGTGTTGAAAAAACAAGATGGCGGTATTAGTTTCGCGCCAAAAGATCCTTGTATAACTATGAAAGATTTTATTGTTAAATTCTTTGTTATTTTTAGTGACTGTGATTGTTGTTATAGATGTTTGTATTAGGAGTTGGACATTTGTTAATGAGCATGCTAGATTTAAGCGAAAATGTATTTAATTGAAAAAAAAGAATATAATCTGTAGAAATTATTATCAATTTTATTGTTTTTCCATCAATTTCCCACTGGAAAAGGGCAAATGTCCTGTTGACCTGTTGAGACATAGCAGTTGCAATCTGAAGTACAGATTGCAACTGCTATGTCTCAATACTAATATTATAAATGCGAAAGTTTGGATGGATGGATGTTTGTTAGGTACTCAATTACGTCAGAACGGCTGAACGGTTCTTGATGAAAGACACAGTGGTAGATTATAGTCTGGAATAACATTATACCTATTTATTTCACGGAAGTATGTCCCTTGGGATAATTATCGACAATCACGCGGGTGGCAGCTAGCTAGTCGCAATATGCATAGCTCTTTCATTTGCTCGAGTATATTGGCGTTGCCTTCCAGTTTATCCGGATTCAGCTTAGCACCAGTATTTTATACGGAGAGACTTTTTCTGACAAACTCCAAAACCCAGTAAATGGGAACACAATACGTACTTCTTGGCAAGACTGCTATCAGATTTTCTGGCTTTTGCATGGGTCGTCTTACACTCAGTAGCGTCGTGGTAAAAAGTTTAAGGCCAGTGTGAGAAGCTTGCGCAGGTGCTAAGATAGACGCGAAATATTAAACATATATAATAGCTGTTTGCTTCTTTAGTGTGACTATGGCTGGCATGGCGGGTTGCTAGCGACCCCTCCTTTATTGAAAACAATAAAGGAGGGGTCGCTAGCAACCCGCCATGCCACAGACATGACACAGACATGTTTGCTGAGGGTAAAAACCCTCAGCAAACATGTCTTGCCTGTACTGCTGGCTACAGCAACTCACAGTGCACTGTGGACACCCTAATCGTGCTCGTACACTCCTACCAACTTATCTGTGAAATGGCGAAAATTGGAACTACGGCCGTCATGTTGAAATGTGATTCGATTGTCAGTGTATACGACATTCGGGTTCTCGGGTTGTTTTGTCGTGATATTGCTGAATTTATAAAGTTAAACATGCCGAAAGCTAATACTTTTAATAGCTTTCGTCACTTAGAATAATAACGCCTAGAAGGAAAGTCTCATACACGCTAAAAAATTAAGCAACTTTAGTACTTATGTGTGAGTGAGCGGTATGTAATTACAGCCACACACGCACACATACGTAAAAAAATGTTGCTAGGAAAGAACACTTCCCTAAAATCGGGAAAAATGTTAATGTACTTGGGACTAATCATAGATCAATATAAAAAAATGTTACGTACGTACTTATTGTAATAGGCCATGGTTTCTGGGGTCGCTAAAACCGATTATGGTGTTAAAATCGAAATGCAAGATGGCGCTGACGAAATTTGCTAACTTTTCGTCATTAATGTAATTTTCATGGTTCTGGAGTCGTCAAAACCGAAATCCAAGATGGCGGCGACGAAATTTCCTAAATTTTCGTCATGGTTTTCATATTTATGGTTTCTGGGGTCGTTAAAATCGATTATGGGGTCAAAATCGATTTGATTTGAGTCATATCACTTATCTGCTTCTTTCGTGGTCTGCAGTAAGAGATAGCAAAATTCTTATTTTAGTTAAGGTGGTGAACAAAAGAATCGGCATCATTGCTATTCGCTAGAAAAACGTGTTAGATGTTTGCTTGTTCGATGAAACTAACCCGGTTTAAAAAAATGCAGTGGCACTCCGGGAGTGCGGACAGAAGTGTAAACTGGAACAATTACTTTTAAAAGCAGACTACACTACCCACGGTGCTGATCAAATTTCGTTGGTGCCATCTTGGATTTCGATTTTGACCCCATAATCGGTTTTAGCGACCCCAGAAATCACGAAAATGACAACCATGATAGACTGGTCGGCGGTCGGCCCCCGCGGGGCCGACAAAGTCCTGTCTGATGTTCTTATATTCCAAATTTAATACATGATCTCATACACAGAGGTGTCGGTGTCGCATCGCGAAATTATTGATTTTTTCCCACATCAAAACTGCCCAACGCGCCTAAAGAAGTTTTAATGCGAAAATTATTTGAATCAACTGTAATTATTATCTTTCGTTTCATACATAAAACAATAAGCATTATACAGTAGACTCCAACAGTTAGTGCCTACTGTATTATGGGTAATTTTTCTTTACAACTGGCAACACAACATTGTGACAAATTAGGTTTTGAAAATTTTTATTTGAAGATCGATTTACGTAAAAATAATGGATTTAATGTAAGTACTTAGTTGTGAAACGTAATTTTATCACATTTTTTCAATTTTCCGGTTGTGTTAGAGCATCTTTTCATGCAACAAACTGTCATCTACACTAATATTATAAAGAGGAAAGATTTGTTTGTTTGTTTGTTTGTTTGTTTGTTTGAAATGAATAGGCTCCGAAACTACTAGCGTTAGAAAAAATAAAAAATATCTGTAAACATGATTTTTGGTCATTGCGGCTTAGGGGAAAATCGTGTAGTTCTGTAAACTCAGAAAAGGGTTTGTCATTTTGGCCTAAATACATGATTGATTTTGCACCCTGGTGCGACATACGGAAATTAGTTTTTCACGTTTTTCTGCCGCTGTACTTCGGGGGAAATTTTGGTTGTTTTGAAAATCATCACAATCATATAATTTGGTTTCCTTTATATTTGCACCAAATAAAAAAATAGCATTTTTATATGGAACATACATTTTTCGTGTATTGTAGTCATTGCCATTGAGCAACTACGCTATGGAAGAGACAAGCGTGCGACACGGAATAATAAACTGACAAGAAGCGCCGTCGCCACGTGCATAAGCGCGTAGTTGTGTTGCGGGATGTGTTTTACGAGGAAGGAGTACTTTCTGATTGTGAATGCTCTGTTTGTAAGTAATAGTATACAAATCTAAAGATTTTTTTAATGCAAAAGCAGCTTGTTTTAATCGAAAAATAAAACAGCAGGCAAGCATGTCCTTTATTTCTTTTAAATTAATTATTTGTCTTTCGAGTTATAGACCTTGTGACAGCGCTGATTATTCTACGTCATCAAGTAACGTAGGAATAAGGCTAAGAACTCACGAGACCGCAGTTTTGTGCGGTTCCACAGCAGCTGCCGTTGGATTTTCGCCCGCAAACTTGGCGGGCGAGTATCACAAGACGGGCGGTTACTTACGATCAGATTGTTAAGTTGATTTCCAGACCGCCATGAACACACTTAAAAAACGAGCTGTTACGCGCTGCTGCCTTAGTACTTCAGATTCACAAGTACCAGGAGACCAGAAACATCAAGTACCAGGAGACCAGGAACATGTCATTGTATTTTTGGGCTGGTATAATTATGTAGGTAGGGTAGGTGTAGGGAAGGTGTAGGGTAGGTGTAGGGTAGGTGTAAGGTAGGTGTAGGGTGGGTGTTTCCTGATTAAAAAAAATACAATAAAAATCAGGAAACCTTGCTATTTCCGATATTCACGCGGGCGAAACCGCAGCTAGTAACATAATAGGTACTAATAAAATATATATACAAGCTAAAATAATAAAGTAATAAATATGATTTAATATACTAAAATTTCTGATCTGCCGGTCGATTCTGTCGACATCTCACGGTGTTCACCTAGGCGGAGTGAACGACAACTGAGTTATCATTCTATCTTATATGTATGGTTTGACAACTCACCCGTCGTGCGCCCCGCCCAAGTGTTCACTTCGACATGTTTACAGAATCGCACTGCTGAACTCATAATTATTATGACGAAGACAAACTAAGAATGACAGGCTTTTAAGTAGTGTCTTCGGATTTTACGCTTAAAGGAAAATTTGGACTCAGCCTTCTTGATGTCAAGGAGATTCCAGAGTTTAATGGTTGAAAAAGCGTAGGAATTAGACATAAACCCGATGCGGTGAGAAGGAATATGAAGGAGTAAGTTTTTGGATGCTCGAAGGTTAAGACTGTGAGAACTAGCCAACACTTTAAAATATTGTTTTAAATAATCAGGAGCACAAGGATCATTCATAATAGTGAAGAGCATGCAGAGGGATCTGAGGGAGATCCCTCAAAAGAAAGGAGATCCTTTGACGGATAGGCAGCCCTTTAAGCTGAGAACTGAAAAAATGTGATCATATTTACGAAGGGCAAAAATGAAACGAATACAGTGGTTAAGTAGTCGATCCAGTTTGTTAAGAAGTTCTTGGGATAGATCAGAGTAGCAAACATCAGCATAATCAATTATAGGAAGCACAAGTGATTGAACCAAAGTGGTTCTTTTAGTGCTAGAAGGAAGAAAATGCTTGAATCTATAGAGAGATCGCAGTGAGTAAGTTACATTCTGGCTAACCTGAGAAAGCTTTTTCCAACTTAACCTGTCATCAATGTTTAGGCCTAAGTCTTTAACGTGTGGCTAGAGAGGGATGACGGCATTGTTGAAAGTAAGCGGCAGTAGTTGACTGGTGTCCAAGTTACGTAAAAAATAAGTTCTGCCAATCAGGATAGCCTGGCTTTAACTGACATTGACTGTAACCCCAAATCTGCTTGACCAATCACTGATAGCTTTCTAGCTATCAGTGATTGACTGATAGCTAGAAAGACTGAATTTGACTGCATCTCATTGCTGAATGCTGACCTTCTAGCTTCTGCTAGAAGGTCAGCATTCAGCAATGAGATGCAGTTGTCCAGGTTGTCAGTGTCAGTTTGCGCGTAGACATGTAGATCATCAGCGTACAGATTGTAGGAGCATTTGAGAATAGTGGTAATAGAGTTTATGAAAAGAGAAAATAAAAGTAGAGAGAGTATACCGCCTTGTGGAACGCCAGTTTTCAGGGCGCATCACTCAGAAAATTTCTGATCAGCACGGACCGCTTGCTGGCGACCACGAAGATATGATGAAAACCAATCCCGTGCCGACGAAGAAACCCCAATTTGAGACAGAATAGCCAGGAGGATGTCGTGATCAACGGTGTTAAAAGCATTGGAAAAATCTATTAAAACTAACACCGTTAATCTTGAGTTCTCCAGGCCATTCCTAACGTCTTCTGTAACCTTAAGCAAAGCTGTGGCTGTGCTGTGGCCAGGCCGAAAACCTGATTGGAAAGGGGATAACAGATTATACCTAAACACAAAAGTAGATATTTGTTTAAGAGCAACTGCTTCCAGGATCTTAGATAGGAAAGGGAGAAGGGAGATTGGTCTGTAGTGATTAAATAAACTGGGGTTGGATATTTTAGGAAGAGGGATTATGATGGCCTTACGCCAGATTGTGGGAAATACTCCAGTTTGTAGGGAGGCATTGATAATGTGTGTAATAATAGGGAGAATACTTTTAATTATGAGGGATATCATAGTTCTGCTGACACCATCACAGCCAACAGCCTTGGACTTAATTGCATTGAAGGTTTTGAGGACTTCAGGGTCAGTCACTGGGGAAAAAGAGAAAGAATCGGGAAGTAAGATTGGCGTGGAAGTAATCTCAAGAAGAGTTTTGTTTTTAACGGCATCTACAAGAATATCCGACGATGAAATGCTTATTCTAATCACTCAAGGACACGTTAGAAGAAATGACATTTGGGGAAGGACTTTGTTATGCCGAGAGATTTGAGAAACTTCCATATATCAGCCGGTGAAGAGTTAAGGACATTTTCACAAATGTATCGGCGTTTATAAGATTTTACCATCTGGTTACAGCGGTTTCTAGCCACCTTGTACAGGTTCCAGTTCTCCTCACTGCGATCTCTTCTATATCTTCGAAAGGCCTTGTCACGCCGTCTCATCGCCATACGAACTCCAGGGTTAATCCATGAAGCGGGTGGGCGCTTAACACGGACGGCCCTCAGAGGTGCATGTGTTTCAATAAGGTGAAGAACACACCTATTAAAAATATCCACTTTCTCATCCACTCAATCAATCACATTTATTGAACAAACACAGTTAGTGAAATAATATAAAAGGAAATGACAAATAATAAATTTGCGTAACGCACGGATCGCTTCTTGCCACAACTATGATAGTTCAAACTCTACGCTTTGCTCCCGCGCCCGCCCCGCGTCCTGCTTCAACCCCTCGTTCGCCTTGCGAACGCTACGATATAACCACGCTCTCTGTATAAACTTCCCGAGGTATATTTCTTATTTTTATTAGGTGCAAATGTAGTATATGTAGAATACATTATATATTAAAAAAGTCATGACTACACTAATTTCCCCCGAAGTACAATTTGTAAATATTGTAAAATGCTGGTTTCCAAGGGGTGCAAAAGGGTGCTAAAATAACTGGGTGTTAATGATGCTCTAAAAAGCTTATTTTGAGTTTGCACCAACAGACTGAATTTCCCTTGAGCCGCAAATGATTTTTTTAAATTTATTAGTGTTTCATACACCTCACACCTTTTTTGGTGAAAAGTAATTATACAACAAAGGGGTATCTACATATATATAAACATAAAACAGTTAGTTATTAATTAAAATTCAAAATAATGAGACTTTAATGTTAGTACCTAACATTAAACGATGTTCCGTACATAACAGAAATGGTGCAAACTCAGAGGAGACTTATATTCATGTTTTCTAATGATTCCATAAAAAATTACAACTACACGAATTAAGTCCAATCTTTTTGCTAATTCGACTACACTATATATCGCGTACGCTGCGGAATCTATTGACAATACAGCAAAGTAATGTACTACAGTTTTATAGAAATCATCAATATCTACAAAAAAGTCCGCGATACCATATGTCTAACTATTATGGATAAGTCACCATGACCGCTTTTTGTTAATATTAGTCAAGCAAATCCCATGGTGAAAAAAAAGGTGATTATAGTACCATGATATTAATCCTTATCCATTTAAATGGTTTGATAATTAAGGTTGATTATGCCCGTGTAAATTACACTTTAAATCATTCAAATCGGACCTTTCGTTCAAAAGTTACGACGGTAATAAACATGCTCGGAGTAAGAAAAATGTCGCGGCTTGAGCGAACTGGGGAGAATCGTATCAATGCTTGGTCCGATGAAGTTGAAACACCACGGCATTTACATGTTTTCGATAAAACAATAAGAATAACAAAAGTTTGGATTTTTCGAAAATCAACTAAGTACATACATAATAAGGGGTGAAGCGGGGGTGAATTAGTATTTAGGGGAGGAAATTATAGCTTGCTTCAATTTACGTCGGAATTCTATGAACAAACTAAAAGTGGGATAATTGAAACAGATCATGTACCTAACAATTTTTGCATAATCAACCCCTGACGGGCTGAACGGGGTGGTGAACAGTTGCGCTGAACCAATAATGAGAATCGTTGTGCTTAATTTTCCAAAACTAACCTTTATAAGGGGATATGTATAGGGGCGTCGCAGTTTGTGGAGTACCTACTATCCCCACGCGGACGAAGTCGCGGGCGAAGTGCTAGTTTTTAAATATTTCCCGGGAGGTGCATTCAACAGAGCGTGACCTTGGGCACCGATATTATTATTATACTCTTTGTTGGGCACTGACTGCTCGCTGCGCCTATTACACCTTATGGTGTAGTCTGAGTAGCTTCACTTGTGATGCTCGTACTAGGTTTCTAGGCGTTATTACTCTAAGTTTCATATTGCTCGAAACATTATTCTAAAGATTAAAACTTTTTTGTAAAGAAGAAGCTCGGGCGGGGTCTCCGATTATTCCATTTAATCAAATATACAAACGAATTTCGGCATCGACAGGTTAGTGTTGTCAACTTTCTTGTTATAAATTACCCGATACTTAACTAATTATTTAAGTCCACGAAATATTCGTTTCTTATCTTGCTGCAGGTTAGCGTTACGGTAACGTACATCTAATAGGTAACCTGCTAAGTGAGTGAGCAAACTAACCTGCCAGATTTCAAATTTCTACTAACATTTATTTTATTATCTTAGGACTAATTTCAAAAATAGTTAAGGAAGGGCACGCAGCAGAAGAAACTGGTACAAAAATTCGGACACCATAGGCAAGGAGAGAAAACGTAAAAGTGGATTTGTGCATGTTGATGATTTTGACATGGGAAAGAGGAAAGTACATGAATTTTATTGTGCTAAAAAGAGGTCCCTACTGTTAAAAAGCTTCTAGAGGTCTTAAAGACAGAAATAAATTACACAGGACAGCGAGAGAGCCTGCGAAAGCTGCTTCACAAGGTGGGATTTCGTTTTAAAAATCTCAATCCAATCGGAAGGTTCTTATGGAGCGTAATGAAATATCAGCTTGGAGAGCTAAGTACTTACATGCAGTGGATAAAAATAATAAATCTCCCCAGCCCCGGCCCATAATTTATTTAGATGAGACATATATTCACTCTTCGCATATATCGGGTAAATGTTGGCAAGGAGAGGGTGAAGACGGAGTATTGGAGCCTGTATCGAAAGGGCAAAGATATATTATTGTTCATGCGGGAGGAGATACTGGATTTGTTACAAATGCACTACTCGTGTTTAAGTCAAACACAAAAAGTATTGATTATCATGACGAGATGAATAGTTCCAACTTTAAAAAGTAGGTTATTGAAAAACTTGTGCCTAATTTACGAGAGCCATCCATAATAGTAATGGATAATGCTCCTTATCACCGTATTTGTGTGAATAAAGTCCCAAATACGAATTCCTTAAAAAAGATATGCAATTATAGTTGACCCAAAATAAAATTGACTACGGAGAGAATATGACTAAACCTCAGGTTTTAGAAATAATTAAGAGAAACAAGCCTGAACCTGTATATTAGATTGAAAAAATTTAGAAGACAATAGACACAAATGCTTATATTTACCACCTTATCACTGTGATCTCAATCCCATTGAACTCATATGGAGCACAATGAAAAGAAAAGTTGCTGATGTAAATATTGAGCACAAAAATGCTGAAATTCCCCGCCTAGTTAGAGAAGCTTTTGACGCTATTACAGTTCATGAGTGGGCACAGCATTGTAAACACGTTCGCAGGTTAGAAGGAGAATATTTAAAACATGATTTTTATTTATATAAACCTTTTATTATAGAAGTGGTAAGTGACACTGAAACCGAAAGCGATAGTGATAATGATGATAGTGGTGCGGAAATAAGCGGAGTATGGCCTCACTACCAGGATGAAGTTGTGGATGCAGGTTCATCTAAAGATCACAATTACTGTAAACCTGGTTTTCAATAAATCATTGAAAAGCAATTTGTTTTTTTGTATTACACTACACTACCACTAGGTACCACTGCTAATTATAATTAGTCAAATCTGGTGTTAGGGGTTAGGTACGGTCATAACTAAATGCTAGACATCCAGGTACCTCTTGCAAGGTAGATACCAACTTAACTTCTCAGAAAGTTGTATCCCCCCCGTGGAACATTTTATCTGCTGAATTTCCACTTCATTGGATTACTTTTTAGATAAAGCCATTGCTTATTGCTGAGAGACTTAACTGTTAGCGTACCGACCTACGTAACTGTAAAAAAATATTTTTATTTATTTTATTATTTTTATATAGGTATCATTGTTTTTAATTTGTAAAAACTGTAATTCTTATTAAACGATTATGTCTAATGTGAAATTTCCTTCTTGAAAACTTACTCAATTTCGGGCACCTTATATTAATTAGCAACACTGAATCGACGGTGCGTCCTCTTTCAGTTCACAGATAAGTTGGTAGGACTGTACCTATATGAACTGTACGACCCGCCCTTGTTAGTTGTCACTACCATAGTGCATGTAACTTTTCGTCACCACTTGGTCACCATCAAGGAACTTATATTACAACCAGGGGGTCGATTCTGCTATTGCAATCGTGTCTCAATGACCGGTCAGTGATCGAATATTTGACAACTTTGACAGTTTTTGTATGGGAAATGTGTCAAAAGTTTGACGTTATACGTCAAAAATCGATCATTGACCGGTCATTGAGACACGATTGCAATAGCAGAATCGACCCCCTGGAATGTGTACAGGCTGTTGATACGCGGTCCGAGGGAGATAGCTTCGCGAGAGCCCTCTGTCCCTTTCATTAGGGTGACCAACCAATATAATTTAGGTTGAGACTAATATAATAGGATATAATATAATTTGATTTCATAAGTTAATAATAATTATGCTTTAAGGATGGATTAAAGTAAAACGCATTAAACTATGTTTTATTATATCCTGGGGCCTGAAATGAAGACTGCGAATAACGGAATATTTTTTGATATTTGAATGACTTGGAATGACATCAAGCCATTTTTTCTCCCTAATTCTTCTCTAGGCAGCCTGAAATTTTTTTTAAATTTATTTAAAATATACGAAGTGACACCTAAATCAGCGATTAATGTGGGAAGTTGAAACTTTTTTGCCATTTCCCTACAATGTTCCTCGGGAAATGTGAAATTTCATGATCACGTTTTTTAAGTATTCGGTACACCATTCCATATAAAGTTTTATTATGCTTACGTTGAAGACTACGTCCTATTTATATGCTGCATTGTGTAAATAATCTTATAAATTCGTTCATTATGGGCACCCTACTTCAAGAATTGCAATATACTTACTTGAAGAAAGAAACACCGCATCCTGCATAGGATTCGCTTTTGCAACCGAACAGCTTTTGAATCGCACACTTTTTAACCATCTTTATTACATCCGAATAAAGAAATTGATTGTTTTACAACAAATAAATAGGGCTGGTGGGTTACCAGTCTCACTTATATAATTATATATTCTACTAATAATCTTTTCTTTTTTAATTACATTTCAATACAGTATCTAAATTATTGCTAAAAAAATGTTCTCATTCTAACAGATAATTTAAAAATATTAGAAATATATCAGAACGAAAGTTAATGTTTTTTTAATAAGACGCGACAATATTATTTTTTCCTACCATTCCTACTAAATTCGGGAATAATCCTCCTGACAACACATTAGAAAGCGACACAGGGCTCTCCAAGCGCTTTCTCCCTCGGACCGGATTTCTCTTTGAACAAGTGATTGTCTGTAATAGAACTTAGTTTCATAAACATAAGGTTTATTTTTATATTGGTGTCAAATTGACAATGCTCATTCCATGTTGTAATATAAGTTCCGTGGTCACCACACGTTTATTTATTTTTTAGGCCTTGTCAGCAAGATAGTAGACCCTGTTGATCTGAGGTGCTGAAAAAAAAAACTTTAATTCAGACCTAGATCCATATTGTGTTAGTATTATACAAACTTATAAGCTATGTTAGTACTTACAAAGATAAAAGATTTTCTTTTTTTTAATTCATATATATCTGTTGCACTCACCTGACACACCGGGTACATGTACCTACATACACCCAAAGCACCATGATGGTGCAACACGGCTTATCACTAATGTAATGACCCCCAGAATGCTGTTGACGCTCCCACGCACGCACTCTGTGCATCATGGACGCTATCCTCTATCTCGCTAGCATCGTCTTTTAAGTTGGTCACTATAGTATAGTGACCGAGGACTTAAAAGACGATGCTGATATGGAAAGACGCGCCCCTCCGTGTTCAGTATAATAATGCCTTCAGGATGTTGTTGGGATGCATCAGGAATGTTTGCCGAAAAACATACAGATGGTTTCAACACCATACTTCGAAAGAGGATAGCGTCCATGATGCACAGAGTGCGTGCGTTGCCCTAAGTATTTAAACTCACGCACCCTCTCAAGGGCGCATTAAATATTGCCCACTTGAGGAGGCTATTTCAGAACACTCCCCAACCCTAACAGCTTTGAACTTAATATTTGAATAACTCGTGCGCAGGTTTCAAATTATAGTATAAGGCCATCATTTTTCCAATCCGGAAAAGCTGAAAGTAATTCGAATCTGAGCGAGCCTCTACGATTTTGGCCACAGAACTTCAATTGCATTACAAATAACAAAGGATTACCAGCACCAGTAAAGCGTTTTAACCGCTCAGGGCCCGACATGTGAAAATTCCCAAAAAAAAATTAAACCTTATGTAAAGAAGCTCTTGTCCCTACACCGAGGGAAGATGTCTAAATAATGCATATCCTTATATTAAAAATCCAGTTATTGCTATTTACTTTGAATAGTTTTTTTTTTTTTTCAGAAAGTGTAAATTCATTTATTCATTGAAACAAAACAAAAACAAACAAAATAAGTAATATATAAAAATAAAATACACTCAGGCGTCGAAGTATTCCTCCGCATCGCCGTCATCCGGAAACGTGCCCAGAAGGCTGGCAGCATTGCCACGTTGAATGGCAATGCTAATTCTTTGGGCAAAGAGAGAGCCAGCCCTCTGGTCACGCAAAGTCAGTCGGTGAGATTTTGAATAGTCGATTTTTCGTTTCGTGATTTAACCTTTGTTACCGCCTGACCGAGCACTACTCTACTATTATTTTGTTAAAATAAAATTATCTATGGTTTACCTGCCAACGGGAATGTTTACGTTGCGAGGTTATACCTTTGACAGTTGCGTCATTTTTGAGAAAAGGCCGCAACAGCAGGGTGGATGTGCGATTTCTGTTATTCCAATATTTATTTATATCACTGTGAAACATATCCAGATGTATTTTTTCAACACAAAGTCAATTAGTAAATTTTAATGTCGTGACCTTACCGTGTGTAGGTCGCTCAAACATCTGTTTTGACAATGTTTCTCCAATGGTTCATGTACGTATTTTTTTTTATCGATTCGTAATGTTTTTTTCTTGATAATTGGCTTGTTTACAACATTTCATGAGATAGATCGTTAGTTTCTTATTATCTTGAAATAGTTTTTGTAATAAAATTATATCCTGCCTTTAAAAGATTGAAATAACGATAAGATTTTTTTCTTGAGTAATATTTATAAATAATTGTGTTATAATTACTGATAGCACTCACACTGGATTTTCCTGTTTCATTAATTACACTCGGAATATTATCACAAGAAATTCAAAAAGTATTCTCTTATTAGACAGACAAAGCAAACTATAACAACCAATCACATAATTTTTTTTTTTTCTAGCTTGTTGGTGATCCTACCACTGACATTCATAGGCTTCCTCATCTTCATCACATTCGTGCTGATACCCTTCGCGTTCATTTTCGCGTCATGGTACATGAGGATTAAGGAACGCAAGTTGACGAGATGTAAGAGGGATGGGGCCAATGTGGCATTCTTCCACCCATACTGCAATGCCGGAGGCGGCGGAGAGAGGGTGCTGTGGGTGGCCATCAAGGCTGTACTGACCAGGTTTGCTGTTAAATCAATACATGCTTCATGTATGATGCAAGAATATTGTTCTGGTAATCTTGACGCAATCAACAGAAAGTAGCCATAAATAGAACTCCAATACTTTTTATATTTTTTATTAAACAATATGACTAGAAAAGTAAGTACTGAGGTGGTAACTAATAGAGAAGTATGAAAGAAGGAGACATATCGTCGGTGATGCAATGTCGCGAAACTACACTTTGCTATAAAGTCTAATTTTCAATACTGCCATACCATGAAACAGTTTGCTTTAAGGCCTAACTTTGAATAAGATAACATCGAAAATTAGACCCTTATAGCAAAGAGTAGTTTCACGGTAAGTATGGCAATATCAGCAACAATATTTTGAGTCAGTTCATCAAGAGTATCATGATGAGGCACAAATCATTAGTTCCTCAGTGTGGCTTCATTTAATTATGTCTTAGCTGTAATACAGTTTAAATGGTTGAGAAACTCTTTGCAGCCACTCGGTTAAGTAAATGATTAATGTCACACACATACATTCAGTGCCCTGACTCCCCGTCTTTTGCCTCGAGCCAGCCCGCGACGCTGAGCCGCCATTAGTCTTAAATCCCATTAGTAAATAATCAAACGACCCAGCCTGTCCCTTGCTGCCCTTCCGAACTGACGCCGCTACCAAGGTCTGTATCCCACAGGGGATGCCCTTAGCGAGCGGTCAGTAGTTTTTTAGCCCTGGTTTAGGCTTTAAATTAATTTGAGGTCACCACAGGATAGTCCGGTTAAGCAGTTGATAGCTCTAGCGAGCTAGACATGCCAACATCCTAAAAAAAAAAATCTGTGCCCTGAACTATCTACACTCTGTTTGAGTTTGAGATGAGTGACTTATTTAAAATATTATTTTATAAACATTTACCCATTTTATGCAGGTCTTATCCATTCTCATGATATTGGACTAAATAGGTAACTAAGCAGAAATTTTGTTTAGGACCCCTGTCTTCTTCTTTGTAGCATCTATGACCTGAGCCCTCTTTCTAAAACCTCTCCTTTTTGACATGTAGCTTGAATGCAATACATTTTACAGATTGTTAAATGTGTATTCAATAATGTTTGACTACTTAAAAATAATTTTTGCTTCAGTATACTGTTTTTTGTACTTTTTATTCTACTCAATTTTACAAATACTTATGTTGTTAACCGCGCAGGTGCAGCGCAGACGACACACTTTTTGGTATGGTATGGCATGGCATGGCTTATGCTTATAAGGCATTTCATAGGTTCTGTTTTCACGTACTAAAAAGTGCGTCACGGATAGTCTGTTGTCTGCGCTGCACCTTAAAATTTACCTAAGTTGGTTCCAGCTGTCATTTCTAGATCTTTGACAGTTGCAATGGGCCAGAAGATAGCAGTCTTGCCTTGGGGTACCCAGTTACTGGATGGTTGAGGCAAGACAGGCATTCACTCTATGTAAAATACTGGTATAACAGCTGCATCCCGCTAAGCTCTCAGGCTAGTCAGATCACTAACATATAACTTAAATGACCTGCCATCTATTGCACAGGTATCCAGACTCCAACATCCACATATACACGGTAGACACAGCAGAACCACAAACAATAATAGACCGGGCTCAGAACCAGTTCAATGTAAAGGTGGACCGTACTAAGATCAACTTCGTGCGACTCAGTATGAGACGGGTTATTGAGGCACAGTCGTATCCTTATTTTACGCTGCTGCTTCAAAGTTTGGGCTCCATGGTGCTGGGGCTTGAGGCTTTCATGAAGCTAAATCCTGGTGAGTAGATATTTTAGTTGAGTTTGCATAAAAATGTTAAGACAACAATCCCAACTATTTTACTAAATGTGCAAAGGAAGAACTCTTTTGTTCAACCTGTGTTGTCCCACGCCAGGCAAAAGACTCTCCCTTAAAAACTACAGATTCCGAAGCCTATTTTTCTTCCACAAAATGAATGAAATTTGTTAAATTGAATATCACATGGTCACCACAATATTGTCTGTCTTGCTTGTATTTGATACAGATTTATGTTTAAAATTACAAGTACAATTTAGTACTTACTTATAATTTAAATAGCAGAAGACATGAAGGTTTTATTGAAATTTCCAAGTTAACAACGTTGCTCTCATCTTCTGCAGACGTATACATAGACACAACAGGCTTCGCGTTCACGTTCCCCATATTCCGCTACCTCGCACAGTGCCCGGTGGGCTGCTACGTGCACTACCCGACCATCACGTCGACCATGATGAGACGAGTCAAGCACCGCATCGTGTCGTACAACAACAACAGCGTGATCGCGCGCAACCCGCTGTTCACGTGGCTCAAGTTGTTGTACTACAACATCTTCGGATGGGTAAGTGTGTTGTAGTCATCTTTATAGCCTGCATGTGTCGTACAACAACAACAGCGTGATCGCGCGCAACCCGCTGTTCACGTGGCTCAAGTTGTTGTACTACAACATCAATAATTAGTTTAATTACAATTTTGAAGATTTTTCTTGTTTTTCTCAGTTGTACGGCGTGGTGGGCCGCTGCGCGGACGTGGTGATGGCCAACGGCACGTGGACGGAGGACCACATCAACGAACTGTGGCGCATACCGCTCAGCACCTTCAGGGTCTACCCGCCTTGCGAGGTAACTAGTACTAGCCCTAGATGACTCATATACAATGTGTCATTTAAACGCTAAACCTGAAAAGGGGAAATTGTACTCATTATGTTACAGTACAGTTGTTTTATCTCACGAGTGCGGGCGAGCCATAGTTGTGTAGGTAAATGTACGTGCACATTGTCTTAGTGAGCGTAACCTTGAGAGCGACTGACACAAGCTCACGCACACTAAGACAATGTGCACGTACATTTACCTACACAACTATGGCTCGCCCGCACTCGTGAGATAAAACAACTATACCTATTATACTGTACAATGACCCGTTTTCAGGTATTGCATTTATTCTATTACAAGTTAAAACTCAGCTTGCTTAGAATACCCGGCTCAATTTTATGTTACTCCTACTATCAAAAAATACAAAAAAAAAATTTGAATACACTTTCTAGAGACGTTTACTTATACGAATTTAGCTATGCTGTTATACTGCACCTTGGATGTCCCTTGCCACTTTTAAGACGATTTTTATAACTTTTGAAACATGGAACAGAAAGTTACACAGAACTTCCTTGAAAGGCATCAATGTTCTATAATTTGTTGAATGTGTCCCATGGAATACAAAGATAACAGCTCTAATCACGAAACCAGACTGATACTGAGATAAGCCTGGCTACAAGGCCTTCATAATACCTTGCATTGACCAACAAGGCGGGACTGATATTTTTCTTATTCAATTGTAGGTATCAGAACTGAAACAGCTCCGTTCTCTAGTGAAGGACTCGGACCCTATCCGCATCTTGTCAGTGGCCCAGTTTAGACCGGAGAAGGACCACCCGCTCATGTTGCAGGCCATGTATGAGCTGAGGAACCTGCTGGTCAAGAATGAGGTGCTGTGGAATAAGGTAAGCTGGATCCTGACTGACTTTTACTGCAGGTGTCAGAACTCCAGGGTTGCGGAATTTGTTCGAAAGAGTCACCGCGGCCCTGGAAAGCAAAGGGCTTGAGGAGGAACAGGGATGGGTTTTAGTCAGTAAGAATGGCTCTCCCTTCAGCTCCGCCCAGAGCGGAAGAAGTCGTTTGATGATATCACATCCATAAAAAAAAGGTGTCACAACTGGAGCAGCTCCGTTCTCTAGTGAAGGACCCATCCGCTCATGTTGCAAGCTATGTATGAGCTGCGGAACCTGCTGGTCAAGAATTAGGTGCTGTGGAATAAAGTAAATTCTAGTTATTTTATTTCATAAAAACTCATGCAGGTGCCTATGAAACATTAGAAGCTAGTGCACGGTTCCAATGGGTAACTTATTCAATCAAGTTCCGCAGAATCAATTGTTTTGCAGCGGTTCTTAATCTTTTTGTCTGGTGACCCAAAGTATAAATACAGGCTGATTTTTTAAAGTGTGTGTGCAAAGCTGCCCAGATAATTCAGCTGAAAATTTCGTGAGACTCACTGGCAAATCTTTTAATACCATCACCTAAACAGACTTCGGTTTTGATCTTGCATTCTTTTTTAAGTTGAAGTGGTGAAAATATCACTTAAATATACCAAGTTGGCCATCCACTTGTTGTTCAATGAAGCGATCAGCACATTCGTGTTTTTTATCCCGCGACCCATCCCAACACCGCCCGGCCTGAGGTTAAGAAATGCTGGTTTTGATTGCGGCACAAACATAAGAATAATTTACTTTTTGTCTAGAAACGAACTAACAGATTCCTATTTGTATGTTTAAAGTAAAGTTGCAGCAAGTAGAATTTAACCTCTTGTCCCACGTTCAAGTTAGGTGGTTCCGATATTTTTGTCTGAAAATCCAATTATACCCAAAACAAATTTGCCCCTGAAATATTTACACTTTTAAGCGATACATACATTAGAAGGAAGTCAAATTGTCTACTTATTTGCTTCATTTCCAGATCAAGCTAGTCCTGGTGGGCTCGTGCCGCAACGCAGAGGACGAGGAGAGGGTGCAGCATCTGAAGGACCTCGCTAAGCACCTCTCCCTGGAGGACAGCGTGCAGTTCGTGGTGAACGCGCCCTTCGCGCGCCTGCTGCAGCTCTACCAGAGCAGCACGCTGGCGCTGCACGCTATGTGGAACGAGCACTTTGGCATCAGTAAGTATGACAGGCTACTGCTGACCACAGGCCTCTCTTTATGCCAATCCCCACAGGAACATCAGGAGCCCATCCTCATCCAGCTTCTGTATGCGATGGCAACAATATTGTCTGCCCATCTCGATGCTCGACGGCTGACACTTAATAAATACTCGTCAATTGCCCTTAAAATTCTCCTTATTCTGCCCAGGTGTGGTGGAATGCATGGCAGCAGGTCTGATCACGGTGGCGCACCGGTCCGGCGGGCCGCTGGCGGACATCATAGAGACGGCGCAGGGCTCCCGCACCGGCTTCCTGGCGGCCGAGGCTGACGAGTACGCGCGCGCCATCCTCGAGGTCATCGCGCTGTCTCCGGATGAGAGGAAGAGGATCGTGGAGGCTGCTAGGTGAGGGTCACTCTGTACATCATAGAGACGGCGCAGGGCTCCCGCACCGGCTTCCTGGCGGCCGAGGCTGACGAGTACGCGCGCGCCATCCTCGAGGTCATCGCGCTGTCTCCGGATGAGAGGAAGAGGATCGTGGAGGCTGCTAGGTGAGGGTCACTCTGTACATCATAGAGACGGCGCAGGGCTCCCGCACCGGCTTCCTGGCGGCCGAGGCTGACGAGTACGCGCGCGCCATCCTCGAGGTCATCGCGCTGTCTCCGGATGAGAGGAAGAGGATCGTGGAGGCTGCTAGGTGAGGGTCACTCTGTACATCATAGAGACGGCGCAGGGCTCCCGCACCGGCTTCCTGGCGGCCGAGGCTGACGAGTACGCGCGCGCCATCCTCGAGGTCATCGCGCTGTCTCCGGATGAGAGGAAGAGGATCGTGGAGGCTGCTAGGTGAGGGTCACTCTGTACATCATAGAGACGGCGCAGGGCTCCCGCACCGGCTTCCTGGCGGCCGAGGCTGACGAGTACGCGCGCGCCATCCTCGAGGTCATCGCGCTGTCTCCGGATGAGAGGAAGAGGATCGTGGAGGCTGCTAGGTGAGGGTCACTCTGTACATCATAGAGACTGCGCAGGGCTCCCGCACCGGCTTCCTGGCGGCCGAGGCTGACGAGTACGCGCGCGCCATCCTCGAGGTCATCGCGCTGTCTCCGGATGAGAGGAAGAGGATCGTGGAGGCTGCTAGGTGAGGGTCACTCTGTACATCATAGAGACGGCGCAGGGCTCCCGCACCGGCTTCCTGGCGGCCGAGGCTGACGAGTACGCGCGCGCCATCCTCGAGGTCATCGCGCTGTCTCCGGATGAGAGGAAGAGGATCGTGGAGGCTGCTAGGTGAGGGTCACTCTGTACATCATAGAGACGGCGCAGGGCTCCCGCACCGGCTTCCTGGCGGCCGAGGCTGACGAGTACGCGCGCGCCATCCTCGAGGTCATCGCGCTGTCTCCGGATGAGAGGAAGAGGATCGTGGAGGCTGCTAGGTGAGGGTCACTCTGTACATCATAGAGACTGCGCAGGGCTCCCGCACCGGCTTCCTGGCGGCCGAGGCTGACGAGTACGCGCGCGCCATCCTCGAGGTCATCGCGCTGTCTCCGGATGAGAGGAAGAGGATCGTGGAGGCTGCTAGGTGAGGGTCACTCTGTACATCATAGAGACGGCGCAGGGCTCCCGCACCGGCTTCCTGGCGGCCGAGGCTGACGAGTACGCGCGCGCCATCCTCGAGGTCATCGCGCTGTCTCCGGATGAGAGGAAGAGGATCGTGGAGGCTGCTAGGTGAGGGTCACTCTGTACATCATAGAGACGGCGCAGGGCTCCCGCACCGGCTTCCTGGCGGCCGAGGCTGACGAGTACGCGCGCGCCATCCTCGAGGTCATCGCGCTGTCTCCGGATGAGAGGAAGAGGATCGTGGAGGCTGCTAGGTGAGGGTCACTCTGTACATCATAGAGACTGCGCAGGGCTCCCGCACCGGCTTCCTGGCGGCCGAGGCTGACGAGTACGCGCGCGCCATCCTCGAGGTCATCGCGCTGTCTCCGGATGAGAGGAAGAGGATCGTGGAGGCTGCTAGGTGAGGGTCACTCTGTACATCATAGAGACGGCGCAGGGCTCCCGCACCGGCTTCCTGGCGGCCGAGGCTGACGAGTACGCGCGCGCCATCCTCGAGGTCATCGCGCTGTCTCCGGATGAGAGGAAGAGGATCGTGGAGGCTGCTAGGTGAGGGTCACTCTGTACATCATAGAGACTGCGCAGGGCTCCCGCACCGGCTTCCTGGCGGCCGAGGCTGACGAGTACGCGCGCGCCATCCTCGAGGTCATCGCGCTGTCTCCGGATGAGAGGAAGAGGATCGTGGAGGCTGCTAGGTGAGGGTCACTCTGTACATCATAGAGACGGCGCAGGGCTCCCGCACCGGCTTCCTGGCGGCCGAGGCTGACGAGTACGCGCGCGCCATCCTCGAGGTCATCGCGCTGTCTCCGGATGAGAGGAAGAGGATCGTGGAGGCTGCTAGGTGAGGGTCACTCTGTACATCATAGAGACGGCGCAGGGCTCCCGCACCGGCTTCCTGGCGGCCGAGGCTGACGAGTACGCGCGCGCCATCCTCGAGGTCATCGCGCTGTCTCCGGATGAGAGGAAGAGGATCGTGGAGGCTGCTAGGTGAGGGTCACTCTGTACATCATAGAGACTGCGCAGGGCTCCCGCACCGGCTTCCTGGCGGCCGAGGCTGACGAGTACGCGCGCGCCATCCTCGAGGTCATCGCGCTGTCTCCGGATGAGAGGAAGAGGATCGTGGAGGCTGCTAGGTGAGGGTCACTCTGTACATCATAGAGACGGCGCAGGGCTCCCGCACCGGCTTCCTGGCGGCCGAGGCTGACGAGTACGCGCGCGCCATCCTCGAGGTCATCGCGCTGTCTCCGGATGAGAGGAAGAGGATCGTGGAGGCTGCTAGGTGAGGGTCACTCTGTACATCATAGAGACGGCGCAGGGCTCCCGCACCGGCTTCCTGGCGGCCGAGGCTGACGAGTACGCGCGCGCCATCCTCGAGGTCATCGCGCTGTCTCCGGATGAGAGGAAGAGGATCGTGGAGGCTGCTAGGTGAGGGTCACTCTGGTCATCATCACCTGCACAACTATGTTGAGGTTGTCTTCTAGTATAACCGGGTAAAGCTGTGTATGATCTCTTGCTAGACCCTACATTACCTTTAGATGGGAGGTGAATGGAATAAAAGAAGGTAAGTACTAGAACACTAATGTATTGTCCCAAAAGTACTTATAGGTAAAATGAGCTTAATGGACTGATGGTGTGGCAAATGAAGTGAGTGACGCGGCCCTTGTTGGCTGTAACGAGAACGCCTGGCTGACTTGATAGCCTAACGCGAACTGAACTGTATTATGAGTTGAATCGAAATGTATGTGCGGCGTAAACTGCTGAATTGCATAATGTGCGGTTGCACCGTACATGCTCCCGAGCGGGAAGATGAATATGAGATGAACATGAAAGATGAGTAACAAGGTGATGCCAATTGGTCCTTATACTAGATGATTGACAAGGTGATTCCAATTGATCCTTATTCTATGTTTAGAGTCTCTACTTGAACTCCGTTTTACAAGACATAGGCATTGTACACTTATCTAATTTATGCACTTTTGAAATTTCACTGTAATCTGATACACACGGAATTTCACACTGATTACGCGCACTAACACTATATTGAACCGTAGATGATGAGATAGAGGCCCCAGCCTCTGCCCGTGCCGGTGTCGCGTGTTGTGGGTTCTGTGGACTTGTTATTTCGGCCCTTGCTACCGCGAGAGATGCAGTTCGCCTGTTACGCAGCCGTCGTACCATGAAGACTGCTCCAACCACCAACACAACTCCAATCACCACATAAAATGCTGTGTAGTGATGGATATCGTGATAAGAAATTTGATGTGGCAAATTTTCACTTGCTTTGAGAATGCGGAGTTGCTTCTTGATTTCGTCAAGCTCCTCGTTGCTTGAGAGAAATGTATAGTTTTGTATCAGTGGAGTTGGGATGCCTACGTCTATGATATGATTGATTGGTTCTATCTCAGGCAGCTTGAAAGACGATTTTATGTCTAAAGTGCTAAAACCTTCATTGCCTGAGTAAACCGTAAAACTTTCGGTTTTAATCAGACAGTCGTGTTCGACGCCCAATATGCCTGCTTTTATCAACTGCCCCGGCGACACATTATCGTTGCATAGTACTCTTATTTGACACTGACTACAACAGAAAAATGCATAGTTGTTTATTTTGCTAAGAGCTGTCCATTGATTCGAACAAGTCGTAATTCTGATCTTGCATTCGCTGGAATCAGGTTCTATTTCACATAATTTTTCATCATTCTTGAGATGATGAATCGGTTTCTCTATATGACATAGATAATTATCGACATTGTCACGTACACATGTCTGGACGTCGTATATAGACATCGGTAAATACGAGTCCTTCTTCAAATTGATTGCAACATGTTCAGCAATCGGAGTTAAAGTAGCCATGCTTAAATTACCTACAAGTTGAGGTAATGGAATAATTTTCATGATTGAAAACGTATCTCTAGACACCAGAGGTAATTTCAATTCGAAGATTAAATATTCTTCAGTCATTCTTGCTTTGACTGTCAATAAATGATAAATGTTTGTAAAGTTATTTTGTAAGTTGTTAATCGGTAACGTAAGGTCCTTTGAAAGATGACTCGATATTGTATTCAGAGTTTCTTTGAGTTGTTCTGGTGACAATAAATGAAAATTAAGTCTCCCGTGATAAACATCTGTTATGGTATCTAATAAACTTGTTTGGATTGTTTTTAGCTGTCTTAAAACATTGCTTGTAGCAATTGCACTCATACTGAAATCGTTCATGACTCGATTTTTCTCTGACTCGGTCAATAAAACGTTCTCCATCTTATCTAATTTGATTGATAGTGAATTAAGCATCTTGTGTTGCTTATTAATTGCTTGCCCGTTCCTTTTCAAAACGTTGTATTCTGCTTCAATTATCGTTGTTTGTTGTTTCAAGAGCGAAAGCAAATGATTTTCATTTTCATGTATTGATTGGATATCTTGTTTATATTGCTCTGCGAATCTCTCATCAAGTACACCGAATAAGTCGTTTGCAAGATACCCTACACCATTGATAAGGCCTCGCTTGCGGCGGCGCAGGTATCGTACGCGGCGCGTGCTGGAATGCTGACTCAGCAGCAGGTGGTTATAGTACTCGAGTTCTGAGAATTCTTGCTGCAATTGAACTTGTATGACGTCACAATGTGACGTTTCTTTAAACTTGTTGCATAGCTGATCCAAGTAGCTAAGGTATTTACTGCATGCTTCCGTACCCTGCCAAAATGAATTCATGTCATAGTATGTAACTATTTTCCATTCATCTCTGATTAATTGCATGTTTGCAATTTTGTCAAAATAAAGACCTTGATTGTCCTTTAATTGGGTAACATTGTATGAACAGTGAGCTGTAGTCAAAATGCTCATGAAAGACAAAAGTAACATTACTAGCGATGTGAAGCTGTAGTTTACTTTTTTGTTTTGACATGGCTTGCCATCTTTCACTTCCTTGGAACGCGACTCTTGTTTGTCGATTCTATCATTTACAGGGAGAATAGACAGCTTGAGAATAGGCCTCTTGATAAGCCCATTCTTTGTTTTCAATGTGACCACCCTGATGTGGCCATCAGCACCGGGATGCAGCTGGACGACGCGGCCAACTGCCCACTTCCCAGGAGGTAAGTTTGCATCGTTAATTGTAACAATGTCATTTAGTTGAATGTCTGGTTGAGAATGTCTCCACTTGCTTCTTGCGGACAGCTGAGTGAGATATTCTGTATGCCAGCGTTTCCAAATATCTTGAACTATTTTTTGAGTTAAATGCCATCTTGTCCGCATATCTGTTTCTGTTTCCAATATAGTCATGTCTTGACGTAGATTGATAAAACTTGACGGAGAGAGAAAATCCAAGTCATTAGGATCTTCAGTCAGAGGACACAGTGGCCTCGAGTTAAGTACTGCTTCTAATTGGGCCAGAACTGTGCTGAACTCTTCAAAGGTAAGCTTTTGTTCTCCAACTACTCTTCTTAAATGATATTTTAAGCTTTTGACCGCAGCCTCCCACAGCCCTCCTGCTGTAGGCCATGAGGGCGCATTAAAATGCCATTCGATCTCCATGCCACTAATTTCCTTGACGAAATCTTGATCGAATGTTTCTTGAATCTGCTCCAATTCTTCTTGTAAAATTTTGTTGGCGCCGACAAAGTTTGTACCGTTGTCGCTATATAAATGTTTCGGGGAGCCCTTTCTTGCAGCCATTCTTCGCAACGCAGCTATGAATGCTGATGATGTGAGGTCTGAGACCAGCTCTATATGAACAAGCTTGGTCACCATACAGACAAATACCGCTACGTAGCCCTTTGTGGTCTTGATACCACGACCCTTGTTGGCCTTTATGAGCACGTGCCCGGTAAAATCTACGCCTGTGTGTTCAAATGGCTTTGCAACGTTACATCTTTGCGAAGGTAAATCACCCATCAACTGTGTCATCTTGCTTGGATTGTGTTTACGACAGGTTACACAGGTACGTATACGCTTTTTAACCGCTCGATTACCGCCTATGATCCAGTAATTCTTGCGAATGAATGCTGATGTCACCCGTGCTCCTCCATGGAAGGTAAGTTCATGTGCTTGGTCTATAATTAAGTTTGTTAAGTGTCCTTCGTGAGGTATGATAATCGGATGCATCATATCTTGATTAATGTTGGCCTTGTTTAGTCTTCCTTTTACTCTGAGAAGTCCCTCGTTGTCAAGAAACGGATTTAATTGCAATAACTTATTTTTTGCTGATAGCGGCTTTTTTTTCTTGTAAGGTATGTACTTCGTGGGCAAATTCTCTCTGCTGTACATACATAATTATTTTATGCTTAGCATTTACTAATTCTTGTAATGTAAAATAAGTTTGCATGCGATTTTTCTTGTATCTTGCTTGCTTGATAAATCTTAATATCCATGCTAAAACTCTTGTTAGTTTAGCAAGTGAACTATATCTTGCTAATAATTCACTCAAAATGTTATCGCTTTCTTGCTGCGATATGTTATTAACATGCTTGACCTTTCTTGCTTCTTCGTCTGTGGTAAACACTGCTTGCCCAGTTTCTTGGTCAGGGTCGTAGTTCCGCAGCCACAACGGTCCTTCCCACCACAGCGAATGATTTTTCAATTGATCGACACGCAATCCGCGGCTTGCGCAGTCCGCTGGATTTTCAGCTGACTTGACGTAACGCCAGCTGTTTGAAGGTATGATGTTTGATATTTGTCGCACCCTGTTGGCGACAAAAGGTTTCCATCGTCCAGGCTCTCCTTGTAACCAGGCTAGGACTACCATTGAATCTGTCCAAGCATATATTTTGATATTATGACTGCTAAGGCATTGTTGAATTTTAGACAGTAATTTTGTCAGTAGAAGAGCACCGCTAAGCTCTAATCTTGGTAATGAAATTGATTTATGTACTGGAGCTAATCTCGCTTTTCCTGCTACTAGCGAGATCTTTGTTTCGCCGTTGTTTTCAGTTTTGCAATAAACAACGCATGCGTAGGCTTTATTAGAAGAATCGCAGAACCCATGTAATTCCAGCGTGTTGTTCTCTCCGGTACCTAACCAACGCTCCAACTTGAATTGATTGATTTTGTGCATGTCACCTTTGATGTTTAGCCACTCCTTGCTAATTTGATCTGGTAACTTGTCATCCCATTGAATACTTGACATCCAAACTTGCTGAAAAAGTAGTTTCAGCTTGGTTGATATTGGTGACAGCCAACCAAGAGGGTCAAACAACTTTGATATGTCTGACAACATGGATCTCTTAGTTGGTGTTTTGGTGGATGGTTCGATTTTTGATTGAAATGTAAATAAGTCTGCTTTTGAATCCCAACGTAATCCCAAGGTTTTTGATGTCTCCATTTCCTTGAAATCGAAATTTTCTTGCTTGCTATTCTCCCCGATTATATCGTCTTGTAAAGCTGATGCGTTGGAAGACCACTTTCTTAAATTGAACCCCCCTGATTTTAACAACATGATTAAATCTTGCTTCAGTTTTAATGCTAACTCGACAGAATGAGACCCGTGTAGGACATCATCCATGTAAAATGAGTGCTCCAATGCCTTGATTGCATCACTGTCAAAATTTTGTCTCTCATCTTCAGCCAATTGTTTTAGAGTCATCATAGCTAAAAATGGTGCGGCCTTGGTGCCGTATGTAACAGTGCATAGCTGGTATACCTGATGTCGCATGTCAATAGTATCCCTCCAAATTATTTTTTGAAACCTTTGATCCTGTTCATTTAACCAAATGAAACGAAACATTTTTTCAATATCTGCCGTAAAAGCTATGCGATATTGTCTCCACCTTAATAGTAAAAACTGGAGATCTTGCTGTAAATTTGGGCCTTTTAACATGACGTCATTCAAGCTGATTCCTGTTGTTGTTTTTGCAGAAGCGTTGAAAACTACGCGAAGTGCTGTCGTAGTGGAATCATTTCGCAATACACAGTGGTGCGGTAAATAGTAATCCGGTTGCATGTTACCGGACGCTGGTATCATATGGCCTAAAGTTTTATATTCTTGTATAAATAATTTGTATTGTTTTGCTACTTCTTCATTATTGTGAAATTTCCTTTCCAACTGTTGAAATTGCGCCATAGCTTTGTTTTTAGACAATCCCAACTGTGTCTCAAAGTTTTCTTGAAAAGGCAATCTTACTTCATACATGCCATTTTCATGTCTTGTTGTGGTTTTTTTGTAATACTCCATACATTGTAAATCTTCTGCTGATAAACTGGATGATTCTGTGATATCTTCAATCTCCCAAAATCTTTGTACTTCGTCCACATGATTTAAGACTACGTTACAGTGAAAGGTCTTGAAATTTCCACATAAGATCCACCCCAGTCGTGTCTGTTGCGCGACCGGTAATGATAGATCAGCCCTGATAATGCCTTCTAAAATTATATGGGTATACACATCGGCTCCCAATAAGATGTCGATGGGACGGCTGACATTGTATTCTGGATCGGCTAATTGAATGCCGGCCAGGTGTGCCCATGTTGGCTTGGCAAATGTACATCTTGGTAATTGATTAATCAGCGTGTCCATGATCACCACATCTGCTTTAAATGTAAAGTCATCAAAATGCGAACAACATGTTATGTTCGTAACACCCTTGCTACTACTCTCCTTCTCTCCTATCCCGCTAATTACGGCCCTGCAATACTTTCTTGATAAAGCTAGCTGTTGTGCCGCTTTGGCTGAGATAAGGGAGGCTTGAGAGCCTTGATCTATTAGCGCACGCATTTTGTGGTATGATCCGTCACTTGCTTGAACTTTTATCATTGCAGTGGCTAATAATGTTTCGATCACGTTGTTGCCGTGTTGCAAAACGTGATTATTTTCTGATTCTTGATTTTGCGTTTTAGTAGCAAGAACTGCTGGTGCATCATTTCCCGTAATTGGGTTACATGAGGACTTATTGTTAAAGGCTTGGTGTAAAAGTGTATTATGTTTGCCACGACATTCGCGGCAGCGTCTTTCTGACGTACATTCCTTATCCCCATGCGCATAAAGACAATTTTTGCACAAATGCAATCGTGTTATAGCTTGTCGCTTTGCACTTGGTGTCATATTTAAAAACTTATTGCAATAATATATTCCGTGGGACTCTTTACACAACGGACATGTTAATTCGATATTCTGTACCGAAGTCTTACTTGCTGAATATTTATTCTTGATATTTGACGATGATGAATTATTTTGCTTGCTTGTTGATGGTTTGGAATTTTCGTTTTTCTTACGCGAAGATTCCAATGCGGTGAATCTACTCTCTAAGAAGCTTAGAAACTCCGTCAATTTTGGCAGTTCTCTGGGTTTCTTCAGAGATTCCAAATAATGATTGTGCGTGTCCGCATCTAATTTTAGCAATAAAATACGCACGATGAATGGATCCCAGCTGTCTATATTAACGCCTAGGTTCCTTATTGAGTTTAAACATTCTAGTGTTGTATCGTGAATTTTCTTGATCTGGGGGACGTTTGCTTGTTGAACTAATGGCAGATTTAGTATGAGATCTATGTGAGATGTAAAAATCAACCATGTGTTATTGTACCTGTTGTTCAAAATCTCCCAGCAAACAGTGTAGTTGTCAGAACTGATTTGTAAATGCTGTATCAGACGTTCAGCTTCTCCCCGCACTTTGCTTTTAAGAAACTGCATCTTGTGAGCGTTTGATAAGGAGACGTTACTGTGGATAGCTTCAACAAACAAGTCCTTAAAAGACACCCAAGTTTGATAATTGCCATTGAAGGACGGGATGTCAATTTTTGGTGTCCAATTCTCCTTGTGTACTACGGACCCTAGTTTTCTGTTAATTGCATTTTTTAATTCATTGTAAATAGTTTCTTGCTTTGTATAAGACAGCTCATATTCTTGATTTGCACCCTCCAATTCGCTGTCTAATTCCCAATGTAAGGAATCTATGATAGACCATCGAGACTGTAGAGTACGTAAGGCATCTTTCAACTCCCACTTTTCGGACATAAAGTCCAAATTTATCCCTGCCACAGTGCGCTGCAGCGCCCTGAAGTTGCTTGCTTGTTTTTTCAACAGTTCATCGAGCTTGCTAGATGAACCTCTGGAGCATACCTCGACGGGCGGCGATTGACGTCTCACCGGATCTTCTTGCTCAGACCATGCAGGACCTTGTTCCTCCTGTGTGGAACCTCCCTGTTGAGCGTCCTTCATCTTTATCAACAAAACTTGTTGTTGTTGATTGATGAGCGCCTTGGTCGAGATGTATAGCTCTTCTGTTCGTTCGTATGCACGCCCAATAAAATACGGATGAGACTTGCTTTCTTCCGTAATAAGACGGTCGTGATTGTACTGGTAATCGGACCAATACTGGTTTAAGTTTTCTAAACGTCGCTTGAAATAGTCAGCAGTCTTACGATCCGCTGAGTCCTTTTTGATATTTGTAGCCAACTTTTGGATGGCTATGTAAAGTTCGTCCTGATTTGCATGTATGGCCTCCATGACGAGGATTTATTTGAAGTAAGAAATAAATGGAAAGATCTTACTTGAATGTTTCTTGATAACTGCTTTCGGATCCTTGGCGATCCCTTGAGACACCTGCTAGCCTCAGCTCTTGATGATGAAACGCTCCCCGAGACACCTGGTAGTCCCGAAGTCTAGGATTCCTGCACTGAACTCCTGATAGTTTTTGGATCCTTGACGATCCTTGAGACACTTGTTAGTCTCAAAGTTTTATAGTCACTCAACACAGCACACACTTTGAGTCACTGGATAGCTTCCCGCTACACTGTCCACGCGCGCGAAATGGACTATATAGCGTTCGATGCTCACATTCGAAGAATCAAAAGAATGCTCGAAGGACCAAAAAGATATGTATGATCTCTTGCTAGACCCTACATTACCTTTAGATGGGAGGTGAATGGAATAAAAGAAGGTAAGTACTAGAACACTAATGTATTGTCCCAAAAGTACTTATAGGTAAAATGAGCTTAATGGACTGATGGTGTGGCAAATGAAGTGAGTGACGCGGCCCTTGTTGGCTGTAACGAGAACGCCTGGCTGACTTGATAGCCTAACGCGAACTGAACTGTATTATGAGTTGAATCGAAATGTATGTGCGGCGTAAACTGCTGAATTGCATAATGTGCGGTTGCACCGTACAAGCTGAATACGGCATTTTACCTGAAGCAACTGTTTATCCTACTTCTACAACCCAGTTACTGATTGACACGTCACTAAGATCGATCGGTAAAGATTGCTATTATTTTGATGCTCGAGCATGTTTTTTAATTTTGTTATATGTTATTCCTTTTGTTTCCAGAGCCTCAGTAGACCGGTTCTCCGAAATGGAGTTCGAGAAAGCATTCCTCAGAGCCGCAGAGCCACTCATAAGATTAGATTAGTGACACAAGTGCTTTTATCCTTCTGTACAATTCTTTCCATTAATTTTAAGTGTATTAAATAAAAAGTTGAACCAAAGCTTTTTCTGTGGTTTTTTTTCCTTGTAACAACCAACAGTTTGACCAGACTGGGTAGGGGTAGGTGCCTCCGCCTGGGTTATTTCTTTATTGAAGGTCAGATTAAATTCGCTGGGAAAACTTCACAGCTGTGGTAGGTACAGATATCTGAAACTGAACCTGATTTTCTAGTAAAAAAAAAAGAAAGAAAGAAAATACGTTTATTCTGCCACACATGACGCACAAAAAACAGCCTATAAGTACATTTTGTTTTGAATTATTTCCCTTGGTCACGGCAATACGCGTGAGCGGCTGGAACATTTTCGCAAATTCTTTTTTTTTTTGTTGTATGTAAGAAGCTTCGTATGAAAGAAAAAACAAAAAAAAATTGGGTGGGTAGGGTAGGCAGCCAGTTGACAGGGACAGTAAGTTAAAAACAAAATTTCTATCAAATTCTGCTGTGGAAATATCAAAATAGAGAAGATTACAAGGAGCTTTAGTTGCCTTTTCACCAGACTGCCCCTGGTCATTTTGTGGAAGGGATTCGTCAAATTAAAATTCTGCATTTCCGAAATCCTTGTAAAAATCATAAATATTATATTATTTTAACATAAAGATAAAGTTTATATATTATGTATACAAAATAATGCTTAACTTAACATTGGAATGATATGTCTATGTGTGGCCGACTCTGTCTCGGGGAATCAGCCTCAGTTCTGATCCGTGCTTCAGGAATACATTGCCTGGAACAAAATAGAAAGAAAGAAAATACATTTATTGGCCACAGTAAGAGGCACACAACAAAAACAGCGAAAAAAACAAAATAGAAGAAAAAAAAAAAAACAAATAAAAATAAAACAGTGGCTTTGAGAACAGAAGTCAAACATTAAGTGTGCGCCTCACGGCTGCGCCAAATAGGTCCAGTTCAGCATAAAAATGCAAGGCAACTAGTGCCTGACGCTGGTTTTCAACTGAACCTGAGGTGTCACGGATGTAAAACAGTTTTAGTGTCAAATAAAAGTTTGTCAACTTCACTTGTATGTTTGTACCTACTTATGTAAATCGGGCTGGTTTCCGCAACTCCACGTTTGACGTGGAGTTGCGGAAACCAGCCCGATTTAGCGGGTATTTTGTGTGCAGGTGAAGCAAATGTGTCATTCGATCCACCCCAGCTCCCCAAGGAAGGCCAGCAACGCCTTGGTATTACAACTTGGTATGATCTTCCACATATTTTTTCCAGCTATTTGGATTTAAAAACCGAACTACTGAACCGATTTTGATAAAATTTCAATTGTACCAATCGAGAAGTATATCCTTTCACATAAAATAAGAATTTTTCAAATCGGTTCTTATATGACGGCCATATGAGGTAACAAACAAAAAAAACAATACCTAGATTTTTTTAAAGATTTAAATTAAAATTGAGAACCTCCTCCTTTTTTTGAAGTCGGTTAAAAACTACAACCCCGAAGTATTTTGGTTTAATCTTATGCGATAGAATTGCGATAAACAATTTGTGTCATACAAAAATATGAAGATAGGATCCTAAACAAATAAATATTATGTGCGAAACGAGAATATTTAGTTTCAGTAAAATTTTACGTTTCGTTACTATACGTCAAAAACATTATTTCGTGCTAGATCCTCAGAACAACAATTTCGTCACCGTAATATGGGATATTTTTAAATGCACATCTGTATAATTTTAATGCATACCAGAAAAAATAATGCTGTGCAAAAAATCCCAATTGATTAGAAAACATGACTTACAAAAAAAACTAAAAAAATCATCCAAAACGAGATGACCTTTTTATCGAATTCACACCAAAAATGTGGTTTATACATCGGATTTATGATTTATAAAACAAAAATACGAATTGTTTATCAAAAATACTAACTTGCACTCTAAATTGCACTTCCCTGAAATAGCAGGTGGTTATCATGGTTACAATAGTAGCCGGTCATTGGGCACCCCGACTCGGACAGGTTAGGTTAGAAGGGGATGGCGGGGTCAAGTGAGCGAGCGAAGCGAGCGAACAGACCCCGCCATCGTGGTTATTTTTTTTTAAACCACCCAGAAATATCATTAGCCAAATATTCGTTCAGTAAAACAGTTCTGCAAATACCATTAAACAGTATATCTAATATGATTTATTTAGTGTGCATAATTTGTGTGCAAGTCAGTATTTTTGATTTAACTTTGAAATATTTTGTTCGAAAAAAGGGAAAATACAGATATCGATTTAATTACATGCCCCGTAATATGTATACAAGTGTCGACCGAGACGGCATGCAAAATCCGGTTCGAACGCCAATTAATGACAAACAAGAGGTGGACGAAGTGCATAAAGTAGCCATAAGTGCACCAACCATGGAAAATGAAGGAGCATGTCTTTCAGACTAACAAAAGCAAAGTGATCTGCAATTAACAAACATGCTAGACATATTAGGTGCATTAAACAGTTCGGAAGGATCGCAATTCGCAAAGGAACCGCAGTGCTATTGCCGTAACACGTTACACAATTAGGCCGCGGTCGGCATTTATCACAGCTGTGCGGCAAAATTTAATATACGTATGCATTGATGTATTAAAAGGAGGAAGATACAGTTCTCGTCAAATAACTTTGCCCCTCTGAAGTTAGCCATTTGCAAAGATCGCGCAGGTGCAGTCACGTACACGGGAGCAAGCGGGACGCAAGCATGCATCGAACGTAAACGAGCGACTGAGACATAAAATCGCGCCCCGCCCCCGTGTCTCTTACACATGCGCAGTTGCAGTGTGTTCATCACACATCTTTTTTGAGCCTTAAACGCAATTTCTTTGTCTGTGGAATTTCCCCAATATATTATTCCAAAACGTAATGCAGATGTACACCATAGGTACACTTTTTTTTTTTTTTTTTTTGTCACCCAAATTCTCTGAAATGTCACCAAGACTCTGGGACGCAAAGGGCATAAGGAGGAACACGGATGGGTCTTAGTCAGTAAGAGTCTGACACTCCCTGCCGCTCCACCCAGAACAGAAGTCATTTGATGATTTCCCATTCATAAAAAAAAAATGTAATAAATAACCACTCTGGGTCTCCTTATTTGTTCAACGACCTTAACAGGTGTGCAGCACCTCTAAGCAAGTGGGCGAGCCACCTTGCAATCCTTGCCGACTAGTAGAAGTTCTCACCAGCAGTTTGCTGAGGGTTGATGCCGATCCCGTCGTCCGTGATGATGGCGCTGGTGGCCGGCTCCACGCGGAACTCCTCCGCCGCGAACTTCAGCACCGCCGTGAATGGCGTCGCCTCTGGCACGCTCAGACTGGGGATAGACCAAATTATGATCAATCATATTATATATATTGATTAATAATAAAATCAATAACGAGCTTACAAAAAGTGGGTTGTAATTAATCCATTTCAGATATTAAAATTCTAATCGTGCGGCTAAATTACTAAGTGAGCGACTAGAAATACAGAGAGGGCAACTTCAATATTGAGATAGAGATGATTTTTCCAATTGAGGTTTTAACATTTTGGTGTTTTATTTGGTGCGCAAGAGCGAGTGATGCCAGCTCGGGATTTGGGGCACCCCGACTCGGACAGGTTAGGTCAGAAGGAGATGGCGGGGTCAAGTGAGCGAGCGAACAGACCCCGCCATCCCCTTCGTGGTTATTTTTTTTTAAACCACCCAGAAATATCATTTGCCAAATATTTTTTTTTTTTTTTTTTTTTATCTTTATTTATTTAGAGGCTTTTGGTTATTTCACATAACCATGTCAGCCCCATCATAACTCATAACATTACTTAAATATATTTTAACGAACTAAGAGACAAGAGACACTCTATTAGCTAAATAGTTGCATACAAAATTATAAATTTTCTTTGCTTCTGCACTAGAGGGCTTAGACAAAAAACATTGAACAGCACCTAAATCTAACTTATTTATTTTTAACTCTGCCAATAAGGTATCTCTTTCTCTGCGATTACGGACACATTCCACCAACAAGTGATGGACATCCTCCACAGACTCGCAGTATTGACAATTTGGACTACTCACTTTTTTCATTAGGAAGCCAAACTTGTTGAGTGGCATGTGTCCGGTCCTTAACCTATGTGCTATTACAATATATTTGCGACTGATTTTCATATCGGCAAACCAGGGAATACGTGGAGGTTCGCATTGCACTGTTTTATACCAAACACCTTTTTCGAGAGATTTTTTATCAAAGTATTCTTTCCAAATGTTATAACAAATTAGTTTATATTTACTTAATAATTCAGAATAGTGGCATTTAACATCAATAGGGTATTCCTTCTAAAGCTGATTTTTTCGCGAGTAAATCAACCTCCTCGTTTCCCGGTAAGCCAACATGAGATGGAACCCACTGCAATCTCAGATCTCTATTGCTGCAATTGAACTCATGAATTTGACTAAGAATGGCATAAGCTTTCGAAACACCTCTGCCACCAGAGGCGCATCGAGCAATATGCTGCAAGGCACTCTTGCTGTCTGTGAGTATAACTACCTTATCTAAAACTTTGTTCTTAGCGTATATCAGAGCTTCTGAAATTGCAGTAAGTTCCACTGTCATTATAGTTATATTCCTATTATTAACCTTAAAACAACCTCTAATTTTATCTCCGGGGTGATAGAAGGCTGCCCCTAGCCCACCAGCACTCTTTGAACCGTCAGTATATATTCTATGCCAATTATCATATTTATTGCGTAATTCACATAAAATTTCATTTGTCAGAATATTATAATTGTAATTATGCTTACTACCTTTAATCGATTCTAGATCACACTTGATAACATTATTTATATGGATGTTAGTAACCCAAGTATTCAATGTAAACATTTCAAGTGGATAACTGGATGATATATCTTCTTCTTGAGTTTTTTCTAATGTTGAAACTAATAGAGGAATTTTCTTTTTTTGCCAAAATCTTTTGGTACGAAGAGCGCTAAGTTCTTTTAAAAGACTAGTAGTAGTATTATTTGACCACGATTGTATTTTTAAGGTGTACTTAATAGCTAAAAACTCTCTCCTAATAAATAGAGGAGGGATACATAACTCACACTCCATTGTGTGAATGGGTGTACTTCTAATAAACCCACCAACAATTCTTAAACTCTGATTTTGGACTTTATCTAACCTGTAAGTGTGCGAATTGGCGCTATTGTCATATAAAAAACTACCGTAATCTATCCTGCTCCTAATTAACGCAATATACAATCGTCTAATATGTTTCGGATGAATGCCCCATGATGGTCCAGACAATACTTTTAATAAATTTAGATACTTTTGTGTTTTTTGACAAGTTTCCTTTATATGTCTTCCCCATCGTAATTGCCTGTCAAGCCACATGCCTAAATATTTGATATTTTCAGTAAAAGTAAGAGGTAGACTACCAATAAATAAATTAATTGATTGTGTTCTAAATCCCCTGCTAAATAAACAGTACTTTGACTTAGAAGTAGATAACTGCAGGCCGATTTCTTGTAACAACCCTACCATGGTGTTTAGCGCCCTTTGCATGTTGATAATGCTATCGTTTACTTGAGATTGACTAGTAAAAAAAACAAAGTCATCTGCATACTGAGATATTAATACGTTATTGATGTTGTGGGTAATCTTAGAGGTAACAATATTAAACAGTAGAGGGGACAACGGGTCCCCTTGAGCTATACCTCTATGCGTCCATCGACAAACAATGTCGTGGGTATTGTCCCCTATTATTATAAGACGCCTATCACTAAGAAACATCCATACATATTTAGATATTTTAGAGCCCGCGTTAATATCTTCCAAAGTGTTAATAATTTTACTAACTATGACATTATTATAAGCATTATCTAAGTCGAGGAAACATGCCAAGGTCGAGATGTTTTTAGAAAAACTTATTTGTATATGACAAATTAACCTTACTAACGCATCTAAACTTGAATGAGCCCGTCTAAAACCTGTAGTTTCGGTGGATAACATTTTTTCTTTCTCAACGAACCACTCTAAACGCTTATTAATCATTGTGTGGAGAATTTTGCAAACACAGGACATGAGAGCAATTGGTCTTATCTTAGTAGCTACATTTTCATTACTAACCTTAGGAATAGGAATAATTTTTATCTGTCTCCATTGTAAGGGGATGTAACCGTATGAAAAAATTAGGTTATAAGTATCCAATAAGTAAAACTTAACAATTGTTGGTAAGTTACACAACATTGAGTAAGTTATAAGATCTTCACCAGGGGCGGTGTCTTTTTTCTTAAAACATCTCTGCATTTCTTCATAACTGAAATCTGCCTCCAGAGATGTATTCATCGAATTGATGGCAGGCATCGGGGGAAGTACAGAGTCAGGTGCCAAGTTGCACAATAGTTCCTCTTTTTGTTGGTCTGTAGGTTGAAATGGTTCTTTTTTATAGCCCTTAATCCATCGCATTCGATTCCACATCTCTGTAGCTGTAGTTGTCTCGTCAACACTGTTGCAATAACCACTCCAACTCTGTTGCCTAGCCTGCTGTAAGGCTTTTTTTGTATCAGCAATACATTTTTCAAGAATTGAGAGGTTTAAAGGGGTAGGATTGCGTCTAAATTGTTTGAGCATTAATCTTCTCTGAGCAACAGATTTAGACAGGTTAGGGTTCCAATATGGTTTTGGTCTAAATTTGCTAGTAGGATCGGTACATATTTTAATCAGTGGAATACTCTTATTAGCAGCGGCATTAATTTGATCAATTAAAAAATTATATCTTTCTTGAATATTATTTGTTACTACTATGGACCCGAAGGCTACGGCAAGACACTCATTATACAGCTCCCAATTGGCTAACTTATAATTACGCCCCCTAAATGGCCTGCAATTACTGTAAAAATTTAAACTTAATTTTATTATTAAGTGATCGCTTCCTAATGTTTCATTTGTTACATCCCACTTAAAGTTAACAGCGATGTCCGATGACACAAATGTTACATCAGGAGACGATTCCTGTAGTATACCACTCACCAATCTTATTCTTGTAGGGCTGCCATTGTTCAGAGAAATAAAGCCATTCTCAATCGCTGAATCCAAGATTTGTATACCTCTTGTGTCGTTTTTAAATGACCAATTTGTGTGGTGAGCATTAAAGTCGCCAGCTATCAATGTTTTTTTTAAATTTAAACTAAAAAGACTATCCCAGTCGGACGAGGTAGTGCGTGTACTTGATGGGCAATATATCGATATGACATTCTCCAAATTAGAGCAATTTAGCATTTTTATATGTAACATCTCAATTCCTACATTACCCAATCTAATTACAGATGACTGTACCCTAAGCGACTTGTGAATTACTATGGCAACCCCACCGTACGAATCCTCTCTGTCCTTTCTGTATACATGGTAGCCATTAATGTTAAATTCTTTTTCTCTCTCTAGCCACGTTTCACTAAGAATGGCCAAGTGAATTTTCTCTTGAATTAATAAGCTTTCAAACTCTAAACGCTTAGGCCTAATACTCTGTGAGTTCCATTGGAGTATATTTAACTTATTCACTTTAGCGTTACTGGTCATTATTAAACATATCCCAAATTATCTTAAACCACTCTAATTCTTTAAACATCTTCATGAAATACTTTTTACACTCTTCTACAATACTTTCTAAAATTACAATGATTTTTTCTTTCCTGTTTGTCCTCGACAACACAATATCTTTTATTTTTCCAATTATACTTTTATTTCTAAATCTTTCTCTATTTTCTGTTTCTTCCTCGTTTCCTACTATTAAGTTTTGACTTTCTTCCGCGACTCTGTTAGATTCCGCATCAACTTGCATCTGTGTTTCACTCAGCTTTTCGATATTTCTTTTGTTATTGTTTTTCCTTATTACTTCCGAACTGACTTTACTATTTGTTAATAATGCTTCCTTATATGTTGGCTTATTATTCGATGGCTCTTTGTTTAGTTGTTCATTTATGAGTGTCTCAACAATAGAATTTGGTGTGTTATTAATTGAAATGGAGTTTATTTCTACAGTCCTGTCGTTGTTGTCATATTTTTGTAAGTATATATTTAATGCTGTTTTATATGTACAGTTTCTTTGGGACATGAGGAAACGAATTTGTTTTTCTTTAAGGAATAAAGGGCAATTTTTGCTGAGTGACATATGTTCTCCTTTGCAATTGATGCAATAATATTCAGTTGCTTCGCAGTTGTTGTGCTGACCTCCACATTTCGGACAAATGATTTTCTTTGTAGGACACTGTCTGATAAGATGACCATACTTCCAGCAACCCGAGCACTGCGATACAGGAAATACATAGGGCTCGACCTTAAACCTACACCCGTAACTGTAAACGTACGGGGGCAAAGTTGGGCCCTTGAAACACACACGGATAGTTTCGCTGTTTATCCATTTCCCTTCTGTGTAACGTTTCATTCTTTTTACCGAAACTATTTCATAATCACTGCTAAATTCTTTTACCAATTCCTCTTCTTCCACATCCAAATCAATATTTTTAACAACCCCATGAGACATGCTGGTATGTTGTGTTGATTGGCATCTATAACCTAGCTCATTCATTCTTGTACATAGCTTCTTAGCTTCTTCTTCGTTACTAAATTGTAAAATCACTCTATAGGGATTTTTATATTTGATTGCGATGATGCTTCCAATATTTTCTTTTCTTAATAACTTTGCCAGTCCCATTTGTTTTGGCAAGACTTCTTTCGTATTTCTCTTCCGCGAAAAGAAGATTCTCCTTTTCTAAACTAATTTCACTCTCTTTATTTTTAGATATACTTCTATTTAATCGTTTCGGCTTTCTTCTAATAGTTGTAAACTCGTCCTCTTCCTCTTCATTTCCATTTTCATCACTGTCTGGTCTCACTCGTTTTTCGGGTCCAGTACGTAGTAATATCGGACTAGATGAGCGTTTATCACTAGTCTGCTGATCCATTTCCTCAATATCTTCATCACTATTTACACTCAAACAAGGTTCTTCGTCACTTTTACTCATAAATAATTAATTAAAATTACGGAGGGTAGATGTAAAAAACTACTCTTAGCATTGGAACATATAATTAAGTAAGCGTGCGCTCAGACCGGTATGCCGCACGCAACTGGCCAAATATTTAAAAAAATGCAGGACGTAACGTTGACACAAACAAATATTAGGTCGCTCAAATATTATAAAGCTTCTCATCTAGTAATGTTTGTAAGTTGCTGTTCTGTTGATTTCTCGTCACTCGCAGTCAGTCGCTCACTTAGTAATACTATAACGTAAATTAATTATTTTTGTCACTTAAAACTTTAATTTACAGTCACTCGTTTAAATACTACCCAAAAAAAAATCAAAGACGGGCTGTGTAGGTATTTTTGCCAATCACACCTAAACGGCCGAACATCTTTGATTAGGACATCTATACTAATATTATAAAGCTGAAGAGTGTGTTGTTTGGTTGAACGCGCTAATCTCAGGAACTACTGGTTCGAATTGAAAAATTATTTTAGTGTTGGATAGCCCATTTATCGAGGAAAGCTATATAACATCACGCTTCGACCAATAGGTGCGGAGCTTTAATGAAAAATGTGACGCAGACGAAGTTGCACAGGGCAGGTAGTAATAAATATGATGCTTTTTGTATCGGTGCCAGTGGTATGTTCCATTGGATAATTTCCAAACTTTATGCAGGCGAAATTGTTGACATTGACAAAGTTAGTTTTTCATGGAATTTTTGAGTAGCAGATGTGGATGCGAGTTTAACATAATTGGTGAAATAAATCGTTTTGTTTTTTAAAACAAATCTTTTCCCCACACTAGGAATATCTCCAGAATTTATAGGTGCGTTTACAGACATACATACATATAAACATACATAAACAGCCAGACCTATAACCACTGCACCAACCGTGCCATCCATTTTATTTGGGTATAACCTACATGCCAGTTGTATGACATTAAATTTGATGTACAACAAAGATTCTATCTCCACCTCTGGCTAACCCAAAAGATTATTGGCGTAATGTGACTTCAGTTAAAGTAATGGTTGATACAAGCACAAGCATTAATGATTGTGCTTTTGCAAAGGTCTGTGTATATATATGTATAGTCCTGTTATGACCTATTATATATATACGCCATGGTGGCGACACAATTATTTTAATTTAATAATTAGCAATAATTACCAGTTGTTTCTGAAAACTTGGTAGTTCTTCCTCTAATACAGCTGTTACCATTTATAAAGCTTGAATGTAAGAGAAATAAACAAAAGAAACAAAACTTGTTATAGAAAAGTAAAAATTTATTCACATAATTCACAAAATATTTTGCCAATAATCTAAATCAGTATCATAATCCTTAATAATATCGAAAAATTGTGATTTTAGGCATTCATTACTGCATATTCTTTGCACCACACCAACCAATTCGGAATAATTTAACTCTATGTAGAACAATTCTGCGGATATTCCTTCTCTCAGGAGTTTTCCACAGTCAGCTAAGGCTTCAACTATGTATGTGAAGATATCAGAATTCTCAACACACATTTCTGTAAAATATTTGTTATCAACTTTGAAAAGTAGCCTCCAGAAGTTTTTGTATGTATTGTCTTTACTTAACACAATATTCAAGATCCCATCCGCTATCAACTTTACTGCGTTACCATATTTTGGATCATTGTTCAATAAACTGACTACTAATAACTCTACTAAGTCTTCATTACAGTTATTTAACAACTTTAAAATGTCTGAATTGCATGAATTAAGATCTAATAACAGAACTTTACTTTTGAATTCAAGTATCTTTTCTTTTGGTATTTTGTTGGACACATTTCTCAGTAAGGTCTCTTTTGATGCTGCCTCAAGCATCAACTCAGTCAGGCAGTTTTCTAGCTTAACCTCCGAAAATAACTCAAGGAACAGTCTGAAACCTACATCCATTTGATTTATTTTTGTGTTTGAGTTAATTATCTTTTTAAGAATGTATTTTGGGGGATCAATGAGGCAGTTTTTGACAAGACTGTTTGATGTCTCATTGTAACTGTTCAGCACAGATAAGAATTCACTGATGACGTTATTCTTTTGTAGTCTATCTAGACTTTTCTCAACATGTTGTGAGATTAGTAAAGCATTCCTCAGCTCAGCCTCAGATGTATTTTCGTCAGGCCAGTTTTCTAACTGACAAAGGTTAATATAGTCTTGGAAGAAGTTGAGGAATTGTTGTACTACAGCTGTATCCATTTTTAACACTTGTAACTTCAATGCTGAGCCCTGGACCATTCAGCATCTGTTGAAATGAACAAACTAAAATTGACTATGAAAATTAAACGTTTAGTAAGTTACTCAAATGCAAGGGGCCACGTTGAAGTTACAGGTGTTTGTAGAGATGTTGTTAAAGCTAGAACTTACACTTTGAACGGCAGTTTAGGATCAGAAGTTAGAGTAATCTTGAAAGTTACTTTCGACCTGAAAAAATAAAAGAACATTGAGTCAAACATGCATCATATAATACCACAATAAACAACGAGTATTGTCTACATGTATTCTGCACTTACATTTTTCGAGAATCACTATTTTATGTACAGAAAATACTGAATATTTAGCAACTCGCCCGATGTATTGAACGATAGTGACGTTTTCGTTTTGACGTATCCACGTTTTTAAATGTCAATGTCATTTACATGACATACACCTTTCGGAATTTTCGGATGCATTCGTAATACGCGATCTTACAACAAGCTCAGAAAGCCGTGTGGATTTCAAACTCTGAAGAAATACCACGTGTTAACGTGTCAGATCATAATTATATTTATAATAAAACCATGTTTTATACAAGTAAAAATATTCTTATTCAGAAGTCTAATATTTTATAACGATACCAAAAACAGTCTCAAGTTTAGTTTTTCTCGTTTCATCCGCCAGTAGTCTGAACTCTGAGAGATAAGTACAGTTCTCGTCAAATAACTTTGCCCCTCTAAAGTTAGGCATTTGCAAAAATCGCGCAGGTGCAGTCACGTACACGGGAGCAAGCGGGACGCAAACATGCATGGAACGTAAACGAGCGCCTGAGACATAAAATGAATCCCCGCGCCCATATCTCTTGCGCATGCGCAGTCAGCCACTCGACACAACTTCAAAGGGGCAAAGTTATTTGACGAGAACTTGTAATCAATAAATATGGCATGAGCAAGGAACTTATATCCAACCTGTAATGCGCACAGGCTACCGATACGCGGTCCGAGCGAAATAGCTTCGCGAGAGCCCTATGTCCCTTTCATTAGGGTGACCAACCAATACAATGTAGGTAGAGACTAATATACTTAATAGGATATTATTATTAACCAATAATTTGATATCATAAGTAAATAATAATTATGCTTTAAGGATGGATTAAAGTAAAACGCATTAAACTATGTTTTATTATTTATCCTGGGGCCTGAAATGAAGACTGCAAATAACGGAATAATTTTTGATATTTGAATGACTTGGAATGACATCAAGCCATTTTTTCCTCTCTGATTCTTCTCCAGGCAGTCTGAAATTATATTTTTTAAATTTATTTAAAATATAATTTCAGACTAACATCTGCAAGGATGGATTAAAGTAAAACGCATTAAACTATGTTTTATTATATCCTGGGGCCTGAAATGAAGACTGCAAATAACGGAATAATTTTTGATATTTGAATGACTTGGAATGACATCAAGCCATTTTTTCCTCCCTGATTCTTCTCCAGGCAGTCTGAAATTATATTTTTAAATTTATTTAAAATATACTAAGTGACACACCTAAATCAGCGTTATGGGAAGTTGAAACTTTTTTGCCATTTCCCTACAATGTTCCTCGGGAAAAGTGAAATTTCATGATCACGTCTTTTAAGTATTCGGTATACCATTCCATATAAAGTTTTATTATGCTTACGTTGAAGACTACCTCCTATTTATATGCTGCATTGTGTAAATAATCTTATAATTTCGTTCATTATGGGCACCCTACTTCAAGAATTGAAATAGCCAGTATACTATTGAAATTAAATATACCTACTTGAAAAAAGAAACACCGCATCCTGCAAAAGATTCGCTTTTGCAACCTTGAATCGCACACTTTTTAACCATCTTTATTACATCCCAATAAAGAAATTGATTGTTTTACAACAAATAAATATGGCTGGTGGGCTACCAGTTTAACTTATAATAATTATATATTCTACTACTAATCTTTTCTTTTTTAATTATATTTCAATACAGTATCCAAATTATTGTTAAAAAATGTTCTCATTCTAGCAGATAATTTAAAAATATTAGAAATATATCAGAACGAAAGTTAATGTTTTTTAATAAGACACGTAAATATTATTTTTTCCTACCATTCCTACTAAATTCGGGAATAATCCTCTTGGCAACACTTTAGAAAGGGACACAGGGCTCTCGAAGCGCTTTCTCTCTCGGACTGTATTTCTCTTTGACCAAAGGATTGTCTGTTAATAGAACATTGATAATGCTCATTCCAGGTTGGATATAAGTTCCTTGGTCATGAGTGTCATCCGTTCTGTCATAATATTGACACTGAAAGTTGCAAATTGCAAAACATTGGATCGATCGATCATGAAAATGTTTTAATTCATGAATTCACATCACACAACAAAAAGTACAATGTTACTTAAAAGAAATCTACTAGAGTGCACAATTATTTTCTCATGCGCTGGAACATTTATCTGCGTCCTACTAAACTATATTACGAACATTTCGCCCATATCAGGAATCTGGTTTCCTCTTTACGTTCTAACTTTATTTATTGTGTCATTATGTGTTAGTTTTAAGTTTATTCAGTGGTTGTTGCGATTGAACAAGCCTATAAAGTATGATTTGTATGGTATCGTGGCGGATTACCCGTATTTGTCGTATTTGTTAACACGGGTGTTGCCTCAGCCTCGGATGTTGTCGGAGGTTTCTGAATGTCGAGAGTATGACACGAATGAGCTGAGCGTGATATCGACGGTGTTGGAGAGGAAGTTGGTGTCGTCGTGGTACGTGCCTTATATCTCGCAAGAGATCGGCTTCCCATTCGCTTGTAAACAAATGTTGGATCAAATGATTGGCAAGAGTTTTCAGGTATGAATAACTAATATGAATCCTCTTAGATTTGTCCACAGAAAAAATCATAAACTTCATTAAACCATTCTAAAAAATGTAACAATTTTGTTACAGATCTGCAACAAGATAGAAACCAAAGATGTTTATGTGGACATAACCACTGTCCTAACTAGTCACTTAAAAGAATATAAAAAAGCTCAGAAACGCCATGAAAAAATGCCAAACAGTACAATAGAATCACTGTACAAAAAATCTCACCCAATATTTGACGTCACCAATAAAACTGTTCAGTCCGCAGACCACTGCACGAATATCCTCCGTATAGTATTTAAAGAGCTTATTCCATGGGAACTTTGGGACACTCCACATTCTGAATTGTTAGTCCGTATTCTATCAAAGAAACTTGACACATTCATCCACAGTACTATAGCAGAACCTGCATGGTTAAACGATAAATTACTAACAATTTTGAAAGGAAAACAAGAACCTGTGGTTATAGACAAGAAGAAAAAAACATCAATGCCTGTAAAAGAAGCAGTTTCTGATAAAATTCCAGAACCAGCAACTACGGAGTCAGAATTAATAACAGGAGTACCCACAGGTACAACTACTACACCGCTACACATTCCTGAAGGAATAAAAGAGGAGTCTGAAGTGGAGAAGATAGAGAATATAGTTGAAGAGGTACCTGTGACAAGTACAGAACCGGTTGATATAAAAACTTCTCCTATTTTGAGACAGAGGAGAGGCAGGCAAGGCAGGAATGAAGTGAAGATCTATGATAGGATTATTGAAGGTAAATGAATGTGAAAATGTAACATACATGTACATTTTTAACAACAACACTTAACTTCCGATGTCCTGGAGAATCACACAGGATCCACTGCTTGATTATGCCCAGTTGTGGATGTGTTTCGGCTGAAGGAAGATGATGGTGATGAATAATTATGTTCTATTTTCAAACTTTTCAATCAGTCAAGGGACATAAAACTTCCTGGCTGTTTTTTTTACCAAAGTTAGAAAACTTTTATTCATACAATATAATATAATGTAAAATGTATTATAGTTGTTTTATCTCACGAGTGCGGGCGAGCCATAGTTGTGTAGGTAAATGTACGTGCACATTGTCTTAGTGTGCGTAACCTTGAGAGCGACTGACACAAGCTCACGCACACTAAGACAATGTGCACGTACATTTACCTACACAACTATGGCTCGCCCGCACTCGTGAGATAAAACATTTATAACAGGATAGGTCTACTATGATTAGTTTTATAGGTGTATAAAAGTTTTGTTGAATGTTGCAGGAAAGTAGTGGACTACATAAAAATTTCACTTTTGTTTTCTAGGTAGTGTCAAAACCTGGGAGACAGACATAGACCTGCAGTGCATCAGCCTGGGGCAGGACCTGCTGGCGAGCCTGGACGGGGAGATCACGCTGAGCCGGCTGTGGGGGCAGGACGCCGACACGGACGGCAGCCCCAACCCGCCCCGGAGCAAGTCGCCGCAGCCGCTGTGGTTTGGTAAGACTGATGATGATGACGTATGAGAGGACTTGCGGGTGTCGCAAGAGAAATAGCATGGACGGCTGTTCATATTACCGTCCCGCTCGGGATTGGAGGCGTGCCAACGACTATCGAAGTCTAAACGTAATAAAACGAAGAAATACTGATTTGTAAGTTATGGTTGGCGCAAAATAAACTTGCAATAGCGGCCATTGATCCACCTACATTTTTGTTTGACATTCTTAATTCCAAATTGAAAAAAAGAAGACATAAAGCTGTCCTGAATCTACATCTATCGAGATCCTTTACATTTTCTAATAATTAAAAAAAAAATGGTTGTTTTAATTTTTTTTTTTCAAGTGAATGAAGAGATATAAGGGAAAGGTCAATGTCCTTCATTGCAAATTTATCTGACGCCGACCATATTATATCAAGTAACTACACTACATGCGTTTGTTGTTTGCTCTATAATTACTTGAAATATGTTGTTTTTGGAACGACGTTCCTTAACCTAGCGGTAGATGTTATTTAGCCTAAAATATAACGTCATGTAAGATTTTTGTGCTATATAAAAGATACACTGAGGGAAAGAGAAAGGGGTTCTGTGAGCAGGCATATTATACGCACACCGAGCGCGCTCTCTCTTTGTAGTGTGTGTGTTTGCGTGTGAGTATTGAGACTGAAGCAGAATTCTATTTCTAATTACATTTGGAGTTAACAATTGCATGAGGAACTTCGACCCTGACGCTTGTCACCGCTGACCTCTGACCACACACTTTTGTATTTCTTATAAATCACATTTCGGCTGTGAATTCTATCTAGAAAATTCTCGCAAAACCCCTCTTCTAGAGAAGCGTTTGTTTTTGTATTTTTTAGCAAAAGACATGATCTTCATGTGTTTAACAAATTCAGAACTAAAAACCAATTAATTTCAGGTGAAGAAGAAACAATAGAAGTAGACCCCTTAGACCCGAGTCTATACAAAGAGACGAAGAAGGAACAGAGCCCTAAGCCGACAGAAGTTCTACTCAAGGACCTGCAGTCTACCGTCAGAGAAGCCAAGACGAAGATTGGGGACCTACAGGTGGAGCCCAAACTTGCCTTAGATGTGCCCTGCAAGCAAAACTCCAGTGTATGTTGTTTGCACGATCTTTCTGCTTATACGCTTCTGTACATAGGTGCTGGGCGTTCATCATAGACAATAATTTTTGACACTGATATTTTTTTGCACTGTCAGTTTTGAAAGTCTGTTCGATTGAATCTGTGGTCAAGTCTCATTTTGGTTGTTGTTGCAACAGTTTTGAAGCTAAGTAAGAGCCCTATGGGTTGATGTCCTGCCAGGGTTGCGGAATTTGTTCGAAAGAGTCACTGCGGCCCTGGAACGCAAAGGGCATAAGGAGGAACACGGATAGGTTTTAGTCAGTAAACTGACACTCCCGCTTCACCCAGAGCGGAAGAATTAATTTGATGATTTCTACATGGAAACGGGCCCCAAGATAGTTGGGCTTTGTAAACTTTGCAACTTGCAACAACTTAAGTATATGAGATTTGATAGCAGGATTAGGGTGTTGCTACACCAATCGAACGATTGGCAGCTTTGGCTGATCGACGGATACCACGCGATAAACAATTGATCGTCCGCCAACCGATGACAACGATCGACGCTGATCGATTGTTGTGCTGCAGCTTTGGCTGTTCGAAGAAAGAAGTAGAAACTATCGATCGACTTCGATTAATCCATTCTACTACGACGGTAATCGATTGGTGTGGTAACATCCTTATAGATCAGACTTCAAACTGGGGTAAGATAATAGACTAAACCCAAGCAATAGCTTTGATTTGAAAAAAAAAAGAAGAATGGTTTGGAAGCTTGCAGTTTTAGAAAATAAAGGAGGCACTAATTTAACTAAAACACTGTTTTCTTACATTCCATATACAACTAGAAAGTAATTAAAGTCAAAGAAGTTGTTCTCACACCATTTTTGACCTCAGAATATTAAAAAATATTTTTTTTTATATGCAAGCAAAAGTCCATAGCAAAATCAACCTTAATGTCTTTTATACAGGAATAGTCTTTAGGTCTAAAGTCCCATGACCACTGCATCTTGAATAACTTTGACGTTGATTTAAATATTTTGTATCAATTTTAGACAGGTTCCACAAATATGGAGGCACCGCACTGGCTCAGGTTACGATTGCTTTGAATGTCACTGTTCTACTATACTAACCTACTGTCCTATCCCACTATACTGTCCTCAGGACTGGAGTTATGTCATACTTGGTGTTACCTTGGGCCTTAGATACTAGTTCATATATTGTGTATTTGATTTTGTCATATTATTATATTTTTCGAGGAAATTTCTGATATTGTCAGTCCTCTTTGATGAAATTAATTGATGAAGTGCAGAAATAATATAAAGGAAAACAAAACTATTTGCTGCTTAAGGGGTCATTGTACTCATAATTATGAACAACTTTTACTATGGGACCAATCCCGGAATCGCATTACGCGTGCAAAAATGTATGGAGCAGTCGATTTTTTTTTCGCGATTTCAGTGTTGTACACAACAGTAAAAGTTGTTCATAATGATGATTACAATGACCCCTTAAGAGGTATTGCGTTTATTCTGTTATACGTTGAATAGAGTGTTTCAGAAGTGCGGAGCATTTATAGTTCAATCACAGATTTGATGCCATCAACTGTATCAAACTGCTTGAAAAAAATTTTTTTACTAAGAATCACCCAATATGACCACGCATATCTGAAACATCCTGTATTACGGGCAGAACCCGCTTATCCACTAAATTTTTTAAATTTTACAAAAAATATTTCAATTAATACAAAAAATTTGCTGCACATCTGTAATAGAACCATCTAACTCAGTACGCTGTACTGCATTTCAGAATCTAAGCTAGTTATTTTTCGGTGCAAAATCCAATAAACAATCTATGCGTACATCAAAAAGGCCAGTTTGTTTGACTCTGCATGAAACAAGTGACGAGCATGTCTGTCACTATGCACGGATATTTAGATCATTTGTGTTCAACTGTTTGACTCAAGTTGTTGTGTGAGTGTGTAACCTTGAGAGTATACCTTGTTTGAGTTTGAGTGTGTATCGTCCATACCTACTTGAGAATGCATCATGTACCTAATCTTGACAGCATACCTTCCTTCTTTACTTGAAAGTTACTACCTACTTGAACATTTATTTATTTTCAAGTTTTTGATGCTGTGTAATAATTCCCTTGTCTGTTGGATGGGCTTAACCGGTCAGGCCCAACATGTGAAAATTCCCTATAATAAAATAAATCTTATGTAATAGGTAAATAAACATTAAATTCGCGATTAATTCGCGACACACCGGTGTGTCGCCGGGGCCGGACAGGGAGCGTTTACGCAGTACGGCATTTCATACAAACTTTCATGTCCTTATTTTTCGAAATGAATGAACGGATTGAATGAAACTTGGTATACATACGCTGGATATCTAGGTCTAAACAGTTAGTAGAGAACATTTTTATCGAAAAAGAGTTTAGAGGACGATTTTAAGTTTTCTATAGAAAGTGAAAAATCACTATCTTTCCTCCTGAAATCTTTTTGGAAAATGTTCTCTACTATTTAGACCTGGATGTCTTGCGTAGGCATACCAAGTTTCATTAAAATCGGTTCATTCAGTTTGAAAAATAAGGACTTGAAAGTTTGTATGAAATGCCGTACCGCGTAAACGCTCTTAATTTGCTTAAGAACTACGTATTCATTTTTTCCCTCTCTATCAAATCCATCCAAAGGTTTTTAGTGATTAAACTGCCTATTGTTACACCCTACCATTTTTTAAGCTCATATTGTAATTTGTAATGGTGTACAATGAAATATATCTATCAACAAGGATGCAGAGGCTATAGAAGCCAAAATCACTTTCTGAAAGTCTAAAGATGTTTCTGAGAATTTTTTTAAAGAGCTGTTCATGCGTACGAATAATGGGATTGACAACACGGTTGTTGTTACTCTAACTCGAAAAGAGCGATTTATAATTATTGGTTAGTCTTCTTTGCTCATGGAATATCTAAATATCGTCGATCTTTCATCGATGATCACTTCAATTCTAATCAAAAATCTCTTCCATTCATAATCATGGTTTGTCAAGCTTCATCTATTGTAACACGTTTCATCCTAATTGATAAGAAGAGTGAGTGACACTAACCTAAAAAGCTGTTTTTTCAGTAGGAGCATTTAAAGTTTTACTAGACAGTAATGCGTAGTTTTGCACCAGAAAGAATAGAAAATTGATATCATGATAAATATTAGAGCTACAACGACTGGTGTTTATGCAAAAAATTTGTATCTTCGCGCGCTAAGAGATGGCACTACTAACAGAAAAAACATAATTTTTCGTATAGTGGCAGCTTATCAATGTGCCCTATGTAAGAGTATCTCTAACAGTGTGCGTGATGTTCCCCGGTGTAGGACGAGGCGGCCGGCATGATGGAAGGTCTCCTGGACTTCGGCATCGCTGGCCTGAAGAAGGGACTCCGCTTCACCGGGCTCAGTGATCAGGTCAATACGATTGTGTTTATTTATAAATTATATTTTTCTTTTAATTTTTTCTTTTTTTTCTAATATGTACCTTATAAGACTGACCAATCCATCCCTTGCGGTGGTAGGGCTAACCCCCGCCTGGTTCGCGACCACCCTCCCACCGGAGTTCGGCGTCAAGCAGCCTGCTGTGTTTCGTCGACGCGTGGAAGTACCAGTGCCTCAGGGCATCTTCTGGGCACGCTCGCTTTCATCATGGACCTCATCTATCGCTTTCCATCAGGCGTGATCGAGGTCAAGAGCTAGCCCATTCATAAATAAAAAGAAAAAATATATGTAATATTGTAATTTTAATATCTATTGTAAATTCATTTTGTAATGTGTTGAATCACCTGTTTGGGCGATGGTACTGATTCTTGTAACACAGGTGATTCTACCTAGCACAGGAGTCAGGGCCTCAATTGGTTTGTTCACATTTTTATGCCAATAAATTCATCTTATCTAACAAGTGTTATATATAGGACAAGTCTCCACCCCACCATCGGGACCGCAGCGACAAGACGTCCCCATCAGAGCAGCCGCGCGGCAAACCTATACCCGAGCACAAGGATGTACAGGCCAGCAATGGACATCGAGGTATGTGTGCAGGTACAGGTTATTCCAAGACCATACCTAATGTGAAGTTGTGGTAAGAACAGCACGCACCACCACCTGACTTTCTGAAACCTTAGGAACTCCTGCCACCTGGGCCAAAACTGCTTTAAGAGTTGATGGTTAGGCCCCAGAACGAGAACTATGGTGGCCTATATTGAAGCACTCAAGCGATTGTGCACCTAAGTAAGCCGGTGCAAATACAACTTGGCAAAATGGGGTCTGGTGACCCCTGTCCATAACATGACTTGTTGGAGTGCCCAAGTACGCTTACACCTGCACCTTAGAGAACTTAATGATTGCACCACTGATGCCGCTATAAATGTGGCGACCACTCGGCAAAAAGTGTTCAAGGTCATTATCAACTCGAGAAAAAGATTTCATGATCATTATCACCGACACCCATGACGTCTATAAAGTTCTTCTTCAACTTAAGTTTTAAACCTCTGCATCATTTTCTGTTTCCAGATGAGAACAATGTGCATCCATTAGTGAAGCAGCACAGAGTCATCTCGCAGGATAGTGTGGTTAGTATTCAGAGGTACCCCATGGCTACATCCTATATGTATCCTATGTGTTATCCTAGACTATAATCTGCCTCTGTGCCAAATTTCATCAAGATCAATTCAGTGGTCTTTGCGTAAAAGGATAACAAACATCCATACATACAAACTCTCGCGTTTATAATATAGTAAGGAAAGGATAAGGATAGTTCTTAAAGGGAATGAAGTTAACGAGATAACCGGAAAAATCCGGATGTAATAAAACAGGTCTCATGACTTCAAAGTGGTCTCGCTGTTTCTCGATTAAGAACCCGCAAATGAATGCAAGCACGTTTGCAAATTTCTCGTCAGCCGTCCCAGCCCCGACCGGTCCCCAAAGCGGAGCTCCCGCTGGTCCCCGAGCCGGACTCGCCCGAGCCGGAGTACGAGGAGGCAGCCGACCTGTCCACCAGCATCGCCAAGCTGCGCTGTCTGCTGCAGCAACGCGCCGAGACCAGCCCCAGGTACAAACAATCTTAGTTCTTCATCTATACATACAAAGCGGAGCTCCCGCTGGTCCCCGAGCCGGACTCGCCCGAGCCGGAGTACGAGGAGGCAGCCGACCTGTCCACCAGCATCGCCAAGCTGCGCTGTCTGCTGCAGCAACGCGCCGAGACCAGCCCCAGGTACAAACAATCTTAGTTCTTCATCTATACATACAAAGCGGAGCTCCCGCTGGTCCCCGAGCCGGACTCGCCCGAGCCGGAGTACGAGGAGGCAGCCGACCTGTCCACCAGCATCGCCAAGCTGCGCTGTCTGCTGCAGCAACGCGCCGAGACCAGCCCCAGGTACAAACAATCTTAGTTCTTCATCTATACATACAAAGCGGAGCTCCCGCTGGTCCCCGAGCCGGACTCGCCCGAGCCGGAGTACGAGGAGGCAGCCGACCTGTCCACCAGCATCGCCAAGCTGCGCTGTCTGCTGCAGCAACGCGCCGAGACCAGCCCCAGGTACAAACAATCTTAGTTCTTCATCTATACATACAAAGCGGAGCTCCCGCTGGTCCCCGAGCCGGACTCGCCCGAGCCGGAGTACGAGGAGGCAGCCGACCTGTCCACCAGCATCGCCAAGCTGCGCTGTCTGCTGCAGCAACGCGCCGAGACCAGCCCCAGGTACAAACAATCTTAGTTCTTCATCTATACATACAAAGCGGAGCTCCCGCTGGTCCCCGAGCCGGACTCGCCCGAGCCGGAGTACGAGGAGGCAGCCGACCTGTCCACCAGCATCGCCAAGCTGCGCTGTCTGCTGCAGCAACGCGCCGAGACCAGCCCCAGGTACAAACAATCTTAGTTCTTCATCTATACATACAAAGCGGAGCTCCCGCTGGTCCCCGAGCCGGACTCGCCCGAGCCGGAGTACGAGGAGGCAGCCGACCTGTCCACCAGCATCGCCAAGCTGCGCTGTCTGCTGCAGCAACGCGCCGAGACCAGCCCCAGGTACAAACAATCTTAGTTCTTCATCTATACATACAAAGCGGAGCTCCCGCTGGTCCCCGAGCCGGACTCGCCCGAGCCGGAGTACGAGGAGGCAGCCGACCTGTCCACCAGCATCGCCAAGCTGCGCTGTCTGCTGCAGCAACGCGCCGAGACCAGCCCCAGGTACAAACAATCTTAGTTCTTCATCTATACATACAAAGCGGAGCTCCCGCTGGTCCCCGAGCCGGACTCGCCCGAGCCGGAGTACGAGGAGGCAGCCGACCTGTCCACCAGCATCGCCAAGCTGCGCTGAGACCAGCCCCAGGTACAAACAATTTTAGTTCTATGAATAGATCCATCATTGGCGTTGCTAGAGATCGCAAGAGCTACGCGTGAGTATGTCGTCCTGTGCTCGTTGCTAATTCAGGCAAACATAGTTTTTCGCAGCACTTCGGAGTTTGGATTTGTGCCCGGTTGATGACAACAGGCTCGCCCCCTAAGACATAGCACTTAATTTAACTGGTAAAATGTTGTTCAACTCCGCCTTACCCGTTGGTGAAAACAGATGAATGTATGAACGAATGCAGGAATTAATGAACGAACGAATGAATGATCTGTTTATTTGCTGGAATAAAGGTATTACATAGTGGTTGTAATTTCTTAACTTCACACTATATTCGTGTAATAATGTGCGTCGTCAGAGCGGAGCGGGCGGAGGACGTGTGGTGGGAGAGCGCGGAGGAGACGCGCGGGCGCACGCAGCAGCACCACTCCTCGCGCCCCGTCGACACCGCCACGCTAGCCGGTAACTATTCACCACAATTATTATAGCCTAGGCTCTATTAAATTTCTATTCCCGGACGCTATTGACCTCAATCAATATTATGAACTCGTAAATATATATATGAACTGTCCGGGCCGTGACACGAGCTGTGCGTAGAGGGAGAATCACATCTCGGGCACGACACTGGGGGTCTACTGTCTAAGCCCTAAGTCCGTAGTTTCTTTCGGCCTTAGTGTCGGGCGTTTTCTACTCCGTATCACCTACGGACTTACGATTATTCCCGAACCCGAACTAAGAACAACTGTCAAATCGTGTTGTCATTCATTTTTGGTTCGGGTTCAGGACTAATCGTAATTCTGTAGGTGATACGGAGTAGAAAACGCCCGACACTAAGGCCGAAACTACGGACTTCGGGCTTAGAGAGTAGACCCCAGCATTTTCTCACTGCCTTATTTGTGCCAGAGGCATTTTACTTCACTCCTGTTATAAGATCACTTGTACTGCTTGTAGATGAGTATGACATGAACACGGACCGGAACGCGTCCCCCAGTCAGACGTCAAACAATATGCAGAGGCTTGACAAGTAAGTGAATGGTCTCAAACAGCGGGCGCAAAATACTAAACATATCGTGATAGGGAATGTGCATGCATAAAAAATGCATGTTTGCTACATGAAATACTTATTAGCTTTAGTAAACAATTTTAAAAATTGTACTCAAAATATTGTAAAACATTGATTTGAAAAGAGTAACTATGGAGTTTCTTGTCCGTTCTTCTCCATAAGAATCTACCCTTGCGGACGGACAGTAGAGACACAGACTAAATAGAGTTATATTTATTCTGCCTAGTAAAATACCGTATTGCACCGGTGCGAAGCCGGGGTGGATTGCTAGTTTTTACACGACTGCGCCAGAAGGACGGTTATGTTTTTTTCATAATAGTTTAAATTGACGACGGTATAACCTTTTCCTGTGTGATTGTAGACTGTTCCAACGCACGGTGACTGGCGTGTTCAACTCCATCAAGACGGCTGTAGGAGCCGAGGGCGAAGAGCCCGCGCCCCGGACTCTACACGACTGGACATACGTGTGCACCTCTATTGATCTTAATGTGAGTCAGGCTGACCAGCCTTGGTTTTTTTTTTTTTAATATGTTTCTCCCACTAGGAATTTCTCCCAACTAAAATGGGGTAGCGCCATTTACGATTACAGGTTTACTCTCGATGTTGTGCAAGAATACATATATCTAGGCCAAATTATACAACTGGGGCATCAAAACTGAGAGGAAGGCGACCAGAAGAATTCGTTTGGGCTGGGCGGCATTCGGAAAGCTGCGTGATATCTTTGAATCGTCGATCCCACAATCCTTTAAGACCAGGGTCTATAACCAGTGCGTCCTACCCGTAATGACTCACGGAGCCGAAACGTGGACACTTACCATAGGTCTGGTCCACATATTCAAGGTGGTGCTCAGCGTGCAATGGAGAGAGCAATGCTCGGGGTTTATCTGGTGGATAGAATTCGCAACGAAGTCAGTTGCCAGATAACTAAAGTCACCGACATTGCGCGAAGAATCAGCATGCTGAAGTGGAAGTGGGCCGGCCATGTCTGTAGACGGACAGACGGTCGATGGAGCAGATATGTGTACACAAACGTAGTGTGGGACGCCCTGCGGCACGATGGATCGATCATTTGAAGAAGGTGGCTGGCAGCGGATGGGTGCGGACTGGTCAGGACCGGGATGGTTGGCGCTCTTTGGAGGAGGCTTACGTTCAGCAGTGGACGGCAATTGGCTGATATGATGGTGATAAAGATGGGGTTGGCTTCCAGTCAAACCGGATGCAGGTGACGACCAGTATTTTACATCGAGCGATTGCCTGTCTGTCCTTCATGATTCTGTATCTGTAACCAGATAAAACGATATCCGACCAGACTGGTATCAGATTTCTTGGCTTCTGAGTTCTGACTACCAGTAACGACTATTAAAAATGAAGGAATCTCGTTATGTTAAGATGGCCACCCGTGCACGGAACGGAACGAGTTACGTGAGTGTGCGTGTGGTAGGCGCTAAATGAACTTGCAATAAAGTACATTGACTTTTCCCTAATATCCCTTGGTCCCGAACAATAAATTATGAACCGTTTTTCATTACTAGAAAACGTAACGTACGTACCCCGGTCAAGGTGTGGAACCCTTTGCCAGCAAAGTAAATGTAAAAAATCACGATATGTTAGGATGAGGGGGCAGGCGAAGAAAAACGAAGAATATAAATATACTTTATGTCTGCAGCAAGTGCAACCCCATTTCGTATCCAGGCTATCTCTGTCCATTCCAAGTTGCCTGGAAATGATCCCTGCAGCGATAAGGCCGCAAATTGTATGTTTTTTAGTTTAAGGTTTCCTATAGGTATTTTTAATTTTGTGTGCAATAAAGAATAATTATATATTTTTTTTATTATTGATAATATACGTATATGCTGCAAAAGCAGTGGCTACGTAAAAAATAAAAACAAATAGCACGAAGCAGCTTGGTTTTACAAGCAGAACCGTTTCATTTTACCTTTTTTTCTTGTTCCTACCATTGTTCGGTATACACTAAACATACATATAATAGTTTCTCTACCATCGTAGACCTCACCCCCGTTTTAACACGACGCAGTGTGGAGCCATCTCCACCAAAAAAGAGGTCCATGTCCTCTCTATGTTTCTTGTAATGCAAGATTGTGCCAAGGAAATAAACATTGCTTTTATTGTTACGATAAAGAATATATTCGCCTCCTTAAGGGCTTAGTCTTCTAGTGCACAATATAAGAATCGCGTGCAGCGAGTCCACGCGCCGAGCGTCTGCACCCGGGCTCCCCGCAGTCCCCGCATTCATCCTACCTAGCGTAAAATTCAAAACAAAATTTGACACGGTCGGAAAGTTGCTCTACTAAGTATTATTCAATATTTATTTAAATTTTAATGGTACTTTGGGTCTGGATGTAGTGTTTTTGTGTGTTCCGTAGTATCGTAGTAGACATAAAAAATGATAGTGTGGCCAGCCAATGAGTGTTAAAAGAATACGCTATATTTTTGTGTAAAGTAAGTTTATTATAATTTTTTATGAAGTAGTTATCAGCTCCGATCACCGGACAGCAAATTTTGATTTGAAATTACATCGCCACAAAGTACAATCAAAAGTTCAGATAGATGTACACTAATTGCAAATAAAGAACAGTTTGACATAAATATTAAAAACACTTTCAGTTTATTAGACACAGATTCAGAGGACGTACATGTACAGTATGAAAACATAAAGGAAGCTATTAAAATCGCCAGTCAAAAAATTGTGTGCCTCAAGAAAAAGAAAACAAAACTTACTGACAGCACAACACGTCTTATAGAAGAGCGACAGAATGTAACGTACCAATCTGCTGGCTACCGCATTGACAAACAACCGATCCCTAAGATCAGCTATGCGTGGTATGGTAAATGGTGTTAAACAAGGAGATAGGGCAAAAATTCTTGGGATAAGTACCGAGTTGTATAAATCTCTACATTCCAACGGCCAAACATCCCAAAAAACAACCGAAGTTTACTGATGTCCTGAGGAGGTCCCGATAATATCTGGCTATGAAGTACACCGGGCTCTCAGAGGCATGAAGTACAATAAAAGTCCCGGCGAAGATGGTATTACAACCGAATCACTTCGAGCCGCGAAGCCTATCTTGTTGCCATACATAAGGAACTTATTTAATTCAATATTACAAAAAGGTGATTTTCCGAGTAGTTTCTGCCACTCAAATGTTATCATCCTTCATTAAAAGGTGATAAGACCGACATCGGCAATTATCGCTCCATCAGCCACATCTCACACCTTTACAAAATATTCATAAAAATTCTTGAAAATTGCATTTCTGGCCAATTCAATCAACATCAACCTCCCGAACAAGCCGGGTTCCGCCATGGCCTATCCACTACTGACCATTTACAGTCCCTTAATCAAGTTATAGAAAAACATTTAGAATTCAACTTACCTTTATACCTCGCATTTGTCGACTACTCTAAAGCATTTGTCAGTTTATCGCACAACGCCATATTTAAATCTCTTCAAAACCAAGATATCGAACCTACATAATTAACCTACTACAAAAAATAGGTATACCAAAATAGCACAGCAGCCTTTAAAAATAAAAACCACAGGACCATCATTCACTATCCATAAAGGGGTTAAACAGGGCGACCCGCTTGCTCCAAAGCTCTTTACAGCCACGCTTGAAGAAGTCTTTAGAAAACTAAAAAGCAATTGGAGGGACAAGGGCATCGTCGTGGGCGATAGAAGATTAACTAATCACCGCTTCGCCGACGATATTGTTCTTTTCTCCTCCACGGCAGCCGAGTTAGGCCTAATGCTCGACCAACTGAGCAGTGCCAGCCTCGAGGTTGGACTCGCGATGAATATGACGAAGACCAAGGTAACATAGGAATTGGGGGTGCGAGTATTGAATATGTCCATGAGTTTATATACCTCGGCCAAATAGTCCCCTTCCAGGCAAGACACGATAAAGAAGTTGCTCGACGCACCGAGAACGCCTGGAAGAGCTATTGGTCGATGAAGCAAATACTGAAAGGAACTCTCCCTCTCTCACTAAAGAGAAAACTCATGGACATGTGCATTCTTCCTACCCTCACCTATGGAGCGCAGACATGGCCACTAACCAATCGTCAAAAGTCCGCACTCGGGGTCTGTCAGCGAGCAATGGAGCGCAGTATCCTTGGAGTTAAACTTTCTGATCGTATAAGGAACTCGATACTGCGTTCTAAAACTCAAAATGCCCATGTAGGTCACACGGCTGCCAAGCTAAAATGGAAGGCTGGTCACATCTGTCGCATGCCGGAGGGGCTATGGGCTAAAATAACCACACAATGGGTCCCAAACAGCAGCAAACGACAACGCGGCAGGCCCAGAATGAGATGGCGGGACGAGCTCGACCCTTTTCACAAGGATTGGCGATAAGTGGAAGGAGGGAAGGGAGGCCTTTGCCCTGCAGTGGGACAAAAAAATGGCTGAATAAATAAAAAGTTATTAAACACAAAATTGTTGTTTCTTATTTTTCAAATTATACGTAACTGTGCACCGATTACTCTTTTTCTTTGTTACTTTTTAGGGTTCCGTGCCCAAAGGGTAAATACGGTATCCGATTACTAAGACTTCGCTGTTTGTCCGTCTGTCTATCACCAGCCTGTATCTCAAGAACCGCGATAGCTAGACAGTTGAAATTTTCACAAATTATGTATTTCTGTTGCCGCTATAACAACAAAATACTAAAAACAAAATAAAATAAATATTTATTTTATTCCCATACAACAGACGTGATTTTTGTAGTTAATGGTACGGAACCCTTCGTGCGCGAGTCCGACTAGCACTTGGCCGGTTTTTTATTTTTGACTTTGTTTTGTTTAGATCTTCCTGTACGAGTCACAACAAATACTTTTTCTTTCTTTCTTTTCTTTCAGGAATTAATTATCCTGAACGACAGCGTCTGCGGTAGAAGACGTGGACGCGTTCTTATTTTTTTTTACTTTTTTCTCAATAGCTTGAATGATATATGGCGGGTCTTTTATTGGCATCGAGCGTTCAAGGCGGGAATCAATTAGCTCAGGAAGCAGACAATGCAAATAAAATTTAGACAATGGGCCTACCATTTTTTCGTGCCAGAACGTAGGGTCTCTTTTTATATAATCGACTTTCATTGAGTACTCCTCTCCAGTCCATACGGCAAATAAACACATATCCATCTCCGTAATGTTTAATTGGCCCTGAATTTGAAAATAATAATCGTGGTTTTTGTCAATCACAAACGTATTTTTCTTAGTGTTACATTTCCACAATTTTATTTTTTTTGCTTTTATAGCTTCTTCAGCTTGCATATTTTTTGCAGAAAATGGGCATTTTACTTCTACCAGTCCTGTTTTTCCATCTTTGTCTTTATAAATACCATCGGGACTTGCTCCTAAATATTGGAGTGTTTTATGAATATAAAGACCGCAGCGGGTAATTGTGACGTTTTCCTGCAGAGATAATTGGGTTAATGCTATTTGTTCATAATCTCTACCATATGTGATCGATGGGACATTTGTCAACTTTTGTGGTTTCACAATAGCTTTCACTAAAGGAGCGCAGCTAATGTTTTCTTTACGTTTACATATTTTTCCAAACATAGACGCGGTTAATCTATTTTTTCTGTTTTCTAACCATTCTTGACTGGAACTTTGGTCTATCGTCTGTTTCTGTAGTTCGTCTCTTTGCTGGTCAGAAAGCTCCGTTTGTTTAAGAAATTCATTTTTTGTTATCTGAAAATCTTCATCGGTCATATCTGGTCTTTGAGCTTTCTGTCCATAATCTGGATCGTTCATATTTCTACGGATTTTTTTTCTAAATAATCTTTTGTAAACTTTTCTTTTCGCTTTTTGTACCTCATATACATTTGTGTATTTGCCAGTAGGTTTACCAAATATGCATTTATGGATAGCGTTTATTGGTCGCTTGGTGTTAAAGGAAATAACTGAAGCGGAACACCTTTCCTGGTATGAATTCTTAAGTGTGTAATTAATTCTTTTCCCCCCCACATATTTGGCAATCACTGAATTGAATGTCTCAGCAGGATTGCTATCGACGTCAAAAATTATACTTTTAGCGTTTGCAGCCAAAAACAAGACAATTTGACTCATTTTCCTCCACAAAACTGTGTTAGCTACATCAAGTGCCGTATTTCGGTCAGTTTTATCAGTTGCTGGACATATAGCGTCATCGCAATCAGAGTGACTACCAAAAGAATGGTGTAATGCATTCAAAATATCTGTACGAAGTTATACCATTTTTTGACTGTCAGAAATGTCTTCGTGTTTCCTCAACTTTATAGCCCGCACTGTGTATCTGCGTAACTTCATGATTTTGAAGTCAGTTAAAAGTTTCCCTAATTGAATAGGAATATGAGTATCTTTAGTAAGTGCTCTCAGTTTGTTACATAGATTTCTTAACAGATGGTTTCTGCACTCGATCTTCTGAACCTTGCAGTTTTTATATGGATTGCTTTCTAATATTTTTTTATGAGTACTTGAATCACCATCTGATATTAGTCTAGCATATATTAAACCATGAGATTCAAGAGAGTTACCAAATCCTTCAACAAGCGACGTTGACTCCATACTGGAAGAACTACCAGAATAGTTCTTGTAGCAAATATGATTTGCAGGTTTATTTTTTTTATTTTCAGCTTTTGCACATACTATGCAGTATTTATTTTTTACACCAAGATATAAAATTTTACCACTGTATGCACCGATTATTGCTGCTGCACCTGATGATGCTGAATAGTTATTACGGAAAGATCTTTTGGACCAACACCCGTCAGCTATTACATCAATCATTGGTGTACCATCACAATCGACACTGCCAATTTCTGTCGCATGTTCTGCCTCTTCGATGCCTGCCTTGGCCATTTATTCTACTGCCGTCTTATGGAACCATTCGTAAACTTTTTTGCTTGTCTGAGCACATAAATTTTTTGACATGCCAGGTATATCAGCATTACCTGCCAATTCATTTAAATTTCCCAACCCACAGCCAATACTAATAATACCTGCAACTATACCGTGGTTCACATCACAAGTGTTAGACGGATCTTCAGTGCTTATGTCAAATTCGGAATTACAGAGTTCGCACTTGAAATGCAGTTTTGATATAAAACCTTTACGTCGTTCACCGATACATTTCAAATTTGTATACCTGCATCCAAAAGATTTTTCGTTATGATCAGCAATCTTCCCCAAAATTTCTAAAAAATATTTGATCGAAACGATTCTGCGCCCTTCTAGGCAAAACAGTTCCTCATCATTGGTCATTTCTGTTTCATTATCAATTTGCAGCTGTTGGTCGTCGCTAACAATTACAGGTTGTTGACGTTTCCTTCCGAAAATTCGGCGAAAAGGAAAAGCCCCCTCAAATGTTCGCTTCCGGTTCATTTTCTTATTTGAGTTTGTTACATTTTCAGTTCCGTCAATATTTTCAATCATCACTGGTACTCCAATAGTAGAAGAGGTAGGATTAATATTTCGCGCTTCTGACAGGTTGCTAACATCTGAAAATGGTTGACGAGAGCCAGCAGCAGACCTGTGAAAATAAATTAGTCATATTATTAATTAATTTTATTCCACGGTTAAAAGATATCTGACTTTGGTCAAATTAGCCGATTAGCCGATCCGATTTTGGTCGCTAGTAGGAGTGTGTATTTATTATTTATGTATGTACATAGACACTAAATACACCGACCAACCCACAAACACATCCATCCACACACTCATGCCCACACAAGCACTCACGCCCTCCCCAACCACACTCTTTTATACCTTCTGACAGCATGCATGAACATCATATTAATTAATTTTTGTTTTGTCATACTTATATTGATACCCATCACTTCTGCGGACTTTCGCTATCTAATTTAATTCGACCCTGTATACAATATTATAACAATTTTATAAAAACAGTAAAGATTTGATGATTTGTTTGGGGTCAATGACCGCTGGTAGTATTGTTACTTGAAGTGTGAGTTGATAAAATCGTATACCCATCAAGTCTGTGGAGTCTCGCTAGCTAATTGAATTTGACCTTGTAGTTAGGCCCTAAACATGAATACTGTAAACAGTTCTACTTACCTTTGGATTCTATTTCTCTTCATCACTTCTACGTTTGAGCCCAATTTTTTTTTTTTTCGTGCATGCATATTTTTTTTTACGTTTACGATCCATATTGAAATCAAATATTTACAATACTATTACTAAAACACAAATATTTACAACACCCGAAAAATAATATACAAAAAATAATAAAGTAGAGCAACTTTAGATACATAACAGTGCGTAACCAACGTTAGAGCAGGAGCAATGTTAGAGCGAGAGGGAACAATTAAAATTTGTCGTGGACCACACGTCCGAACGCTCCGCCCGTGCAGCGGCCACTAAGGAATTTCTCTCTCAATTCTTGTTTATGAACTCGTTTTTTGGAGGTCTTTTGAGATTATTATTATTGTTAGGGTAATGTGATTTAGGTGCTATTTTTTTTTAAGTATTTGCTTAATGAACTCTTGGCATTAAAATAATCAAATTATTACATACATACAATGCATAGTTATAATGAAACAAACCGCTTATTAAGAGATGAAAACAGAGAATTTTGATGAAAGTGTGACCTCTGAATTAAGAAAATGAAACATAACTAGAAAAAACTAATCAGCGCATTTTGAAGACGAGAATATTGAGCTAATTATGCGCTGAACAGATTTGTAAATTAATTCTTCATTGCCATAGACTGAGCGCCCAAACAGAACTCGAAATGATGTTGGGCGCGAGAGAGCTGTATTTAACACTTGATTTACCTAACATAATCCACCTAGAAGAACTTAAAAAAAATAACTTCGTATTACTTATATTATGGTTATTTATGGGCAATAAAAATATTTCATGTTATTTCATTACTTTGTAAAGAAAACGAATTTAAAGTTGCGCAAATAATTCGCCGCGAGTGAATTTTGCAAGACTGCAGCCTTAAACATCCCTGTAAGGTCCATCCATAGTTTAGGTATATCATAGTTCGGCACCATAATCAGAGTTTTTGCCAATACTAGTATAGTATAGTCTAGTGTATAGTACTGTTGTATTGACAAAAACTCTGTTTTTTCTATAGAATCAACCAGTGACATATTAAACATTGAACAAGGATGTAACGACATCAAACCGAAAGTAGGCTTTAAAATCCAGTGTCCAAATAAGGAATGACAATCGATCGCTTCCGTGGCGAAGTGGCCGTCGTTTTTTCGACAAACTGAACTATCATAACTTCGGTTGGGCTTGGAATTTTAATGAACTTTATAATATTAAGCCATGCCTTTTCTTTTATTAGTTGCTTTGGGTTGCTGCATTCTTGCAGCAAGCATGAAGTTATGCAGCAAGCATGCAACATGCAAGCAAGCATGCAAGTGAGCATGCAACATGCAGCAGGCATGATTTCTGTCACGGCTCCGGCGCTGCGGGGCTCCGGCTTATCGTCGCAGGTGGTTTTAACGCTCACCACCGCAGCCTTGGCTCGCGAACGCACGCTCGCCATCGCGGCCGATAAAGCCACCTGCTCCTCAGCTCGCGGGCCGCTCCGCCCCTCCGCGCCTACACGAGCTTAAATTACACTCTAAGGGTAGGGCAGACAAAACTACGTGGAGTCGGTTTTGCAGCGATTCGTTTCTGTCAATGATATTCCTTATAATCATCAATTCTAATTGAATCAAAATCAGAATCCTAATTGTAGCAGTTTATCCGTTTATCAGCAGACCGAGAACCCATCGAGCATTTGATTTTTCGAACATATGAAAATCGGAAAACAAACAAATCGCATTTACGAGTTCCGGTAAAATAATAGTAGACATTAAAATTGTTAGGTATTACGAAATTCGGAGTTTTGAAAATCGGAACATTGAAATTCGGAATAAAATATTTCGGAGGATTTGGGTGTTCCATTTTTTGGAGCCCCTCTATAATAGTTCCGTCCCCCGTAGGTGGGCGGCGCGGTGTCGCGCCTGGTGGGGTCGCGGCGCGCCTTCTCGCACGTGGAGGCCGCGCTCGACTCGCTCGACCAGCTCGCGCACGCGCAGCCGCCGCGCCCGCACACGCCGGACGACTTCGGTACGACATGTCTGTGATACTGACTACGTCATAGAAAAGAAACTACTCGAGTAACAATTCAGTGTTCGAGTTTAGAGTCTGAAAACGCCAATCAGCTTTGAGCAATCGTAAAAATGACATCGTGTGATCAGTCTGTATGTGTTGCAGAGGAGTGGTGCAGCGTGTGCGGGCCGGGCTGGTGCGGCGCGTGCGCGCTGGCGGCGGCGGCCGGGCTGGCGCGCTCGCACGTCGCGCACAGGCTCGCCACGCTGCTGCTCGCAGGTCAATAACAACGTTATTTGTTCCCCGTTGTTGTCGCCCGTGAAATAAAGCACTGCTTTATCCCCTCGACGTACAATCTGCTATTATATTTCGGTGTCAATTCACTTGTTAAAAGCCTAACTTAGTTCATATTAATTTCTTCTTTTTCCTCATTGACAGACCTATCAGAGTCCCTGTTGGATGCGTGGCTGACCGAGCTGGCCGCGTGGCTGCGGCGCCAAGTGTTCGTGCTGTTCGAGCAGCTGGCGGAGCAGGACTCCGACTTCTTCCAGCCCACGGAGCAGCTGCGGGGACTGGACGTGGACGAGACGTGTGCCGCCGTGCTGCAGAACACATCAGGTGACAGCTCATGGGATAGTTAGTACGCAGCTGGAAGCTGAGAGGGAGTCCGGCTTCCTTAGCCCAGGTTACGGAGCACCTGCGGGGGCTTCAGGTGCACGAGACGTGTGCATGTAAAAACTATTCTCTAAAATCATCGACATAAACTTCACTTTTTACAAATAAGTCAGGCAAATATTTGCGCAAATTGGGAAATTGGTGAAATGGAGTTCGTTGCTAAATAATAGCTGCCGCACGGGCCGATATTCAAGGTTAAGCAACGCTTGCCGAGCTTGGTGTAGATGGGAAAAGGCTACAAAGATGATGATGTGGCCATGATTGTGTTTAGGATAGGACTTAACACCCTGCGGAACAAGGTGTAAAGTCCCGCAAACCTCCATTGAAAAAGGAGGATCCTCCGGACGGTTGTTGTGTCTGCTGGGTTACTGCCCGATAGTTAATATTTTTTAAACAAATCTCTCCAGGTCTTCTGTACGTGTTTGGTGAGGAGACGGTGTCCCAGGCTGTCAGGCTGCTGGTGACCAGCTTCACGCACAAGGAGGTCAACGCTGATGTCATCTTCAGGGTGCTGGACTTGCTAGCCGGACATTTCAAAAAATCTGCCGGCCTCAGGAACCCTTCGTTTGATAGTAATTAATCTTACCATTTGTGCTAACACTCATAGATTTCAATTTGACTTTGGTTTACTTTCATAGAAAGGTATGCGGGACAGTATAAATTTCTTGCATATCTCTATTGAAATGGGAGGATTCTCCGACAAGACAAGAAGAGTTTGGTGGATAACCTGACCCGATGGTTGTTGTCTTGTCGGGCGGTTGTACGTGAACAAATCGCGAGAACTTGTTACCGCGATGTAAAACAAACAAAGAAAACAACAAATTCACACAAACATACAAACAAATTCTTCTACTTCTGATGATTTGATTCATATGATTCTGATTCTGATACTTCTGTAATCTTTCTTCTAATTTTCCGTCTTCACAAACTTCTATCAGTAAAAATCTTAATGATTTCTTCAACTACAGACATGTTCGCTTTCTTGTGTTGCAAAATTTTAATTGCTGGCTAAGGGACACCATGTATTAGAGTGTTGTAGGCAAAATAAAACAGAACTGGTAATGCCAATAATTAGTGTGTGCAGTTCCAAAAATGAGGTCTTCTGAGATGATCGGTCTTTTTAGGGATCCGTATCGAAGTACAACACGCACTCGGCCGGTTTTTTATATGTGACGGCATAAATCCCGTACAGTATATAATAATATATTATAGTATAGATGTCGCTCTCTATTTTTAACCGACTTCAAAACAAGGAGGAGGTTCTCAATTCGATGTATTTTATTTGTTTGTTACCTCATATCTCCGTCATCGTGACCCTAGGGCTGGCTTTTACCTCGGACAAAGGATAAGGATTGCCATACAACGTGGCAAAAAAAACGTAATTACGTATTCTGCTTTCCTGTGACTTTCCAGTGGTGTTGTTAGGTGTGGGTTACCACTAAATGAAAAAAAAAAACTTTTTCACAAAAAAAAATCTGAAATTAATTTTTTACTTTGTAGTGTTTTTTTGGAAGTCGGTTTTTTTTTGAAAAAGTCTTTAATTAACGATACGCTAAACTTGATCTTTTATTTTTAATGTACTGTTCTAGTCTTACTTCAGATCTGATGTTTTAAGTGTTGAGATTAAACCTACTTATTCATGTTTTTAACCGACTTCAAAGAAGAGGTTCGATGTTAGTCTGCATGTATTTTTAATGTATTTTAAACTTAATGTATTTTATGAGACATTCCAAGTTTATGTTGTTTTAGAGATTACCAATTAAATAAATATTATTAACGCATATTTTTTTTGTTTCAATTTTTAACCTAAACGCAAGCGAAGTAGCGGGAAAAAGTATAGTTAATAAATAAAAGTAAAGTTTCCAAAAACCATCCTTTATTACTTAATTTCTAGAAAAATATTAAATATCACAGAGATTGCATATTTGTTATATTTTAAAGACAATGTACGGGCAGCAACACAAGGCGACTGTGTTGCTGTCTGTACCAATAATATTACATTAGTTTTGTTAATTACGTTATTGATGTACAGTCAGCATAAAAACCTTTACAACGACTTACAAATTGTCTTAAAATGCCGACTGTACCTACATTATACAACATGTAACAGAATAAACGCAATAGCACTTAAGGGGTCATTGTACTCATCATTGTGAACAACTTTTACTTTAGGACAAACCACGTGAAAAAAAAATCAGCTGTTCAGTACATTTTGTCGAGTTATACATAAATGTATGGGGCATTCGATATTTTTTCGCGCTTTCGTTGTTGGTCCATAGTAAAAGTTGATCATAATGATGAGTACAATGACCCCTTAAGAGGTATTGCGTTTATTCTGTTACACGTTGTGTATCATTTAGTCTACTATCTTACAAGTCACAATTACATTGATAACAAAGAGAAAATGTATAAAGTTGAAAAACGTGTGCTCTTAGAATACCATCTGTTTGCTTTAAGTTCTATAATACAAGTCCTCACATAAAACAAATATTCATAATTACCTAAAAGTCTCACCAATATTCCACTTACATTAATAACAACCAAACTACAGGCCGTTTAAAGAACTTTATACAAACACATTTACTATTTTTCTAACTTAACTATTATACACGATCGAATTAAATCAACAATGAAATTGCAGTGGTAATTGGTATCGATGTCTAGTGAGAAAAAAATACCATCCCATAAAACGACCTTAAAGTTCCAATCATTACACTTTTCAAGCTGTCTGATGTACTTGACGGCATCTAATCTGTGATTGACGATATAAATCGGCCATTTTAATTTTTATAATATACCTAGTGTCACTGTCAATCTAACGACACCTCTCAAGCTAAAATCCATCAAGACATTAAGGGCCTGTGCTCACCACGTTTTTTAAACGCGCCGTTGACGCGCGTTTGTAGCGATACAGATGCGATACGCTCGCGAGCCAGACGCAGCCTGTAGAGCTCTGTAGGATAAAAGCGCGCCGTCGACGCACGTTTGTAGCGATACAGATGCGATACGCACGCGAGCCAGACGCAGCCTGTAGAGCTCTGTAGGATAAAAGCGCGCCGTCGACGCACGTTTCTAAAACGCGCGTCAACGGCGCGTTAAAAAAACGTGGTGTGCACAGGCCCTTAGGTTACAGAGCGCGCCAAAGAAAAACAGGTGTTCTAGAAATGCGCGGTCATATTTAAGGGTACGATACAGATTAAGGAAAATATATCAAAACAAAAAACTATGATATTTAAAAAAAAACTCGATCATGAAAAAAAAACGACTAAAAAGTTTCGAAGAAATGATTACACTGGTCTTAAGTCAATTTTTTTGTTTTGATATTTTAGTAAAAAAAAGTAGTAGGTAGATAGTAAAAAACTCTTTTTCAACACACTTCTCGAAAACTGGCTCCTATCCCACTGCTTTTAATCACGCAATGAAAGTGTATTCCGCACTACTGCGGCGAGTGCGGCGACCATCCCCCACCTTTCTATCTTCTATTCTAATAAAAATATAGAAACGAAAGGTCACTCATTCCCTGACTTATCACGAAATCTCGAAAACTACTTGACCTGTGAAGATGAAATTTGTCACGGAGGTAGATTATGAATAAGAGACGTCAGCTAAGAAGGGATTTTAGAAAACTACCACCGTAAAGGGGTGGAATAAGGGGGTGAAAGTTCGGGTTGACCCAGCAAAGAGGGCGGGTAAGGCCATTATAAAATTAGACCACGAGTTGCGAAATTGATCAAGTCGCATGAAAAAATCCGTGAGCCATTTTTCTTTTTTAATTTTTCGAGTATGTTGCAAAATGTGTTTGAGAAGGTATAGCTGTTGTTACTTCTAATTATAGTAAGTTTTGATGCAAATGGACGAACTGTCATTGCAATCGAGGAGGAATAGGGCAAGAGCCGAAGACTAGGAGGTTAGGCCTTGTTGGAGCTGAGAAGCTGCTGTACTGTAATACAAGTACCATTAGCGGACTATGGGTTCAACAGTCCTACATAAAAAATATTAGTTTATTTTTATGCTCTTAATCGTCATTAGATATCTGCAATCCTCGAAGCTCGAAAATTTCCGCTAGCTAATTTAATTCAACCCTGTATTCATAAGTCTTCGTAATTTGTCGATTCTTAAACACTATTGGTAAGTCCATTATGTGGTCCATTCTCTTCAATTCAACCCAAAAAACAGATTATAAATTAATCTAACCGTTCGAACAAACAATAAAGTAAAGTTTAATAAAATCTTGCACAAGTGTTGGGCCCGCTTGCACCAACCAAAGTTATCTTTTTAACTTCATGTTACTTGCTAACCGGGGGGATTCTAACTAGCGCCGCTAGTGTCAAAATTGTGAAGCTGTCTAAAAACGACACTGCCAGTTTTCGCACAGCGTTGTCAACGTGTCGGAATTCCCCAAACTGCAGGGAATCTCAAGTTAGGGAATTTGACTTAGATTTTGGGGGAATGTAATAAATTGGTGTTGGCAACACTGCAAGTGACGTCGTTCTTATGCAACTTCTAAATTTCGCCGCTAGAGGCGCGCGGGTAATTTTTGCATAGCCCGTACTCATTATGTTTGAAATATTTGTTATTTAACGTCATGTTAGCAACTAACTATGAGCGAAATCGGGCTTTAGAGTCTAGCGCGCTTTTGACAATTTTTCACAAAATTGGGCCTAAGTGGGTAAGTACTTTACACACATTCTATCGTAAAATTCATCCGTTTATCTACTTGTGGTTTAGGTAACTTTGAGCAATTAAAATAGAGTGCTTTATTATATAGTTCTATATAATTACTTAATTTATAGATCTTTTATTCTAGTTCGATTTTAGTGTTGTTCGTGAGATTCAAGACCAAAAATCTTTCCAATGCTCAAAATAGTTTAACATTTCGAGGCCCTACTGCCAACTTGTCATAAGTCATATTAGCACCAGACTAGCGTCCACTAAGACGCAAATATTACAAAATCCCATTGTGAGCGCATACGTTGAACTGCACTTTCGAAATGATTATTTTTTAACGGTTTTTAGGGCCAAGTTTTCAATAGACAGATAACTTTTATCTATTCTTAAAATGGCGGTTTGACAGCTTTTGCATGGAAAATATGTCAAACTTGCAATTTATTATGAGACTTGCTAACTTGAGTACTCCTTCCTCTTCCTCCTACCCCTTTTTCCACTATCCCAACATTCTAAGTTATTTCCTCCATTCGACTCATACCTTGACTCAGCCATCACTCAAATTGACAGTTTTAACAGTTCTTTTTATGACATTAGTCGAATGGTTTTCCATTGTCATAGTGAATGAATCGAATGAAGTTTAGAATGTTTCTTCTAAAAGGACTTACAATATAGCCCAATACCTTTCCTAGGAATCTGAAAACCTGTCTTTTTGGTGGTTTAACTAACTTAAAAGTAATAGTAACAGTTATAGTGCGGTGACGACGGCGAGCTCTTCACTCTGTCGGATTGTCTCTGGTGGCGGGAGGGGCTCCACCTCCACTACGTCTGACTCTATGTCCGATTTGTCTGTGAAGCTTAGGAACATCTGCGGGAAATACAGGAATATAATTTTATTAGCGAAATATTGTAGGTAGGTAAAAGATTTGACGCAGCTGGTCCTGGGCGGAAAGTTTCGACATAGAAAGTTTCGATCGACCGCCGACCGAAATCGGTCGTTAAGTCCTAAGGTCATTAAAAAAATTCTTGTTTTACGTCTTATCTGTCTTATAATTTGTTCTTTTTTTAATATTTTATTTTTCTTAATCGAATTATTTAATTAGTTCAATTTATTAAATTAATTTATTAAATATCAAGTGTGTAAGTGCTGTACACACCTTTAAGTAAAGAGTTCACTATATATATTATTATTATAAACTATGATATCATTTTTTGTAAATGTTTGTGTGAACTCGAGAAGAGAGTTCAGGGGAAAGGATATAGTGATTTTTCATTTTCTATAGAAAACTTAAAATCGCTCTCTCTCTCCCTCTGAAATCTTTTTCAAAAATGTTTTCTGATAACTATTTAGACCTGGATATCTAGCATAAGCATACCAAGTTTCGAAATCAAATTCTTTTTTCAAATTCAAAATCGGTTCATTCATTTTGAAGAATAAGGATTTGAAAATTTGTATGAAAAGCCGTACCGTGTAAACGCTGTTAACAGTATAAAGTATGTTTATATAAATGTTGAGTACCTGCTCGAGCGAGCTCTGGTTGACGGTGAAGTCTTCGATGTCGCAGGTGCCCTGCAGCTCCACCATCAGACGGAAGACTTCGCTCAGACGAGTTATCACTTCTTTCTTATTAACTGCGAGTAAAAGAAAGAAATAATTACCTACTTAAAAGAAAAAAAAATACAGAATTTATTTCTTCAAAATGGTGTCATATTCCGATCATCTGGAGCTAGTAACAGCAGTTAGGCTAAATAATGGCAGCCACGGTCGATCCACAAGGTTAAAGCAACGCTTACCAAACTCAGTTCTTGGATATGTCGCAGCCAGCTGACTTAATCAGTCGTTTAATTGACTGCCTAGTCTTTCATAGAACACATTTCATGACAATTTTCCAATACAACATTTAATGAACGAGTTCGCAGATGGTTAGGCCGTTCATAGAAGAGGGAAACCGTGTGACGAAAATAAATGAAATAGGTATTTAATTTTGGAAATTCTAAATTCAAAACAATCAACTGGACTGGCGGAGCCCGTCCGCGCGAAGCTTCTTTTTCTGAATGACGGGAGTAAAGTTCGCTCGCTCACTCTAGCTTACCCCGACACTTATAGGTTAGGCCTATACAGTCGGGGTGCCCTAAGCGCCCTGTATCTTCGTTTTGGACACCGATTAAAAGGTGCCGTTCAATAAAAAGGCTAGGCAGCCAATTAAACAGCTGTTTGAGCTAGTTGGCTGCGACAGATACATGGCCATTATAGATGGCCGGCCGGCTTTATAAATACCGACAGTCCTCCGGACCTCCGGGAGCACATTAAGCTGTGCTCTTGGCTGTCATTTCTATGTCTTAGACAGTCGTTTTGGATTCTTCATGTACAATACAGCATTCGGTTAGTTTGGACTTTGGACATCACTCTCTATACATATAGTTCGGTCATGCTAGGCAGATGTCGATCTGTATGGTACCTGTGGTGACGGTGGGCATGAGGAAGTGCAGCGTGTGCTGGTGCAGCACCCGCAGCTGCGCGTGCGGCGCGCGGGCCAGCACGCGGCGCCAGGCGGCGCGCGGGCAGCCCCGGGGCACGCGGCACTGCACCACGTAGCCGCCGCCGAACCTGCGTAGTAACAATAAATGGCGTAAGGTACCTGGCTGTTCTATTCTTTATATTTTGATAACCTTTTTTGTTCAAGCGCCATGTTATATCCCAAAACCCTAAATCGACTGATAGAGAACGCTTAAAACATTAGTCTACCATTGTACCGTAGTGCGTGAAGTTTAAATAAATTAACACGAATAATTTATTAATACAAGTTAACTGAAGGATGACGAAACTACTGAATGTGTTAGCGCCATCAGTTTGAATCTGGTGAGGATCATTTTGTGCGGTCATGCATGTGAAGCGAGGGGAGAACATTGAATCATCAGCGCTTCTTTGGCAGCCTGAACAAAGTACTTAACAGTCTTTTATCAGGCGGAAACAAAGTCTTACAAGGTGCGCGAATTCAACGGTTGGGTCCGGCCTGTATTGATGTAAGTACTCTTTTTTCGGCATACTCAAATGGACTCAGACGAAACTTGATGCCCTGGTTACGAGGAAAAAAAATATAGTATGAAAGTGAATAAACGAAATAAAAATAATGTGGTTTATTTATAAGCGATGCAAAAAATCTAATTAGCGCCTCTAGAGTCAAATTGTGAAGCTGCCTAAGAACGACACTTTATCATTTTTCGTACAGCGTTGCCAACGGTTCTATACTGCGAGGAATCTCAAGTTGATTGGCATTATGGGGGGAAAATTCGGGAATTTTGAGTATCGATAGTTCAGGCCAAGTTAGAACACTTTTTCAAGAAATCGAAATACTTATCAGTTACTCATGGATATCGAATGACTCCCTATTTCCAAATTGATTTATATCGCTCGACCGATCCGTTCGAATTATATATATATCTCTCTAGCCTATTGTATTCCACTGCGGGGCAAAGGCCTCCCTCTCCCTTTTCCACACAACTCTGTCTTTTGCTTTTATGTTTGTTATTTTTGAGAGGGGATTTTGTGGGGAATCAGTAGATTTTTGTCCCTAAATTGGGGAATTTGATAAATTGGTATTGGCAACGCTGCAAGTATGCTTAGGCCACTTCTAAATTTCGTCGATAAAGGCGCGCGCGTAATCTTCGCATCGCCAATAAGATAGACCAATGACCTGATTAAATCGAAGGAATTTGCCACGTGCAAGGGGTAGGTACAAGACTGATTGATGTGGCGACGCTTTTGTGATGTGGGATTTGGGATGCCTTTCCTCGGCAGTGGATGTGTTTTAGCTGAATAATGAGTTACCTATTCAAACACTCGTCCAGCTCGGCCAGCGCGACCAGCTCGCCTTGCCTCAGCAGCGCCACGCGCGCAGCCAGGCGCCGCGCGTCGTCCAGCGCGTGCGTGGACAGCAGCACGCCGCGTGCGCGTGCGCACGCCGACACCACGCCGCGGGACACGCAGCCGCGGGACACCGGGTCCATGCCGCTGGGGAATTGGAATGTTGATGTTACTGTCTGTGTTTATAAAATATTCGAAAAGGTACGATATAGGACCTTTAATAGGACTAATTAGGTATATCAAATGAAGCGGAGGAGCCCGTAGCGTATTTACCACTCCAACCGATCGATCGTCAATCGATGCCATCGATCGATGGTAGAATGGATTAGTTGATGTCGATCGATAGTTTCTACTAAGTACGTTAGTTTACGTCGATCGATAGTTTCTACTTCTTTCTTCGATCAGCCAAAGGTACCACACCAATCGATCAACGTCGATCGATGGCATCGTTCGACTATCGATCGATTGAGGCCGCATTCAGGCTTAACTATCTTGTTATCCAGGTACCAGTTAAACACTGGCTGCATGTAAAATGCTGGGACTCAAGTGCATCAGCTTATTTATTTATTTGGAAACTCTACAGCTTATTATTAATTTACATGAGTTATGAAAATTCACCTCACCATCAATGAACAGCAAATGCAGTTGCGTCATAGTTACTAGCACCTTACGAGTCCGCACACACTGAACAGTGATAGCGAGATGATGACAATTATCTCTTAAACCAATTACAGAGTTTCACGGCATTGATAAAACTAAGTTAACTAGAAAGTGGTTTGTCCACATTAATTCAAATTTACATTTACAAGTAAGTACCCATGTAAATAATATGGTTAAATTAATTAAAGAGCTTAGATCAACTTAAGTATGAAATCCCATATGAGAAAACTGTGCCAGGTTTTATTTTTTATTTTCCGGGGTATTGAGAACATTAAAAAGAAAACAAACGTTTTTTAAGGGATATGCTAACTAAAGCATTTAATGTTGATTTGTTAGAAGAAGGAAATAGAACATAGATATTACCTGGTGGGCTCATCCAGCAGCACCAGCGGCGTGCGAGCCATGAAGGCGATGGCGGTGCACAGCTTTCGCTTGTTGCCGCCGCTCAGCGTGCCTGCGCGTGCGCCGCTGTAGCGGGCCAGGTCGAACATCGCTATCGTGCGCTTTATCACCTGCAATCAAATCAATTATTTTAATCCTGCGCTGTACCTAATACTTAAGAAGGGTTCACAAATCCTTCATGTAACACACAGAAGGCTAATTAGGGAACATGCATGAAAACAATATTAATTTATTGATATCTACACAGTTGAATTCAAAATATATAAAAATATAATACTAACAGTGAAAATAGAATCAAAATTGATCGAAAACCCAACGAGATTGTTTTTTAAACTATTTTAAACAAATATATATCTGTCTCACTCGCGAAAACGCTGTTTTGTATGGTAGCTGTGTATGCGTCATGGACTTTGACGTCAAAGTCAATATCGGACTTCTCTTTCTAATTGTCAACTTTGAAGCTTTATAAAAAGCTTCAAAGCTAGCTTTGTAAATAAAAAAAATGCATGCGTATTTTCTATTTTTTTCCTGTATTTATTTCAAGTCGTAAAAAAAATGTAATACCTACCTACTGTGTAGTGATTCTGTGAATGTGTTGTGTATATTATCTTACCTCCTCCTGATCGGTGATGCCCCTCAGTCTGCAGTAGAACCGCAACGTTTCCGTCACTGTCATCAGCGGATCTATCGCGTCACTTTGGGGACAATAGCCTGCGGATAACAATACGATTTTGTTTTAGTAACATTTTGCTAAGAAAACTCGCACAAGACAAACAATAAAGTAAAGTGATAAGAAACTAAAAATATAAAAAGAGAGGTACGAGGCCAAAAAGCGCTTGCGGTTAATTAATATAGGCCACACACACGGTTCGATTACCATAGTTAAGCAAAGCTTATCGATGGCGTTCCGTTAATGAGTAGGTATGTTCATTATTAGAGTCCATGGTCAAGACTTTCATTAGGTATTAGATCTTTGAAAGTATTAGATATTGTAGTCAGAAGCCCGAAATGTTGACTGACTACCCAAGGGTATCCTGTTCACCAATAAATCGATGTCAGAAGTATCAATTAACGTAAGGGACATTGTTGCATTTTTGGTAAATGCCACGTCTGTTGAAGGCTGTAAGGTACATTATAGCACTTAGGGTAAATGTCCCTTACGTGAATGAGTCGTGAAGGTCCGACAGGCAGTTACTTCATGAAATACCTGGTACTCGGTACCGGTATCCTTTTAGACTGCACGTTGGGTTAAATTATAGTTGGGAATAAAAGTTTGGCAGATGATGATTAACTTACTGATAAGTCCTTTGCACAGCTCTGTAGAGTTGACCAGCTCGTTGTTGAGGTACAGCTGTCCGCACGAGGGCCGCACTTCCCCGGTCAGCATGGAGAATGTGGTGGACTTGCCCGCGCCGTTTTGACCCAGCAAGGCGGTGCACTGTTGAAATAAAAATTGATTATGGTTCAATTTATAATGTTAATGTACGTGGTTAAATGTACAATTGCACACGCCAGTCTTTTATCAGTTTTTTTCTGTCTTCTTTGCCAGTAAAGCTAAAGAAAGTCAAGTCTTGTCATGTCTTTGTCAACAGGTCTTACGTTCAATATAAAAGTACTCTGTGCGTTCAATTTAAGATAATAGTGCTTTTGTTTTATAGGTTTTTAAAAACGGCCTGGCTTAAATATGATCAGTGATCAGCACAAAAGAACACGAGCCTAAAAAAATACCGTTGTTTCTGAATTCGTATAAATACACCAGTAGTCCACCTGTGTTAGGGATTCAGTAAATGCGAATAAATACCACTGCCTGGATACACACATCTCCGTCGCAAAATGGTGAGGTAAGTGGTACAAAACTCCGTCTCAAAAGGTGGGGTCAGTGAAACAAATCTCCATCGCGAAAGGTGAGGTAAATAAAACAACTCTCCATCGCAAAATGGTGAGGTAAGTTTTACAAAACTCCGTCGGTGAGGTAAATAAAACAAATCTCTGTCGTAAAAAGGTGGGGTAAGTAAAACAAATATCCGTCGTGAAAAGGTGGGGTAAGTAAAACAAATCTTCGTCGTGAAAAGGTGTGGTAAGCGGTACAAAACTCCGTCGCAAAAGGTGGGGTAAGTGATACAAATCTTCGTCGCAAAAGGTGGGTTGAGTGATACAAATCTCTGTCGTAACAAAGGAAGGGTAAATAAAATGGTAAATTTTTAATATTTCATGGTGTTCGTGTAAAACCTACCAACAAAAAGCAGTGAATGGAAACACCATTCACTGTTCACTCTTTTTCAGAACCCTTATAACGAGGTTAAATTAAGATTTTAGTATGAAGTGTTTTACTGACCTGTCCGGGCGGTATCCCCAGCGTGAGGTTCCTGAGCGCGACCCGCCTGGCGCGCAGGCCCGGGTAGCACTTGGCGAGCTCCACGCACTGCGCCGCGTCCGAGCTGGGTGACACCACGCGCTGCATCGAGTTCTTCTTGCCCTCCGTGTGCACGAAGCCTATGGGGGTTAACAATGATGTTATGGTAAAGGGAGAGGAGTTCTTGGCCCAACACTAGAACAATGCAGGGTGGGTAATTATATGTACTTATAGAAAAATGTAGATACAGTTAGGTGGTTGCAATTTAGTACGTAAAATATGTCTTCTGAACAGGCAAAATGGCCCTCTAGGAAGGAAGATATTCACTGGTGGAACCTCATTTCTTTTCTTCTTTACTTCTTCGTTAATTCGTAGGACCGAAAATTTACATTAAATAAAAGCTTTACATATTTTAATTTAAGTCCTAGAACACCAGGTATCTTTATTATTATTATTATTATATCTAGTCCGAACTGTCCCACTGCTGGGCAAAGAACTCCCTCCATTCTTTACATTCCAGTTATCTTTATAAAATTTTAACATTCAGTTCAGTTTAAGCGAGCTCTTGAAACTCACGAAACAAAATATTATTTCACCAAATTAAAATAGAATCTATATTTTGAGAACATTATCTATCACGTTGAAATCAAAAATCTATCCAATGTTGGTACCCTTTGTGCATAAAGTTCAAATAACTAAACAAAAACCTCACCTCTGTTGATATTCCCGATGGTGTTGACCCTGAGCGGTGCTTGAAGTACTCGCGAGGCATGCACGCGTTTCCTCTCAGCACTGACCTCTACGGGCTCCATCTCACCCCCCACTTGGGGAGGGATGATCTCTGGACGGAACCTGGGATACAAGGATTAAGTATAAACTTAAATGTAGGTCGAGATTGGCATGGGAGCGGATAGCCTATAGCCTGCCTCAAGAATTTTCAAAATCGGTTCAGTAGATTCAGAGATTACCCCCCTACAACCTCACAAACTTTACCTCTAAGATATTAGCATAGATAAATTATTTTCATCAGGAATCCTGACCACTACTATCTTAGTAAGCCATTACTATCCCACTGATGCGGCCAAGGTTTCCCCAAAGTTCGTTATAAAAAGTACAAAATATAATGAAAGCTGAATACATTCAAGTTAGTAACTGCAGTTGATCACTAACCTGGCCACCAGCGAGTCGAAGTAGCCGTACTCGATGGCGAGGTTGAGCAGCAGCAGCACCGTGCCCATCACGACCAAGTACGAGTAGTGCAGGATCAGCAGGTCGCTGTGCAGCGGGTCCTTGTACGTGTCCATGCCGAAGCGACTCAGCACCTGTCAGAGAAGAATACACTTAGTTGTGGGGAAATGTGGAAAGATGATCTTATGATTAAAATTATGGACTCTCAAGCCATCTAGATTGGTGATATTGGGCCAGGGACCAATAAAAAATCGATTGTTGGGTTTCTGTAAGTATTCATATCAATAAGCCTTCTAATTGGGTGGATGCTACTAAGATAAAATTCATTACATAAAATCTCAAAACTACTCGATCGCGAATTTAGGATCCTATATTCAGCAGTCGTGGGTGCCAGTAATCTGACACGAGTTTTGCCAAGAGCTTACCAGTTACTGGGTTGTGGAGGTCATATAGGTAAAAATACTGGTATTCCCGGTTAGATTAGAAGCCAAGCCGAACATAGTTGGTAAAAATGAGATAGTGGTCAAGCGCGTGCCTATCAATAATAAAAAAGGCTAAGCAGATGATGAATCAGCAGCTGCATTTATGTTTGCAATTTCATCAGTAATGCAACGAGGAATCTTTTCAAAAGGGTCTTGTTAAAAAGCCTTAGATCATGGATACTGAGTCGTGCAGTCAAACGTGTGGTTACCATTTGATTTGATACAGTGTTGACCGTCCCACATACACCATAAAGAGAGATTATTAATTCATGGGCCCATAGATTTAGATTGTTCAGTGTGAAGATATAAAACATACCTGTGCCTGGATGGTGTTCTTGGCGATGTCGAGCAAGCCGTCCCCGAGCGCGAACTGCGGCGCCAGCATGAACAGCTTGTGCAGCCACCAGCGCGCGTTGTCGGTCGCCTAGGGAGACAAGCGTATCACATTAGGAGACTGAAAAGTAGCATATCACTGCATCATGTTGCCTCATGTAAATCGTAACTGGGTAAATGACTTTTTCTACCGGTTTTTGTCTAAATGAAAATATGACCGCTTTTAAGAATCCTTGATGTATGAAGAATCTTTGTGTAGGTAGTAATTATTACAGGCATATCGCGCTCTGCTGAGCAAAGCTGAGAATCGTATAGGTACTCTCAGCTTTTTGTCTCATTATCATCCCACCGGCCCCCTTCTACCATCAGACATCTAGATGCTGTTACCATCTACCTTGTTGCTATTTCAATCGCGCTAAACGTTTCCAAACGTCTTTTATAATGCGCGCAGCAAAGGAGTGGAACTCTACTTACATCTGTGTTTCCGAATGCATACAACCTTAATATCTTCAAAGTTAGAGTGAACAGGCTTCTTCTGGGTAAGCTCACTCCATCGTCGACTTTGTCTCTGTCACCTCTGACCTAGACTAGCGTCAAGAGTAAACCCATCTCTAATAAAAAAAGCAGTTCTTAATAAGTTTCCAAATCAACCTTAACTTTAGAATTACGCATCGGACGGGTTCAGTAATCATGATAATCTACGGTCTTGAATCAAAACACAGACGTAAATAATACATGTTACGGATTTTTTTTTCATTTATTTTATATTTTTTTTATTTTTTCATTATATATATATGTTTCTAAAACATATTCTCAATGTTAGATTTAACAGTATTTGGTTTTTTTTTTCTTTCTTTAATTAATTTAACCATATTATTTACATGGGTAATTACGCGCGAATGTAAATTTGAATTAATGTGGACAAACCACTTTCTAGTTAACTTAGTTTTATCAATGCCGTGAAACTCTGTAATTGGTTTAAGATATAATTGTCATCATCTCGCTATCACTGTTCAGTGTGTTCAGACTCGTAAGATGCTAGTAACTATGACGCAACTGCATTTGCTGTTCATTGATGGTGAGGTGAATTTTCATAACTCATGTAAATTAATAATAAGCTGTAGAGTTTCCAAATAAACAAATAAATAAATAATAATTTGTTCGAAAGAATTACTGCGGCCCTGGAAAGCAAAGGGCACTACGAGAAGCACGGATGGGTTTTAGTCAGTAAGAGTCTGACACTCTCTCCCACTCCACCCAGAGCGGAAGGAGTAATTTGATGATTTCCCATCAATAAAAAAGGTACCTATATACTAAACTTCATGTCTTCTGTTGAAAGTATTTCTCTAAAAGGTACCCAACCACAACATACCTCAGACTCGGAGATGATGTCAAAGACGAGCAGCACAGCGATGAAGGAGAGGCCGAGGAAAGCGTTCCCGCAGAACAGGATCATGTTAGCCATGCTGGCGTCGTGGAAGAACTTCTCCGCCACGTGGATGAAGCTGCCGCACGCGTAGCTGAGGATTAACTAACACTTGTAAGACTCATCAAAGAAGTTATCAGTCCAGCTAATGTAATAACCAGTTAAAACGTTGATTATGTGCAAACATCGTAAATACGGTGTTATTACAGGAATGTATTGGGCGTGGGGTCAAGTCTGATTTGGTCTGTCTGTTTCCGACTATTGTTGCTCAGATTACTGGATAATTAATTTGTACCTCTGCACATTTTAAGGCTGTTCGTTAGCTAAATAGACAAAAAGAGCAACCAAGTCCAGTTTGATACATATTTTGGACCCTCACACGTATACCTAAACTCTAGGAAAAATAAAGACTGATTTTGGCTCGTGCCAATTCATATACATATGCATCCAGGTTCTACCCTGATCTTAATAGCATCTACGATTAAACTTTAATGGTGATGATACAATTAAACTGTACTGGTGGCGTTTTAAATCTAGGCTAGAAGTTAAATAAACTCATGACTACATTCTAGACTAATTTAAAAACTTACCACAGTACACTATCGATACCAAGAGACCTAATTGTACAAGATGCATAATTTAAACTCCCTTTTGTGCGGTTTACTATTATGGATCATGTTCTGAAATAAATGATTATTATTTTACTCCTGTATGATAGAAGACAACTCACCCATATAGCACGAGCAGCACACAGATCGCAGGCAGGTTGTTCCGCGTCACGAACACCGGGAAGCCAAACGCGAGCATCAGCCCTGATGTGATGCCTATGTTTATCGCCATTATCTGTACACACAAACAATCTTAGTTAGACTTTTCTGTTAGCGTGAAACGGCTAGGCATATGTATGTTAATGTTTAATATTATCGTCACCATCATGTCCCAGGCGAGCGCGGTCCCCCAGTACAGCGCCGGGCTGACGCCGCACAGCAGCTGCAGGCGCTTCTCCTGGCTGCGGCGCGCGCGCACCAGGTAGATGGCGGCGCCCGCGCTCACCAGCCCGTACGCCAGCACCAACAGGCCTGTGATGCCTGCGTCTGCTATGTGCTGGTAACTAGGGAGAGAGGAGAAGGGTAGGGTTAGGTTATTAATGAACATGTCAGTCCATCTGTCTGTTTTGATCCGAATCTAGTTAACATGGTGTAGAACAGATGAATGAAGTGGTGTAAAATCGTAAAGACACGATATGAACTATTAGATAGAATTCTTCTTTCCAATCACAGTATATTTATGGTATGAGCAGAAGCTCAAGTGTGAGGAAGAAATAAGAGAACTCAACATTACTCTCTCAATATAAGCAACGACGATCTTTACTACGGAACGAGACTCTGGAATTTTCTCTCATGTTTATTGGTGTAGGTGAACAGACATCTCGCGAGCTCGTCGATCCATCGGAACCCATGCATTGCTTAGCGTCAGGAGAGGACTAAGTCAAGGAAGACTCATTAGGAGTAAAAATCTTAAAAAATCCTTCGACACATAAGTCTCGACATAGTTACCGATCGCCTACCGACCGAATTTTGTCGTTAAGTCAATCGCACGATCAAAATCAATGATCTAATCCGTGGATCGCGTTCAAGATTGATTGTGTACGGGTGGCCTTAGGCCTTATCGACCGAATTCGGTCGCTATGCAATCGGTAACTATATCGAGACTGCAGGCCCAGATTACAGAACATTTAAAACATAACTGGATACTTACACAGTAGCCTTACTGATTTGTTCTTTAGAAATCTTCAAGGGATGCGTGTAGGTGGTGATGTTGGCTCGGGGACTGCTGGCGACGGTCCTCAGGATGGCGGTGTTGACGCTGTTGATGTACGAGGGCAGCGCGTGGTGGCCCTTGTTGTTGTACCACGCCACCAGGTGGGTCAGGTTGTTCTTTAGCGCCGAGGAGAAGCCGCCGTATCTGGAGGGAGGATATGTTTGGTTATTTGGAAGGCCGGTGTCGAAAATCTGTAGGTGAAATGAAGTTAGGTACTAGTGTTATAAAATAAAGCATGAATAATACTTATCTCTGACATACAGTTATACAGCATCAGTTCGACGGTAGTCGGCGTACCGATCGCACGATACACAGCGTTGCTAACATAATTATTTCTTTAAAACGGTCGCTGGCAGTGTTTCTCAAAATTTCCATCGAGGTCAGTCGAAATGTTTACCTGTAAGCGTTGTGACACCGAATCGAGGGATGGTGCTACGTGTGTTGTCTGTAAGGCGAAATTCGATTTTCCCTGTGCTGGGATAACAGAGGCTGGATGGAGAAAACTGGGCGAGCGTAAATTGACATGGAAATGTCAAAGCTGCAAGGTTACCCCGGTTGCTAGCCCTCAAACTGGTTGTCTGAAGGCATCACCGGCGAACTCGGAGACCATCATGATTGAGCTTCAACGTCTGTCAGCTAAAATGGAAGCATTGCCTGCGTTGATAGCTAGTGTGAAGGCTATCCAGAGTGAATTGGCGGAATTGAAAACCATACGGCAGGAAGTCTCTGAAATGAAATCGTCCTTTGAGTCCTACGGTCAGGAAATAAAAGCTTTGACAAGTAAGGTGTCAGTTCTGGAAGAGGAAATCGAAACTATGAAGAAAACCAAGGAAGTGATCGTTAATTTGCAGGATCGAATAACCCAGCTTGAGAATCGGCAGTCTGAGAATGAACAGAGGTCTCGCATGAATAATATTGAGATCAAAGGTGTGCCAATATCCAATGATGAAGACCTGTTCGCAATAATGGCCAAGATTGGTAAAGCAATTGATTTTCATATACAGAAGGATCAGATTAACTACATAGCAAGGGTGCCGACACGTAATGACAAGCTAAATAAAAACATTATTTGCTCTGTACACAACAGTTACCTTAAAAACGATTTTATAGCGGCGTCGAGGAAATATAAAAAACTGAATGCTGGAGACCTGGGCTTACAGGGCAATAACAGGGTGTACATCAACGACCACCTAACACTTGAAAATAAACTCCTACTTAATAGAACCAAAGCTCAAGCCAAAGAGCGTGGCTTCGAACATGTGTGGGTTAAGGGGTGCAAAATACTTGTAAGAAAAAACACCACGTCTCCAAAACACTGCATCAAAACAGAGCAAGATTTAAAAAAGTTTGTATGTTAATTAAAACGTCCCATCTTACTTGTGAGTTATTTCCTCTTTTTGAACAGTTTTGTTTAGTTAATATTGTGGACACACTATTGTTAATGTTGTACTCGTTTGACTTAAGTTTGAGAAACACAGGTACGTATTTTTTGCACGCATTCCATTTTCGCCTGCCTTTTGTTGTCTTATCGCTCGGTGTCGCCTATTCATTCGACTCATTAGGCTTTGCTTATTGTCATTTTATACTCTTTGAGTGTACAGTTAGAGGTGAGATCTGCTTACACTTGAAATTTCTAACTCATACCCTACACAATTTTAAAACTAAATGTTTGTACACATGGAATACGATTCCTTGCACTTATTCTATCGAATCTGATTTATATAATAGAGTTTTCGCTTCATTTTGCCACCACTTGCTATTTAAGCCAACTTTTATTACCTTTAGCTTGTACTTCGCACTAAGTCTGAGTGTACCTTACATCTTTTCAATCATTTTTCTGGTGTTGCTTTTGAATTATAATGGCACCTATTAGTATTTTTTATCAAAATGTTCGAGGGCTGCGGACAAAAGCATCTGTTTTCTACAGAAATGTTTGTATGAATTCTTTTGATGTTATTTGTCTGACGGAAACATGGCTAATTGATGGTATATCCGATAGCGAATTGTTTGATGATAGATATCTTGTATGGAGGCGTGATCGTAGTTACGCGCTAACTAACCAAATTATGGGTGGGGGGGTTTTAATAGCCATACGTCGGGAACTAGTTGCCGATATCCGCAATGAATGGTGCTCATCTGCCGAGGATCTGTGGGTTACTTTAACCTTACACCAAAAGAAACCTAAAGTAACCTATAAAATACATCTATGTGTTGTTTATATATGCAACCAGCAATCTGGCAACTCTTTAGTGACACAACTCAATAATTTTTCTAGTAATCTAGGTGATATTATCCTTAAACATCCCGCAGATAAGTTTTTAGTGCTCGGTGATTTTAACCAACCGAATATTGATTGGCACACGGCGGCGGACGGTGATCATCTGTGTCCGGGTAACTTGCAGGGTCCCATTCAAACCAGCTTTTGTGATACTCTCACCGCCTGCAATTTGCTACAGTACAATTCACATCGTAATGTAAATAATAGGCTTCTTGACCTCGTTTTGTCTAACAGTGAGGTAGATGTCACTTGCAGCCTGGATCCCCTAGTGCCCGAGGACTCACATCATAAGGCACTCTGCATCTCTGCCGACTTCGTTCTACTTCACCAGCTGCATTCTCGGCCTCGAGTCAAGTTTCTATATTCTCAGGCGAACTATGACGCCATAATTGAAGAAATGATGGCAATCGATTGGCAATTAGAGCTAAATGGTAGGCCTCTTGACGAAGCTGTTAAATTCTTTTATGACGCTATCAACTTGCTTCATAATACACATATTCCATCTAAAACTATCGCTCCTAGGGGTAAGTATCCTCCTTGGTACAAAAGCCCTCTTATCAAAATAATTAAAGAAAAGTCAAAATTTCACTCAAAAGTTAAAACCTATGGAAATATCTCGGACTATCAATCTTTCGTTACCTTACGTCAACGGGCCAAAGATCTGGAGAATGAAATGTTTAATGATTATATAGCAAACATTGAATTAGCCATTTCTAAAAATCCTAGGGCTTTTTGGCAATATGTTAAATCTAAACAACAAACCAACTGTTACCCATCTGTATTAAGGTACGGTGAGTTGTCGTCTGGTCACGGGGAGGAAATTTGTAATATGTTTGGCGACTGTTTCCTTTCGAACTTCCAAGAGCGATGCGACGCAAATGAATACTTAGCCTCTGCGAGAATGGATCAGCCTTCTGGCCTCGTATCAGACATCTGCTCTATTGACGTGCAGGAGGAGGAGGTATTTCGCTTGCTAAAGCAAGTGGATACCAACAAATCCGCTGGGCCAGATAATATTTCACCAATCTTTATAACCAATTGTGCCAGAAGTCTATCCATTCCGCTGACCTTATTATTCAAACGGTCATTCAACTTGGGAGTGGTGCCTACAATCTGGAAGTCGGCGTATATAACGCCGATTCATAAAAAAGGACCTAAGGACAGCGTTGAAAACTACAGACCGATCTCCAAACTCTGTGTGTTCGCTAAAATTATGGAAAAAATCGTACATGTACAACTTTCTTCCTCGCTTAAATTAAGTTTCTCCGAACACCAACATGGATTTTTAAAAGGTCGCTCCACCACATCCAATCTCGTGGTCTGTAGTGACTATCTTTCAGAGCATATGTCCAGGAGGTCTCAGGTTGACGTTATATACACTGACTACAGCAAATGTTTTGATCGAATAGATCATGCGCTTCTCATGCGCAAATTGCTAGGAATTGGTGTGAGGGGTAGCTTGTACAGATGGTTTGTATCATATGTTGAAAATAGATGCCAGACTGTAGTCCTCAACGGTTATACCTCGAGAGCAATGTACATTCCGTCGGGGGTTCCCCAAGGATCCCTATTAGGACCTCTTTTATTCAATATATATGTAAATGACATCGCCTCTTGTTTCCTAAATTCTAAATGTTTATTATACGCGGATGACATGAAAATTATGAGTCAAGTGACAACCGTTGAGGATGCACACCTATTACAGGAGGATCTGGATCGGTTTCATGATTACTGCGATCGTAATAAATTAGATTTAAATATTTCAAAATGTTATGTGTGTACATTTACTCGCAAGCCAAACCCTATTAAGTATGATTACAAATTATCGAATACCTCAATTGCCAGAGTCAACGTCATCAAGGACCTTGGGGTAACTTTTGACTCAAAGCTTTTATTTGATGCGCACATTGACAATATAGTCAACAAGGCTTCTAAGGCGTTGGGTTTTATTTTTAGGGTCTCCTCAGAGTTTAAGAATATCAAAACCATGAAAATTCTATATTGTGCTTTTGTCCGTAGCCATCTTGAATATGCTTCTCAAATTTGGAATCCAAATTACAATGTTTATATTAATCGCCTTGAAAGTATACAAAGGCGATTTTTAAGGTACACTCAATTTCGTTCAAATACTTACCTTCCTAACTATGCTAGTCGGTGTAAGAAATTTCATATTCTTCCTTTACACGAGCGAAGAAAAATTGCAGATCTCGCTTTCCTGTTTAGTATAATGAACGGGTCTATTGATGTCCCTGAGCTGGTGGCCAAGATTGGACTACGTGTGCCGTCTGTGTTTCTTAGGAGACCTCATCTCCTTCATGTACCTGTTGTGAAAACTATATATAGGAAAAATACATATATTTTAAGAGCATGTCGAATGTTTAATAAGGTTTGCCAGGATGTTGAGCTTGATTTATTTACGAATAGTGTCCAGAAATTAAAAAAAATGTTAAGTAACTGTTTCTTTGAAGAGTAACATTGTTGCATGATGTATTTATCTTTGTTTGTTCTCTTCAGTTGTTTCTATGTTTCAACGTTTAACTCTCGTGCTGTTTTAACGTTTTGTCAATTTTATACCTAAGTTTATATAAGTGGAAACTTGTAATTGGCTTTCTTCTACATATAGCTACTGACTACTCGAATGTATTAGCTGTAAGTTTTCCTAAGAATAATAAAATAAAAATAAAAATAAAATAAAATACCTGGGCTTTAAAAGTGACAAACAGCAAATTTAATAATATTAATAATAAACCATTTATTTTCAGATTAAAATGAAAGAACTATAGATGAATATCTTTACCAAAGAATACACATAATAACAATGATAATGTCGAACTGTATTTAGTTTGACGTCAATGTTTTGGGACCCAAAAATTTTAACTCAAGCAGTAAGCAGTGCTCATCTGCAAATAGAATAAGCAGGATATTTTTTGCGCAAATGTAGTTTAAAACCACAGGTGGTAAGTTTTTTTTTGTAACTTCTGCACCCCATTTAATAATCGTTTAACCTAGTACCTCGGATATGGAACTCAGATAGGCAATCACACAATAAACTTTTCAATTTGCATCTTATTAGGCGGAACGACCCCAACTAACAGATGACTAGGCTTTCAAAGATAGACCAGACCAGCACATACGACCAATTTTTCACTTATTTCTTCTCGATGTAGATCTCCTGCGTGTAGACGAGCCAGAGGTTCATGGTACACGTTTGGTTGGCCGTGATGTCACAGTGCTGGCTGATCTCTATACACTCGCATGGGGATTGTCCTGTGTGAGGGATCGTAAGTCCTATTTGTGACTTACCTCTTCTCGATGTAGATCTCCTGCGTGTCGACGAGCCAGTGGTTCATGGTGTCTGCATCAGGCAGTACTAACATCTCCGGGAGCGAGCGCGTCTGGTTGGCCGTGACGTCACAGTGCTGGCTGATCTCTGTACACTCGCAGTGGGGATTATCCTAAAGGAACAAATATCGTGAGTTTAGAAGTATTATATTGCCATTCTTCTCGAACATCAATTATAAAGTATTTAAGTACAAACATTTAAAGTAGTTTTTAAAGTCTTGCTTAGGTTGTGATATTACATTTTCCGTGTCATGATATTATTTTTTTAGGTTACCGACATAGCCCGAAGGATCGCTAAACTGAAGTGTCAGTGGGCAGGGCACATTGCTCGCAGAAAGGTCGACGGGGCCTAAAAGTTCTGGAGTGGCGACCGCGTACCGGAAGATGCAGCGTTGGAAGGCGTTGTGTTTTATTCACAAAAAGTCGCTTAGGTCTATATTTTGAGAAGTCGACGTAGGTATTGCCATTTTCCGCCATGACATGTCCTATTTTTACATTCCTGTTTGAGTGGTTTAGGCGTTTGCCTTGTGACCCGGTGGTCGTGGGTTCGATTCCCACGGGAAGCATACTTTGTAAAGTAGTTTCCAGTTTGGCTAGGACATTGCAGGCTTGAATCACCTGATTGTCTGATAAAAAGATGATTCTGTGCTTCGGAAGGCACGTATAAGCCGGTGGTCCCGGCCGTCAAATGACGGTCGTCAAATAAACCATGTCAGAGGCCCTTGAGGCGGTTTAGAAACTCTGACACTAGGCTGTGTGGGGTCGTTAGACCTTACTACCCACACGAAGAGGAAGAAGAAGAAGACTCCTATTATACAGTCTAGATTCCAAGTTCAAACAAAGATTTTAGCTAACTACACCAAAGTTCTGCGGAATTTGTCACCGCGGTTTTGGAACGCAAAGGGCACTAGGAGGAACACGGATGGGTTTTAGTCAGTAAGAGTCTGTACTACGAAGTCATTTGATGGTTTCCCATCCTTAAAAAAAACACCAAAGTAAAGTCATTGGGGCAAGAAAGATATACATACATCGGCAGTCCAGTTCTTGGTCTGTTTGTCCATCATGAGGTACTGCATCACGGTCTCTGCAAACGCTGGCTCCACGTCCTCTGAGTATATCGATGGTTGCGGTCTGCATGCAAGGAAGATAAAAAATGACAATAAAGAACAATGAAAATGAATACGATATAAGAACGCGACAAGGAGGTCCTCATGGCTTAATAAATTAATAATAATAATTAAACGTTACAGTAATAGATATTAACGTTTATTAACGTTTATTAATTATTATTACCGTTTAATAATTATTATTACCGTTTAATTATTATAACGTTTAATATTGGTATTCAGCTGAATCCGGTTTGACTGGGAGCCGACCCCAATATAGTTGGAAAAAGGCTAGGAAGATGATGAATTAATATTACAAATTCAGTCAGGAAGACTTTTGTCCTCCTGACCGATTTTGGTCATGGCAGCCAATCTCAACAGACACTAGCAATCGGCGCAAGACAAACTCGTATTATAGTGCAGGCATGTGTGCGCAAACATAGATGCATTCCTTTGCCCATCACTGTGATAATTCGATGGGACGGCAGTCAGACACTCGCGGAGAGAGATCAGACGCAGCCTGACCAACCAACAGTGACAGGTGCGCACGTAGGGTTGTCAGCCCCCTGGGGTTGCCACACTACCAACTTCCAAACTCCGGGCTGTCACAGAGAAATCCTTACCGGAAAAATCCAATGACATTTTTTGCTCGAACCCCAGACGCTCAGCACTCGCGACCGAAGAAACGTTAATGTTGTTGTACTCACACTAAGAACTCAGTAGATCCGTTATACAAGTGGCCGTCGAGTCTGAGGTTCACCTCGCTGTCTGCGGGCGGCCGTAGCATGGAGAAGCCCATGGCCAGGGTGATAAAGATCGCTGGCAGCACGATCAGCAGGAACAGGAGCCACCTGAGGGAAGAAGAAGTCAAGTTGTATTGATGTATTAGCTTTTTCCCGCAACAGTATCTGCGTCAAACTCGTATATGAGTATAATATTGTACGGTCAGCCACAGAAGACATTTTGTAAAAGTTTTGTTTTAGGATATCGATCCGGTTTTTGTTACAAGTTATACGATTATATCGGGGTTGCCTAAAAGAGGAACCTTGGGTAGCAGCTCAAAATCAAAGTTAGGAGACGTATGAGCCAGCTTAGTGTTGCCAGGCCTAAGCAAAATGTAATAAAAACAATTCACTATTATGACAACAATTCACTGTTTTTATGATATTTTAATACTACTGTAGCGTCACATAACTTAAATATAGTTTTATTAAGTATTTATAGTGTATTTAAACAACTGTGTGTAGTGTTAAGTTTTAGATTAAGTAATAAACCTTAGAATATAAGTATTACTAATATTTAGTTAATAAGTAATATTAATGTAACAGTCGGACAACTGATTTTTGTTACATGTATCATGTAAGCCTAGTGCGCGGGCGCCGACTACCAAACCGGTTTCACCGATCGGCGACTGCGCAGGTAGCGGGACCCCTCACGACCTGCGTGAGCGCCGACCGGCAGTACGCTCTATGCCGCTAAAGCGAACGCACGCTTGCTTGTGCCAAAATCTATAACAGTTGCCCCGCGCGCTGGCTAATACCTTCCGCTACCTATATCTCTTGGCTGTTGACTGTGCTTCCTCTGGCTTTCTCCTTGATAAACTGTGTGCTTGCAAACTGCGTAATAAACTGAAGAGTGAGAGTGAACCGGCGGTGTTTAAATTAGTAAACCGTACGTACCAACCTTCCTCCCAACATTACATTGGTGACCCCGAAAGAGCACGATGAGCCAAACAAGAGGAAACGAGCAAAAAGCTGCAAGTCATGATGACGGGCCCAGCGTCGACGTGTATCGAGTCGGTGTGAGGGTACCCCCATTTTACCCGGAAAAACCGGCACTTTGGTTCGCGCAGCTTGAGAGCCAGTTCGCTTTGGCGAACATAACTGCCGACGCGACTAAGTACCACCACGTAATGGGGGGCCTAGACCCTATATACGCAGCACACGTCGAAGACATAATCGAGGCACCAGCAGCCCCGGACAAATACGAGCGACTGAAGACGGAGCTGGTGAGGAGATTGTCCGCGTCAAAGGAGAAGAAGGTGCAGCAGCTGCTGACTCACGAGGAGCTCGGTGACCGCAAGCCCTCGCAATTCTTGCGACACCTACGCCACCTGGCGGGGCCGACCGTGCCAGAAGACTTCCTGCGGACGATCTGGACCAGCCGCCTGCCAAGCAGTACGCAGAGCATCATCGCTTCGCAGGCCAAGGCGAGCCTTGAGGAAGTGGCCGAGCTGGCAGATCGCATACTTGACCTAGTGCCAGCCAGCCCGCAAGTAGCAGCAACATCGGCACCGGCGGCGATACCAGGGAGCAGCATGGACCAGATGGCCAACCAGATCGCCGAACTTACCAAGCAGATGCAAAGCCTGGCCTCGCAGGTGAATAGAATGTCCCGGTCGAGGCAAAGGTCCAGCAGGAGTAGCAGCCGGGGGCGATCACCGTCTACGAGGTCGCACTCCAATTACCGCAGGTGGCCTAACTGCTGGTATCACCACAAGTTCGGCGAGAAGGCAACCAGGTGCGTAAAACCTTGTGACTACGCGGGAAAAGCCGAGGGCAGTCGATAATGGCGACCGACGACTGCCACAGCACTGGTCGCTTATTTGTGACCGACCATCAGACGAAGATGCAATTTCTTGTGGACACTGGTAGTGATGTGTGTGTCTTCCCTAAGTCGGCCATGAGAGAGCGCCGTAATAAAACAACATTCGAACTTTGTGCGGCTAACGGCAGTGCTATAAACACTTACGGTTACGTACACCTTAAACTTAATTTAGGCTTACGCCGTGACTTTGCCTGGCGATTTATTGTGGCGGACGTAACCAAAGCAATAATAGGTGTAGATTTTTTATCATATTATAATTTAATTGTAGATGTAAGAATGCAGCGATTAATTGACGCTAACACTACGTTGGCGACCCCTGCTTTGCCTGCTCGCCCTTCAGATGTTGTTTCTTCGGTGAAGGTAAGAATTGGTGACACTACATACCACGACATACTCCGGGAATTTCCTGACATAACCCGGCCGTCGGGTATACACCGTACACCTACACACAACACCTTACACTACATACGCACAACACCTGGACCACCTGTATCGGGTACACCGCGGCGGTTGGCTCCAGACAAACTTAAAATCGCTAAAGAGGAGTTTGAATCTATGCTAGCGAATGGCACGGCCAGACCCTCTGACTCACCTTGGGCCTCACCCTTACACCTGGCACCTAAAAAGGATAGTGGGTGGCGGCCATGCGGTGATTACAGGATGCTCAATGCGCGCACAGTACCTGATAGGTACCCAATTCGCCACATCCATGACTTCGCCCACAACCTTTCTGGATGCCAGGTATTCTCAACGATAGATCTGGTCAAGGCTTACAACCAGATACGCGTTAATCCAGAAGATATACCGAAGACAGCCATCACCACGCCATTTGGACTTTATGAGTTTCCTTACATGACGTTCGGGCTCCGCAACGCGGGACAGACTTTTCAGCGTTTTGTTGACGAAATGCTGCGAGGCCTGGACTTCTGCTTCGGGTACCTTGATGACTTTTTGGTCTACTCAAGAGACCAAGCAGAACACAAGGACCACCTACGTCAACTGTTCACCAGACTCCAGGCATACGGGATGGTGATTAACACGTCCAAATGCGTATTCGGCGTCACAGAGGTAACATTTTTAGGCTACCGAATCAACTCGAGCGGCACAAAGCCCTTACAGGAGAAGGTCGAGGCCATCAACAGCTTCCCAACACCGAAGACCGTGAAGGAGCTACGAAGGTTCCTAGGGATGGTGAATTTTTATAGACGGTTCATCCCAGGAGCAGCTCAATATCAGGCACCGCTGAACAAATTACTGGAAGGCTCTGTGAAAGGTTCACACCCAGTAAACTTCGCAGCAGAAGAGGACGAAGCATTTACGGCCTGCAAAAGGGGTCTCTGCCAAGCAGCAATGCTGGCTCACCCTGATTGCGGAGCTAAACTGGCCATAGTGACAGACGCGTCCGACACCGCCATGGGAGCAGTCCTGCAGCAGTCAAAGGATGAGAAATGGCAACCCTTAGCTTTCTTCTCCCGTAAGCTAAGCTCAAGCCAGCGGAAGTACTCTCCTTATGATCGAGAACTGCTCGCAATTTATGAAGCGATCAAATACTTCAGACATATGGTCGAGGCCAGAGAGTTTATAATCTATACAGATCATAAACCCATCTGTTACGCGTTTCATACACGTAAGGAGAATTGCTCACCAAGACAGTTCAGACACCTGGATTTTATCTCGCAGTTCACAACAGACATCAGGCACATTTCAGGGAAAGATAACGTAGTTGCTGACACCCTGTCAAGAGTGGATGTCACCACCCAGCCCATAGACCTGAGCGAGCTGGCTAAGTACCAAGCTTCAGACCCAGAACTCAAGCAGCTGCTCATTAAGGGTTCATCACTGCGCCTGAAGAAGATCACACTGCCGGGAACACTGTCTGAACTGTACTGCGATGAGAGTAGCAAGATGCCAAGACCATATGTCCCGAAGGAACTCCGACGACAAGTTTTCAACCACCTGCACTCCTTGAGCCATCCAGGAGCTAATGCCACTGCTAAGGTGGTATCCGAGCGTTACGTGTGGCCAGAAGTAAAAAAAGACTGCAGGGAGTGGACGCGAAGTTGTTTGCCATGCCAACGTGCGAAGATCACACGTCATGTCTCTGCTCCCCTGGGCAACTTCAAGTTACCACGTACGCGCTTCATGGACATCCATATTGACATGATCGGGCCATTGCCAATATCGCATGGATTCCGGTATTGCCTCACAGCTGTAGATCGCTTCACGCGATGGCCTGAGGCAATACCGATCAAGGACATCACAGCAGAAACAGTGGCCAATGCTCTTTTGTACGGATGGATCGCGCGCTTCGGTTGCCCTACCAAAGTGGTGACAGATCGCGGCAGGCAGTTTGAGTCAACCCTCTTCAAACACCTATCCGATATTGCTGGCTTTGAGCACCGGAAGACAACCGCTTACCACCCTGCCTGCAATGGCATGGTCGAGCGGTTTCATCGACAGCTGAAAGCAGCCATTACCTGCCATGGGAACCAAAACTGGGTGGAATCTTTGCCATTGGTACTGTTGGGCATCCGCAGCGCGCATAAAGACGACGTACATGCAACTCCGGCGGAGTTGGTGTACGGAGAAACCCTGCGCCTACCGGGAGACTTCCTCGAACCAGAAGCGGTCAACACCACCGATATGACCGATTACGTGTCCAGGCTACGCATGTTCGCTAGGAACATACAGCCATCAGCAGCATCGCGACATGGTAACACGCGGCCCATTTTTGTTTTTAAGGACCTCGCCACCGCGTCGCACGTATTTCTGAGGGATAACGCGTCATCTGGTTCATTCAAGCCAGCCTACACAGGACCACATGAAGTCCAGGAGAGGAGTGACAAAGTATTCAAACTCCTCTTTAACGGTAAAACAGTCACAGTATCGATAGACCGAGTGAAACCGGCCTACATACTACGTGACACACACACTACAATAACACATAACAACACACACACTCACAACACACAGGAACAAACACAGACTACACAGGACACACCAGTTACCAATCCAACACCGGCGACCGAAGAAGACAACACTAAAAGGACACGGTCAGGCCGTAGGGTGCGTTTCCCTGATTACTATCGACCTTGACGGTCTCAAGAGGGGGGTGGTGTAGCGTCACATAACTTAAATATAGTTTTATTAAGTATTTATAGTGTATTTAAACAACTGTGTGTAGTGTTAAGTTTTAGATTAAGTAATAAACCTTAGAATATAAGTATTACTAATATTTAGTTAATAAGTAATATTAATGTAACAGTCGGACAACTGATTTTTGTTACATGTATCATGTAAGCCTAGTGCGCGGGCGCCGACTACCAAACCGGTTTCACCGATCGGCGACTGCGCAGGTAGCGGGACCCCTCACGACCTGCGTGAGCGCCGACCGGCAGTACGCTCTATGCCGCTAAAGCGAACGCACGCTTGCTTGTGCCAAAATCTATAACAGTTGCCCCGCGCGCTGGCTAATACCTTCCGCTACCTATATCTCTTGGCTGTTGACTGTGCTTCCTCTGGCTTTCTCCTTGATAAACTGTGTGCTTGCAAACTGCGTAATAAACTGAAGAGTGAGAGTGAACCGGCGGTGTTTAAATTAGTAAACCGTACGTACCAACCTTCCTCCCAACATTACACTACACTTGGGAGCAAATAAATCGAGCCACTTCCTTTTTCACGCATTATGGTAATTATTTTTGGTATTAAGGAACGCATCGATTCGAAACATATATCGCCTAAAAGGGTATTTAATAACCTTTACAATGAGGGTAGTTAGTTGTCAAAATTTCATTTTTATTAAAGTTTAAAGGGTAGAATAAAATTATCGCATTTAATTTGCTTATGACATTTTTATTGTACTCTGTTAAGAAAAGATTAAATTTGAGGTTTTTGTTAATCATACCCATATTACTTGTTATTGTTGTCTTTATCTGTGTCTGTGTAATCAAAATAACCTGATAAAATGGATACTACACCGACGGAAGCTGCCCAAGTTGTAGCTTTACTTGAGGTTGGACACGGACAACGTGAAGTGGCACGCAGACTTCATTTGAGTCGTTCAAAGGTACAGCGGGTATACCGCAGGTATCTGGAGACTGGTGCTTTTGTTCGGCGACCTGGAACTGGCCGACCACGGGCAACAACAGAACGTGACGACCGCTTTATTGCAACCAATTCGTTGCGCGACCGTGGACTTAATGCTGTTCAGCTACAGCAAGCGTTACGTGACGTTCGAGGAGTCGCAATCAGTAGGTGGACAGTGAGACGAAGACTAAAAGAACGAAATTTAACATCACACAAACCAGCAACTGGCCCAAAATTGACTGTAGCTCATCGCCGATCTCGCTTGGAGTTTGCTCGAGAACACATTAATTGGACGTTAGAAGACTGGAGGTCAGTTTTGTTTTCTGACGAGTCAAGAATCTGTCTTTTTAGCAATGACGGGAGAAACCGAGTGTATAGACGTCCTGGTGAAAGATTTGCCCAATGTTGCATTCGAGAAACGGTGAGTTTTGGTGGTGGTTCTTGTATGGTGTGGGGAGGAATTTCTCTAGACGGAAAAACGGAACTTGTCTTCGTCGACCCCGCCAACGATGGCAGTGGTAGACGTGGATTAACAGCTGACCGATACATAACTGACATTCTTGAAAACCACGTAATGCCGTATGCTGGTTTTGTCGGAGAAAATTTCTTGTTTATGCATGACAATGCGAGACCTCATACCGCGCAGATCGTTACGGAATACTTGTCTGCGATCGGGATTCAACAAATGGTATGGCCAGCACGAAGTCCCGATTTGAACCCGATCGAACACCTATGGGACGAGCTAAAACGGAGAGTCCGAGCCAGGGTTCCCGCTGTTTCATCCATTCCCGAGCTTAAAGTCGCTGTGCTTGAAGAGTGGGAGAACATACCACAATATGTCATCGTAACGCTGATCAGATCGATGACTAATAGGCTACAAGAATGTATCAGGGCCCGGGGGGGTAATACCAGTTATTAAGAATATTTTTTTTGCAATAATTTTGTTTTTTATTGTTTTTATGGACTGTTTTAGCCCTACTAAATTTTCTATCAAAATTACCATTTTTCTTGCAGAGCCAATAATTTATCATTCAATAAGGTTATTATTCAATAATTTACCCTCATTGTAAAGGTTATTAACTAAACTTTTAGGCGATATATAGTTCGAATTGATACGTTCCATATTACCAAAAATATTTACCATTTTACGTGAAAAAAGGTAGTGGCTCGATTTATTTGCTCCCAAGTGTATTTATAGTTTTTTAAATTAAAATACTTAATTCCTCCTTACATAGTCGTCTTATCTAGTATGCTTCCATATTGCCAGTCAAGATCCTTAGACAAAAATTATACACTAGAATACACCGTAGTGCTTCTAAAACACTAAAAAAATAAGGAACACTTAGTTTGCAATAAACGTTTTGACTTTGACTTTGAAATATTTATATTGACCCTCGATTTCTTAAAAAAAACAAATATATAAAAATAAATAAAATGGTTAGTTTTTATTTCCTTTTTTTTGGATGTGAATTCATCAAATCAGTCATCATCAGTTCAAGCAATACAACAATCAATACATACTTATTCCGTATATGATGCAGGTATCTGGCATGCATGAGTGCCAGGAACTGCTGCCAAGAGGTGCCCTTCAGTGGTCCCTCAGGTGGTACCAGCTCCTGCGCTGGGTCAGTTCTGATGCTGGTCGTGGAGTTGCTCTTGGAGGGAGAGCTTTCGGGTACTGTGGGAGAAACTATATACAATGTGCTTAATTATTCACCGATCGCTTTTTGTGTTTTTTTTGCTTTGTAAAGTTGCAGTCTTGACGACCCAGCAGAAGATACTAGTAAGTCTGCCAAAGAATGAAGAGGAGACCCTACCTCAAATAACGATATTAGGCTAGGCAAGGAGAGAGAGAGATGGAGGGAGTAAAGTTTCATAGTAAAATTAACCTTATGGCACAAGGTTCGGATTCGTTTGAAATGCTTAGATACTATTATCACTATGAATGTGACTATTTTAACACAAATTCCTTGAAGTACGCAAAAGTGTGTAGTAGAGACACATTGCGGCAGTTATGACTGAGTCCAGTTAGGCTCGGCGCAAACGGGCCACCGACCACAGCCACCGGTGGTCAGCGACAGCGACTTAACACACTTTTTCATATATTTTGTAGCTGGTGGCGGCCACTGGCTACATCAGTGTCCGCGACTCGCCACTTGTGGTCGCTGCGGGCCACACAAGACGCTGACACCCGCCACTCGCGCTGCTACCCCCGCAGGCGTTACGCGTCCTACGCATCGCACGCGTCACCTTGGAGCACGACGCCTCAATGGATATCGATACTTAGATCTCAGATAGACTGCGAAATACTTAGATATAAGATATAATGCGAAATACTTAGATATAAGACAGAATGCGAAATACTTAGATATAAGACAGAATGCGAAATACTTAGATATAAGACAGAATGCGAAATACTTAGATATAAGACAGAATGCGAAATACTTAGATATAAGACAGAATGCGAAATACTTAGATATAAGACAGAATGCGAAATACTTAGATATAAGACAGAATGCGAAATACTTAGATATAAGACAGAATGCGAAATACTTAGATATAAGACAGAATGCGAAATACTTAGATATAAGACAGAATGCGAAATACTTAGATATAAGACAGAATGCGAAATACTTAGATATAAGACAGAATGCGAAATACTTAGATATAAGACAGAATGCGAAATACTTAGATATAAGACAGAATGCGAAATACTTAGATATAAGACAGAATGCGAAATACTTAGATATAAGATAGAATGCGAATAACAAAGACTTACGATACTCGATGCCGTTCTGAGGCGCGTCGGCTTGCTGGCAGATGTTGAAGAACACCTGCTCCAGGCTGCTGCAGTCCAGCGTGTAGCTCTTGAAGCCCAGCGACGACTGCGTGGCTTCCAGCACCGAGCACAGTTGCAGGAAGCTGAGGGAAGATACATTATTTAACTTTAACTATAACTTTATATTTTTGTACCAAAACTTAAAATATATTTCCTTTTTTATGGCCAGGCCATGTTATCTAAATTCTCAATAACCTAAATCCGCATTAGTTAAGAAAATTAAGCATTTGAAGTTGAGTTGCAATTATAGTTGAGTTGTAATTATAGTTGAGTTGCAGTTGAAATTATAAGTCTTCTATACATTGAAAAGAGAAAATCACTGTCTTTCCCGCTGAACTCTTATTCGAATAAGTTTTTAGATCTTGTGTTTGCGTGCCAAGTTTTACTTGAATCGGTTCATTCAATTCCAAAAATAAGGATTTAAAGTATGTACCTATGATGCATTGTGAGAAGCTTTGCTTTGGCAAATAGCAGGTTATTTATGACGCTCAGTAGAAAGTTACTAATCCAGAATTTATAGAAATTACAAATGTAAATCTAATGTTATAAATAGGCCTTTCTAGAACTCAAAACACCAATCTGGGTGCAAATTACCTAACTATTATGCAGACTGCCACTGGAAATGACTCTGTAGCTCTATATATATAGCTAGGTACTGTTCTACGCGCCCTCTGTAACGACCCTCACTATAGAGGGTGCGGAGGTACCTTTTTTATGGATGGGAAACAATCAAATGACCCCTTCCGCTCTGGGTGGAGCGGGAGGGAGTGTCAGACTCTTACTGACTAAAACCCATCCGTGCTCCTCCTAGTGCCCTTTGCGTTCCAGGGCCGCGGTAACTCTTTCGAACAAAATCCGCAACCTTTACTAACGGGCTCCGTCAACTATGCTGACATCTCTTTGACTGCGGAGGTACCTACTAGATAGCTACTTGCCTGAAAAGTTTATAGGTACCAAAAGATAGATGTCGCTTTTTGAACTCGGACCGAGTAAATACTCGGTTCAAAAAGCGACATCTATCTGAATTCGTGAAATGATAAAAACGTAGCAGCCTGATTCATTAAAAAAAATACCATATGATTTAATAGCCCACTAATTAGAAAGTAAACGTGTCTGTTCAAGTTTCTTCAACACGTTTTACTTAATTGTTCGCTTCCTCAAGATCATTTTTTGTAAAGTTCACCACGATCGTGTCCAAAAACTGACCAATACACATAAGCCGCTATCTTTTATTAGTTGCTAACACGAGGTTATGTAACAAATATTTCATGCATACAAGACCGGTTAGCAGCTACCTCGGAATTAAAAAATAATTACTGTCAGAAACACCGACCGCTAAAGCAGTTTGTGGCCTCAGATCTGTGATTGAACTGCATCAGACTGCTTGAAAAGCGACTTGTGCAGAACTTTTTAGTCATTTTTAGCGGTCGGGTTTGTTGACAGTAATTTTTTTTTATTTCCTACATTTTAGTGAGTTATTTGCGGGCATCATTTTGAAAATGTATATAGCCTATGTCATTACCACAATTCTGACGAATTCATCGACACCTCATATGTCAAAATCCGTCCAGCCGTTTGGGCTGTAGGGGGCAAATATGCATACTATATATTCGCTCGAAAAACATTACCCTCCTTCTGACGCAGTCGGGTAAAGATAACTTTGTTTCATGTAAGTGTGCCTTAGCAAATTCCACTCACTTGTTATTCAATCCAGTGGCATCGAAGAACGGCAACGCGATCTCCACTTCAAGTCCATTCACATCAACTACATTGGCGTTCTTCACGACGTCCCGGACGACGGTCAGCAGCTGCTTGGTCTTCTCCTCTTGGCTGGTCTCTTCCCAGGTCTCTTCATGTTCAGGGTCGTAGGAGGGGTACATCACTGTCAGCTTGTAGCCATTGCCTAGGGTTCGTTTGATCTCGATTGGGGATCCTGTGGTGTGGATTTGACCCTGTTTGGAAAAGTTTTGTGTTAATTATTTAATTTTTGAGGTGATTTGAAGTGTTTGGCACATTATCAATGTCTGAGAAAATATAAACAAACTTTTATAGAATAAAAAAGACCTAAAAAGTTATCATTAGTAATGAAAAGTTGCAACTTAATTATTCTTAACGTTGTTAATGACGAGAACAATAATGACCACAGTTGCGGGTTCGTGACTGCGCTTTGCATTCAGCATAATGCTGTTTTATGACGCGAACCACAGAAAGGGGCTTATTAAAATTTGCCATAAAACAAAGAAAAATATTTTTCACTTGAATCTATGTACGAGAAAACAATTTCGAAATGAGAAGATCATATAAAAAAAAACCACATACAATACCACTACATTGTCCAAAAAACATCAAGAAAATGCAAAAAGAGGTTTTCAAACAGTTTCTTAAAAGTTTCTTCAAGGAAAACAACAAAAGGAGGTCATGTGGGCTACTACCGTGGGGTTGAGAACTATGTCTCTATCATCATTTTTCGTGACTCAGTTTACTTGTACCTATTCCCGTTAGATGATTGCTTAACTTAGCATGGTTTTGGTGGCAGGACTTAGACCGGCTCCTGCCTGTACCGGCTTACGGAGTAGCCACGGACCCCCCGAGGAACTTGACGAAACAGGTCTTCGCTAGAAACCAGGCAGGAAAACTTCGCTTGCGCGATGCAGGGCTTTCATCTTTTACACGGCTATCGCTTTGCATTTGTTACATGTTTTGATTCAGTAGGTATTTAAACCCTTTCAAGTTTCTTGTAGTAATTTTTTGTTTGTTTAAAATATGTATTTTTTAGTGTATTTTAAAATTTCGGTACAGAACATTCGTTTATGGCTTATCAGTAAGGGTGAGCGGGATGTATAGATGTTTGCCTCCCTCTTACCACCCTCGCGTTTGTTACTCCGCCCTCTATTGATTTTAGGGTCAATAGCTTTCGCTTTCTGTTGTGGAGAGTATAATTATAAGCCTCGAAAGAACAAAAGTTTTATAACTTTTTCTTTCTATTCTTTGTATTGTTTTAATTGTATCTTGAGCGTTTACGCTATACGGTATTTCATACAAACTTACAATTCCTTATTTCTCGAAATTAATGATCCGATTTTAATGAAACTTCCTACGCTTTGGCAGAATACAAAGGTCTTAAAAGTTATCAGAGAACATTTTCTCAACTCTTAATGATAAATTACATGAAAAAACAAAATTTGGTTGGAAATAATTCTGAAGAATTGATATTTTAAGACGAAACTCAAAAAATAATATATCTTAGAAGCTAAAAATCTAACGCTCCAACAAAATTGCCACGAGTTGTAGCAACACGTGGCCTACGTTGTAGAACGGTTTAAGCTACGCCGTAGCGGTGCTACGATGGGTAGTAAACTCGCCAAATGTTCAAGCTTTCTTACGTATTATAATGCAAAATTTATGCCTACTTTAATATTTCCAGATAATTATAACAAAAATCAATCAATCGGGCTCTAAGCACCCCTTCACACTGGCGTTTGTCCAGCGTAGGTGCTCGATGAACGTATGCACAGCGCAGAAGCTCTCTTATTAAAATTCATCATAAAGCGACTAAAAATATTATAAACTTCAATCTACTGTGATATAACTTGTATTTATACATATATACCTAGAGGTGATGTCTTTCGTTTCTCACACGAGTAAACTCTTCTCGAATTAGAAGATCTTAGAAAAAACCATAAAAAATACCACCAAATCGTTGTAAAAACTTCAAGAAAATGCAAAAAGAGGTTCCCAAATAATTTCTTTAAAAACGTGTGAGTATCATTGTGGGATGAAAAAGAACCAACGATATTATTATTCTGTAATAAAATATCGTTAAATTAATATTTTTAACGATGTTTGATTAAAAGAAGAATAAAGACCACAGTTGCACGTCCGTGACTGTGTTTTTCATTCAGCATAATGCTGTGTTATAACGCAAACCGCCGTATGGGGCTAAATTTTCAGTCGCCATATTAAGCGGTGCAAATCATTTCTAATTAGAATTGGCCATAAATCGAGGGAAAATATTTTTCAATATGATACAAATCTTGAATTTAAAAACTAAAACTTTTTTTTCAAGACAAAATCCTCATAAAATACCACTAAATTGTCCAAAAAACTTCCAGAAAATGCAAAAAGAGGTTCTCAAAACACTTTTTAAAAGTTTTTTCAAGGAAAACAACAAAAGGAGGTCATGTGGGCTACTACCGTGGGGTTGAGAACTATGTCTCTATCATCATTTTTCGTGACCCAGTTTACTTGTATCTATTACCGTTAGATGATTGCTTAACTTAGCATGGTTGTGGTGGCAGGACTTAGACCGGCTCCCGCCTGTACCGGCTTACGGAGTAGCCACGGACCTCCCGAGGAACTTGACGAAACAAGTCTTCGCTAGAAACCAGGCAGGAAAACTTCGTTTGCGCGATGCAGGACTTTCACCTTTTACACGACTATCGCTTTTCATTTGTTACATGTTTTGATTCAGTAGGTATTTAAACCTTTTCAAATGTCTTGTAGTATTTTTATATGTGTTTAAAATATGTATTTTTTAGTTTATTTTAAAATTTCGTTACAGAATATTCGTTTATGGCTTATCAGTAAGGGTGAGCGGGATGTAAAGATGTTTGCCTCCCTCTTACCACCCTCGCGTTTGTTTCTCCGCCCCTCTATTGATTTTAGGGTCAATAGCTTTCGCTTTCTGTTGCGGAGAGTATAATAAGCCTCGAAAGAAGAAAAGTTCTATAACTTTTTATCTTAATGATACTTATACTACAAGAAAAAAAAAATTTTTTTACGGGAAAAAAATCTGATGATTCGGTATTATAAGACGATACTGAAAAAATAATATATCTTAGAAGCTGAAAATCTATCAAAAGTTAACTTTAGGAGAAAACCTTTTGAACTACGCGACTAACAAATTGCTACGAGTCGTAGCAACCCGCTGCTTACGTTGCATGTAGTACGGTGTAAGCTACGCCGTAGCGGTGCTACGATAGGTAGCAAACTTTCCGAATGTTTAAGAGGGCGCCGAGCGCGCAGTGGCGCCCTCTTCGTTTGTTTGGTTATTTCTTTTATTTTAGAATGAAAATGTCGTTAAAAATAATAATTTAACGACATTTTATTACTCACAGAATAATAATTTCGTCGGTTCTTTTTCATCCCACAATGATACTCACACATTTTCAAGAAATGATTTGGGAACCTCTTTTTGCATTTTCTTGAAGTTTTTTGGATAATTTAGTGTTACTTTATGAGGATTTTATCTTGAAAAAAAAATAGTTTATAAATTCAAGATTTGTATCACATTAAAAAATATTTTCCGTCGATTTATGGCCAATTCTAATAAGAAATGATTTTCATCGCTTAATGTGGCGACTGAAAATTAAGCCCCATACTGCGGTTTTGCGCCATAATACAGCATTATGCTGAATGAAAACACAGTCACTAAATATCGATAAAAATATTAATTTAACTATGTTTTATTACAGAATAATAATTTCGTCGTTTCTTTTTTATCCCTATTATACTCTCATGTTTTTAAGAAATGATTTGGGAACCTCTTTTTGCATTTTCTTGAAGTTTTTAGAACGATTTGCGGATGGTTTTTGTGGTTTTTTCTAAGATCTTCAAATTCGAGAAGAGTTTACTCATCTGAGAAACGAAAGACATCACCTCTAGGTATATATGTATAAATACAAGTTATATCACAGTATGTAGATTGAAGTTTATGATATTTTTAGTCGCTTTATGATGAATTCTAATAAGAAAGCCGCTACAACGTGACACACGCGTCGTGTTGTCGCGGCACTGAAAATTTAGCTCCAAACTGCGGTTTGTGTCATAACAAACCGCAGTTTGGAGCTAAATTTTCAGTCGTCACATTCAGCGGTGAAAATCATTTCTTATTAGAATTGACCATAAATCGACGTAAAATATTTTTCAATGTGATACAAATCTTGAATTTATAAACTAAAATTTTTTTTTCAAGACAAAATCCTCATAAAATACGACCAAATTGTCCGAAAAACTTCCAGAAAATGCAAAAAGAGGTTCTCAAACCACTATTTAAAAGTTTCTTTAAGGAAAACAACAAAAGGAGGTCATGTGGGCTACTACCGTGGGGTTGAGAACTATGTCTCTATCATCATTTTTCTTGACTCAGTGTGTACTTGTATCTATTACCGTTAGATGATTGCTTTACATTAGCATGGTTGTGGCAGGACTTAGACCGGCTCCCGCCTGTACCGGTTTACGGAGTAGCCACGGACCCCCCGAGGAACATGACGAAACAGGTCTCCACTAGAAACCAGGCAGGAAAACTTCGCTTGCGCGATGCAGGACTTTCACCTTTTACGCGGCTATCGCTTTTCATTTGTTACATGTTTTGATTCAGTAGGTATTTAAACCTTTTCAAGTGTACTGTAGTAATTTTTTATGTGTTTGAAATATGTATGTTTTAGTTTATTTTTAAATTTCGTTACAGAATATTCGTTTATGGCGTTTCAGTAAGGGTGAGTGAGATGTATAGATGTTTGCCTCCCTCTTACCACCCTGGCGTTTGTTACTCCGCCCCTCTATTGTTTTTAGGGTCAATAGCTTTCGCTTTCTGTTGTGGAGAGTATAATAAACCTCGAAAGAACAAAAGTTCTATAACTTTCTATTCTTTGTATTGTTTTAATTTTATCTTGAGCGTTTACGCTATACGGTATTTCATACAAACTTACAATTCCTTATTTCTCGAAATTAATGATCCGATTCTAATGAAACTTCCTACGCTTTGGCAGAATACAAAGGTCTTAAAAGTTATCAGAGAACATTTTCTCAACTCTTAATGATAAATTACATGAAAAAACAAAATTTGGTTGGAAATAATTCTGAAGATTCGATATTTTAAGACGATACTCAAAAAATAACATATCTTAGAAGCTGAAAATCTAACGCTCCAACAAAATTGCTACGAGTCGTAGCAACACGTGGCCTACGTTGTAGAACGGCTTAAGCTACGCCGTAGCAGTGCTACGATGGGTAGTAAACTCCCCGAATGTTTAAGTTTTCTTACGTTTTATAATGCAAAATTTGTGCCTATTTTAATATTTCCAGATAATTATAACAAAAATCAATCAATCGGGCTCTAAGCACCCCTTCACACTGGCGTTTGTCCAGCGTAGGTGCTCGATGAACGTATGCACAGCGCAGAAGCTCTCTTATTAAAATTCATCATAAAGCGACTAAAAATATTATAAGCTTCAATCTACATACTGTGATATAACTTGTATTTATACATAATATATACCTAGAGGTGATGTCTTTCGTTTCTCATACGAGTAAACTCTTCTCGAATTTGAAGATCTTGGAAAAAACCATAAAAAATACCAGCAAATCGTTGTAAAAACTTCAAGGAAATGCAAAAAGAGGTTCCCAAATCATTTCTTTAAAAACGTGAGAGTATCATTGTGGGATGAAAAAGAACCAACGAAATTATTATTCTGTAATAAAATATCGTTAAATTAATATTTTTAACGATATTTGATTAAAAGAAGAATAAAGACCACAGTTGCACGTCCGTGACTGTGTTTTTCATTCAGCATAATGCTGTGTTATAACGCAAACCGCCGTATGGGGCTAAATTTTCAGTCGCCATATTAAGCGGTGCAAATCATTTCTAATTAGAATTGGCCATAAATCGAGGGAAAATATTTTTCAATATGATACAAATCTTGAATTTAAACACTAAAACTTTTTTTTCAAGACAAAATCCTCATAAAATACCACTAAATTGTCCAAAAAACTTCCAGAAAATGCAAAAAGAGGTTCTCAAAACACTTTTTAAAAGTTTTTTCAAAGAAAACAACAAAAGGAGGTCATGTGGGCTACTACCGTGGGGTTGAGAACTACGTCTCTATCATCATTTTTCGTGACTCAGTTTACTTGTATCTATTACCGTTAGATGATTGCTTAACTTAGCATGGTTGTGGTGGCAGGACTTAGACCGGCTCCCGCCTGTACCGGCTTACGGAGTAGCCACGGACCTCCCGAGGAACTTGACGAAACAAGTCTTCGCTAGAAACCAGGCAGGAAAACTTCATTTGCGCGATGCAGGACTTTCATCTTTTACACGGCTATCGCTTTTCATTTGTTACATGTTTTGATTCAGTAGGTATTTAAACCTTTTCAAATGTCCTGTAGTATTTTTTTATGTGTTTAAAATATGTATTTTTTAGTTTATTTTAAAATTTCGTTACAGAACATTCGTTTATGGCTTATCTGTAAGGGTGAGCGGGATGTAAAGATGTTTGCCTCCCTCTTATCACCCTCGCGTTTGTTTCTCCGCCCCTCTATTGATTTTAGGGTCAATAGCTTTCGCTTTCTGTTGCGGAGAGTATAATAAGCCTCGAAAGAAGAAAAGTTCTATAACTTTTTTTTTCTATTCTTTGTATTGTTTTGAATGATATGGGAACCTCTTTTTGCATTTTCCTGCAGTTTTTTGGATACTTAAGTGTTATTTTATGAGGATTTTATCTTGAAAAAAAAAGTTATTTATAAATTCAAGATTTGTATCACATTAAAAAATATTTTCCGTCGATTTATGGCCAATTCTAATAGAGATGATTTTCACCGCTTAATGTGGCGACTGAAAATTTAGTCCCATAGTGCGGTTTTGCGTCCTAATACAGCATTATGCTGAATGAAAAACACAGTCACGGACGTGCAACTGTGGTCTTTATTCTTCTTTTAATCAAACATCGTTAAAAATATTAATTTAACGATATTTTATAACTTACAGAATAATAATTTCGTTGGTTCTTTTTCATTCCACAATGACACTCACACGTTTTTAAGAAATGATTTGGGAACCTCTTTTTGCATATTCTTGAAGTTTTTAGAACCATTTGTTGGTATTTTTTGTGGTTTTTTCTAAGATCTAAATGAAAAAGTGGCCACTATTATCCGTTTTAGTGATTATAATAATAATAAACAATTTAAAACTACCGTTTATAATTACATTAACGTAAAATCTTGTGGAGCACAACTTAACGTGCTTATTTTCTGCATTTTCATTCTTAAATGAAATAAATAACCAACAAACGGCCGCCACTACGCGCACGGCGCCCTCTTCAACTTTTTTCGAATTATAATGCAAACTAGACGGAAATCTGAATATTTCCAGATAATTATAAGAAAAATCAATCAATCAGGCTCGAAGCGCCCCTTCACACTGGCGTTTGTCCAGCGAAGGCGTTCGATGAACGTATGCACAGCGCAAAAACCGCGACAACACGACGCGTGTTGCGACTAAAAATATCATGAACTTCAATCTACATACTGTGATATAACTTGTATTTATACATATATACCTAGAGGTGATGTCTTTCGTATCTCAGATGAGTAAACTCTTCTCGAATCTGAAGATCTAAGAAAAAACCACAAAAAATATCAGCAAATCGTTCTAAAAACTTCAAGAAAATGCAAAAAGAGGTTCCCATATCATTTCTTTAAAATGTGTGGGTATCATTTTGGGATGAAAAAGAACCAACGAAATTATTATTCTGTAGTAAAACATCGATAAATTAATATTTTTACCGATATTTCGTGACTGTGTTTTCATTCAGCATAATGCTGTGTTATGACGCAAACCGCAGTATGGGGCTAAAGTTTCAGTCGTCACATTAAGCGGTGAAAATCATTTGTTATTAGAATTGACCATAAATCGACGGAAAATATTTTTCAATGTGATACAAATCTTGAATTTTTAAACTAAAATTTTTTTTTCAAGACAAAATCCTCATAAAATACCACTAAATTGTCCAAAAAACTTCCAGGAAATGCAAAAAGAGGTTCTCAAACCACTTTTTAAAAGTTTTTTCAAGGAAAACAACAAAAGGAGGTCATGTGGGCTACTACCGTGGGGTTGAGAACTATGTCTCTATCATCATTTATCTGACTCAGTGTGTACTTGTATCTATTATCGTTAGATGATTGCTTTACATTAGCATGGTTGTGGCAGGACTTAGACCGGCTCCCGCCTGTACCGGTTTACGGAGTAGCCACGGACCCCCCGAGAAACATGACGAAACAAGTCTTCGCTAGAAACCAGGCAGGAAAACTTCGTTTGCGCGATGCAGGACTTTCACCTTTTACACGGCTATCGCTTTTCATTTGTTACATGTTTTGATTCAGTAGGTATTTAAACTCTTTCAAGTTTCTTGTAGTCATTTTTTATTTGTTTAAAATATGTATTTTTTAGTTTATTTTAAAATTTCGTCACCTAACATTCATTTATGCCATATCAGTAAGGGTGAGCGGGATGTATAGATGTTTGCCTCCCTCTTTCCACCCTCGCGTTTGGTTCTCCGCCCCTCTATTGATTTTACGGTCAATAGCTTTCGCTTTCTGTTGCGGAGAGTGTTATAAGCCTCGAAAGAACAAAAGTTCTATAAGTTTTTATCTTAATGATATATTACAAGAAAAAAAAAACATTTTACTACGGGGAAAAAATCCGATGATTCGGTATTATAAGACGATACTGAAAAAATAATATATCTTAGAAGCTGAAAATCTATCAAAAGTTAACTTTAGGAGAAAACCTTTTGAACTACGCGACTAACAAATTGCTACGAGTCGTAGCAACCCCCTGCTTACGTTGCATGTAGTACGGTGTAAGCTACGCCGTAGCGGTGCTATGATAGGTAGCAAACTTTCCAAATGTTTAAGAGGGCGCAGAGCGCGCAGTGGCACCCTCTTCGTTTGTTTGGTTATTTCTTTTATTTTAGAATGAAAATGTCGTTAAAAATAGTAATTTAACGACATTTTATTACTTACAGAATAATAATTTCGTCGGTTCTTTTTCATCCCACAATGATATTCACACGTTTTTAAGAAATGATATGGGAACCTCTTTTTGCATTTTCTTGCAGTTTTTTGGATACTTTAGTGTTATTTTATGAGGATTTTATCTTGAAAAAAAAAGGTTATTTATAAATTCAAGATTTGTATCACATTAAAAAATATTTTCCGTCGATTTATGGCCAATTCTAATAAGAAATGATTTTCACCGCTTAATGTGGCGACTGAAAATTTAGCCCCATACTGCGGTTTTGCGTCATAATACAGCATTATGCTGAATGAAAAACACAGTCACGGACTTGCAACTGTGGTCTTTATTCTTCTTTTAATCAAACATCGTTAAAAATATTAATTTAACGATATTTTATTACTTACAGAATAATAATTTCGTTGGTTCTTTTTCATCCCACAATGATACTCACACGCTTTTAAGAAATGATTTGGAAACCTCTTTTTGCATTTTCTTGAAGTTTTTAGAACGATTTGTTTGTATTTTTGTGGTTTTTTCTAAGATCTAAATAAAATAATGGCCACTATCATCCGTTTTAGTGATTATAATAAAACTAAACAATTTAAAACTACCGATTATAACAATATTTACGTATAATCTTGTGGAGCACAACTTAACGTGCTTATTTTCTGTATTTTCATTCTAAAATAAAAGAAATAACCAAACAAACGATGAGGGCGCCACTGCGCGCTCGGCGCCCTCTTAAACTTTTTTCGTATTATAATGCAAACTAGACGGAAATCTGAATATTTCCAGACAATTATAAATAAGACAAATCAATCATTCAGGCTCGAAGCGCCCCTTCACACTGGCGTTTGTCCAGCGAAGGCGTTCGATGAACGTATGCACAGCGCAAAAGCCGCGACAACACGACGCGTGTGTCACGTAGTAGCGGCTTTCTTATTAGAATTCATCATAAAGCGACTAAAAATATCATAAACTTCAATCTACATACTGCGAAATAACTGGTATTTATACATACATACCTAGAGGTGATGTCTTTCGTTTCTCAGACGAGTAAACTCTACTCGAATTTGAAGATCTTAGAAAAAACCACAAAAAATACCAGCAAATCGTTCTAAAAACTGCAAGAAAATGCAAAAAGAGGTTCCCAAATCATTTCTTAGAAACGTGAGAGTATCATAGGGATAAAAAAGAAATGACGAAATTAGTACTCTGTAATGAAACATCGTTAAATTAATTTTTTACCGATATTTCGTAACTGTGTTTTCATTCAGCATAATGCTGTGTTACGTTATGACGTAAACCGCAGTACAGGGCTAAATTTTCCGTCACCACATTAAGCGATGATAATCATTTCTTATTAGAATTGGCCATAAATCGACGGAAAATATTTTTCAATGTGATACAAATCTTGAATTTATGAACTAATTTTTTTTTCAAGACGAAGTCCTCATAAAATACCACCAAATTGTCCAAAAAACTTCCAGAAAATGCAAAAAGAGGTTTCCAAACTACTTTTTAAAAGTTTCTTCAAGGAAAACAACAAAAGGAGGTCATGTGGGCTACTACCGTGGGGTTGAGAACTATGTCTCTATCATCATTTTCCTTGACTCAGTGTGTACTTGTATCTATTACCGTTAGATGATTGCTTTACATTAGTATGTTTGTGGCAGGACTTAGACCGGCTCCCGCCTGTACCGGTTTACGGAGTAGCCACGGACCCCCCGAGGAACTTGACGAAACAAGTCTTCGCTAGAAACCAGGCAGGAAAACTTCGTTTGCGCGATGCAGGACTTTCACCTTTTACGCAGGTATCGCTTTTCATTTGTTACATGTTTTGATTCAGTAGGTATTTAAACCCTTTCAAGTTTCTTGTAGTCATTTTTCATTTGTTTAAAATATGTATTTTTTAGTTTATTTTAAAATTTCGTTTCAGAACATTCATTTATGGCTTATCAGTAAGGGTGAGCGGGATGTAAAGATGTTTGCCTCCCTCTTACCACCCTCGCGTTTGTTACTCCGCCCCTCTATTGATTTTAGGGTCAATAGCTTTCGCTTTCTGTTGCGGAAAGTGTTATAAGCCTCGAAAGAACAAAAGTTCCATAACTTTTTATCTTAATGATACTTATATTACAAGAAAAAAAACATTTTTTTACGGGTAAAAAATCTGATGATTCGGTATTATAAGTCTTAGAAAAAACCACAAAAAATACCAGCAAATCGTTCTAAAAACTGCAAGAAAATGCAAAAAGAGGTTCCCAAATCATTTCTTAGAAACGTGAGAGTATCATAGGGATAAAAAAGAAACAACGAAATTATAACTCTGTTTACCGATATTTCGTGACTGTGTATTCATTCAGCATAATGCTGTGTAATGTTATGACGTAAACCGCAGTACAGTGCTAAATTTCCCGTCACCACATTAAGCGATGAAAATCATTTCTTATTAGAATTGGCCATAAATCGAGGGAAAATATTTTTCAATATGATACAAATCTTGAATTTATAAACTAAAACTTTTTTTTCAAGACAAAATCCTCATAAAATACCACTAAATTGTCCAAAAAACTTCCAGGAAATGCAAAAAGAGGTTCTCAAAACACTTAATAAAAGTTTCTTTAAGGAAATCAACAAAAGGAGGTCATGTGGGCTACTACCGTGGGGTTGAGAACTATGTCTCTATCATCATTTTTCGTGACTCAGTTTACTTGTATCTATTACCGTTAGATGATTGCTTAACTTAGCATGGTTTTGGTGGCAGGACTTAGACCGGCTCCCGCCTGTACCGGCTTACGGAGTAGCCACGGACCTCCCGAGGAACTTGACGAAACAGGTCTTCGCTAGAAATCAGGCAGGAAAACTTCGTTTGCGCGATGCAGGACTTTCATCTTTTACGCGGCTATCGCTTTTCATTTGTTACATGTTTTGATTCAGTAGGTATTTAAACCCTTTCAAGTTTCTTGTAGTAATTTTTTATTTGTTTAAAATATGTATTTTTTAGTTTATTTTAAAATTTCGACACCGAACATTCATTTATGCCTTATCAGTAAGGGTGAGCGGGATGTATAGATGTTTGCCTCCCTCTTACCACCCTCGCGTTTGTTACTCCGCCCTCTATTGATTATAGGGTGAATAGCTTTCGCTTTCTGTTGCGAAAAGTATAATAAGCTTCGAAAGAACAAAAGTTCTATAACTTTTTCTTTCTATTCTTTATTATAATGCAAACTAGACGGAAATCTGAATATTTCCAGATAATTATAAGACAAATCAATCAATCAGGCTCGAAACGCCCATTCACACTGGCGTTTGTCGAGCGAAGGCGTTCGATAAATGTATGCACAGCGCAAAAGCCGCGACAACACGACGCGTGTGTCACGTTGTAGCGGCTTTCTAATTAGAATTCATCATAAAGCGACTAAAAATATCATAAACTTCAAGCTACATACTGTGAAATAACTTGTATTTATACATATATACCTAGAGGTGATGTCTTTCGTTTCTCAGACGAGTAAACTCTACTCGAATTTGAAGATCTTAGACAAAACCACAAAAAATACCAGCAAATCGTTCTAAAAACTTCAAGAAAATGCAAAAAGAGGTTCTCAAATCATGTCTTAAAAACCTGAAAGAATCATAAGGATAAAAAAGAACCGAAGAAATTATAATTCTGTAATAAAACATCGTTAAATTAATATTTTTACCGATATTTCGTGACTGTGTTTTCATTCAGCATAATGCTGTGTTATGTTATGACGTAAACCGCAGTACAGGGCTAAATTTCCCGTCACCACATTAAGCGATGAAAATCATTTCTTATTAGAATTGGCCATAAATCGAAGGAAAATATTTTTCAATATGATACAAATCTTGAATTTATAAACTAAAACTTTTTTTTCAAGACAAAATCCTCATAAAATACCACTAAATTGTCCAAAAAACTTCAAGAAAATGCAAAAAGAGGTTCTCAAATCATGTCTTAAAAACCTGAAAGAATCATAAGGATAAAAAAGAACCGAAGAAATTATAATTCTGTAATAAAACATCGTTAAATTAATATTTTTACCGATATTTCGTGACTGTGTTTTCATTCAGCATAATGCTGTGTTATGTTATGACGTAAACCGCAGTACAGGGCTAAATTTCCCGTCACCACATTAAGCGATGAAAATCATTTCTTATTAGAATTGGCCATAAATCGAAGGAAAATATTTTTCAATATGATACAAATCTTGAATTTATAAACTAAAACTTTTTTTTCAAGACAAAATCCTCATAAAATACCACTAAATTGTCCAAAAAACTTCCAGAAAATGCAAAAAGAGGTTCTCAAACCACTTTTTAAAAGTTTTTTCAAGGAAAACAACAAAAGGAGGTCATGTGGGCTACTACCGTGGGGTTGAGAACTATGTCTCTATCATCATTTTTCGTGACTCAGTTTACTTGTATCTATTACCGTTAGATGATTGCTTAACTTAGCATGGTTTTGGTGGCAGGACTTAGACCGGCTCCCGCCTGTACCGGCTTACGGAGTAGCCACGGACCTCCCGAGGAACTTGACGAAACAGGTCTTCGCTAGAAACCAGGCAGGAAAACTTCGCTTGCGCGATGCAGGACTTTCATCTTTTACACGGCTATCGCTTTTTATTTGTTACATGTTTTGATTCAGTAGGTATTTAAACCCTTTCAAGTTTCTTGTAGTAATTTTTTATTTGTTTAAAATATGTATTTTTTAGTTTATTTTAAAATTTCGTCACCGAACATTCATTTTTGCCTTATCAGTAAGGGTGAGCGGGATGTATAGATGTTGGCCTCCCTCTTACCACCCTCGCGTTTGTTACTCCGCCCTCTATTGATTTTAGGGTGAATAGCTTTCGCTTTCTGTTGCGGAGAGTATAATAAGCTTCGAAAGAACAAAAGTTCTATAACTTCTTCTTTCTATTCTTTATACTGTTTTAATTTTATCTTAATGATAGATTACAAGAAAAAAACATTTAAACGGGAAAAAAATCTGATGATTCGGTATTATAAGACGATACTGAAAAAATAATATATCTTAGAAGCTGAAAATCTATCAAAAGCTAACTTTAGGAGAAGACCTTTTGAACTACGCGACTAACAAATTGCTACGAGTCGTAGCAACCCGCTGCTTACGTTGTAGTACGGTGTAAGCTACGCCGTAGCGGTGCTACGATAGGTAGTAAACTTTCCGAACCGCGCAGTGGCGCCTTCATCGTTTGTTTGGGTATTTCTTTTATTTTAGAATGAAAATATCGTTAAAAATATGAATTTAACGATATTTTATTTCTTATAGAATAATAATTTCGTCGGTTCTTTTTCATCCCACAATGATACTCACACGTTTTTAAGAAATGATTTGGGAACCTCTTTTTGTATTTTCTTGCAGTTTTTTGGATAATTTAGTGTTATTTTATGAGGATTTTATATTGAAAAAAAAAGTAGTTTATAAATTCAAGATTTGTATCATATTGAAAAATATTTTCCGTCGATTTATGGCCAATTCTAATAAGAAATAAAATGATTTTCACCGCTTAATGTGGCGACTGAAAATTTAGCCCCATACTGCGGTTTGCGTTATAATACAGCATTATGCTGAATGAAAAACACAGTCACGGATGTGCAACTGTGGTCTTTATTCTTCTTTTAATCAAATATCGTTAAAAAATTTAATTTAACGATATTTTATTAATTACAGAATAATAATTTCGTTGGTTCTTTTTCATCCCACAATGATACTCACACGCTTTTAAGAAATGATTTGGAAACCTCTTTTTGCATTTTCTTGAAGTTTTTAGAACGATTTGTTGGTATTTTTTGTGGTTTTTTCTAAGATCTAAATAAAATAATGGCCACTATCATCCGTTTTAGTGATTATAATAAAACTAAACAATTTAAAACTACCGATTATAACAATATTTACGTATAATCTTGTGGAGCACAACTTAACGTGCTTATTTTCTGTATTTTCATTCTAAAATAAAAGAAATAACCAAACAAACGATGAGGGCGCCACTGCGGCGCGCTCGGCGCCCTCTTAAACTTTTTTCGTATTATAATGCAAACTAGACGGAAATCTGAATATTTCCAGATAATTATAAATAAGACAAATCAATCAATCAGGCTCGAAGCGCCCCTTCACACTGGCGTTTGTCCAGCGAAGGCGTTCGATGAACGTATGCACAGCGCAAAAGCCGCGACAACACGACGCGTGTGTCACGTTGTAGCGGCTTTCTTATTAGAATTCATCATAAAGCGACTAAAAATATCATAAACTTCAATCTACATACTGCGAAATAACTGGTATTTATACATATATACCTAGAGGTGATGTCTTTCGTTTCTCAGACGAGTAAACTCTACTCGAATTTGAAGATCTGAAAAAACCACAAAAAATACCAGCAAATCGTTCTAAAAACTGCAAGAAAATGCAAAAAGAGGTTCCCAAATCATTTCTTGAAAACGTGAGAGTATCATAGGGATAAAAAAGAAATGACGAAATTAGTACTCTGTAATGAAACATCGTTAAATTAATATTTTTACCGATATTTCGTGACTGTGTTTTCATTCAGCATAATGCTGTGTTACGTTATGACGTAAACCGCAGTACAGGGCTAAATTTCCCGTCACCACATTAAGCGATGAAAATCATTTCTTGTTAGAATTGGCCATAAATCGAGGGAAAATATTTTTCAATATGATACAAATCTTGAATTTATAAACTAAAACTTTTTTTTCAAGACAAAATCCTCATAAAATACCACTAAATTGTCCAAAAAACTTCCAGGAAATGCAAAAAGAGGTTCTCAAAACACTTTTTAAAAGTTTCTTCAAGGAAAACAACAAAAGGAGGTCATGTGGGCTACTACCGTGGGGTTGAGAACTATGTCTCTATCATCATTTTTCGTGACTCAGTTTACTTGTATCTATTACCGTTAGATGATTGCTTAACTTAGCATGGTTTTGGTGGCAGGACTTAGACCGGCTCCCGCCTGTACCGGTTTACGGAGTAGCCACGGACCTCCCGAGGAACTTGACGAAACAGGTCTTCGCTAGAAACCAGGCAGGAAAACTTCGCTTGCGCGATGCAGGACTTTCATCTTTTACACGGCTATCGCTTTTCATTTGTTACATGTTTTGATTCAGTAGGTATTTAAACCTTTTTAAGTGTCCTGTAGTATTTTTTTATGTGTTTAAAATATGTATTCTATAGTGTATTTTAAAATTTCGTCACCGAACATTCATTTATGCCTTATCAGTAAGGGTGAGCGGGATGTATAGATGTTTGCCTCCCTCTTACCACCCTCGCGTTTGTTACTCCGCCCCTCTATTGATTTTAGGGTCAATAGCTTTCGCTTTCTGTTGTGGAGAGTATAATAAGCCTCGAAAGAACAAAAGTTCTATAACTTTTTCTTTCTATTCTTTGTATTGTTTTAATTTTATCTTGAGCGTTTATGCTATACGGTATTTCATACAAACTTACAATTCCTTATTTCTCGAAATTAATGATCCGATTCTAATGAAACTTCCTACGCTTTGGCAGAATACAAAGGTCTTAAAAGTTATCAGAGAACATTTTCTCAACTCTTAATGATAAATTACATGAATAAACAAAATTTGGTTGGAAATAATTCTGATGATTCGATATTTTAAGACGATACTCAAAAAATTATATATCTTAGAAGCTGAAAATCTAACTTTAGGAGAGGACCTTTTAAACTACGCGCCAACAAAATTGCTACGAGTCGTAGCAACACGTGGCCTACGTTGTAGAACGGTTTAAGCTACGCCGTAGCGGTGCTACGATGGGTAGTAAACTCCCCGAATGTTTAAGCTTTCTTACGTATTATAATGCAAAATTTATGCCTACTTTAATATTTCCAGATAATTATGACAAAAATCAATCAATCAGGCTCTAAGCGCCCCTTCACACTGGCGTTTGTCCAGCATAGGTGCTCGATGAACGTATGCACAGCGCAGAAGCTCTCTTATTAAAATTCATCATAAAGCGACTAAAAATATTATAAGCTTCAATCTGCATACAGTGATATAACTTGTATTTATACATATATACCTAGAGGTGATGTCTTTCGTTTCTCACATGAGTAAACTCTTCTCGAATTTGAAGATCTTAGAAAAAACCATAAAAAATACCACCAAATTGTTGAAGAAACTTCAAGAAAATGCAAAAAGAGGTTCCCAAATAAATAATTTCTTTGAAAACGTGTGAGTATCATATTGGGATGAAAAAGAACCAACGAAATTATTATTCTGTAATAAAATATCGTTAAATTTATATTTTTAACGATATTTGATTAAAAGAAGAATAAAGACCACAGTTGCACGTCCGTGACTGTGTTTTTCATTCAGCATAATGCTGTGTTATAACGCAAACCGCCGTATGGGGCAAAATTTTCAGTCGCCACATTAAGCGGTGCAAATCATTTCTTATAAGAATTGGCCATAAATTGATGGAAAATATTTTTCAATATGATACAAATCTTCAATTTATAAACTAAACCTTTTTTTCTAGACAAAATCCTCATAAAATACCAACAAATTGTCCAAAAAACTTCCAGAAAATGCAAAAAGAGGTTCTCAAAACACTTTTTAAAAGTTTCTTCAAGGAAAACAACAAAAGGAGGTCATGTGGGCTACTACCGTGGGGTTGAGAACTATGTCTCTATCATCATTTTTCGTGACCCAGTTTACTTGTATCTATTACCGTTAGATGATTGCTTAACTTAGCATGGTTGTGGTGGCAGGATTTAGACCGGCTCCTGCCTGTACCGGCTTACGGAGTAGCCACGGACCCCCCGAGGAACTTGACGAAACAGGTCTCCACTAGAAACCAGGCAGGAAAACTTCGTTTGCGCGATGCAGGACTTTCACCTTTTACACGGCTATCGCTTTTCATTTGTTACATGTTTTGATTCAGTAGGTATTTAAACTCTTTCAAGTTTCTTGTAGTCATTTTTTATTTGTTTAAAATATGTATTTTTTAGTTTATTTTAAAATTTCGTCACCGAACATTCATTTATGCCTTATCAGTAAGGGTGAGCGGGATGTATAGATGTTTGCTTCCCTCTTTCCACCCTCGCGTTTGTTACTCCGCCCCTCTATTGATTTTAGGGTCAATAGCTTTCGCTTTCTGTTGCGGAGAGTGTTATAAGCCTCGAAAGAACAAAAGTTCTATAACTTTTTATCTTAATGATATATTACAAGAAAAAAAAACATTTTTTTACGGGAAAAAAATCTGATGATTCGGTATTATAAGACGATACTGAAAAAATAATATATCTTAAAAGCTGAAAATCTATCAAAAGCTAACTTTAGAAGACCTTTTGAACTACGCGACTAACAAATTGCTACGAGTCGTAGCAACCCGCTGCTTACGTTGTAGTACGGTGTAAGCTACGCCGTAGCGGTGCTACGATAGGTACTAAACTTTCCGAATGTTTAAGAGGGCGCCGAGCGCGCAGTGGCGCCCTCATCGTTTGTTTGGTTATTTATTTTATTTTATAATGAAAATATCGTTAAAAATATTAATTTAACGATATTTTATTACTAAAAGAATAATAATTTCGTTGGTTCTTTTTCATCCCACAATGATACTCACACGTTTTCAAGAAATGATTTGGGAACCTCTTTTTGCATTTTCTTGAAGTTTTTTGGATAATTTAGTGTTATTTTATCTTGAAAAAAAAAAGGTTTATAAATTCAAGATTTGTATCACATTAAAAAATATTTTCCGTCGATTTATGGCCAATTCTAATAAGAAATGATTTTCATCGCTTAATGTGGCGACTGAAAATTTAGCATCATACTGCGGTTTGCGCCATAATACAGCATTATGCTGAATGAAAAACACAGTCACGGACGTGCAACTGTGGTCTTTATTCTTCTTTTAATCAAATATCGTTAAAAATATTAATTTAACGATATTTTATTAATTACAGAATAATAATTTCGTTGGTTCTTTTTCATCCCACAATGATACTCACACGTTTTTAAGAAATGATTTGGGAACCTCTTTTTGCATTTTCTTGAAGTTTTTGGAACGATTTGTTGGTATTTTTTGTGGTTTTTTTTTCGGATCTAAATAAAATAATGGCCACTATCATTCGTTTTAGTGATTATAATAAAACTAAACAATTTAAAACTACCGTTTATAATAATATTAACGTTTAATCTTGTGGAGCACAACTTAACGTGCTTATTTTCTGTATTTTCATTCTAAAATAAAAAAAAACCAAACAAACGATGAGGGCGCCACTGCGGCGCGCTCGGCGCTCTCTTAAACTTTTTCGTATTATAATGCAAACTAGACGGAAATCTGAATATTTCCAGATAATTATAAGACAAATCAATCAATCAGGCTCGAAGCGCCCATTCACACTGGCGTTTGTCCAGCGAAGGCGTTCGATGAACGTATGCACAGCGCAAAAGCCGCGACAACACGACGCGTGTGTCACGTTGTAGATTCAGTTGTTCTAGTATTAGAATTCATCATAAAGCGACTAAAAATACATACTGTGAAATAACTTGTATTTATACATATATACCTAGAGGTGATGTCTTTCGTTTCTCAGACGAATAAACTCTACTCGAATTTGAAGATCTTAGAAAAAACCACAAAAAATATCAGCAAATCGTTCTAAAATCTTCAAGAAAATGCAAAAAGAGCTTCCCAAATCATTTCTTAAAAACGTGAGAGTATCATAGGGATAAAAAAGAAACAACGAAATTATAACTCTGTTTACCGATATTTCGTGACTGTGTTTTCATTCAGCATAATGCTGTGTTATGTTATGACGTAAACCGCAGTACAGGGCTAAATTTCCCGTCACCACATTAAGCGATGAAAATCATTTCTTATTAGAATTGGCTATAAATCGAGGGAAAATATTTTTCAATATGATACAAATCTTGAATTTATAAACTAAAACTTTTTTTTCAAGACGAAATCCTCATAAAATACCACTAAATTGTCCAAAAAACTTCCAGGAAATGCAAAAAGAGGTTCTCAAAACACTTTTTAAAAGTTTCGTTAAGGAAAACAACAAAAGGAGGTCATGTGGGCTACTACCGTGGGGTTGAGAACTATGTCTCTATCATCATTTTCCTTGACTCAGTGTGTACTTGTATCTATTACCGTTAGATGATTGCTTTACATTAGTATGTTTGTGGCAGGACTTAGACCGGCTCCCGCCTGTACCGGCTTACGGAGTAGCCACGGACCTCCCAAGGAACTTGACGAAACAGGTCTTCGCTAGAAACCAGGCAGGAAAACTTTGCTTGCGCGATGCAGGACTTTCACCTTTTACACGGCTATCGCTTTTCATTTGTTACATGTTTTTATTCAGTAGGTATTTAAATCCTTTCAAGTTTCTTGTAGTAATTTTTTATTTGTTTAAAATATGTATTTTTTAGTTTATTTTAAAATTTCGTCACCGAACATTCATTTATGCCTTATCAGTAAGGGTGAGCGGGATGTATAGATGTTTGCCTCCCTCTTACCACCCTCGCGTTTGTTACTCCGCCCTCTATTGATTTTAGGGTGAATAGCTTTCGCTTTCTGTTGCGGAGAGTATAATAAGCTTCGAAAGAACAAAAGTTCTATAACTTTTTCTTTCTATTCTTTATTATAATGCAAACTAGACGGAAATCTGAATATTTCCAGACAATTATAAGACAAATCAATCAATCAGGCTCGAAGCGCCCAGTCACACTGGCGTTTGTCCAGCGAAGGCATTCGATGAACGTATGCACAGCGCAAAAGCCGCGACAACACGACGCGTGTGTCACGTTGTAGCGGCTTTCTTATTAGAATTCATCATAAAGCGACTAAAAATATCATAAACTTCTGTAAAATAACTTGTATTTATACATAATATATACCTAGAGGTGATGTCTTTCGTTTCTCAGACGAGTAAACTCTACTCGAATTTGAAGATCTTAGAAAAAACCACAAAAAATATCAGCAAATCGTTCTTAAAACTTCAAGAAAATGCAAAAAGAGCTTCCCAAATCATTTCTTAAAAACGTGAGAGTATCATAGGGATAAAAAAGAAATGACGAAATTAGTACTCTGTAATGAAACATCGTTAAATTAATATTTTTACCGATATTTCGTAACTGTGTTTTCATTCAGCATAATGCTGTGTTACGTTATGACGTAAACCGCAGTACAGGGCTAAATTTTCCGTCACCACATTAAGCGATGATAATCATTTCTTATTAGAATTGGCCATAAATCGACGGAAAATATTTTTCAATGTGATACAAATCTTGAATTTATGAACTAATTTTTTTTTCAAGACAAAGTCCTCATAAAATACCACCAAATTGTCCAAAAAACTTCCAGAAAATGCAAAAAGAGGTTTCCAAACTACTTTTTAAAAGTTTCTTCAAGGAAAACAACAAAAGGAGGTCATGTGGGCTACTACCGTGGGGTTGAGAACTATGTCTCTATCATCATTTTCCTTGACTCAGTGTGTATTTGTATCTATTACCGTTAGATGATTGCTTTACATTAGTATGTTTGTGGCAGGACTTAGACCGGCTCCCGCCTGTACCGGTTTACGGAGTAGCCACGGACCCCCCGAGGAACTTGACGAAACAAGTCTTCGCTAGAAACCAGGCAGGAAAACTTCGTTTGCGCGATGCAGGACTTTCACCTTTTACGCAGGTATCGCTTTTCATTTGTTACATGTTTTGATTCAGTAGGTATTTAAACCCTTTCAAGTTTCTTGTAGTCATTTTTCATTTGTTTAAAATATGTATTTTTTAGTTTATTTTAAAATTTCGTTTCAGAACATTCATTTATGGCTTATCAGTAAGGGTGAGCGGGATGTAAAGATGTTTGCCTCCCTCTTACCACCCTCGCGTTTGTTACTCCGCCCCTCTATTGATTTTAGGGTCAATAGCTTTCGCTTTCTGTTGCGGAAAGTGTTATAAGCCTCGAAAGAACAAAAGTTCCATAACTTTTTATCTTAATGATACTTATATTACAAGAAAAAAAACATTTTTTTACGGGTAAAAAATCTGATGATTCGGTATTATAAGTCTTAGAAAAAACTACAAAAAATACCAGCAAATCGTTCTAAAAACTGCAAGAAAATGCAAAAAGAGGTTCCCAAATCATTTCTTAGAAACGTGAGAGTATCATAGGGATAAAAAAGAAACAACGAAATTATAACTCTGTTTACCGATATTTCGTGACTGTGTATTCATTCAGCATAATGCTGTGTTATGTTATGACGTAAACCGCAGTACAGTGCTAAATTTCCCGTCACCACATTAAGCGATGAAAATCATTTCTTATTAGAATTGGCCATAAATCGAGGGAAAATATTTTTCAATATGATACAAATCTTGAATTTATAAACTAAAACTTTTTTTTCAAGACAAAATCCTCATAAAATACCACTAAATTGTCCAAAAAACTTCCAGGAAATGCAAAAAGAGGTTCTCAAAACACTTTTTAAAAGTTTCTTTAAGGAAATCAACAAAAGGAGGTCATGTGGGCTACTACCGTGGGGTTGAGAACTATGTCTCTATCATCATTTTTCGTGACTCAGTTTACTTGTATCTATTACCGTTAGATGATTGCTTAACTTAGCATGGTTTTGGTGGCAGGACTTAGACCGGCTCCCGCCTGTACCGGCTTACGGAGTAGCCACGGACCTCCCGAGGAACTTGACGAAACAGGTCTTCGCTAGAAACCAGGCAGGAAAACTTCGTTTGCGCGATGCAGGACTTTCATCTTTTACGCGGCTATCGCTTTTCATTTGTTACATGTTTTGATTCAGTAGGTATTTAAACCCTTTCAAGTTTCTTGTAGTAATTTTTTATTTGTTTAAAATATGTATTTTTTAGTTTATTTTTAAATTTCGTTACAGAATATTCGTTTATGGCTTTTCAGTAAGGGTGAGTGAGATGTATAGTTGTTTGCGGCCCATCGTGTCTACCCTCTTACCACCCTCGCGCTTGACTCCACCCCTTTATTGATTTAAGGTTGAATAGCTTTCGCTTTCTGTTGTGGAGAGCGAAATAAGCGTCAACAGAACAAAAGTTATAAAACTTTTTGTTCGTTCTGTTTTCATTTTTATCTTAATAACTAGCATATCTTTTTTTACACTCACTACACTCCCCTAAGCACCTACATGCCAAATTTCAGATTTCTACGACCAATAGTTTCGGCTGTGAGTTGTCTGTCAGTCACTCAGTATCAGAAGCGTTTTATATATGTCACCGGAAAATTGCATACGCGCCGTGAGATTGTAAAATATCGCGTGAAATTGTGAACTATTTCTTCTTAAAATGACACAGATATATTGAAAACTATTGAATTTGGATTCGAACGTTATTGTATACAAAACAATTTTTTCATAGTATATCGAGAAATTCTAATGTCGTGTATTGCTACGAGTCGTAGCAACACGCGGCCTTCTTTGTTGTATTGTATAAGGTACGCCGTAGCGGTGCTACGATGGGACTTTCTGAATTGAGCTTTCTTGTGTGTTAATGTTATAATGCAAAATTAAAGCCTATTTTAATCAATCAGGCTCTTATTGTGCTTTTATCTTTAATGTAAAGGAAATAAAATTTTGGGTCCTTCTCAAAACCGTAAGGTTTGGCACGTAGATTGAAATTTTATAAATTTGTTTTTTTTTTCGTATTCTTGGCATTAAGTTCCTTTAGATTTACAATCCTAAATCAATTGCAAATCTATCGATTTATTTGTTCTAAAAATACCAAATTTTATTTGCCTACAACATGGATGAAAGGGATGAGGAGAGGGAGGGATGGGGGGTAGGGGGTGGCTTGGCTCTTGTCGGATCTCGATGCTACGACTATTTCACCTGAAGTGAAATCCGTGATATTTCGACGATAATTTCCAAGACTGAAGTAGTTAGTTACAATGACTACCTACTGAAATTGACTTCAAATGCCATCTTTTTTTCTTCCGGTCAAGCGCTTCAGGCACCCCGGTGTGCCACTCGATTCACGCGTTTTAAAACTCTATTATTACTACAGCAAGGTATATTATAGGATGTTCACGTTTGACAGTTCGGTCCACCAGAACACATCGATTCGTTCGATGGTTCGGTTAACGGCCGCTTTCTATAATGTATCTCAATCCCAATCTTGATCCCGATTCTTGTCTGTAACCAATCAAAGGTGAGGATTGTGTGGTGAAGGACACAAACTCGGCCGTTGATTGGTTACAGACAAGGATCGGGATCAAGATTGGGATTGAGATACATTATAGAAAGCGGCCGTAAAAAAGGAACTACGAAGTAAATCGACAGACTCTTATACTGCCGGTCTATTCTGCCGAGATCTCACCGTGTACACTTAGGTGGAGTGAACGACAAGTGAGCTGTCATTCCATCTTATTTGTATGGTTTGACAGCTCACTTGTCGTTCACTTCGCCTAAGTTTTCACTTCGACTTGTTTACAGAATCGTACTGCTGTTTGTTGATAAAACAAAGGATACTGATGACTTCCACAAGGTGGACCAATGACCTGGTGAAGGCCGCGAGAACCCACTGGATGCACAGATCACATATGCTGGACCAGGCAATCGTGGCTAATGCCCGGTCCTCACATGCCAGATAGTGAAACTTGTTTTAGTTTTTTTCAGTTATCTTATAAGTTGTACTCTTTTAATTTTGTATGATCTATTATTCTTTTTTGTGAGTCATTTCGAGCAGAATTAAAGTGTTTTCTTTTCTTTCTATGCGAGACGAACAGGACCAAGAGTTGCGGCATTCTTGGGGCCGTGTAGCCACAAAAACTAAAGTAGCGACATCTATACCGCGAGATACGAACTAAACACCTGGCGTCATACAAATCCTGCATCGCGGTATCAGAGTTTTCCAACAGCCCAAATATCAACCATCGGGCAGTTGCCCACCAGACACAACAACCGTCTGGTCGGAGGATCTTCCTTCTTCAATTGACGTTTGCAGGACTTTACACTCTGTTCCACATACCTCTATAACCGCACCGCACTGCTGGACGTCGGCTGTGATGACGATTTCTTACCTTGTGCATGATGACGATCTGATCACTGAGAAGTTCCGCCTCGTCGAGGTGGTGGGTGGTCAGCAAGATAGTACGGTCTTCCTTCAGCTTAACTATCATGGACCAGATGTCCCTGGAATTAAGGATTTGTTTAGATTCCGGTCTTGAAACACTTCTTGTTAATAAGACAATTGAACCAAAGATGATAGAGTTGGTTATACATACTCATTGCGCATCTACTAACACTATACAACGTGTAACAGAATAAACGCAATACTTGAAAAAGGGTCATTGTACTCATCATTATGAACAACTTTTACTATGGGACCAACACTAAAATTGCGGAAGAAAAATCGACTGCTACATTTACGTGCGCTTAATTCGACAAAATGTACTGAATAGCAATTTTTTTTTCGCGTTGCCGGGTTTGGCCCCATTGTAAAAGTTGTTTATAATGACGAGTAGGTACAATGACCCCTTTTTCAGGTATTGCGTTTGTTCTGTTACAAGATGTATTTGCATTTTAATAAAAAGGCAAACTCCTAATTAACTAAAACAATCAACATCATCATTTTTGTTTGTTAATTACAAAAATCCAAAAAAGAGACACATGTCGCTGAAGAGTTGGTTGCGTTACTTTTTTCCAGTTCAAATCTCTAAGGAAGGCTGGCAGATTTGCGGCTGTTTTTAATAAATGACTCATGATTTTGAGCATTAATTTGCCTAGCAATTACCAATTCAATCAAGACTTCCAGCCTAACATAAATATAGATCTAGTGAAGTTAAAAGCAGCTGCACTTACCTCCTGGCAGCAGGGTCCACTCCAGCAGTAGGCTCATCCAAGGACACGAGGTGTGGTTTCCCGATGAAGGCCAGCGCCACACACAGGCGCCTCCTGGTGCCGCCTGACAGACGCGCCACCGGCTCTGAGCACACCGCGCCCAGGGAGAGGACTTGCAGCATTCTGGAAGACGGGTATTGGTTAGATATTTTGCCATAGCAGAGTAGCGGCACCAATGCCGCCTCAAAAAAACCAACGTAACAAAATCATAAAAAAGTACCACAACGCCATCTAGGTATCCCGCCAGTAGCAAACTAAGTAAGCGAAATTCTGCATCGCGGTATCAGAGTTTACCTTGCGATTTCAACATATACAACAGTCCGAATATCAACTATCGGGCAGTTGCCCACCGGACACAACAACCGTCCAGTCAGAGGATCCTCCCTTTTCAATGGAGGTTTGCGGGACTTTACTCTCTGTTCCGCATACCCTCTATACTGGTGACCCTCGACATTGAACGTCAGCGCAGTCTTCGTGCAACTACTTCATTATGACGTCACAATCATCACTTCTATCCGTGACCTCAAGCTCTCGAGCAGCGAGTCATACAGCCAGCCAGTACCTTCGGTTTCTACGGGTTTACAGACTCGTCTAAGGCTCCAAAGACAAGCTGCATTTGTACTGCGCACCAGCTGTATAATAGGATGTTTTCCTGAAAAACTCCATTTGGTACGTCAATTACGATAACCAAAAAGTGTTTTATACTGGACACGTATTTTTCTTTCGTCACTAAAACAATTTCGTTTGCTGTCACACACTTTTTACCAACAGAAGCCACCTCTCGAAATTTGATGCGCTTTATCTTTGTAATTTTTAACTGATTTGAAAAGGCAAAATATAAGTGCCCGACATTTTTTTTAAATGCGACTGACGGGCTAAATGGAATTATTAGTTTTCTACCCAGGAAAATACTTTAATGCAGTTTTTGTCCAGTCATACCTGTATCAAAACTGTCGACCGAATGCGAAGCGAGACGCACAGGAGCCATCGATGTAACGACTCTTGAGGGAGGTTTATCTGCTAAAACGATGATGATGACTGACCTGTCGACCTCGTGCTGCACCTCGTGCGCCTGCTTGCCGCTCTTGAGCTGCGCGTACAGCTGCACGTGCTCGCGCGCGCTCATGTACTCCAGCAGCACGTCGCGCTGCGGACACACGCCCAGCCGCGTGCCCGCGCCGTCCGACCGCACGATCACGTGCCCCTTGGACGGCTTCAGCATGCCCGTTAGGATGTTGCTGTGGAACAATTGGCAGTGTTAAAAGGTGGGATATTGTAGAGGGTCATGGCTAAAAGGCTAAATAATATCGAGAGTATTCGAAAGGTATGGCCGTAAAACTTATCAAGTGTTAACGGACTGAGTAGTCGAACTATACCGTGGTTCGGCAACTACGACGTAGTTCGGCTACTACGACGTAGTTCGGCTACTATGACGTAATTCGGTTCATAATCATCATCATCATCATATCAGCCGAAAGACGTCCACTGCTGGACATAGGCCTCCCCCAAGTGTCGCCACAACAACCGGTCCTGTGCGTCTCGCATCCATCGGTTACCCGCGACCCTCACCAGATCATCGGTCCACCTTGTGGGAGGCCTTCCAACGCTGCGTCTTCCGGTACGCGGTCGCCACTCCAAAACTTTTCGGCCCCATCGACCATCCGTTCTGCGAGCAATGTGCCCTGCCCACTGCCACTTCAATTTGGCGATCCTTCGGGCTATGTCGGCAACCTTGGTTCTCTTGCGGATATCATCATTCCTAATTCGATCACGCAAAGAAACTCCGAGCATTGCCCTCTCCATTGCCCTTTGGGTGACTTTAAGCTTTCTGATGAGGCCCATTGTGAGCGACCACGTTTCGAGTCCATAGGTCATCACTGGCAACACGCACTGGTCATAGACTTTCGTCTTGAGACACTGTGGTATGTGAGACGAGAAGATACCGCGCAACTTCCCGAACGCCGCCCATCCGAGTCGGATTCGACGGTTGACTTCCTTCTCGAAGTTAGCCCTACCTAGCTGGATCGTTTGTCCCAGGTAGACGTACTCATCAACAACTTCGAGTGCAGAGCCTCCAATCTTGATAGGAGTGGGTGCTACATGGGTATTTACCATGACCTTGGTTTTGTCCATGTTCATTTTAAGACCCACTCTTTCGGAAGCTCTACTGAGGTCATCGAGCATTGTACTGAGGTCCTCCGTGGTCTCAGCCATGACGACTATATCGTCGGCAAATCGAAGATGAGTGATGTACTCGCCATTGACATTAATGCCTAGCCTTTTCCAGTCCAAAACCTTGAAGACGTCCTCCATTGCGGCCGTGAACAGTTTCGGAGATATTACGTCTCCCTGCCTCACACCCCGCTGCAGGAGGATAGGTTCTGATGTCTGATCCTGAAGTCGGACTGACATGGTGGCGTTTTCATACAAACACTTCAGCACCTCGATGTACCGATAGTCGATCTGGCACCGTTGGAGAGACTGCAGCACAGCCCAAGTCTCGATCGAATCGAAGGCTTTCTCGTAGTCCACAAACGCTAAGCAGAGGGGCAGATTATACTCTTCGGTCTTCTGTATAACCTGCCGCAGCGTGTGTATGTGGTCTACGGTGCTGAAGCCTTTTCGGAATCCGGCTTGTTCGGGAGGCTGGAAGTCGTCAAACCTGCGTGCGAGACGGTTTGTGATGACTCTGGAAAACAGCTTGTAGACATGGCTCAGAAGTGAGATGGGCCTGTAATTCTTAAGTAGGGCATTGTCGCCCTTCTTAAAGAAGAGTACCACCACACCTCTGCTCCAAGCTTGTGGCGTTTTCCCCTCGAGTATGACGGAATCGAACAGTTTCTGAAGGGCTTTAAGGACTGGTTTTCCACCCGCCTTCAGGAGTTCGGCCGTAATTCCGTCCTCACCCGACGCCTTGTTGTTTTTAAGCTGCTTCAGAGCCATCCTAATCTCATACAGGCTGACGTCCGGGATGTCTTCGGTATAATGCCGGGTCAATCTAGCTCTTGGGTCGTTCGCTAGATTTGCTGCGGGTTTGGTCATTGACGTGTATAACTGTCCATAGAATGTCTCGATCTCCCTCAGAAGCTCCGATTTGGCGGATATGGTTCTGCCATCGTCGGTCTTCAGTTTTGTGAGCTGGCTCTGCCCAATAGACAAATCTCTTGCAAAGACCTTGGAGCCCTTATTCCGCTCTATCGCGTCTTTAATTTTTTCAGTATTAAAGCGGCGGAGGTCGCTTTTCAAGGACTTGGAGATCCGTCTATTGAGCTGCCGGTATTTGCACGCATCGTCTGAAGACTGCAGAATCATCTCCCGCCTCTCCTTCATGAGCTTGAGAGTCGGATCAGAGAGCCTCTTGGTCTTATCTATACGGCGAGTCTTGAAGAACTTAGACCCGACCGTATGAACAGTTTCCACGAACCCATCGTTGTATTCGTCCACGGAGCTCCCTAGGCACTCGAAACGATTTTGAAGTTCGAGCTGAAAGCTTTCGGAGTTTTGGATCTGGATCTGTGCTGGACGGAGCGTAGACTTCATCAGTCGAGACCTTTCCAGCTTGATATTTAGATTCAATGTGCCTCTTACCATGCGGTGATCACTTCCGGTTTTCACCGCGTTGATCACAGAGACATCATTGAAAATCTGCTTCTTCGTCGACATGATGAAGTCAATCTCATTTTTAGTTGCACCGTCGGGGCTCTGCCAGGTCCACTTCCTGTGCTCATTCTAATTCGGTTATTACGACGTAATTCAGGCACGAACTAGTGTAATTATGTAACGCCGTAGCTCGACTACGCGTACTATGGCTTTGCACTACCATGACGGCGAAGTTCAACTACCGCGTAGTTGCTATACGGCGTATGGCCAGATACGGAGTAACCCAATAATTAAAGTTCATTTATAACGAATTCCAGCTACGGCGTAGTTCTGTAAAAGCTTAGTGAATACGATTTCTCTGTGGACATTAGTATTTTGTTTATCCCACTTACATAAGCGTAGTCTTTCCAGCCCCGTTATGTCCCAGCAGCGTGGTGATCTGTCCCTTGTGGAGCTCGATGGAGACATTGTCGAGCGCGACCTTGGGTCGTCTGGAACCTTCTCCGTAGATCTTGGTGACGTTGATGATGCTGACTCCCGCCTTCTCGTCAGTGGTCGTGCAGTACGTTATGTTGCTCTTTATAGTTTTTATACCTGAGAGAAAAATAATTGTGATAACTGAATGTAAGCAAGACAGGGCATTAACGTTTGCAGCCCTGCTAGACACGGTTATTTTACATTGGCAAAACCAATCTAATCTTTCTGCTTGTGCTGCAACGCGTTTTGACGACCCATTCCTTTTATTTACTTTTTTACATTTATTTTATCTACTTTAAGATCTTTTTATTTCGCGAAATCGCGAAAAAAAACGACTGCTCCAATTCTGTACGCATAAATCGATAATATGTACTGAACAGCTGTTTTATTTCGCGATTTCAGGGTTGCTCCTATAATAAAAGTTGTACATAGATGAGTTTAATGACCCTTTAAAGGTATTGTGTTTTTTCTGTAACACGTTGTATAGTTACAGAAGGCAACACTGGAGAATTCATCAAACAAGACGAAACATAACTAAAGAATCTATCACTAACGGACCATCCACATATGTCACAGGTGTTCATAGGACTTACCAAAATATCGATCAATGATGTTCCCTATAAGGAAGTACAGCGCGGCGTCCGCGCACATCATGCCGGCGGCGAACCCGATGCTCATGTCGTCCGGAGACGACGCGGGCGCGGCCCACACGTCGCGCCAGTGCGCGCCCGAGCCGTGCGCCTCGAAGCGCGTGATGAACAGGAACGCGTAGCACAAAGAGGACGACATTGAGAGGCACTGCGACACAATTGTGGAGTTACACAAAGAGAAAAGATTGGGCTTACAAGTGTACCTGCTGTAGGATTTTCAACATAGATTTATTACCCATAATTAACGTGAAAAATTGGAAAATTTGTTCGAAAAAGCTTGTTACTGTCAGAAACATGACTCAGTTTCTTTTGTAGTCGTGTGAATAAAAAATCTGTAAGTAGCAAATTATTGTCCTGAATCTGTGTCATATAAAATTTTGTGGTAAAAAAACAGCTAATGCATATAAACGGCAACAATTCAACAGGATTAAACGTGAAAATGGGGGTACCTCAGGGCTCAATTTTGGGTCCTTTTTTGTTTCTAGTTTATATAAATGATTTGCCCTATATTTTACAAAATAAACTTAATATGGTGTTATTTGCTGACGACACATCTTTAATTTTTAGAATAAATAGACATGCTAACAATCTTGATGATATAAGTAACGCCCTAATGCAGGTACGTGATTGGTTCACTGCTAATAATTTAGTATTAAATGGAAAAAAACGAAGTGCATTCGATTTACTTTACCAAATGTCAGATGTAGTGATTGTGACATAGTATTGAACAGGGAGAAACTAGAATTCGTCGATGAAACAGTTTTCCTGGGGATTACGCTTGACTCAAGGCTACAATGGGGTCCTCATTTGACATTTCTTGCAGGAAGGCTAAGTTCGGCAGCATATGCTGTTAGGAAAATCCGCCAATTTACAGATGTTGAAACCGCGAGACTAGTCTATTTTAGTTACTTTCATAGTATAATGTCTTACGGTATCTTACTATGGGGACGGGCTGCTGACATTGAGTCTATTTTCATTCTGCAGAAAGAGCCATCAGAGCCATTTACAATCTCCGCCGGCGCGATTCGCTAAGGGAACTGTTTAAAGAAATTAACATCATGACGGTGCCTTGTCAATATATCTATGAAAATATCATGTACGTTAGAAAGAATCTGCATCTTTTTAGTAAACGAGGTGACAGACATAACTATGTCACAAGAAGTAGGAACCAATTACTTCAACCAGGTTTTAGACTTGCTAAAGTAGCCACATCTTTCATGTGGTACTGTTTAAAATGTTAAAATAAAATACCTACCCATATATTAGAATTAAATGAGACGAAATTTAAATCCTGTATTAAACGCACACTATGCAAGCAAGCATATTATAAGTTAGGGGAGTATATTGAAGATAAAAATGCTTGGCTCAATGCTGGTCCTGCTCCACAACGCCACTAGGTAGCTACTAGGGGGCTCGAAAGTAATGTTAGCATTTGGTAATATTGTTGGTCCGGCTGAAGATTGTAAGAATGCAATATTTTTCATTGTATAGACTCCACTTATTTAGCAATGTATAATTTCATGCACATGTGTGAGTACTGTGTATCTTTAAATTATAATGATCATTTTGGGTAGGTCTTTGACTTGAATGTACCCTGGCGATTGGGGATGTCATGCTCACTCAAAAGTCTGGCTGATGCTGGCGCATGCGTTGGATTATGTGGCTCCCTTAAAAATGGTCGAGCCGAATGGTGCTAGCGTATGCGTCATGTTCGTGAACGGGCGCCGTCAGCTGAGACTGGTCATCTCTCGGCTTCCATGGTTTATTTTAATTATTTCTTTGAATTGTTTATTTTTTACTCTGGACTCTTTTATCCTGCACGTCTTTTACATCGTTCTCACATATATGTATAATTTCAATATGAATGATGTAACCATAATTTTGTAACAAAATATTATTTTTAAAAGAGTGTCCGTGGAGTTTCTTGTACGTTCTTCTCCATAGAGATCTACGCTTTGGAACGTGCAAATAGCTTTATCTTTTTGACCGACCGACCTTGACAATTCAATTGAAATGTCTAATGAAAACAATGTCTAATTGAAATAAATGCTTTGACTTTGACTTTGAACATTTAAATCAGTTTGTGTTTTTTTTCCAAAAACACTAACTGATTTGAAAAAAAAAACATACAATTTTAAAACTCAATAAACACAAGTAGACTGTTTACAAGTATTTACGAAAGTCAAAGTGAAACTTACTATGAAAGTTTTGAGCGAGCTGTAGAGTACTGCCTCCAGCGACAGAATGATGATGAAGGGCATGAAGCTGATCAGGTACATAATGGCGGAGAACACGGCGGCCATGCTGGCCGAGCTGAACAGCCGCGAGAGCATGTAGCTGTGGAGGAGATGTCGCATTAGAGAGGGAAGCTTGGTGCAGGGCTCCTTGGATATGCACTTGTAGTTTAGATTACGTTTGTATAAGTAATACAAGAACGAGTCAACAGGTGCAACTGAAAAGACATGCCAATTTGGAAAATACACATTTTTTTTTGGTAAGTATTCTTAGGTCAAGTTTAGAAGTGTGACAAACATTGTAGCATGCTTTGGAAATCATCAAATGACTCTTGCCGCTCTGGGTGGAGCTCAGGGAGTGTCAGACTCTTACTGACTAAAACCCATCCGTGCTCCTCGTAGTGCCCTTTGCTTTCCAGGGCCGCGGTAACTCTTTCAAACAAAATCCGCAACCCTGGCAGGAGCATGCTAAATTATGGTATTAGGCACAAGATTCCTAGGCATACCTACTTCCGATTTCTTCTTGTTTAACCAAATGGTGAATCGCACCAAACGGGATTCAAATAGTTTTCAATATGAATGATTTACTAGTCAGAACACAACGATATCGGGAGAAAGACTACTCCTCTATTGAATGAGGACCTTAATTTTGTAATAAACCTTACAATCTCTTAAAAATATGGCTTGACGTTTTGAGAATCATCTGCAGTTCTACTTACCAGAAACTAAGCACAGACACTCCAAATATGAAGAGCAGCACGAACACGAGACTGGGGTCAGTGTGTGGCAGCACATGACCGAAGTACAGGATGATGGTCACGATGATGCAGGTCAGGGTCATCTCCGCGAAGCAGGAGATGAACCAGGACAGCGTGTGCCAGCGCAGGTCTACGCCCATCACTGACATGAGCTGGGGAGAGGGGAGACCGTTAATAATGTTACATCAGAAAGCCATGTCATTATTTTCGCACAGCTCTTTAGAGTTAGACCTTCCAATCACTCCGAAGTAGTTTACTTGATGCAAAGTTTTAGGGTTTATTATGGTCAGAAAAATAATAATTATATTTGGTTTTGTTTGTTTTTCAAAAAATTCTGGACACGTATTTTTTTTCCTTTACATCTGTAAAGGAAAAAAATACGTGTCCAGAATTTTTAAAGACAAGAAAAATTTACAAAAATTAAGCTCATCAAAGACAATGGTAACGGCATTTTTTGGTGAAAAGTGTACCAAGGCGTGACGTTGTCGTCGATCGTCTTATTTTGTTTTTACGGGAGAAAAAAATACTTGTCTAATATTTTTTGGTAGGTTATCTAAAATACGGACCAAATAAATTTTTTTCAGCTAAATAGTCTATGGGGTGCCCATGTGAGAGGAGCCCATGTGTGGTGGTGGCCAATAGAAATAGCCCTTCATCTTTTCGTGTCGATTGAAGCATTAAATTTTATCCGACCAGTATTGAGCAACCTGTACAGCTCTATTATTGGCCTCGTTTCGATTTTGGATGGTTTAGGTGCAGAGCTGGGCAAAATACATGCTTTGCTTTAATTAAAATACAAAATACTATCTCATATGTATTTAAAATACGAATTACAAAATACATTTAAGTCGTGTATTTGAAATTTAAAATACAAAATACTAATTACAAAATACAGCCATGTGTTAGGTTAGGTTAGCCTTTTCACTTACGAAAGCTATCGAGCGCTGTTTTCTGCAGAACGCACCCGTTATTAGGTTTGCTAAATTCATTTATGTTCAAATGTATTTCCAAGCCCTATGTATTTGAAATACTAACTACAAAATACTTTAGCGTCAGGTATTTAAAATATCAATTACGACTTACATTTTTAAGAAGTAATTGAAATACTACAAATACGTATTTGTATTTCAATTACCTACGTGTTTTAATTACAAGTAATTCCAATACTGCCCAACCCTGTTTAGGGTGTCGCGACGGGCAACAAAGGAGAAATTGAATGGCTGAAAATAATAATTAATAATAGAGTGGGTGACAAAGGCTATACATCTCGGCTTCCTTACCATAGTATTCCCGGTCTCCTTATCGGACACGATGAATCTCACTGCAGAAGCCACAGAGAACAGCAGAGAAAAGAAGAAAGCGACGATCAGCGACTGAGACTCGTACAGTGACGTTTGGAATCTGGAACAATACGAGGATGTTAATTTTATCATTCATAGATGGAAAGGCGAGGTTTTTCTTTAAGCCATCATGTCCAGAATGAAGTGAAGAAAGAATTGCTTAAGACTACGGCTTATACGATTACTCTTCTCATCAACGACAGAGGAAATTATCAATTTCTCGGCTTGACACCCTATTTAGACAGTACTATATCTGACCATGTAGATCATTATGTTAAGGGTTGATTTCATTTTAGTCTGGCGGTTTGAGTTTATAACGCGGCCTGCCCAAATGTCTTTACTTTGGTATTGTTCGTCAAGTTGTAAAGCTCCTTAAAGTTCTATAAGTTTGAGCTACACGATACCTGACAAATGCTTGCACTGTCTGGACAGGTCCACTCAAATCTGTGTGGTACTTCCCTCAAAAGACTACCTCAGACATCAACTTACATGGTTCTCATATGATTTGACCAGTACAATTGTATGTCAAAGTCAAAGTCAAAGCATTTATTTCAATTAGACTATTTACAGGCACTTTTGAATTGTCAAGGTCGGTCGGTCAAAAAAGATGAAGTTATTTACACGTTCCAAAGCGTAGATCTCTATGGAGAAGAACGTGCAAGAAACTCCACGGACACTCTTTTAAAAATAATATTTTGTTACAAAATTATGGTTGCATCATTCATATTGAAATTATACATATATGTGAGAACGATGTAAAAGACGTGCAGGATAAAAGAGTCCGGAGTAAAAAGAATCAATTCAAAGAAATAATTAAAATAGACCATGACAGCCGAGAGATGACCAGTCTCAGCTGACGGCGCCCGTTCACGAACATGACTCATACGCTAGCACCATTCGGCTCGACCATTTTTAAGGGAGCCACATAATCCAACGCATACGCCACCATCAGCCAGACTTTTGAGTGAGCATGACATTCCCAATCGCCAGGGTAAATTCAAGTCAAAGAGACAAAGACCTACCCAAAATGATCATTATAGTTTAAATTTGAGGTACATAGTACTCACACATGTGCCGTTAATGCATGAAATTATACAAAGCTAAATAAATTGAGTCTATACAATGAAAAATATTGCATTCTTACAATCTTCATCCGGTCCAACAATATTTCCAAATGCTAACAGACTACTTTGTGCGCCCTAGTGGCTGTGGAGTAGGACCAGCATTGAGCCAAGCATTTTTATCTTCAATATACTCCCCTAACTTATAATATGCTTGCCTGCATAGTGTGCGTTTAATACAAGATTTAAATTTTGTCTCATTTAGTTCTAATAAATGGGGAGGTATTTTATTATAACATTTTAAACAGTACCCCATAAAAGATGAGGCTACTTTAGCCAGTCTGAAACCTGGTTGAACTAATTGGTCTCTATTTCGAGTACCATAATTATGTCTGTCGCCTCTTTTACTATATGGACTTCAAAAAAGACTTTGAAGGGTTTGTTTCGGTGTTTCTTCTCAGGGTACTCTGCTAGGAAACATCGGCCTCATCTAGTTTAAAACGACCAAAAAGATTGCAACCTACTTACAAAATGAAAATAATTAATCATTATCATTTATCTGAGCTCAAAACCGTTTTAAAGATCACAGTCTCCTCAACACTGCACTCCTTTTGCAACAAATTGTTGTGGCTAAAGACTGATGGAGCGATTTTCGTTTGGTAAGATTTTGGTGATATATGTATGATCTTTCTTTTGCGTCGAGTGGAGTTGTGTGACAGATGAATAATACTATAGTATTACAATATAACAACACCCACAAATCCTTCCGCGTCTGCTGCGTGTTGACAGCCCAGTCAATCTCCTCCTCGATCTCTCTCTTGCGTTGAGTGGAGTTGTGTGAGAGTCTAATGATGGTTAATGAAGTGTTACAATATAATACTCACAAGTCTTTCCTATAGCAGGGATACGGCGTCTGCTGTGTGTATACAGCCCAGTCCATCTCCTCCTCGATCTCTCTCTTGGGTCGAGTGGAGTTGTGGGAGAGTCTGATGATGGCCTTGTCCACGATGTCCTGGATTAGCACGAAACCGCGGAAGTAGCGCATGTGCTCGACGAAGCTGGAGTCGGGACCTGGGATCCAGAGGCTGGAGAACGAAGGAAGAGTTTTAAAGGTTGTAGGCGTTTAACCTTTAGTCCAGGTTTAGGCCTTTACAACATGGAAGACAATATTAATCTTGAAGCCAAAATGTCTAACGGGTGATCCACAAATGTCGCACCGGGCACGGCCCTGACATAATGTGAATCCACTTTTATTCTTTTAAGCAACATGGCTTATCACAATTTACAACAACATCAATAGTGTCTGAAAGACGGTGTACGGATGAAGAGGACATGTTGCAGCAACCCTAAATTGGGATAAGGACAGGAGGCTGTTGATGGAAGATAATGCCTTTTAAGGTCTTCTATTCGTGTCGATGTGATTCAAATTTGACCAAGACCTTCATCATCATCATATCAGCCGAAAGACGTCCACTGTTGGACATGGGCCTCCCCCAGATGGGAGGGGTTTGCCATAATCGGCACGCTTGGCAGACGGGTTGGCGATCGCAGTGTAGCTGCCCATTCTCTGGTGAGCCCCTTAATCACCTCTTATACGCCACGGGAAGTGATGGGATGGTGCTATTCTTTTACGTCCGACACCATCCGGAACTTAACCAAGACCTTACATTCTTATAATATAAGAATGTGCAACTGTATTATATTATGTTGTCTATATTATAGCCAACCCATTCTATAACGAGTCTGTCATAAAGGTACATACTAGTCCTTAAGTCTGCTAGTAGTGGGCGCGTTTTCGATATCCATCCTGATCTTATACTCCACGTTGTTAAAAGATACGTCATGGTCTTCGCTGTTCAGGAACACCACACCTACGGACAAAATATTGTATTTTTATTTGTTTATTAATTATATTTTGATTGTATTTGAATTAGTATTTTAATTGGTATTTTTAATTATATATTTGTTAGTTATTGTAAGTTAAATGTGTATCTTTGTGGTACATTGCATTGGCGTTATATGTAGCTGTTTGGTGTTATTTCCGTAATATTAAATAAATAATAAATTAATTTTAATTTTTCTTTTAGGTAGGTTTATGGCGCTTAATGTCCGTTTTCATTAACACTAAGCGATAATTTAGTGAAAGTGAACCGTTTTTGCAATGCTCAAAGCTATTACGCGTTTGTAACAGAGTGGCGCAGTGGAAGCGTGCTGGGCCCATAACCTGTAGCAGAGTGCTGACTATGCGGTGAAGCGTCTCATGCGAAACTTTAAGAATTGTAATGAAAATAATAGAAAATGTATATTAGACGACAATTGAACAGTGACAGCTTAACGTCTAGTAAAAAAGAAAACACATCCAAAACTCATGTCACTGCAGCTGAAAAATGTCAAAGAGGCTTTAACAGCGTTACAGTTACATAAAGCCTCGTGTTCGTGAAAACGGGCATGAAAGTCCCAAGAAGCCATTAAGTTATTGTGAAGAACTAGGTTTTTTTTGTCAATCTATATTGTCCCACTGCTGGGCAAAGGTCTCCCCCATAGCCTTCCACTCATGGTGTGTTGCTCTTTCCGACCAATCCTTCATGAACGCCTCCAAGTCGTCACGCCATTGTGGATACGACCACGTCTATCTAGGTATTGAAATAGCAAAAAAGCAGTGGTAATTCGTCATGTAGATTAGTGAGAACCTTGATATTCTGACAACCAATTTTGTATCGTGTCGAGTAGTTTAGGCGTTTGCCTTGTGACCCGGTGGTCGTGGGTTCGATTCCCGCGGGAAGCATACTTTGTAAAATTGTTTTCCAGTTTGGCTAGGACATTGCAGGCTTGAATCACGTGATTGTCTGATAAAAAGATGATTCTGTGCTTCGGAAGGCACGTATAAGCCGGTGGTCCTGGCCGCCAAATGGCGGTCGTCAAATAAACCATGTCAGAGGCCCTTGAGGCGGTATAGTAACTCTGACACTAGGGTGTGTGGGGTTGTTACACCTTGCTGCCCACATGATAAGAAAAGAAAGAATCCAGAGAGCGGTTTGTAGAAATCAGGCAGTTGCTTCTATTTTCAGCTACATCTGGTTAGACTCGAAGTTGATCATAACATACTTAATTGTGAAAGCCATTCATATTTTAAGTCATTATGCAGGAAACTTCCTCCACTCCATTCGACACCGTCACCTTGTTTGCGGAAAAATCTCTTGGGTCAAGGGCGTTAATATCAATATAACAATTATAAATGTCAGTACGATTTAGGGGGCTGAGTCGAGGTATACACTAGTGAAGAGAGTGAAGATTGAAGGGGTCGCCAGGGCTAGTACCTGCCAAAATTTAATTGTTAAAAGGAAAGATTGTCCGAAAGATTTACCGCGGCCCTGCCCTGGGGGTCTTCTCTATAAGCCCGAAGTCCGTACTCCGCCCAGAGCGGGAGGAGTCATTTGATGATTTCCCATCCAAAAAAAGCATGAAAATGATTGCACAGTTTCTTACCAGCGGAGAATTCGTTGACAATGCTGAGCTGGGCCGCATCGTGCGCCAGCTGCTGTTCGCTGGCCGAGGGTATGAACCGGTTCAGGTTCATGCAGTGCATCAGGTCTGATAGCTTTTTAATGGTAACGCCGAAACCCTGGAAGGTATGGAGTAGTAAACTATTGTGGGCAGAAAAACTGCTGAGGAGTTAAGTAATAAAATATTTTTTGTAAATGCGTGATAGGGATAGATCTAGGACCTTGCGGATCTTGGTAATTATTAAACTGGTAAAAACTTTTTCACTTGTCTTAAGGCAAGTTTGTTGGTCCGTAGTTTTTATAACTCAACCAATATAAAAAAAATGTGGTTAAAATGCATTATCGTCCGATCAATGGAGTAGGTATTCTACTGAAAAAATCTAGTGTATACTCACGTATTTTTTCTTTTTTCACGTAAACATAAAATAACGAAAATACAGTGCGTTAAAAACTTGCTACGACAGTACAATTTTTACTAGCGACGTGACTTCACCAGCCCAGCTCTATTGAACTTTGATGGACTTTATCTTTATAATTTCACAGCAAAGGAGTGGAACTCTCTGCCTGCGTCTGTATTTCCAAAAGCTTATAACCCTAATTTCTTCGAAGTTAGAGTGAACAGGCTCTTTCTGGGTAAGCTCGCTCCATCGTAGACTTTGTCTCTGTCATCTCTGACATTGACTAGAGTCAAAAGCAAACCCATCACTAATAAAAAAAAAAATTCTTAGCGATTTAAAATGGCAAAAAATACGTGTACAATATTTTTTAAATCTAACGGACGGACTAATAAACAATACCCTATTCTTAGTAGTGTTCGATGTTGAAATGCATTTGAAGAAAATGACACCAATGACCCACTTTTTATAAAACCTGGTGACTGAAAAAACGCCATTTTTAATTTCCTAGAACAGTCAATTCGGACAAAACGAAATCAACCGGCCATTTTAAACCTAGCCACATCAAGAAATTTCAATTCTACGCCAGATATACTCACGTCCAAATCCCCGAACTCCTCAAAGAAGCCATCTACATCAATATCAGGTATGTCGACGTCCTCCCCCTTGACGAGCACCTGGCGCACGGAGCTGAACTGCGGCAGCGTCATGACGCGGCGCAGCACGGCCAGCCCCTCGCGGTGCGCCGCCAGCTGCGATACCGCCGGGAATGACTCCGCGAACGAGTGGATGAGCTGCGTCACGCGGACCATGGTGGAGAAGGTCTCGTTGGCCTGGGGGAAAAAAATAAGCAAAAAAATGTTTTAGAACAACAAACTCAATGTCCTAATAATAGTTCAAATTCCACTGTAAATGATGTTGACGAATTTTTGATGCCCAATGAGTTTTGCGCTCTTTCTATACCTACAAAAACATGAGAAAAAAATATCTTCAAGTTTGTAAGTTCTCAATGTTTTAATGGTTTCTTTAGAATCAACAAAAGTCTACAATATAATAATATGTTGTTCTATTGTTTCGCCGTTTAGAATATTGTAAATGGCCAAACAATAAAATGTATATAAATAGAATAGTTATTTATGATATTAGTGCGGTAAGTTGATTTTTACAAACGAGTAAACGAATGTAAGTACGAGACGAAGTCGAGGGCTTACCATAGTCACGAGTTTGTAAAAACCAAATCCGCACGTGTGTCATACAACGTTTTTCGACACATTTGCGAGAAAACATTACAATAAGTAATTAAACAAACTTTTTGTCTCTAGAAATCAGTCGGAAAGTCGCAACAATCTTTGACGTTTCTAATATGAAAATGGCGCGAATTTGCAAAGGGCGCCACATGCGCGTGGTGAAAATTAGAACCACATACTTTATTTTTTTTAATTATCTTCTCTCATTTTCTCTATAATATTAAAATGAGACAAACGTATACAGCAAAAGCGCTTCCAAGGAGGTTCGATCATTCAGCTTATTTATTCTCGTGATGTGAAACTCCTTGGTGGAATTCTTATTAATTTTTATGGAAATTAAAAAAAACCGTAAAGAATACGCACGGCGCTATACAACGGAGTTTGCGGTAAAATATGTACTTAGGTGAACTCTCACCTAAGTACATATTTTACCGCAAACTCCCAAACCGCAAACCTACTTTGCCGTACGCTCCAGTGTGGTGCATAATTTTTAACTTTCGAACAATGCATACAGGCTTCGTAAATGCATTTTTTGAGCAAATGTGTTGAAATGTATATAAATCCTGATTGATTGTTTGTGATACATTTCAAACTCTTTTAATTTTCTGATCATACTTCACAGACGTGATGTTATTTTTTCTGTGAGTGAATTTTAACATATTATTATTAATTTAATTAAAAGATCCAGTATGTCCAGTAATGAGTTTGTAACGCTATACCTTCTGCATGATCCTATGCACGGTGGGTGTAGGCGGCGTGTACAGTATCTTGCCCATGAGCAGCGGCTTCACGAAGCTCCACACGATCTTGCCACCATTCACTTTGATGATGTCTGAGTATAAGGAGCGGCAATACTCGGCTGTGAAGCACAAGAATAAGTTACTTAAAGGTTTTTAAATACCAAAACCATCACTAGGATCTGTAAGAAAAACCTGTGTGTGTTTGAAATGTTGGTTACCTATAGGTAATTGGCCACTGTATAAGCCTGAGGCTTTTATAACATACTTAATATGCTAAGAATCGCTTTATACAGAAGCTGTTGGTAACATTTTTTAAAAAATAAATAAAAAAAATATAGGTACTCCAATTTTTGGAAGTCAAAAAATTTTCTCCAGGGTAATGAAAGTCCAATGTTTAACAATAGGTTGTTGTCAGTTGTCAATCAGAAATTTTATGTGCTACTGATTTTTGTCGATAATACTGTTTAGCACCGGTTTCCGAAAGTCAAAATACTTACCACCAGCTTCTGAAAGTCAGAATTGTTTCTGAAAGACGAATAGTTAAAATTTATTAATAATAACTTAGAAACATGAAACTTGGATTGTGGTAACTGGTATGGAGGACTTACTAGGCAGTACATCGAGCTGCGCTTGCTCAGGTTCAGTGGAGAAGTCCTGCACGGCCGCGATAGTCTTGTAGAACCGGTTCGGAGCCATCTCGAATGGTTTGCCGCACATCATTTTGCCGGCGCTCGCTAAGAATTCAGGAGCTGCGGTAAAAAAAAAACAATTAGATTCGATTTTATGTACTTACATTACACTGTAATATAACTTCTCGAGGCCTATTGCTTGCCAAAAGGTACCGTGATACCCAGTCAATGAGTTGTGGAGGTCTGGTAGGTAGACGCTCCACGTAAAATCTACGTATTCTTTATAAAAAAAGTAGTAGTATTCTTTCTGCGTATAGTCCCACATAGCAAGTAAGGTTACCGACATAGCCCGAAGGATCGCCAAATTGAAGTGGCAGTGGGCAGGGCACATTGCTCGCAGAACAGATGGTCGATGGGGCCGAAAAGTTTTGGAGTGGCGACCGCGTACCGGAAGACGCAGCGTTGGAAGGCCTCCCACAAGGTGGACCGATGATCTGGTGAGGGTCGCGGGTAACCGATGGATGCGAGACGCACAGGACCGGTTGTTGTGGCGACACTTGGGGGAGGCCTATGTCCAGCAGTGGACGTCTTTCGGCTGATATGATGATGATGATGATGATAGTCCCATTGACACATTAGGAAGCAAGTTTTGGTATAATGTCAAGACCAGTTGCCTTCGTACGAGTTTTAAGTTGGTACTTACCTACTCGATCGCGTTAACTAAAACGTTTACTTATGTCGAATCGTATTGAAATAAAATGGTTTTCCTGTATTGTCACCATGCGGTGCTAATTCAGTTAAAAAAAAATTGCACTAAGTCCGCTGCTTTGAAACGCCTGCAAAATTGATCTAAACCTTTCTATATTGTCCCAAAGCTGGGCGAAGGCCCCTCACGACAGCGTTTTCTAGGCCTTCCTCGGATTGAGGTCTTTAAGTCAACAGTAAATAGGTTACTTCTAGGCAAGCGTGCTCCATCGACGACCAAATAATCGATTACCATCAGGTAACATTGTGGCTTAACCTGTGCCGTGGAAGACTTTTCAAACGAAAAATCAGCCAATACATACACGCTAGCAGATCCCCGATGGAGTTGAAGTCCCTCAAGCTCTGGAACATCGTCTCGTTGGCGAGAGTTTGTCCTATTGCCGCAATCTTATCCTGCAGCATGGGGAGCAGTGCTGCCATCTGAGGGTACTTGGACAGCACCGTAGAGCCTTCCTCTTTTGTTAGGTTTGAAGCCGAGTAGAGCTTGGTGAGGAGGGTGCTTGCGACCTGTGGAAGAAAGGGAAAATAACTTTTATAAATAACTGTAACGTTCGTCGTCACCATTCATTACGTACTATGTGTAACAGAATAAACGCAATATGAGGTCATTGTACTCATCGTTATGAACAACTTTTACTATGGGGCCAACACTAAAAATGCTTTTTTTTTAATTGTGTCATTGTCAATTTAATTTACCTACTTAAAAGTTTCAAAATTGCAACGCTAGATGGCCCTGTCCATTTCGTACATGTTCCCCTAAACGGAGCGTGCAGGAACTATAGGTGGCAGCACAGAAGCGTTAACGTCAAGTATTTTTAACTAAAAAGTTTCGAATAGGTAACACTAGATGGCATAATCAAAGCCGTGCACACAGAGTACTTTTATATATACAGGGTTATTTGTAAAACACCAGCAACCTTTCAGGGGGTGAAAGTACTCATCATTATAAACAACTTTTACTATGGGACCAACTCTGAAATATAAAAAATTAAATCAGCTATTTCATACAAAATGCAATAGTCACCCGATGAAAATGTATGAAATGGCAGATTTTTTTTCGATTTTTCAGGGTTGGTCTCATAGCAAACGTTGTTTATAATGATGAGTACTTTCACCCCCTGAAACGTTGTTGGTGTTTTGCAAATAACCCTGTATATGGGCCGTGCACGTTCTCTATATCGTTGAAACACATCTTATACTTCCAAAAGACCAACAAAAATGACAGTTTTTTTTGGTTGATGCATTCTGTATGCATTTTTGTACTGTTTCTTTATTTATTTGAAAAAGGTTTCTGGAAAGTAATTAGTCACGCCCTTACCAGATATCATCAAAACCCAAAAAAAAAATTCAAAGCACTTATTTCAAATAGACCATTTACTTATGGTAGGTACTACTGGTACTTTTGAATTGTAAAGGTCGGTCTGTCAAAAAGATGAAGCTATTTGCACGTTCCAAAGCGCAGATCTCTATGGAGAAGAACGTGAACGTGCGTGAACTTGTTGGGATGCATGAAGGAGCCTCCTAGTGTAGCGCAATTTGTTCCATCAGACACTCAACTGAACCGAGCGCTCGGCGCATCCTGGACTCCTAACACCTTCTAAGACTGGCCAATCCTTCCCTTGCGGTGGTAGCGCCTGGTTCGCAACCACCGGAGTCCGGCGTCAAGCAGGCTGTTGTGTTTCATCGACGCATGGGAGTACCAGTGCCTCAAGGCATTATCTGGGCACGCTCGCTCAATCATAGACCTAATCCATCGCTTTCCATCAGGTGTGATCGAGGTCAAGAGCTAGCCCATTCATAAAAAAAGTGCAAAAAACTGCACGGACACTTTTAAAAATAATATATTGAACTACAAAATTATGGTTACATCATTCATGATGAAATTATACATATATGTGAGAACGATGTAAAAGACGTGCAGGAAAAAAGCGTCAGGAGTAAAAGAGAAACAATCCAAAGAAATAATTAAAATAAACCATGGCAGCCGAGAGATAACCAGTCTCATATTTCCCACAGTCCTTCATAAACTTACCTCATCAAAAACCACGCTAAAGTTAAAGTTCCGGAACAGCACAGGCAGCACCTGCTTGGCGATATCATCAGACATTCCGCAGAACTGCTCGATGACGGCACCGAAGACGTCCTCAGCGGAGACCACGTCCAGGTCTGAAGGCGATAGGACCTTAGACATGGTCTCCATCTGACACACGTACTTGGCTATGTGGCTGTCGTCCGGCTTTGACGAGAGGAGCTAGGAAAGGAAAATTATATGAATACAGAGCAAATTAAAATTTAATCCTACTAATATTATACATGTAAATAAATTCAATTATTGTTTTATTTACCTTGCATGCCATCATAACAAGTTCTGATTGGTGATTGTCACTATGGCATGCAAGCTACTTGATACGTTTGTACATGTTACGGGCATGTATGTTACAGCATTTAGCCCGCGTTTCTAGCTGGAAGTAACTCGCATTTTATAAAATTCTGGGCACGATCGAGCGACTGGTTACATGCAACTTCCTTGTGAGTTGGTTAGGATCCGGTACACTTGTGCGAAAGATACTACTACAAACCAACACGATATGGCTATCACGGCACGGTAAAACCACAAAAAGGACAGCCATGACGAAATATTTGGAAATTAGCCTTGCCTTCATCAAGATGTACTCCATGGTCTTCATCAAGATGAACGAATATGGGGTCAAAATCCAAATCCTTGGATTTGGGTTTTGGCCCCATATTCGTTATTATATTACCTACCTACCGAGTTCATTGGCGCAAGTGTCTCTTCACGTAAAAGTCTATTCTCGCAAGTCTTTCGCGGTAGTGTCCTGTTACCAGTTGCAAAAGGAATCATGACCTTACTGTTAGTTGATAACCATTCGCTAAGAGTATCGTTTTCTTCGACATACACAGTGTTGATTGAATTAGTCGCAACGTACCGGTTTCAGTTGCATGTGTCCGGCGTATATCCGGGGCGCGGCGAGGGACCAGAAGTTGGTGTTGTTAATGCCCAGAGCATTCAGTCCGACTTCCACGTCCTCAGCGTCGGGGAAAAGGTCAGATACTTTCGCTGCAGGACATAACAATAATAATACACTTATTCAGACTTATAAACTGGTAAAATTAACAGACTGAAGTGGGATTTTGCGGGTCATAATTATAGAATTTGTAAACGAAAACCCTGTGTGTCAAGGAGTGCATTGCTTAAAAGCTTACCATTAATGAAGTTCAACATTAAAAAAATGACTACAAATGTGTGTCTATAAATAAATAAATGAAAAAAAAACGAAAAAGACTGTAACGTACCTTTAAGATCGACCTCCTCCAGCATGTAGTTCTTGAGCTGCCTCACGACGGCGAGGCCGGAGGACAGCGCGTCCAGGTCGCGCTCCAGCGGGGAGGCTCGCAGCAGGGGGCGCAGCTCTGTGGCTATGCCCTGCAGACTGACAGGTCACGAGGGTTGAGAACGAGTTATAGTTATGAAGAGTGATGTAGAATGCACCAACATAAAAAAACTGTGCAAGTAGGTACTATCGATACAAATTGGTAGTAACATAGTTACGTATATGCGCGATATATATTATTATAGGGTAAATGAGCCATCCTATGCCTTATATCGCATAAAAGTAGCTAACTAAGGTTTATATGTTGTAATTTCAGAATGCGGGCAATGCATTTATAGATAACTAGCTTTTGCCCGCGGTTCCGCCCGCGAGGATGTCGGTTATCGCGATCCTTCTCCATATCCCAGGCTATATTATATCTGCTAATATCATGAAGATCCGTTCAGCCGTTTGGCGTGAAAGCGTTACAGACAGACAGACAGAGTTACTTTCGCATTTATAATACATATTAGTTAGGATATGGTTGACCTAAGCTGTTTTTTATGTCGTAGTGTGGCAAACAATCGGGCGGCCCATCTGACGGCTAAGGACCGCCTGTGTGGCTTAACCAGTTTTTGTGTGAGTTAGAGACCGAGCTGAATTCTAAAGATCTTGAGAATTCTAGAGAGTCTTTCAACTAACTCAGTTAGGACAAAGTTCATCTTACTATACTGGGTAATTTTTTTTCCAGTGCGCAAACTTTAAGAACCACTTCTGCCCATGTAAATGAACAACTTTCCCCAAGAAAGCCATAGTCAATTCCTAAAAAAAAAATTGAGTCTCCCATACAAATTGTGGTCAGTTGATGACAATTTTGTATGGGAAGTTCAATTTTTTTTTTTAGGGAAAGTTGTTCATTTACGTGGGCAGAAGTGGTTCTTAAAGTTTGCGCACTGGAAAAAAAGTTATCCAGTATCTGCGCAAAATAACATAATCTCACCTAAACATAACATTGTCCAAGGCGTCTTCGCTGATGAACAGCAGCATGGCGTCCAGCATGGCCTCCAGCTGGCCATCCATGACGCCAGGCACGTCCACTTTGCTGGCCAGGCCCAGGAGGCGGGCTCCATGCGACATGAAGTCTCCCATGTGCTGGATGATCGACGACACGAAGTTGAAGCGCCAGAACTCTTCCATTTGGTATTTCGGGAGCTGGTTAAAAATTGCTGGCTTGCTAAAACGGTCTTATGCTTTTTCTTTATTGTACACGGAATACATAGGTAGGTAAGCAAATTTTCAAACCGAGATTACCTGAACAAAGACGTAGTTAAGCAAATACTTGAGGTGGGGTCAGATCACTCATGCCCGGTTCCTATATTCAACGGATCGTCATTGTATAACATCTACCACCCGTTTACGGTAAGTCTGCTAACGAAATGTTTTTTATAGGAACACTTTTGGGTTACGCCTCGTAGACAATTCTACCATCCGTAAGCAAAACGAATCGTTTCTAGAATATAGGAACCGGGCATGAAAGGTTAAAGATGTGCAGCTATACTCAACCTGCGGCCCGCGAAGCTTTTCCGTGTAGCCCTGTAGCCTAGCACATTATTCATGCTATATTTAGTCAGTGTATCAATGTGTTTGTATCTGTCGCAGCCAAGTAGTTTAATCAGCCGTTTCATTAAAAGCCTAGCCTTTTTATTGAACTGCGACGTTTAATCAGCGACGTAAGTGACATGGGGAAGTCATTAAACGAAATTTAACAAAATATGTCACTTAGGTCGGTGAAAAATCGGCGCATTTAAATGAAAAGGCTAAGCCCCCAATTAACAGGCTGATTAAGATAATTGGCTGCGACATATCTATATTGTACTGATTACAGGGAGTGCCTGATGATGTACTGAGTCTATTCCTCACCCACTAGCAACGTGAAAAAGTTGGCCTATGTCAAATGAAAACAGTCCTTTTGTCACAAATTAAAGAGTCCCATACGTGCAGATACTTATTTAATGTTAGAATTTTGTTTTACTGTAGGTTATTGCGGCCCATCATGACAGTAGTAGAAGCGCAATGTGGCCCAGAGAGAAGAAAGGTTGAGTACGACTGGTTTAGAGTGTGAATCATGACTTTTAGTTAGCAACATATTGAAACTCAAACTGGCGGCATTGCCATACAACGTGGCAATGCCGCCAGTCTTTTGGGCACACTTCCAGTCGACAGCGATGCGGATGAATTTTTTGAAGCCAAATTTTAGGTTAAACTTAGTTAGGATATTTGATTTTTATTTTTAGTGCATGTAGTTAGTTTAGTATTTATTAAAACAACATTTAAGAAATTAATAAATAAAGTGGAACTATAGATAAAATATTTAAAGCGACGAAGATACTTACGGCTTTTGCAATGAGTGTCTTATTGAGATTGTCCTTGATGACGGAGACGAGTTCAGTGCAGTTGTATCTATTACAGATAACTGCCCATCCGCGGTTAGGGACCATGATGTTCTGCTCAGATGGCTCGGAGATACTACGGATCTGGGAATTATTTTAAAAGTTTTTACATTAACCGTCTTACGAATTTTCGGTCACGTGTCCTGACGCCAGTTTAATATTTTTTACCCATCCCAAAAAGTGCTTACATTATCAGTCTTACGAATTTTCGATCAGGTCACGTGTTCTGACGGTCACGTGTCCTGACGCGAGTTTAACATTTTTCACCCATCTTAAAAAGTGCACAACGCCGCTAAAGCAGTTTTCACTTCAAAAACTTTAAGAAGTAGTCATACCGCTCGAGCACTGCCGGCACACCGGTGTGCCGAGAATTTAATGTTTACTTATTATTTACGTAAGATTAATTTTTTATTTAGGAATTTTTACATGTCAGGGCTGGAGCGATTAAAAATCGGCTTGCTAAATGTCGAGCTAACTAGAACTTGTACATGGAAATAGCTGCTATTCCTTGATTGATTATCAGTAAAACACAGCAACGAAGACTTACCATTCGTAAATTAACATGCGCACTCTCAATATCTTCTACTACATCATCATCACCGACGACCTTCTTCAGTTCTCCATGCAGGTTATTCTTCTCCGCCAGGTAGTCCTTCAGAGGCTTAACGATATCGAGGTTGTGGGCCACTTCGGAGGACAGCTCTACGAGGTACGGCAGCTCCTTGACGCCTTCGACCTCGTGGATGTGGGGGAGCTGGGCGCGGATCAGCTTGGTTGTGTGGGCTAGGACGGAAGCGAAGCTGGAAATACAACATGGCAAATCAAATCAGAAGTCATTTATTCAAATCAGGCTGAAACACACAGACAGAGACAGTTCCCCAAAACGTTCCGTCACCACTTCCTAGTGATTTAGCTGGGAATTAGAAGAAGCATAACTAACTTCCAAACATAATATCATAAGTGATAATTAAAATATCATAATAAGTAGTATGTACTAGCAAAGTAAGGACTAGCACACTCAAATTCCACTCGTTTAAACCATACGTAGCAAGAGGAAATCTCATAAAAGGTAATTGGGCACAGATTGGTGTGCTAAAGATTTCATAATGGAATAACTCAGTTACACAATTAGCATTGTTCTTGTGACACTAGTCGCGAGGTCAAGCCCCGACTCCAGACTTATGGGACTGCTGCTGCTCACATCCACTGCTGGACATAGGCCTCTCTCAAGTGTCGTCACAACAACCGGTCCTGTGCGTCTCGCATCCATCGGCTACCCACGACCCTCACCAGGTCATCGGTTCATCTTGTGGGAGGCCTTCCAACGCTGCGTCTGCCGGTAGGCGGTCGCCACTCCAGAACTTTTCGGCCCCATCGACCATCTGTTCTGCGAGCAATGTGCCCTGCCCACTGCCACTTCAATTTGGTGATCCTTCGGGTTATGTCGGTAACCTTGGTTCTTTTGCGGATATCGTCATTCCTGATTCGATCACGCAAGGAAACTCCGAGAAATCCTATGTCCATTGCCCTTTGGGTGACTTTAAACTAAGTTGGAGGTCCTTAATGATAAATAAACAATGAATATTTACAGTGTAGCATTCCCGAACTCATTCCGGGACACGTTCCTAGCGAGGCAGTCGGAGAGCTTGGTGCTCGAGGCACTGATGTCTTCCAGCAGGTGCAGCTTCACCTGCCCCAGGAACTCGTTGATGGACTTGTTCATCTCATACTTCGTGTAGTTGCGGGTTGAAATCAACTGTGGAGTGAAAATGTTTAGAAATTAATAACAGTATAGTAACATAGTTGCGAAAGTTGAAGAGAAATGCGTTTTTATCAAGAAAAAGAAATAGATGGCTAAAGGCCCTCAGTTCCTCAAAGAGATAAAATAAGAGCCCTAAGTTAAACAACTTTAGATGATTTCTAATCATACACTTTACTTTCAGAGCGAAAAATTTGTTCGAGCATCCAGAAGAAGAAGTAAACATGAAACAGCTCCCTATACGCCGTCATTTAATTCAATGTAAAAATGTCTCCTCTTCATTCGTCTTCTTCCAAAGCTGAGCTTTACTTTATTATTTGTAACCAAGGTCAAAGAGCAAAAATGCTCTTGCTGGATCAGACAGTGAATCATAAACCAGTTACCTCTTTGATAGCCATGTCCCAGTGGAACTCGTTCTTCAGCGAGTGGTACACGTCGTCCAAGCTCATGAACTGCAGGTGGCACAGCAGGTTGTCATACTCCTGCTTCTTGAACAGCTGCAAGTTCAGTTGCTTGAACCACGTCGTAAATTGGGAGCAGACCGTGCATTGGCTGGAATAGAAAAAGTAGAATAAATCTGTATTCCCTGATGTAGGAAGGTATACGAGTATAGTATTCTCATTTTCTAGTCATGATCAATTTCAATGTATTGGGCAGTGTGCCATTGCCATTGACCGGGCACTAACGCAAAATTACAACTGGTACTGTGAAATACCAAATGAAGACCAGACCATTACAGGCAGTATTGGTGTTGGATGTAAGAGATTAGCACCATCCCATCACGCCCCGTGGGTGTCGTAAAAGGCGATGATACCCAGAGAATGGGCAGCAGCATTTTCTGTAGGTACATTGCTACAGCTACATACGATCGCCAACCCGCCTGCCAAGCGAGGCGATTACGGCAAACCCTCCCATTTTAGGGAGGCCTATGTCCAGCAGTGGACATCTATCGGCTGATATGATGATAATGATGACAGGCACTAAGTTGCCAAGGAGTCGTTCAGTTAGAAAGTTGAGGACAGTTCTCCAATCCTTACCTAGTATATTCCTATGGCAAAGTATGTTCAAGAAACTCAATTGACACTAGACCAAAACTAGGAACACCAAAGTGGTTCGCACTTGTAACATCTATGGTAGGCGCCAGATAAATGTGGAATAACGGTCATTGACCCACCTACATTTATTGAAACTCTTAATTTCATAAACAGAAATAATGACATAAAGCTGTCCTGAATCCAGTAGTGAAAAACGATTGATTATTTATTGTCCGGGTACCCTACGAAGAGATTTTAAGGAAAGGTCAATGGACCGCCTACCATAGACATCAATGGCGACCATCATTACCTGTTATTCAAGAACAGCGTCCCAGCATCAACCACATTGCTCAGCAACGCAAAAGAGATCTTCGTCAGGGTTTCCTTGGACAGCAGCTGGAGTGCCACCTTCCTTAGATGCTGAACCTTCTCGTCTGTCACCCAGGACGGGTTCTGAGGTGCTTTGGGTCCATCCCTGATGAGGTCCAGTCTTGTCTCGATTTTGGATACGTCTGCATCGATTGCGGTGTAGTCGACATCCTTGGATATGGTTAAGGAAGCTTCGTAGCCCTAAAAATTCAGGAGCAATATATTTTTTAATTATTTGAAGTTTAGAATATCCTGATGATCGACTTGCTACAGTAATTGTATTTTGAATATAAATGTTTTCTTGGAATGTTCTTACGCGAGGAAAAGGCTCATAATTTTTTTGTAGGTGTTTAAAATTCAACAAAAAATATTTCTGTTTCATTTACGAGAGAGAAGATAAATGTATAGTCAACTGCACATCTTTGTTAGCAGAAGTTTAACGGTTCTTTTATCTTAGGAGATCGAGTTATTGAGCCTAGTTGTACTGTTGAACTTACTTATTTTTATTATCGTTAACTAGAAGGTCCCACCGCTGTGCAATAACCTTCCCCATATCCTTCCATACCCACTTTTCTTTCGTTGCCAAGAACAAGCCTTCGTAGTGGCCTCATAGATCAACATTTCTATGAGAGTTGCCTACTCTATAAAACTTCAGAGGTACCAAAAATATCCTAGTCTGCCAAATCCTTACCTGAGAAGCAAACAGCAGTGGTGGCAATTCTTTGAACAACTCAGTCTTATCCTCGTTACAGATCTGTCGTTTGAGATCGGACCACAGACCAGTGCGGTCCGGGATGTAGTCGGACAGCGTGATGTTGGGCAGGCAGAACGATTCCGTCTGGTTCATGTCGATGTCGTGTAGGAGACGTACTATCTGAGGAGACATTCAGTAAATTAATGAATAATGTATTCATTTGAGGTTGCAGTCTTAGTAGAGGGTACCAGAGTCCACAAAGATCAACTGCAATGCTGGGATATCCAGAAATCTAAATGACACATTCGAACTCGAACCGTAGCTAATTATGATGTAGAAGCAGTTCATGATTATCTATAGAATCCAAAAATTATATGTAAAGAAATATTAAGTTGTTGTCGTTCCGAAAACCTTATAATAAAATATCCAAGTAGAAAGTGCAAACATGCTAGAGAAATCTGGCAACAGTACAAGATTTAAACAATAGAGGTATTTCATTTAAAGAAATGAAACCCTCGACAACAGGTCTTGATGTGGTAGTAGCTAGTCTGTGGGTAGTAGCAATAATACAACTGATCAACTTACATGTATCTCATCAAAATTAGTAAGCATATCTTCAGCAACATCGAAGCTGTTCTCCAAATAGCCCAAGAACTTTTCAGCATGCGGTCCGTTGTAGAGGTCCCTGAGGAGTTTCCACCAGTCCTCTCCGGCCAGGTAGCTGAGGATGACGTCATAGCTCTGCATGTTCGACTGCAGGTACTTCAGGTAGATGGGGATGCTGAGGTCGTACGAGTGTTTGGTTGAGGCCCGCAATGCGTTTGTGAGTTGTTTCCTGTGGAATAGAGGAATATTGTTTGAGGATTATACTAAGATGTTTATATTGGGCACGATCTACAGGTGGACTTTACTATGCTAAGCAAAACAAGCCTTTTATTTAAATTTAATAAAACCTCTTTGAGTGAATATGAAGTTCAGATTCATATAAGTTTCAAATTCGTGTAAATATTTCAGAATTAACATTGGAACTATGTACAAATAAAAATAAACTGTTTCTGACGTTAAAAGTAGTTCGTGTTTTGTTTCTTCTGTTCAAGATATTGATCAAGTTAAATCTGTAAAACATGGATTTAAGAGTTTGCTACCAGGAATTAAGAATGAAATCAAAATAAGATAAGTTGACTTACCTATTACTTAAAAATTCAAACACATCAGTGACTTCATCTCCACCACTCTTCAAGGTGTCTACTAGAGTCATCAAACTCTTCCTTGCACTCTCATAATCCTTTACAGTAACACTTTGCGCAGCGCCATATATCAGACCATACTCCTTCATGCAAATCTGACCCCTTGCTCTTTCCTCAGTAACAAGTATCGTTCTACTAACATTTGCTTTTAAATCACTACACATTTTGTTTATAGCATCAACAATAGTATAATTCTCATTATTAGTCCATATCACATCTGTTAGTATATCAAAGTGTATGTTTACAGCGTCGGTGGGTTTTCTTTTGAATAGATACTTGATTATTTGCAAGTCACTTTCAACTGCTTTTGTTTTGATGTCATCTCCTTGGATTATGTTGTTAACATCTAATGTATTGATCTCAGTGGCCAGTTTATTAATCATGCTAACTACTCTAGTCAAATAAGTCTGTGCTGCAAATTGTTTCATATTAATTTCGTTGAATAATCTATATGAAGGGCTAGTTTCACTGACTTTGAAAGTTAGAACTGCATCAACGATTTTCTCCAGTTTCCCTTCGATGGTGTTCATTTTAATGTCTTCTTCAGTCAGTAGAGTTTGGTTCTTCTTAGATACTACAGTCAAGTAATCGGCTAATTCAACAGCTTTGGTGTAAGCGATTTCAAATCGACTTGTCAGTTCTTCCACGTGGATAGTAAAGAAGTAATATTGCTGAAATCAAAAGCAAAAATGAAACATGTAAAATTAGTCTTTTTACAAAATGTTGCATTTGCCTGAACGCAAAGGATAGTCGAAGCTGAGCGCACTTAAGCGCAGTAGTCGCTTCCAAACAAGTATCAACATTGCGTCTCTAAAAAAGTTAAGAATAATCTACCTTTGCCTTTTAGCTCTCGAATGAGGTATTTATTTTATACTTTATTTCAATTACTGTTATGCAGATATTATTTAGACAGTGCAAATCCACAAAAATAATTATATTATGTTTTATACTCACAGGTTTAGAGAACACATCAAGCAGGGTGTTCTCTCCCCGGGGCAGAGACAGCCAGTGCAGCAGAGATGGACACACGAAGGGCTGCACCTTCTTCATGAAGGTGTCGTCGATGATGCTGCCGGGCGGGATTACCATAGAGGTCAGGACGGCTTCACAGTCCCAGAAATCAGAGAGAGATGCGCGACGGACCTAGAGTTAGATGGAAGTTTAAATAATATCCAGAAATAAATGAGCTTTAGTTTGGGTTAAGCTTTCGTTTCAAAGGTAAGATTTTTTCAAGAATAAAGTGTAGGTAATTTAGATATAATTGTAAATCCACCTGGAGAAAAGCGGTGTCGATTTTTTCTAGAACACTAGAGCAGATAATATCGTACATCTTATGACATGCCTTGAATAAATACATACAGAGGAAGAAGAAGAATGAGATAGCATGCAGTTAATCACACATTCATCATCTTCATATTGTAGCAATAAGGGCAGTTTTTGTAGTTCTTGTGTCATTGTCGCGAGGTTTACCGTGCCTTCAGATTTTATAAATCAGCTTATTAGTGTCGTGACTTTCTATATTACCTGACATTTCAGAAGTTTTTTAAATTGTTTAAATAATGGAAATAGTAGCTATTGTCTACGTTACCTGGCTCATAAACCCATAGTCCCAGTACGAGTTGAGCAGCACGCCCATGAACTCGGGCATCTTGTCGTACAGGATGTAAAGTCCCGTGCTGCGAGTGAAGCCAAATGCTTGCAGTATGTTTGCGTCGGGCTCTGAAAAAAAAAACGAGGCATAAGAAGATGATAAAGATGACATAGCACAGAAAGAAGTCAATACTGGGACGACGCGCGACGGACTGATAGAGACGTTCTCATACAAAGGGAAGTAAGACAAATTGGGACTAAACTGTGATGATTCCTATGTTTAAATTGGGATGGATAAGAGATGATAATGCGATCCATGACTATATGCTTTTGTAAAAGAAGCCAATGCACTCATGAAACTGGAAACTTTAATAAATGATGTCAATACCGATTTAGGTGGAAAATATAGATGATTATAAATATGATAAGCTGGTAATGAGTAAATATTTGAACAGTTTAATTTTTAATGAGCCAACCCCAAAAACCACATAAATAAATAATTTGATTTGATTTGATCCAATGTAGTTAACTTGAAGCAACAATAGTCACACACAGAAAATAATAACAAAATACCATAAAGCATTACCATTAACTTCCGTAAAGTAAGTCAACAAGTCAGTGGCCATATTCTCCAGGATAATGGAGAGGGATCCGAAGAAGGTCCTCCAGGCCTTCCTTCCAAGGAGGCTGCAGTCACCTTCCATGGTTTTGATGCACTTGGAGTACCTCTCCCAGAGGTTGCTCATCGACACGTCGTTGGGGATCGACGAGTCGTTCATGGCGTTGAAGACTGTGTCGACCTTGGTGAAGAATTTTCTGCGAATTAACAAGGTAGAGAATGAGAATTGAAGGAGTATTCATAATTTTATTGCCATCCAGCGGTGAGAGCTTAAAATGACTCAATATAAATTTTGGCACACCAAGCAAAAGTAGTCGAATGTGCATTTCTGTGCGCATATCTGGACAAAATGTACTAATCAGCTGTGTTTTTTTCGCGATTTCGGGGTTGGCCCCATGTACAATGACCCCTTAAGATGTATTGCGTTTATTCATTACACGTTGTATTTTAGAAAAGAAAATTTTATGCTGAGGACATGAATCAAGTGGATTGACTGGATATAAAAGTTATATCTCACAGTACAACAACATCAGAACCGTTAAGGGTTTTTTCATCAGGAATTTCAGTATTAAGTAGTAAGTTTTATTATTTGTGTTTGTAACCGACTTCAAAAACAGACGAAAGTTTGTCTATATCGATACATACCTGAGCATTACATCCCTCTCCGCAGTATTAAGCGTGTTCACAGCGTAGTTCCAAGCCTCCTTCAATCCGAGCCTTCCATCAGCAGTGCCATTGAAGACGGTCTGCATCGTGTTCTTGGTGATGAGGATGTCTTCCACCAGGGAGTCGAACATAGACGAGAACTTGAGGAAGAGGTGTGGTTGGTAGTCGGTGGTGTTCCAAGTTGTGGCGATCTGGAAAATCAATGTCATTTTAGGTACCTATTATAAAAGAGCTGATTGGCTAATGCGACATTAGGGAAAGGTCTCGTGCACTCGTGTCGACCCAAGCGAATATGAAGGAATTTGTCTTCAGGGTTTTCTGTATATTGATAATTCTTCTGTACCTGTGTTTGTCTCTGAACTCCTTCTAAATAGCTGGGCCATTTTTGACATTATTTTTGTGTGTTTCAGGGGGTCCCTGTATAGGTATGTTATTTTTTCTTATGAAAAGCCAACATTCGGACAGGACTACGTCTATCGTTTTTGGCTTTGTCTTTAGAACGGCGACGCCCTGCGATGCCTCTTGGTTTGAAGATCACATGTGGCAGTGGCCACATGTGGCCACTTACCACCAGGTCTGCTACCAATTAATATTACGAGTATTTAAAAGTATAAAAAAATACGTCCAAAAAGTAACTTACATTAACAGGATTATTCTTAGCTGCCAGGTACTCAACCCATTCTCCAATAAACTCCTTATTCAGACACAGTATGGTTTCTATTCCTATCACGGCTTCCTTGGAGGCAGGGTTCAGTGGGAGCAGTTCTGACATGCTAGTGGCGGAGCATGGCCACGGGGTGGAGTTCAGGAGGAAGATTATAGGTTCCACCTGAAAATATTTATAGGTTTTACTTAGACTTACGGTTTTTTTTTTATTTTTTTTTTTAATGAGGAATGGGCTAGATCTTGACCTCGATCACGTTTGATGGAAAGCAATGGATGAGGTATATGATGGAGCGTGCCCAGAAGATGCCTTGAGGTATCGATATTCGCACGCGTCGACGAATACAGCAGCCTGCTTGACGCCGGACTCCGGTGGGCGGGTGGTCGCGAAGCAGGCGGGTGTTAGCCCTACCACCGCAAGGGATCGATTGGCCAGACTTGTAAGGTGTTAGGTGAGACTGTCCAGGATGCGCCGAGCGAGAGGTTCAGTTGAGTGCCTGATGAAAAAAATTTCACTACACGAGGAGGCTCCTGCATGCATCCCAATATAGTAGTTACAGTTTTAGTCAGTAAGAGTCTGACACTCCCTCCCGCACCACCCAGAGCGGAAGGAGTCATTTGATGATTTGCCATCTATAATAAAAAAGTAGGTACTTAGATAGATTATCTAGTATTGGAAAATATTTTCGGACACCGGGGTTAAATATTCAAGATCATAAGCCCTAAGGCTGGGCCGTTGTACTTAGGCATTATAACATTCCTATTCGTTCATCCTTCAAAGACATGAAACAAGAAGTTTTTCTTCGCCTTACAAATTGCTTTTCCCGAGTCAATAGTACTTGCCTCCGTGTCATCTCTCAGTATGATGTCCACAGCATCCACCGTCAGCTGGGGTATGTTCGGGATGATGCTACTGGCTGCCCTCACGGTGGTGGCGGGGAGGTTACTGGAGACCGTGCCATTGGTCAGTAACGCTGTAAGTGAAATAAGGTTCGTTAGTCTGCTGGTAAAGCAAAGCTTTGATGGAGGGAGATTCTCATTATTTTCAGGCTGCGTTGTCCAATCCTGTGATTTGGCACATAGGTCATCCTATAATGATTAGTGGGTGTCGTCAGCATACAAGAACGGCTTTTGATACAGCATGAATTATCTCATAACAGAGAACTATGTCATGTTTGGTGCACATTCAATCCCTGCTAATATTGTAAATGCGAAAGTAACTCTGTCTGTCTCTCTGTCACGCTTTCACGCTAAAACAACTGAACGGATCGTTATGGAATTTGGTAGATATATAGCCTGGGATAAGACAGGATTGGGAGAAGGACATATCCGCGGGCGGATCCGCGGGCAAAAGCTAGTCAAGAGTAAATTCATTAATTGCAAATCAACATATAATCCCGTATTTTTTACAAGGAGGCAAAGGCGATAAAGCCAGTTCAGACGCATTTAAAACTATACTGGCCTTCTCGTACTAAGAAATTCCAATTACTTTTGGCTTAAATTGGATATCGAATCCTATAACTCGCGATCGCAGCAGCCACTCCAGCAACCTCTACGATCTACGAAGCTGATTGTAGTTGTAGTTCATCTTCTGAACTAACCCATTTAGCCCCGCTTTCACCAGCCGGATTTATCTTGACATCTCAGGGAGTAGGAGTCAGTTGCTAATACGGGCCCGTATTAGAAACTAGCTTTTGACACGACTTCGCGTACGCGCATATCGTTTTTACCCGTATGAATTTGCCGTTCCCGTATAGGCTAGCCTTCCTCATTAATGTGGCTCATTTACAAAAATAATTTTCCAAATCCGACTGATAGTTCCAGAGATTAACGCATTCAAACAAACGACGTGAGAGTTTGTTGACGCCGTGCTAGCAACAAACTCTCGGCGCAATTGGGCCCTGAAGGGATTATCGTGTGTCACCTAAATTCTCGAAACACAGTAGGTAGATAGTGTTACCTGCAACCAATTTGAGAGTTTCATCGAAGACGCTGACGGGTCCAGCGGTGGTCGTGATGGCATACTTCATCTTCAACCAGAACTCTCCACTTACGTCGAATAGCCCGTGGTCCAAGATATCCAGGAAACGGAGCGCCAGTTTTACGCTGAAATGGAAGTGCTGTTCAGATTAAATTTCCTTTAATATTTAAGTGAAGATACTTTTAGCGAAAATCTATGACCAGTGCGTGTTGCCAGTGATGACTTATGGAACCGAAACGTAGTCGCTCACATTGGGCCTCATCAGAATAATTAAAGTAACCCAAAAGGCAATGGAGAGGGCAATGCTCGGAGTTTCCTTGCGTGATCGAATCAAGAATGATGGTATCCGCAAGAGGAACAAGGTTACCGACATAGTCCGAAGGATCGCCAACTGCACTGACAGTGGGCAGGGCACATTACTCGCAAAACTGATGGTCGATGGGGCCGAAAAGTTCTGGAGTGGCGACCGCGTACCGGAAGACGCAGAGCGTTGAAAGGCCTCCCACAAGATGGACCGATGACCTGGTGAGGGTCGCTGGCAGCCGATGGATGCGACACGCACAGAACCGGTTGTTGTGGCGACACTTGGGGGAGGCCTATGTCCAGCAGTGGACGTCATTCAGCTGATATGAGTTGTTGGTGTTAAACACAGAACTAATTCCTAATGGTAGATTACTGGACCGCTACTAAGTTTTAAGTTTAATTCTGTCATTTTCAGGTGCATTGTGGTAAAAGCAACAATTTTGAGGTTGTTTTAATGGCAAATGGTCTACAGTATCCCGTAACCTCTAAACATACCTCAACCTCAGACTCCTCTCCATATTCTTGAGTCCGAACCAGAACTCCTTGGCTTCACTAAACAAGGAGTCTATCCTGGTTTTCGTGCTCTCATCAATGTTGTAGCTGCTGAACTGGAAGAGATACGTGTAGTCTCTGTCCAGCTTCACGTACAAGGACTTCAGGTTCGTGATGAGACTGTTCCAGTTTAGAGTTACCACTGCGTGTGACGAGTTCTTGATGGTGTTTATCTAGGAATAAAATAAAAATAAATAGTTCAATCAAACAGAATTCAGTGGCTTTTATTTAGCTATATTCGGTTACACTGGAAATCCAATCCAACATAATATGATAAAATTAACGTTTTCCATTAGTATCTTTAGAGAAAATAAGGTCTAAAGAACATCTGAAAGTAAAGAGTTTAAAGGTTATATTTTTACAGGGAAGCATAAGCATAATTGTTAATGCTTTATTTAAATAAAGCTCATTTACTAACTTTCTGGCACGACTGATTTACTGAACGAAAACGAATCCTAAACATGAAACATAAAAGGTTTATGATACTCGTATTCCTTTGAACAATCATGGCGTCATAAGTAACAGTTAACAACGACATACACCTAAAATTGACAATATTTGTAACAGCCACTCCAACTAAGCATAAAACCACACTTACAGCTTTAGAAACAGCAGAGTCTGCAGTCAATCCATGCTCGATAGCAATAGTAGCGTCACATAGTGCTTCCACTAGCTTCTTCTGTATGTCTTTGTTTTGTGGCAGTTCCAAGTATTTGCTTGCCGTCTCTACACCGTTGCATAAGATGTCCTCACCGTAGGTGGATAGGGCTTCGTAAGTCTGCAATGGTAATAATATGATCTTAGATTACCGAGATGATGGGCCTCATAGGAAGGCTTAAAGTCACTCAAAGGGCAGTGGAGAGGGCAATGCTCGGAGTTTCCTTGTCGATGGGGCCGAAAAAGCCTCCCACAAGGTGGACCTGGTGAGGGCAGGTAGCCGATGGATGCGAGACGCACAGGACCGGTTGTTGTGGCAATGGCTATGTCCAGCAGTGGACGTCTTTCGGCTGATATGATGATGATGATGAGATTAACGAGATAGTGAGGTAATCATGATTTGCAAAGAATATTCATAGAGTAATCAGGAGATGCTACGAAAAATAAACCAGTGCGCTAACACTCAATAAGTTGGCATAAGGTCAGAAGGATGTTGACGAACTAAAACCTAATGCACTTTTGAATTGCTAAGGAGTTTGCCAGAAAAAAATAGCTTTTGCTTTTCAGTAAACGTGTAAGCAAATATGAAACCCTCTTTGGCTTTCAAGAACATTCATTGTTACATTTCAAATGACGCTTAATCGTTCTAAAAAAGTCTTTCATATCTTAAAGTTGAGTGTCGTTGCATACCTTCTCCTCATTCAGCGCCGTCAGCAGCAGAGTCTCAACCACATTAGCGTACACATCTTTGAAAGCCTTCGCCTTGGCCTCTGAAGTCTGCTCCAACTGTTCGTTGATGCCTGACACCAGGATGATGACGTCATTTAAGTATGGGGAAATCTTGAAGTCGAGGATGGGATTCTGCTGGACGATTTCTTTGGCTATAGCGCCATGAATTACAATCCTGAAATCGAAGTAGAAAATGCAGGACCTTTATAAGAATTGAAATCTTAACCATGTTTATTTCTTTTATTTTTAGCCTATTCCGTCCCACTGCAGAGCAAAGGCCTCCCTTTCTTCCTTCCATTCTTCCCGGCTCTGGGCTAGTGTTGACTAATCCTGTCGATAGGCGTCAAGCTCGTCCCGCCATCTTCGTACTGGGTCTGCCGCGATGCCACCGTGTTTAGTTTGATTTAATTAATATAAAGGTCCTGTGCTAATATACGGGAGTTTCATAATTAGGGTATATTGTAAAATAATGATTTTATTTAGTCCGTCCGTTAGATTTTCAAAAAATATTGAACACGTATTTTATGCCATTTCAAATCGATGAAAATTTATCAAAGCGTCAAAGTTCCAAGTGTGAGGCCTGGTGACGTCACGTTATAGTAAAAGTATATCCTCGCGTGACGTCAGGCGAGTTTTCAAACCACTTAGTCGTCTTCATTTTTTGTTTACGTTAAAAATACAAAACATGTGATCAATTTTTTTTGGAATAACATATATATACTCAATAATATCTGACGGATTAATTAGATTTTATCAGTAAAATACCCTATTCGAATCACCCAACATGACCATTTCATAATGTTACCGAAAATATATTTTTTGTAACACAAATAGTTGCTATGCCATGTCATAATGGACACTATCCGGGCAAATATATGAAATATCGTTCAGTTTTAAGACCCTCTTCTTATACCGACCCATTTCATAAACGCAATGTGTATTATTGTCAGTTATGAAGGAATTTCTCAATGGTTTTACTTACAGCATTTGTTTCCCCAGGTGTCCCTTAGCTCTAGCAACCTGTATGAGCTCTGATTCTTCATTGACCTGGAACAGACTGCCCCAGTTTACCTCAGGCTTCTTCTCCTTCTCTATCCTCACGAGGGCCTCGCTGAAGTTCTTGAGGACTTTGAAGTCCTGATCGATGGTGTACAGCTGAGAACTCGTGTCTTTGCCCAGGGTTTCTTGGATGAGAAGTGATGCCATGTTGTTTATCTAAGAAGTAAGTTATTGTTTTAATATTTCACATAGTTTTGTGTAGGTACATATGGTGATGGTAAATGTCGTAATCAATTTGTAAAATTATCTGAAGCTTTTTAATTTTTGACAGCATAAAATGTTCGATTTTATCTATCTACTTTTTAAATGAAATATTTTATACGCCCAAAGATCGAAAATACTCATTGAGCAAAAAAACAGCCCACAACCCCTTGTGGCTTGTTCCAAAATTCTACATCATGAATTACGTGTCGTGGCTCTTAAGAAAAAGGCCACAACGCGTTGTGGAAATGAAGAAATGCCATGATACGTTCGGAGCCCTATCTGATGCAACCACATCGCGAAAAACGGTTAGGTTTGGGGCACCCCGACACGGATAGGTTAGGTTCGAATAGTAGTGTTGTGGCCGCTCGCAAAATGCCACAACGAGTTGTGAGTAGTTTTTTCGCTCAATGAGCGTTTACCGTCTTTGGGCGTGCAACATATCTTATTATTTCAGCCCGTTGTGTCCTACTGCAGGGCAAAGGTTTGCCTTTCTTCCTTCCTTTCCTCTCGGCTTTGGGCAAGTGTGGACCAATCTTTCCGATATGCATCAAGCTCGTCCCGACATCTTAGCCTGGGTCTCCCGCGCTATCGTTGGATTTTTTCTGGGACATTGTAGTTGCTTTAGCCCATGAACTGTTCAACATGCGGCAGACATGTCCGGCCCAATCCCACTTTAGTTTGTCTGCTTTTTGGATGACATTGGCGACTTGTGTTTTGAAGCGCAGTAACGTGTTCCTAACACGAATTTTTTATTTAAATTCAAAGATATATAAGTAAAGCATACTGGCAACTTACATTATTTTTAACTTCAAACACTCCAAAGGACTCGATCAAATCAGTAACATAGTTCTTCCATTCGTCGGTGCATAGTTGTTTCTTAAGAGACTCAGCATCCGCTTTCGATACCTCAAAGAAAGTTTGTAGCTTATAGACATCACAGAACATTTGCCCCGGGATGTTGATTTTTGATGTCAGGATCTGTAAACGGTGAAATATTGAGTGATTCTTTTACCATGTTGATTTGTCATAAGCATTTGACAAGCTCAGTATGTCAAAAACATCAGATTTGTTTGCATATTAAGAGCGTTTACGCGGTACGGCTTTTCATACAAACTTTCAAATTATAATTCTTCAAAATGAATGCACCGATTTTAACGAAACTTGGTATGCAAACGCTAGATATCCAGGTCTAAATAGTTATCAGAAAACATTTTTGAAAAAGATTTCAGAGGGAGAGAGAGAGCGATTTTAAGTTTTCTATAGAAAGTGAAAAATCACTATATCCTTCCCCCTGAACTGTTTTTCAAAAATGTTTTCTGATAACTATTTAGACCTGGATCTCTAGCGTATGCATACCAAGTTTCGTTAAAATCGGTTCATTCATTTTGAAGAATAAGGACTTGAAAGTTTGTATGAAATGACATACGGCGTACACGCTCTTAAACCATCATTTAGTTTTATACCTGTGTCCTTTCAGCGTCAGCTAAAGCTTCAAAAGCCTTGCCAACAATATTCGGTGGTATTTCTTTAAGTACTTCAATAGCCCCGGGGTTCCTCAGGGTAACATTATAGGTCAACTGCTCAATATTCATATTTATGTCGATAACTTTGTAGGCGCTCTCCATTAACTTGGCCAGAAGTGTGGAGTAGAATAAAACGTCGTGTTTTGTCTTCTTTGGAAGGAATTTGTGGATAAAGTTCATTACTTGGGATAGGCTGAAATAAGAACATTACTATAGTGTTTGTTTTAAAAGTATAAAGTACAGGGTCCTTTTCAAGTTTTCCTCTTACATAGTGAACGCATCAAGTGAGTCATCCTTCTCCACAGCTTCTTCAAACACGTTAGCAGCATTATGGAATATATTAGACACAGCTTGTAAACCACTGTTTTCTTCTTGAGTATCTACAATTCTTCCTATTTGGTCATGGCGTTGTTTGGCAAATACTTTGTCCATATATTTGAGCCCAATCACAATGGCGTCAGTAAAATCTTTAATTATTTCGTATGACTGAGTATCGCCAAATGTTGGTTTGAATAAATCCATTAGTTTTGGTATTCTGAAAAAAAAACATATTGCATTATAAAGGAAAACTATAATAATCAAAAACCAAAATTAGAATCATTGTGTAAGTTTAGAAATACTCTTTAATTTACACCAAAATATTTAAAATAGGAGGTTAAAAATAGTAGGGCAAGTCATATGGCAACTTACAAACTTAGCTGTATGTAACTAAAGTCCGCCTCTTGACCTTGAAAGATAGAGACCAACTCCGGAGGCAGGAAGTTCTGTAGCTTCATCATACGTAACACAGCCGTCATCATATCACCTAGAGTATTTAATCTATTGTCTCCTGACATTTTGAAGTACATATCACCCAGCTGAAACAAAATCATTGTATATTTAGGGCTGGGTTTACGAAGATCTTAGTAAGCATAAGTTTTAAATGTCAACTGAAACATTAAAGTCCTGTGTTATTTTTATAACTCACCATAGTCAAATATTTGCTATAATCTACTTCGAACAGCACATCAATAAATATCTTTTGTAAGTCGTCCATTGACATCGAACACAGTTTTTCCATTAAAATCTTCATGTGTTCTTGGTTCTCCATCGTTATGGTTTCATTTAAGGACGTTATGCTGCATCGGTTCACGTTGCCTTTCAATATCTGCGTATTATGAAACAACATTTACAAGATTATAAAGTATTTAAAATTATGAATATCTGTTAACATTTACATTGTGATTTCCGTTTATGCCATTATTGTCTTCTCTCCAAGGTAACATTTTTTTTCTAAAATAGCACAACTCCTCATTAATACTGCTTTAGTTACAATTTAAACATCGTTAACTATTTATTAAACGTTAGTAGCGTTTTTATCATTTATTAGTTCTAGCATTAGTTTGGTGTCTCTCCCACACTTGTGTTAAACATTATTCATCATCTACTCTTGTTATATTGTAAGTAATAGAGTTATTTCCAGCCAAACACAAACTTACACCTTGGAAACTAAGGTCAGCGTCCATGATGCTCTGCGACACATCATCGTTCAGCTTCAACTTATCTGATACATATCGTTTTACTCTGCGTGGTTTGACGAATAGATCTTTTACTTTTAGACCATTTCCTGTAATAGAACAGTGACATTAATATACCAATGAATAATACAAAGCCTATAAGTTTCCTTTGCCGCTGAATATGTGGGTCAAGCTCAATCACAACCCGGTAGGTACAGCTCGAATCGAACCCAACAATGCTCTTGAAGTTTTTAAAAACAAAGGCAATGTTGAATTTTATTCGGGTTGAATAACAAAGGTTGCTTTCACTTGGTCTCCAAGTGCAGTTCATAATAATTATAACTCATTTGAATTTGCAACGCAAATCAATGGGTTTAAATTTCAACTTTGTGTTTTTGACGTGACAATCATTGTACTTACTACTAATATCTATAAAAACTGGCTCGTCCACCACATCTGCGAGAGTCGCCATGAGTTTGATAGCATCTGGCACTGATCCTGCTACATCTAGTACTGAATCATTGAATATTGGTGCTAGTGTTCGTTGCAGTTGTGTTAATCTGAAAGCATTGGTAGATTATTATGATGTTTTCTAATTTTTTAATAGACATGTATTTAATCTGCAGTAGAACTCATTCTTTCGTTAACTTTATCCATCGCTGTCCACCAAGCGAGATTGAACTCAGAAGTATATGTTTTAAACAGAGTGCCAATTCTACTCATTTTAATGTAACGTTCGCAATCTGTCAAAAAGCCTCAACTTCCATTCATTTTGACAGATTGCGACTGTCATGCGAACGTTGCCTAATAATGAGTAGAATTGGCCCTCTGAGGAGCAACTCGCGTATCTTTAAGAAGCGTTCAAATCCGCATCGCAGTCGCAAACGCAATTTTTGGCATTGATTGTCGCCGATAATATTGCGATTTGAATTTAAACGTTTATAAGTACCAGAATTGAACCACTCAACAACTTTGAAGTTTTGTAAAATAAAAAAAAACCTGGGAAACTTACTTGGAATTCTCATAAGTGGGTAGTTCATCAAATTTATCTAGAGGTGTGCATTCGTTCCCTATACTACACATGAAGGATTGTAGGAACTTCATCATGCCAGCGCTAGGGAGCGCCCGCGCAGGAAACCCACCTAAACAAATAACAGAATATGTTACGGTTAGGTTAAGAAAAATTTGAAGATGAATCTGGGAGGTTATTCTCAGGAAGAATGCTGGTTTCAAAGCTGTCCGGAAGATCCGTACGGGCTCCCGGAACGGAGGCATACCTGAGGCGCTAGAGCATTTTCACAGCGACGTGGATTGGACCGTACACTGAGAAACACTGTGAAACCAGCCTATGGAAACCCTTAAAGAAACGATGGATGATTTCGTGAAAGATGAAAATGATGGCTAGGAAGGAAGTGAATACTAGGATGACGACTACAAGTAATGTTTGAAAACGCGACAAGCTGCGCTTACCAAAAAACAATCAGGTAAAAGCCATTAGGCGAAATGCTAAATCAGTTTATTCAGTTTAAAGTCGCTTTACATGAGTATTCGCAGTTGGGAAAAGGCTAGGATGATCGGATGGACTCTGGGAAAAAAATAATTACTAGAAAGAGGATGGCTTCGGAGATGACATCATGATAGTTTTAAGGTGTTAAATAAATAAATAAATAAATGACGGCCAATAGAGATAATTGGAAGAACAAGACATGGTGCCCCGAGAACGTGTCCCTAAGTAAAAATTAAGTGTAAAATATTTATTACTCTATTTGATTCATTTAGGTGGTCTCCCCTTTGGCCATCCCCTTTGAAAGAAAAAAAAGAAGAAAGAAAGAAAAAGAGTTTATTTGCGCAAAGCATGACGCATATCAAAAATAAACAAAATTACAAAGCAAAATATGCGTCACATTCGCGCAAAACGGCCATCGCTCAGCATAATGCTGGGACTCGTGTACGACACAGATCCACAGCGCTGGCTTTCAGCGACAGCCGGGGTTGACAGAATGACGTCGATCGGAGCAGTATAAAAAGTAATTAAAATCAAAGTTCTATCTCATCATCCTAGTCTTTTCCCAACTATGTTGGGATCGGCCAGCAGATATAGAGCAACTATCAGACCGGTGGGTGGGGGTGGTGGATCACCCTTGGAAAGACTGGTGTCCGAGGTTCTGGCTTTTGACTACCCTTGCTGGCAAAGATGTTGAAATGAAAGGCTATTCTGTATGTAAGGTGGTCACCCAACCTCGGTCAGATCTCAGCAAGCGTAGCTCCGTACAGCTTTCACATAGTCCATCGATAGTTTTTTAGGGTTCCGTTAGTAAACAAGGAACCCTTTATAGTTTCGCCATGTTTGTCTGTGTTTGTCTGTCTGCGGTTTAGCTCAGGGGGTCTACTCTCTAAGCCCAAAGTCCGTAGTTTCGGCCTTAGTGTCGGGCGTTTTCTACTCCGTATCACCTACGGACTTACGATTAGTCCCGAGCCCGAACTAAGAATGAATGACAACACGATTTTGAAAGTTGTTCTTAGTTCGGGCTCGGGACTTATCGTAAGTCCGTGATAAGAAGTAGGAAATACCCATAAGTAATGCTGAAAATACGGACTTCGGGCTTAGAGATTAAACCCCCTGGTAACTACGGAACCCTACAGTAAGCGTGACTCGACACGCGCTTGGCCGCTTCATTTTATTATTCCCATACTCATCAGCCGTCCCAGGCAAACTCAAAACTTTCTTTACTATATTTTTTTACTGAATCAGTGAATTAAATTCACTACCGATAAATAGAGAGTTACTATCGAAAGTAAAATTTCGTCATCATCGGACGATCAAAGAATTAATTAATGATAAAATTAAATACAACTCGCGTACGATGAACGGAACGTATGATGTTTACTGATGAATTGTAATAAGCGCATCTGGTATTCACACTCCACATCCAATATTTTTCGATAATCTACAGTTCTCGTCAAATAACATTGCCCCTCTGAAGTTGTGTCGAGTGGCTGCGTAGTAGTCAAAATTACGAACACACTGCAACTGCGCATGCGTAAGAGACATGGGGGTGGGGCGCGATTTTATGTCTCAGTCGCTCGTTTACGTTCGATGCATGCTTGCGTCCCGCTTGCTCCCGTGTACGTGACTGCACCTGCGCGATCTTTGCAAATGGCTAACTTCAGAGGGGCAAAGTTATTTGACGAGAACTGTAACTGACGGACTGAAAATAGAATCATATTTTTTTACTTAGGACACATCCCTGGTGGGGTTGTTGTTTTCCAGTCTAACGGGATGCAACTAATTACCGAAATACCTTAACAATTACTTATCGGAGTTATAAGAGAGCTATTGGGTAAGTCAAATAAATTCAACATCTGCCTATCCTTTTCCCAGCTATATTAAGGTCAGGGGGTCTACTCTCTAAGTCCGAAGTCCGTAGTTTCGCCCTTAGTGTCGAACTAAGAACAACTGTCAAAATCGTGTTGTCATTCATTCTTAGTTCGGGTTCGGTACTAATCGTAAGTCCGTAGGTGATACGGAATAGAAAACGCCCAACACTAAGGCTGAAACTACGGACTTCGGGCTTAGAGAGTAGACCCCAGCTCCCATTCAAACCGGATTCAGCTGAATACCAGTATTTAAATCTTTATGTTATGTTATGTTTATATCACGACATGAACTACAATGGGCCTCATCAGAAGGCTTAAAGTCACCCAAAGGGCAATGGAGAGGGCAATGCTCGGAGTTTCCTTGCGATGATGATGATGAAATTCGCAAGAGAACCAAGGTTACCGACATAGCCCGAAGGATCGCCAAATTGAAGTGGCAGTGGGCAGGGCACATTGCTCGCAGAACAGATGGTCGATGGGGCCGAAAAGTTTTGGAGTGGCGACGGCGTACCGGAAGACGCAGCGTTGGAAGGCCTCCCACAAGGTGGACCGATGACCTGGTGAGGGTCGCGGGTAGCCGATGGATGCGAGACGCACAGGACCGGTTGTTGTGGCGACACTTGGGGGATTCCTATGTCCAGCAGTGGACGTCTTTCGGCTGATATGATGATGATGAACTACTTTTTTTGTCTCAGAAAACGACAAGGAAAGGTATACTCACATGTGGGATAGTCTTCGTTGTATATGTTGACTCTAACTACGATGAAACTGAACATTATTGCTGACGCCCATATTAATCCCAGCAGTGTTATCTGTAATAGAAGAAAGTTATTGGTTTTGGTAGTGGTTAGGAGAACCTAGATAGTTTTATCTACTTCCATGATATAAATCCTCTATCAAAGTTCTGAAACAGTTAGCATATTGCCAACATTAAAACCACCAGTGTCATAGTAACCATAATAATCATCCAAACGAGTGTTATAATTTTGTACTAAACGCCTCCTTCGCTTTTTAAATGGGATCGATAAAGCAAAGGAATCACCAAACAGCCACATTCTCACTACTCAATTCGTGGTGTCTTTATAAATTTCAAAAAAAGAACATTGTCATGCACGCACGTTTTGCTATCACAACAATGTATTAAAAAAAACTTATAGGTTATTCGAATTCACGTCGTGTCCCGCCATTTGTTTGTTCGATATTACCTACTATTGCAAAAAAAAAATGTTAGTTTGTTTGAGATATTAGATCCTTGATTATCTTAACCCAATCAATAAAATTAACTCAGAAAAGGTAAATAATCCAAGTTTATCTTACAGAACTGATTCGAATTTAGAATTCGATGTTTAGAAGTCATTTAACGCACTTTGACAAGTTATTGTCTCCAAATTCAATTAAGAAACCGGGGATTTTACCTTACATTGATCGAAAAAATTAAACCTTTAAGTACCTATATTATTTGCTTGATATGAACGTTTTGCCAGAATAACTACTAACTTGGAGGAGACATAGATAGTGAAGTAGTGTAAGGTGTTACCACACCAACCTTTCGTTCGTCAATCGATAGTTTCTACTAGGTACTTACACTAATCGAGCGATCGTCGATTGATGACATCGAACGATTGTACAATTAATTAGTCAAATATCGATCGATGGTTTCTACTTCTTTCTTCAATCAGCCAAAGCTACCACACCAATCAATCAATTGTTTATCACCCGGTATCCGTCCATCAGCCAAAGTTACCAACGCCAATCGATCAACGTCGATCGATGGTATTGATCGATTGGTGCTACACACACTAAGATCACTTACCAGTTTTCTCTTTCGGACGAGGTAATCCTTCCACAGCAGCAAGCGTAGTTGCTGCCTGCCCGCCATGATGATCCGCTATGTGTACCACGCGACATTCCTGAAACAAAAAAAATCATCGTTGTAGTATAAGTTGATGATGCCAATATGAAAAATCTTAGACAGTAATGTAGATAATATTAGTTCTGAGGAGAATACTGCTCCAAGTTACAAGGGACAAGGGTAGAAAGCTGGTGAAGTATATATATTCCTAGCTTTTTCCCGCGACTTCGTATCAAGCATGAAATATACTTTTCACACCACCTGATTGAAAACGTCAAATTATATGTCATGCAAACCTAACCTAAAGTGAGTCATTTTTGGCCGAGGGCACAGCCGGGCAATAATATTGTACTGGATTTCTTTATAACCCGCCGGTCAATAATGTGGTTTAAATTTGGAACGTCATCTGTCAGCTATATTGGCGGTATAGTACCGACTTACAACGCCCCAGGAAATATATTCTCGATACTTTTACTTATGGATGATATTCTCGAATACCTACAGAATCATGAGGATATCGTTGCTGTGTTTTCAAAGACATTATTGTAAGAATAATTGGATAATTAGGTACGGATCATTGTATAAAAGAATTGGAATAACATTCGAAACACATCTATAGTCGATTTATCACCATTATTAATTTAAAACAATTTTCTCGAGCGTCTCCAATGACGTTTTAAATTCAGAATACTTTAACAGCTAAGCGCCCGAACCCATTCTACCAGCTGAAATAAAGCCCTGCATAATGCTTAGTTTACACAAATTTCGTATATTTTATTAGGTTGCCAACAATAGGCACATACTTAAAAAACCACAGAAAAGTAACAAAAAAAAAAACAAATTGCAAAATCGAGTTGGTCGTGGCCAAGTGGAATACCGATTGGAACGCAAAAAGCGGGAATATTGCAAATCCTTTAAGTTATTTGGCTAACTTTTTGTATGTGTATAATATAGTTCTAAATCGAGTATATATCTATTCTGCTTGTTTAGTATTACTTTCATTTTAGTACTATGGCTTCCTATTTTCTCACAAGAGGTGTGAAAAGTTGCGTATCTCCTTCCTCCTTTATCCTCGGGGATAAAGGTGTCTTTGCCTTGGGCTAGCTTGAATCCCTCGCTGCATTCAAGATTCTTGTATTAACTCCCTCGGTTCGCTCGTGAGTTAAACTCTAAACTCCCTCGCTGCACTCGGGAGTTAACTCCTGAATCTTTCATTGCGTTCGGGATTCAATATGACGCCCGTGACGTAAGACACTGCTTTATCCCCTGGGTGCATAATCTACTATTACGACCTATTCTCATACCTACCAAATATACGTATTTTTTTTTATAAAAATCGGTAGAGCCGTTTCGGCGAAGAGTGCAATCACAAACACCGTGACAAAAGTGAAAGTTGGGTCCGATGTTTGTTACTCAAACACGCCAGAACGGCTGAACGGATCTGGATAAAATTTGGTACAGAGAAAGATTATAGTCTGAAATAACACATAGGCTGTTTATCCTGAAAGTATGTTCCCTGTATGAGCCCGTGCGGGGACTGAGAGAAGTTAATAAAAAATACATGTTGATAACAAAAAAGCATACAATGTCTTAGACAGGACTGAAGTAGAAACTTTAGATAGAAGACTTTTCTAAACGTGGATTGAACCTTCCTGAAATGTAACTTTTGATTTCTAATGAGCATTTTGCTCACCAGCAAAAACACCTTTTTAATAAAAACATCAAAAAAGGAAACAAATCAGACGACAAATAACATACTTAACTCATTCAATTTACGGATTACAAATCCAGATTCAATTTCAACACAAAAAAAAATCTTTACAGCCAATTGTGTAACAACAAAATTGTATGTTAATGAAAAGCTTCCGGCTCATGAACAACGATGAATGTACAAAATGACAAACACATTCATACAATGGTCATAACATACAGTCACAATACACATTGGTTTAGGGAAATCCGTATCAATTAAGATTCACGATATTACGATATTGTGTTGTTTTAATGGTACGTTTTTGAATGACTTCTAAGATTATGGGATTGCCCCATCTCATCATCAGCTTGGAAATTATCTACTGGAACCTTGACCTGCTGCGAATCAGTCGAATCGTTTTCATTGACTTCGTTTAGTAGACTCAATATTTAATAAAAGTAGGAAAACATTTCTCAGCTATATTTTTACTACAATTAATAATTTTAAAAGGACCTTTATGTTATTATAGGTACAGAAAACCAGAGACATTTGTTTTGGACACTCCTCACATTATTTTATAATTAATCGTCGGGATCACGTCACCGTGTGCCACTTAGTCTAGTACCCACTCTGGATCAGCTAGCCCTTTGCTAGTATTATTCTTTATTAAGTCTTTTGCTACAAGTTTAAGACCATACTTCTCCAACGGCTATATCAATTCGTTTGTGGTGGTGTTGATTGTCTTCTTCGTCCATACATTTTAATGACCCAGTAATCATCACCGTAGTCCATTTTAAGGTGTTGTATCATCTGTCTTTCACAGTCCATTACTTTTAATGCTGCTCCAGTCGACGTCATCCACTCAAAGCCGGCTGTCACGAGAATGAGTACCAGCATTCTTCTGAGCGATGGCCGTTTTGCTCAGATGTGATGCATACTTTCCCAACCTGTCATCATCATCATCATCATCTCAGCCGAAAGACATCCACTGCTGCACAACAACCGGTCCTGTGCGTCTCGCATCCGTCGGCTACCAGCGACCCTCATCAGGTCATCTTTTCATCACTTTTTACAATTAGCTTTAGCCCACGGCTGCGAGGATGTCGGTTATCGCGTAAAAAGTAGCCAATTTCCTGCTCCATATCCCAGGCTATATATCTGCCTTACATGACGATCCGTTCAGCCGTTTTAGCGTCAATGCATAATAGCAGACAGACAGAGTTACTTTCGCATTTATAATATTAGTAGTGATAAATACTGTTCTTCCCTTGTCTTTAGTTTACCCCTGCTCCTGTAGGCTTCCATCGAAAGACTATGTGAAGTCTGTTTTGCCAATCGGAATAATATGTGACCATTTCTTCCATGTTATGTCTAACAGGACACAGGTTGCTTTCCAAACAACAGTTCCGAGCGGTGCCTCCATTGTCAACTCAGTGTTACTTCGTGTTGTATAAATAATGTCAACAATGCTGCTATAATTATCAGCAAGGCCATTGTGACTCCAATAGGATTGGAAATGATTTTGATTGTCATTCAAAGCCATCATGACCTAGTGTTCAATCGGAATTGTGATTGAGTTTGCCGGTTTGCGCTAACACTGTTGTATTAAAAAATATGGTAACATTATTCAGTAACGATATCAACTTGAACAGTTTTTAATCTTGCAATACGCAATGTTTCTGGTTCCGGACCCAACGGGTAAAAACGAGACCCTAATTATTAAGACTCCGCTGTCCGTCTGTCTGTCTGTCTGTCGCCAGGCTATATCTCGTGAACCGTCATAGCTAGACAGTTGAAATTTTCACAGATTATGTATTTCTGTTGCCACTATAACAACTAATATTAAAAACAGAATAAAATTTATATTTATGTGGGGCTCCCATAAAACAAACGTGATTTTTTTTGCCGTTTTTTTAACGTTATGGTACGGAACCCTTCGTGCGCGAGTCCAACTCGCACTTGTTTAAAGAAAGGCTCACTTTTGACCAATATCGCACTCGCCTGTAAGTTGGTGGGTGGTGGGTGGAGATGTGGACGACAATGAAGCACGTTTGCCTAGAAGTAACCTATTCACTCTTGAAGGTACAACATTAATTTAGGAGTAGTTAATTCCATGATGTCAGGTGCAATGACGTCACACCATCGATGGAAAGAAGTACTAAGTAGGGGTTTTTTGTTAGTTTTTATTTGGAGAAATTTATGCTCTCAGCAAAGCTGTGATTATGTGACGGGGTGCATATAAAATAAAAATATACTTAGCCCTAATATGAGGCTGGTCTTTGCTTTTTAGTGATGGTTAAAAAATAAATTAGATAGATACCTACATGTTACGCGTCATACCTAATTGAATAGAAAAATCCAACAGTGTGCAACTTATAAAGAATCTATACTTACTAATTTTATAAATGGGAAAGCTTGGATGTTTGGATGGATGTATGTTTGTTACTCACAAAACTACTGTATGGATCTTGATGAAATTTGGGACAGAGGTAGATTATAGTTTGGAATAACACATAGGTTACTTTTTATCCCGGGAGTATGTTCCCTTGGGATAATTTCCGACATTCACGCGGGCGGAGCCGCGGGTAGCAGCTAGTATGTTATAAATGGAGGCCTATCGAGTCCAAAAGGCCAAAAACACTACGTATTGAACCACTGTCAAAATCTATTAAGAAGGAAACTATCATGCAAATTTTCATTGCAAACACTTTGTAGTATAACTCCAAATCTTGTATCAACATCGTAGAACAATGTATTGTTTCAGTGTTGGCCTTCAAGACGGTTCGTGTTCTGTCGCATCCTGTCGTGCGTGATGTCAAGCGACGCCGCGTGATGGGCATATGTCACTCTGATTATATGTTTACCGAGGCCTGAGGTAATTCATACGTTAAGGCACACGTATAGGTATGTGGTAGGTCTTGGTAAATTACAAGTGTCAGTTAATTTGATTTAATCATTGGATATATTATTTTTCTGTGTCATTATTGTTTGACAGACAGATGTGTTGCTGGGGAGTTTGTTGCGCCACTTCTTCTTCCCAGCTAAAACACTAGGAAGTGGTGACGGGAGGGCGTTTTTGGGGGACTGTCTTTCGTAGAACTTTGACGTTCAAAAAGTGCTGGCACTCAGCCTAATTTGAATAAATGATTTTTGACTTGACTTTGACTTTGAAAGTAAAGTGATTTCACTTCATTTATCTATACTAATATTTTAAAGAGGTAAAGTTTGTGGGTTTGTGAGGTTGTAGGGGGTAATCTCTGGATCTACTGAACCGAGTTTGAAAATTCTTTTTGTATATGATAGCTACATTCATGAGGAAGGACGGGAACCAACGGGATAACGAAGTCGCGGGTAGAAGCTAGTCTTTTATAAAGCCGACAAAGGTATGAACATGCAGTGATGCAGCATACCAAGTTCGACATGTCCAAAAATAGAACAGAACATTATAACACAGGATATCCAAGTGCTGGATTCTGCGTCACATCTAAATATAGTAACACTTCTCATCATCATCATCATCTTCCTGCCCTTATCCTATGTTACTTGGGATCAGTCGTCACACTATCACTAACTCCCTTTTCTTTCATATCGCTCCTCACACAATCCATCCATCTTTTCCTACGCCTCCCTCTCCCTCTCCATCCATCCACATTTATATTCATAACTCTTTTAGTATCAATTTATTTACTGTTTTGGTAAAATTTTATTGAAAACAATACATGTAGGTACATAACTAACTTAACTATTTATATCTACTAAACCTAACTATATACACAATATGTAGATATATTTACAAAAACAAAATAAACTCAGGTATCGAAGTTTGACTGACGGACAGACAGATTGCACCACAAGGGTTCATTTTTATCATTTTGGTACGGAACCCTAAAAATCGCCATATTGTTGGAATTGTTTTAGAGTTTAAAGAGTAAGTAGCAGCGCGAAAGAAACAAAGAACCGGCCAAGTGCGAGTCGGACCCGCGCACGAAGGGTTCCGTACCATTATCTATATAAAAACGGCAAAAAAATCACGTTTGTTGGATGGGAGCCCCGCTTAAATATTTATTTAATTCTGTTTTTAGTATTTTTTGTTATAACAACTATTATATTTCTGATGCTACAGCGGCCACAATACATCATCTGTGAAAATTTCAACTGTCTAGCTATTTTCAGTTCATGAGATACAGCCGTGACAGACAGACAGACGGACAGCGGAGTCTTAGTAATAGGGTCCCGTATTTTCACCCTTTGGGTACGGAACCCTAAAAACAAGGCTCAAAATGGAACCCGTATATTTATAATTCATTTCCTATTGCAATAACTTACCTAAGTACTTAAATGCAGATATTTGTAAACCAATTTACATGATACAGAGCAAAGACCATAATAACACGTTTTTGCACTCAAGTTTGTTATGGGTTTTTCATCGAATACCTACGAATATATACCTACTTATTTTTTTTTCTTCATATTTCAAGACCTTGTCACTAATGCGGGCCATACACGTTCAAGTAATTTGATCAAACACGCTGTGAACCAACTGTTTCATCGAATAGAAATACGAAATATCATAATAATATATTACTTCATTCATTCTATAATCAAATTTTCCCACAGACGTTCATGGCAATTTGATAAAACTGTTTGAACTAGCCTGTTTGATCAAATTACTTGAAAGTGTATGGCCCGCATAATCTATCATTCTACTCCTGCTCATAACCATCTCAATGGTTCATTAATTTAGAAGAATAAGGATTTGCCAGACATACAGACAAGACAGCCAGACGACACACGTGCAGTGGTTCAGCGATTGGCTGCTGCGCTGCGTATCGCGGGTTCGATTCACGCACGGAACAAATATTTATATGGACTACAGATACTTTTTCCTGGCCTGGCTGTTTGTGTATGTGAGTTTTGAATGTTTCTAAACGCACCCACGATACAGGAGAAATTCCTAGTAAGGGGCAACATTAAAAAAAAAACTGGCCAATTGCGAGTCGGGTTTGCTCACGAAGGGTTCCGTACCATAATCTTTGTATATAAAAAACGGCAAAAAAAATCACGTTTGTTGTATGGGAGCCCCACTTAAATATTTATTTTATTCTGTTTTTAGTAGACATTTGTTGCGGCAACAGAAATACATCATCTGTGAAAATGTCAACTGTCTAGCTATCACGGTTCATGAGATACAGCCTGGTGACAGACAGACGGACAGACACACGGACAACGGAGTCTTAGTAATAGGGTCCCGTTTTTACCCTTTGGGTACGGAACCCTAAAAACGTACCAGTATAATGACCGTGAGGTTTAAACCCTCTCAAGTAGGTTCGCAGTAACTTTGATGGCAGTATTATTGAATGTTTTGTCACGTTTCAGTAGTGCTGCGATAACGCGCCCGCGCATCATCACACATCACGTACAGGCTACCTGAGGTATTCGACATTGCTTTGATCGATATTTTATTAAATTAATAAGAATAAGAATTTTGTGATAGGCGTTTAAAATTTATTGAATGATAAATGCAGTTTAGTATATTTATGTAAAAAAATCTTATTACCTACTGAAGTGCGTGATGGTCATATTTTAGGTAGATGATATACATGGAAAAAATATCATCATCTGCCTAGCCTTTTCCCAACTAAAATATTGGGGTCGGCTCCCAGACAAACCGGATTCAGCTGAATACCAGTATTTTACGTGGAGCGGCTGCCTACCAGGGCCTCAAGTCTGCTATTACAATAGTGTCAGAATGGTCTATCATTGATTTCATAATTGTTGATTTTTACAAGTTTGGTAATCTACTAATATAAAAGCGTCATTATGACTTTCCAATGGTCAACCACTGACACTCCATTGAAAGAAATGTCATAGAATGGTAATCTCGTACATAATGACAAATGAATGACAGACGTACCTACTCGTATGTGGTAATCTGCTAAAAAATTGACAGTTCCTTCGATCAGTGACCTACCATTAGAAAGTTATTGTGCAGTCATTGCTTTTCAAAGACATTGAATATTTAAAACCCCGATTCTATTACGAGACCATTGACCGACCAATGATCGACCATTATAAATTTAGCAGATTACGAACTTATAGCAAAATGACAATGAGATCGTGTTGGAATGACGAATTTATAAAAATAGCAGACTTGGGACTGGATACAGTGAAATGAGTTGTGGAGGTCTAGGCCCCAAGTCTACACAGTACTTTTAGGCAAGACTGGTGTCAGATTTTCTGGCTTCTGACAATCCGTAACGACTGCCAAAGATCTCCAAATGACAGCCGGGACCAACGGCGAAAAACAAGTGAACATTTTGTCAAAAAATTCGACAGTAAAATTAAGAAAAGCAAAAAAGTTAAGAAAAGAACACTTTGCAAGCAGTCTGATGCAGTTGGTGACATCAAATCTGTGATTGAACTACAGTAAATGCCATTAACTGTAACAAACTGCTTGAAAAGTCATTTGATCGGAACTTTTTCGGAGTTTCTGTGGTCAAACTTTTTTGAAAGAAGTCACTTTTTTCCTTAATTTATGTATATCAGCTACCCAACATCACCCTTAAATATGATCACACACTTCTGGAACAGCCTGTATTTGTGAAGTTTTGGATGAATGTTTGTTACTAAAACTTTTTCACAAAAAAAAGAAACCGACTTCCAAAAAACACTACAAAGTTCAAAATAACTTTAATTTCGGTAGTCATTGTTTTGGTTGCTTCTTCGTTATTTGACACCGACTTCCGAAATTAAAGTTATTTTGAACTTTGTAGTGTTTTTTGGAAGTCGGTTTCTTTTTTTTGTGAAAAAGTTTTTTATTTTTCACTTTTTAGTGGTACCCCACACCTAACAACACCACTGAAAAGTCACAGGAAAGCAAAAATACGCAATTTGCATCCACATGGATAATTTTTCCACATATTTTTTCCAGCTATTTGGATTTAAATACCAAACTACTAAACCAATTTTGATACAATTTCAATGGGACCATTTGGGAAGTATACCCTTTCCAACAAAAAAAGAATTTTTCAAATCGGTTGGCAAGCGACGGAGTTATGCGCGAACAAACATAAAAAAAAGAACATACAAACATCCGAATTGAACCTCCTCCTTTTTTAGAAGTCGGTTAAAAACACGGCAGGACGGCTGAACGGATCTGAATTTGGCACAGAGGTAGATTATAGTCTTTTTATCCTGGGATTATGTTCCATTTGGATCATTTCTAATAGTCACGAAGGCGAAGCCGATGGCAGAACTTAGTTTCTGAACATAGTGACAATAGTCCAAGGTCCTAGAACCCCCAGACATTATCATCATCTTCCTACCCTTATCCCATGTTACTTGGGGTCGGTACAACTCGTTTTTTTCTTCCATTCTGTCCTATCAGTCACACTATCACCAACTACCTTTTCTTTCATATCGCTCCTCACACAGTCCTTCCCTCTTTTCTTTGGCCTCCCTCTTCCTTTCCATCCATCCACATTTATACTCATAACCCTTTTATTTACATGCATTTCATCTCTCCTCTTCACATGACCGTATGGTCAAGACAAGCGGTTCCCTTTCAACTTTTCCCAGACGTAACATAGGTAGTTTTACTCGGTGTAAATAACAAAATCCACTATCTGATCACTTCTCGTGGTGTCGTAAGAGGCGACTAAGGGACTCAATAGAGAATGGGCAGCAGCATTCTCTGCAGGTACATTGCAATCGCCAACCCGCCTGCCAAGCGTGGCGATTTTAGCGAAACCCCCATTTGGGGGAGGCCTATGTCCAACAGTGGACGTCTTTCGGCTGATATGATGATGATGATGAAATAACAAAAATACAGAGCCATCGAGGATCATCGGCAATGGTAGGCTCGTCGAGTCGAAGCTCCAAAGTCTTGAGCATCGACGCCGAGTTGCTAGCCTGTCGATTTTCTATCGGTTGCATTTTGGGCAGTGTGCAACGGAATTGCAGAGTTTAATTCCGCCAGGCCCGTTCCATCATCGGATCAAAAGACGTACGGCAATGCGCCACCGTACATGGTGGACATCCCACGACTACGCACAAAACGTTTTATGAACACATTGTGCGTACAGCTAAGGAGTGGAATTCCCTGCCAGTTTCTGTGTTTCCTGATAGCAATAACCTGGGAGTCTGAATAGGCTACCTACTTCTAGGTAAGCGTGCTCCATCTTCAACCACATCATCGCTTACCATCAGAAGAGATAGTGGTCAAACGCGTGCCAATCAATAGCAAAAAAACAAAACTTGATCCTTGAATTTATAATTATGTCCAATACCTACGAAGTTCCGTAAGGGAAATACTTTAGTCGCCTTTAAAAATCATATCAAAGAGGACATTTAAAAACATGGAATCTCCCACTGACATTAAACACCAGCTAAAAGCAGGTAGGTACAATTATTTTATTTGTACCTAAGTAGATAAAAACAACTAAAGTACGCACGTTCACAGATGGGTGCCTTCACTGAGAATCTTACATCGTTTGCTATATTTTTATAATTGACATCACTGGTTTTATTTCGACGGTAATTAATTCTCACGTAATGAGGAAGTGTTTAGTTTTTTACAAATCTCGGCTTCTGTCATTAATTTACCATCATCAAAGATGTCCATTGCTGGATATACGCCTCCCCGCGCGTGTCGCCACAACAAACGGTGCGTCTTGCATCCATTCGCCAGCTGCGAACTAACTGAACAAAATCCTGCATCGCGGTATCAGAGTTTTCCTTACGATTTGAACATATATCTGTCGCAGCCAATTAACCGCCGTTAATTTAATTAATAAGCCGTTTAATTGGTTGCCTAGCCTTTTCATTTAATGTGCCGATTTTTTAGCGACTTATGTGATATCTTTTGTTCAATATCGTTTAATGACTTGCCCATGACACTTATGTCGCTGATTAAACAGCACAGTTCAATGAAAAGGCTAGACTTTTAATGAAACGGCTGATTCAGCTACATGGCTGCGACATATCTATTCCACCATCGAGCGATGGCATCGATCGACGATCGGTTGATTGGCGTGGTTACAACACCCTTAGATATGCCAAACATGGCCCTTGAATAGTTCATTTGGATTTGGATCAGAGGTCCAAGTTTTTCAACTCTAGATCCTCTCGTATTTTCTGTATGATAATGTATTCGGATGCAGTGCGTAAAGCAATGTCCGAATTCGGCCCGAGTTTTTATTTACGTATTTTTACGAATTCGGATCGGATGCAGTGCGTAACCGCTCTTATGGTGACTTCTCAAACGTCACTTTCGTTCCGGGTGCATTTACCTTGTTTTTAACCTATAACTCAGAACGGACAAACATTTCAACAAAGCTGTCATAGTAAATGTTGTTCCAGTTAAAAAGACCTATCCAACGATATATATGTCATTGCTATTGAAGGGGTGTACCAACTTCCATACATTTCTGGGCATTGTCCTTTAGTTAAGTGAAAATGTAGTGTAGCATTTCTGGATGCTTGAACACTTCAAAGAAAAATTAAAATAAGTTATATTGCTGTAAAATTCTGTTGCTTTTCATGATTTATCACATTCCATGATTATGTGATAAAGCTGATTGTTATTTTTTCACTTTTGTAGCTTACAAAAGTGGAAAAAAACATACCTAATGAGTTTCAATAACATTTAGAAAATACTTATATGTTTTTTGTAAAAATGACTAAGTTCAAAATAACAAACAAATCAGTAAGTAAACAAATAAATAAACAACGATCTAACTAACCTCAATTAATTTTGTTTCAGTAAACATAAAAATAGTAAAACAAAAACATTTTTTGTCATGGGCCACGCTGACTATCATTATTAATCGGCCAGAACCCAAATTTTATCTAAAAACGATAACCTAAACATTGGCGGCCTCATCAGAAGGCTTAAAGTCACCCAAAGGGCAATGGAGAGGGCAATGCTCGGAGTTTTCTTGCGTGATCGAATCAGGAATGATGAAATCCGCAAGAGAACCAAGGTTACCGGCATAACCCGAAAGGATCGCCAAACTGAAGTGGCAGTGGGCAGGGCACATTGCTCGCAGAACAGATGGTCGATGGGACCGAAAAGTTCTGGAGTGGCGACCGCGTACCGGAAGACGCAGCGTTGGAAGGCCTCCCAGAAAGTGGACCGATGACCTGGTGAGGATCGCGAGTAGCCGATGGAAGCGAGACGCACAGGAGCGGTTGTTGTGGCAACACTTGGAGTAGGCCTATGTCCAGCAGTGGACGTCTTTCGGCTGATATGATGATGATAATGATGAATCCATCAAACATATTATCCTACTCCAATTTGGTTACAAACTACTATTATTCCTACATTAAATTAACTCTACAAGTACCTACAAATTAGCGTGCTTTACAACAACGATCACAAGGTATCATTACGACAGGTAATTTTACAAATGGATAAGCAGAATGATTGCTATGTGAACGATGATTTTTATTTTTCACAGGAAACTGATGTTTTTCTACATCTCACGTAATTATAGTTCTGAGAGGATTTGTAGTCAGGAATAAATGATGAGTTGGATGAAGAGATAGTTGGACTCTAATATGGTAGGCGCCAGATAAAAGTGGAATAACGGTCATTGTCCCATTATATTGACACACATAATTTCAAAAACAGAAATAATGACATGAGCTGTCCTGAATCGACATCTATCGTGATCTTCGGCCCTACCATGACGTGTTAAAGCGTGAGTCTTTCGAGCGAGAAGGAGGGATGGAGTAATACACTCTATATAGCTCCATCCCTCCTTCTCACTCGAAAGACTCACGCTTTAACACGTCATGGTAGGGCCGCCTGCCTTTTTCCGGGAATTCAGCACCCTTAGAAAATACAAATACAGACCGTTTTCCGGCCTCGCCGTCTAGTCCCTTCCCAACGATCTTGTCAAACCCCTGTCAAAACGAGCCAGCCCGCGTCGCTGAGGCGCCATTAGTCTTAAATCCCCTAAATAATGAAACGAACTGATGCCGCTAAGCCGTGGTCCGTATCCCACAGGCGATGCCCTTAGCGAGCGGTCAGTAGTTTAATTAGATTAGCTAGCTTTTTAGCCCTGGCTGGGGGCCTTAAGGTACCACAGGATAGTCCGGTTAAGCAGTTCATAGCCCTGGCGTGGCTAGATCAGCCAGTGACCACTCTTAAAAAAATAAATAAAAAAAGATTCATAATTTACTGTCCGGGTACCCCTAAGAAGAGATATTATGGAAAAGTGCGCCTACCATATCTGTGTTAGGTCTTAAGGGACCGTTCTGTCTTTCCATGGATCACCAACTTTTCGGAGGTATATAGATTTTTCTTGTCGCTGCATTATCTTTAATATTGCCAAACATTGCTCTAAATATCAAGCAGTAGAATTATTTAATAGGTTGCCTGCTGACCTAAGATCACTCATTTACAAAGGTACTCTATTTAAAGCTAATCTTAAGGCATTCCTGTTGAATAAATGTTTATATTCTCTATCCGAATTGGAGACCAGTGATGGTAAATAGTTTTTATATTGGTAATTTAGCTTTTTGTACCTACCATTTACTTGATGACATACTATTAGACTATTTGTATTTATAGAATTAATTTGTAATCATTTGACATGCTATTATTTAATTTTACAATCATTCATATAATAACTATTTACCTACAATCTATTGACATAATATATTATTTATCATTTCTCATTGACTATTTTTGGTGTTTATTGTTTTAAATTCATAGTTTATTATTTTTACCTGTAATAAATTAATTAATGTACATACAAACAAGTTCAGACACAATGCGAATTGTATATGAATAAATAAATAAAATAAAACTAACTTCTGAATCCGGTTCAGTGCTGCTCAAGGCCAAAAGCATGCCAATACTGCCATTCTGATTTTGGTGCTTGTTTTTAAAATTATCAGAAGCGGCGCGAACCCCCTTTTTTTTTTTTATAGGATGGGAAATCATCAAATGACCCCTCTCGCTCTGGGTGGAGCGGCAGGGAGTGTCAGACTTTTACTGACTAAAACCCACCCTTAGTCCTCCTAGTGCCTTTCTTCCCAGGGCCGCGGTAACTCTTTCGAACATATTCCGCAACCCTGGCAGGCTCTGGCCCTGGCGGGCCCCGTCTCCGTTGCTGACTGCTCGTTGCTGACGGCGCGTTTGGAGTGAAACGCGCCGTCGACTCTGGCCTGACCTGATCGGACAGCGAGCTACCCATTGCTCGCTGTCCGCAGGCGTCAGTCACTGCGCCTTGCTCAGGAGCGTCAGTTCCTGAGAGGCGCAGCGACTAACGTTCGTCTGGAGGAGGCGAAATGGGGCCATTACTGGCACGGCGCGAACCCCTGCTGACATAGATATGTCGATGAGAACAAAGTTAGGATTTTTTCTAATTAATTTTCTGTCTCAAATATATCTTCGAAGTTAGTATTGCATTGCATTTCAATCACTTCTTCTTTTCGGACTCTTGAAGTTCAAGTTTCAACATGATAATGTTTGTGTGAAAAATGGATTTCGCTCAGCCTGATGCTGAGACTCATAATTATGTGAGACAGAGCTACAGCGCAGATCAAGTCATCGGTCTGGCTTGAGAGCCTTCCAAGACTCTGCGCCACTCCAGAATCAGTCGTCCCTAGCGGCCATTCGTGCAACTACTCATCTGATAAGGTTTTCCTTGTTTCGTTCAGCTTGTTCTATTTAAAGGGCAGGTGCACAAACTAGACAGAATATTATGTAGGTATAATTTATAATACTCTTGTGTAGTATGATAAATTATGCACTTTTTGGGTTTTCGTTTTCAACATTAAATAAAAAGCAATGTTCAACTAACAGGTAGAACGAGTTCACCATGGTATACGGTAAGCACCTAGCTACACGAGATATAAGATTTCCTTGATTAGTTTATGGCACCAAAAAAATTGCAAACGTCGTAAGATTGTAAAATATCGCGTGAAATAATTGTAAACTATTTTATCTTAGTAAGACACATACGAGTATATTGGAAACTATTGTGTGGCAAATAATTGGGTGGCATTCATTATTGTTTCAAAACGAATCTTTCATTATATCGATAAATTATACCTAATAGACTAAAGATTCATTACAATCTCCGGATTCTGCATTTTTCCGGCGACTTATTATTATGTATTTGTCGCAGTCAATTAGCTTAGTCAGCCGTTTAATTGGTAGCCTAGCCTTTTCATTTAAATGTGCCGTTTTTTCAGCGACATAAACAAGTGGCATCTTTTGTTCAATATCGTTTAACGACTTGCCCATGTCAATGTCGCTGATTAAACGCCGCACTTCAATGAATAGGCTAAGCTTTTAATAAAACGGCTGATTTAACTAGTTGGTTGCTACATATTCATTCTTGAGATCATGCTTCAAACTTTGTAGAAATGTAGAAAGATAAATAGAAAACCTCTATGCATAATTATAAATGCCTTTTGATAGAATATGAACGTTCAGTCACGTGAGCGAAGCAAGCAGGCACAACTAGCTAAATAATTTCTAACAGATTATTGCAAATCAATACAGTGCTATTGTTTAAATTAACCTCTTTATTAAATCACTGCTATTGTGACCCGAGTGATAACAAAAACTAAGGAGGTTGATCGTAGCACGCGATGACTTGGCAACTTGTCGGGTCATGGCGGGTTATCGCTCGTACATTAATAAATTTATTAAAATTTATAAGTAGACTAACTGACTCCTATTGGTTGTAGCGCGATGTTATATTGTTATTCATCGACAAGTGGGCTACCCAACACTAGTTTTTTTAGTTCGACCACTTCTTCTTTTCGGACCCTTTTTTAATGGATGGGAAATCATCAAATGACTTCTGCCGCTCTCGGTGGAGTGGAAGGGAGTGTCAGACTCTTACTAACTAAAACCCATCCATGCTCCTCTTAGTGGCCTTCGCTTTCCAGGGCCGCGGTAACTCTTTCGAACAAAATCCGCAACCCTGGCAGGCTCTGGCCCTGACGGGCCCCTTCTCCTATGCTGACATCTCTTCGAGGCGCGCGTGGAACACAACGCGGCATCGAACCGGGCCTGGCTTTGATCGGACGGGGAGCCACCCAACGTTCGCCATCCGCAGACCCGCGGCGCCTACGGTGGCCGGGAATCGCCCTGCGACTCCCGACGCCCGGGGCATTCCCTATGTTGCGGCGGCTGGGGCGTGAAGGTTTCTCTTCCAGTAGTTCCTGAGATTAACGCGTTCAACCAAACAAACTAACTCTTCAACTTTCGGAGCAGTCGGAGTTATCTTAGCCCGTATTAGTAAGTAGCTTTCGCCCGCGACTTCGTGCGCGTATATCCCGTTTTTTTCCCGTTCTTGTAGGAATTTTCCGTTCCCGTACAGCCTATAGTCTTCCTCATGAATGCGGCTTTCATTTACAAAATGTATTTTCACATAGTGGTCAACCTCAGCGGAGATTGGCCAAGTCGCCGGATACGCTAGAGATTCCTGGGTTCCTCAAGTCCTGAATGTGAATTCTGAGAACCATCGAGGGAGATCAGACCAGAGATCAACCTGACACATGTATAACCAATTTATTTCACTTTGCATTTCAATTCTCTTTTCCGTCCCCTACTAAACTGTGTTGGAGGGTTTTCACATTTTCCGGCCGAATAGGAAAGGATTTAGGAAGCTAATGAGTTGAAATAAACAATACGTAGACAGGCAATTGTCATCATTAGGTACATCCACTGCTAGTCAATTGCGACTAAACTTATAGGTAAACAAAAAATATGTCACCAAGACTAACTAACAAAAAATAACTTCGAGGAATTCTTAAATAAAAACATTCTGAATGTTTAATTCATGCGACTACTCATAAATCGAAGCAACAAAAACCATAAATCAGTTTTTATTTTTGTTTATCAAATATTCGTTAGAGATATTCATCGTCTAATATTATTTATATGAATGCAATAAAACCATGGAACCAGAGATTTATGATGATAAAATTCATTCAAAAGTATTTGAAACACTCATGTTTTTTATTTATTTATAAGCCTGTAGTGTAGATAGGGCAAAGGCCTCCCGTCCTTTCTTCCACTGTTGTCTGACCTTTGCCAATCCTTTCAGTAGGAGTCTAACTCGTAACGCCATCTCCTCCTGGGCCTCCGCGTCACCGGTTTCTGTTTGGAACCCAATCAGTGGCCACTTTTGCCAAGGGGGTCGATTCTGCTATTGCAATCGTGTCTCAATGACCGGTCAATGATCGATTTTTGACGTATAACGTCAAACTTTTGACACATTTCCCATACAAAAACTGTCAAAGTTGTCAAATATTCGATCACTGACCGGTCATTGAGACACGATTGCAATAGCAGAATCGAGCCCCAGTTCTGTTGCGACATGCGGCAAATGTGGCCAGCCCAGTTCCATTTTAGATTGGTGTATTAGTTGCATACGTCTCAAAAATCATGTCGATTTTAAATCCTTACTAATACTCGTATTATAAACGCGAAAGTTTGTATGTTTGGATGTTTGTTACACTTTCATGCAAAAACTACTGAATGGATCTTGATGGCACAGAGGTAGATATAGTCTGGAATAATACATAGGATACTTTTTATTCTGGGAGTATGTTCCCTTGAGATAATTTTAGACTTTCACGCGGCCGGTAGCTAGTAGATTATAATAATAATTATGATTTATTATGACTACACAAAAAAGACAAATAGGTACATTAATAAGAGCGACAAGGTTTACCTTGTCGCACCAATTTGCAAATGCCTCAGCATTGCACTATGTTTCCTTCTTAGCACACAATGAACTACCCTTTTCACAGATAGTAGTGAAATAGGTGTAGTAGCCACTGCTACTGGGCGCGAGGTACTGGGTTTGATTTCCGGGTCGGGTAAAGTGTGGTTGTCTCTAATAGGAATTTGTCACTAGCAGCCCGGTGTCGGAATTTATTCCCGGTTAGTGGCAATAGGCTCGCCTCGTTGTATATATTAGAAGAACACTTCTGCTTAACCTTTGAATGAAAACAGGCGTGACGTTTCATAACATTGTCATCATTTTACGGAAAACGCACTATAACGCGAATCGGACATAAAACGCAACAACATCACATACGTTCTTAGTACATTCAGCTGTTTTTGTAAATTATAATGATAACAGGGAACCTTGAAGCCTCTTTGGGTACGGAACCACTTTTACTAAGACTCCGCTGTCCGTCTGTATGTCTGTCTGTCACCAGACTGTATCTCATGAACCGTGATAGCGACACAGTTGAAATTTTCACAGATGATGTATCTCTGTTGCTGCTATAACAACAAAATAAATATTTAAGTGGGGCTCCCATACAACAAACGTGATTTTTTTGCCGTTTTTTTTTATAGATAATGGTACGGAACCCTTCGTGTACGAGTCCGACTCGCACTAAACGAAATACCTAATACCTAACACATCGCAAGGCCCAGGAATCGATCTTAGGATCTCACGTTCAGCAGCCGTGCTTTCAACCACTAAACCAACGAGGCAGTTACAGGCGTCGTTTGGTGTTACATACATATGAGTCGCAGCCAAATAGCTTCATCAGCCGTTTAATTGGTGGCCTAGCTTTTTCATTTAAATGCGCCGATTTTTCAGCTTTTCCTTTCCTTTATTGTGTGGGCAGTAAGGTCTAACGACCCCACACACCCTAGTGTCAGAGTTACTAAACCGCCTCAAGGGCTTCTGACATGGTTTGACGACCGCCATTTGACGGCCGGGACCACCGGCTTATCCGTGCCTTCCGAAGCACGGAATCATCTTTTTATCAGACAATCAGGTGATTAAAACCTGCAATGTCCTAGCCAAACTGGAAACAACTTTACAAAATATGCTTCCCGTGGGAATTGAACCCACGACCACCATCACAAGGCAAACGCCTAAACCACTCGACCACGGAGGCTGTTTTTCAACGACCTAAGTGACATCTTTTGTTGAATATCGTATTCGAATGTTTTGCAAACAATGACAAGTTGAATATAGGACACGTATTATTATTGTTGTTGTTGTGATAATAATGTTTCATGTAATAGCTAATTGGCTAGTATCATTTTGTGTTATTAAATTAAATACTAGATTTTTTGTGGAGAAGATGTTGCCAGTGTTTAAACAAGGTATTGGAAAACAATACATTTTTTCTGATAATTATTTTTACTCTCAGCTACCGGAACTGGTTATTATAATAAATTAGAAAAATAATGGAAATGATATAAATGCATCCCTATTTGAATTTTTTACCACGCCCATTTAATAAAGATAGATTGTTTCAAGTTAGAAAAACGGTGCAATTAATGCAGATACCTACAAACGGGGTGAATAATAATGCAGGGGTGAATCGACACAAAACTTTGAAGGGGGTTGTACGTTATTTAAATGTTATTTGCGGTCTCCAATTTTATTGAATTGATATATTAAATAAAATAAAATGGCTTTCTTAGACAACCAATATTATGATATTAAAGTGAACAACCTTATCAAAGTTTTGTTTTTATTCACCCCGTCTAACGTTCGCCATCTACTGGGCCCAAACAATCTAAAGGTGAGTTTTTAACTCAACTAATAGTTAAAATTGTGATTAAAATTTCGTTAAAATGCGTTTTTCGTTCAATTGTTTGTTATTAAGTAATAGTTTAAAACTAATAGTTTATTATTTGACCATCGGTCAAGCTTATTAATCGAAAAACGCATAATTAAACGATCACCTTTTTAACATTTTTAACCAACTATTGTTAAAATTGGCAAAATGCAAGGATGCAAGGAAGACTCCATTAGAAGCAACACGTGAACTGTGTCATAAGTTTTTTCTAAGCAACGGAAGCGCATTAGCATTACGCGTAATCGTCCGTAATTCTAGATAATATGCATTTTAAGCGGGTACTGGCGACGACACAAGTGTTTTGAAAAAAAAAACCCAAGTTAATGGGGTGTTTAAGCTATCAATGCCTGCCCGGGTTGCGGAGTCACCGCAGCCCTAGAACGCTAAATGCATTTGAAGGAACACGGGTGGATTTTGGTCAGTAAGAGACACTCCCTCACACTCAGCCCAGAGCGAGAGAAGTCATTTGATGATTTTCCATCCACCAAAAAAAGTTGTTTACCTATATATATACTGATGACGGCAAAAGTGTCTCGGAAAGAAAAACAAAAATGATTCTTCTAAGATGATTTGCGTTATTTGATTCGGTTGGGAAAAAATCTTGGTAAGGAAAAATTTTATAGACGTCATTACACCTATCTCAACGGCAGCAAGCGTCATCTTTTTCAACCGAAAAATAGTAAAATAAAATAAATTAAACTTCTAAATTGTTTAAATCTTTTCCTGCTTTGGGGTGATAAAGTTACCTATTATTTTTTAAACTTTATTTTACGCAAAAATCATGAAGAAGAAAAAAAAAATTTTTTTTTACAACTTAGGTATTACAAACCTAACCTGGGTGACAAACTAAGGGAAACCATTTACCAATATTCATAATATGGCCAACGAAACACGTCACAAGTTTTTAGCCTCAGACTACTAGCGACCTACACAAAGTTATAATATGAACTGACGATTTGCTACGTTGCGATTACAATTTTGTTTATAAACAAGCTACAATAAAGCTTATTAATGCATGATTGCAAAAATAAAACTAACTATTATAATATTTTCTTAACAAAACATCATATAAGGATTGATTTTGAATAAAGATTAATGATTTTGAAGAAGGTCTTTGCTTATCAGTGGGACAGTGTATGCTAAAGAAAAGCAAACATCACACCATGACTGAATTCCTCAGAAGTTAAGCAGAGATGACGTCTGGTGTCATCGCGGTGGGTGATAATGACGCCTAAAAATTTTCCTTACAAAATTCACGCGCATCACATAGCAAAATTTTAGTTTTCCTTAAACACTTACCTAGTGTTCCAACCACATTTTGTAAGTTATGTTTAAATTCCATCTAGTAGGAGGTGAACCTGTTTTTTATAAAAAAAAAACATTGTCCCAGCACACGTCGACTAAGGAACTCCAGTTGTTTTTTTTTTCAATCTTTGGTTCATTAGGACTTGGCAGTAGCGCTTGCGACTATTAGACTAACGAGGCAGTAAGCATTTATTTAGTATACATAAAAAAATTATATATAATACCTATACTAGTTTCTGCCAGCGGCTAGCCCGCGTGATTGTAGGAAATTATCCTAAGGGAATATACTCCCAGGATAAAAAGTAGCCAGTGTGCTATTCCAGACTATAAACTCCACTTCTGTGCACATTCGTTTGGCCGTTTTGGCGTGATTCAACAACATTGATGATTGACAAACATCCATCCAAACTTTTCTGTTTATACAATACTAGCTTTTGCCCACAGCTTCAACCGCGTGCATGTCGGTTATCGCGTAAAGAAAGCCTATGTCTTACTCCATATTCCGGGCTATAATCTGCCAAATTTAATGAAGATCCGTTTAGCCGTTTTAGCAAAAGCGTAATATACAAACAAACTCACTTCCGCATTTATAACATCAGCTCAGATGTTACTTTTATTTATTAACATTTTAGATAGATAAAATATACTTTTTTGTACACCAAAAATAGTAACCCAACTCTTCTACCCCTTCACCTCTTAATGTCTGAACGAATTTTTGATGAAACTTTGCTTACAGGCCATGTCTTTTTTTAGGGCTTTTTCCACTCCTCCGAACAAATTTCGCAACTACAGGCCATGTCCTAGAAACTTACCTACTACCACCTACATACAAGCCTGCCAGCAGTGCCAACATACTACCAAGATAAAAGTATCCTGTGTCCCAAATATAGGTTACTTTTATCTGTCATGTTCCATTGGCATAATCGGGCGAAGCCGCTGGCAAAGTCTAGTCCAATAAAAATCGAGGAATTATATCAACTGGAATTCTGTCTAGCTATTTAATTCGTTGAATGTAAATTCTGTTGAAGAATGTCTGAGCGAGTTCTTCGAAACTGATCCGCGATCAATTAATGTTGGTTTCGTGGCACGATTCGCACGCCGAGGCTGACTCTGAAGCAACATTGCACCAGGCACTGTGAACAGACCGCTAAATCTACTGGTGCTTTGAAGTTTTTCTTTGTTTTTTCAATATGAATGCTACACGATATGGTATTAAGTGTTTCGTTGTTGTAGTATTAGATGATAGATTTGTATATATTGTTTTGCAAGCAAGTCAAGTCAGTCTACTGAGCAAATACTGCAAAGTAAGGTGTAGACAATCATTACTTAGCGGAATGTGTTCGAAAGAGTCACTGGGGACCTGGAACGCAAAGGGCATTAGGAGGAACACGGATGAGTTTTAGGTTAGTATGAGTCTGACACTCCCTTCCGCTCCGCCCAGAGTGGAAAGAGTCATTTGATGATTTCCCATTCTTAAAAAAAAGACAATCTGTACTAAATCTCTCCATATCTATCATAATCTATCCATATCTATACTTATTATAAAAACTGAAGAGTTTGGAACGCGCTAATCTCTGTAACGGAAAAAACGGGATATGCGCGTACGAAGTCTCGGACAAAAGTTAGTAAACAATATGTTGGCTACCTATTGAATCTTTTCAATTATTAATCAAAAAAGTTGGATAGTTTTAAACAAAAAAAGCTACCCAGTAGTTAAAAGCAGCAAAGTATTTTATAACAAAATCTATATGCTTAAGTGTAAAAACGAATCCTACCTACTGCGTCAAATGTAAATGAGAGATGAAAAATAATAAAATGTGGCGATATAAGTTGTAGCTTTAGGTATAAGTTCGATGCGCTTGCGCATGTCTGAACTGATGACATCATCCCTCATCTGCCTAACTACCTGTTATTTATGATGATCGCGGATATCACGGAGTGCTAAGTTAATATTGCATAAATATTATATTGCATTATAATTTTATTAACATCACTATTAAGTATCATCAAGAAAACATCTCATTTTACATCGTAATGACAGAAAAAATACACTGACATGTTGACAGAACTTTATCTTTTTAGAGTTCCGTACCTAAAGGGTAAAAACGGGACCCTATTACTAAGACTCCGCTGTCCGTCTGTCACCAGGCTGTATCTCATGAACCGTGATAGCTAGACAGTTGAAATTTTAATAGATGATGCATTTCTGTTGCCGCTATAACAACAAATACTAAAAACAGACAAACAATTATTTAAGTGGGGCTCCCATACAACAAACGTGATTTTTAAACCATTTCTTTGTCAAATATGCAAGGTTTTGTTTGTTTTGTGGAAAAACTTGTTAAATACGTTACTCTGCGTAAAGTTAACTGAATATTTATTTTTCCTCGGTATGAAAGATTTAATATTGAACGGAAAAAAATCTTTCTAAAACCTACCACACACTCGATAAGCTTTTCCACCAATTATTAAACCATTGAAAAACAACCGCTTCAAAATAACGCCTGAATAATTCACAAATAGCACATCAAAATGGCGTAAAATTGGAGATCCCATCATCACAGAGAAGAATACATAACCTTAACACGATTGCTCGCGAGTGTACATTGAAGGCAGTTCGTTAGCTGTCACACGCTTGTCAAACCTTTGTGCATTCAGCCTAACTGTCTGACAATAGGAAGTGTCCATCTCTCTGTCCATACGCACTCGCATCAGTAATGCCAATGAGTGAACACATTTCGATGCTCCTCGTGTGTTAAATAGCTCTTTTGTACGTCAAAGTCTGCTAAACCTTGGGAATTTGAGGCAATTAGACAAAAATGTATGTTGATGTGGGAAAATTGTTGAAAATGTACGTATTGTTATGTTTCTTTATGAGACTTGACTGGTATTACGGAAGAATTTAATCTAAAATCGAAGCTTAAGATGCGATACTTATATGTTTAGGTTTATTTTTGCGAGACGAGATTTAAAATTTTTTTAGGTAATGGTTGGATTTGTGAAACTCTAGGAGGAAGTTTTATGGCAAACAAGGTTCTGCCTCTGCTTTGCCCGCGTGGACGTCGAATCTTGTAATACTACCAGGGGCCTATTTAACAAGGAGACAAGCGATAATCGGACAATTTCATAATTGTCAGTTAAATCAAATAGGGCCCAGGATAAAACGTATCCTGTCTTAATCCAGCTACCTTTCTGCTAAGGTAGCTGCTTCATCCCGATACGTCCAGTCGTTAAGGCGTAATATATTAACAATCATTCATTTTAACCGAATCAAAAAAAGGAGGAGGTTCATATTTCGGTTGTATTTTTTTATGTTTGTTACCTCATCATAAGTCCGTCATTTATGAACCGATTTGAAATTTTGTTTTATATGAAAATATACTTTCTGATTAGTTCCATAGAAATTTCATCAAAATCGGAACAGTACTTTGGTTTTGAAATCAAAATAGCAGGAAAAAATATATCAGCCAAGTAAACGAAATTGCGTGTTTGAATTCCTGTGACTTTCCAGCGATGGTTACGTATTACGAAAATAAAGTAGGCACTAAGCGATTAAGCGTAAAATTAAAAAAAAAATACAAAAAATACAACCGACTTCCAAATTGGCTCTATGTATCATATACAATTGTTATTCTGATAAAGCTGTTGGTTCTCCTACGATTGAATAAATAAATAAATAAAAAATACAATTTTATTAGAATGGTTGAATTTCACCAAGGAGCATTTCTTTGGTAAACAATACCGTGACACAACGTCCTTTGACTCATTTTCTACGTAAACATGGCATTATCACCAACAGCGTCACAAGTGAAAAGGAATGAATAATAACATTATGTCACCGGATGAATCCTTTGACCTCATTTATTATTATTATTTCTTTAACTAAGCCGATTATTCTTTTTCCTATAAAAAAAAATATTAACATTACCTACGGGATTTAGAAAGCACTCTCGACTGATTCAGAGAGTAACCCGCCTTAATATTGTCATATTTTAAAATGAGATTCCCGAGGATGGTCCCGGTTGTCATTTGTAGATCTTTGGCAGTCGTTACGGATTGTCAGAAGTGAGAAAATATGACTTGCCAAGAACTACCGTGTTACCCAGTTAATGGGTTGTGTTGGTCTGGTAGGCAGCCGCTCCACGTAAAATACTGGTATTCAGCTGAATTCGTTTTGACTGGAAGCCGACCTCAATATAGTTGGGGAAAGGCTAGGCAGATGTTTCACCATAAATATGGAAGCTATTTAAAAGAACATAGATATTCCACTATATTTTAATAAAATGAAAAAATAACGAATTGTTTCTCAAATACGTTATTAAATAAAAGTTTATCGTATAATTATTTGGTAACCTTGTTGTTTGGTAAATAATGTCTATGCCAATCGTTGCTTGTCAAAGTATTGAATTATTGTTTGATGAACTGACAGGTCTACTACTATATTAAGTTTATGAATTTTTCAAATCGGTTCATAAATGACGGAGTTATGAAGTAAACACAAAAAAAATACAACCGATTTTAGAACCTCCTCCTTTTTTGAAGTCGGTTAAAAATAAATCAGACACAAAGATGGACCTACGTTTTTACATTAGTGACTCAAAGTGCGTAGGTACTTAGAAATGCTTGCCTCACATTTTCCTTTACGACGTAAATGTATTTGCATATTTTTTATAAAACATACTAATTTATTATTTCCTTCTAAGTAATGAAACTAGTGTTTGTAATTAATTATTTCTTAGGTAATAAATTCATACTTACTCATGCAAATAAAATTTAAAAAAATATTCCATCGTGGTAGAATTTTATAAAGGAGCATGTATAAGAGCACTTGAAGCCCTATTGCAGTTACTGACCGAAAACCCATCACGTCTCCCAGGGGCGGATCCAGGATTGTCATTTAGGGTGGGCTTGACCCCGCTGAGGGTAGGTTCTAGCAAAATAAACCCTAAAACAAGCACATAGCATTGTATTTTGCTTAACGCAATACAAGCCTCCTTGGGTAACTTATCGTAAATTCCTCATTGACTGCGTTAGGTAGTAGACTACCAAAGATATCTTGGACTTTGGGAGGGGGGGCTTAGAACCTCCCCCCAAGATCCACCAGTGAGTCGTCTCCCTATCATCACGTCTGTGAATTTACGCTAAGTAAATAAATACGGAAAATAAAACTAAGTACTGAAACTGCAGAATTACTGGGTATCGAAAACTAAGAGTAACGTTAACCCCGTAGTTAGCTGCAGTTACTCAATACCTACCGAGTACCTACCTAGATCTGTTATTTTTTGTTTTATCGTCATTGGTTTTGCTACACAGTTTTAAAAAGTCCATGTTAATAAAACACTAGCTTATTCCCACGAATCCGCCTGCGTGGATGTCGGTTATCGCGTAAAAAAGTAGCCTATGTCCTTCTCCATATCCCAGGCTATATATCTGCCAAATTTCATGACGATCCGCTCAGCCATTTTAGCGTGAAAGCGTAACAGACGGACAGACAGAGTTACTTTCGCATTTATAATATTAGTAGGGATTATTTCGGATTATTTCATTCTAAGACTAATACTAAATCTGCAGGTAGTTATAGGTGGTTATATGTCCTTGTGGCACGAGCCTCGTATATAAATAGCAACCACAGTGGTATAGCGATGGACCGGCCGGACAATGAACCTGGGACAACTCGCCGAGTAACACAATGCATTTATTTACTTGACTTGGAGGCTAGTCTGGTCTTGAGCTTTTGTTTTGAGAAAGACCTAAGAGGAGCTACGTGCTTTTAGATGAAGGTGAACTGCTTAGTAATAAAAAGAACTTCGCTATGTTTTTCAAGCAACCCCTGGTTTAACTGATCCGATTTGGATAATTCCTTAAGCATTCAATCTACACTCTTTATCCCGGAAAAGTAAAACCGGCCAGGCGCGAGTCGGACTTGCGCACGAAGGGTTGCGTACCATTATCTATAAAAACCGGCCAAGTGCGAGTCGGACTCGCGCATGAAGGGTTCCGTACGTATTATCTATAAAAAACAAATATTAAAGAGGGCTTCCATAAGCCCCCTTAAATATTTGTTTTATTTTAATTGAATTATTTATTTCTTAAGTGAATATGTACCTAAATATTCTGTGAATATTTCAAGCGTCTACCTGTTGCCGTTATCAATATCGAGCAAAAACGAGCAAAAAAATCACGTTTGTTGTATGGGAGGGGCCCCTTGAATCCATAATGTCACTCCATAATGTCGCCATAATGTCACTCGAACGGTTGTTACTGAAAAACAGTGCCGTTGATACCTGGATCTGTCCAGCGTCACGTTAATGCTGAGCAACTACCTATTCTTGCTCGGATGCGACGCACAGCTTGGATTTGTTTAATTAATTAGTTGTTATAATTTGTTATGAAACGGCATTATTGTCTATTTTGTCTTCACTGTGCTATGCCATAGACAACTGGAACTCAGGAACTGTGTTGTCTGTGCTAGGTTGTCGGGTCTGTCTTTGGTGTGACCAGAGTACAGAACACATAGATTAGACAAAAGAGTCGTGGCTAATGCCCGGTCCTCACATGCCTGATAGTGAAATTTGTTTTAGTTGTTTTTAGATAGTTTTATAATTTGTGCTTTTATTTTGTATCTATTTTTCTTTTTGTGCGTCTTTTCGGGGAGAATAAAAGTGTTTTCTTTGTTTCTTTCTTTCTTTCTTAAATATTTATTTTATTCTGATTTATAGTACTCGTTGTTATAGCGGCAACAGAAATACATCATCTGTGAAAATTTCAATTGTCTAACTATCACGGTTCATGAGATACAGCCTGGTGACAGACGGACGGACGGACAGCGGAGTCTTAGTAATAGGGTCCCGTTTTACCCTTTGGGTACGGAACCCTAAAAATAGTAGGTATAATAAACTATAGAAAAAAATGAATAAGTACCGCCTCATAAAACAAAACAAAGCGTACCTACATAATCTGATAAATATTACGAATGCATCGAATGGTGTAAATGCAGTTGAATCCCCGTATGAATACGTCTCAAAAATACATATTATGTTTATTTTTCAAACCGCAGGAAATCAGTATTTCCGGTTGCGGTTTGAAAAATAAACTAGGTATTATAAATCTTCGTTTTAGGTATAGTACTTAACTGGAATTCATAACTAAAACACAACTTCAGAGGACTTAGTACGTATGTTGTAACGTATTACAGTATCGTTATCGTATGTGAATTTTGAATGTAAAAATCTACAACCCCATAGTATTTTGTTTTAATTTTATGCGACATACACAATTTATATCATACAAAAATATAAATGTATAGTATCCAATTCAACTAAATATTCTGTGCGAAACGAGTTACTACTTATAGTAATAGTTTTTACGTAACGTGACTTTACGTCAAAAAAATACATAAGTACCGTCGAACATATAACCTCCTCCTTTTGGAAGTCGTTTATAAACATTCGTGCTAGGCCCTCTGATATGACATAGTCATATCAAATTTCACGCAAAGCAGGTAACGTTAATGACCTACTTTACGAACTATGCAGAAACGAAGACAAAAACACATCAACACCATATTCAGTCTTAGAAGGTTCTAATTTCGCACAAACATATTAGAAGAAACACTCCATATACATTATCACCAACACTTACAAGGACGTTTTAATTAGTAACCTTAAAGTTAGCTATAACTTAATTAATGAAACAGTAGAGTATGGGGGTCAAGGTCCAAGGTATTGATCAAAATGTCTTATGTAAGCTTGCATGTAAATACATTGCTAAACCTGTTTTTGAACGAAGCGACTCATTCGCTCATGTGGTTGACTGTAGGCCACGCGTTCTATAACCCTTTCTTGTTGAACGTTGATAGCTAACAGCTGGGTGTGATAGTACGTTAAAAAAAAATGAAGATCGCGATACAAGACCAGAGGCCCTAGACAATGTGCCATTCAATTAGCGAATGCGACTGTCGAAATGACAAAATGTAGGAATTTGATCACGTGACATTTCGATAGCATCTGTCAATCACATACATTTTTGACGTATTGACTATCGCCTTCGCCACGCTACCGCTGACAGTATGTCACTTGTCTAGAGCCCCAGGCAAGTCCTGAACAATGAAACCAGTTCGTAAAAGCCTCTAAATAATCTAGATGGCCGTCGTAAACAACAACATTGGCCTCGAGACAAGTGAGATTCTGTCGGAAGCGTGGTGAAGGCGATTGCTAATACGCCAAAATGTATGGAATTGACAGATGCTATCGAAATGTCACGTGATCAAATTCCTACATTTTGACATTTCGACAGTCGCATTCGTTAATTGGATGGTACGTTGTCTAGGGCCTCGATAGAGATAGAGACTTGTAAAACCCACATAATTTGTCATACAAAACAAGTCTGTAACATGCCTATCTTTCACGCCCATTATCGATACATATATTATGCAAATTTTCCCAATTTTACTGGTTTAGAATTAGCCACATTATTGGCAAGGCTGTCGAAGGTAGTCTCGGTCATGGTTGAGACATTGGCCCAATTCGGGCCAGCTATGGCCACATACATGTAAGTTGTGTACCCAGTCGCCAAGCAAAAGTAAAGCAGTTCTGGTTTCACCTCTCACATCAGAATGTTCGCTTTATTTCCTTGTTACTCCAATGACATTTACTATAGCAAATTTATCAAAACTGGTTCAAAAAGGTCGATTACAGGTTGTACTTAAATTCCGATGAATTAACCAAAAACATGTCACTCAAAACAAAAGTAATCTACTTAAATAAGTATGTGGTTGAAACTTTGAACCTGATTAAAGGTGATGATGCTAAGAAAGAAGATGTATTTGTTAACATGAATAATGCAATGGACCAATGGTTCTTCCTATATATCATAACTAGCTTTTGCACGCGGCTCCACCTGCGTGGATGTCGGTTATCGCGTTAAAAAAGTAGCCTATGTCCTTCTCCATATCCCAAGCTACATATCTGCCGAATTTCATGACGATTCGTTCAGACATTTTAACGTGAAAGCGTAACAGACGGACAGAGTTACTTTCACATTTATGACATTAGTAGGGATAGTAAGGATTTGTTGTGAATGTTGTAAACCTGAGCTTGGTTCAGCGAGGTTTCAACATTTCGTTTTTAAACGTTCCCAGAAATGGCAAAGCCAAAAGAGAGAATATAATTATGCAGTTTACTTAGGATTCATTTATTCTTTCTACCCTTGCTTCTGCCAAACTTCTTGTTTCATTGCGTTCCGCATTACTTTTTTCTTTATTTTTTATTCATAGGTTCGAGTTTCACCACCATCTCACCTATGGTAAGGTCAGGTCCAAGTAAGCAATGATGTGGTTGACGATGGACCACGCTTACCTCGGAGTAACCACTCTTGACTTAGTCGTAGCTATCAGGAAACACAGACTCCGATAGGGAATTCCACTCCATATCTCTGCGCATAATAATAGGTACGTAAATTGTCGACAAAACGTTTTGTTCCTAGGGGTGGGCACTATACCTCTCTTATAATCGAGTTACGAGTAAGTACTTGAAAAAAGATAGCTGAAGCCTGAAATTCTAAAATTGATAATCATTTCTGAATCAGACTATCGATGACGCCATTGCCATCTTCTTTATGTAGTTATGCATTCACGTAACAAACACAACCTCAAATTCAGTGAAGCAGTCATGTAAATAAAATAAAATACCATCTTACATAACAAGATATCTCATTTCACGGCGCTTGCAGACCGGATAGACACATAGACAGACGGTTTTATGTAACGTGTAATATTTATCCCCATTTTTAGGGTTCCGTACCCAAAGGGTAAAAACGGGACCCTATTACTAAGACTCCGATGTCCGTCTGTCTGTCACCAGGCTGTATCTCATGAACCGTGATAGCAAGACAGTTGAAATTTTCACAGGTGATAAAGTCAAAGTCAAAGCATTTATTTCAATTAGACCATTTACAGGCACTTTTGAATTGTCAAGGTCGGTCGATCAAAAAAATATGAAGCTATTTGCACGTTCCAAAGCGTAGATCTCTATGGAGAAGAACGTGCAAGAAACTCCACGGACACTCTTTATAAAAATAATATTTTGTTACAAAATTATGGTTACATCATTCATATTGAAATTATACATATATGTGAGAATGATGTAAAAGACGTGCAGGATAAAAGAGTCCGGAGTAAAAAAGAAACAATTCAAAGAAATAATTAAAATAGACCATGGCAGCCGAGAGATGACCAGTCTCAGCTGACGGCGCCCGTTCACGAACATGACGCTAGCACCATTCGGCTCGACCATTTTTAAGGGAGCCACATAATCCAACGCATACGCCACCATGATGTATTTCTGTTGCCACTATCACAAAAAATACTTAAAAACATAACAATATTAATATTTAAGTGGGGCTCCCATACCACAAACGTGATTTTGTGCCGTTTTTTTATAATAATGGTACGGAACCATTCGTGCGCGAGTCCGACTCGCACTTGGCCGGCATTTTGTTATTATTATTATTTTTGACCTTTCTCGCTCAAACTGATTTTTATACAGACAAGAAATGTATGCAAATCGGTCATTAATTTGATTTTGAATTTTGATAGCCATTTTCCTGAGTCAATAACCTCTTCGAAAATCTTTTCGAATTTCATAAGTCTCTCATGTGTGGTTCGTACAGGTATACTACTACCAGACCCCTACTACCAGGCCTACTGTCAGACTTTTTACACCTGCAGCCTTTGGGTCAAGTATACGCAGAAGGCATACAGCGCCCTGCGTGTACAGTATAACAATGCTTTCAGGATGCTTGTGGGGCTACCGCGGTATTGTAGCGCTTCGGGTATGTTTGCCGATGCTAGAGTGGATGATTTTTATGCCATTATTCGAAAGCGATGTGCTTCTCTCCGGCACTGATCAGATACCAGCTCCCACGGCATGTTGAGAGCATTGAGCGACCGGTGGGACTGCCCGATGCTTGGTCGATGGGTGAGTCTGCATGCACAGGTCGGTCTTAGATAGCTGTACGTGCGTTTATTTTATTTTATTTTAATTTTATTTTTGTTGCTATTTGTGATTTTTATGTGTGTGTTTTGTGTTTATTTCTATGTAATTTGTGTTTTTCTATGGACTTCAATGTCTGCAAATAAATTATTATTATTATTATTATAAAAGATATACCTACAATATCGTCAATTATTCTAGTTAATTATCAAACCTCTTTAGGGTTCCGTAGTCAACAATGAACAATAAAAGTTTCGCTTTGTCCGTCTGTGTGTCTGTCTGTCTATCCTTAGCTCAGAAACGCTTAGCACTAGAACGTTGAAATTTGGTAAGGGTATACATATTTAACACGCCGACAAAGTGGTAAAATAACATCTAGGTTTTTTTTCAGGATAGCCCCTACTCGTAAAGTGGTTGGATGTTTTTGAAAACGTGATAAAATTCACGGTAGTAGCATATGTAACGAATATAAAAGAAAAAATATCGCAGCTAAGTAAGCATTACAAGTTACAAGTTAACAAGCAATAGTTGCAACTACGGAACCCTTCACTGCGCGTGGCCCAACTCGCACTTGGCCGGTTTTGGTCTTTATTGTTGGAAGGTATTACAACGTTATAGACGGACACATTTATCCAGGTTTCAACGAAACGCGAACAAAACCTGCCCTGACAGACGCTTCGTAAGTTCAAATACAGACGCCAGAACATGAAGCTACCCGAAATTGTAATACTTCAGCGATAAAGTTAAAAATCTATTAAATAAATTTGATAGATAGTTGTAGCTTGATGTGCTGGCGACTGTAAAAAACAAGACAAGTACAAGACGGCCCTTATTACAAAAACTAAACTCCAACTCAACTCGAACTCTTATTTTTATTCATTTGGTCAAAAATTAATAAATGATATTTATTTTTTGTAAGTAGGTTAAACATAACACTTTTACACGTCAATATTTTTTGGTCATTTTAAGCTAGATGAGGCCGGTGTTTCCTAGCTGACTACCCTGAGAAGAAACACCGAAACAAACTCAGAGGTGATAATGATAGGCTAAGTTCGAAAAAACATTAGGTATCTGACCTTACAACTATACGATGACGTGTTGGAGCTGTTCAAAAACTAGGCAGATCAAGTTATAAACGAAACTTGTTCTATCATTAGGGATAATAGTTTGTTTGTGATGTGACTGTAACGGAACTGTGGGCTGGTCCACTCAAATCTGTGTGGTACTTTCCTCAAAAGACCACCTCAGACATCAACCTACATGGTTCTCATATGATTTGACCAGTACAATTGTATGGACTTCAAAAGAGACTTTGACCTCTCAGTTTGTTTCGGTGTTTTCTCTCAAGGTAGTCAGCTAGTAAACACCGGCCTGATCTAGTTTAAAAACCGGTCAAGTGCGATTCGGACTCGCGCACGAAGGGTTCCGTACCATTATCTATAAAAAAAACGGCAAAAAAATCACGTTTAATGTATGGGCACAATGGGAGCCTCATTTAAATATTTATTTTATTCTGTAGCAGCAACAAATATACATTATCTGTGAAAGTTTTAACTGTCTAGCTATCACGGTTCATGAGATACAGCCTGGTGACAGACAGACGGACAGCGGAGTCTTAGTAATAGGGTCCCGTTTTACCCTCTGGGTACGAAACCCTAAAATCGACCAAAAAGATCGACGTGTAAAAGTGTAATTTTACAACCTACTTACAAAAGAAATATCATTAATCACCTATCCGATACTAATGTGTATTTAATTATTAAATTGTTAATAATGTCATAAGCCATTCATTCGATCAGATTTATCTTAAACTGTTATTTTTTTTTAAGTTTTGACTGGTTACAGCATTTGTTTATGTCTGGTTTCTTATCTGCTGCTAACTATGGTAGGCGCCAGATAAACTTGCAATAAAGTACATTGATCTTTCTCTAATATCCCTTCATAGACACCCGAACAATAAATTATGAACCGTTTCTCATAACTAGAGAACGTAAAGGATCACGGTAGAAGTCGATTCAGGACAGCTTTATGTCTTTATTTCTGTTTTTGATGTTAAGAAAGTCAATAAATGTATGAGGGTCAATGACCGTTATCGCACGTTTATCAGCAGGTCGATTCTGTAAACATGTCGAAGTGAAGTCTTGGGTGAAGTGATCACGGAGTGAGCTGTCATTCCATCTTGATAACATGGATTGAAAGCTCACTTCGTGATCACTTCACCCAAACCTAAACTTCGACATGTTTACAGAATTGCACTGCTAGTGTAAACCATAGTTATCAATTATTCATTACCATCTTCTTGTGCCCCTCTGAAGTTCGCGCAGATGCAGTCACGTAGACGGGAGCAAGCGGGACGCAAGCAAGCATCGAATGTAAACGAGCGACTGAGACATAAAATCGCGCCGCCATAATCCCCGCCCCGCTCATGCGCAGTTGCAGTTTGTTCGTAATTTTGACTACTACGCAGTTACTCGTAGCCAACTTCAAAGGGGCACAGTTATTTGACACGAACTGTACTTGTGTTTTCTTCTTCCATTCTTCTCTGCCAACAGACACGCTATCATTTGCTCCCTTTTCTTTAATATTGTTTCTCATCTAATCCATCGATTTTCAACATTCAATAGTCAATTATTAATTCCCAATAATATTATAGATATAACCTAATTAAACAAAACTCCCCTGAACAGTCGGGTAATAATATCAATATCAGTGTCTATTTCCATCTGGTATAAAAGACAATAATTTATTCACGTAGCAATCATTACATTTTTTGTACCAACATCACCTGAGAGATCCATCATAATTTGAATACAAAAAGAGGTGTTTACAAGTAGCTATCGTGTAGCAGTAAGAAATATTGCAAAACCAGCTTATGTAAGATTTGCCGGTGACAATCTCGCGACGGTGGTGCAAGTATCACTGGGAACGATTGTCGTTTAGTTGTACGATTTAACGATACTCTTAATCATGTCAATTGGTTAAGCTTTCGATTTTAAATTCTTTGCATGTCTATGTCTGTTTGATACTATGCTTGTTCTTTGTATTCACTGTTTGTACAAAATTCTTTGTTATGCATGTGTTCATCAAAGCAATATTTATTCGTGCGCCATCGTTCTACGTCCATCCACAGATGATCTTTCTATTTTCACTTGTTTTGCTATTTTAACTATGACTTTTTTTGGCTGGCTGCATTTTAGTTATGATAAATTATATTTATTTTGTAAGTAGGTTGTAAATAACACTTTTACACGTCAATCTTTTTGGTCGTTTTAAAGCTAGATGAGGCCGGTGTTTTCTAGCTGACGATCCTGAGAAGAAACACCGAAACAAACTCAGATGTCTCTTTTGAAGTCCTTGCAATTGTCAAACCACGTCAGTTACTTCGGTTTGTCGGACCCAATGAGACAAAAAGTCTGAATCCAGGACAGACTTTTAAATCAGAAACATAACTTCAATATAGTATATAAATATTGCAAGCAACACTTGCCAGATCATATAAAACAGGTTAATTTAACTTTTGCGTAGTAGTCTTTAATCTGTGCAGTTGATGATGATTCTGAGAACCAGGTAGACAATAATTAAATTCATTATTTTTCTCTAGGTACCTACGTTGCCTACGCCGGAGCTACGCTGAGCTTAAGCGACATACGCAGTACATCGCACGTGTAGGTATTACATGAGAAAGATGTTACTGATATCACGCCGAGACTGATCTAGATCACTGAGAATCCTGAGAGCATAATGACTTTAATGATCCTAACGAGATTATGTTTGAATTTGGTTCCTCAGTTTAGCATAACAATTGTCATATTAACTGAAACATTCGAGAAATGTTTAATAATTTTAGAAAAAGAAAATCGAATAAATAATGGGTGTTATTAATTTGGGTTTTCTTATGATAGTCTTTATTTCGATTGTGGTGCGTATGAGTAAGAAGTAATAACAATAATCTCAGCACTTCTTGAAAATACTGAAATTTAAAGCCACACAAAATATAATTTAAAGATGGCTCAACTTTAGTGCTCAAAGAGTTCTTTTAACTAGTACCAACCGAGTTCAATATCACCTGAAGCAGAAGACTAGAACTATATGTCCTAAGTTTTTATTTAGTGACTGGGCAACTAAAAGATTCAGAAAAAGTAGATGAAGAATTTATGAGCTGTATGTAAGTATGTTGCTAGTTGCTCAAAATCTTGTTCCATACCGACGACAGAATGCACCTAATTCAATACATCCGTATTGAATTAAGGTGCACAAAACATCTTCTAAAATAACCTCTTCTGCGATCATGGGGGGTCTTAAGTCATTATGCCATTATAATGTCGTCAACATGCGACGATCCTATGAGTCCTGTTTGGTATGAGGAAATGATATACTTTAAGACGATGAGAAGAAGATATTATTAGGCTGAAGTGAGAAGGGTAGGCTGGAGACAGGTGGCGGAAGATGGGATTTCTAATATTTAGGTACTACTTGTTAAGGGCATATTATGTCATGGTTTGGGATTTCAAATCCGAGCTAGTGCTATAACATTATATTGGTGTTCCGTATTGTGTCGGACGTAAAAGAATAACATATTGTTGTCAGTAGTGAGATGCCAGAAAATCTGTTAGCAGTCTTGCCAAAGGAATACCTTTGGCAAGACTGCTAACAGATTTTCACACACTAGTGTTACCCGGTTATTGGGTTGTGGAAGTCAGATAGTTAGTTCATCGCCTGCCTAGCCTTTTCCCAACTATATTGTGGTCGGCTCCCAGTCAAACCGGATTCAGTTGAATACCAGTATTTTACGTGGAGCGGCTGCTTACCAGATCTCCACAACCCATTAACTGGGTAACACGGTACTTCTTGGCAAGACTGGTGTCAGATTTTCTGGCTTCTGACAATCCGTAACGACTGCCAAAGATCTACAAATTACACCCGGGACCAACGGCTTAACGTGCTTATCGAGGCACGGAGGAATCTCGATATATTAAGATGGTCACCCATCCACAGACCAACCTCGGCAAGCGTTGCTTAACCTTGAAGATCGATCGATAAGCAGTTGAGCCATATAAAACTGGTACTGGTGCATCCGGTCAGACTGGAAGCCGACCCCGTTATAGTTAGGAATGCTAGGCATTTTGATTGAACTGCGATCCAAATAATGCATCTTTTGAAATTAAGTTCCTTTAAAACCAAGTTATTTGAACCCGTATCGTCGACTCCTGAACATTCAAACGTTATTTTAAATGAGCCTACTATGTTACCTAAAGACCTTGTTACTTCAGTTACCGTGATTATCGTAATGACCATCATCTGGGCTATGGTCTCTCTAATCGTGGCGCCATTGTTAGCTTGAGAACATCCAGTGCAGTCTGACAGGTTATTACTGGGTACTGTGTCCATTATAGAAGACGACACGGTAATATTAACTTACTTTATCATTAATATCGAAAAATATATATTTAAATTAGACTGAGGAACAACACTTTTTGAACGTCCAAATGTATATAAAGTTTCCATTACTTCCCCATCCCCAGCAACAACACATCTGTCTGTAAAGTTAGGAGAACAAGAATTAATACAATTGTATATTATTTGTGTTAGCTGGCACACTCCAATGCTAACAACATAAAAATAGGTGATTTTGAGCATGAAATCAATCAAAACTTAATGAGCCTTCAGGCATAATAGGCGTGTTTGCTTGCATGTGCAACGCTGGAATCAAACTATAAGCTCTAACCCGAAAACCCTATATGACAGATAATAAAATAAGACAGTAAAATAAGATCCTAAAGCAGTTAAGACAAAAAGAAACTTTGCTGAAGAAAATGAAGCAGTCAAAACCATTTCAAACATAAACAGCAACAATAGGTCAACTGTTGTCGTAGCTTGTATGTCGATTCTAAGACAATTGAATTAACAATGTATCTCAAATCTATTGTCATTGTAAGAAAAATAAACACGCTACGTGTAACGGTAACATACTAAATTGTAATACTAACTGTTAATGAAGACTAAGTAGAATAGGAAATGGTAAGATTATGAAAGCAAAGATGCTAGATCGTAGAGATTCAAATAAAGTTAATGAACTTGTCACCTGGGGGAGGACCTCACGACCGGTTTATAGAACCCGAGCGACGATTTGGACAAAAACCTATGACAGTGGTAAATGCAAAACAATGATTGGTGATTGCAGTATGTTGTTATTACGGAATATCAATGTTAATTCAAAATTTTAAAGATCTAACAATGTTTGTTACTTTTTGACACTCCGCGTGACCCAAGGGCTGGCTTTTACCTCGGACAAAAGATAAGCATTGCCATACAACGTGGTAATGCTGCCAGCCTTTTGGGTACATTACCAGTGGTCTGCGATGCGGAGGACTTTTTCGACGTCATGTTTTAGATTATAGTGATAGTTAGTTCAGGAATAAATATATTTCTTTACCACATTATCTCCGAGTGTTATCTAGGCTTTCCCCGAAAAATGCAGCCTTTCTGCGGGAAAAGGCCACGGGGCCGAAACCGCTGGCAAAACCTAGTAATTCATAAATTCGATTCCCACGTGCGCTATTGGACACGAGACTGATGACGTAAAGGATTGGCCAAGCGACCGGCGTGCGCGTTGCTTACGACACTCGATGGGAACTGTCGCAGATTACTATAACGCTAAACATTTTTTGTTCTGTTTCAATACTGATTTTTATGATCTGAGATTGGCTCAGGGAAAGATATATTTGTACAACTCCTATGTTTCAACATGTTACATTGCAGTATGTGATAAGTCTTTGATTTTAAAATGGGTAGGTGTGAAATATTATTGTTTCACTTTTGTTTTCCGTTGTTTATCTCAATTGTATGTTTGTTTTTATTAGGTGCGTTGAAGGATTTCTCTGTTCTCCTTCTTCTTCCTCGTCGTTCTCTCACTGCTGAGGATCGCGACCACATACGACGCGTAAACCTGCGGCCCTACCATGACGTCTTAAAGCGTGAGTCGTTCTAGCGAGAAGGAGGGATGGAGCTATAAACCCTATATAGCTCCATCTCTCCTTCTCGCTCGAACGACTCACGCTTTAACACGTCATGGTAGGGCCCCTGTTCTACTTCTTGCATTAATGGTTTCATGGCAAGTAGCTGGTTGAGAGTTGCCGAGAATAATAATGAATGGCGTGTCATTGAAGAGGTTCATGTCCAGCAATGGATTGCTATAGATTGATGGTGGATATTATTATGTTCCTTATGTAAGAGTGTAGCCGTATTTGACTTCATGGTTCTTATAGTATGTAGATTTAGTCATTTATTTTGCTATATGAGGTGGATACAGAAAGTCTTATTTTAAAACGAGATCATACATGTTTGATAAGGTGTACAAATATGTGGGAAATGAAAATTTTTATTAATTTGACATTGATGTAGAAGAATTTACGTTGACGTAGGTACTTGGACCTTGATCGATGTGCTCCTATGTATGTCATTATCGGATGGTGTAAGAGCCGTTGTGGCAGTCGTTGAGATTATATCACAGATCGGCAGAATATGTCGATATTATAACATCATTTACTATTAAGTAATCTGCCATCACTGAGACTTAGTTCGACATGCTCCGTTTATTCCAATAATAAGAACAACCTGTAACGTAAAGAGTATTGTAGTAGATAAATGAATAAAATTGATATGAACGCATAATTATGCCTATCAACATCTACTAAGTATACTATTTAATTGAGATTAATATACTTAAGTAGATACTGAATGTACAACTGACTTACTTTTGCCGCCAAATATACGGAATCGGGTGTTCGTTAAGAAACTTTTCAATATCAGATACTGTGAAAACCTTCGATTTTTTTGGTTGATGACCAGATGAGGCTCTTTTTAAAAATGCCACTAATTTAGGATATGTATGTCTTTTTTCATCTTTATTGTTGCTTTTAGCATCGAATACGTACTCCATAGAGTGCTTGCTTTCTTGTTCTCGGATAATTCTATAAAATATGCCAGCAAAACGTTTTCTGAGAAAGTTTTGGCTCCTTTTGCTAGTCGCCACGTGTTGAACATATCGTACTGTTTTAAATACTTCTCGCGTGATTGTTGAGGGAGAAAGCTCATTTGCGCATTATTAACAGTTTCAGTCAATTCTGTTGGCGTCAAACAAACTTCCTCGTCGCTAGAATCACTCATTTTAGTTTTTTCACTTGTTTTCAAGTTTCTTGTTTTTAATATAAGGTTTAACAATGACGTGAAAAAATGCCGCGTAAAGAACCGCGTACAAAGCAAATTGAAAAAAGAACACCAAGAAGGTTCCGAGTCTGAGTTTTTAACAAATTAAAAAAAAGGTGTATGATATATTCGGCACCATAGAGGTAGCAGTAAATAGGTTTAATGTTTTTTTTAATTCACAAACTTAGTGCACACGATGTTCTAAATTCAAGTTACTTTATCCTCTAGAGAATAAAAACGGCTTTTCCACTCAGATATTGAAGATTAAAAATACTCTTTCCGAGATGGTGGGATGAAAATATTATTATTCATTTATAAATAACTTTTTATATTCCATTCATCATTATCATATACCTCATGTATTGATGAAAAAATGTAATAAAATATGTGACTTAAAAAAAAATAGACCTTAAAAAACGACTAACAGTTTCCGAAGAAATGAGTTTTGAAGCAGTCTGATGCAGTTGATGACATTCAAACTGTGATTGAACTCAAATACCACCAACTAGAACAAACTGCTTGAAAAGTATTTTTTTCAGAACTTTAAATTAATGAGAATGAAAAGTTACGTGTTGCACTCGAGTGCAAAGATTTTTCACCTCGTGCTCTTTTGATTCCCTCGCTAACGCTCAGGATTCTAATTTTGAATCACTCGCTGCGCTCGTGATTCAATTTTAGAATCCTTCGCTTGCTCGGTCATCAAAATTGAACACGCGGTTAACAAGCAACTTTGCACTCTTGTATAACAAATAACTATTTCAACCCATTTTGACGTCTAAAATTGAATAGAATCGAGGATTTTAATTTCCAAACTTAGTTCTATGTATTTTGTTTTTTGTTGACGAATTAAAAATGTAAGCGTGGACCGGTTATCGAAGCCGTTATAATATTACTCATGTTGTTGATATAACATAATATATGCAACCAGTACACTTAAGTTACTTAATGTTTGTAACACGTAAAATTGGATAGTAACTGTGTTAGCTATGCAAATAGGTGTTTCAATTTTATTTTTATTGTTACGAGTACTTATATACGTAATGGTCGATCATTGTATTGCGAAATAACTGTTTCTTCTCATTCATGAAACGACCAGAAAAAGGTATTATGTTATTCATATTATTGGTAAGTTCGCACTTGACCACAATTTCACCTGATGGTAAGCGATGATGTGGTCGAAGATGGAGCACGCTTGTCTAGAAGTAACCTATTCACTCTTGACTTAAAGACTCCCAGGTTGTAGCTATCAGGAAACACAGACTCAGGGAATTCCACTCCTTACCTGTACGCACAATGAATGTATTCCCAAAATGTTTTGTGCGTGTGAGTGGGAGGGATATCCACCATGTACCTACCGGTGGCACATCGCCGTATGCCATGTAGTCGGATGATGGAGCTTTGAATATACATGATTCATCATCATATCATCCGAAAGACTCTCACTGCTGGACATAGGCTTCCCCCAACTGGGGGGGGGGATTGCCATAACCGCCACGCTTGGCGGGTTGGCAATCGCAGTGTAGCTGTGGCAATGTACCTACAGAGAATGCCGAGTCCCTTAGTCGCCGCTTACGACACACCCACGGGAAGTGATGGGATGGTGCTATTCTTTTACGTCCGACACCATACGGAACAGAATCAAACATGATTGAATAAGCTAAAATAAAATGTTACAGTTGTAAACCCTATGTATCATTATTAAAGTAAGTAGTACTTATACTACCATTTTATTTAACCTGTGTCGTATTTACTGACAGGCGCATTAAAATTAAATAGTCGAATGACAGTAATGATCGGCAGAATGTTAATTTTAACGATAACCGATAATTTACTGCACTCCCACGCGTTTTTATCGAGTGTGTCATTGGCCTGGTAAGAAAGCATAGACGTTTTTTAAAGTTTTGTGAATTTGTGATTAAGTATTTTATTTAAATTACTCTGGTTTTAAAGCATTGCTATTCGACGCGGCGCTGCTGTCAGTATTCTGGGAAATTTTTCCTTTGTCAGCGATGTGGATGAAATTTTAGTTGTCCAATGATTTATTTTATTTTAAATGCGTTTGTACATAATCGTTGTTTACTATTATTTAGTTGTTACTTTAGGTTACTTGTACATAAAATATTATTTGATTAAAAATATACCAAAAACTAGTTTGCATATCTACCTAGCACCAAGCCAACACAAATGTATACCTACGTTGAACAGGAAAAGTAACAATATGGAGTCCGTCCTTGTCCACATAATTTCCTTTGTCAGTCTCATTAATCTAGTCGTTCATATTCCTCAGTCACGCCTGCTAGTCTGCCACGTGCGCAAGTGCCAGTCAAATCCAGATCGTTAGGATATTAGATTACAGTCGTGTCTACCAACTTCCTTGTTTTTTAGATCCTGAGGAGATTAAAATGTCGTCGACGTAGAAAATTTGCATGATTTTGTAAGGAGTCGGCAAAATTCTTTTATAAATGAAACGATTGTGGGGATTTGTTGTTTTATAGAACCCTTGTATATTACGAGTATGTTAGGGTTAGTTAAAAGATTGATCTATATAAATTACTTGTAAGTATTTTAAGCAAGTTGAACATTGGAACTTGATAAAAGTTAATTACCATCATCATCATCAGTCTGTCTAGCCTTTTCCCAACTATATTGGGGTCGGCTTCCATTCAGCTGAATACTTGTATTTTACGTGGAGCGGCTGCCTAACATACCTCCACAAGCCCCTAACTGGGTAACACGGTACTTCTTGGCAAGACTGGTGATTTTCTGGCTTCAATTTTCAATACGTAACGACAGACAAAGATCTAAAAATGACAGCCGGGACCAACGGCTTAACGTGCTTTCCGAGGCACGGAGGAGTCTCGGTATGTTAAGTTGGTCACCCATCCACAAACCGACCTCGGCAAGCGTTGCTTAACCTTGAAGATCGATTCGTGCGGCTGTTATTATTTAGCCAGGAGCTCTTCCAGAACATATTGAAAATGCTAGTATTAGGACAAATGGGATTCTTCATATTCTAAAAGGGTTTATATCCGTTTACGTTTAATAGGCCATTTTCTATTTCAACAAAATACGGCACTTATGCTAATGAACTCACATTTTTAGAACAATTCAAAACAATTAGTTAACTCATTTGCTTACAAAAGGGAAATCGGCTTTGTGGTATCTGTTAAATGGTTGCTGTAGGTACAGCCTACCGCACGTGCCTGGAAATCATTTGAATTTTGACAAACTTCTTATTTTATAGCAGTAAGCTTTGTTTTTGTGGTTAAAGTATTACTAATGTGAAGTTGAGCGTACTTAGGTATCAGCGCACGTGCTTCAAATTCTTGATCCAAAATAGTTTGTACCTATTGGTCGAAACGTAAACGAAAGTGGTCTTTGTTTATGTTCTCACTGGTTTATTTCGAATAAGAATATTTTATTTGCACACGATACATTTCTCTTATTTTTGAATTATTATCTTTAAGTTATGATTCGTTATTCGCCGTTTACTGGCATACAAATATTTGAACAATTTTTTACCACAACAACGAATGTTATTATGTTTTGTGATATAATCACTAATTAAATCATTATAATCGATTATTAATATTATACAAATTCATCATAATAATTACATAATCAATATTCATCATCTGCCTAGCCTTTTCCCAACTATATTGGGGTCAACTACCCGGGGCCACTACCACCAGCCACCAGACCTTCACGACGGGTACTTCTTGGTAAGACTGATGTTAGGTTTTCTGGCTTCTGACAATCCGTTACGACAGCAGGGACCAACGGTTAAACGTACTTTCAGAGTCACGGAAATCTCGGTATGTTAAGATGGTCACCCATCCACAGACCGACCTCGGCAAGCGTTGCTTAACCTTGAAGATCGATCCGTGCGGCTGTAAGTATTAATTATTTAGCCACGTGCTCCTTCAATATTATGGTCTCATTAATAGTTTTTGTGATTTATTAGTGACATTATGTTTATGACATTACTATTGTTCGTAATTTGGATATGCATGAGTTCTTAGGCTTAAAGTTTTATAGCAACGTCCCATAACGTGTTTTGAATTACTGATATAGCTTTGGTTTAGAAGTTAGGGGTGTTACCACACCAATCGATCGATCATCGATCGATGCCGTCGATCGAGGGTACAATACAATGAATAAGTCGACGTCGATCGATATTTCTATTACACTAATCGATCGATCTTTGATCGATAGTAATAATAATATTGGACCCTATTCCCGATACCGGTGGGCTACTATTTTTTACATTTTTAAATATTTTTATATCTTTGTATTTTAATATTTAAAAATGTATTTTATATGTATATACCATGAATAAAGGAAATAATAATAATAATATCTTGGGACAACCAACACACCGCCATCTGATCCCAAACTAGGCAGAGCCTGTACTATGGCAACCAGACAACTGATAAACATACTTATATATTTCTAAATACATACATATTATAGATATTACACACCCAGATACAGAACAAATAATCGTACTCATCGCACAAAGATTTGTCCTGTGTGGGAATCGAACCCACGACCTCCGTCCTAGCAGTCAGGGTCACTAACCACTAGACCATCAGGCCACCAATGAATGATGCCACGATGGTATAATGAATCGATCAACGTCGATCGATGGCATCGATCGGCGGTCGATCAGTTGTTGATCGCCCGGTATCCGTCGATCAGCCAAAGCTACCACACCAATCGACCAAAGTCGATTTATGTCGATCAATTGGTGTAGTAACACCGTAATGGAATTCCCGCTTTAAAAAAATCCTACGAGGATATAGATTTTAAAATTGACTATTGTCTAACCTTGACTATGTACTTAAAATGTGTATAGCCATCCCCATCATCAGAATTTTATTAAAAACTAAGTACTCAAAATAATGAATTTAGTTATTGATGGACAACGCAACCGGAGGGTCTTGAAGCATCCAGGGTTACGGGATTTGTTCGAAGGAGTCACCGCGGCCCTGGAACGCAAAGGGCATAAGGATTCGAAGAACATGGATGGGTATTAGTCAGTAAAAATCTGACACTCCCTTCCGCTCCACCCAGAGCAGAAGAAGTCATTTGATGACTTTCCATCCATAAAAAAAACACTTCATAGTTAAAGTGAGGATAAGTAAGGATTTTGGAAAACTCAAGGCTTAAGTTTGTATGAAAGATTTTAATTTTTGTGTTTGACAATTCCCATCGGGCACACAACTTGTCATTGATTAGTGATTACCGATCACTATTCACATTCATTCACACCTGTGTCTTGTTGAGTCAGTCTGCTCAACAATTGTAATAAGTAGGCAGTTTACAAGCATAAGTATAAACACAATGTACCTATTTGAATATTACTTCCGTTACTTAGAACATTAGCGTAGCAATGTCATGTATAGGAAAAAAATACAAGTTCTTAAGTGTCAGCTACGTCCGTGTGAAAAATGAGGAACCTAATAGAAATGTTTGTGTTTTGTCGTTGATAGGCTCCTGTGTGTGAGACCAATGTCCCACTGGCGGGAAGCGATGATGTGGTTGACGAAGGAGTATTCTTGCTTTAAAAAATCTTTCCAATCTTTTAGACCCTCTCGTTTTACCTATCTGGAAACACAGGCTCAGGCACAAAAATTTCCTCGTTTGGTGCCCTTTAGGCTTATTTTTTTGTCCTTTTTTATGGATGGGAAATCATCAAATGACGACTTCCGCTCTGGGTGGAGCAGAAGGGATTGTCAGACTCTTACTGACTAAAACCCATATGTGTTCCTCCTTATGCCCTTTGCGTTCCAGGGTCACGGTGACTCTTTCGAACAAATTTCGCAACCCTGGCCGGCTCTGGCCCTAACGGCCAACGGGCCCCGACATCTTTTTGCATGTCCCTACATTTACCATTGACTTAGTAATCGTCTTTCATTATGCAAGATTCGATGCATTCAATATAATACGCATTAACCTTTGCATTGAGTTGACAACATTTACTTAAATTACTGCGAGCGTCAACACCTGGGGTCACGACAAAATGTTTGTTCAGCATAGAAAATGAATGTAGGAACAACTTTGAAAGATTTCATCTCTTTTAACCTTGTGTCTGTATTTATAAACAGTCTTCACGCCCGTATTTCGCGAAAGGTTAGGCAGAGGAGTATCTAAAGTACACCAAAAAAGAGGAAGGAGGCAGGGGCTGTTACTGAAAATTTTCAGATAAAAAACCCACTACACTTTGTCCGACAACGGAATCAAACCCAGGACCTCAGACACAGCAGCGCTTGCGCATGATAAGCAAGGTATAAACGGCTAATAGTTTTGACAAAGCTTTTCTGTGAAATCCACTTCCTGATAATAATATCTGAAGTCAAATCATTACAATTGAGAAGGACGTTTCCAGGGAAGTTGAAAACAATAGATCCGCAAATAAATATCCTGTACTTAATGTGAATGTCGCTACAAAAAGAGTCGTATCATTAAATATAATAATTGAAATGAAAAAACGACCTTTGAGTCGAGTACGAGGTTTTGTGATAGGTATCTTTAAAAGATATTTAATAAGCAGTTATGAACGTTTTATGCCTGAAGTGGATTTGAATGCCGCATAAGTAATGTTTCTAGATTCATTTCGTCAAGATTTAATGGCGCTGAAAGGCCTTAAATACCTTATCTAAAAATCACTATAATTCTCGTAATTTATTATATTCGTACACAAGACAGTCCAGGGCCTAAACAACCAACTCTTAAAGCAGTATTACTTTAATATTACTTCCAGTAAACGTAAGAGACGGAGCTATACGTCCTCTATAGCTCAGTCTCTTTCCCACTGGAAGTAATACCGCTTTAAGAGTTGGTGGTTAGGCCCCTGAGGCCTTCATCTGTATTCTCTAAAAGGTTTGGTTAAGTCCCATTTATGAAATAGGGAGCGAGGCTATGTTGACCAAACACTAGCATAAAATCAGGCAGCTATGAGCTACTGTTAATTTACTCATTGAAAACCCAGAGGGCTTGGGACGGGTCTAACATCGAGTGCCATAATGGCCCCATTTTGCGTCCTCCAGGCGAACATCAGCCACTGCGCCGCCGCTCAGGAGCTGTTACTCCAGAGCTTGGCGCAGTGGTTGATGCCTGCGGACGACGAGCGTTGGGTGGCTTGCCGTCCGATCAGAACCAGGGGGTCTACTCTTATTCAACGAAAAACGAAGTTTCGATCGAAACTTCGCGTGTTTCCTACTACAGTTCCCTTCGTTCCCGAAGTTTCGTTCGAACGAAAACTGTTTGACATTTACGTTCTCCAAACCTATTCTAATTCATAAATGTTGCGAACGAAAATTTGAATTTGACAGATGATTGTTCGGAATATTAACCTCAAATTGACGAAACCAAAAGTGTTACCTTTTGGTTTTCGTTTGCCATTCTTTAGTGTGGATTTTGTTATTAATTTGGTTGAAATGGCTGCAAGAATGCTCTTAATCGAGGCTGCTCTACGTGAAGAACGTTTAGAGCGTAGAAGGAACCGACGTCGCCTGCGCAATCAACTAATATATATATAATATATATATATATATATCTCAATATATATATATTTAGATTCGTTAGACCTTACCCTATAACCTAGAATACAAATTTTATTGCTAACTTTACACAATAAAAATTTTCTAGAACAAAAACTGCAAAATTTACATCATAACAAACTTTCACTATACATTTTCCTTAATATCTATAAAACTACAAGTCCTATCAACTTAATTCTTTTTGTAAAATAGGTTTTGGGTCGAGACCTTTATTTTGACACCAATTTCAAAACGATATCTCTACAAACAAAAAAACCTCATTTTCAACTTACGTAATTTTTTCGTAACGTCAAAAATTCTACTTAAAAATTTCCTTACAAAATCTAAAAATACTATCTTATTGGAGTCTTATTGGATCTAGCATGCACAAATAATACTTATAAAACTAATTAGACAATAATTAAACCTAAACTATTTAAAATCTATCAAATTCTAATGAGTTTCTTTCAAACTTTAAGACAACATTTCCCTTTTCACATGGTCGCCCCTACCACTAGGTACTTGCGCCTAGGGACGTGGACGGGGTCTCGTCGCCGACAGTATATTTTAAGATATTTACTTACAATTTTTTTAAATCCAAAATAAAACTTGTGGAGACCCAAAATGCAGACTGCGACACAATACGACTTGAAACTTTCTGGCGGAATGTGTACCTATCGCGATTGAGATGTGTGTAAAAAAGACTTTAAAACATGATTTATTAACACAGTTAGTACTTGAGAAACAAACTGGAAACTTTTTAAAGAATCGAAACAATAAATTGTAAGTTGACATGAGTTGACATGTTATGATTAGATTGAGTGTGAATATACAGACAATTTTGGTTGTCATATATATTAAATCCATTTGGTGGCATGAAATAGTACTCTTTAATTTAGTCGGTTAACAATGACCGTGAAAGGGTGTTTTATAGTGTCCCGGTTAATTTCACCAAAAATAAAAAATTAACTGTTTAATTATTGTTTCTGCATCAATATTACAAGAAATATTTATTAAACCACATTTTAAATGTAAAATTTCAAAATAAATCAAAATAGTTTATAAATTTAAAGATGAAGTAAAAACCGTAATTTACTTTTAATGACATCATAAAAGACCCACACAATATTTTTCATGTCATTCATTCACGAAAATAGTCTATGGATCCGAACTTCGTCTGCGTGTCCGAAAACAAAACAGAGTAGGGTCACTAACGAAACTTCGTTTATATTTCGTTCGTTTACGAAGTTTCGTTTCAGAGAAAGAGAGTAGACCCCCAGGCCTGGGTCGACGGCGCATTGTGTTCCATGCACGCTTGAAAGAGATGTCAGCATAGCAGTCGGGCGCGCTTAGGGCCAGAGCCTGCCAAGGATGCGGAATTTGTTCGAAAGAGTCACCACGGCCTTGGAACGCAAATGGCATTATGAGGAACACGGTTGAGTTTTAGTCAGTAAGAGTCTGAAACTCCCTCCCGCTCTGCCCACAGCGGAAGGAGACATTTGACGATTTTCCATCCTTTAAAATATAGGTAAGGAGTGTAGAAGGCCAAATTTAGAGCGTAAAAGAGGCACTGAGGATAGGCACTGTTATAGTCACAGAGCTAGATCATCTAAACAGAAGTCTTATAAGCTTCGGATAAAGCGGATTCGTGTAGAAAGCAAATCGGCAAAACGAAACAGTTCATTTTTGTAGATTACCACAAATACTTACTACATTAAACAATTATGAGGTCATGGAGGTTGTAAATGATTAATGACATTTATTTTGTAAATATGTTAAACATAACACTTTAACACGTCAATGTTTTTTGGTAATTTTAAGCTAGATGAGGCCGGTGATTCCTAGCTGACTACCCTGAGAAGAAACACCGAAACAAACTCAGAGGTCACAGTCTCTTTTGAAGTCCGTGCAAATTGCACTGGTCAAATCATACGAGAACCATGTAGGAAGGTACACATTATAATTAGGTTACATAGTAGTCTAAGAACAATACAACATGTTTTAGATATTAGTAACCTACTCTAACTACCGTAAATAATAATATACTGAAATAGCAAGTAGATAAATTAGTAGGTATAACTAAAAAAAAAGAAAACTGGCCAATCCTTCCCTTGCGGTGGTAGGGCTAACACTCGCCTGGTTGGCGACCACCCTCCCACCGGAGTTCGGCGTCAAGCAGCCTGCTGTGTTTCGTTGACGCGTGGGAGTACCAGTGCCTCAAGGCATCTTCTGGGCACGCTCGCTTTCATCATGGACCTCATCTATCGCTTTCCATCAGGCGTGATCGAGGTCAAGAGCTAGCCCATTCATAAATAAAAAAATAAAAAACTCTTGTACCTGTGAAATTAAAAAAAAATATTGGAGTCCTTTTATGAATCGCTGCAACTTATTCGGTATACAAAAGAACATAAAGTTCATTTCCGCGTACAGTTGCAATAGGTAGCATCTAATAAGAAAACTAAACGATCGGATTACACGTACTTCCCAATGACGCTTGTAATTTATGTTATGTAATATTTATTCAAACACTTACGTAATAAGGTTTATTATTTCTGTTCATTGCTTATAGATACAACGCAGCTGAGTACCTATGTATCAAACGGGATAATGGTTGACATACTGGTGATTTAAAACTGGAAAAAGAAATCCTAGGTGTGCATCCTGAGTTCCTATATCTCAATGATGACAAAGTTAATTTGCAACCAAGCATACAAATGCAACTAATATTGGTGCAACATCGTCATCTGCTTAGCCTTTCACAACAATTTTGGCTTCCAGTCTCAGGTACCAGCTAAATATGTGTAGGTATTTAGCTGGTACCTGAGACAAACACAGATATGTTACTTGTAATGTCAAAAGCCCGAATTCCGGCTATTACTTCTGTAGCCAATGGTTACCCAGTAATTGGAATGTGGGGAAAAAGCTACAGTGTTGACGGCAATACAAGTTAAATAAAAAAGGTACTTACTAATTTTTTTATCAGTGCAGTTTTCCAAAACTAGATTTACTATAAGTAGGTATGTATTTAACTTCTAACTGTTCTGTATCTGCTCGACGTCGTATGTCACTACTACACTACATAAGGATCCAGCAGAATACCAGCGTCAGGTACATTTTCCTGGCACAAGCTGAGCTTGACTCCCATTTGGTGCAATTTGGAGACACATACACACGCACAGCACATTTTTTTTTTCCATTTTCAAATATATTTAGGTAGTTCGGCACTTCTACCACAGATTGCCATACTCTTTAAAACTTCTTCTTTTAAATATTTGGATACACTACTTTGTATTATTTTTTTGTAGTTTATGTAACTCTTTTGTGTGCTGTGTTTTCCATAATTGCATCAAATAAATGTTTTATCTCTCTATCTTAACTTATTCAAAATCCCTTTTTACTTTTATATATATACTCATTTATTTTTATGGTGTGCGTCATGCTTGGCGTAAATAAACTCTTTTTCTTTCTTCTTTCTTTCTTTTATATTCATTTGCCTGTGAACATTTCGTATTATAGTCCAGCCCACTTTTGCACAATAGGTATTCGATCATTCGATATGTTGTGAAAATATTCACATGTTGACACGTCGCCGCGTCGTCTTTCTTCGTATGTCCACGTTAGTGAAACTTTCATAATACGCATTCGGCATTCTTTTATAAACATCAGCTCAGTATCAATGACGTTCTTGTGTAGGTACCTGCCTCCTCATACATTTTTATTTTTTTAAACGTTGCCCCACACTAGGAATTTCTCCTGTATCGTGGGTGCGTTTACAAACATACAAAGTCACATACACAAACAGCCAGACCCGGAACAACTATCTGTAGGCCATACAAATATTTGTTCCGTGCGGGAATCGAACCCACGACACGCAGTGCAGCAGCCGATCGCTCAACCACTGCGCCAACCGTGTCGTCAAACATGACATGCATGATACATGCGTGATTCCTAGTTCAGATAGAAGACCCACCTAGATCCGGCCTTGGGCCACCTGTGTTTGAAGCAAGAATTTGAAAGTCACTATGTTTTTTTTTTCTAATGTTATTTGGCGCAAATACACACTTTTTTCTTTCTATGTTTAACGTATAATTTTTCCTTTCTTTCTTTTTCTTTTTTTTTATTGAGGAATGGGCTTGTTCTTGACCTCGATCACGCCTGATGGAAAGCGTTAGATGAAGTCTATGATGGAGCGAGCGTGCCCAGAAGATGCCTGTTCACTCTTGCTTTGAAGGCAGAACTTACCTACATCAAAACATCGGTCACGCGGCTATCATCACGGAACAGAAATCTGTTCCGTGGTTATTATGCATTAATAAGGCGGTAGTTTGGTTCGAGTAACGTAAGATGCCAAAATCTGGCAAGTAAATAATAAAAACTATTATCATGATGATTTGCAAAATATTATTCTAAGGATTGATTCAATTAAAATTAAGTCCAAAGTCGAGTCTGTCCGAAGTTTTGCACAAAAAAGATCTAAAAACAATTATTAAATCACGCTCCTGAGCTAATATTTTTAAGCATCTTTTCATGATTAGTTTGTTAGTCTTACTTATGTTTTCAAAGCTCACATGTTTGTGCTTTAACATAAGATTTATTATTAACAATGTCAGGCCGTGCTGAGCCCAATGTGAGTTACAGGTCATAGGTTCGCCAGACAAGTGCTTTCATCATCTGCCTAGCCTTTTCCCAACTACATTGGGGTCGGCTTCCGGGCAAACCGGATTCAGCTGAATACCAGTATTTTACATGGGGCGACTGGAGTCAGATTTACTGGCTTCTGACAATCCGTAACGACTGCCAAAGATCTACAATTAACAGCTGGGACCAACGGCTTAACGTGCTTTCCGAGGCACGGAGGAAACTAGGTACGTTAAGATGCTCACCCATCCACAGACAAACCTTGGCAAGCGTTGCTTAACCTTGAAGATCGAACCGTGCGGCTGATAATCTTTAGCCAGACAGGTGCTTCGTCACTGCTCTAAATACGGTAAAGGCATATAACATGAGAAAGGGGTAACCGGCATCTACCTATCCAAAAAATCGAAGATCTATGTGATAAATAACCATCATTCAACCAGCACTGAACCCTCGTGACGGAATAATTGCTCACTCCCCTCACATAGAAGAGACCAGTCAGTATCTCAACAGTAGAAATATTGTACTTATGTCATACCTAAGCCGACCACGGTACATCGCATTCGCTAATGATGTCTATGAATCATTTTGATTTTCTTTAGTGGCCCTTCAAATGTGCACTATTCAAGTGTCTTGGATCTTGAACTTAAGTAAGGCAATGCCAAGTTAACAAGTCATGGGTTTCACTTGAATGGTAGGGACTGGTCCTATTATGGTAATTACTTAATTATATACTTGCGATGCAAAGAGCATAGGCATTGTGCATAATACACAACTCTTTGCCTGCTGTGCATATTAATTCATAGATTTATGTGACAATTCTGAGCTGAACGATTATGGGATGAAGAGGGCCAATGAAAAGATGGATAGATTAGATAAGGAATGAGATCAATGAAATAAGAATCGTGTTACAGAGGGAAGACGAAGCAAGATACACGTTGCACCGACCCCAATATCAAAGATATAGAAAGATAATTTAAAGACCAAAGAGTCCTTAATGTTACTTTATTAAAACAAAATGTTGTTTTTTAACATTTTCATCTCAACTTGGAAACTGGTTTTAAACGCGTAATAATGTGCTCAGCAATTAAAGTTTGCTTACCAACAAGATTAATTAGAAGTTTGGAATAGTAATTTACTGATTGAGTAGTTATACGTACTTTTATTGATGAAAACGTGTGGTACAATGAAAAAAAACAAAGGTAGCTTGGCTAAGCAATCGGAAATTAACTTGAGTTTGCTATGCGGTACATCACAAAAGCAAGTAGCCATCTACCATTCAGGTCAGCCCCGTGGAGTCATTACGGAGATAGTAAGTGAATACACAGCTGTTTATTATTTAAATAAGATGTCTAGGTTAGTCATTGTCTTGGTTAAACTTGGATTGGAATTCCACCAACAAAGCTATTGGAAAAGTTCTTGTAAGTCGCGTTTAAAATAGTTTTAAATACTGGAATACTGCCCAACCACCTGCACCTTCCTGGACCTGAACGTAGCTAGCTAACGGCAGAGCGGTCCAGCTGTCTGACTAAAGAGGTGGAGTCAATCGACATATAAGAAGAAGTAGACTAGAAGTAAAACTCTTTCTATTCTAGATATTAGAAGAATGAGACTTACTATTTAGTTTTAAACTGGTAAAATACGTTGTCTCTTATAACAATCAATGCTCATGAAACGCCTATGGAAAAGCTGAGTGTCTTGGATGAACCATTCAAAAAGGTTCAAGCTCGAAACTGCCAGTTCTTCATCATCATATCTGCCGAAAGACATACACTGCTGGATATAGGTCTCCCCCAAGTGTCGCCACAACAACCGGTCTAGCGTAAATATACCAACGAACAGACCAAATTGTACAATACCCATGTCAAAAGCATAATTTCAAAATAGACAAGGCCAAAAGTGCAAACAATAATGATGCTTAATAGACTAATGTAATTTAGCAAAGTGCACATGCGGTTGGTAATACTCAAGGAGAACGCCTTAACGAAGTAGACACAAACAAACACAACGTAACTGATACTGCATTCAATAACCAACCATTGTCTCCACTTCATTACCCTAATGATGGGAAACCACACGATTTTCATTACTTGGCGACCCGAGAGGCATTGCGTTAGGAAATCTAACCGCGGTCACCGCAAGGATGAATAAACTAAGCGAGAAGTAATTTGTTGTCATCAAATATGAGAGTAATGGCACTTATTGACTGTTTGTCATGTTGAGGGGAGTCGTGGCTGATTATGCGTGGGGATTTGTCAATTTGAGAGATTAAGCTGCGGTGGCTGTGGGTATCGATAGTTGTGGAAGGTTAAAACTGCGTTTGCTGAGTCAGTCCTTCGGTTTTAGTCATTCTGATTATATGTTGGCATGATTTGGAAAGTGCGCTGACCGTGTAGCTCTTTTGACGAAAATAATAAGCAAAGCTGCAAAGAAAATAAAGGGTATCAGAAGGCCAATTCTCGTACTTACATGTAAGGCAGGTCATTTATTAAAAAAGAAACAAAAATGGGCCGAGAATGGAGCCCTGATGAATAGTATTAATAATACAGCTCCGGTAGATCATTTTCCTTAAAAATCTAATTTAGATCAAATATCAATATCATTTCTACCGGTAAATGTGAGATTCCCGTTTATCATCTCATTTTACAATCATATGCAAAGAACTTCGCCTATAACGGTGATTTTATGCTATAATTAGCATCGTACAAATTACTGATGACGAAATTTTTCACAATTTTTTAATTAAGAGATCTGACCTTGATATTAGACGCGTCTTAGGATGTAAAGATAGAAAACAGACGAGCTGGAGAAACCTTGACCCCGTCTTAGGTAAGAGCGGCGAGAAATTTGGACATAGGCAACGGAATTCGTACCATTTGGTGATATTTTATTGCGTTTTCAAAGGATTGGATATCAATGAAAGTAATTATTGAAGTATTGTCTTGCAACGTAAAATAATTCTTTAGTTACAAATCAGATAGTCAGATACAAATACGGTAATTATGATGGTGAAATAATAAGCAGTATTTTGATGTTTAGCTTACTGGTTTAAAAATAATTGATGACAAACAAAAGACTGGCGTGTTCAAACAAAAATTACGTAAACAATCAAAACAAAAGAAGTGTGAGCAAAATACGTAAGTTAGCGTAATGTGAATCATACACAAATTCACATGCTTTGCAAATATTTAATGTTTTTTATTCATTTGCCAAGCTATTTGTTATTAAATTAATCGAAAATTAAAACGTTAACATATTATATTACAGGAGCTGCAACAAAGTATATATTACTTAAGAGCGTGTACGCCGTATGTCATTTCATACAAACTTTCAAGTCCTAATTCTTCAAAATGAATGAACCGATTTTAACGAAACTTGGTATGCATACGCTAGATATCCAGGTCTAAATAGTTACCAGAAAACATTTTTGAAAAACAGTTCAGGGGGAAGGATATAGTGATTTTTCACTTTCTATAGAAAACTTAAAATCGCTCTCTCTTGCCCTCTGAAATCTTTTCCAAAAATGTTTTCTGATAACTATTTAGACCTGGATATCTAGCGTATGCATACCAAGTTTCGTTAAAATCGGTTCATTCATTTAGAAGAATTAGGACTTGAAAGTTTGTATGAAAAGCCGTACCGCGTAAACGCTCTTAAGTATTCATTTTCCAAGTAACGTGTGATCACATGACAAAAATATCCTAATCCTAACTAATATGATAAAAGCAAAGAGCTTGTTAGACGATTTCACACCTCAATCACTGAACCGATTTTTAATAAATTTACAGTACAGAGATAAATTAGTCACTGGAGACGGTGATCTGCTGCTTTTTTTTAAACATATCTAGTAGAGAATACATATAGCTAAAATATCTTGGGATGCATGAAGGAGCCTCCTCGTGTAGCGCAATTTATTCCATCAGGCACTCAACTGAACCAAGCGCTCGGCGCATCCAGGACAGTCTCACCTAACACCAAGCGTCAAGCAGCCTGCTGTGTTTTGCTGACGCGTGGGAGTACCAGTGCCTCAAGGCATCTTCTGGGCACGCTCGTTCCATCATAGACCTCATCCATTGCTTTCCATCAGGCGTGATCGAGGTCAAGAGCTAGCCCATTACTCAATAAAAAATATATATGCCGCAGCCAATTAGCTTAATCAGCCGTTTAATTGGTTGCCTAGCCTTTTCATTAAAATGTGCCGAATGTTTAGCGATCTAGGTGACATATTTTTTTCAATATCGTTTAATGACTTGCCCATGTCACTTATGTCGCTGATTAAACGGCACAGTTCAATGAAAAGGCTAGACTTTTAATGAAACGGCGGATTCAACTAGTTGCCTGCGACATATATATCTCTAAAACGTCATCTATACAACAATGAAGCAGTCCACTACATTATGTGCAAGAATATTTGGACACAGCGTCAACAATATTTGCACAAATGGATGTTAATCAAGCCAGCCAGTGCGAGTGCACCAATAGCAAACATTACTTAATATGCATTGCATATAGTGTGATCACAGGATCGCACGTAGGTATTAATAGATATGCAATCTTTGACACGTTATAAGGAGAATTTATGATTGTTTTTTTTTCAGGAATTGACTTTTCAGGGTCCTTGGGGTCTAGACAAGTGACATTCTGTCAGCGGTAGCGTGGCGAAGGCGATTGTCAATACGTCGAAAATGTATGGGATTGACAGATGCTATCGAAATGTCACGTGATCCAATTCCTACATTTTAGCATTTCGACAGTCGCATTCGCTAATTGAATGGCACATTGTCTAGGGGCCCTTGTCAAGTATATTTTTGGGATAGCGTATCTATAAATTTATAAAAAAAAAAACATTTTTTTCACTTGTTATTTTTCTTAAAAGCCACTATTTTTTAAATCCCACAATAAACATTTTTACTTGTAATTTATTTAATTAGGGTGCCGATCGTACGAATGAAAAACGGAACCCTTGCCCCACAGGATCACTCGTCTGTCTGACAGACCGTCTGTATATTTGTCCGTGTGTCACAACCAGTTTGCATGTTGAATTTGTTTAGTTTTAGGTTTGAAAATAAGTACATGGTTTCTATTAAGCACTTTTTCAATTTCCAATAAAATAAAAATGTGGTCAAACGCGTGCCTATCAATAGTAAAAAATCATTGGTAAAAAATATTTCATTCAAATTCATTTGTATTTATTTAGGTTTTGAAACACGTGTGTGTTGGGATTGTATTTTATTTGATTGTATTGTATAGTGTGAACTACTAGACTAGTAGTTCACACTATACAATACACTAGACAGACAGACAGACTAGTATTTAGAACTTTGGTATTAGATTTAAGCTAAGCATTTTGTTTCTACGAGTTTATCTTGACGATAAATTAATAGAAACAAAACCCTCGTCACCTCTATGATAAATGCAACTGTTTCTAAAAGCGGTTCTTCTTATCCATTATTGATGCTGAAATGCTCATGTCTTTTGACTTCAGCTTCATTGACTGTTTCATAATCGGCTTAAACATGTAAACAATGTTTCCGGTGGTCTGTAGTCACATAACTATTAGCAGTTGACCTTTCCTTTCCTTACATGGGATTCTTTACAAGATGAACATAATAACAAACAGCTTTTACACAGATTTTGAACGATCATTTAAACTACGAGGTTATGACTCCATGTATAAGGCAAGGTCAGTATCATGCACGAATATTACATACATGTAGGTATTGCTTTATGTTATATCATGTTATTACTTAAGAAACAAAGATGATAATGCTTTAATTGATTTACGAAGAGCTAGTACGAGGTTAAACGATATAGGATCGAAGACAGTCAATTTGTCATCACTATCTTGATCATTATTTCAACCTTACCCCAATTTATGTATATGAGATTAGTGCACCTAGTTTTCGTCTTTCATATTTATAATATTCTTTCATAGTCACCCTCTTCCTAAACATATCGGATCTTATTTATAAAAAAATCTCTGAGCTGAGATTCTAACTTTTGTGACCTCTAATAATAGAAATTGAATCCTCTCAAATGGTATTATATTTAAAAAACAGTGAACCCAGAAGCATCTAGGTACAAAAGAGACATTATATCATCTTTATGAGTTCTGAATCGATCACTGAAAATTCTTCTGAAAACAATTTCTTCCCACGGAAAATATATATGACGGCGCATCGACTAGCGCCATCTATGAAATTACTTTCGAACAAGACTGACAGCGGTTGGTCCAGCAGAGCGTTGATTGGTTGACGGCGTATTGACTAGCGCCGTCTATCGAATTACTACCGAACAAGACTGACAACGGTCGGTCTAGCGGAGCGTCGATTGGTGGGTGAAGCGGCCATGTTGAGACGGGGGATTCTCGTCTGGCAACGGCGACGGTTCACCATGAATACGACGAATCGCTAATATTCGGTGTAATCGTTTAATGTTTCGTGATTAGTTTGATTCATTGTTACTCGTAATGCTACTGAGATGTTAATGTTATAATTATTTGGAGGACCAATTATAAGAAATTGATTGTGTGACATCTTACAAGACTTTGATTAAAACTACGCCCATAAAATACCCGCGCCAACGCTATGGCTGATCCTGAAGACATTTCTGATACTCTTATATCAGAAGTGGGATGGAACGGGCAACGACAACAGATGTCGGGTGAAAACAGTGGTATAAAATTATTAAATAGCATGGAAACTCTACTGACACGAGTGTTGGGTATGTCACAAAGTTCAAACGTGAGTACAAAAATGAACCCAGTATCTTGTAGAGTTTAACCCAGATGATTCGGACACGGATATAGAAGGCTGGCGTGAAGTTACCGATCATGTTGTTTATAAAAAAATCACTCGAAGGTGGGGATTTATTACTAGCACTAACCAGAGCACTCAAGGGTCGTGCTGCTAAATGTCGTACGAGACTTAACTTAAAATAATTGAAATGGGATGTGGTTAACCAAACTTTGTTTGCAAGGTGCTCTAAGCCAAATCTACTTCAAGATCATTTCGATGAAATCTTGCGTTTCCAAATCGGAATAAAAGAAACGGCATCTGAGTATGCTGTGCCATTGTGGAATATGATTGAAGACTGAAATGGCCGAAGAAACAATAACGGGATTTTTCGTATCAGTGCTACGTCAAAAGGACAATCTGGTTCTTCGAGGGTTATGTGCACATGTCATCATTACCCGGGCTCAAATATTTAGAATACAAGTTAAAAGAAGACAAGAAAGGCGAGCGAAATTTCAGACCCTGAAGCTAAACAAGCCCGTATGACGGATTTAAGATTTACCGGCAGATGTCATCGGTGTGGAATTCTTGGACATCAAATTTCCGTATGCAGACAGCGACTTGATGCCCCCTAGCACCAAGAAAAAGTGATAGCTCCGCTACTACAACGACAACTACAACACACACGTTGGAGAAAAACTAAGGTTGTATACTGCTACACCTGTGGCAAACCCGGTCATCTAGCCACAGTTTTCCTGACAAGAACAATGGTGATAGAGCTGCAACAAAGGAGGTCAACCTCTGCGAGCAGCGCCTGTCGAGAGGCACCTTGAGGACGCCATCTGGTGAGCCAGTCTCGTTTCTTATTTGATAGTGGATATTAAATAGTGCTAAGTACAAGGGTACTGTGCGCGCTTGTGTTATAGAGGTGATGAAATAACCTCCATGATTCAGATTTGCAGTGAATCTCATTAACTTCGTCTTATTCTGTTCTGTGGTATTGATTATAGAAAACTCAATTCTAATACCTCAAGGACACAAAAGATTGCTAGAGATAGCTACTAGTTTAGTAAATTATGAGGAGGCCGAGACGGCGCCAGGAGTCATAGAACTCAATTCAGGTTCTCTTGCTAGGTTGATACATTGACAGTAGAATCAGATATTATTAAGGTTGATTTTAAAACCGCTACAGCAAATTTAGATTTAGATTCTCTCAGTGTCACCTCAGCCCATGAAATTATTGAGCAGGAAGTTATAACTCACGCTGAGCAAGATGATCTGTGACTGTTGGTAAGTCTCATCTTATTGATTCTATTTTGTTGTATACTGATTGATAATGATAACCCAGAAGATGTGAATTAAAAGCAAAGCTGGACAAAAGGACAGTGTCGTACCGGGTCATACCTGTGTGGTTGATTGAATGGACACACTCGTTCGGTCGAGGCTTCTGTTATATTATTGACTTGATTGGTAGAGTGTCGTACCGGGCCATACTTGTGTAGTTGGTTGAAAGGACACACTTGCCTCTTTGAGTTTTCCATGAAGGTGTCGTACCGGGCCATACCTGTGTGGTTGGTTGAAAGGACACACCTGTGAGTGTCGTACCGGGCCATACTTGTGTAGTTGGTTGAAAGGACACACTTGCCTCTTTGAGTTTTCCATGAAGGTGTCGTACCGGGCCATACCTGTGTGGTTGGTTGAAAGGACACACCTGTGAGTGTCGTACCGGGCCATACTTGTGTAGTTGGTTGAAAGGACACACTTGCCTCTTTGAGAATTCAATGAGTATCACGGAAGTTGGTAAAAGGTGTCGTACCGGGCCATACCTGTGTGGTTGGTTGAAAGGACACACCTGTGCTGACCAAGCTATGTTTTCTTACTTTAATTTTAGACTGATTTACTGATCCTAATACTGGATCTTGTTAAACAGCCTGTCAGGTTGGACGAGCGGATTATGGAATTTATAAAGTAGCTGATGCTTGCAAACCTTGATTGCAGGATTACTTCAAGAAGCGCCCGAGGACGGTCGCAGGTCAGTCTGGCCGTGACGGCGCATCGACTAGCGCCATCTATGAAATTACTTTCGAACAAGACTGACAGCGGTTGGTCCAGCAGAGCGTTGATTGGTTGACGGCGTATTGACTAGCGCCGTCTATCGAATTACTACCGAACAAGACTGACAACGGTCGGTCTAGCGGAGCGTCGATTGGTGGGTGAAGCGGCCATGTTGAGACGGGGGATTCTCGTCTGGCAACGGCGACGGTTCACCATGAATACGACGAATCGCTAATATTCGGTGTAATCGTTTAATGTTTCGTGATTAGTTTGATTCATTGTTACTCGTAATGCTACTGAGATGTTAATGTTATAATTATTTGGAGGACCAATTATAAGAAATTGATTGTGTGACATCTTACAAGACTTTGATTAAAACTACGCCCATAAAATACCCGCGCCAACGCTATGGCTGATCCTGAAGACATTTCTGATACTCTTATATATACTTTTCCAAAATACATGTTTACTATGGGACATACCGAGGGAGTGAAGCCGCGGGAATAAAATACTTCTGAATAAGACCAGACCAGAAAAATCTAAGCACTGCACTTTGATCTACTTCGTTTTGCATAATTATGGGTTTAATATAAAATTAAAATTTTTTAGAAAATAATGTATAATTATAAATTAGACAATGCAGCCTGAATTGGAATGATATAATTGTACCAGTTATCTAACTCATTTTAATTAAAACTACATTGTCTCTGATTTATAATTAAAGATAATGTTCCAACAACTTTTATACCCTTTGGTATAAAAGTAATATTTCTTAATTATTGCTGGATAATATTGCGTTAGTTTAGAATTATTTAAAAGTTGTTTGCAATTTTATTAGCAAGTAAGTACCTAAGTTATAGAATTACTGGTTTTATTTAATTTACTGTTCTATTTCAATGAAGTTCGCCTCCAAATTATTTAAATCTTTGATTTTATTTTTAGTCTATAGATATTTAAAATTAGGTAGATACAGCTATCAGTAAACACAAATTAAATTATAAAGCTGAAGAGATGGTTTGTTTTGCACTTTGAATTGGAAGACGCAGAGTTGGAAGACCTTCCACAAGGTGGACCGATGACCTGGTGAGGGTCGCGGGTAGCCGATGGATGCGAGACGCAAAGGACCGGTTATTGTGGCGACACTTGAGGGAAGCCTATGTCCAGCAGTGGACGTCTTTCGGCTCATTAATGATGATGATGATGATGTTGATGAACCTTTGGAACTATGAGTGGGATTTAGAAAATTCTTTTTTGTGTATGATTCTTATCCACATTCATAAGGAAGGCTATAAGGAAGGCTAAAACGAAGTCGCGGCCAAAAGCTAGTTACGAATAATTTAACTCAACAACACAAATTTAACTGGGTAACCCTTGGCAAGACTAGTGTCAAATTTTCTGGCGTCTGCCTATCTGTAATGTCTGTCAAATGACACCAAATGCAATAAAAACTTACTTAAGTATTAACGAAATCCTTTTGGCCCAGTTTCTCAAACGAAAATGGACACAAAATTATTATGATAAATTGTCAAACGTACAGACGCGCGTGAGCACTTCTGTTAGACAGCTGTGATTGGAACCCAATGCCAATCGCATCACTTTCGACATTTTTCCAGTAACTGGGAGTTTCATGAACGGTTGCAACGGCGTTTGAAATGCTATAATCATCGTGCTTTACCATCGGTTTTATTACTGGCCTGGCGTTGATTACCGAAGCAGAGGGTTATTCCCGAATTCCAAAAATGTGTACCTTCTAACTTACTATGATCGACGCCAGATAAATTTGCAATAACGATCATTGACCCACCTACATTTATTGACATACTTAATTCCGAAAACAGAAATAAAGACAAGGCTGTCCTGAATTGTCATCTATCGTGATCCTTTACATTTTCTGGTAAAGAAAAACGATTCATAATTTACTGTCCAGATACCTACGAACAGATTATAAGGAAAGAGCAATGACCCTCATTGCAAATTTATCTGGCGTCGATTATAATAAGTTTAATTTGAGTTACCTACAAGAGTTCTTCAAGCATAACATGTTCTTTTTCTAATGCTGTTGTAAACAAGACAGACAGTAAAAAATGTAACTTGATTGGTAACGTATAAAGTGTATTTTTACATTTAGTTTTTATCTACCTTCAAGTTTTTGTATCTTATATGCGTTTTATTTATAAAGTTGAGCTGTGTTTTTGTATGTTCTCGTCAACTAAGAGCGTTTTATTTTTATTATAATCATATTTTTTTTTTTACTAACATTAAGTTGGTTAGAAGTTTTGTATGGCTACCAATTAAAATATTCTCAGGGCAATAAAATAACGAATTCTCGACTTATTAAATTATTTTTATAACTGACTTGAGCATCGAACTTGGGTTATCTGCGGTAATTATGACAAATTACAAAATAGAGAAGCTAATCATAATTAAATTATTCAAGAACTAAATAAGAAATAAAAAAAAAACTCCAAGTTAACCCTAAAATATGGCGTAAAAAAAATCATCCGCATCGCTGTCGACTAGAAATGTGCCCAAAAGACTCGCGGCATTGCTACGTTGTACGGCTATGCATCCTTTGTCCAAGGTAAAAGCCAGCCCTTGGGTAACGCGAAGTGTCAACTAAGCGTCTTGAGAGATCTTTAAACAAATTACGAGCACTCGAACCCCACGACCAGAGAATTTCAACCCCAAACAGCTCGAAAATATTACTAGCTTGAATATCGGGAATTATCCCAAGGGTACATACTCGCGGGACTCCCGGGATAATAAAAATATCCTATGTCCAAAACATGGTCTATCCGTGTGCAAAGTGTGAGTTTCATCCAAATCCGTTCATCCGTTAAGACAGAGTTAACAACAAAACAACCAACCAAAATTGGGATGCATGAAGGAGCCTCCTTGTGTAGCGCAATTTGTTCCATCAGGCACGTTCAATTGAACCTCTCGCTCGGCGCATCTTGAACAGTCTCACCTAACACCTTACAAGACTGGCCAATCCTTCCCTTGCGGTGGTAGGTAGGGTTAACGCCCGCCTGGTTCGCGACCAACCCTCCCACTGAAGTCAAGCAGGCTGCTGTGTTTCGTCGACGCGTGGGAGTACCAGTGCCTCAAGGCACCTTCTGGGCACGCTCGCTACATCATAAACCTCATCCATTGCTTTTTATCAGGCGTGATTGAAGTCAAGCGCTATATTGCCCTTACCTCTTTAAAAAAAAAACTTGCATTTAAATGATATAAGTAGGTATTACCTGCTGACGCATTATATTAACAACTTCGAACAAAAATAAATTGAACGCATTAAACCCTAATCTCTTCAAAGTTAGAGTGAACAGGCTTTATCTGGGTAAGCTCGCAGCATCGTTGACTTTGTCTCTGTCATCTAGAGTCAAGAGCAACCCACCTCAAATAAAAAAAAACGAGTTCGGTTTTACCCGCGTCTTCTGATGGGTTTAAAAAAGTTATTTTTATACTTGTGACGTCAATCTGTTAAGGCGTTTACGCGGTACGGAATTTCATACAAATTTTTAAGTCCTTTTTTTCGAAATGAATGAAACGATTTTAATGAAAGCTAGATATCCAAGTCGAAATAGTTAGTAGAGAACATTTTCGAAAAGAGTTTAGAGGGGGAGAGAAAGGGATTTTCACTTTATTGTATAGAAAATTTTAAATCACTCTATCAAAGGTGCTGTTTGTATACTTGTGACGTTTTAGTATCATTTACATATAGAAATTGACAAAAAAAGCGTGATTAATTAAAGTTCTTTTACAATTTATACAACAATAAAATTAATTATTATTACATTTTTTGAAAAATTTTTTCTTTAAATTTAAAATTAAAAAAAAATAATAGTTTCTTTTTATTTTGTTGTTTGTGATAATTTTAATAGTTTTTTATTTTATATTGTTTGATAATTTGTTATAATCAGGATGTTTGCACCAAAATAATACCTATTTGTACGCCGATGATGGCTAGACATCATACTTCATTCAATCATTACAAAATCTGTACCAAAAAAAGCCATGTTCAACAAATATATTTGTATATTTGTAACGTACCTATTTGTAAAATCAATAGGCAGTTAACCAATAATTGGCAACATTACCGATCGGTCTTAAAGTTGTAGGAACCACAAATATAGATTTCGGAAGATTCTTAACAATTTGATACCATAAGGAAAAGAAGAAGAAGAAAGACTTGAGGACCAAAAATCTGGAAGTGGTCTTTTAGATTTTTGGTCCTCAAGTCTTTCTTCTCAAAAAAAAAAACTTCTTAAAAAAAAAACATCTTGGTAATGATTGGCGTTTCAGTTCTGTTGCTTCTTTGGATCGTTTAATAGCGGTAAAAAAGCCAGAATTATTAATACATAATTATATGAGAAGCATAAAAATTAAACGAATATTTTTATGTGATCGATTAAATTAAAATATATTTTTATACCCGTTTGTACATCATTTGGCAATTATTAGTCTAGTTTGTACATAGGTTTAGTAGATATAAATAGTTGAGTGAGTTATGTACATTTATTGGTTACCTTAAATAACATAAAAAGCTTTTATTTAACATGCAAAAAAAATTAAATAAAATGCACATTTTAATTTTTTATGCGCTGTTTATAATTTTAGAATTTCGACATTTACTTGGAAGAAATACTTAACGTGTTTTTTAATTACCTACTTACCGTATAAATGTAAATAGTTAATTTATTGGTGAAAAAGTTATCGGAAGGATGCAGCTAGGTAATTTAGATATTAATTAATCTTAATAAACCATTATATTTTGTTTTTGAAAAAACAAGAATGATTGCTAAATATTTAAATGTTAGGCAGGTTTTATTACTACTTAATAAAATGTAATGTTAGTTACTAATTATGAGCAAAATATGAACGACTTATTTTACATTTTGGATTCCCCTATGTTCTTAAAGGTTTCCAACGAGAACAATGATAGGCAAAAAAATTTAATTATATTAATTATATAACGACAAAAAACAACCAATTTATAATTATTATAAACAGTTCCCACGCTCATCTGGCTAATTATTATTTTAAGAAAACAGAAACGAGTACAATTGTAAAATTGGGTATATTTATTTACATTCTTCTGAATTACTTAGAAGCTGAGATTGTGAGCGGTGGACTTTAGGATTTTTATTTGCGACAAAATATTTTAAAAGAAAACTAAATGCTCTAGGGAATAAAGCTTGTGAAATAGATTATGTACCTATCTAAATGGTAAAAACAGTTGGGTAAAGTACACTCACAAAGTCACAACACAAGAAGCACAGAAGAGCACAAAGGTATTGCGTATTTCGATAGGAATTTCTTCCAGCAGACCTGCGACAGAAGATTTGCAGTAACTAAGTGGATTGACTTTGTTTAAGTACTAATAAATCGTAAATAGTATTCCTTTGAGTAAATATACGGTGGTCATATAATCAATTACAATCATAATCGTTTATTTGCATAAAAATTGGTAGTTACAATTAATGTCATCATCTGCCTAGCCTTTTCCCAACTAAATTGGGGTCGGCTCCCAGTCAAACCCGTTTCAGCGGAATACCAATATTTTACGTGGAGCGGCTGCCAACCAGACCTCCACAACCCATTAACTGGATAACACGAAACTTCTTGGCAAGACTGGTGTCAGATTTTCTGGCTTCTGACAATCCGTAACGACTGCCAAAGATCTCCAAATGACAGCCGGGACCAACGGCTTAACATGCTTTCCGAGGCACGGAGGAGTTTCGGTATGATAAGATGGTCACCCATTGCAGACTAACCTCAGCAAGCGTTGCTCAACCTTGAAGATCGATCCGTGCGGCTGTTATAATTTTGCCACGAGCTCCTCCTGGTTACAGATGTAACATAATTAATTTCGTGCATAAACACATTCCGTCATTTAGTGATGACAAGCAAATATTTACAGCCATATTCATAAAACCTTACAACCGCCACTCATCCAAAATATTTGTATGGAGAATATGAATGGAGAATCTCCCAAACAGGTCCTAAGAAGTGTAAGAAAGAAATGTAACTGAGTGAGAGACAGAAAGATTTAGATTCAAAACAAATTAGCGATACCAACACTTACCAAAACAAAACAACACAAAGTGAAACGCAACTCTGATGGATTGATGATTGTTTGTGGTCGACACTTGTAAACAGCAGACAGAAAGAACGATGCTACTACTTATCTTTACGTAACCAATCACAATAAGGCGTGAGATTCATTCAGAAAATATTATAAAGACGTAAAATTGTTTCATTCCGATTCGTTAAACGGTTTTTTTTAGCATGCCCTGTTTGTTGTTTATTTTTACTGATAAACTAGCTACTACGGCTAAGCGAGACATGGGCCCATACTCGTAAACGTAAACTCCAACTTCAACATGAGCACGAAAATGTCAATGGAAGCTTGTCAAATTGACGTTTTCGTACTCGAGAGATGAGGAAACAAATGCAAAACTTGAATTTATGACTTTATGATTAGTTTGAGTTCGAGTTGAGTTGGAGTTTACGTTTTGGAATATTGGCCATAACCTAGCTTTTCAATTAACAAGCTTCGCTCTCATTACAAGCTTCTATTCAACGTGAAATATTACGTAGTTTCTTTAGGTTTTGCATGCTGAATTAGAACCACTTCCTCTTATCCAACAGAGTTATTACATGTTGATTCGATTCCGGTGACAATATATTTTTTATGATAGTTAAGACTTGACTTTTCTCTATCTAGGATTGGTTCCAGATGAAGCAACTCCTCAACAGTCAACTGAACAGTAGAGGCACGATTTTTTCTTTTTTTTACACTAAATTTTTCTTCTCAATTTTTATTGTTTCGGAAAAATGCTTTGTTTTGTTAAACAAGCTACAGGAATAAGCTTTAGGAAAAGCGACATAATTGTATGTAGTGATGATTCAATAATTATAAGTTATATCATCGATTCTTGCAAATACATTTTCGGAGGTATCTAGAGCAAACCTACCTAATTACAATTCCACCGCAAAAGGATCTCAATTTAGACTTATGTAATTAACTTGAACTAGATTCTATGTTCACTTCTCTTAGACCAGCCCAGATGCGAGTCTAATGATAATAAATCTAGGTGAACCCAATTATATTAAAGTACCCAAATAATCAATAGTTAAATTTTACGAAGGTTCTTTTCTAACATCCATATTCATATAAAAAATCTTGACATTTATGCCTTGCGAAACCTGCTGGATATTTGCGAATGCATAATGTATAAAAAACTAGTTTCTTAATAATAGTTTGGTTGCATTATCCAGTGTTTTTTGAGTGTTCTTTATATTAATGTGACTTGAATTGGTTTAATTATTGTTTTTTTTAATATCTGCATTGCCAATTCTTCTAGAATAATATTTATTGATTGAATTTACCTGCTTAAACATAATTTAATACTGTAAATCTAATTTGATCGAAGACTTGTATTTCGTCTTTATGAATATTTTAAATGTGTTCCTTATTGAAATCAATTGTTGTTGCACCAATTCTTCATAATTTTTTCATTCATAAGTTACTTCTCGTTTGCTGACCTTCATTTTACTGACTTTTAAGTGAAGTTTGTAAGTTACATAATAAATTTTTAATTTACCATTAATGATCGAGTTCAACATATCTGTTTCTTCTAACATAAACTCATATGTGAAGTTTGTTTCATAATTAGTTTTTAGTATATAATATTAATAACGACCGAGTTGGAGTCAATACAGAGGGTTTGCATGTTCCTGCGATATATTTAACCTTTTCAAGAATGTTAAGTCTATGATTATGATCGTCAGTATGATGTGTCCTAATCTGTTGCTCTATGTGAACTACCTTGACTACTCCGCTAAGTGGTCGGCGGGTTGCAGCAACAAATTGCATCCGAAGCTACATTGTTATGCATGAGTTCAAATGACATTAAACTCAGTATTAACTCCAGCGCATCCGTCCAAGGAAGCGTGCTTGACTGTGCATACAAACATGCATTTAACTGCGAGTTCAAATTGCCAAGCTAAATTGCAAGTTAGACGTCAACAAGGAGTATCTCTCGAGATGTGGTAATCACAGATCATGAAATCACGATCTTAATTCAAGGCAACTCTTAGACAGAAGCAATAATTTTCCGATTGTTATCTCAACTAATAATTGCACTGTGTTCATCCAGTTTGTAAACAACAAAAAATAAAAGTTAAAAAATTTAAATAAAAACATTTTAAAGAAGTACTCACACAAACAATCCTCCTTGTGAAAAACCTCCTTTTTATCACTTCACAAAACTGCACAGTTGTTTAATTGTGAAATAAATAAATGTGTTTTTAATTTAAGTTAAAACACTCGCGGTCTAATTTGTTAGTTGGCACAACAGTCGTGCGCCGCGCGCGAGGTGCAAACGTGAACTGAGTGGGTGTTGGGAAATATCGCAGGTTCTTGCGAGGGCTCGTGCGCTTGCGCAGCCGAAGGCTCTGCAGGCTGTAATTGATAAAGGTTAATACATACGTCATGCGCGAATGATCTGTTTATGTTTTATGTAGTTATCACTTAGGCGTCACACTCGTATATCTGAGAGGGTAGACAGAGAAATTGGCTATTGTTGTTTTCATACAATTTATTAACGGCTTCTTAACTTTCTCTGTTGATATTGTAGTTATAGGAATGATCATATTATTGTCATTCAGGTCCTTCATGTTCACCAGGCAAATTTTGTGTTTTTTACCACTTTTTCGCAGAAAATAAAAAGCCTAGATGTTACCTAGTGTTAAGGAAAACGGACCTAAACCGACCCTACTTCAAATTAACTCATGAAGGTTTGTTAATTTTATTGATATACCTTCATTTTAAAATAAAATAATATTTATTTCATCTTATCAGCCGAAAGACGTCCACTGCTGGACATAGGCCTCCCCCAAAAGGGGGGTGCCAAAATCGCCACTGTTGCAATGCACAGAGAATGCTGCTGCCCATTCTCTGGTGTGTCCCATAGTCGCCTCTTACTACACCCATGGGAAGTGATGGGATGGAGTATTCTTTTATGTCCGACACCATACGGAACTTACGTCCGATACCATTCGGTATAAATATTTATTTGTTTGCGTCTATATTGAAGGATTTGTATTTTTAGCACTACACGGAAAAACTGTCATATTATTAAGCTAAAGAGGGAAGTTCAATCACTTACTGACCATGAATATCAGTTTATCTACACTCACAACGTAATGTTCCAAATATAAGTTCAAAAACGAATGCATAAACACGTACTTTTTTTGGTGGATATGTAAAATTAAAAAAAAAACCATTACAGTTCAATATTTTCCTTCGATTTTTAAACAACTGCATCATAAAATAACTTTTTAATTATTATAGCACGCTTTTACTTTTTATTTTCTTGGCGCGGACTCATTGACTTAAGTCAATGAGCCAGCTTTTATCTCTGTCTATGGATGCGCGCGCTGCGCAGTCATTCGAATACGCAATGAGAATATCCGCTAAACTATTTTTCCACTTATTTTATTTCAACTGTATGAGTGAAGATAAAATAGTGTATGCAACAGCATATAATTAGGTACTAAAACACTCGTGTGATGCTATCATCACACTCGGGTTTTAATAACCCCTTTTATATGGTCGTTGCATAAACTACTATTAGGCATCAAGTTATAAAAACAAACCATGTACTTGTACATTAAAAATGTTTATTATAATTATTTAATTTTATGCAAGTGGTCATTATTTTATGTTTCGCCATGAATTGGGCCTTCCGATGATGTCTTGTTTCATTACCCGACTAAGCAAAAAGGAGGGTTATGAATTTGACCGGTATGCATGTATGTATGTATGTATGTTGATCTGTTCCCTCATAACTTCTAAACCATTTATCATAATTTAACAAATGAGGTGTCATTGGAAGCGTCTAAATTGTCCGCTGGATATAGGCTAGGTTATGTTGCAATAAATTGTATCTGGCGCCCACTAGGGCGCATTAAAGACATGAACTAATATTTTTTTTAATAACATGGTTGTGTTGGGTATCAAACTAAAGGGCTTAATTAGCACACAAAATCTAAACTCGACTGCAGACAATCCACGTTCTAAAAAGTATGACATATACATATACATGTATTTACAAGAAAACATAGCCCTGGTTTTATGCCACCTATTCTGGTATCTTGTTTCATTTTTTGATTGGGTAAAGTTTAAGTAAATTAGTTTAATAACTTTCGATGATCCTTCTCCTGATTAAATATCGGTAAGTAGGTATGTATCTTGCACTAGTTTAGTAGTAGGTATCTGGGATAGTCTTTAAAGAGAACATAGAGGAAGAGAGTCACCGTTCCATGTACGAGAACTGATGATGTTCAACCACCCACCGGTGTGGTTTTTGTAAAATATGTCAAGGTAAGGCATCTAGGAATTGTTCCGAAGAGTTTCCCTGGAACGCAAAGAGCATTTGTAGGAACACGGCTGGGTTTTAGTCAGTAAGAGTCTGACACTCCCTCCCGCTCCACCCAGAGTATCTAGGAGAAGTCATTTGATGATATTCCATTAAAAAGGTACCTAAATATACTGTCTTCTTAAGTTATTTTTCTTGATAATGTACTAGCAAAAGGCCCGGTTTTATACATGGAAACCAAGACAGTGCAACAATTTGATCACTATATTGCTCAATTTCATTCACAGTTTAGTGCACTGCAATTGAAATAGAAAGCGATGTAATACAATGCATAGACACACATCTCATAAGCTGATGAACTAATTTGAATAACATTAAGACTTGCTTGCGTTGCAACACTATTGCAGATGAAACTATTGTTTGGTTTATAATAGGAATTATAAGCAACCAACTCAACCCGTACCTGTTCGGGTTGAGTAACCAGTCGTATTGGTAATAAATGACTAGTGATGTTTAAAGTTTTAACATAAACACGCGCGACATCACGGCGCGTCACTGGTAATAATTGTACCAGCATAGTCTTCATTTTTTGTTTACGTGAAAAAGAGAAATACTTGTCTTTGTAGAAATATTTTTTGGACATGTATCTGTCGGACTAATTATAATTTTTCAGTAAAATACCCTATTATTTAGGCAATTAGGCTTCTTCTTCTTTGCGTGACGGCAATTCTTCTAACTATGCTGTTTAGATTCAGTAGATGGCCACGTATATTGCAATATCGGAGGCGTGGTTCCCATTGTCAAGGGCGCAGGTGGATGGTTATTTTGGACACTTCAGCAAGTAGGCTTGTCTTTTTTTATGGATGGGAAATCATCAAATGACTCCTTTTGCTTTGGGTGGAACGGAAGGGAGAGTCAGACTCTTACTGACTAAAACCCATCAGTGTTCCTCGTAATGTTGCGTTCCAGGACCGCGGTGACTCTTTCGAAAAAATTCCGCAACCCTGGAAAAGTAGGCTTGTCTAAGCTTATATTTGAAAGTGGATATTTTTTTGTTAGTTCGCATGATTGTCTGTGGAAATCTCAATTCTGTATAACTTATCCATGTAACAAAGTAACTCTGTCTAAGAGCACGGCATGATTTCGCTAACGATGTGAGTAGTAGTGTTTTGCTCGCCAATGGATCACCAACGCAATCCACCGAGCCGGCGAGCCAACGATTTAAATCATTGGCTCGCCGGTTTGCAAATGGATCACCCCTTTTATATCGACCAAAAGTGTTTAGCAACAAAGAGCTTTTTCAGTTAAAGCTAAGCTAAGCTGTGTGCTGACTAAGCCTGTTGACCCGGTTCGATAATATGGGGCAACCCACCCCGGTATCAAGCTGAGGTGTACGGTCTCATCACCGTACATTTTTCTGCTTACTCTGTAACCTACTGTAGGCTAACGATGTGCATCATAATTTAGCATTATAAAATAACATGACCAACTAATTTAATAATCGTGAACTCATAACTGTGTAGCCATCAACGATTGAGAGAAATAATCGCCTTGCACTCTGTAACTGTAACTTACTTTAAACTTAAGGACGCGTTTACAGATGGGTAGTCAAATCATTACTATTTTACACAAAAGTGTTTACATTAGTATGGTATTTTATGATATTTTATGGTATTTTATTAATGATATTTTACAAAAGTATGGGTACATCTTCTCAATAAATGTACCGAAGTAAAAAAATTCACTTCGGTACATTTATTGAGAAACTGTACCTATCTAAAATTATATTTATAGTTCAGAATCGTACCATGAATTGTTGATAGATCTATCAACAATTCATGGGAAAAACATTTTAAGAATGCATTGCATTTTATTTAATAAACATACTTTTGTGTAAAAAAGTAATGATTTGACTCTAACCATTTGTAAACGCGTCCTAGTGGAAAGTATTTCTCTTGAACTCACAAACCTTCACGACAAATCGGTGTACGGAGTTAACTACTACAACCCATACAGAAGAGTTGATTGATTCTCGCCACGGTGTTTTGGATAGCACATGTGTTTCGAGTGTTTCCGTTTATTTTAATTTTTTTTTTTGGAGTGATTGTTGTTACTTTTTGAACATGTTACCTATTGTTTTAGTGTGTTGTCCCTGTGTCGTTACCAGGTTTGTATTGTGAGTGTTGTTTTAAGTCGTTCCATCAAAGATGGACAGAAACAAACCCCCTGATCCGGATCCTCCCGACATCTCAACTCCCCCAATCCCTTTCCCTCTGTCACCGAACCCATTATCTCAGTTTGCGGACGTAGTCTGTAGCGTCACAGAGATGGATATATCACCCTCCCCACAAAATACGCGTAAACGCCCCGGGCACGAGGTAAATACTACCCCATCACCTCCGAACAAGCAACCAAAGAGCCAAATAGGTCGTATTAAGTACTCGGCTACGGATAAGGCCCCGTTTTTAGTCCACGTTTCTCGCATTGAAACTCAACCAAACGCAGGCACCACACTACACCCCGTTAATTTTGGTAAATTCCTGTGGACCAACAATGTCGCGAACGTGGTTCGTGATGGTGTTAATAGAGTGGGAAGGAATCGCGTATCCGTCGAGTTTACATCCCCTCAGGATGCTAACTCATTCCTTGTTAACAGTCTGTTATCAAAACATGGCTATACAGCATCAATCCCCACATTCAACATCACAAGGATGGGTGTTGTCACCGGGGTGCCCTCGGATATTTCAGAAGAAGAGGCAATAACATACTTGTCTGTGCCTTCAGGATGTGGGCAAATACTTAAAGTTCGTCGGCTTAACAGAAAAGTACACAAAGAAGGATTAACAGAGTGGAAACCCACTGAAACCTGTGTCATCACTTTTGATGGACAAGTTTTACCAAAAAGGATCTTCTGTTGCTACACTTCCCTCCCTGTTGAACAATACATTTTCCCAACTATACAATGCCGGAAATGTTGTAGATTTGGACATGTTGCTAATGCATGTAGATCAAAACCACGCTGCAGTAGATGTGGCCACGATCATCCCGGTGATGGTTGTAACATCTCTGAAGGCGAGGCCTTTTGTGTGCTCTGTTCGGGGAATCACTTTGCCAACAGCAAGTCATGCCCTGAACATGGTAGACAAAGAGCCATTAAGACTGTCATGGCAGAGAAGAACATCTCGTATGCTGTTGCTAGTAAAGTGGTTCCAATAGCAACTAGGAATTATGCCAATGCAACTAAAACCCCAACCTCCTACAGGAAAACCGTAACCCTACCACCCAAGACCCATGCCCCCCTTTCCGCATCCTTTGACAAAGCTGCTCACCAGCAAATAATTAGTACTCCCCAACACTCACAGCCTAATGGCTGCGCTCTAAATAATAACAACATCCCTTCCAACAATATAATTACTATCATTGAACTATTGATTAAACTTTTACCAACAATCCTTTCCACATCATCCAATATTTCCCAATCACCGTCCAACGTTGCCAATCAACTTGTTTCACTTCTTGTAGACATTAAAAATGGCTTCCCGTCTAGTATTCCTCCAGTGGAATGTGAGGAGCGTGTGGCATAAGAAGCACGACCTCATATTTCTCCTTAATAAGTACAAGCCATTGGCTTGCTCCATAGCTGAGACTTGGCTCACCCCAAATCTTAGTTTTCGTATGCCACATTTTAACATCCTCAGATGTGATAGATCCGATGGGTACGGAGGGTCAGCTCTTTTCGTAAACAGTCGGGTCCCACTTTCCCCCTTATCCTTTCCCAGACTCGACGGTAATTTGAGTATTGCAGCAGGTAGGTTTGAAGGCATTACAGTGTTTTCCATTTATATTGCACACCCCCACCCTAACTTTCTAAGTATCTTGAAAGACATTTTTACTAACACTCATGGACCTTTGTTAGTAATGGGCGATTTTAACTGCCATCATTATAGATGGGGATCTGAGCGCTGTGATGCCTTTGGAGTAGCACTAGTGGACATCCTGGATGACTTAGACCTCTGTATCCTGAACAACGGCTGTTCAACTCGTAGATCGCTTCCCGGACAACAAAAAAGCTGTGTAGATCTTACTTTCTGTTCGGTTGAATTAGCAGCATCCGCTTTGTGGGAATGCACAACTTTGTCGCATGGTAGTGACCATTATCCTATAGTCACATCTTTAATTAATAAAACCTATTTAGAAAAAACTTCTCCTCCACTTTTGAAATATAACTTGTCCAAACCTGATTGGTCTAAGTTTGCATCATCATTGGAGGATAAAATTGACCATCTTCCAAATTTAACTTCATTTCAACCAGATACTTCTGATCACTGCCATGCCAAAAGTTGCTATGAGGGTTTCATCACTGCTGTTGTCTCTAGTGCTGATTCTACCTTTCCATTAAAAAACAGTGCCAGAAATAAAATCCCCTCACCTCCGTGGTGGGATCCAGAATGCACTGCTGCAGTTAGAATTAGAAATGAGGCTGAGTTGGACTACAATGTAAATATGAGCACTGCAAATCTCTTGGCATACCTTCAATGCAATGCCAGAGTCAAACGTCTCCTTCGTAAAAAGAAACGTGCAGGTTGGGTGAAATTCTGTACCTCCTTGTCCCCGTCTACTCCAATCTCAGTTGTCTGGAAGCACATCAATAGGTTCAGACGTGGGTGTTCCCCTTCAATTACCTCTCCAATAACTAGAGAAACAGCTGATCTTTTTTTTGACAAAATAGCACCACCATATGTTCCAATCCTATCAGAATGTGTAAATGCACCTCTACTTAATACACCAGAAGATCCCTTTGATGCTCCATTCACTTTGGATGAACTGAATGTGGTACTGCAACATGTCCGGGATTCAGCTCCTGGCATTGACGGCATACCATATTCTTTTATTTCTCATTGCAGCATTAAGGCTAGAACATACTTTCTAAACATATTAAATTTTTGTTATAGTCATGGTTGGGTTCCAGACCAGTGGAAGGTACAGATCATTATTCCTTTACTGAAACCCGGCAAACATGCAGATGATCCGAACGGCCTTAGACCAATTGCCTTATCCTCATTCCTGACCAAACTACTAGAACATCTAATCAAAAATCGTCTCGAATGGTTAGTTGAATCGAGAGATTTACTGCCGAATTGCCAATTTGGTTTTAGGAAAGGGCTTAGTACAATGGATAGCGTCGGTGTTCTAGTTACGGATATACATATAGCCTTTTCCAAAAATCAATCGGTTGTTGCAGCTTTCCTCGACATCTCCTCCGCATACGACAACGTACTTCTTCCCGTACTCAGGCAAAAACTGCACCAGCTGAGTCTCCCGGCTAAGATGATACAATGTATATGTGGTCTCCTTTCATCTCGGTCCATGGTTCTGAGAGTCCAGGGAGAGGAATTTGATGAAAGGCATACGTGGAGGGGCCTCCCTCAAGGCTTTGTCCTCAGTCCACTACTTTATAATTTATACACGGCTGATATTGGATCCTGCTTAAATAATAACTGTCAGATTTTACAATACGCTGATGACATTGCTCTTTATGTGACAGATCCCTCCATCGTTGACGCTGCATCATCTCTATGCCTCTCTTTGGATTCTTTGAACCAGTGGCTTTTAAGCCATGGCCTATCACTTTCTGCACCAAAAAGTTCGGCAGTAATTTTCTCTCGAAAAAGACTAATACCTCCTATCTCAGTGAGTATTGCTGGCCATAATATTCCCATAGAAAACAAAACAAAATTTTTAGGTGTCTTTTTAGATTCGAAATTAACTGGCAAGTCTCACATAAATCATCTGATCCAAAAATGTGAACGAATTATTTCTATTTTAAAAGTTCTTGCGGGTGTTTGGTGGGGTGCTCACCCCTACACCATGAAATTGGTGTACAACGCCTTAGTCCGTAGCGTTCTGGACTACGGAACTTACCACCTGATCCCATGCAACAAAGGCGCTTTGGCGGGACTGGATAGGGTTCAGTCCAAATGTCTTCGGATCATCTCTGGCTGTATGAAATCTTCTCCCGTCAACGCGTTGCAGGTCGAATGCGCTGAACCTCCCCTGGCCCTAAGGCGGCAATTCTTGGCTTCCCGTTTTTTATCTAGGTTACTTTCTAGATCGTCCCATCCCCTTATAGCTAGATTAAATGAGCTGGACGCCCTAAATAGAAGATCAAATTACTGGAAAAATAAAGAAATTCCTTTATTACTTAAAGCGTTTCGAAAAATTAAAAACTTAGCATGTCCCATTGTCCAGTATCCTAGATTGCCTCTATTTAACTTCTCTTACGAAGTCTTATGTTTTACCCCCAAAATATTTTATAATATTGGTATTTCCAAAAAATCCCCATCGGCGAATTCGACCTTCAATGCGGCTGTGGGCGAACGTTGGAATGATTTCCAATTATTTTTCACTGACGCTTCTAAATTGAATAAAGACAATAACACTGGAGCCGCGGTGTATTACCAAAACTCCAGAATCATACTCCAATATAAATGCCCTAAGGAGTCGTCTGTATTCACTGGTGAGTGTGTGGCTATATTAGAAGCTTGTCTTTTTATAGAGTCACACACTAACATTGAAAAAGCAGTAATTTTCACGGATTCCCTTAGCTGTCTGCAAGCTTTAAACCAAAGTCCTTTTAAAAGCAAACTGCACAACCCCCTTATTTTAAGAATAAAACAATCCTTGCTTTCCTGTGCTAACAGTCAAAAGAATGTTCAGTTAGTTTGGATTCCTAGTCATTGTGGCATCAAGGGTAACGAATGTGTTGATGCTTTGGCTAAAGACGCCTGTTCATCTTTAATGGCTGATCTTTCACACAACGTCCATCTGAGTCATGATCTGTTGTCCCTTCCAAAATCCGACCTCCAGTGTTCATGGCAGGAACAGTGGAATTTGTCCAGCAAAAAGAAAGGTAGGTTTTTTTATGCTGTTCAACCATTAATAAAACCCAAACCATGGTTCTTTGGTTTCAGAAAGGTTTCCAAAACTGTTATATCTGTCCTTTGCAGAATCAGGTTGGGTTTCTGTTGTACCCCCGTTTTTCTGCAAAAAATACGTATACGCGATTCCTCTCTCTGCGAGTGCGGAATGGAAGAGGGTACTTTGGACCATATATTCTTCGAATGTTCTAATAACATCCCCTCACTCGATTTATATAGCCGGCTCCCCAAATTTAAGATCCCTCTTCCGATTAACTTTCCCTCCCTTTTAACATATTCCTCTCCAGAACTGCTTGTGGCGCTGATGATTTTCATCAGTCGCAATAATATAAAACTTTGAGTCATATCCAACCCCCAAATCACCGTCTATGTGGATGTGGCATTTAATGTTTTTTTTTTTTTATGTTTTAACAATTTTATTATAATATTTATGTATTTCTATTTTCTGTTTGTTTCAGTCCCATACTAACCCAACAAGTGTCCAACTGTACCGACCAATCGAAGAATAAAAATTAAATCTCTGCCTACCGTTCATATATCACACACTTGCTTTACCAATCCACTTTAGACATTGGCAGAATAGTCGACATCGGCTTTGCTTGCCATATTAAAATATAGAATAGAATAGAAGAGTTGATTTAATTGACATTTCGGTGGGTTTTCTTTTAGTATTTACAAAATACTGGTATTCTACTGACTGGTACACTGGAAGCCAGCCCTTACGTATATATATCTCGGGGAAATGATGATGTGACCTACCGTGTGTGTGTGTGTCCTACCGATCACAAAAGCTGGTCAAGTAGTGTTTGTGGGTGGTATCATGACACCATCATCGTTGATAGAAGGCCTGATTGTTCTGGGGGAACACAAAAGTATAGGTAGAGGCTGTTTTTACTGTCCCATATTGTGGAGGTTTAAAACTTAATAAATAATAAATTATAATAGTTTATTGTTATGGTGCCCTACGTGTTCTTTATAAGGATGATTATGACACTGATATTCTTATTTATATTAATTTTGTTTTACGTAAAAATGGGAGCCAAGTTCAATGTTAATAATGTGTGTGATTGTCGACTTCAGCGATAAAAGAGAGATCTATATGGGTGCCAAGTTCTGTAGATATTCCAGAAGTTAGATAAATGATGGCTCAAGATTCGATTTGACTAGTTTTCACATTCAAACATTGAAAATAAAAAACTTTCTTTAATTTCGGTAGCCGGTGTTTGGTTGCTTCTTAGTTAATTGACACCGACTTCCGAAATTAAAGTTATTTTGTACTTTGTAGTGTTTTTTTTTCGGTATTTTTTGTGAAAAAGTTTTTTATTTTTCACTTTTTAGTGGTACCCCACTCCTAACAACACCACTGGAAAGTCACAGGAAAGCAAAAATACGCAATTTCGTATACATGGATGATTTTTCCACATATTTGGATTTAAAAACCAGATTGCTTGACTGATTTTGATAAAATTTAAATGGGACCAATCGAGAAGTATATCCTAAATCAAGAATCATCATATAAAACAAGAATTTTTCAAATCGGTTTATAATTGACGGAGATATGAGGTAACAAACACAAAAAAAAAATACAGTCGAATTGAGAACCCCCTCCTTTTTGGGAAGTCGGTTAACAAGATTCTAATTTTTTTTGTCGCATAAGTTGACCATCACGCGTATTATCTTAACTTATGAGATTGAACTTGGCTCCCATTTTCACAATTATGTTTTTGATGGAATATCATTACTTTTGGTAAAGAAACTATTATTATTCATCTTTCAACACTTACCCCGTGTTCCCGCGCATGCCCCCTATCGTGTTGACCCCGCGCACCCCGCACCGTGTGTCTATTTCGAAATATAAGTAGCGAGATTGTAAAAGAATGTATTTCTCTCAAATAGGTAACACAAATGTAACAATTGTTCGCAATGATGTCAGACCGCCGAGCCGGCGTTAAGTAACAATAACTCTTAAGTAACTATAAAACGATAAAAACTACCTTTTGTCATAGAACTCAAGATAAACTTACTAAGGATAAACTTATTCTCCTGCGAAGAAGAAAGAAATATATGCTCTTATTATTTTGAAAGGCGATAAGTGTAACGTAACAAAATCGATTGATTGGAAAAACAACTCTTAGAAATTTTCGGTTTTCCGATGTTTTCCTTTGTAACACAATTACCTAGCTGGATGCCAAATCAGACCTTTCTAGGTCATCTGGAAGTTGGTTAGGTTTTTGATCTATAAGTCAGTGACCAACTGATTTTTAAACGTTAATATATGAAATACTGTTTGATTTACATTTATGAAATATTCTTCTTCTAAAAATGGCTTCAATAAATGCATAATTGTATGTAGGTATCTACCTAAGTGAAATAGGTTTCGAGTTGTGACGGGGTCTAAAGTACTTTCTACAGTTCTCGTCAAATAACTTTGCCCCTTTGAAGTTAGCCATTTGCAAAAATCGCGCAGGTGCAGTCACGTAGACGGGAGCAAGCGGGACGCAAGCATGCATCGGACGTAAACGAGCGACTGAGACATAAAAATAATCCCCGCCCCAATGTTTCTATCGCATGCGCAGTTGCAGTTTGTTCGTAATTTTGACTACTACGCAGCCACTCGTAGCCAACTTCAGAGGGGCAAAGTTATTTGATGAGAACTGTAACTCGACATGGTTCGTGTAATAATTAGATAAGCCTGCTGCGTCGACAGTTCCATTTTCTTTGAACTTAGCTGGACACGCTACCGCATGTGTTTTAAAAAACGTTGCCCCACACTAGGAATGTCTCCTGTATCGTGGGTGCGCTTACAATCATAGAAACTCACATGCACAAACAGCCAGACCCGGAACAACAGCTATCTGTAGGCCATACAAATATTTGTTCCGGAATCGAACCGAAATGTACCGTTTAGAATAGTTTATTCATAATAATGTTATAGTGCTGGCAACACTTGATGTAAGAATAACATAAACTTGTATTTTGTCTGTTGTCATTGCCAAAAAGTATGACTTCCCTTCACCCTCTTGATATCACGAGCGACGAAAGGTTTCCGTGTTTTTTTTTTGAGTTTTGTGTTGTTTATTGCTCTTTCCGGACTCCGATTTTTCTACCACTTACGACTACCTTGGCTGTTGAAACTAAACCTGAACCTGTATTACTCATTAATAAGTAATGACAATGAAAATAAACATAATTAATAACAATGAAAGTGGGAGAGAAAACATTGAGCAATACTATAATGTAATTGCAAGATTTGGCGAAGAACCGTAGGTTGCTGTGCACATGCAATGACAATAATATGGGACCTCGGTTGGGTAAGATATCAAACAAATATAACCCCTCCAGCCCAGTTTTTAGACGATTTATCAATTAAATATGATGATGTAGGTTTAATAAACTTTTTTCGATGTAACGCTTCTAACGATACCACATTCATCAAAATCGGTTAAGCCGTTTAGAAGTTACGGTGGAATAAAGAAACTCACAAACATACATACATACATACATACATACATACATACATAGGTACATAGGTACATGAACCCTGAAAACATAACACTCTTTTTTTTGGGCAGTCGTGTAAAAAGTATAAATGTGTTGTTTTTTCGTATTTTCTAAAAAAATTTGGTACCTATGTTAAAAATCTATATTTAAGAAACCTACAATCATTCACAGATTTTGGTTTTAGTAGAGAGCGCATCCATTTTAATTTGACACTGACAGCTAAAGATTTCAATTGCTAGATATGCCACCACACATATACCACACTCACACCATTACACTTAGGCCCATGTTTCAAAACGTAAACTCCAACTCAACTTAAACTTCAACTCCAAAATGAGCACAAAAACGTCAATGAAAGCTTGTACAATTCACGCTTTCGTTCTCGAGAGATGCTAAAACTCATCTCTTGAACACTAAAACTTCAAAAAGTAAAAACTTGAAAGGCGCGATAATATTGAGCTCACAAGTCTGTCATCATATGGTTTTTCCATTCACGTTACATCTTTGTTGACTGACTACTAAGATAGTGAAAATGAGACAATTTTCACAAAACAGTGCGTTTTTCAGTTAAGAGCGTTTACGCGGTACGGCTTTTCATACAAACTTTCAAATCCTTATTCTTCAAAATGAATGAACCGATTTTAACGAAACTTGATATGCAAACGCTAGATATCCAGGTCTAAATAGTTATCAGAAAACTTTTTTGAAAAAGATATCAGAGGGAGAGAGAGAGCGATTTTAAGTTTTCTATTGAAAGTGAAAAATCACTATATTCTTCCCGCTGAACTCTTTTCTAAAAATGTTTTCTGATAACTATTTAGACCTGGATATCTAGCGTATGCATACCAAGTTTCGTTAAAATCGGTTCATTCATTTTGAAGAATAAATACCTACTTGAAAGTTTGTATGAAATGACATACGGCGTACACGCTCTTAAAGTAGAAAGCATAAGAATCACAAAATAATATGTTAAATAACATCTGTATCTTGTACCTGCTTACTGTGTAAATAAATTTCTGTTCTATTCTAATTTTGTCGTTTTCAGACATTTTTGTCGGATTGTCAGTTATATTATATAGGGCCCTAGGGGTTTTGGCAGATCAATTGTTCCTAACAGTTCGTGGCTAACTTATAATAGCCGCACAGGCCGATCTTCAAGGTTAAGCAACGCTTGAGGTTGGTCGGTGGATGGGTGACCATCTTAACATACCGAGATTCCTCCGTGCCTCGGAAAGCACGTTAAGCCGTTGGTCTCGGCTGTCATTTGGAGATATTTGACAATCGTTTCGAATTGTCAGAAGCCAGAAAATCTGACACCAGTCTTGCCAAGTATCGTGTGGGTTGTGTTTAGGTCTGGTAGGCAGCCGCTACAATTAAAATACTGGTATTCAGCTGAATCCGGTTTGGCTGGGAGCTGACCCCAATATAGTTGGGAAAAGGCTAGGCACATAGTTTGAACTACAATTAAATACAAAGTATGTATCTGAAAAACGACTCACACACAATCAGGTTAATATATTGACATTTGATTGACAGATAATTATATAAAATTGCTTTAACATTTAATTAATGCCTTTTCTTAATAACATTGAAGGTACGATTTCCATTAAATGGCGTGGCGGTTGAATTTTTACCCGACTACGGCGACGCAAAAATCAGGGTTATGAATTTGACCGGTATGTATGTATGTTTGTATGTATCATCACGTTAAGCCGTTGATCCCGGCTGTCGTTTGGAGATCTTTGGCAGTCGTTACGGATTGTGAATAGCCAGAAAATCTGACTCTAGTCTTGCTAAGAAGTACCGTGTTACCCAGTTAATATGGTGTGGAGGTCTGGTAGGCAGCCGCTCTACGTGAAATACTGGTATTTAGCTGAATCCGGTTTGACTGGAAGCCGACCGACCCCAATATAGATGGGAAAAGGCTAGGCAGATGATGATGAACTACAAAGGTGTAAACGTACGTGCTAAATAAAAAATTATTAAATCTATTAAGAGTCGCCGCTTCTCCTCCACATGTATTTTGCGCACAGCCTAAGTATGGAACTCTCTACCAGAGCGTCTGTGTTCCCTTCCACATATAACCCGTCTGCTTTCAAAGAAAGAGTCAACAGGCATCTTCTGGGCACGCTCGCTCTATCTATCGCTTTCCTTCAGGCGTGATCGAGGTCAAGAGGAAGCCCATTCCTCAAAAAAAAGAGTCCATCTGGCCGCATTGAAAATCACCTAACTTTCACCCTTCTCAAACGTGGTTCCCTCCTCTCATTTCTTATGTTTTCTTCTAGTTTGCTTTATTTATATCTCCGTTCTAATTGCGCGGTTCGTTTCGTCTTACAACACTCCCTCATCATCATCATCATCATCATCATATCAGCCGAAAGACGTCCACTGCTGGACATAGGCCTCCCCCAAGTGTCGCCACAACAACCGGTCCTGTGCGTCTCGCATCCATCGGTTACCCGCGACCCTCACCAGATCATCGGTCCACCTTGTGGGAGGCCTTCCAACGCTGCGTCTTCCGGTACGCGGTCGCCACTCCAAAACTTTTCGGCCCCATCGACCATCTGTTCTGCGAGCAATGTGCCCTGCCCACTGCCACTTCAATTTGGCGATCCTTCGGGCTATGTCGGTAACACTCCCTGGAATGAGCTATTTCATTTGACCTTTTGCACAATTCCTTGAGTTGGAGGGAAGTTTGGTGTGAACATTCAACATAACTTTCAATGCTCTCGTTAGTATTAAGTACTAGCTGTGCCCGCGACTTCGTTCGCGTGGTTGCTCGTGACTCAGGTCGATGTTAAGGTTAAGCAATGCTTGCCGAGGTCAGCCTGTGGATGGGTAACCATTTTAACATGCCGATATTCCTTCGTGCCTCGGATAACATGTTAAGTCGTTGGTCTGGCTGTCATTTGTAGGTCTTTGGCAGATGTTATGGATTGCCAGAAGCCAGAAAATCTGACACCAGTCTTGCCAAGAGGTACCTAACGTGTATCCCAGGTTGTGAAGGTAAAACAGGAAGTCGCTTCACGTACCTAAAACTATGGTATTCAGTTGAATCCGGTTTGACTGGAAACCAACCCCAGCTAGGCAGGCATGATATTTTGGATTTGGATGATATTTTTAGTACCTACTGAATTAATAGCTCCAGTGAATCGTTATATAATATCACCCTAGAAAATCGAAATACGTATTTTTTTTTCGATATGCGCTAAAAAAATCGTTGAATGTGCCCAAAACCATTATCAGATTTAAATACAATTTTACACATAATTACTCAAAAACTCGCGAAACTTGTGGTTATAGGAAATGAAAACAAAGTTTTGTTTTGATTTTTTAAGTTTTGCTAAATAATCGTGCACAGTTGAAGGATTCAGATTAAGTACCTATGACAAAAAAAAAAGTTAGTTGATGTAGGAATGAGCGTTTAATGAACTTAGATAACATATTAAATCTTTAACTTTTAAAAAATATATACAAATTTAACTACCATAAAAACACGATAAACACTATTAAAAATTGTCTTTTGAACTGTCAATCAAGTTACTGAATACAATTAAAAGTTGTGTAATATTCCTAATATTCCTAATATTTATTAGGATAACGTCTTTCTTTCACGCGATTCAGTAAATTACATCAAATGAACACCACCATATAGAGGAATTCGGGGTATGAAAACGATATCTCCTGTGCCGCAACCAGCCGAAATCTCAGCTTCAATAACGTTTTTAAAATATAAAGATTCACGCAGGCGAAGCCACTGGCTGGTAAAACATAATGAGAAAATTCACAACAATGCTTCTCTGTAAACTATATTTGAAGTTAGATATCCAGGAATGTATGCATATAAATTATTTGAATTACTAATGCGGGAAAGAGCCACGTACAGCTGACCGTGAGAAAAACAACTCACAGTCAGATCTATGCCTGCTACCGAAAGAGTTTGTCCTTGTGCTTTGTTGATAGTCATTGCGTAACATAGGCTTACGGGAAACTGAAGTAAATGGAAACTTATTAGGAACTAGAGGAATTCGGGGTATGAAAACGATATCTCCTGTGCCGCAACCCGCCAAAATCTCAGCTTCAATAACGTTTTGCTGCAAACTCTTGACTTTTAATCTGGTGCCGTTACATAATTTAGGAGGAAATAAATTTCTTAAAAGAATGATAGGCACTCCGACTTTTAATTTAATATTGTGTGATGGGAGACCGGGTGCACTCAAGGAATTTAAAAATTCAATGGGATAGTTTGTAGTGTCCTCTTGTTCCGTTACTCTGTTAATTGACTGGTATTCTGTGGCATTCCCTGAGACGCTGTCCAATATTCTATGATTTATTGTTGCGGCCTGATCGTTGCGTGATGTTAAAATTGCTCTTTCGCATAGCCATGCATTGGGTTGATTTGTTAGTACTGTTAAGTCACCATACACGGATGAAATGAGGTCTTGCAGTGATGAAACCGTATTACAAAGATGGTCAGGTAAGATGACTTTTCCTTCTTCTTGTGGAAAGGTTCCGTTACCAATTTCCAGCAAAAATTCCGAAAACTCTTGTGCATTTGTATTACCTCCTGTGTGTGCTCGCATATTTAATGTTAAATGCATTGGTATAATGCTACGCCACAGTCTCGAGCTCTTAAGACAGGCGTTTATTTCATCAGCCCTTGTTCCTCGAGGTATCACCGGTAGTGTCTGCCTAAAATCACCGCAGAAGAGCATTGTGACGCCACCCATAGGTCGATCGTCTTGTCTAACATCTCGCAAAGTTCTGTCCACAGCTTCCACTGCTTTACGGTTTGCCATTGTGCACTCATCCCATATTACCAAACAGCAATCACGTAGAAGCTTTGCTTTGTCGCTGTTTCTAGAAATGTTGCAAACGGGGCTTTCCGTACTGTCCAAATTTATTGGGATTTTGAACATTGTATGGGCGGTTTTGCCTCCAGGTAACAATGTGGCTGCTATTCCCGATGAAGCAACTGCGAGAGCAATTTTATTTTGGTTGCGTATTTGGGCCAAGATGACTTTGGTGAGAAACGTTTTCCCCGTGCCTCCGGGTGCATCCAAAAACAGGATTTCCCCCAAATCGCCTTCTACAGTTCGACATACTTGCCTGAATATTGCACGCTGTTCCGTCGTTAATTTTGAAAGATCGTTCAGCAATATTTCAGCTAGTTCCGATGGATTATAATTTATTTCGGCGGAGTATTCTCTATTAATGCGTTCGCGATTTAATGTTGGATTGGGCAAACTCAGTGTAACGCCATCTATCGATCATTTGGTAAACTGACAAAATATTTGGCCGAATGAAGACGGTAAATAAGGAGCCCATATATAACAATAAGTAACGTTATGGTATTAAAATGTTCACTTTTATTTTACTACTTATTAAAAGCTTCACAAATAACTCATCAATTTGTTTTGATGTTATTTTCATGCTTACCTGCATTTTATCTTTCTCAATAGATGGCGCCTAACAGTCGGTCACCGCAACGCTTAGGGCTGTATGAAGTTCCTTACTAAAAATTAAAAATTCAATATCTTTTGATTTTGTGGGTCGATTTTGATGAAATAAACGCTATATGTTACTCGGGTTAACACTTAATATTTTAAAGAAGGTAGCTTTCGAATTCAATCAGTGGTTTTTGCGTGATGCTGGCACAAACATCGGGACAAACAGACAAACAGACAAAAATTTCAAAAATGTCATTTTTGCGTTTTATTCCTTTTTCCTAACATTTCTCAGTTATTTTTATGCGAAAATATTCAATGTACAGACACGGCAAATCTACGATTTTATTATATGTATAATAATAATAATAATAATATAATAATATAGACGGCAAATCTACGATTTTATTATATGTATAGATAATAAACCTAGTACATATCCAAGTAAGCTGTTATAATAACACCTTCACCTCAATCGAGCCTACGACACAAACTCAACGCGCCTCACTATTGGTCAGTACAGAGCGGCAAAGATAAACAAATAAACATTAGGACATCTTCAGTGAGACGCAATGCAACCGGCGCGAACTCTGACCGGACAAGTACCGGTGACTGGAGTATTTCGTATTTGTGTTATATGATTATGTTATGCCGTATTGCTTTAATATTATCAAGGTACACATCTAGCCTTTTCATTTAAATGCGCCGTTTAATCAGCGACAGAAGTGATATGGGTAAGTCATCAAACGAAATTGAACAAATTATGTAACTTGGTCGCTAAAAAATCTGTGCATTTAAATGAAAAGGCTAGGCAACCAATTTAACGGCTGATTAAGCTCTGCGACACCCATACTACACTTAAAAATGCTGTGAGGTCTTTAAACCTTAACATGATGTCATATGTGTTCTTGAATGGTGTCATCATTTATTGATGGATGGTCTTTTGAACTTTTTGTCACTCGAACATGTTTATTTATTTACTTTAGACATGTTTATTTGATTTATAGTAGTTTATAAATAAGAGGATGCGAGGCCAATTGTGCGTCTTAATTATGTTTTGATTTTTTGTTTCCAGTCATGGATTGTATTTATTTTCGAGCTGTTTGGGGTTGAAACTCTCGGGTCGTGGGGTCCGAGTGCTCGTTATTTGTTTAAAGATCTCCAAAGACGCTTAGTTGACATGACACTTCGCGTGACCCATGGGCTGGCTAACTTTGGACAAAGGTTAATGCCGCCAGTCTTTTGACACTTCCAGTCGACAACGGTGCGGATGAATTTTTGTAGCCATATTTTAGGGTAAACTTAGTTATGTATTTATTAAAAGTTGTTGAAAATATGGATGTAAATAAATAAATGATCATGGAATAGACAAAGGTTTTTGCTAGAGCACAAATACTAAGAAAGTCCCAAACTATGTATATTAAAAACATTAAGTCATTTTTAATTTTGGCGAATTAATTATTATTATTCTCTTTATTCATCTCACCTTACTTAGGTATTTACATTTTTAAATATTTCTTGAAAAGAACATACAAAAAAATCTTTTAAAAATATGAAAGTAGTTCACCGGTGACGGGAGCAGGGTCCAAGCTACCGGTGGTTAGGGCTCCAGAGAAAGGAACCTCCGCACAATACGAGCCGTATCGAGGAGTACTGCCTTCTGTATCAGGCCCTTTATCCAACTGCGTAACGCCTGCTTCAACAGATGGTCGACGTACCCATATTATTTATTATTATTACATGGGAATTAGGGAAATAAGTAAGTTTAGGTTTGAAGATAATATGTTAGGTTCCTATGTCGTGTATAAATCGATCATGTATAGCACGTGGCTATATAATAACAGCCACACGGATCGATCTTCGAGGTTAAGCAACGCTTGCCGTGGATGGCCTTTGGATGGGTGACCATCTTAACATATCGAGATTCCTCCGCGCCTCGGAAATTATGTTAAGCTGTTGGTCTCGGCTGCCTTTTGGAGATCTTAGGCAGTCGTTACGGATTGTCAGAAGCCAGAAAATCTGACACCAGTCTTGCCAAGAAGTACCGTGTTACCCAGTCAATGGGTTGTGGAGGTCTGGTAGGCAGCCGCTCCACGTAAAATACTGGTATTCAGCTGAATCCGGTTTGTCTGGGAGCCGACCCAATATACTTTGGAAAAGGCTGAGCAGATGATGTCGGGTATAAATCGGACCCTCAACCTTTACTCGTCTTAATACTAAACCAATCAAGTTTTTATTTAATTATGACGCGTACTGAAGGAAATGAACCACTCCACTTTTATCAAAACCGGTCTTCAACAAACATCTGCATAAAAATAATAGCCATACAAAATCAGCACATAATTATCATCACGCTGATCAATACGCTTCGCTCTTCGGCAGTTAGGTAATGCACGGAATCGAACTGGTCGACCGTGGGCGCATACTTTCTCGGCTGAGCCGTGGGTCTAAGGGCCGCAGCTTGCAAAAAGCCGCTTATATCAATGAAATTGTGTAATGCCTGGTTAATATGCAAAAAGTGGTGTTTTGTACGTTTAAAATGTAAATATTTTTGGTTGTTTCGCTTCATTGATCGGATAGTGGATGTTTTTGTTAACGTTAAAATTAACACTGGTTATCTGAGTTTACTTAAATATAGGTTTTAGGAGATGCCCTTTATCTGGGTTTACTTAAATATTGGTTTTAAGAAATGCTTTTTATCTGGGTTTACTTAAATGTAGGTTTTAGGAGATGCTCTTTATCTAGGTTTACCTAAATGTAAGTTTTAGGAGGAGCTCTGTGTCTGGGTTTATTTAAATATTGGTTTTAGGAGATGCTCTTTATCTGGGTTAACTTAAATGTAGGTTTTAGGAGGAGCTCTTTATCTGAGTTTACTTAAATGTAGGTTTTAGGAGGAGCTCTTTATCTGGGTTTACTTAAATATAGGTTTTAGGAGGAGCTCTGTGTCTGGGTTTACTTAAATATGGGTTTTAGGAGGAGCTCTTTATCTGGGTTTACTTAAATATAGGTTTTAGGAGAAGCTCTTTATCTGAGTTCACTCAAATGTAGGTTTTAGGAAGAGCTCTGTATCTGGGTTTACTTAAATATAGATTTTAGGAGAAGCTCTTTGTCTGAGTTTACTTAAATATAGGTTTTAGGAGAAGGTCGTGGCTAAATTAACAATAATAGCCGCAAGGATCGATCGTAATTGCCGAAGTCAGTCCGTGGATGGGTGACCATCTTAACATATCGAGATTCCTCCGTGACTAGGAAACTCGTCAAGCAGTTGGTTCCGGCTGTCATTTGTAGATTTTTGACAGTAATTACGGATAGCCAGAAGTTATAAAACAGTAGTCTTTTTTTATGGATGGGAAATCATCAAATGACCCCTTCCGCTCTGGGTGGAGCGGGAGGGAGTGTCAGACTCTTACTGACTAAAACCCATCCGTGTTCCTCTTAGTGCCCTTTGCTTTTCAGGGCCGCGGTAACTTTTTGCAGGCCTGTTGGTCTAGTGGTTAGTGACCCTGACTGCAAAGCCGGAGGTCGTGGGTTCGATTCCCACCCAGGACAAACTTTGTGTGATGAGCATAATTGTTTGTTCTGTGTCTGGGTGTAATTTATCTACAATATGTATGTATTTATAAATTATATAAGTATGTATATCAGTTGTCTGGTTACCATAACACAAGCTCTGCTTAGCTTGGGATCAGATGGCCGTGTGTGAGTTGTCCCAAGATATTTATTTATTTATTATTTATTTATTTAACTCTTTCGAACAAAATCCACAACCCTGGCAGCAGTCTTGCTGAGGGGTATCGCGTTTCCCAGTTGAGGGGCTGTCGAAAGGAAAGAAGGAACCATTTAAAATTCAGTTTCATTGGAAGCCGACAACAGCATTGTTGAGCAATGAATAGGCCGATTGACTTAAATAAAGCTTTTCTATTTAAGAATTACTTAAAGCTCTGAGAGACAGAAATTTTGGAATTTTAAGACCAGTAACGCCATCTAGTCGTTGATGATTTTTTATTTAATTTGAGTTGTGTTGTATGGAACAAAGTGATTGGGACTTTAGCGCATCTACAACGTGTAACAGAATAAACGCAATACTTCTTAAGGGGTCATTATACTCATCATTATGAACAACTTTTTTAAGGACCAACCCCGAAATCGCGAAAAATAAATCGACTGTCCCATACATTTAACCCGACAAAATGTACTGAACAGCTTATTTTTTTTCGTGATTTCAGTGTTGGTCCCATTGGCACTAGTAAAAGTTGCTCATAATAATGAGTACAATGACCCCATAAGAGGTATTGCGTTTATTCTGTTACACGTTGTACATAACTCAGATTGGACCTGTTTAACTAGTAATCGAGTTTCACTCAAATACTACAAGGTCAAATTAAAAATGAATAAAGTTTTCAAGCATATTCGTCACTACCATTATTCAAAAATTTGCTGAAGCCCACGAACACAGACTTCACCGACACGTGAATGTTGAGGCAATTCAGCTTCTAGACAACACAGACTTAGTGCGTAGGCTAAAAAGAACTAAACCTTTTAAATTAGTGTAGTGTACAAAGTGAATTAATAATAGTAACAATGATGTGCTATACATATAACACATGAACTTAGTGTTTTTATAAATTTATCAGACTCTAAGAAAGTGCTACGGACTTGTGTAAAAGTGCAAATGGACACTATTCTTAGTTTTAAAATAATCTATCACGTAACATATTAAGTTAGAGTTAAATTGCTTATTAGCCTTTTAGGCTAGATCGTAATTAATTATTAAGGTTTTTTTTCTTACTAATAAAACACAAAAAAAATATGAACGTCACGGCGACACTGGCGATATGTCCTTTCTTTGAAAACGAAACTTTGACGTAAACATGACAACTAGTTTAATTGTTTGTCAACGTCAATTAAACTGGTAGGTATGTCAGAAAACATTAGCGTTTTGAAAGGTAGGTACATGGACTTGACGCCTCATTACTGCCACCAGGGCCTAAACCACCAACTCTTAAAGCAGTATTACTTCAATATTACTTCCAGTGGGAAAGAGACGGAGCTATACAGTATAGCTCCGTCTCTTTCCCACTGGAAGTAATATTGAAGTAATACTATTATATAGTGTTTATTTTCTAAACGCAGTGACATTCACCTTCGGACCAGAGGACCAGTCCTTGAGTAAGTCGTAAATTGTACTGCATCTGTGTTATTCATCAAGACCGCAGTGGGAAAGAGACGGAGCTATACTGTATAGCTCCGTCTCTTTCCCACTGGAAGTAATATTGAAGTAATACTGCTTTAAGAGTTGGTGGTTAGGCCCCTGGTTTACGTCATTTTAGAAAACCCTTTTTACCTTCACTCCGCAGTCTTGATGAATAACACAGATGCAGTACAATTTACGACTTACTCAAGGACTGGTCCTCTGGTCCGAAGGTGAATGTCACTGCGTTTAGAAAATAAACACTTCTTCTTCTTCGTGTGGGTAATAAGGTCTAAACGACCCCACACACCCTAGTGACAGAGTTTCTAAACCGCCTCAAGGGCTTCTGACATGGTTTGACGACCGTCATTTGACGGCCGGGACCACCGGCTATACGTGCCTTCCGAAGCACGGAATCATCTTTTTATCAGTCAGTCAGGCGCCTGCAATGTCCTAGCCAAACTGGAAAACAACTTTACAAAGTGTGCTCCCGTGGGAATCGAACCCACGACCACCGGGTCACAAGTCAAACGCCCAAACCACTCGATCACGGAGGCACACATAGATTATTTATTAATTCATTCCTTCATACGTTTGCATCACTAACTTAGGTCAACATTATATTAGTAGGCATACTTACCTTGTCTTCTAACACTAGGCAATGCCAATGTTAGCGTATTTTTTCAACATGGGTAGGTACATTAAAACTCCATTAAAACATTTATTTGTAAGATAATGAAGTAATGACGATGACGACGCGACCTTGCACGTTTTTTTTGTTTTTTATTACCTAATATTAGTCTCCATATTTTGTAATAGTCCTGCTCCATCCGGGGATCATCCTTGGAGCATCATGTGGAGCATAGGAACAGGTATACTCGTCGGTTGATGGTTGATGCCATTATATTTATTTTCAAGTGTTAAACGGGGCCTCAGCAAGTTGGTTTCGGCCCCCTCGTACGCTTTACAAAGTTTCGGGGATTTCAGTGTCCCGAGATTATCAAATACGTACTTATAAATAATAATAAACATTTATTTCAACGATTTGCAATTAAACACACATAAAATTAAAATTGCAAATCATTACTAAACAAGCATACGAGTAAGTCATTTCTCATTTAAATTAATTTATTGTATGGTTGTACACCCTTTTTTGTTTTTTAAGGACAAATGACTCCTTCCGCTCTGGGCGGAGTGCAAGGGACTGCCAGTCACTCTTACTGACTAAAACCCATCCGTGTTCCTCTAGTGTCTTTTGTGGTCCTTTGCGTTGCAGGGCCGCGGTGACTCTTTCGGTACACCTACCACTGTGTAAGAATACAGTTTAATCCAAAGGTGTTGGCAGAGAATGCCTTTATGTAGGGGCAACAGCATTTAATCATGAGACTTATTATACTTGCTCCCACACGTAAATATAACGACGCCTTAAGCTTCCTTATACGCGGGAAGAAGTATATAGGTATGTACTCGTATGTGTACTAGGGTAAGGTGAAAAGTTCTCGGCCTTACCTAGGAATTGCGTTCCAATCAGCAAAATACTGATGTTAGAGAAGTGCTGGACCAAGCGCGATGAAGTCAAGTGTGAATCATGTTTTAGCTGAATATTGCACTCTTTCACTATCAGGCCGGGAACTTTTCACCCTACCCTCGTAAATCGCTGAAAAACAATGATGAGAAATATAATCGCTTTTTTCCTAAACTCTTTGTTTCCTGATAGCTACAACCTGGGAGTCAAGAGTGAATAGGTTACTTCTAGGCAAGCGTGCTCCATCTTCGACCACATCATTGCTTATTTACCATCAGGTGAGATAGTGGTCAAGCGCGTGCTATCAATAATAATAAAAAATAAAAACTGGAAGACTCAAGGTTTCAAAACCAGCACTTAGCAACCCCCTGGGGTCCTCTCTTTAGAGTTAGGAGGTACATAGTAAACAATATAGTTTCCGTCTGTTCGTCCGTCCGCGATTTTACTCAGAGACTATTGGTGCTACGAAGGTGATATTTTGACATGGTTATATAGAATTATAATAATTAGGTAGGTACGCCTGCAAACTTGTAAAATAAAATCTAGAAAATGTTGTTTTTAGTCGTCTATCCCATCGTGTGGAATATCGTTGGACAGGTCTTGAAAATGTCGTTACAATTCCATAGAAAATTACATGACCGATATAGATTAAAAAGTATCTAACTTACTACGCACATTTATTAGTGACAAATGCTAAGTGAATCTTTAGATATTTATGAAAGCTGTTTTTTTTTTCATGGTTCTCGGGATGGGTCACTTCAATACTGAACCCTTCATTTTGCATACACACCATCTGTTTTTTTATATTGCTATGGTACACACGGACTTGGCCAGTTTTTTTTTATGGCTGCTATTCTATTGACAATAAACGTTTACTTTAAAACTTAGAAACCTAGGCGTTATATTTTGAGGTTACCGGAAAAAAATTAATATGACTAGAAAGATTTTTGTTAACATTCAGGGACAGCGGGAAGTGAATCCTGTATCTATTTTACAATGGCAATTACAAAAGACTGTAAAAACTAAATTCCTTTGTGGATACATTAATTAGCTTAAGCACAATTGCTTATTAAAATATACCCACCCATACAATGCTTAATTTTAATCATTATAATTATTAACCTAAACGTGACATTGGTTACAAAGTTATCAAAATAAATTTAGTATTTTTTACATTGGCTGGTTGGTAACATTAGCAAAATAATGTTTATTTATTCTGATTCTATCATTTTAATTACATTTTTTTAAGATTTGTTTCTTTTTTCGCATGGCAATTGACAAAAGTACAGCCAAAACAATAAAAAAGTGAGTAGGTAGCTAGTTTAATGTCATAAAATAATTAAAAACGTATCATTAATGAAAATAAGCCAAAATTATGTTCTGAGGCCCTTGCGGCCATGGGTTTTATACACGGTTCTTAAAAAAATCCAATTAAGTGATTAATTTAAATCTTACAAAGGTATTTCAAGTTAGAGGTGGGAAAAATAAATATGGGTTGCGAAAATAAAACTAGCCCAAATTATACATGCTCGCCCTTGAAATACTTAATCCTTTATTTTCAATAAACCAAAACATTTTCCCAATACATATTGACATGGATCGATTCACCTTGACCTACAATACACATATTTGATCACATAGTATTTGCGAGCGCTTATCAGCGTCAAACAACGCCCCGTATCAGGTATCACTGATAACAATAAAGATACCATGATTCATTTCAGTGACAAAGAGTCCAACAGCACTACAATACTTGGAAACTGTTTAAATGAAACCTTTTTGCTGGTCTGTCAGAATAAAATAAAAAAGTGAACATAAAAAAGTGTAGTTCGAAATTTGAACCTTTTTTGCGCGGGATTTTGTTGTTTTTAATCGAATTTACGTTAGAATAGTGAATGATCAATCTATTGTAAGTGAATTTGTTTTATCAATTGACATGCCTAATCTTTCTGGTTTGTTCCGTTTTGTTTTAAAGTGTCGGTGTGTGTAGAATTGGTGGAAATAGATATCATAATTCAGTGGCCCTTCAGAGTGAGTTGAGGACTGGACTGAATTAAATAGAAAATGTAAGAATGAAATTGCATTTCAGTCTTTATGTATTAGTTTAATTTATGTTTGATGAAAAGGTTAAAATCTGCGCCAAAAACCTAAACACATCAGGTATTATCATGGGTATTATGTTGTAAATTACTATCTTCATCATCATCATCATCATATCAGCCAATTGCCGTCCACTGCTAAACGTAATCCTCCCCAAAGAGCGCTAACCATCCCAGTCTTGAGTTCGCATCCATCCGCTGCCAGCCACCTTTTTCAAATCATCGATTCATCATGCCGCAGGGCGTCCCACACTACGTTTGCCCATACGCGGTCTCCACTCTAACACATGTCTGCTCCATCGATCGTCTGTCCGTCTACAGACATGACCGGCCCACTTCCACTTCAGCATGCTGATTCTTCGCGCAATGTCGGTGACTTTAGTTCTCTGGCGAATGACTTCGTTGCGAATTCCATCCACCAGAGAAACCCCGAGCATTAAGAGTAATGCTCGGGGTTTCTGTGATTTAATCTAGTTATATTTGCACGCTGGGGAGAGCCCCAGCGTGCAAATATAACTAGATTTAATCACTTACTTGTCATAGGTGCATAAAAAGGCCGTGAGTTAGGTATAAGAGAACCCTAACTGGTCCGCGATCTTACATAATTGACATAAAAATAGTGCTAACATAAAGTTTTAAATAATGATGATGTACAACATTAAGACTAATAACGCTTAGTATAGTAATGTCATGGTCACTCGGATTAAAAGAGTTTGGTATGCAGTTAGAAAATAACACGACCTAGACTATATTGCAGTTTTATTATTTTCCTATGTATTTCTTAAACATGAGAGAATTGATGGCTCAGCACACGCACAAAAGATAGAAATCTGTAGGCAATACCCATACTAATTTATTCATTATTTTATAGAGTGACAATTCTAAGTAATTAGTAGAATTGACCCTCGGGTGTGTTTCATCGAAAGTGTTGTGTCAGTGATTGTGTTGTTCACCAATTTCATCTTATCAGAGTTACAATCAGTAATAGAGCGGTGGGTAGACATTCAGCATTTGTGTGTATGGTCCTTAGGGACACGGGTTCGATTCCTAGTTTTGGTAAATATCATAGTAATGAACTTAACTTCCTAAGCTAATTTCTTTCTCTAAAAGGGTTGTTGTGAGGGTTGTTCATATGTTTATATAAAGGAGAAATGGACTGACTGACATTCAACGCACAGCCGAACATATTGGGACTAGAAACGACTTTTGCACCAGGCCACGCGAAAATCAACCTCAAAGGGGAAAATTTTCGAAAATCTGAGCGGACGAATTCGCAGGCGAAATGTTAGTACTAATAGCCATAATAGGATATAATAGGATATATAACTTGACTTCGATGCACGTTACCGCGAAAGACTTTGGATTTCGATTTTATGAGACTTGGGGCACCCCAACTCGGACAGGTTAGGTTAGAAGGGGATGGCGGGGTCCAGTGAGCGAGCGAACAGGGCCTCAAGTCTGCTATTACAATAGTGTCAGAATGGTCTATCATTAATAATAATAATAATAATATCATTTATTCGCATAAAATGTGGTAGATACAGATGTTACAAAATAGTATGTTCAGTGCAGATACACATTCCGCCATTAGTGTGGCATGCAAATATTAAATCCATTAATTAACATGTTTTTGTGTTATTAAAACAGTGAAACACAATATTATAGGAATCTGAACAAATAATATCTAACAGGTTCAGGTATTAAATTGTTGAGTTCTAACTAAAGAATAACAATTTATAATATGAACTCATACAAACAGTATTATAATTATAAACTAAAAACACACATCACAAATCGTAAGGCACAAACTTTTTAATCTAAACTACTAACTTTAAATGACTACAGTGCATTCCTGAAGTGATATGATGAACATGTTTTTTTATTGAGAAATTCGCTGACTGAATAGAAACTATGAGAAATTAACCATTTTTTTAAAACTGTACAGAATTTTTTGTAAGGTAATTCAGTTATCCAGTTCGGTAACGAGTTGTATATAAGTGGCGCCATATATACGCAGCTACGCCTGTATAGTTCTACCCTGGGAACAGGGATCTTTAATAAATACTGGGTAACTTTCCGTTTGTTATAATTGTTTTTAGCTTCAAAAAGTGAAGAATTTTGTTTGACAAATTTTGAGATTTCGTAAATATATATGCATGGAACGGTAAGAAGCTCGTGTGATCTAAACACTGGTCTACATGATTCAGTCCAGTCCATGTTAAAGATAGTGCGAATGCATTTTTTTTGAGCTATCAGAATTCTTGAGACTTCAGAGGAATTTCCCCAAACAATGATGCCATACCTTATAATGGAACATATATAGGCGTGATACACTAACATAGCAGTAGGTTTGGATGTCTCATCTTTCACTTTTTTCAAAGCAAAAACAAATCTATTAATTTTCATACATATTTCGTCAATGTGTTCTTTCCAAGTGAAGTGTTCATCCATTGTTATGCCAAGAAATTTTGTTTTCTGAACTTGTTCAACTAATTGGTTCTTATAAGATATTTTAAGTTTAAGACATTTACCTTTATGTGTTTTGAAGTTAAGAATTTTAGTTTTCTCTACATTTACTTTTAAATCGTTGCTTTCTAGCCATGTGATAATTTTGTTGAAGGTGTTATTTATTTCTGACTCGTAAGTTTCAATGTTTTTACAATCTAGGATAACGGTTGTGTCATCAGCAAAAAGGACACAATCTTTTCCGACTGCTTGAGGAAGGTCGTTTACATACACAAGAAATAATGGTGGCCCTAAAATGCTTCCTTGTGGTACACCAAAATGGTTAAGTCGAGGTTTTGAATCAAAATTGGTGATACTGCTAATTTTGTCATCGAATTTGGTAATTCTTGTGATCTGTCTTCTATTCGATAGGTATGACTTGAACCATTCTAGGGCTGGACCTCTTATACCGATTTTATTTAATTTATCGATGAGAACCGAATGGTGAACAAAATCGAAAGCTTTGCTTAAGTCTAAGAACAGAGCTGATGTTGTAATTTTATTGTTAATGTTATCTAAAATCGATTTGACCAGATTAAACGCTGCAAGAGAAGTTGATCTGTTTTTCCTAAACCCGTATTGTTCTTTAGCAAGAATATTGTACCTATCAAAGAAAGAGAGCATTCTCTTGTACATGACTCTTTCAAACACCTTCGATAGAATCGGTATTAACGCAATAGGACGGTAATTATTTTTATCGGTTTTTAGGCCTTTTTTATAAAGTGGTTTTATTACAGATATTTTGAGTTTATCCGGGAAGCAGCCTTGTTCTAATGATAAGTTGATGATATAAGAAAGTGGTTCTGCAACGAATTCAGCGATATTTTTCAGAAGATCTGTAGTTATATCATCATAGCCAGCTGCCTTGGTGTTTTTTAATGTTTTTAATATGGAAAAAATTTCAGAAGGATTTGTAGGGTTTAGAAATATACTGTTGTCATTGCTTTTAATATTATTTAGATTATTCATTTTGTTTTGAAAAGATGTGTTGGCTTCAACGATTTCGATGAAGAAGTTGTTGAAATTTCATAATTGTTGATTTTGACAAGTTTGGTAATCTACTAATAAAAAAGCGTCATTATGACTTTCCAATGGTCAACCACTGACACTCCATTGAAAGAAATGGCATAAATGGTAATCTCGTACATAATGACAAATGAATGACAGACATAATATGCGGTAATCTGCTAAAATTTTGACAGTGCCTTCGATCAGTGACCTACCATTAGAACGTTATCGTGCAGTCAATTTTAGAACCACGATTCTATTACGAGACCATTGACCGACCACCCATTATGAATTTAGCAAATTACGAACTTGTAGCAAAATGACAATGGGATCGTGTTGGAAGGACGAATTTATAAAAATAGCAGACTTGGGGCCCTGACCCTGCCATCCCCTCTGTCGACTGATTATGTATGTATGTAGTATCGCAGTAAAGATCTATCGCGGTAACGTGCATCGAAGTGTATAGTGGCTTCGCAGAGGTGGTCTTTCGCAGTAACCTGTAACATGCGTGTATCGCAATGTTGTAGCATCGTATTAGCATTTATCGATATTTTGTGCGTCGAAATTCCGTATTCTGACGGACTTAATAGAAATCATAATTTTTTTGACCAGGAATCATCCCTAATGGTATATCTGTCGCAGCCAATTAGCTTCATCAGTCGTTTCATTAAAAGCCTAGGCTTTTCATTGAACTGCGCTATTTAATCAGTGACATGGGCAAGTCAACAAACGATATTGAACAAAAGATGTCACCTAGGTCGCTGAAAACCGCAGCATTTAAATGACAAGGCTAGACCACCAATTTAACGGCAAATGTTCGCTAGTCATGAACAACAAACTACAAATATACCTATCTCCCTATCCGTGAAACATAGTCCGAAGCCCTAAAATTTTTCATTATTATCTTCATGTCCAAGGGGTTTGAGACAAGTGAAATTCTGTCAACGGTAGCGTGGCGCAGGCGATTGTCAAAACGCAAAAATGTATGGGATTGACAGATGCTATTGAAATGTCTCGTGATCAAATGCCCACATTTTGACATTTCGACAGTCGCATTCGCTAATTGAATGGCAATAATTGAAAGAAAGAAAAATATTTATTTTGGACTCGCACAAGACAAACAAAAAGTAAAACAATAAAATTAAATTAACAATAGGTATGTAGCTAATAAAAATTAATTACAAATAGGTAAAAGAAAGAAAGAAAAAGAGTAAACAAAAGCATCAAAAATCTGTGCGAGGCAAAAAAAAATTGGTCGGCACAACACATTTTTCTCTTTCATTTTCTTAACCATCACGCTATCATCTCTGTTAGATAGGTACCTACAAAGACTACAATAGTATACTGGCTGTACCTACTAGAAAACAAGTGGCTATCTACCTATAGTTTCTCCACTTACTTCTTCTAAGCCTTGCAACGGATGTACCTACATACGGTTTCCACTGATAGAAAGATCGATAAATGAGGAAGGTTTCTACATAGCGGGAACGAGTCGTTATTACAATACAATATTACGTTACAATATTACATTTTTCACATTAACCTTAAATTCTAATTCTTCTTTATTTCAGAAGAAGAAATATGGAGCAATCATGACACATGACATTATTTACTGAAGGAGTATACAAACCGACTTCAGGATGAGTTTGAACAGGTACAGCCAGAACTTGGATGGGATGAACAAGTCCAAGGACAGTCCATGTTACTTCTGCAATGAGCTGTTCGAAATGGGACAACTGCAGGTAAAAAAGGACTACTTTGTGCTTTTTCTTTGAATTTTAAGCAAAAAGCAATCAAACAGAGGCTTCGAAGCTTTATAAATACGTACAACCTGGGAGTATTTAAGTCAAGAGTGAATAGGTTACTTCTAGGCAAGCGTGCTCCATAGTCGACCATTTCATCGTTTTCCATCTTTTGAGATTCTGGTCAAACGCGATCATTTGTCATTAAATAAAACAAACCGGTCAAGAGCGAGTCGGACTCGCGCACCGAGGGTTCCGTACCATCATGATGGTTTCTAAAAAAGTGTGCTATTTAGAGACATTGTTTTATTTTTCCTGTAATCTTTACATACACTTCTATTACATGGAATAATTTCAGATTTTCTGTATGCAAACTTTTTCGTCACAAGTCGAAAACTATGCGGTTTAAAAAAAAAGAAAAATATTTGAAAATACGCAAATAGCGCTCTTTCATAATATATCTCACATACCCTAGTAGTTCCACTTTGAATTTTTAAGACCTTGTTGCAAAAAAAAAAAAAAATTTTTCATCTAAAACTATTCCAAATTTCAAGTTCATAGCATTAGTAGTTCTTGAGACATCCAGCTATGAGAGATGGACAGACAGACAGACTGAGTCGCACCATAAGGGTTCCTTTTTACCATTTTGGTACGGAACCCTAAAAATGTATCAAGTATTCTAACGGTCAAAGTATTTAAGTCTTAATTGTTGAAACGCTTAGGTCTTAAACAATTATGGTAGATTACTAGCTCTCAGACTCACTCTCGAACTCTCAGGCTTGTTTCACACGTACCACAACCACACCACACCGTCGCTACTTCGCGACAAAAGGTGGTCAAGCTGTGGTTGGTTACGTGAGAATAGTGCTGCGACTTCTTGCGGTTGCGTTGTGGTACGTGCCTACAAAATGTGGATGTATTTGCGATGTGGCCGGCCGCTAGTTCGCGGTGTCGCTGGAGACAGCGTTGTGGTTGTGTTGTGACTGCGATTTTGTATCGGTATCACACACGCGGTCGATAATGACGGCAAAATGTGGTCCGTGTAAATTAAACTAAGTACCAATTTTCCTGCAAATTAGTGGCCGCTCACGTATTGTGGTTGTGGTACGTGTGAAACAAGTCTAAGAGCTAATAACCACGATAATCATAGCTATTCAACCCAAAAGCCGTAGGTACAAGAAGAAACAAAATGATCACCCAAAAGCGTGATGAAAGTGAAAATTTTCCACATAACCTATGAATTGGAGCTCGTAGCAAAATTATAACAGTCGTACAGGTTGATCTCCGAGGTTAAGCAACGCTCGCTGAGTTTGGTCCGGGATGGGTGACCTCGGAAAGCACGTTATAAAGCCGTTGGTGTATTTGAACATCTTTGACAGTCGTCAGAAGCCAGTATATCGGACACCAGTATTTCCAAGGGTTAAATTGCATTACTTAGTAACTTGGTTAGGGATTCGAGGTCTGATAGGCAAAATACTACTAATCTTACACTAGTAATCAGCTGGTGAGCCCAATATAGTTTAGAAAAGGCTAGACAGTTGTTTTCCTCATTTAAAGATCTCTTTTCCTTCAGCTCTGTGGTGAAAACTCTCGATCAAACTGTAGATATCGGTATAAACACTGAACGGTTGTGTATTTTGGTAGTTCCGATTGCATTCTAGAGATAAGATCTCGGCGAGGTAGTATTTGTTATTACATATCTACCTATTGAACAATGATTGTACTGTCATTGATGTTGATAATACGGGAGCGGCCGTGTTAGAGTGTCTTGATTTCATAACCTTACTTCATTGATTTTTTTTTTAGCTCAATAAACAAAAAATATGTCGGAAAAACCGGCAGAGCGAACCCTTTCATTTGATTAATGACATGAAAGGGTTAATTGTAGATAAGGGTCTTAAATATATAATAACAATAATTTAAAATATTGGATTCTGAATTATTAAAGAATTAATAAAATTCCATAAAATATTCCTATCATCATCATTATCATATCAGCCAATTGCCGTCCACTGCTGAACGTAAGTCTCCCCCAAAGAGCGCCAACCATCCCGGTCTTGAGCAGTTCGCATCCTTCCGCTGCCAGCCACCAAAACAATATAAAACAAAAATATACCTACATATACATTCTTGCATCAGCAATTTAATAAAGTACGGTGCAGAATTACAATCCATAAATCTACATAGATGCTTGTTATGTCTATAACTGGAACCTATGACATAGGACAGGCATTATTGACACCTAAAAACCAAAAGAATGGCTATAGAAATTCTGAATTAATAGTATTTTCATTATTAGGTGCGCTTAATCAGACGTGCGGGTTTATTTCCACTGCTTTGAGTTATTTTACAGAGTTAAAGAAGTGTTGGTTTATAATATTCAATCAGTTGAATTATTTAATAAAATGTCTTCAATTCTCTGCATGATACCTTGGAACCGAATGATTAAAGAGATTTTAAAGGTCTGCTATTTCTACTTGAACAACGTAACTGTTAACATAAAATTAAATCATGACCCTTGTGTTGATACATTAGGACTAGGTACGCGGTTTAATTTAAATGTGTTTTTTTTTCGAAATTGGAGCTAACATTTCAATCCGGCTCGAAGGACCACTTGAAGCAGAGTCTTAATCTGATAAGTTGATCACCAGGGTCACCTGAAGATATGCGGCAGCATTCTGGAACAGTGCCCTCTTCGCTGCGGCGCCTGGATCCAGAGGAAGCACAAAGAGACACACGTCAAGGAGTGCCCTAAGATGGAAAAGGTACAAGTTCATTTCTAAATGTTTGGCAGGAAATGCGATATGTATAGTTTTTTTTTATCAGCATCTGGCCGAACTGCGATAGTGAAGAGAAATAGTCTTTTTCTATCTATGTTCCTTTTGGTCTATAGCCTGATGCAGCTGAATTGGGATTCATAACTCTAAGTATACCACAATGTGAACTTCCTCACCATCTCCTTAACAGACTCGCACATCGTCAAGCCACGTGAGCGTGCCGGTGCCGTCACCACCACCGCCTCCCGTGCCAGTCTCCAACCACACCTGGTCTCCCAAGCGAGTTCCACTGGACGACTGCGTGTCCTATCTTGAAAAGGAAGTCACTTCTATCAAGTAAGAATATTTTAAAAGTGCTAGGTTTTCTTACCATGGTTGCGGATTATGTTCGAAAGAGTTACCGCGGCCTTGGAAAGCAAAGGGCACTACGAGGAACACGGATGGGTTGTAGTCAGTAAGAGTTTGACACTCCCTTCCGCTCCGCCCAGAGCGGGATTAGTCATTTCATGATTTCCCATCCAAAATCGGGATGCATCCAGTGTTCCTGGTCCAACCTGGTTAAAAAATGTATGATTCGATTTAGTCCGTCAGTTAGATTATCCAAAAATATTGGATTGCCAAATTCCTTTTAAATAGAAGGAAAATTCCTTATTAGCTGTCTCTGTTTTTACATAATATTCATATCAGTCACTAAAACACCCACACACTATTTATAAACACTGTCTACATGTCTCATCCAACACACTACATGTCGCAGTAAAAGCAACACTGTCTACATGTCGCAGGTCTGCAGGAAGAAATTTATTTTTAAATAAGCAGCAATTTTGCGCTAATTTCTATCTCTATTTGTCATATTTAATGGTTTTGTACATAAGTTTATTAACAAAACTCCCACCACTCCAGACTAGTCCTAACAGAGGAGTCAGGGCGCCGCGACGTGCAGACCACGGAGATAGAGACCATCCGCTCCAAGCTGGTACTGGTGGAGGAACGCAGCCAGCACTTCCTCTCCACGCTGGTGTCGCTCAGGGCAGCCGTGGATGACGAGGCGGAGCGGTCCGCCAACTGGGCCGCGCAGTTCAAGCATGACCTGGCGAATGTGCAGTTGGCTTTGCAGGTACGTTTAATTAACTCATTATGTTTCAATCTCTTTTATTTATAATTGGTTATGTCTCTTTCTAATCGTCAATGCTTAAGTCTCATTCGTTTTCGTCCTTTAAATAACTTTTCGTGGTGAAAATATAAGCCAATGCTCAATAATGAAATCGCAGACTTCTCTTTCTTAGACTCAGATCGAATGATTTTAAAAAAATACTCAGTTCTGTCATTCGTAGATCTTAGGCAGTCGTTACGGCTTGTCAGAAGTAAAAATCTGACACCAGTCTTGGCAAGAAGTACCGTGTTACCCAGGTCGTGGAGGTCTGGTAGGCAGCCACTCCACGTAAAATACTGGTATTCAGCTGAATCCGGTTTGACTGGGAGCCGACCCTAATATAGTTGGGAAAAGACTAGGCAGATGATGAATTCTGAACACATGTATACACATCGGAGTGTTACAGACTGCATTGCCTTAGCTGACTCCTAATTTACGTTTTCATCAGTGAATAAGTACTTGTAGGCCTCTAAGTTCTGCCAGGGTTGCGGATTTTGTTCGAAAGAGTTACCGCGGCCCTGGAAGTGGAACGCAAAGGGCACTAGGGGGAGCACGGATGGGTTTTAGTCAGTAAGAGTCTGACACTCCCTCCCGCTTCACCCAGAGCGGAACCCCGGTCTTTTGATGATTTCCCATCAATAAAAAATATGAACAAAAAGCCTCTCAGTTCATACGCACATCATTATCCTCTTCTCTTTTTTTCCGTAGTATGTGCGTAAACGAAGAAAAAGAAGCATTATATAGATCGTAGCAGGTGGATTTCTGTAGTTTCCATCTACGCCCCATGAGAAATAGGCATCAGTTTATGTAAATATGTAAATCTTTCCGTACTTTCCCAGGAACTTCAAAGCCAACAGCTAACAACAGTGATGCGCCTGGAGAGCGCAGTGAGCAGCCTGGTGCACGAACAGCACGAGAGGGAGCTGCTGGAGCAAGCTCTGACGCAGCATGACAACAGGATCCGGGCGGTCGATAAGTTAGGTAAGAAAGGAATACATCCTGATAGCTAAAACTTGGAGTTGTTTAAGTCAAGAGTGAATAGGTAACTTCTAGGCAAGCGTGCTTCGTACCACATCATCGCTTACCAACAGGTGTGACAATAATTAAACATAAGTTTAATGAACTAACAGAAAAAAGGATTAAAATTACAACAGGATTTACTTAACAGTCTTTTCATGAAATGGCTTATTCTTAGTGTCAGCTAGTATTCTCTTCCGCATATCCCAATTTATTTGGAGTCTGTGCTACATGACTACTGAGATAGTGACTAAGTGGCAGCAGTTCAATACTTAGTTGCTATCTCAGTAGTCCTTTCCAGTCACATTGTTCATTCACGCAGTCTATACATCGTTTCTATGATCTTTCCCTCCTCTTTTAGCCATCTAAATTCAATGTCCAAGCTATCTTTTAAATTATTCTCATTCCTTCTCTTCAGTCATCCATACAACCGTTTTTCATGCCGGGACCACATTTTAGTGTAGGTACTCGTTCATATCAAGAATTTCAGAGCTAGAATATTTTCCAGAGGACGTGATATCCTACATAAAGCAGACAGTGGAAGAGGAGCGGGAGAGGAACGCGGAGAACCGCGCGGCCTTCGAGGCGGAGCTCATGGAGGCGCGGAGGTCCTCGGAGCAGCTCGCCAACCTGTCGGCGCTGAGGGCGCAGCTGCAGGCCACGTCTAGCGAGAGACCGGTGACTGAAGCATTTTGTTTCTGATTGATGCCCTTGAACTTTATCGCCCATATTCCAAAACGTGAACTCCAACTCAACTGGAACTCCAACTCCATCGGAGCTTGTCATAATTGAAGTTTTTGCATTTTTCCTCATCTCTCGAGTACAAAATCGTCAATTAGATAAGCTTTCATTGACATTTTTGTGCTCATGTTGGAGTTGGAGTTGAGTTGGCGTTTATGTTTTGGAATATGGGCCTAAGTCACGACCACTTTCAACCTTACTGCTAAAGGTAGGGTAGAAAGTAGTCGAACTTGAATTTTCGTAGTAGTACACAGCTAGTTTCTAATATTCTGCTTTATTTAGGCGATAGACCGCGTAGCAGTTCTAGAAGTAGCCACAGCAGAATCTAGATCAGAACTATCGGAGCATTCGACCAAAGTGGACACCGTACTGAGAGACCTGAGGGCTCTCACCAAGTCCTACCACAAGCTGAGGAACGAGCTCGCTGACTTCCAAGCCAGGGTCACCTTCGACAGGAGCGAGATGGGCACGGATGATGGTAAGTGAAGATGTAGTATAATGAAGGAAGTAGCCACAGCAGAGCTCTCAGAGCATTCCACAAAAGTGGACGCCACACTAAAAGACCTGAGGGCTCTCACCAAGTCCTACCACAAGCTGAGGAACGAGCTCGCTGACTTCCAAGCCAGGGTCACCTTCGACAGAAGCGAGATGGGCACGGATGATGGTAAGTGAAGATGTAGTATAATGAAGGAAGTAGCCACAGCAGAGCTCTCAGAGCATTCCACAAAAGTGGACGCCACACTTAAAGACCTGATGGCTCTCACCAAGTTCTACCACAAGCTGAGCTACGAGCTCGCTGACTTCCAGGCCAGGATCACTTTCGACAGGAGCGAGATGGGCACAGATGATGGTAAGTGAAGATGTGATATAATGAAGGAAGGTCCTCACACGGTGGACCGATGACCTGATGAAGATCGAGGTAATCCACTGGATGCAAGTTTGAGGAAGCCTTTGCTCGCATTGGCCGTATATCGGCTTAACGATGACGAATAATTGACAAGATGGAGTAAAGCAGCAGTGCGATTCTGTAAATTCCTCACCGTGAAAACTAAGGTGAAGTGATCTAAAAGCGAGCTGTCACTCCTTCGCAACAGGCACGGGCAGGCCGGAAATCTTCGTACTCTTGAGACTTAGAGTATAGTCATTTTTTCCCCTCTACTGCCAGAAATATAGCTTGTTATTAACTTTTACTTCCTCGACTCGAGAGTTTTTTTCCGTTGTCTTAGTCACTGAGATAATTAGCTGGTACACTGATGGTGAAGTACCTTTATATGGGCATAGAATGTGTGTGTACGAGGTACCGGTCTACTAAAGTTCCTTCGATCCAAATTCAAGCAAGATTTTTTGAAATATTCCAGGCCACTTCATCTGGAGGATAGACCACTTCCTAGCGCGGATGAAGGATGCCAAGGAAAACGACACCGTGCTGAGCAGCCCCATGTTCCGGACCAGCAAATATGGATATACGTTGAAGGTACTTATATAATTACTAGCTGAGCCGCGTAACTTCGCTTGCGTTGGGTACAGATCGTTTACGCGGCACGGCATTTCATACAATCTTTCAAGTCCTTATTTTTTTAAATGAATTATGAACCGATTTAATGAAACTTGGTACCTATGCATACGCTAGATATCCAGGTCGAAATAGTTAGTAGAGAATATTTTCGAAAAAGAGTTAATCAGAGGGACAGATATATCAGCTACCCCCATATCACCCTTAATTATATGATCACGTATTTCTGGAACACTTTTACATCATCATAACATTAATTTCTTCGGACGCTATTGTGTTTCGAGAAAAAGAAGGTCATAATCACATAAAATAATTTCCTATCTCCTGAACCTACTCCAGCGATTAGCAGTAAAAAGAAAATTCGATAAAATTTTATCGTCTGCTGAGCCACTGGTGACAACCTGCCACCCTTTGCGAAGGCTACGCCCTCTGTGCAAAGCTGGAAACAACCAACCGGGGAGTGGCTCACACAACGAAGATAGTACCTACCTACTAAAAGTTGTACCTATGATCCTTTTGATTTGATGACCCCTTGAGAGGTTTGCAAATCCTATTTCAATTACTCCTAGCTTCTAACTACCTGCAAGGACCCATACAAACCAGACGGAAAAAGATAAAGAGTCCCTTTTTCCTTTTGAGGTGAACAGCTTACCTACTTCTAGTCAAGCGTGCTTCATCGTCGACCACATCATCTTTTCTTTCTTTGAAGGTAGGAGAAAAAGAAGAATGCAATGAATTGGTGAATTCACCAATGTATTGATTAAATATTTCCTTATAGGCGGAACTAAACCTGAACGGCATCGGCAAGTGGAAGGGGCGTCACATCACGTCCACAGTGCGGCTGGTGGCTGGCGCCTACGACGCGCTGCTGGAGTGGCCCTGCGACCTCAACGTCAACATCGTGCTGAAGGACCAGCCCAATAACAGGAGCCAGGTAGGTCGGAGTGCCCAAGGGACCACCTCGTCATCAGCTGCGTAGCATTTTCTTGTCTATGTCGGAGTTGGTTTACAGTGTTACTGGATGTGATTGAATATTGGTATTTGCTTTGAAGCGAACTGCATTTCTGAGCTCCCCAAAATAGTAATTGAGTAATACGATGTCCTTGGCTCACAGTTCGTCTGGTGACTGGCCTTCGAACAATACATTAAGCTATTGTTGAAGGATCAGTCTAAAAATAAGAGTAATTTCACCTAGTACTTACATAATCAGAAATTCTTGATGAAAAATCCCAATGACACTACGGTACCCGATCTAAGACACAAAGGCTAAGGATGGAGCAGCAATACGTACCTTTATGAAATAGTTTTTTGTGACTCATCCGCAGTTATTTCTGTTCAATGTCGTAGCGGCATCCAAGACAGTCGAATCGTTTCTCCAGGACTCGTCGAGCTTCATTGCTTTTCTGGTTTTCACGACTAGCGGTGGTTGGGTGAAGTGAACGGACTTGCCCGATCAGGGGATCGAACTCATACGACACAGCACCAACACCATCGCCATCGACACAATATTTTTCTAATATTGTATGTTTATTGTTGTATAGTTGGTCTACACTGTCCTCTCATAATATATCTATAATTACTGAAACGTGGAAAATTTATTTTTAAAAAGTATTGTTTTTAAAAAGAGTACCTAACCAAGGAGTTTCTTGCCGGCTTTTCTCCATAGCACACGACCAAATTGAACTGCACCAGCTTCCGCCATTTTATAAGTGCTCATGAAATGTCCTTCCCCAGGCCATGGACCTAGTAAAGTCCCTCCAGCTCCGTCGCAAGTCTTCGTCGAAGCGCCACGACTACGACGACGGGGAAGAAGACAAGAACAAGTCTTCGGAAGCGCTGGACAAGTCAGTGACGCAGCTGAAGAGGCAGTACATCTTCATACCGCACACCAGCCTCGACAAGTTCGAGTACGTCAAGAATGACGTCATGTTCGTTGAGTTTATTGTTAACCAGTGAGGTGGCGAAATTATGAAGGATATCTTTTTCTGGAGATGAATTATAAAATGTCTGTAATTTTTATATGAAATTATCTACGATCCAGGGTCTCATAGAAACATGGGCGCCAGGAGGGGGGTTCAATAAAACATACGAAACAATAAAGAAACTAAACATATAGGTATTAGACAAGCTGAATGGGTATCAGAAAACCTATGGTCGACGCCAGATAAATTGGCAATAATGGTCATTGACCCACTTGCATTTATTGACACAAACAGTTCTCGTCAAATAACTTTGCCCCTCTGAAGTTAGCCATTTGCAAAGATCGCTTGGTGCAGTCACGTACACGGGAGCAAGCGGGACGCAAGCATGCATCGAACGTAAACGTAAGACTGAGACATAAAATCGCGCCGCCATAATCCCCGCCCCCATGTCTCTTGCGCATGCGCAGTTTTTTTACTACTGCGCAGCCAACTTCAGAGGGGCACAGTTATTTGACGCGAACTGTACTTAATTCCGAAAACAGAAATAAAGACAAAGCTGTCCTAAATTGTCAACCTTATTATCTCTAGTACCTGGACAAAAATTAAGAATCATTTTTCACTACTAGAAAATTTAAAGAATCACGACACATGTCGATTCAGGATAGCTTTATAAATGTGTTTATTTCTGTTTTCGGAATTAAGAATGTCAATAAATGAAAGTGGGTCAATGGCCGTTATTGCAAATTTATCTGGCGTCGACCTTATGTGACATATCACCAAGGTCTAAGTATTGCCAAGAAGGGGATTAAAAAGAGGTATTCAATATACATTTTAAAGTCCTATGTAACTATTCTCAACAGATGCATAATGAAAGTTATTCTCGCCACTACACTGCACAGCGACCATTAGAATGTAAGTTTATACCATGTATAAGTATGTAATGTAGAATAGAATTAATAATAATGATTGAATTGTGCCAATAATTTCTAGAAATTAAGATCTTTAGCGCTTTTTCATCAAATATTTTTACTTTCACAAAAAAAACATGATCTTTGTACAAAGAATGCTCCTGAAAAGACGGGCGCATGATTTCAGCCAATCAAATCACAGCATTTTAACTAAGTTAAGTACATACAAAGTTCATGTCTTTTTTACGAAAACTTCCACCTTAAATAAGACTTTATCTAAACAAATTCTCTCTAAAATGTACAACGAAATTATAATAAAATAAAACTATATTTTACTGTATATATATTTTTATTTAATACAATCTAAGTATTTTATACTTATTACATAGAATTCATATAGAAATCAATTAAAAATGTTTTTGAAAAATTATAACATTTCCAGGACGTTTTTACTAATAAATATACACCGAGTATAATAGTTATACATTATTTAACCTAGTTTTTAAAATTTTGAAATGGCACTACATAGCAGTCATTTATATATAGACCGTTTATTGTAAATTCATCAAAGTTCTTAATTATCTAGGATGAAAGTCGACCTTACAAGCTACCGGATACATGTCTCTACTTTGTGTGAATTTCATTAAAAACTGTTCAGCCGTTACGGCATAATTGAGTACAGACATCTAGATATTGAATTGAATATTATTACTATTATTATAGATACATCAATCCTACATTTTAAAATTTATGTATAAAATCGAAAGGTATGAAAAAATGATTACTTTGCTAAGTCCAGTTTCTGAAAAGAAAATTACCTAAAAATTTACGAGAAAAATTTCTTTTAAGATTCATCTAATTATACATATATAAGGGCACACCCTGATAGTTTAGATCAACCTTAAGAGCGGTTACGCACTGCATCTGATCCGAATCCGTGAAAATACGGATACCAAAAACACGGATCGAATTCGGAAATTGCTTTTCGCACTGCATCAGATTCGAATTCTTGAAAATACGGATTTAGAGTCTAAAAACTCGAACCGAATTCTGATATTCCTTACGCAGTTATCCGATCTCCGATCCAAATCCACCCCGCACCCCGCTGCCGAGCCACGCGGATATGTCCGATTTGAATCCGAGGTAATGCTACTTTGGTCCGTCTATATTTTTTCCGAATTTGAGACACAGATGACGGAAGTCGGATCTAGTGCGTAAACTACCACACAAATAGTTTTATGACTACTTCGGAACGTATTTTCACGGATTCGGATCGTATGCAGTGCGTGACCGCTCTTAGGTGTGTTCTTTTGTAAATAAATGCGAATATTATGCGTGAATTATTACACGAGGTTGTAAAAACATCTCCGCCACTCTTTCAGCATGACGTGGCTCATGTATCATAGTAGTGCTTCATATACTATGTAGCAGAGGGTTTATAGTCAAACACTACCACTACACTAGTCAATTTATCACGAGTACAAGCTCGATTGAAGTTTAATATACGTCGAAGTTACACAATTCATACATTCATGATTAAAACATACAATTTCATGCAATTTACATCAATAGTGATAGATAAACTTTAACATGTAGGTACAGTCGACAAAAGAGATTTGATTTAAATACTTAGTTTTGGAAATATATTTTTAAGGATCGTTCGCATTAGCAAACTGGCAATAACGCCTCAATTTTTTCTGCCTTTCAACAAATTTTGAGATGGTAGACTTCAATTTGAAAACTTTGTACGAGAATTATCCTGTTGGTTCTGCTGAGTAGTAGAAGTTTAATCGTGCGTCTAAATGTAAAATTCATACTCAGAAAATGTGTAATCAACCACTTTTGTTGACTGTACATTTTTATACATCGTATACATACATTGTCATATAATCGAGATCGTCAAATGACTTGACCGCTCTGGTTTAAAAGTTTTAATATGAAAAAGAGAACCATTAGGTACGCGTTTGTGGCCAGAACGGATGCATAACGAACTCTTGTTTCGCATGAAAATATACTGAGAACTTTTGGCTGTAGATTATGGTCCTATTATTATTTACTGCGACCTTGTAGGTCATTGTTCAGCCATGAATTAAGAATACCGAAAATAAAGGCATGAGATGTATATAGAAACTCTGAGAGGACACCTGTGACCATACGCGGATTACATGTTTGCGTAAAATCAGAGCGGTCAAGAAGTCAAGCTAGATTTACATTACTGTGTCGTGTTGTGTCGTGACGCGGGTTACACCAATAAAACTACTCTATTCAGGCCTACTCGAAGTCACAACGAGTTCTGTAGCCAATAAACTGCGAAAAAAGAAAGAAAGAAAAAATCAGAAAGTGAAAATACAGGGGGTGACAACACGATTTGACAGTTGTTCTTAGTTCGGGTTCGGGACTAATCGTAAGTCTGTAGGTGACACGGAGTAGAAAACGTCCGGACGGACGTACGGACTTCGGGCTTAGAGAGTAGACCTCCTGTTTTTAGGATTATCTGTGAATAGGTCGTTTTGCTAATAAAACGATTTGAGAAAAGGGAATGTACTGTCCTGTCACTTATAGTCCTCCCACACGCTCCCTTTAGGAGAAAATGCGTGGCGTAGACTGTGCCATTGAAAATACAGAACTGTTATATCAGAAATGTTATAGTTCCTAAGCACTCCCATTCGGAAACAAGAAGGGCTTGGACAGCGCCATCTAGTAGCGCAAATACGATACTTTTACGTTATAAGTACTAGCCAATGATGCTTCTATGCTATCACTTATAACGCATGCACGTTTTCTATGATAGTATTTTGTCAGAAGGCGCCACGACACGACACGACACGACACGACACGACTCAGTACACCCGGCTCAACATAATGTGTGTGTGAGCGGCACATGGCACACGTATAGAGTGCAGAGCCTAGAGCAGCGACTTGTACTGCGCGAGGAACTCCTCCTCGTCTGCCAGCGACGTGTCGAGGTAGTCGTCCTCCTCGGAGCGGATGGCGGCGTTCAGTCGCCGCAGCGCCAGCTCGCGCTCTTTTCGCCTGGAAACGGTAAAGAAAAGTATAAAACATCTGCTTCTTCATTATGTGTCTATAGCTCCATCATAGACCTCATCTATCGCTTTCCTTCAAGCGGGATCGAGGTTAAGAGCAAGCCAATAAAAAAAAATCCATTGAAACCTTGAGTGTACAATTTTTAAGTATAGTTTGTGTCCCATCTGACCAGTACAATTGTATGGACTTCAAAAGAGACTTTGACCTCTGACTTTGTTTCCGTGTTTCTTCTCAGGGTAGTCAGCTAAGAAACACCGGCCTCATCTAGTTTAAAACGACCAAAAAGATTGATGTGTAAAAGTGTTATTTACAACCTACTTACAAAATAAATATCATTTATCATTGTTGGACGAAGGCCTCCCCTTTCTCTTGACATAGTTCTCTATCCCGAGCGATCTCAGATTAAGTTGACGTGATCATCGTCATGTTTTAACACAAAAAAACAGTGTTAACCTTTGTAGTGTCTTTTTACTTGTGCATAAAGTTTTAATAAACAAATAAACTATTGTTAATCTAAACAAATTTGTGTGACTTCATGTTGTTTTGTAAATTAATAAATTTACAAAACAACATGAAGTCACACAAATTTTACATCGCGCTATAAAAGTTCTCCACGCGATATGAACTTTGAACGTATACAACATTCTGACAACAACCGTCAGGGCACACAAGGTCCTTTTGCAAGTAAATAAGCAGTAACATATTTTTTGAAAAGATAAGTAGCAAATGGACCATTTCATTTTTTTAAATAGTACATTTTTTTGGAAAGATGAAGTCTCAAAGTTATCTGGCAAAATGTTTTTTAAACATCAATTACACTTAATTTTTTTTACTAAGCTGACCACATTAATTACTTGAATTGTGACTGCAATCAATAGCATAGTTAGTTAGGATTACATTAAAAAAAAAAAAACTACAAAATTGAGAAAATTGTGATCACAGTACCTAAATGAATAATGTAGGGTAGGGTATAAATCTAGGGTATTGATTTCCCGGCTCAAGCCGAATGGCAAGTGGCCGGGGAGAAGAAGAAGGCGGGCAAGGCAGCCAGGGCGGCTAAGAGGCGGGAGAGGAAGCGGCGGCACAGAGCGCGAGGCGTCGCGGCTGCGCTCCGCCCCCCGAAAACCGCGGCTGTAGTTCTGACACTGCAGCCGGACGCGGTGAAGAGGGGCGTGACGTACGCGGACGTGCTCACCAAGGAGAAGGAGGCGGTGAACCTTGGTCAGCTAGGCATCGTAGGGGGCCTCCGGCTCAGGGTCACCATGACTGGGGCCCGGATGCTGGAGATCCCCGGGGCAGCCAGCGGCCCAACCGCGGATGCTCTAGCCGAAAGGCTCAGGGCGTCCCTAAGCGCGGACGATGCCCGAGTGTCCAGGCCCACCAAGTGCATTGACATGCGCATCTTGGGCCTGGACGACTCCGTCACGGAGGCGGAGGTGGTGGCCGCCGTCGTTAGGACGGGGGGGTGCTCAGCAGAGGAGGTGAAGGCCGGCACCCTACGTCCTGACAACACGGGCACGCGCACCATTGTGGTGAGCTGCCCCGTGTCAGCGGCCAAGACCATCTCGGAGGGCCGAAGGTTTTTGGTGGGTTGGGTTTCCGCGCAGGTCAAACTGCTGGAACCCCGACCTCTGAGGTGCTTCCGGTGCCAGGTGGGCCACCATGTGGGAGCTCAATGCACCTCGGAGGTGGACCGCAGCGGTCTATGTTTCCGCTGTGGTTAGCCCAGTCACAGGGCCGGCTCTTGCGACGCCGCGCCGCACTGCGTAGTCTGTGCGGCAGCAGGCAAGCCGGCCGACCACTGGGCTGGGGGTAGGGCCTGTGCCCCACCCGCCAAAGCCGGAAACAGGAGGAAGCCCTCCGCCACCGCCGCCACTGCCGCCGCTTCTTCTGCCGCCACTGCCGGTTCCACTGCGGCTGCTGCTACTGCAGCAGCCGCAGTAGAGCCCCTACAAAGGGCTCCGGAGGGGGCTGAAATGGAGCACCCCCCCCTGTTGAACGTCAGCCACTGCGCCGCCCAGGAACTGATGCTCCTGAGCATGGCGCAATGACTGATGCCTGTGGACGGCGAGCAATGGGTAGCTCGCCGTCCGATCAGAACAGGCCCGGGTTGACGGCGCGCTGTGTTCTACGCGCGCCGAGCCAGCAGTCGTCAGCATGGGTCGGGGCCCGTTAGGGCCAGAGCCTACCAGGGTTGCGCCTGCGGAATATGTTCGAAAGAGTTACCGCGGCCCTGGAAGGAAAGACACTAGGAGGACAAAGGGTGGGTTTTAGTCAGTAAAAGTCTGACACTCCCTGCCGCTCCACCCAGAGCGGGAGGGGTCATTTGATGATTTCCCATCCTCGAAAAAAAAAAAAAAAAAGAAAGGGTATTGATTTTCCAAATTTATTAAAGTACACTTCGCCCGCGACTTCGACAGCGCGGATTTAGTAGGTACTCCACAAACTTCAACGCCCCCTATACCCCCTTATAAAGGTTAGTTTTGGAAAATTAAGCACAACGATTTTCATTAATTACATTTATTACTTAGCCATTTCTACTTATTCTATGGTCTCAAGTTCAACGCAACTGTTCACCCCGTCAGGAGTTGATTATGCAAAAATTGTTAGGTACATCTGTTTCAATAATCCCATTTTTAGTTCGTTCATAGCATTCCGACGTAAATTAAAGCAAGCAATAATGTCCTCCCCTAAAAACTTGCTGCAGCCCCTGCTTCACCCCTTATTATGTATGTAGTTTATTTGCGAAAAATCCAAACATTTGTTATTCTTATTGTTTTATCGAAATCATTTTCAACTTCATTGGACCAAGCATTGTTATGATTCTTCCCAGTTCGCTCAAGCCGCGACATTTTTCTTACTCCGAGCATGTTTATTACCGTCGTAACTTTTGAACGAAAGGTCCGATTTCAATAATTTAAAGTGTTATTTACATGGACATAATCAACCTTAATTATCAAACCATTTAAATGGATAAGGATTAATATCATGATACCGAAATCACCACTTTTTCATATCACCAAGGATTTGCTTGAATAATTTGAACAAAAAGCGGTCATGGTGACTTAACCATAATAGTTAGACATATGGTATCGCAGACTTTTTTGTAGACATTGATGACCTCTATAAAACTGTAGTACATCACTTTGCTCTATTGACAATAGATTCCGCAGCGTATGCGATATAAGGATTTTTTCTCACACCTTGGGTTACATTATCGAAGTTTTCATACGGATCCCTAACTTTTTTGAAAATATTCTATAGCCTATGTTCATCATCGATAATGTACGATTCTACTGGTGAAAGAATTTTTCAAATCGGTCTAGTAGTTTCGGAGCCTATTCATTTCAAGCAAAGAAACAAACAAACAAATCTTTCCTCTTTATAATATTAGTATAGATTATTTTTTGCCTGAACTGGTATAACCTAGCCTATCGCCCTGTACCCGCTTGACGTTGAGTTTCGAAATATCCTGTATATTTGCCAAATTTCATGACGATTCGTTCAACCGTTTTAGCGTGAAAGCGTTATAGACGGACAGAGTTACTTCCGCATTTATAACATAAGTAGGGATAGGTTTAGTTATAGATTACACATGAAAATTGACCATTTCCATGTTTATTCCTCAAAATTTTTGCCTACTGAGGCAAATCAGATAATTAAAATCAGAATCAAAAAAATGTAAACAGTTCTCAAGAATAGGTGCATTTTTTAACGTTTTTTACAAAAAAAAAATATATATATTCACCTTTTATCTTTCTTGTGTTTCTTCTTCTTGTTGACCACTCCGGCGCTGGTCGACGGGTCCTCCGGGTCGTCATCTGTAGCAGGAACATGGATTTTATCATACTGCAATGTTTTGGACTAACAGCTGTCAGCTATGGTCACAACTCACAAGGTCAAGCTTAACACAACATCACAGAAATACGCAAAAAGAGCATAATATTCAACATACAATATTTTTTATGTAAACCAAGCTTTTTCATGTATTTTAAGGTTATAATCGAACATCCAGTAATAATCAGTGATCAGATAATTGGGCGCTTATATACCTAAACTTCTTCCCGTGAAAGAATAATATGGACATTCCTTTTTGATTATAAGTAATCCCGGGTTCCCGAGATTGAACAATTTTGTAAAAACAACTATAACAAACTTAATGGCCTGTTACTAAACCAGTTCTGATAAAAACTTTCATTGTAAATTAAAAGTTCCAATAGAATCGGCTTTTTAAAAAAAATTACAATGATAGTTCATAACGAGGTCTAACAATATTTTGTATGCGGGCATTTTTAGCAATCTCAGGAATTTCCAACGATTCTTGGATCCGGGATTCTGAAAAGCATGTCCGTATTATACTTTCGTGGGAACAAAAGTTAAGTTTAGGTATATTACCGCCCGACTATCCGATCACTGGTACTCTCAACATGAGGCGTATCCAGTAAATGTGGCACATCGAAGTTTAGAATGAAAACCAAATATAAAGTAATTTATTCAAATTAGGCTTAAAATGAAACCTTTATAGCTTCTCTCGTGAGTCTGTCTGTCACAGGCAATTTTCTCCGGTTCTACTGGACCGATTCTGTTAAAACTTGGTAGGTGCATGCAACGTGTTACAGAATAAACGCAATACTTCTTAAAGGGGTCATTTTACTCATCATTATGAACCACTTTCACTACAGGACCAACACTGAAATCGCGAAAAAACAATCAACTGCTCCATACATTTCTGTGCGTATAACTCGACATAAAATGTACTGAACAGCTGATTTTTTCACGATCGCCTAAGACCCAAACAGCGCAGGTTACCCAAATAAATATATTTTGAGTATGGGGGTCACTTTTGGGGGAAGAATAAGACCATTAAAAAGACTCGCATTTGACCGGTTTTATCTCGCAATTTTACGTCAGTTTTATATAAAGACCGTCACCACTTCCTACTATTTTATCTAACAACACTCCCCAGCAACACATCTATCTGTTAAATTGAAAGAGTTTGTGTTCGGCTTCGTAGAGCGTCGGTTCCGACTCTATTATACCTTTCCCCATATAGATTTTCTTTCTAAAAGTCGATGTGCCACAACTGACGTTTCTCTAAACAGAATACTTACGATGGCGCAGTGTCCCGGCGGGCACTGGCATGAAACAATCGGGCACAGGGCACGTTAGCTCTCCCACACACAACTCGCAACACTCTCGCACGCCAATTTATGGCAGTCGCGGTCATAAAACGTGCGAGTGAGACGGTGAATAGTAAGGGATGTTTGTCAAGTCTCGTTTTATCTTGCTCCCGCACTTTATGACCGCAACTGTTACGAGCGTTAGCGTAAACTATAAACCTGGAGATCTCAACATAATAGTATTTTCTTGAAAAAATCTAATTAGTCTGTCAGTTAGATAACCAAAAAATATTGTGACATATGTTTTTTTCTTTTTTCAAGTAAATTAAAAATGAAGACGATACAGTACTTTGAAACCTCGTGGACGTCATGCGTTGGTACACTTTTTACCAAATATTGACGTCACAAGCCCCCACTACTGAATTTGATGCGCCTTATCTTTTTCATTTTTATCGATTTGAAAAGTCCAATGTTTTTTTTATATAATGGACAGATTAAATAAAAATATAATTATCTTTTCTAGGAAAATACTCCATTGATAGTACGTATTATAATCATTACCTGCATGTATTTTTCTTCTTAATTTATTTGGGGGATGGCGTAGCGTCGAGAAGAACACAGTTCTTCTCTAAATATTTATCAGTCGCCGTCTCTGCTTTTAGCCAAGTCATTTTTCACACAATTCATTCATTGTTTCTTTGGGCTTCCTTGACTCAACGCTCAATGAATGATGTCAGATAGGTGCTTCCGGTAAGACCGTTTAGAGATAGCGGAACAGAGTAAAGTCCCGCAATCCTCCATTGAAAAGGGAGGATCCTCCGACCGGACGGTTGTTGTGTCCGGTGGGCAACTGCCCGATAGTTGACATTCGGGCTGTTGTAAATGTTGAAATAGCACGGTAAACTGTCATACCGCGATGTAGGATTTCGTTCAGTTAGGTCGCAGCTGGCGGGATAGATGGCGTTGCGGTTCTTTTTGTTTCGATGTAGATTTTGCTACGTTTTTTTTTGTGGCGGAATTGATATCGCTACAACCGAAAGCTGACCCCAACATGTCGGGTAAGGTTAGAGATGATGATATGAGAGATGATGTAAACATAATACTAACTGAGCTGTATCTTCCCGCCGCCCGCCACCAGCCTGTCGACGGCGCCGCTGATGTGGTTGCGGGACAGGCGCAGCGCTGTCTTCGCCTCCTCGGGGTCGTAGCCCATCGCTTCCAACTGGAACGTAAACGTTGAAGGTGAATGATGATCATGCTCGGCGCAAATTAACTCTTTAGTGAAGTGAAGTGGAGTAAAGTGAAGTGAATATGAAATGAAGTTGAATGAATATGAAATGAAGTTGAGTGAGTTGTGTTTACAACGATAAATGAAGTGGAGTTAACTCCAGTCGTGCGTCGGAGCTGACACACGCCCTTTTTTTATAAACTGTTGTCCAACGCGGCGTGCATGCATGAAAAAAAAACATTTCAAGTAAATTTGTCGGTAAGGCCCGTACTGGCTCGTGCTGACAGAAAACAGAATTGTGTGTAGGGCCGTCTTTTACAAACAATGCTGTCTTCTGTTAGCTAGTGGACTTGGCCCAGCAGCAGCAGTGGGACAGAAATAGGCAAGATAGATACAAGTTGTTGATATGATGTTACCTCAGCGACCAGCTTATTGTCCGGTATGATGACGGAGTCGTCCGAGCTGATCGTGGACGCCTCATCTGACGACTGGTCGCTGTCCGCTAGCTGTAAAAAAAAAAAAAAGAAAGAAATATAGTGGTAGAATAAACAGTTTTCCTCGGCCAGAAAAACAATTTTAATATACTGACTACTAGTGTTGCGTTTATATCAGTGACACCACTTACAGTCACTAAGGACTTGAGGAGACTGGACGAACGGAAGAGGACATCACTTCATGGATTGCCAAAGCCCGAGCTACCTTCGCGCAGCTGAGACCTCTGGCAATCACGGAATATGACTGTCAAAATCTTCGCGTCTAATGTAAAATTCGTGCTGCTCTACGGGTGGGAAACGTGGAAGGTAACCAAGGACATCTCACGCCAAATCCAGGTTTTCGTCAACCGATGCCTTCGTCGCATCCTCGGGATTTACTGGCCCGAGACGATCTCTCGTAGAGCTGTTGGAGAAATGCCACGAGAGACCGATCGTCTGCCAGATCAAGTGTCGTAAGTGGAGGTGGATTGGTCACACGCTCCGAAGGGATTCCTATCACATTCCCAAATAGGCCTGGAATCTTCAAGAGAAAAGGAAGCGTGTTGGCAGAAACGACGAGCATCGGAATGACGTAGAGTGAAGTGAAGCGTAAAGCACAAGACCGTCCGCAATGGTGGACTACTGTGTATATTGAAAACTATGGCGGCCAGGCGGCGCGTGTAGCCCATGCCGACCAGGGCGTCTACTAGTTGTTGAACACAACTCACCAGCTCCGGCTGCTCCTGTATGGGCGGCGCGGGTAGCCCATGCCGACCAGGGCGTCTACTAGTTGTTAAACACAACTCACCAGCTCCGGCTTCTACTGTATGGGCGGCGCGTGTAGCCCATGCCGACCAGGGCGTCTACTAGTTGTTGAACACAACTCACCAGCTCCGGCTGCTCCTGTATAGGCGGCGCGTGTAGCCCATGCCGACCAGGGCGTCTACTAGTTGTTGAACACAACTCACCAGCTCCGGCTGCTCCTGTATGGTCGGCGCGGGTAGCCTATGCCGACCAGGGCGTCTACTAGTTGTTAAACACAACTCACCAGCTCCGGCTTCTACTGTATGGGCGGCGCGTGTAGCCCATGCCGACCAGGGCGTCTACTAGTTGTTGAACACAACTCACCAGCTCCGGCTGCTCCTGTATAGGCGGCGCGTGTAGCCCATGCCGACCAGGGCGTCTACTAGTTGTTGAACACAACTCACCAGCTCCGGCTGCTCCTGTATGAGCCGCACCGCCTCGGCGACGTGGTTGTTAGAGTTGCGCAGCGCGATGGCGGCCAGGCGGCGCGTGTAGCCCATGCCGACCAGGGCGTCTACTAGTTGTTGAACACAACTCACCAGCTCCGGCTGCTCCTGTATGAGCCGCACCGCCTCGGCGACGTGGTTGTTAGAGTTGCGCAGCGCGATGGCGGCCAGGCGGCGCGTGTAGCCCATGCCGACCAGGGCGTCTACTAGTTGTTGAACACAACTCACCAGCTCCGGCTGCTCCTGTATGAGCCGCACCGCCTCGGCGACGTGGTTGTTAGAGTTGCGCAGCGCGATGGCGGCCAGGCGGCGCGTGTAGCCCATGCCGACCAGGGCGTCTACTAGTTGTTGAACACAACTCACCAGCTCCGGCTGCTCCTGTATGAGCCGCACCGCCTCGGCGACGTGGTTGTTAGAGTTGCGCAGCGCGATGGCGGCCAGGCGGCGCGTGTAGCCCATGCCGACCAGGGCGTCTACTAGTTGTTGAACACAACTCACCAGCTCCGGCTGCTCCTGTATGAGCCGCACCGCCTCGGCGACGTGGTTGTTAGAGTTGCGCAGCGCGATGGCGGCCAGGCGGCGCGTGTAGCCCATGCCGACCAGGGCGTCTACTAGTTGTTGAACACAACTCACCAGCTCCGGCTGCTCCTGTATGAGCCGCACCGCCTCGGCGACGTGGTTGTTAGAGTTGCGCAGCGCGATGGCGGCCAGGCGGCGCGTGTAGCCCATGCCGACCAGGGCGTCTACTAGTTGTTGGTTGACGACGGAGCCGTCCATGCAAATGCCTATTGCTCGGCGTTGCCTGAAGAAACAGAATTATCAATATTAGTAGCCATCTATCGAAAGTAGCCTACTGCTGGCCTCAAATAAACATCATGTTTGGGGTGGGTGGTTTATTAATTATTTATTAATTAACAACAAAAATCAACAATTTGTGGGCCTTACCACAAATTGTTGATTTTTGTTGTTAATTAAGACTGGGTCTATACGCATAGCCAAATTGAGAGGAAAGATTTGTTTGTTTGAATTGAATAGGCTCCGAAACTTCTGGATCGATTTGAAAAGTTCTTTCACCATTAGAATTCTATATTATCCCCGATGAACATAGGCGATAGAATGTTTTTAAAAAAGTTAGGGATCCGTATGAAAACTTCGATAATGTAACCCAAGGTGTGAAAAAAATACCAAATAATCCTTATATCTCGTACGCTGCGGAAACTATTGACAATAAAGCAAAGTACCTAATGTATAAAGTTTTATAGAGGACATCATTATCTACAAAAAGTACACAATACCATATTATGCCAAAATATTATGGTGAAGTCACCATAGACCATAGACCGTATTTTTTATGGCAAATTATTCAATCAAAACCCGGGTGGAATGGAAAAATGGTGATTTTGGTATCATGATACGCTTGTCCATTTAAATGGTTTGATAATTTTCAAACCAATTATAATTTAAGTTGATTATGTCCGTGTAAATAACACTTTAAATTATTCAAACCGAACTTTTCGTTACAAAGATCTCCCCAGTGCGCTCAAGCCGCGACGGCTTGCGCACTGGGGAGATCTTATCATATGCTTGGTCCGCTGAAGTTGAAACACGGCATTTAAATGATTTTGATAAAAAAAAGAATAACAAATGTTTGGATTTCTCTAAAATAAACATAGTAATGGGTGAAGGAAGGGTGATAAAGTTCTTAGAGGAGGACATTATTGCTTGCTTCAGTTTACGTCGCATTGCTATGAACAAACTAAAAATAGGATAATTGAAACACATGCAACAATTTTCGCATAATCAACCCCTGACGGGGTCATGGGTCGGGGCCCGTTAGGGCCAGAGCCTACCAGGGTTGCGGATTTGTTCGAAAGAGTTACCGCGGCCCTGGGAAGAAAGGCACTAGGAGGACTAAAGGGTGGGTTTTAGTCAGTAAAAGTCTGACACTCCCTGCCGCTCCACCCAGAGCGGGAGGGGTCATTTGATGATTTCCCATCCTCCAAATCTCATCCAAAAAAAAAAAAAAAAACCCCTGACGGGGTGAACGGGGTGGACAGTTGCGCTGATCGGGCACGAGACCTTCCCATCTATACCGTAACTGATATTTTTCAAAAACCCAATGATGCAGTTGTAGTGTCTCGGGCCCGATTTTGATGAAAACTAATCCAGCCCAGCTCCATTAGAGTCAGTACCGAGTTCTCGTCCCCCTGGGGAGAGTAACATACCTGTCTACGCGGTGCATCTCCCGGGCCCGGTCCCTCTGCGCCTTCCTGTCCGCCAGGTAGTGGTGTGCGCTGTCCGTGTTGCCGGCGGCGGCGCGCAGCCCCGAGCGGGCGGCGGCTCGGGACCAGCCCAGCTCCATTAGAGTCAGTACCGAGTTCTCGTCCACCTGGGGGGATAATATTGCTGTGTTGAAAGATCACCGAGGGTTTTGGCACCACATATGTGAGAGGACTTACTAGGAAAACGTGACTTTGACGTAAACATGACGTTGACGGCATTTTAACTCATGTCGGTAAACATAAGGTTACGCGGTGTGACGAGGTGGGAAAGCTGTTCGAGCGGATAATCGCAGCCCACCTCGTCAGCCACTTGTGCGGAGAGGGGCCGGACCTGGCCAAATGCCAGTTCGGGTTTCGGCACGGGCGCTCCACTATCACGGCGATATCGCGTGTGAGAGTTCTGGCGGAGGAAGCGGTGTCCCGGGGCGGGGTGATGTTGGCGGTGTCCTTGGACATCTCCAACGCCTTTAACACCCTGCCCTGGAGTTGTATTCGGAAGGCACTACGCTATCATCGAGTGCCTCCCTACCTCCGCTGCGTCATTGGGGCTTATTTGGCGGAAAGGTGTGTCACCTATCTGAGACGTGATGGCATACACCAGCACCCTATGTCGTGCGGTGTTCCACAGGGTTCGGTCTTGGGCCCGCCCCTGTGGAATATCGGGTACGACTGGGTGCTGAGAGGCGAGCTCCAGCCGGGAGTGGACCTGACGTATTACGCTGACGACACGCTGGTCACTGCCCGGGGGAGCTCGTACAGGGAGGCAGCGTTGCTGGCGCCGGCCGCGGTCTCACAGGTGGTGAGCCGCATACGGCGCCTTGGTCTGGAGGTGGCCCTCAACAAGTCGGAGGCCATAGTTGTTCATGGCCCCGGGATCACACATCGTGGTCGGTGGGGCCCGTGTCGCTGTCGAGTCCACCATGAAATACATATACCTGGGATTGGTGCCCAAGTTGTTGGGCACGGCTGGAGCGCTGTCAACGCTGCTTCCCAACCTGGGGGACTCGAGCACCGCCTGCGGCCCTGTATGGGGCCTCGATCTGGGCGGCTGACCTGACGGCCAGCACCATCTCTGTTCTGCGGAAGCCGCTGAGGGTGATGGCCGTCAGAGTCATAAGGATTATCGCACGATCTCCTACGAGGCGGTTTGCGCACTGGCCGGATCTCCGCCCTGGGACCTGGAGGCAAAAGTCCTCGCGTCAATGCATAGGTGGCACGAGGACGCGCGGGCGCACGGGTAGCGACTGACGCAGCGACATTTTGAGCTGCGTCGGTCGCAGCTGCGCGAGGTCCTGGTGGCGGAATGGCGGAACAGGCTTTCACGCCCTACCGCTGGCCTCGTCACTATCGAGGTCATCCGGCCAGTGCTCGACCTGTGGCTCGGGAGAAGGCACGGCTCCCTGTCGTTTCGTGCGACACATCCTCACGGGGCATGGCTGCTTCGGGAGGTTCCTGTGTCGCATAGGCAGGGAGCCGGACGCTCGGTGTCACCACTGCGTCGCCTGTCGGGAGGACACGGCGCGGCATACGCTGGCAGAGTGTGCCGCGCGGGAAGAGCCGCGCCGTGCCTTCGTCTCTGTGGTAGGCAGTGACCTCTCGCTGCCGGCTGTAATCCGTTCTATGGTCGGCGGGGAGGAGTCCTGGGACGCGGTGGTCTCCTTCTGCGAAACTGTTATCGCGTAGAAGGAGGCTGCGGAAAGGGAGAGGAAGATGACGAGTGCTCTCCCGGCCCGCAGCAGGCGCACCGGGCGTCGGAGGAGGGCGTACGCTGCCCTCCTTCGGCCCCCCTAATTGGGTCCAGGAGCAGCGGACTTGGGGATGTCCGTTGCCCCCTATTCATCCGGACCCGAGGTGACGGCGCGTGGTGTTCCCGTGCGCCCCTCTGACGTCGCGGGGGGAGTTAAACACCTCCCTCCCCCCGCTTACGAGATGTGCCGGCACCAGCCGGGGATTACTGAAGTCGCATACGTTCCCGCGATCCCCGGCGTAGGTGGAAGATGGAACACCGGGGTAGTTTTAGTCAGTAAGAGTCTGACAGACCCCTCCGCCCGCCCCAGAGCGGAGGACATCCATGAGGATTTCACCCCGTAAAAAAAAAGGTTACGCGGTGTAGGTAAGCGAAAGAATGCGGAATGATTTAAAATTTTGGTTGGCTCAAAGGTTGTGTCATGTGACGCGCTGTAAAGATACACATTGCACAATACTTGGATATCCTCGCAGCAGTCCACCTGAGCGTTGACACAGCACCAAAGTCACAAAAACACAAAACTTCACTATTTACGAATTTTCGTTTAGAGAGCGATATTGAATTCAACACGACATGCCTGAAGCATGATCACTCCTTCTCCCTCGTACGAGGGCGTTGCGGTATGTGCGTGAAAGGAATGGGAGTAGGATAAACCAACCAAATAGTTATAATGCTGTCGAATTCAACGAGTTCCGCCGCGAATAGAATCCATAGAGTATACATGTTCTGTGTTAGGATCAGCGCAACCATAAGCGTTTTAATAGATGCCCGGACCTGGACTGATGATGATGCAATAAAAAATGACATTTCAGGTCCATCCATCATGCGATACTCACTCTCAAAGTGTTGAGCTCTGTCTCCGCCTTCAAGAGCAGTGCCTTGGCCTCATTCCGCCTGTTCTGATGGTACGCCACGATGCCTTGCAGCAGGTAGAGGCGCATCAGCAGCACTCGCTCGTTCGCTGCAACAAAACATGCAAACTCAGCAATTGATTTAAGGTTTAGCTCCGTACAGAAGCACAGTTCACAGACTTCGCAGAATTACCACACCGTTCCGAGCTTGTGTCAGAGTCAGAAGCCATAAAATCTGCCACCAATCTTGCCAAGGGGTACCGTGTTACCCAGTCACTGAGTTCAGACAGGCAGCCAGTAAAATACTGGTATTCAGCTGCCTTCTGTTAGTCTGGAAGCCTGTCTGGAACCTTCCTGCCTTTTCAGCACTATGTTGGGGTCGAACATAGTGCTGAAAAGGCAGGAAGGTTGATAGACTCACCGGCACTCCCCTTCAGCGCGATGAGTCTGTGATGATCCTCGCCGTAGGTCTCCTTGAAGGCGGCCTCGGCGGCGGCCAGGCGCGCGTGCGCATCGCTCGCGTGCGCCAGGCTGCGCAGGCACAGGTAGCACCACGACACGTCCAGCTGCAGCACCGCCCAGTTGTCCACTGTCTTCAGGATCGACGAGCGGCACTCGCTGGGGAGGGAAGGTGCGGTGAGTGGTGTCTCTGATGCTACAGAAACCTTTACGACTCGGCAGGCTGCTGAGTCGTCGTCGTCGCCGTCGTTGGAAAAATATCAGTTCTTTGCAGGCACACAGAATTGATGGGCGGAAACTCAGGTGTATGGTATCTGGATCAGATAATAACACCTGGGCGTTGCTGGCTTTCCTTGAGGAGCTAAGGTGGATCGGATGACATATTTCTCCTACCCTATCTTAAAATACGCGTTCAGGCGTGGATTTCCGAACACCAGTCCAACTTACATACTACACAGGTATCTAACTTTACGAAAAATGCCTTTCATGGATATGTAGACAGAGACACAAGATCCCTAGCACAGCTTACCTGAGCTGCCTGTCAGCTTCCAGCAGCAGCACCAGCGCCAGCGGGTAATCGTGCTGCTTGGCAGCGGCTCGGCCTCGCTCGTGCAGGGCTAGCCCCACCATCAGCGCGCGACGCTCAGCAGGCGGCAGCTCTACAGCCTTGCCTGACTGGTCTTCTAGCTGTGGGTAGTGGAGGCAATGGTGATATGGGATGTTATAAAGTAGAAGACGACTGTCCACATATTTGTAAAGACAGGATCAACGCGAAAATGTGACGAAAAATGTAGGACGCGTCGCGTTTATCTGCAGAACAAGGCGTTAAATCGCAAAAGGCTCTGGATATGTCGCCGCCAACTGGCTTAATCAGCCGTTTCATCAGCGGCCTAAATGACATTTAGCCAATGCGTCTAATACAAAATTTAATGAACGAGCTGGCAGATGCTTAGCCCGTTCATAGAACAGGGTAAACGTGACGAAAATGATGAAATATTTAATTTTGAGAATCCTTTGGGAAATTAAAAAATAACACTCAACTTCAACATTCTAACCATGACGACGTGAGCCCTGCTGCGCGAGGCTTTACTTCAATCAGCAGGGTTTAAAGAAACCTAACCTATCCTTTTCGGGGTGCCCTAAGCTCCCTGTTCCCTATGTCCTGCTCCTTGGCGAGGCAAGTCATTAAAGGATTTTGAAACAAGTCATTTAATCTTTCTCTTTTTTTTTTTTTTTCTGTTCAATTAAACGCCGGGATGTAACTTAGGCCGCTGTCTAAACGGCGACGTTCAATGGAAAGGCTAGGCAGCCAATTAAACGACAGGTTAAGCTAGTTGGCTGCGGCATATACATATACAGGCACAAATATAATAATTGGAACAACATTACATCAGACCGCCCATTGTACACTTGTTTTTATAAAATTTTTACTTGTGATTGATGTGAGGTGTACAATAAAGTATATAATAAATAAATAAATAAATACATCGATGAAGAAGTCGAAAAGATGGATTAATAAATTATTATGACTTACCTTCATATATTCATCATCATCAGCTAGCTTGTCTACATACTCAGAGAGCAGCGTGGCATCATCACGCACCGTCTTCATCTCCATGTACATTGTGTCTTCCTTCTTCACGTCTTCTGGAGTCTCTGTTGAGAACAAACACATTAGTGACTTTGTTTTTTAAAAAACTCTAACTTTATCATGCACCTGGTATCGACCATGCATGAAGAACATTGTTGGAAAAACAAATTTATTTTGGTAAAAGGAACTCCTTTCTGTTTTATCAATTTATAGTAATGTTGACTTTAGACTCGCCTTCAAGTTTTATTTTCGTAAAAAAAGTCTTCATCAAAATCGTAACAAACAGACTCGCTTAATACATAATGTACTAGTAAAGGTGGGTATACACTATGTTCGCGAACCTCTTGCGCTCCGCGCACCAGCAACTGCTCCACATGGTGATACGTTTGCGAGTTTGTAGCTGTAAGGAGAGGCGACCCGAGCCATGTCGGTTATTAGCGCGAACACAAAGCGCAACCGGCCGGCGCCTAGTGTGTTCGTAGACGAAAACAAAGCAAGACGCAAGTGTGTAGGTACGTTTCGTGATTCGAATAATGGAGTGGTCCCAAGAGAAATGCTTGGAATTAATTAAAGCATATCACAATCAAAACATGTTTTACAATGTCCACTTATTTCGTGTGATTTGAGGTCCAACTGCAATGTATGTTTACCTCTTTTCTTATAAAGAGTTCCCAAAACCGAGGAGGATTTTTATAGTCTTCAATTTTTTTGTAAGAATATGAAATATACGAACCTGCCATGACAAGTGCCATCAGTGTGGCTCCATTCTTCAAACCTTGTGCCTCTAAGCTCAGGGTCGGTTTTATAACTTTGCCATTGAATATTAATTTCACCCTGAAAGAAATGAAATTCATGAATTATGTAGTCAAGTAAATTTCAAAAAATTATAAAAATTTAGCGAGTTGTTGCAAGCTCTTGTATATTTGAGAAGGATGAAATTTTAGAAAAGTGCAAACAGTATAAATACACGCTAGTATAAACACTTATCTTACTGTGCGACTACATAGGGCAAAAATAGTCAAGGCATTGTTAAAGTAAAATCTATCTCAAAACCAAAATTCATCAAGATACGATAGATAGATAGATAGATTCAACAGTTTTGGCATGAAATGAAACAGACAGACAAAGACTTTCGCATTAAAAAACATAGTTTGGAAACTTGCAACAATTCAACTATAAGTACTAACCTGGTCTGTGCTACCCCAATCTCCTGGGCTATAGCAGTGATCAGCTCATCGCCTATAGCTTCCAACTTCTTCTGCATCTTCAGCATTCTCGGCTTCTCCCCCGGTATGGTCGCCTTGATCCTGAAGGCCGCAAACCCTGTCTGCTTGAACTCCACATTATCCTTAGATCTCTCGACGGAGTGGAGCTGAAGTTCCCGCAACGCTTGCTCGATGACTTCTTGTTCCAGGGAGAGGTCTTTAGAGTACTTTGCGACAACATCCTGTAGGAATAATGTGATGGATGTCAAAGCATAGAATTTTCCAATTGATTGATTTTATTGTGCTAACTGCTGCTAGAATGTCACAGCGTCTGTTACATAATGCCCCAAGTATTTGAACTGGTACACTCGCAATATGTCATTCCCATTTAGATTAATGGGGGGCACATACTCTGGACATTTAGCACCATCAGCCTTAAAGACCAAGAGCTCGCTTTTCTTGACATTATAAACTAGGCCATGCTTTCGAGCATAGCCCTCACGACAACTAAGCAGCTCTCTAAGCGCCCAAACCGTACGGTTCAGCAGCACCATATCGTCAGCGTAGCTGATGTCGTTGACACTGACGTCATCAATGCGACACCCTATTTTTTGCTGCTGAGCTCAACGATCAGATCGTTTATATAGAGGCTAAATAGTTTTGGTGACGTTGTCGATTACAATTGGGGCAGATGGTAAAACAAATCGTGGATTTAGGGTTTAAAACCCGGACAATCAAAAAAACTTTTTTTTTTTAAATAAAGGCTTAATAATTGCTTTTCTTCTAATACTACTATTCTCTTTATCCGGGGACACGGTAGTGCCTCCGCCAAGACAAGCGAAGCGAACCGCATGGCCACTACCTACCTTTTCTCCAAGCGCTTTGTCGTTTTTTTGTACACTTATAATTGTGTAGCTTGGCCGTTTCGTTACTACAAGAACTATTGTATTACATAAAAGTGATGAACAGTTAATAAATTTTCACCTTACGCCCATGTGAATGTCGCGAAATGGCCGAAGCACATATTTTGGCTAAGATGTAGAGATTGTGAAGTTATAAGAGCTTGGCTCTAAATGAGATTTGATAACTTTTTGACAGTGCGAGCCATATGGTCTTGGCAACATTTTACATGGAAATATTATTGGTGGGTTCACTTTACCTTACATACTAATTTCCATTTTAAATGAACTGATACTGATGATGATGGCTGAATCCTACATCCAGTATGGCCTCAGTAATTATGGTCGTACTTATAAAACCTATCTTGACAGTATTTACAAAATTCAACTTCAAATTTTAAAAACAATAGTTTCTCCCAAAATTAGAAATCAATTCTACGACAATATAAATGGCATCTTTAAACACTGTAATGTCTTACCAGTTCATACACAAATAAATTTAATGTTATTAAAAGAACAATTCTTCAATAAATCTTTAAGAAACAAAATCGAACATCCTGTGTGCACTCGGGCAGTTTCTGAGAATAGGCTTCGTACACAGCGTGCCAACAATACGTATGGTGAACGAACTACCGGTTATATTATACCGAGACTTATTAATAGTCTACCCTCAGAAATTAACAAATGTATTACACGAAAAAATATCAAATGTAAACTTAAGCAATATTACTTAAGTATTATTTAGGAATGAATGTAACAGTTACATCCATTCCAGTATTTAAAGACCTAAATAATTAATACATTATTGCATTTTACATGTGTGCGTTGTTGTCGATAGCAATAGTCCATAACATCTGTATTATGATTGTTGTCGACAGTGGCCTGCGCATGTGAAGTGCTTTATAAACATTGTACTTACATCTAATAGTTCGATATTGAGATAGACTCATGATAGCACAAGTCTAAACCTTAGTGGTTTTTTGGTTGCTATTTAAATTATTAATGTTGTATTATTTCGTATAAACGATAAATAAATTAAAAAAAAAAAAAAAAAAAAAAATTCTTAAAACAACATAAAAAATATAAAAAGTAGTAGACCGCCGGTGTCAGGAGCAGGGTCCAAGCTACCGGTGGTTACGGCTCCACAGAAAAGAATCCCTGCATAATAAGAGCCATATCAAGGAGCATGGCCTTCTGTATCAGGCACTTTATCCAACTGGACAGGAAGACATAGAAAGAATCTACATCTTCTTAATAAACGAGGCGACAGGCATAACTATGTCACTAGAAATAGTGTAAAGAGTAGTGCTTGACGCTATGGTGGCCTAACACTCCCTTCTCGTATTGATAGGATATGGTTTAGATGGTAGAAGTTAAAGTCTCGAATTGTAAGGGAAATAGCTATATTTTAAATCACTATAACATTATCTTAGTTACAAGACAAATGGTAATGGTAGGTAATGGTTTTGAGTATGTGGTGTCTCTAATGAGATCTGAACGCGAACTGGCTCACATTTTGGTGGACGAGCAAATGTGCATATTTGCGTTTGATGCAATTATGCATTTTTCTTAGTGTTCGATTAAAACTCGAACAAATAAGAACCAATTAGTTCAACCAGGTTTCAGACTAGCTAAAGTAGCAACATCTTTCATGAGGTACTGTTTAAAATGTTACAATAAAATTTGTCCCCAGATATTAGAATTAAATGAAACAAAATTTAAATCTTCCCTTTAGCGCACACTATGCAGGCAAGCATATAATAAGCGAGAGGATTACATTGAAGATAAAAATGCTTAGCTCAATGCTGGTCCTGCTCCACAGCCACTAGGGTGCACAAATTAATTATTATTATTTTATTTTTTTGTTTTTACAAGTTGTGAGACCCACTGAATATTGTAAGAACATAGTTTTTTTCATTGTATAGACTCAACTAATTTTGCAATGTATAATTTCATGCATTACCGCCACATGTGTGAGTACTGTGTACTGTGTACCTTCAAGTTAATAATTTTTGAGTAAGACTGTGACTTGAATGTGCCCTGGCTGTTGGGAGTGTCATGTTCACTCAAAAGTCTCTCTGATGGTGGAGTTTGAGTTTCATTCATCATTTGGCTCCATCAGCTGGGACTGGTTATCTCTCAACTGCCACGGTTTGTTTTAATTGTAAGTACTTCTAACTGTTCCTTTTTTTGCTTTGGGTGTGCACGTTTTTCTACATCGTTCTCACATATATAAATAATGGAGTTAAATTATGGAGTTTCTTGCACATTCTTCTCCATAGAGAACTACGCTTTGGAATGTGCAAATAAAAGTAAATGTTTTAATTGAAATAAATGTTTTGAGTTTTATAAAGTCCCCTGTGACGAACGAGGACGACGCGGCTCTGAGCGAGAGAGAGAGAACAAGCTATTGATGCGATGCGTACGATTTTGAATGCATTGTCACACTCGACATAGTGACGCTAATGGAACTATCTATTAGTTAATCTGTGCTAATGAGACTAATGCAATACATACAATTTTTTGGTAATAAAATTAGTTTTAAATTAATTTATTGATTGTGTCCCCAGACTCCTGAAATCGGGATGCCTGGAAACACAAGTCGCGGGTAGCCAAAGGTTACGAGATGCACAGAACCGGTTGTTGTGGCAATACGTGTAATTCGGCTGATATAATGATGACCTGCTGCTCGAGGCTTTGCATGCATGAAAGTCGGAAATGATCCCAAGGATAATACTCCTAGGATAAAAAAGTATTTTATCTACACTCACAACGTAATGTCCCAAATATGAGTTCAAAAACGAATGCATAATCACATACTTTTTTTTCGTGGATAGGTAAAATTAAAAAAAAAAAACCATTACAGTTCAATATTTTCCTTCAATTTTTAAACAACTGCATCATAAAATAAGTTTTATAGCACACCTTGTCTTTTTAATTTTTAACGCTTTTATCTTTGTCTATGGATGAGCGCGCTGCGCAGTCATTCGAATACGCAATGAGAATATCTGCCATATTGGAATAAACTATTTTTCCACTTATTTTATTTCAGCTGTATGAGTGAAGATAAAATAGTGTATGCAACGGCATATAATTAGGTATTAAAACACTTGTGTGATGCTATTATCACACTCGGCTACGCCTCGTGTGATAAGCCCACACTCGTGTTTTAATAACCCTTTTTATATGGTTGTTGCATAAACTACTATTTTGACCTATTTCAAGATATGTTTTATCTGTATGCAAAGTTTCATACAAATCTCTTAAGATATGAAGAGGTAACACACAAAGTGACTTCCACATTTAATTTTGTAATATTAGGATGGATTCTTGATTATTATTAAGTGTAGGTGTACAGTAGACAGTTACCATGAACAATAGCATAGCTAACATGGCTGACACCCAGGGCATCTAACATCACTGTTTTATCTCACGGTCTGGTGTCACCCCTAACCGAGCGATGCAATGAAACCTGTCTTGGTGAGGAGGTGAGGTGTCTAATTTTTTTTAAGCCTGCTTTCTCATGTACTTGCATTCAGCACTTTCTTAGTCCTTGACCTTCGTTCCAGGTGTCACACAGAGCGGCCTTGTCCCCCCCCCCCCCTCCCTTGTCACGCTAATGACCATGATTCATTCAACAAAGTGGCAGACATTTTTGTAAAACCTTTGTCATAAACCAACAAATACACACAAACAGTTCTGTGTTCTGAAATTAGGTCAGCGAGTCATCTATTTTCAACAATCAGTTCACAGTCTGACGTATTTGACTGGATCAATAAAATCGGACCCGACAGCAAAACATAACAATGTAGTACCGAAACAGGCTAATTGATATCTACGATGAAATCATTACGAAATACTGTAACAATGATATTTGTTTCCAACAAGTCTCGGCAAAATTCGAAATTAAGGAACGCTCCTTTGAATTTTAAAAAATAACACAAAAGCCGACATCAACAAAGCTATCAAATACTTAATATTATATTTACATACCTTGAAATCTTGGGTGATTTCATTATCTGGCGTGATATAAGGCGCTTCCCATAATTTCACCTTTTCCTCATTCAATTTAGCACGAAGTTTTATCAACAAATCTTCATGTTGGAGATTATTATCCATTTTTAAAGACAAAAATAAACAGGATGATACGCATAAAACAATTTTTCATGAAATTCTGTTTTGCTAGGCTTGGGCAAGTAATATGAGTAATGTCGATTGTCGAAATGTCGATATTTTCCATTAAAATTATCGATATATAAAGTCGATTTGTAAACACGATATGACGATGATATTGATTTTTGAGAATCGAATTCGTATGAAATTCGATAAATTTGTAACGCAACTGTGGTTTAGTATTAAATTTAACGTTACTAGCTTGAGTGCTGCCTACTGCAGGTTGACCACAAAGGTCTTCTTAATTGTTTAAACTCAAGTACAATTAAAAAATACTTTTTTCTTCATGTGTATTACTTTTTTCGATTTTTTATATTTTTGGAATATGTATGAATATTATTTTTTTTGTTTTTCTTTCAATATTATTATTGATACTGTTTAAAACTATCGATTCAATAGATATCGACATATTTGTTTCGCTGGCTCATCCCTAAATCTGTTGTTTTTGGCTGTTGACATTGACATTGACAGGAGCAGACAGATGAAATTCTGGCTTGTTCGATTCACGCACAGATTTTACACCCATAGAGTACCTTTCAAACAAATTGTAAAATTCAAGTGATACGAATTATTTTATTTTCTGTATTAATCACAAATACACAGTCATTAATCTTAAAGCAAAGCACCTGCTAATATTGTAAATAACATATTTTTCAATGTAGGCAGGTGGAGTTCGAAAGAGTTCTATGCTATGTATAATAATTATAGTTGATACTTTCTGCTTACCCCCATCATACTTTATTATTACGGTGTGCCATTTAATTGGTGCCTAAATCATGGAATAGCGTGAGTAAATTATTGTCTTATTTTTTTCCAGTGTCTAGTCGTGAAACGCTGTACTAACTCGGTGGAAACTAAATGCAACACGTTTTGGCGTTTCATTATAAGCAGAACTTGTGGTAGTCGTGTGTTTTATTAAAACCATCAACCATCGGGTAACTATTTTTATGTAAAGTATCTAGGTACGTCGCTCCCTCGCACATTTAACGATGTTAATTAATGTGCTGATAGGAAAAAGCATAAATTTACAGCTCATTTACACCAGTTTCATTATTTTATACCACACTCAATAAAACTTGATAATGCGATGTGATGTGTAGGCACGTTATTTATTATGTTCTACGCGTTTTCCATTTCCTGTTGCAGTAAATATTTTCGATTGAATCATGTTTGACAAGATTTGTTTGACAAGTAAGTTTTAAGTTAAATAAAATTAATCATTTTTATAATAAGCAAAACCACAAATACAACCATAAATTAATAAATTATTTATGGTTGTATTTGTGGTTGTGCTTAGTTGCATGTGGGTAGGTAAGTAAGTACTCAAAATGGTAGGCTCACTACACTATTAGTATTTTTTAACCGAAACTATCGGTTCCTTATCCGAAATAAAAATCCATCCATAACCGTAACCGAATCCGATATAAAAGCTTCGGATAATTTCGGATAGGGGCGGAGTCTATATGAGATAAGTACGTGATGACCGACACACTAGCCGCGCGCGTCACTTGCATGTTCGTTTACTATTTCTATTTGTGTCGTAGGTACCTTTATAATTTATTTAAAAATCTAATATCCGTAACCAAAACTTTCCGAAATTCCGGATTTTCCGAAATAATTTTACATCCGAAACTGGTTATTATTTCTATGTCCGTATCCGTATCCAGATCCAAAATTTCATATCCATAACATCCGGCATCACTGTGATACAAAGCGCAAGGGGCGCGCGGCCAGGGGCCTATTTCATAAAGCTTGACAAGTCGACAATTTGTCAGAAATGACGACATTTGTCGGATTGTCACGACAATTCCCGTTTCATAAAACTTAACATATTTATAATTGTAGACAGGAATACAGTGGTAAATTGTCACTATTTCTTGTTTGTTTCTTATAACAATTGTCATTACAAGTCTTGTATAAAACACCTGTCGGTGACAGGTAAATGAATGTCGGTGATAGGTTAGGACGTTAGGTTATAGGTTAGGTGGTAGGCTAGTACATCTCAAGTGGATTGCGGTATCCACTTGAGCTGTACTAGCACATTCAGGTTCAAGAGTTGTTATAATCTCATCCAATGTAACGCACTTAACAGCTGTTGCACAGGTTCAAGAGCTTGATTTCTCTTAGTTGGGTGTTGCAATTGGCCTCCTACTTTAGTCAAAATATGTTCTACCGACACTTTAATGATACGGAATTTTTCGATGAATGTAATGTCGGTGATTTCTAAAGAAAAGTTAATTCTCTCTCTAAATTCTCTCCTTCGCATATTTTGTCCTAAATAATAATCATCACTGTCACTACTATTATCACTGCTAGAATTTAACATTTTTACATACCTAAGTAGTGTTTTCTCCGTGACTTGACACTTGTCATTAATTCTGACACAGGCCAAGGGTGCCTAACAAAAATTTACGACAATTCGACAAGTTTACAATTCCATATTGACAATTATGTGTGTTCATAAACGACAACTGTCAGAAAGTCCTCTACAATTTGTCGAATTTTCATTGTCACCTGTAAATTTTTATGAAACACTAAATTGTCGACTTGTCGTGATAATTTGACAAATATGTCGGATTTTCCGATTACAAATAAATCAGACCAAAAGATTTATGAAACGTACAATTGTCGCGTTGTCGACTTGTCACCTGTCACCTGTCACTGACAATTGTAAGCTTTATGAAACGGGGCCCAGGGCGCTGTGACGAAAATGTATGACGTCTGGCCGTGCGCTCCTGACGCTGAGTAAGTATATTTCGTTCCTTTGACGCCATATATTTTATCTTGTCAGGCCGCGCGCCCTGTCCGCTTTGTTTATCAAGTACTTGTGCATGTCCTATTCTAATTGACCCACACTAGGAATTTCTCCTGTATTGTGGATGCGTTTAAAAACATATAAACTAACATACACAAACAACCAGACTCGGAACAACTATCTGTAGGCCATACAAATAAATATTTGTTTCATGTGGGAATCGAACCCGCGTCACGCAGCGCAGCAGTCGATCGCCCAACCACTGCGCCAACCGTGCCGTCAAAGACTTGGTTAGCCTCTGTTGAGTTTTACCACAGTAAGATATTACCTACTGTGTGACAAAGAGTGACTTAGTCCTTATATGACGTATAGTCTACAGTCATTTTTAGTGCTGCTGGTAAAGGACTTTCTAAGGGTTTTCAAATCCCTGGAACAACATCCTAAATTAGCATTCAAAAAAATATAGGTGATGTCTCTTTATCGCAACGGATCGGAGTATTGTGAACATCACCATGAAGAAAGGTAGGTAATGTAGGACATTTTATGAAATAAGGTCGTCACGCCTGTCTCGCTTGCGTTAAAAGCCTGCATATCAAAACAAATATCATCATTTCAGCCGAAAGACGTCCACTGCTGGACATAGGCCTCACAACAACTATCTGTCTGTAGGAATTTTTTCCTTTGCCGTGTCGTTGGCACCAACATTTGGGTTCTTAGGTACCAACATTTATTTTCAACACAGTTTGTTTATTTACAAGTTGGTATGTACATGTAGGTACAGATTAGGAAATCTAAAACGTCGTTACGAGCGTGTACACCGTATTTCATTTCATAGAAACTTCCAAGTCCTTATTCTTCAAAATGAATGAACCGATTTTAACGAAACTTGGTAAGCATACGCTAGATATCCAGGTCAGAAGGAGAAAACATTTTTGAAAAAGATTACAGAGGGAGAGAGAGAGCGATTTTAAGTTTTCTATAGAAAGTGAAAAATCTCTATATCCTTCCCCCTGAACTCTTTTTCAAAAATGTTTTCTGATAACTATTTAGACATGAATATCTAGCGTACCAAGTTTCGTTAAAATCGGTTCATTCATTTTGAAGAATAATGATTTGAAAGTTTGTATGAAAAGCCTTACCGCGTAGGTAAACGCTCTTAAGCAATTTTAAAAACTAAAAATAATAATACGTAGAGGAATTGAAAAAACATTAAACAAATTAGTAGGTACAGTGTTCCACAAGAGTGTAGTTATAATAAGGGTGATGTTGTAATATAAGGCAAAAATAACAAAATAAAAGTAGGTACCTACCTTTTTAAAAAAAAAGTGACCACGAGAATCGGTTAAAAAGTTCCGAACAACTGACTTTTCAAGCAGTTTGTCACTCTTGGTGGCATTTACTTTAGTTCAATCACAGATTTGATGTCACCAACTGCATCAGACTGCTGAAAAGTGATTTGTTTGGAATTTTTTAACAGTTTTTTGTGAAAAAAGTCACATTTTTTTGTTTTGCTATTCTTTAATGTGTATCGGCTACCCGACACCCCCCCGACCCTTAAACATGACCTCGCACTTCTAGAACACTTAAAGTATAAACATACATTATTAAGGACAAGAGCAAGCCCATTCCTCAATAAAAATAATAAACAAAAAAATAACAAGAAAAGAGAAACATACAAAGACTAGCTTTTGCCCGCGACTTAGTACGCGTATACCCCGTTTGTTTCTGTTCCCGTAAGAATTTCATGAAATCCTTTCCTAATGCTCCCCTACACTCCCCAAGGAACCTACATGTCAAATTTCAGCTTTCTACGACCAGTAGTTTCATCTGTGCGCTGTCTGTCAGTCACTCATCATCAGTCATCAGTAACGGAAGAATTTTAAATACTTAATCACAGGAAAAAGAAGCCTATGCTTTAAAAGTAACATTTTACAAAAAAGAAAACCCGAGGTGATTCGCACTTGGCCGGTTTTTCTTAGTTGGTAACAAACATTGGTTTGTGGCTACCTAAGGGTATCTAAAGGAACAAAATAATGTGTATGAATAGCAAACATGTCGTGAGCGCGAGTGATCATTAGAGGACGGTAATGGGCAAACATTTCATCAGCGTTTAATTAATTTATTATTATGTTGGTAATTTCCGTCATCTTTATCAAGATGTGTTGTTGTTCTCATGTTTCCGTATTGCTTAAGTTATGGTCCCATTTGGGCGCCATTAACGGGAACAGTATCCGGGCGATACGTCACATCGAATTTCAGACCTACCCCCAATTTCTAGCAAGAAAATTATCACAAAATGAATGTGATGAATTGTCAAGCGTTCGTAAACTGCTGTCACGGTGTATACTGTGCTGAGCTGTGGTTATAATAGTTATTTATGATATTAGTGCGGTAAGTTGGTTTTTACAAACGAGTAGACGAATGTAAGCCCGAGACGAAGTCGAGGGCTAACCATAGTCACGAGTTTGTAAAAACCAATTTCTGCACGTATATCATACAACGTTTTTCAATACATTTGCGAGAAAACAGTACAATAGATAATGAAACAAACTTTTTGTTTTTAGATATCAGTCGGAAAGTCGCAACAATCTTTGACATTTCTAATATGAAAATGGCGCGAATTTGCAAACGGCGCCACAATCGCGTGGTGAAAATAAGAACTACATCTTTCATTTATTTATTTTATTATTCTTTTCTCTTTTGTATTAAAGTGAGATAAACGTATTGAGCAAATGCGCTTCCAAGGAGGTTCGATCATTCAGCTTATTTATTCTAGGATTGTGAAACTCCTTGGTGATATTCTTATTTATTTTTTTATGGAAATTAAAAGAAAAAATCGTAAAGAATACCTAAGTACATATTTTACCGTACGGCGCTATACAATAGCACCTTGCGGTAATATATGTACTTAGGTGAGAGTACCTATTTTACCGCACATTCCAAGGTGTGGTGTGTAAAATTTAACTTTCGAACAATGTGTACAGGCTTCGTAAATGCATTTTTTGAGCAAATGTGTTGAAAAAGAATTAATCTATCGCGGTTGATGCGATAGAGTTATTGTACGAGAAAATCGTCTTTTATAATCTGAAAGTGAGAATTGTGCAGAGATACACTATCGCACAGGTGGCGACGACTGTAAAAAGCTGGATGCACTCGACCGTTTTGAAAAGTCTGTAGATAAGTACGTTATTTTAACGTAGCCTGTAACGTTGGTTGCAGGCTCGTTGTCTAGACAGGGTGCGACCGTGCGACCTTAGTATTTATAAACCTATGATCGTTCTAGGAACATAATTACAGCATCAATCGTTATAGTACTTACGATATTAGTGCGTTAAGATGGTTATAACATGCGAGGCGGAATTTCAGCCCGAGCCGAAGGCGAGGGCGTAATTGAGCCGAGCATGTTATAACCAATACGCACGTATATCGTACGACGTTTTTTAACACATTTGCGAGGAAACAGAAAAAAAACCATCTTATATTTTGTTCATTTTTAATTATTGAAACAGTTAGTGAAATTACAATTATTAAAATGATACGTAGTTGGTTTTTTAATTATGTTTTTATTATTATTTAAATAAACTCAATCTGCTTTCCCGCCATTTTAACAGCGCGCTAGCGTTGCCTACTGACTGGCGCCGCGCGGCGATTAGTTCGAAAGAATAGCAACAGCGCGCTGCTCACTAGCTGGAGTCGTGCGGCGGCGATCAGTTCCATATTTGAAATATGGCAAATAATACTGTTATGGAATTTGTACAGACTATAACATAACTATTTGCTTTGGTAACACACGCGTTTTTATGACCCCCTTTACATATTTAAAACCGGTGGAATTACAGCTTTACGAGCAAGGGTGTTAAAAAGGCTCTTTAACAAATAATTCATATTTTATACCAACCTACTCTTAAACTAAAGTCGGAATCGTAACACTTAATGTCTTATAATTAGGCGCAATAAAGTCCAATTTCATACTTATATTACTTTTGATGTTTTGCAGAGCTGTCCGATTAACTTGAGTTATGTCACCCGCCTTTTTCCGGAAAGTTTCCAAAGAAATCGTTTTAAGAATTTGTCACTTAGCAAAGGAATTTGCTGTTCATCCATTTATTACTTTGGTAAAATATTGGAGCGATATGGGTTTTCTTTCATAAAATATTTGGAAAAAACTTGAGAGGTGTCAAGGGACACCCGGATGGAACGAAGTTCCTTTCCAATAAAATTTATACACTACACATTCTTATTAATAAAAAGCAACTCGTCTAAAAGTTTCAGTAGCAGTCACTGAAGTGCACCTCAGGTCAAGAGATTCATTAGGATTAAAATTCACTATCGGCGACCTCGAAAACCATTAAAATGACATCCATGACGAAAAGTTATCAAAACTCGTGGGCGCCATCTTGGATTTCGACTTTGACCCGGTAATCGTTATTAGCGACCCCGAAAACCATGAAAATGACACCCATGATGAAAAGTTGTCAAATCTCATGGGCGCCATCTTGGATTTCGATTTTGACCCGGTAATCGTTATTAGCGACCCTGAAAACTATGAAAATGACACCCATGAAAAGTTGTTGTTGTTGTTGTTGTTGTTGTTGTTTTATTATTAACAAATATCTTGCTTTCTATAAGAGAGAGAGAGACAGACAGAGAAACATGCGACGCCGCACAGCTTACAATAGCTTACTATAGCAAAAAGTGTCGTGACAACTTTTCGTAAGAATTTTTTCCGTCTAGCCCCCTTTCACAACGCGCGATAAGGAATTTCGTTCCAATAAGTAGGTATAGGGTGGCCCAACCCGATGTTTACAACTTTTGATTGCGACATTTTTGTCCAGATATTTTTCCATGATTACAATTATATAGGTTTCGTGATTTTATGTAGTAAATGACATCTGCCAAATCGTCACCTTTTTGCTGCCTAAAATGCACTAATCCTATTAAAATAATAAATATTCTGCTTAAAGTGTTTAAAATACATCACAATAGATGCGTCCCTTTAAATAACTCCATAGAAAAAAATCAGGATCTGGCCAATCTGTTGAATTTGGAGGTCAATTTACCTACGCTTTCGACTAATTGCCTAGAAAAATTTCATACTAGACTTCCACTTCATGAATCATGATATCTGGGCCCCAAGTCTGCTATTTTTATAAATTGGTCATTCCAACACGATGCCATTGTCATTTTGCTATAAGTTCGTAATCTGCTAAATTCATAATGATCGATCATTGGTCGGTCAATGGTCTCGTAATAGAATCGTGGTTCTAAATATTCAATGTCTTTGAAAAGCAATAACGTTCTAAAATGGTAGGTCACTGATCAAAGGAACTGTAAAAATTTTAGCAGATTAGGTACCGCATACGTCTGTCATTCATTTGTCATTATGTACGAGATTACCATTCTATGCCATTTCTTTCAATGGAGTGTCAGTGGTTGGCCATTGGAAAGTCATTATAATGACGTTTTTATATTAGTAGATTACCAAACTTGTCAAAATCAACAAAACAATTATGAAATCAATGATAGACCATTCTGACACTGTTGTAATAGCAGACTTGAGGCCCTGATGGCTTGTGACATTATCTCATAACCATTGGTTTTCTTAGCTCCAAAGATGAATTTGATGAAGTCAACAATTTAATTCTTAAAATTTTGGTTATCACCAGCTACAGTAACAGCGCCATGTGGGCTCTATAAAGAAGAATAAGGAAATTACTCCACCTAATTAGTCAGTTTAAGTGGATGAACACGCGTGACGTCACTAAGATGGTACAATTTTTACTAGTGACGTTACGTCACGCGTGTTTTTAACGCACTTTTTCGTCTTAATTTATTGTTTAAGTGAAAAAAGAAAAATACGTGTTCAGTATTTTTTTGAAATCTATCTGATAGACATTTTAGATTTTTTCAGTAAAATACCCTATTGAAATGGGGTCGAAACAAAGTCGTAAAAAAATCTGCTGTTCAGTACATTTTGTCGAGTTATGCGCACAGTGGGGCATTCGATTTTTTTTTCGCGAAAAGCTGTTCATAATGATGAGTAAAATGATCCCTTAAGAGGTATTGCGTTTATTATGTTACACGTTGTATAGGTATAAGTACTCTAGCTTTTGTCTGTAGGTTTAACAAAAAAATTAAAAGTTTCAAGACAGACATTACAGACCTATTTGTTACCTAATTTAGTTTAATCGTTGGGAAAAATCTAATGAAGAAAATGAATTGCCATTCAAGTCTAAAGCTAAAGACAAGTCTTTGAAAGAAAATGTAAGAAAAAAAATCCCCATTTGGTTACAAAACGGTTATATTCACTTATCTAGTACCTACTTTTCGGTCGAAATTAACGGAAAAGCAGTTAAAATTGTTATTTTCAATTCGACCGCATTTACCATAATCATTAAATTTTCGGGTTTGTGACCCAAATTTTCGGGTTTGTGACCCAAATTTTCGGGTTAGTGACCCAAATTTGGTAGATACGGTGGACTTGACAAAGCCAATAAAGATCTACATACTTACTTCTTTTTGTTGTTCTTTCATAACCTAATTCCTGTGGTTCTTTCTGATAAGGCTGTTCAAGTGAAAACACGCGACTTGTTGCCATTTGTGTTTGTCTTTCGTTATTTGGGAAAGGGCTTTTAAAATCATCGGTTGGGTAACTACCTGTAACATGTCTAATTTTGATCTATGTCCTCATTATCAGCTACCTTTACTCGCAGAACAGATGGTCGATGGGGTCGAAAAGTTCTGGAGTGGGGGGCGGCGTACCGGAAGACGCAGCGTTGGAAGGCCCCCATAAGGTGGACCGATGACCTGGCGATGGATGCGAGATGAGACCGGTTGTTGTGTCGACTCTTGGGGGAGGCCTATGTCCAGGAGTGGACGTCTTTCGGCTGATATGATGGTGATGATGATGATGTAGGGATTAGCTTCCTCATGGAATGACTGCCCAACTAACCTCAACATCTTGGTTACATGCTGGATGACACGATCCCTGGTAGTCAGACTTTCGGTCTTCTACTCGACTTAAAGCTGTAAAGGGTTCCTTTCCAGGTACAAATCCTATTGCCAAAACACTTGAGACATATGTATGAGATAGGCAGTTCGTATGGCATTGGCTCCGGGACCGCAGCTGTGGGGGAAACCCACATTTAGCACAAAATGGCGTCCAAATTACACCAAAAAACTTGTTTAGCACTAAATACTAACTATCAATCTCCTTTATATTACAGCTGTATTGCTGTCGCTCCACGCAGCAAACTCGTACATCCTCCTCACCGCAAACCTAGACGATGTACATTCCCTAGCTATGCAGATAGCCTCCTCGCCAGTGGTTAACCAGATCAACGACATTATCCGCCGAGCAGCCACCAACTTCAAAGACCACAACCTACCGGAGGCTAGGAAGGATAACCCGGAGAACGTCAACGCAAGGTCTGATCCTAAGTTGGATGTGAAGCCTCAAGTTTTTAGGACACAAGACTCAGTGGAGAGAACGGAGAAAAATATGCCGTATCCGGCGAAGGGAGGAAATTCTGGTTTGTGTTTGATATGTATTTTCAACGTTGTTGGTTTTATTAGCCAATTATTACGAAAAAGTGGCTTTGGGGAATATGCATGTATTTGCTAAATTAAATACTTATTAGCTGTTGTAACCAATTTTGAAATATTTTTAAAAATACCTTCATCAGCCACGTTCTCACCATAATGACGAATGTAGTGTCGATCAGAGGATCAGAGCCGTGGGGCTCCAATACCTTCATTAGCTGTAAAGTTGTAAAGCTTCAAAGTTTACCATTAGAAAGAGAAGTCCGGTAGACGTCAAATACCATGACACCTATACTGCTGCCGTAGAAAACAGCGTTTTCGCGTGAGGGACAGATTATATTTGTTTAAAATAGTTATATCTCGTTGGCCTTTCCATCAATTTTGATTCTATTTTCACTGTTAGTACCTATTACATTTTTGTATATTTTGAGATAAACTGTGTAGATGACAAATATTTTTTTCATATATATTGGTGTTGGCTGCAAGTCTAAACAAATACATGTATTTCATATTTAACTACGGGGAAATTCTATACAGCGTTTGAAAATCAGCAGGACTTTATTCAACTTGATTTGATTTCTGCTTGTTACACTACTGTTAAATACATTTTTATTGAGTATAGTTATGTTGTACATCTAACGAAATTCAATCTTCTTCAAAAGCAGCAGCGGCATATGAAAAAGACGATGTTGAAGTGTGGGAGCCTAACCAAAAAGGTAATTTTCTACACAGTCAAACTTAAAATCTTAATAATAATTATAGTTTGATTAAGGAGTTTAATTAACTCGTTGCGTTTGCATCAGGCAAAGGTGATGACGATGGTTTTAGTCTGGTAATGGTCTCATTTACGATAATTCCTGAAGTAGGTACAACTACAATAATAAACGTAGATCTACATCTACATTGGGCACGCCACTGTTGTGGCGATAACTCCCTTCTTTGAGGAGTGGTTAGAGAGGCGCCACGGCGTCCTCACCTTCCACCTGACTACCTGCGTCACCGGACACCAACCACCAACACGGTTGTTTCGGGAGTACCTGTTGCGGATTCGGCGGGAGGACACGCCCAGGTGTCACTACTGTCTGGATCGCCTGTAGAACACGGTGGAGCATATGGTGGAGGTCTGCTCTGCTTGGGCGGAGCACCGCCGTGTCCTCGTAGAGGTGATCGGCGGCGGCGACCTCGCGTCCGGCCCTGGTTCAATCTATGGTCCAGAGCAAAGGGGCATGGAAAGTAGTTACCACCTTCTGCGAAGCAGTAATGAAAGCAAAGTAGGAGACGGGACGCGTGAGTGAGAGGCTAACGTCATGCCCCAACCACCGCAACATAAGCAATTCCCCGGGTGTCGGGAGTCGCAGGGTGATTCCCGACCAACGGACGGCGAGTCACCCGATGGGTGGCTCGTCGTCCGATAAGAACTAGGCCCGAGTCGATTTTTTGGACAGAGTCACCGCGGCCCTGGATCGCAATGGGCATTAGGAGGAACACGGGTTTTATTCAGTAAAAGTCTGACACTCCCTTCCGCTCCGCCCAGAGCAGATGGAGTCATTAGATGATTTCCCATCATAAAAAAGGTATTTATAATCCTTCTTATGAAAGCCTACTATCTACTAAAATTCCTATAATCTTTTAACACGTTCGTTAATTCCATTGTTCATACATCAACTTCTACCAACGCATTCTACTCGAACCAAGCGAGATAACCGTTTATCTATATAGAAAGGCTATGTCAGAAAGAAAGAAAGATAAGAAAAACAGCGTCCGGCCAACATAAAAAATAGATTATAGAAAGTAATATTATGAGTACAACATAAGCTAAAGGGCTCTTATATCAGCATTCATAATGCTGATATCAGAACCTTTTTGGACTCTCAAGAACATTGCTTCGTTATTTTATTTTTTAAATATCACATCATTGTGATGTTTGCACTTCACGGACAGAATCATGAAACACAGACTAAAAACATGCAGCTAAAACCCGTTCTGTTTCAGCAATATCTGCAGAACTGAAGGGACAAATATCGGAGTCTTCAAGCGAAGACTCCGGGGAGACAAACGACATACAAGTAAAGCCGTCGAGGTCGAATCACAATATGAGGAGGAGCCAGAGTGAAGCAGACATCGCGGAGTTGGGCAGGAATGCCAGCTTCTATCTCACCTCCATCAAGAAGATCTTTGAGAGTGTTTAGTTTGCATTAAAGCTCTTCAAATTGGGCATTATTTAATTTATTGTTTATCTTTTAGCAAAGTCCTTGATGAATACTTTAATGTCCTGAGGCTTTAAACGTTGACATAAATGTCAATTAGCGTAGAAAAAATGAAGTTTTCCGTTAGTGTCAACAGACGGCGCTTTAAAGTTTAAAATAAAACCTCACTAAGGCCCCGTTCCCGAATTGAGAATACTGAGTTAAGAATGTGTCAAACCCTACTTAAATGCCAAAGTTCTCTCAATTTCCAAAGTCAAAGTCAACATTTATTTCAAATAAACCATTTTACTTTTGAATTGTCAAAGTCAGTCAGTCGAAAACATGAAGCTATTTGACGTTCCAAAGCGTAGATCTCTATGGAGAAGAACGTGCAAGAAACTCCACGGATACTATTTTATGTTTTATAAAAATCCTGGTTACATAATCCTTGTTGCTCTATGTATGTGAGAACAATATAAAGAAAGAAAAAATCATTCTAAGTACCTATCAAATATTAAAATAAGCCAGAGACAGCTAAGAGATCGCCCGTTCACGAACATGACGCGCACATCAGCACCATTAAGCTCAAAAACTTTGAAGGGAACTGAATGATCCGATACACGTGCCACCATCAGCGCGACATTCGAGTGAGCATGGCACACCCTCAACTGCAATTCTTCAGAAACCGGCCTTTAATTTTGTCTATCTTAATTAAATCTCTATGCACCGTAATAAAATCGTTTAAGTACGTTATCAAGTACGTCGTATTGGTTGTTGTTGAAAAAATAGTCATATCTTTGAGTAGAAAATTACAGCTTATGAAAGCAAATTAATTAGTAAGATCTGCATGAGCCCCAGCGAAACCGCTTTAATTTTTTAAGGTCATCGGCAAGGATTTTAATCAACATTTCCTGCCCAGTTATAGGGCCTCTTATTTGTAATGAAAACTGGGTTTTATCTCAATGGCCAGCGAATTATCAATCAATGATTTATGCAAAAATACAATCCTGAAAAAAAGAAAAATTATAAGACGTTATTTGCTCGCTTGAACTCGGCAAAATGTAGAAAGCAGCATGTCATGGACTTTACTCAAAAAGCCGCAAATGCTGGCCATATACGTTCAAGTAATTTGATAAAACAGGCTGGTTCAAACAGGTTTATCAAATTGCAGTATAATGTCAGTGGGAAAATTTGATCAAAAATTAGTTGGCAAAAAATGTAATGAAAACTTTTTCACAAAAAATACTTTAATTTCGGTAGTCAGTGTTTTTGGTTGCTTCTTCGTTATTTGACACCGACTTCCAAAATTAAAGTTATTTTGAACTTTGTAGTGTTTTTTTTAAAACAATAAAGGGTACCTACATAACTAACTTAACTATTTATATTCACTAAACCTAACTATATACACACTAGGCTAAAAATTGCGAAATTATGTACTTAAGTGTAAAAAACAAATTGATCATTGGGCATTCAAAAACTCATCCACATCGCTGTCAATGACAAAAGTGCCCAGAACACTGGCAGCATTGCCACGTTGAATGGCAATGCTGATTCTTTGTAGTGTTTTTTTGGAAGTCGGTTTCTTTTTTTTGTAAAAAGTTTTTTATTTTTCACTTTTTAGTGGTACCACTTACACACCTAACAACACCACTGGAAAGTCACAGTCAAGCAAAAATACGCAATTTCGTATACAGGGATGACTTTTCCACATATTTTTCCAGTTATTTGTATTTAAAAACCAAACTACTGAACCAAATTTGATAAAATTTCACAAAAAAAGAATTCTTCAAATCGGTTGGCTAGCGACGGAGTTATGCGCGAAAAAAAAATACAAACATCCGAATTGAGAACCTCCTCCTTTTTTAGAAGTCGGTTAAAAACAGTTTGAACCAGAGTCGTTGATCAAATTACTTGAACATGTATGGCCCGCATAAGCTTAACTGAGATTGGGCTGCGGCATGCTAAACGAGATTTCTTTTTTTCTTTGTTTCTTTACTTATCCAAAAGCTGTAACCTGAATAATTGGCCAGACTACATCTATGCCACAACAGTTGCTTTTGTCACGAAATCAATAGTTCGTGACAATGCAATGGCGCCATGCCGTAGAGCAGAGCTTGTCATCGATCAGTAATTAACGCACGTTAGACTCTAGGCTGAGGCAATGTAACATAATAGGCTATGCGCCATCTTTGTTATAAAGAAGGTTAGATTTGCCCATAAATAACAAGAAGTATTTTTGCAATTTTTTACCCATAGCAATACTCATTTTTAGGGTTCCGTATCTCAGTCGGAAAAAACGGTTAGGTAACCTTATAGGATCACTTTGTTGTTCTGTCAAGATCTGTCAAGATCTTTTTTCCAAGGAACGCGTGTAGGAATCTAGTTGAAATAAATATCAAATACTCAGGTCTGGGGGAGGTCTATGTCCAGCAGTGGACGTCTTTCGACTGATATGATGATGATGATGACTCAGGTCTGCTACCCCTTGGAGCTAGAATTGAGCGTGACGCATATTGATGTATGGGAGAGAGCTTTACATCCTGTATAGCTACGTCTCTTTCCCACTGGAAGTAATATTGAAGTAATACTGCTTTAAGAGTTGGTGGCTAGGCCCCTGCTATATTTTTGTCAGAGTAATGCACTGCCATTATTTTTCATGGTTTATAAACTTCACTTGCACTTGTCAGATTTTTTTTCTATTACCGTGATCTGTTTATCCTCTACTGCTTTACTCGTGGCTAAATTATAACAGCTGCACAGGCCGCTTCAAGGTTAAGCAACGCTTGCCGAGGTTGGTCTGTGGATGGGTGACCATCTTAACCTTTTTTTTTTTTTTTTTTTTTTTTTTTACGGGGGGAAATCCTCATGGATGTCCTCCGCCCTGGGGCGGGCGGAGGGGTCTGTCAGACTCTTACTGACTAAAACCACCCCGGTGTTCCATCTTCCACCTACGCCGGGGATCGCGGGAACATAGGCGACTTCCGTAATCCCCGGCTGGTGCCGGCCCGCCTCTGCGGGCCACATCTCGTACGCGGGGGGAGTGAGGTGTTTAACTCCCCCCGCGACGTCAGAGGGGCGCACGGGAACACCACGCGCCGCCACCTCGGGTCCGGATAAATGGGGGGCAACGGACATCCCCAAGTCCGCCGCCCCTGGACCCAGTTAGGGGGGCAGAAGGAGGGCAGCGTATGCCCTCCTCCGACGCCCGGTGCGCCTGCTGCGGGCTGGGAGAGCACTCGACATCTCCCTCTCCCTTTCCGCAGCCTCCTTCTGCGCGATGACAGTTTCGCAGAAGGAGACCACCGCGTCCCAGGACTCCTCACCGCCGACCATAGAACGTACTACAGCCGGCAGCGAGAGGTCACTGCCTACCACAGAGACGAGGGCACGGCGCGGCTCCTCCCAAGCGGCACACTCTGACAGCGTATGCCGCGCCGTGTCCTCCCGACAGTCGACGCAGTGGTGACACCGAGCGTCCGGCTCCCTGCCTATGCGACACAGGAATCTCCCGAAGCAGCCATGCCCCGTGAGAACCTGCGTCGCACGAAACGACAGGGAGCCGTGCCTTCTCCCGAGCCACAGGTCGAGCACTGGCCGGATGGCCTCGATAGTGACGAGGCCGGCGGTAGGGCGTGAAAGCCTGTTCCGCCATTCCGCCACCAGGACCTCGCACAGCTGCGACCGACGCCGCTCAAAATGTCGCTGCGTCAGTCGCTCCCCGCGCGCCCGCGCGTCCTCGCGCCACCGATGCATTGACGCGAGGACTTTTGCCTCCAGGTCCCAGGGCGGAGATCCGGCCAGTGCGCAAGCCGCCTCGTAGGAGATCGTGCGATAACCCCTGATGACTCTGACGGCCATCACCCTCTGCGGCTTCCGCAGAACAGAGATGGTGCCGGCCGTCAGGTCAGCCGCCCAGATCGGGGCCCCATACAGGGCCATCGATCGCACGATCCCCACGTACAACCGCCTACAGACGGTGCTCGGGTCCCCCAGATTGGGAAGCAGCGTTGACAGCGCCCCAGCCGCGCCCAACAACTTGGGCGCCAGCCGTCGGAAGTGGGGTCCGAAATCCCACCGGCTGTCGAGCACCAATCCCAGGTATTTCATGGTGGACTCGACAGCGATACGGGCCCCACCGACCACGATGTGTGATCCCGCCGGCGGCGCCCGCCGGGGGCCATGAAAAACTATGGCCTCCGACTTGTTGAGGGCCACCTCCAGGCCGAGGCGCCGTATGCGGCTCACCACCTGTGAGACCGCGGCCGTCGCCAGCAACGCTGCCTCCCTGTACGAGCTCCCCCGGGCAGTGACCAGCGTGTCGTCAGCGTAACACGTCAGGTCCACTCCCGGCTGGAGCTCGCCTCTCAGCACCCAGTCGTACCCGATGTTCCACAGGGGCGGGCCCAAGACCGAACCCTGCGGAACACCGCACGACATGAGGTGCTGGTGTATGCCATCACGTCCCAGATAAGTGACACACCTCTCCGCCAAATAAGCCCCAATGACGCGGCGGAGGTAGGGAGGCACTCGATGATAGCGGAGTGCCTCCCGAATACAACTCCAGGGCAGGGTGTTGAAGGCGTTGGAGATGTCCAAGGACACCGCCAACATCACCCCGCCCCGGGACACCGCTTCCTCCGCCAGGACTCTCACACGCGATATCGCCGTGATAGTGGAGCGCCCGCGCCGAAACCCGAACTGGCATTCGGCCAGGTCCGGCCCCTCTCCGCACAAGTGGCTGACGAGGCGGGCTGCGATTATCCGCTCGAACAGCTTTCCCACCTCGTCCAGCAGCACTATGGGCCGGTACGCGGACGGCGAGTCCGCAGGGCGCCCCACCTTCCTGAGCAGGACCAGACGTCCAGATTTCCACTGAACGGGAAACTGGCCCTGCTCCAGGCACGCTGTGTAGAGTCCTCTCAGTTGGGGCTCTAGCTCCTTCAGAGCGAGGGCTAACACGCAACCGTGAATCCCATCGGGCCCTGGGGCAGTGTTCTTCGCCCGGAGCCGCATCACGGCCGCCCTCAACTCTGCTTGTGTCACCTCTGGGACGCTGGCGTTCTCTTCAGGCTCTGCGGCTGTGGGCAAAGCCATCGGCGGCGGAGTACGCTCCGCTCGTGTCGGGAAGAGGGCTGCGACTACGTCCTCCAGCAGCTCTGGTTGGAGACTCTCCGTAAGCGGGGGCGCCCATGGTCCGAGTTTCCCTCGGACCGAGCGATAGGGACGCCCCCACGGATCCCCGTTGAGAGTCGCCAACATCTCCTCCCTGGATCGCGTCTTCGCCTCGCCGATGGCCAGCCACAGAGCCTCCTTAGCCGCGCGGTACACCTCATACAGCGCGGCTTCTTCGTCAGGGACCCGACGACGTCTTCTCCGGTATCGGGTGTACTGGCGCCGCACTCGCACGCAAGAGACGCGCAACTGTGCGATCTCGGCGGACCACCAGTACACCTGGCGCCTTCTGGGTTGAGTGTGGACCCGGGGCATGGACGCGTCGCAGATTTGCGTCATCGCCCCGTGGAACCACTGCGCCTCCTCTTCGACGTCGACGGGTCCGGTCGTCGCCGACTCCCGAATCCAGGCCTGCAATATGGCGGCCTCCTCGAGTAGCTCCCTGTCGAGGCGCTTGCGCGCCCAGCGCGGACCGTCCGATCGCGGGGCCGATGGGCTGCGGCCGCCCGCGGTCTGGGAGGAGACGTCGAAACGGATGTATCGGTGATCCGATAACGTCTCCACCTCCACGGCGACATGCCAGTCGCGGACACGGCTCGCGACAGCTGGGCTAGCGAACGAGACGTCCACTATAGAGCCGCCCCGCTGCCGCACGCACGTGTAGACCGAGCCCCGATTCAGAACGGTCAAGCCAGTCGTGACCGCCCACTCCTCCAACGCCTCGCCCTTGGCATCGGTGACTGGAGATCCCCACGCCGCAGACTTGGCGTTGAGATCCCCGAGTAACAGCACCGGGCGAGGGTGGTACCGGTTCACGACGGCACCCAACTCGACAAGGAAGCTCTCGAAGTCAGCGAGGCTCTTGTTGGGGGAGAAATACGCCCCAACAGTGACAATACCGTCCGCGAGGGCGGCCACCCAGCCGTGACCTCGGGACGGGTCGGTAAGAGCCCCGCCAATGATGGCCACCAAGCCGTCCAGGTCACCCACCCAATTATCTCGGGGGGGGACGTAGTACGGCTCGGCGACCACAGCCACATGAATCGACCACTCTGCCATGCTCTGGAGTACGAGGTCCTGAGCCCTGGCAGAGTGGTTGAGATTGCCCTGGAGGAAATGGAATTGTGGCATTATCCACAATCCATTCCCTCGGCACCATTCCTAGGCCGGGAGTCGGCCGAAGAGCAACCAGGCTGAGGGGGGTGTAAAGAGCCCCCGGCAGCCCGGTTCTTTTTCTTCCCCTTCTTGGGGGCGGGTGCGCCACAGGCCTTTCCGCCCACATTGTGCCCCGCGGGCCTCCCTGCATCCGTACAGAGACTGCAGTTCGGCATCGCGGAGCACTGAGCCGCCTTGTGGCCGGGCTTACCGCAGCGATAACATTGCTCGCTGCGGTCTATTGCGGCGGTGCACCGTGCCCTGACGTGCCCAACGTCAAGGCATCGGTAGCACCGCATAGCCCTGGGTTGCAGCAGCTTCACCCGTGCTGCAACCCACCCCACCAAAAGCCGCCCGCTGTCGGCGATCTTCTTCGCCGCCGCCACCGGGCACTTCACCCAAATGGTGCCGAGCCCGGCAGCGTCGGCGCGAATCTCGCCCACCCGCACGTCACCCGACGGACATCCACTGCTTCGGGCGACGGCCGCCACGACCTCCTCCGGGGTCGTCGAGTCGTCCAGGCCATCGACGCGCAGTTCAGCGGTCTTCACGGGTCTGGAAACTCGAACGTCCTCTTCGTGGAGGACCTCTCTCAATTTGGCGGCCAGGATGTCCGCCTTCTCGCTGCCCGAGGGTCCGGAAACCTCGAACAGCCGCGCCCCCGTAACCGCCGACCTCATTTTGAAGCCGGTCGGTGTGCCGAGGTCGGGGAACGCGACCTTCGCCTTCGCCTGCGTGAGGACCTCCTTGTAGGTAAGGCCTCTCTCGATGGCTCCGGGCTGCAGTGTGAGTACCACAGCCGCGGAGCGTAGGGCCCTGCTCTTTCGAGACCTCCGCTTTTTTTTATGCGCGGGCTTAGGCTGAGCGGGTGCCGGCGGCGCTGCCTTCTTTTTGCGGCTCTTTTTGACGACCGTCGTCCAAGCCTCTGTGGTGGGGTCGGACGCGGTCGCTGGGGTCGCATTCGAGCTGGGAGGGGGTGCTGACGCACCCTCCGCGGGCTTCTTGGGCCCCTCCGCGGGCTTTTTACCCCCCTTTCCAGCTTTGGCCGCCTCGGTCGACGGCCCTGGCCTTGCGGCTTCCTCCATCCTCCGTTTGTCCGCCGCTAGCGGTGGCCGGAGGTTCTGGGCCGGGAGTAGCCTTGACTCTAAAGCCTCCAGGCGGGCATTCATCATGCCCCCACACTGCTGCATGCAGATGCGGACGATCTTCTCGATGTCCGCATCTCGCGCAGTTGCAGGGGCAGGGGCCGACGGCGGGGCCGCAACCACCGGGGTGTCGGGAGCTACCCTTTGTGCGGCAACCTCCCGTTTGAGGTCCTCCAGCTCAGCTCGGAGACGGCTGTTCTCCTCCCACAGCTTCGCCGTCTCCTCCGAGGTTGTTCGGTCAAGGAGGACCTCAGCCGCCTCCTTGATGCCCTCAGCCGCCTCTTTAAGGGCGCGCGTGAACGTGCCCTTTAAGCTGCCCGATTTTGTGGCAACTTTCAGGACAACGTCCACGCCGTCCAGAACCTGGCGACTGAGTGCCGCCGCCGTTAAGCCCTCCCCAGAAGCCGCCTGAGCGGCCCGCCGTTCTCGAGCCTGTCGAGCCATCTCGCCGACCTCATCAGCCGCGGCCGCTTTCCGCTGCGCCCGCTTTTCAGCGTTAACCTCCGCTTTGTTGCTATCTAGCAATAGCGGGGACGCAGCGGAATCTCCGCTCAGGTCAGCGAGCGTGGTTTCGTCGCTCTCTACTTCTTCGAACCGACCCAGGCAGACCGCTGGAATTGGCGTAGCGGGCCGCAAGAATCGACCCCTTTGGTCGCGCTGCGGCAGTCGAGCGGATGTTGCACCCACCATTGCGCGACCACCTCTTTTTGATGTCGGCACCTTTGCGGCCGACAGATCCTCTTCGCTTGAGGAGGGATTTAAAGCCTCCCCGCGCGAACGCTTCCCCCAAAATTTTGAGGGAGCGTGTGAGCCTCCTCGGCTCTCGCTGCCGCTTCCAGCAGACGTCTCCATCTCCGCCAAAACTGGCCCATCATCCTTCTTTTTGTTTTTCTTTTGTGTGTCCATTTTGTTCCCACGAGTCGATATAGGTCAAGTGTCCACCGAGCAGAGCCTAGGTACTCGGTAAGCCTACATACTGTAAGGGGTCGGCAGGTACCCTACAGGGGAAGCGCTAACGACTGGTAACCCCACCAGCCATTCATCCTATCGCCGCGCTTCAGAACTTAGGATTGGGGGTTTTTTATCTTAGAGGTAGCCTTCCTCTGGGCCGGGCGGTTAAGCCAAGCCCCCGACGGCGGCATTACACATGCCTCCGTCCGCTGTCCGGCCAACCCGACTCAGCGGACCCGCCGAAAGCTCTCTCCTCAGGATTGCTCCGTGAGGAGAGAGCAACTGCCGCGTTGGTGCGCCTGCACCGCAGCGGCATTGGTCGCATCCTTTGCCAATCGACGACTGTCGATCGGACAGGAGCGACCCCATCTCGCAGAAATTCGCCACAGACAATAGCCCCTCCGACATGGAGAGACTATTGCCCGTGCCCAGGGTGCACCGGCCCGACAACTGCTCTTTCCCCCGAACGGATTCGTAAGGAACCAGCAGCCGTCAGGCACACGAGGAGGTTTTCTGCTCGCACCCCGACCATCTTAACCTACCGAGACTCCTCCGTGCCTCGGAAAGCACGTTAAGCCGTTGGTCCCGGCTGTCATTTGGAGATCTTTGGCATTCGTAACGGATTGTCAGAAGCCCAAAAATCTGACAGCAGTCTTGCCAAGAAGTACCGTGTTACCCAGTTAATGGGTTGTGGAGGTCTGGTAGGCAGCCGCTCCACCTAAAATACTGGTATTCAGCTGAATCCGGCTGGTAGCCGACCCCAATATAGTTGGGAAAAAGGCTAGGCAGATGATGCTTTTATTTATCATGGCTACATTTGTCTTTATTATTATTATGATCTTCTCAATAACCGCCACTGTTGATTCTGGCTTTCAGGTGTTGCAGTGGTTTGGGAAAGTGTGGCGGGCGTGTCCCAATAAAAAAAAAACAAAAATTACTAACAGCATTCACAATCTAAAAGGACTCCTTCTTCGTAAAACACATTCCACAACGCGCATACGTGTCGACGGCGCTTCTCAATAGTCGATTCCTTTCCTAGCACATGTTATCACATGATCTCTCACACAACCCGCCCATCATTTTCCTGTAATCTTACCCACGCCTAACCATCTACATTCATACTCAAGATTCTCCTTAAACCATGTTCCTCATTTCCTGTTCAACTATTCAAAGTCAAAGCATTCATTTTAATTAAACCATTTACAGGCACTTTTGAATTGTCAAGGTCGGTCAGTCAAAGAGGTGAAGCTATTTGCACGTTCCAAAGCGTAGATCTCTATGGAGAAGAACGTGCAAGAAACTCCATGGACACTCTTTTAAATCAATTAATTATTACAAAGTTGTGGTTACATTGTTCTTGTTGAAATTATTCTTATAGATATGTGAGAACGATGTAGAAAGACGTACACAACAAAAGCAAAAAAGGAACAATTCAAAATACTAACAATTAAAACAAACCGTGGCAGTTGAGAGATGACCAGTCCCAGCTGACGGAGCCAAGCGATGAATGAAACACAAACTCCACCATCAGAGAGACTTTTGAGTGAGCATGCTACTCCCAACAGCTTAAAACAGCTTAAAAAATCTATGGGTCTCACAACTGTTAAAAATAAATAATTAATTTGTGCGTGATTATTGTATTGATGAGAACAGGTTTCACATGGCATACAGTTTGTCAAGCATTGGTCTTGACTTAAGTACGTATAGAACGATATAATCTGCTTATCGATTTCCACAACGGCAGAATAACTAAGTACTTATGTCCTAATTCTTTGTGAAAACAAACAGCCTCGTAAAATTGCAAATGAACATAACTGTATAATTATATCTAGCGGCACACGTACATGGTACCTACACCCTGTATACGTAACTGTCACGCTTCGGCATCCACACTACGAAGTGAATTGAGTTATCGGAAAATTACGGCAAACACTTGTAGGTACCGTATTGAACAAAATATAGTAAAACATTTCCGAACGAGTAAGGTACAGATTTTATCATTGATAGTATATTGGCCCAAGTGCCGCAGAGTTGGTGCCACGGAGACATTGATCGCCAAAATTGAAACACGGAAGCAAGGGTTGAAGGGGAGGCCTTTGTCAAGGAGAGGGTAGAATGCGCTATTGATGAATGACTATTGTAATGCCAGACTTTTTGCTTGGTGAAAATACTATTCGGGACGAATTGTTACTTTGAAGATTTTGTGACACTTTACTGTATTTACGATGACGTATGTCTATATTATTTTTAGCCAAATCGCATTTAAATCTTCTATAATTTGACGTTCAAAAGTGCCTTTTAATGGCCTAGTTGAAATAAACAAATTGACTTTGACTTTGAACACAGTAAATGAAATTTTTATTCTTAGATACATTTTCAAACCTGTTTAAAAATAGATCAACGTAAACGTAGCCTAGGATCTGAAAAACTACTACTCATAAACATAACACGCGGTCGAAGCCGCGGGCAGATGCCAGTAATAACATAACAGATCAGAATAATATTCTGATCTATCGACACGACAGTAATATAATTTACATTAAACATAGTTTCCTGGAACAGACGATCCATCTCCTCGTAACAGCGTTATTATCGATATTAATATTGATAGATATAACCAATAACTGGAATCACCACTCCTTGTTTTGACAAGTGATAGTAAGTACCTTCATGTGGCCTGGACACACGATGGCAACAATTTTATCTGCCCATTTCCCAGTCGGACAGCCAACACTGATTTTATGACAAAATCTAAAAATGATTAAAATAGTATAGAATTTCCTATAGGAGCGAAGATATCATCTGCCTAGCCTTTTCCTAACTATATTGCAGTTGGCTCGCAGTCAAACCGGATTCAGCTGAAGACCAGTATTTTACGTGGACCGGCTGTCTACCAGACTTCCAACAGCCAACGGCTTAACGTGCTTTCCGAGACACGGATGAATCTCGATATGTTAAGATGGTCACCCATCCACATATCAACCTCGACAAGCGTTGCTTAACCTTGAAGATCGATCCGTGCGGCTGTTATTATTTAGCCAATAATGAAGCATATAAATACAAAAACACACTATACCTACGTGCTTTGTGACGATGTGTGCATGATAGAAGTGGGAGGTAATCAAATCTGTGGTTGAGCTAAAGTCCATAGATATGGAATCAAGACCTACATCGTCACAAACCACGTACAGTCGAACGCACTCTAAGGCCGCATATTCGGAACAGCGGCGCGTGCAGCGGAGCGTTCCAGCGTGTATTGTCGCGTGCAGTGTCGCGTTCAACGTGACTGCACGCAACTAGTTTTCGCTGAAGCGTGCGTACGAGCGGGGCGTCCAAGTGCGTTGACCAATCGGAGGCCGCCAACGGCAAGTGTCATAATGTAGTTTAGTATGTATTGTAATGTTTCGTATAATGTAGCAAAATCTCCTAAACTAAGTAATCTTTTTGTTCAATTATTGTTTTACTTTTAGTATTTCTTTCATTAAATAATTCACATCTTAAAAATAAGTTTTTTTCCAATAATATGTCAATATCTTCCCACTCCATATTTTATTAATGAACACTTCCATTTATGTTACTGGACAAAATATCCCTTGTACACGCTCGTTAAAACGACGAACACTGATCACGCCGCTTAACTACACGCTAAAAACGCTGCTACAAATACACCAAGAGAGAAGTCCGTATGTTCAGTAGCCGAGCGTGCACGCTCAAAACTACGCCCCGCTGCACGCGCCACCGTTCCGAATTTGTGGCCTAACATTTGCTTAAGCTCAACAATAGCTCAACATTGCAACGTTCTAGTTAGTATGCTAGACCACGACTGTTATTTCACAATAATGAGCTTTGTCTTGGCTTCAGCTGCAGTATACTAATGGTTAATCTAAGTAAGAACTTGGTTTGTATAAGTAACATGATCAATTCTAAAGTGAGACTTTAATGAAATTTGTTAGGACTGAATGTGTGTTGTTATGAAATAAGACGAAATTGCCTCGTCTTAACATAATGTAGTTGTATATCAGAAATATCGGTCAGTGGATACGAAACGGGGCACTATGGAAAAAAGACGAAAAATTTCGCGACCAATTTTGAGGCAGCGCTCGCCGGCCGCTTCCGCGGCACCGCTCACTTCGCTCGCTCGGCTCGCGCGTAGTTGGTCACAGTTCTAACCTAACCTATGGATATCTTCGACATCGTTTTTAAGACCAACGGTTAGTCGGAGACAAAAATCACCAAGATGCTTTTCGCCTTATTTTTAGGTGTTCTATATGATAGAATAGAGAAAATAAACAATTAAAAAAAAAAATATTGCAAAAATTTTCTGCTCCGTTACGTATACTCCAACTGAAATATCCCACGCAGGTATATCATGTGTTTTTTATGCAACTACTTTTTTTTTTTTTGAGTATGAGAAATCATCAAATGACCCCTCCCGCTCTGGGTGGAGCGGCAGGGAGTGTCAGACTTCTACTGACTAAAACCCACCCATGCTCCTCCTAGTGCCTTTTACGTTCCAGGGCCGCGGTAACTCTTTCGAACAAAATCCGCAACCTTATGCAACTACTTCAAACGCCTCAGGTAGTACGACTTTAAATATAAATGCGATCGCGCGAACGTTAAGTATGTTGCGTCATCCCTACTTATTCCTACTATAATATTATAAATGCGAAAGTTTGTCTGTCAGTCTGTCTGTTACGCTTTCACGCTAAAACGCTGAACAGATCGTCATGAAATTTGGCAGATATGTAGCCTGGGATATGGAGAGGGACATATGTTATTTTTTTACGCGATAACCGATATTTACGCGGGCGAAACCGCGGGCAAAAGCTATTATATATATATATATATATATATTGCTTGAAAATTTGTAGAATTGGCACTTTGGTGTCTACCATAGGGCATGGTTCAAACTGGTCGTTTCATATGTAGAGAACCGGCAAGAAACTCAACGGTTACAATGTTCTATTGTCATTAGGCTAAGAGAACAGTGTAGGCTAGACCGTCTCTTAGAGAATGTTCTAAAACTCGTTATTTTATCACACTTTCCAGATAGAGAAACTTTCAAAGTTAAAAGGCACTATTAGATGAAGTAAAAGTTTAGTTTTTGAACTTTAAGTTATACAAGTAACAAAGCTAAGTCGTAGCTTAAAGAGTACTTAAAATAAAGTTTTAGCTTTTCGCTGAAAGTTGTTAATGAATTGCTGTTTGGGAATAGTTGTGGCTACAGCAATTATGGACAATGTCGTCTTAATAATTTAAACAGAAATATACCGAAGTAATTGCTTTTATTGTTTAGTTAAAAACAACTCGGAATTATTTTCTGTCATCTTCAACGATCACCATGACATAATTTCAGCCAATTATTAGATAAAAAATTAATGGGATATTTAACTGAAAAAATCTAATTAGTCCGTCCGATTAATATCTACAAAAGATTGGACGCGTAATTTTTCTTTTTTCACGTCAAACAAAAATGAAGACGATTCAGTGCGTTGAAAACACGCGTGACGTCATGTCTCTGGTAAAATTGTACCGTCACAGTGACGTCATGCGTTCTTTCGCACGTGGATAAAGAAGTTTGATAGCGCTTTTTCTTCCGACTTACATTACAAAATATATCAATATTTAAGGCTTACCAAGAACTTCAGCGTAATGCTAGTTAGCCTTACTCAAGAATGTGGCTAACATATACAAGAAGAATTTTCCAAATCAGAGATTAGCGCGTTCAAACAAACAAACTCTTCATCATTATTATATTAGTATAAATAGATATTATAAAGTATACCTATAATTATATAGATGAAGAGTTGATAGTGCTACTGATATTACGAAGTCTTCTTGATTCTTCTGCCAAATGACTAGGTACTATTTATAGGCCTCCATCTCAAAATATAGACAGATTTTTAGACTCACTCGACACAAACTTAAAAAAAATAACATCTTTTAAAAACATAATACTTTTGGGCGATATTAACATTAACATTGCTTCCGGGAAAACAGATACCCATGTACATAATTATCTGAATATTTGTTCATTTCATGGACTTCTTCCAGCTCACTATCACCCTACGCATCAGAGCGGCTCATGCTTGGATCATATCATTCTAAAATCAAAATACTCATCCAAAACATTGGTTACTAATTCTACAATTACCGATCATCAAGCTGTTCTACTAACATTACAAATAAGTTCACCTAGAAAAAACTGCATGCGTAGCTACACTAAAGTCAGTATGACAAACCTTGAAAATGACATACGCGGTATTAATTTTGACCCTGTTTATAATTCAGACGATGCAAATAGTTCTTTAAAGTATTTTATAAATTCGCTACAATCTGCAATTAGGAAAAACACGTTCACTAAGACAATGCCGAGAAAGTATAGTTGTATTAAACCCTGGATCACACCCGGTCTCGTTCGATGTATACGGCATAGAGACAAACTTCACCTAAAATTGAAACTCGCTCCTGATAACGAAATACTTTCTGTAACTTATAAAAGGTATCGGAACGACTGTAATAATCTTTTGAAAAAACTAAAAAACCAGTATGATAAAAATGAATTACAAAAGGCGGGGACAAATAGTAAGCTTGTGTGGAAATTTATAAAAACTCATACATTTAGATCAAAAAACCCCGAACCTCCGCTTGATATACTATCTACAGGAATAAACCCATCTGAAGCAATCAATAAAGCAAACAACTTCTTTGTTAACGTTGGTAAAAACCTGGCTGAAAAATCGTTAAACTCAAGTATTATTTCCCAACAAATCCCGACCAGGACATCCTCCACACTAAATTCTTTTGTTTTATTAGATAACGACGTTAACGAAATAGTCAGAATAATAAACGGGTTAAAGGATGTTTGTGCCACTGGGTGGGATGATATACCTAATAATATACTTAAAAGATTTAAATACCAGCTTGCCCCTCCTCTAACCCACATTTTCCAACTATGCTTATCTAAAGGAATATTCCCTAAATTGCTTAAAAAGGCTGTGGTCACACCTGTATTCAAATCTGGAGACAAGAACTGTGTAAATAATTACAGACCCATTTCAGTGTTAACAGGCCTCTCAAAAATTTTAGAAAAAATCATTAACAGTAGATTAATAAAATATCTAGAAGATAACCGACTACTATCAGATAGTCAGTTTGGTTTTAGGGCCAAAAAATCAACTAATCAAGCAGTCCACGAATTGACTAATTATGTTACCACCAACCTAGATAATGGTATGCACACAATTGGGATCTTTCTAGACCTTGCCAAGGCCTTCGACACTATTTCTTGTTCTTTGCTTTTGTACAAGCTTGAAACACTTGGAATAAGAGGAAAACAACTTCTTCTATTTTCTGACTATCTCAACGATCGTCATCAATGTCTAAAAATGGGTCAGTTTACAAGCTCTGAACTTAAAAATAGTTGTTTTGGTATTCCACAAGGTAGCATTTTGGGCCCTACCTTATTTTTAATCTATATAAATGGACTATGCAGCCTGTCACTCCAAAATGGTGTTATAATGTCTTATGCGGATGACACCGCCCTATTGTTTTCAGCTAAAACAAGAGTTGAGGTCTATAAAAATGCTCAAAATGGTTTTAACATTGTGTCTAATTGGCTCCGTAATAATCTCCTAACATTAAATTTTTAGTTTATTTTTAGGCACTATAACTGTATGGAAAATATTATTACTGTTGACTTAATATTTTTTGTGAACGTTTATATTTGAAAAATTATTATTATTATTCTCTTTATTCATTATTGTACATATATTTTACATTTTTAAATATTTCTATAAAAACAATACAAAAAAAAACATTTAAAAATATAAAAAATAGTAGTTATTATTATTATTATTACTGTGTGTGTACTGGGTATTGTGTTTTGTTTTATAAGTTTTATTATTGTACTCGTCAATATTTTTCTACAAACCTTGTTTTATTCGGTCATAGTTCTGGTTTTATTATAAACTGACGGCTTTTCACGGCAAGCATTTTAATTAAGTGCCCTAATTGCGCTGATTGCCCACAACACAATTAGGGCACTTAATGGGTAATTAATTTGAATATTTAATAGGGAGAAATATAATGATAATAGGAATCATTTCAGTAAAGACAAATAGTTTTCTAATTTGAACGTGAAAATGACGCAGGTGTTCCACAAATATTAATATAAAGTACATGTGATTGAAACAGGTCTAATGTTCTAACTAGTACCTATGTCCTTGCAATTCGGATTGGGCAGGGTTGGGCAGTATTTGAATGACTTGTAAATAAAATACGTAATTGGTATTTGTATATCAAAAATATATACTTCTAAATGTAATTTGTAATTGGTATTTCAAATACCGAATGCTGAGATATTTTGAAGTTAATATTTTAAATACTTATGGCTTCAAAATACATTTGAACAAAAATAAATTTAGCAAAACTTACAATGGGTGCTTTCTGCAGAAAACAACGCTCGATATCTTTCGTAAGTAAAAAGGCTAACCTAACCTAATACCTGACTGTATTTTGTAGTTAGTATTTTCTATTTAAAATATTGTATTTTGTATTTCATGTTTCAAATACAATACATGCGAGAATATTTTGTAATTTGAATTTTAATTAAAGTAAAGCATGTACATATATGCCCAGCTCTGAATATTAGCTTAAAAAAATCTAAAAATAATTAAAGGCTCAATATTGCTTCTTAGTGACCTAAAGATTCTATTGTCTGAAGAATCCTTGAATGTACCTCATGGCCAGAAAATAGAGGTAATATAGGTATGCATGCAGGTATATACATTTATATTACAGTAGGCGGATCATATCCAGTGAAGTTAGTTATATTTTTATCATCTTTACCTATATTGTAAAAAGTACCTCATCATCATCATCATCATATCAGCCGAAAGACGTCCACTGCTGGACAAAGGCCTTCTCGCGCGTGTCGCCACAACACCTGGTCCTGTGCGTCTCGCATCCATCGGCTACCCGAGACCCTCACCAGGTCATCGGTCCACCTTGTGGGAGGCCTTCCAACGCTGCGTTTTCCGGTACGCGGTCGCTACTTTTCGACCCCATTGATCATCTATTGTGCGAGCAATGTGCCCTGCCCATTGCCACTTCATTTGGCGATCCTTCGGACTATGTCGGTGACCTTGGTTCTCTTGCGGATATCATAATTCCTGATACGATCACGCAAGGAAACTCCGCGCATTGCCTCCAAATGCCCTTAGGGTGACTTTAAGCCTTCTGATCAGGCCATAAAGTACTTATATCAAAGAATTCCATTCATCAACAAATTGTCATCACCCTATAATAATAATTACTCAAAACTATTCTAAGTACCAACAGATATAAAACTCAAATAAAAGTAATTTCTAAAGTTCTGGGCCTCGTTAAGACTTTCAAAACAAAATGGCCGCCTCACAGAGCAGATCTCCTTTGAGGTATAGACCGTTTATACAGACATCGGTTACAGGCACTAAGTCAGGTCATCAATCATACTAATACACGAACAAGAATAGGAATGTAAATGTCGCAGATAGCTTTTTGTGAACCAAGACTTTTTGTTACAGTAAAATATTACTTTTACCTAAAACGGTTTTTGTTTCCAATTGTTACTTTTTGCTCTTGAGCATACCGGTGTGCCGTATCTTCAATGTTTGTTTTTAAGGCCTATTCAAACCTAAGCGGTATTCGCTACCGTCTGCGGTAGAGAAAACCGAGTGGGTACGCGGTAATATAACTGTTCACACCAAAGCGGATTTCGCTATCCTTGTGGGTAGAATACCGAGTTCGAGTTTCGCCCAGTAAGCGAAACAATACCTATGCGGTACTATGGCACCAGCTTTTCCGTTCTAGCCGCGGAACTTGATACTCCCGTGCGGTATGTACTCTCTACTCTACTGTATCTACCCATAGCGGCAGTGAATACCGCTTAGGTCGCTCTTGCCGCGGAACTTGATGCTAAATACCTGAGCGAAACCCGCGCGGTATGTACCTATACCAAAAGCGGCAGCGAATACCGCTTAGGTTTGAATAGGCCTATAAGTTTAAAATGCGAATTAATTTTGTCATTAGGGTTTCGTGCCTACGACAGGCTACGCCGCGCCGTAGCTGACGTAGCGCGCCTGCTACGCCGTAGCAACAGAAATCATTTGCGCATAAAATATAATGAGTACACAGAATCACTATTACTCTCCTGAGGTTTATTCCATGACTCGAGAATAAATAAAGCTCAGGATATGATAAAAGTTTTGCCACATCTTTCATTAAAAGAAAACACAGATTTATGAAAACGAAATAAATGTAATAAAAAAAGTAATTACTATCCTGATATTGCCGAAGAAAGCTCCTTGAATATAGATAAGCTTACTAACTACGGTACTTACGAATATATAGCGACCAAGTTTTTCCAATATACAGGCATTTTAGGCATTCAGATATGAAATATATAAGGCCCGACCTAACTAGAAATAACGCACCGGGCGTTATTTCTAGTTAGGTCGGGCCTTATATATTCACTTATCTATTCATACATAAAAATAAATAAAAAAGAAGTGTCTGTTTGTCATATAAAAGTAATTTTTTGTTACTAAATACATATAGACAGTATAAACGATACTTATAACGAAAAAAGGATTTTTTATTGGGGGTTACATTTTTTGTCACCAAAGTTTATATTTGTCATCAACTTCTATTATATTATCTAGTTAATAGATCTATCGCCACGAAATATTTTCATTCTCAGATAAATAAAAAGTGTCGCCAGGTATGAATCACTAAATTAATGTCAATATGAATTTAAAATAAGAGATGGATATTATCAATAAAATCGGTGTTCATTCTTTGGATAAAAACTTTGTTCTCAAAGAATAGTTTAGTTTCTTAAGTAATAGCTTCGTACTCAGAATGGTATTTCTGTTACCAAATAATTGAACATAGGCCACAGGGACCTTAGGGTACCCCGAGTCCCCGACACGGATAGGTTAGGTTCGAAAGGTATGACGGGAGCAAGAGTGAGCGAGCGGATTTAGGCCCCGTCATACCATTTATGTTAGGTTCCTTTTAACCCTGCAGACAGAAACAGGAAACAGGTTTTCATGCAAGAAGCCTGCGCAGGCAGAACTGTGGTGAAGCTTGTGCGTGTGGTAGGCCCATTAATCATACCCTGTTTATTTTTGTTTGTTTGTTTGTTCCGGTTAATACACGAAACAACTGAACCGATGTTGACAGGAATTTTACTGACAGATAGCTGATGTTATAGAAATGAACTACGGCTACCAATCATTGCTTACCATCAGGTGAGAAAGTGGTCAAACGCCATCAGTAGTAAAAAAAACCCATGTCCTTTGAGCTGTTTCACGAGTTAGACGAAGCAAGTCGCGGGCAAAAGCTAATAATTCAATATACACCAACCCTTTCACACCTGCCCCACATAGCTGTAGGCACACCAGTGACCCAGCACCATTATATCTCAGGCAAAGCTAATCGAATGTCAGTCATCTCCAAAGCCGTGATCTCCATTCACGCTCGACACAGCGTCCGTCTGACATGTGACACATTTCTGACATTTGACACATGTAGGACACATAAGTGATCATTATGTAGGGACTCAAGAGATAAGGCTTTGTACGTGTAAACGTGGAAAAATAGGACAATGGACGCACTGTTCTTTTTCTTTAATGTAGTTTTTGTGGGTCTCACGGATGAATTAGTTGAGGTCAGAAATAAGTTGAAGAGTATTATCTACCGTAGCTTCGCCTTACAACAGCAAAACCTGATTAAAAAAGCATTAAAGTAACACACGACGAGCCGCAGTTTGTCATAATATAACAATACTTCTGTGGCATCACGTATAGTACATATGTGAACGCATCTTAGATGTAGTGTTGCATGCTTTAATATTTAAGTCAAGAACGCAACCTTGTCAAGTGGCAACACTCACTTGAACCGCCGCGAGACGTGGACAACGTAAGTTCATACTGTGTTATCTAGTAATAGTTAATTATACACAATCAATATTGTTCTTAACTGTTACCGTGTTTCAATATTCATTATTAACTGCAAGTTGTATTTTCACTCCATCATCGAATCATCAGAATCATCGAAAGACGCATCAAGGGAAGAAGGAAGGAAAGGAAGAAGAAGATAAAATATCTTCCATCTGCGTTCCCAAACTTCCAACCAAATCCTACACAACCGGGGCGAGAGCAAGCGCAAGGCCACCGGTTTTACTTGCATTCCGAAGCACGGGAGCATCACAAAACCGACTTCCAAACTCTGGACTGCTACTGAGAAACCTACAATGGAAAAAATCCAATAACACTTTGTCCGACCCGGCAATCGAGCCCAGGACCTCACGCTCAGCAGCCTCGATTGCGACCATTAGACCAACAAGGCAGTTTAAAATAAAAAATAAAATATATCAAAAGATAATAAGAGTGAGAGAGTTGAAAACAATGGACTAAGTAAACTTGTCTCTTAGTGAACGCTGACTTTTACAAGCGATACCGGTGTGTACCTGCCTGACACATGTCAGCGGCGTCATTACGAATAGCTGTCGATGAACTGTCCAAAACTTAGTATTTCTCACTCAGAAATTTCTATTTTTAAGGTTTCGTACGTCTGAATGAAAAACGGAAACCTTTATAGATCACTCGTGTGTCTGTGGCACAAACAATTTACTCCGAATCTAAGGGAACGATTCAGTTGTAATTGAGCACAAGAAAATGGAAGAAAATTGACTAGGGGTGGGGGGCCTTGATACCCGAAACTGCTGAGCCAAAAGTTTTGACAAAAACGACTGATATGTAGATCACAGGAAAACCCATAAGAAGTCTGTGAAATGAAAATAAAATGATAAAAAATATTATTCGTGCGGAACCATTTACGCTGGAGTCCGACGCGAACTTGGCCGGTTTTATTTGTGAGTCTCCCAACAATCCCTATCACTGTTTGTTGAGTCCAAATATTATTTTATTAGACTGCTCTGACAGTATCAATAAGAACTTCAGCGATATTAATTTATCATTGTCTGTTAGATAAATAGAAGACACTTTATTGCGCTCCGAATGAAAGGAAAAACAAACGAATAGGATCGGGGCATTGAACACTATACAGGGTTACTGGTAATTCGACGTATATCCGTCAGGGGCTGATAAGGGGGCCAAAATGCAACAAATTGAACCCCCCATATGTATGGCCGAAATTCAATAGTTTTCGAGATATTTGAATTTTAAGGGATTTTCGAAATTTACCCAAAATTTGACATTTAATTCCAAATAAAAAAACCTACATACCCATTCAAGGGTACCATTAAAAATAATGTTGTAGCTGGCACTTCAATTAAGCTATGGACATAATTAAAACTACTTAATTTAACAGAATAATTAAAATAATGAGCGATATAAGAATAATATCTTTCCAATATTTTCATTTTACGTGTCAAAAATGTTGTCTCGTCAAAAAAAATTCTATGACATTAATCGTACAAATAACTAAAACAACTTGCCTATTCTGTAAGCTTTCCAAAAAGGTATAAAAGTCAATTTTAAAATACATAATTCGTGGCATGGCATGTGTTTGAACCGGAGCGGGGAGAGAAATCATCTGTGTTCTCAGTTTATCATCCTCGCTAAAACAACCGATTTTACTGGCGAAATTCTTCGTGATGGGGCGAGGTGTGCCAGCGGGGGAGTACACGGCGTCTGCTGCGCTCGCGTCGCCTTCCTTAGTACAGTTCGCGTCAAATAACTATGCCCCTCTGAAGTTAGCCATTTGCAAAGATCGCGTAGGTGCACTCACGTAGACGGGAGCAAGCGGGACGCAAGCATGCATCGAACGTAAACGAGTGACTGAGACATAAAATCGCGCCGTCATAATCCCCGCCCCGCGCATGCGCAGTTACAGTTTGTTCGTAATTTTGACTACTACGCAGCCACTGTAGCCAACTTCAGAGGGGCACTTGGGAGTTATTTGACACGAACTGTAAAAAACGAACAAACTGCAAATGCGCATGCGCGGGGCGGGAATTATGACGGCGCGATTTTATTTCTCAGTCGCTCGTTTACGTTCGATGCATGCTTGCGTCCCGCTTGCTCCCGTCTACGTGACTGCACCTACGCGATCTTTGCAAATGACTAACTTCAGAGGGGCATAGTTATTTGACGCGAACTGTACTAAGGAAGGCGACGCGAGCGCAGCAGACGCCGTGTACTCCCCCGCTCGCACACCCCGCCCCATCACGAAGAATTTCGCCAGTAAAATCGGTTGTTTTAGCGAGGATGACAAACTGAGAACACAGATGATTTCTCTCCCCGCTCCGGTTCAAACACATGCCATGCCGCGAATTATGTATTTTAAAATTGACTTTTACACCTTTTTGGAAAGCTTACAGAATAGGCAAGTTGTTTTAGTTATTTGTACGATTAATGTCATAGAATTTTTTCTGACGAGACAACATTTTTGACACGTAAAATGAAAATATTGGTAAGATATTATTCTTATATCGCTCATTATTTTTATTATTCTGTTAAATTAAGTAGTTTTAATTATGTCCATAGCTTAATTGAAGTGCCAGCTACAACATCATTTTTAATGGTACCCTTGAATGGGTATGTAGGTTTTTTTATTTGGAATTAAATGTCAAAGGAGAATGACCACGACAATATGGACCACGGTACAGAGTTGCGTCAATTCCAAAGTTGTTTTAGATGGTTTATAAATTAACCAAATAACCATCTACAATTCCCATTTTGGAATCAAAACTCGCATTTCCAAGTTTTTTTAGAAAACGTAACTTAACCTCAAAATAGAAATATCCGTTGTGTATAGAGGTAAGTTTATAGGTCGTAGTTTGGAGAGCAGATTAATTAGCATATCTGATGGGATAGAGACTTAAATAAATCAGTACCTTGCCTTTATATTTCCTGTTAAAACAGTACAACAAAATACGAATCACACACAACTTCAAACAAAGTGAAAACTTCCTGGCGTAAAAACGTCCTGGCGTAAGATTCACAATTTCACATTAAAGTAAGCGATAGTGATTGAAAACAAGAAATAAACAAATAGTTACAATGAATATCACAATTACTGTGGAGAGTAGGACTCGATCAACAAAAAAAAAAAAACTGTAATACCTATTTAAATCGCTATGAACAAACTTAGCATGCACCACGCGCAATTGACATTGGACTTTTTGACAATGACAATTCAATTTGAGACACCAACACCAATGTTGCCACTTTAGATTTTAAATGAAAATTGATTAATCGAATAAATTCACTCGACACAATTATTTCAAATGACTGATTTAGTTCTATAATCATTAATTTTTTAAAAAGGTTCGATTTATATCAAACCGAAGCAAGATAATTAAAAAAAAATCTATGCAATCACTCATAATGTATCGTTAGCCAACAAAGTGAAATTGCTTTAAAAAGTTTTAAAAGCAAAATAATACGACTACTGTGTGTGTGAAATACTAATTATTTCACACCACAGTAGTATCATCTCCATCTCTCAAAAACCCCGCGATTTACCTTTCCAATGACTTTACATTTATATTAATGTGTATACAAAAAAAATCGATTAGAGTTGTCAATACATTTACTTATTTTGATTATGGCAACACTTTAACGTAAGAATAGCCGGCAGTAGGTAATTCATTTTATCAAAAGAATTTCATAACTTATTAAGTTTACAAAATAAACCCCTATACAAAATTGGCATTCTAATTGCAGAATGACTTCAAAAATAAAGAAAATAATTGTAATATAATTTTTATCTTGATGCATGAGAAAAACCAGTACCGTTGATGGTCATGATTCTTTTGGGTAAATTTCGAAAATCCCTTAAAATTCAAATATCTCGAAAACTATTGAATTTCGGCCATACATATGGGGGGTTCAATTTGTTGCATTTTGGCCCCCTTATCAGCCCCTGACGGATATATGTCGAATTACCAGTAACCCTGTATAAATGAATTCATTATGTTGCTTCTTTTGTTTTATTAACACTAGATAAAAGGACATTTTATTACTAAAATGGATTGCTATCCTTACTAGCGAGGCGAGGCTTACTGGGGGGCTGTGGAGCAGTTTTTATAAAAAAACAAACAAAATAAAATATATTTTTTTACTATTGGTAGGCACGCGTTTGTCCACTACTTCACCTGATGGTAAGCGATGATGTGGTCGAAGATGGAGCACGCTTGCCTATAAGTAACCTATTTACTCTTAGCTTAAAGACTCCCAGGTTGTAGCTATCAGGGAATTCCACTCCACAGCTGTACGCACAATGAATGTACAAATGCAAAAGTTTGTGTGTAACGCTGCCACACTGAACCGATTTTGATAAATTTTTCCATAGAGTTAGATAGGACCCATGTGCTGGTCACTGGCTACTATAACGTTAGGCAAAAGCCAGTACTGTAATAAATCAATAAAATGGAATGTTACTCGAACTGCAGAGTGAAATGCGGTGAGATTTACAAAAAATAAAAAAGTTGTTACCAGAAAATGTGTTTTATAATTAAACTGTTCGAAAACTGAAAAGCAAGATTCAGTTCTGGGAATGTCAGTAGTTCAGCAGCTAGGATATCGGATATTCCCAGAACTAAATGTGCGAAACCAAAAATTAAGTTTTTTTATTTATTTATTTTTATTTATTTATTTAAACCATACAACTATCATCACAGGCTTCCCTAATACAATAGTGTAGAACAGTTATTATACGCTTACAATTTATCATATTACTAGCTTTTAAACAATATTATTATTTTTTTTAATTAATTAAAAAAAAATAAAAAATAATTTTCAAAAACGGTTCAGTAGATCCAGAGATTACCCCCTACCACCTTACAAACTTTACCTTAGCCAAAAGTAATCTTACAAAATGCGGCCCGTGTGAATTCACTCAGAGTACAATTAAAGCAGTCAATCTGTTGTGACACCATATTGAGTGTACGCAGGGCGCGCGTCAGTTCTAGGAAAATGTCGACGGAACACGAAATAATAAGAAAAACCACGTTTCTGAGTGCTAAATGAAATACAGAGAAGTGAAATTCCATGAATGGGTTTCAATAAAAAAACTTTTTTACAAAAAAAAACAACCGACTTCCGAAATTATAGTTATTTTATACATTGTAGTGTATATATTGTGTAGTGTTTTGTGTTTTGAAGTCGGTTGTTTTTTTGTAAAAAAGTTTTTTATTTTTTACTTTTTAGTGGTTAGCTTTAACTAAACCCAACGCAAAAAGAATCATCAAGGTCGGTTCATAAACAATAAAGTTATTCTTGAATAGATAACCCCAAAACCATGGTTGAATTGTACACATCTGCGTACCCCTTCACAGCGTACGGCGTGATGTTCTGTTATGAACTGGTGTAAACAATAAACAGACATGCGAGTTCAGCAATCCTGACAGGTTTGCTATCATTTATTGAAAAGTTTTTTACTTATCTCCGAAGTTCTTCATCAGATCTTCACCAAATTGAAACGAGACCAGTCCGGGAATATACTCTTCAAAACAAAAAAAGAATCATCAAAATCGGTTAACAATGGACGAAAATATCGCTGAACAAACATACAAAAAATTCAGTCGAATTGAGAACCTCCTTCTTTTTTGGAAGTCGGTTAAAAATAGAATAGATTTTTATAAAGTAAACCATTTAAGTAACGGAAAGATAGATGAGGAAAACATTACACAGAGTGACACAATGGGCGGCCTTATCGCTAAAAGCGATCTTTCAAAGACAACCTTCGGATAGATTTAAAAGAGAAGAGGAAGACAGTTTACTGCAATTTACGAGCTCTGTGATCAGAGCTTCGTAAACAAAAATAAATTCAAGCCAGTATTCCCTAAGGGTTCAGCAGAGGGTACCAATCTGGGTCCACCCAATATTTCGCCAGTTTCGAGTATGTTAAAATTAGGCATGCGTCCGATATATCAAAACGAATTCAAAATCTGATTTCAAACACAAATCGATTCGTATCGATTTCGCAAACTTGAAGATCTGATTTTAAAAATCTATCTAGCCGAACCAAACGCTAACAATCTACCACCAAACGAATCGACTCGAATAAAATCACTGGATCACATCACCAACCAAACGCAAACTGGCGAGTTTGCGTTTGGTTGGATTTCGTTAGAAATTCGCTTTCTCTCTTTCTAACTAAGCGTAACATAGCGGAGTAAAAAGGATAACGCGAATTTTGTGATTTAGATTTCGGTTCTCGGATACGTAACAAACATTACAATGCGATCAATATCATCTTTACTACTAAGTATTTAAAGACTACATTAAAGCATGAAGGAAAATCGCGCAATCTCTATCTGATTCCAATGAAATCTAAGTACGCAAGCGAATTGGTGAGGCTAGATCGACAGGCTAAATCGGATTTCTAAAAACGGATTTTGAAATCGATTTTGAAATCTGAAATCGGATAAATATCAGTTTGCGTTCAAAACCAAAAACGCCCATGTCTAGTTAAAATCTTCACCTTATAGAGGCCAAACTATTGCCATCAACCTAGCACGAATCTAAACTTCGAGCTGCTATTGAACCCCGGGTGATAAAACCCAATAACACTTTGCTCGACCCAGGAAATGAACCCAAGACCTAACGCTCAGCAGCACCAATAGCTACCCCGTTGGCCTAATGGTCAGAAGCACTTTCCGACCACAACCAGACCTTCGGGGTAGCCATTCAGTTATTCCTACTTTAATCTTAAGAAAAAGAAAAGTATCTCATTTCAATAAAGATTGGCAAAATCGTGAGAATCACACGATTCTTTTAATGAATGAATTTATTACCGTTTAAAACGATTCTCAATGAAAATCTTAATAAAATTAATTAATTGGTCACCCTCGCTCGCAGTCCTCGACGAAGATATAATGGCTTTTAGAAATAAGCTTTTCTTTTCCTCTATTTCTTTTGAGCGATGTTCTACCTTCTTTATCTATTGAAAAAATCTTTACTTAAAGTCAAATGAAGGGAATTCTAATTAAAACAAAAAAAAATTGAAGCTTTTCTTTTTTATAATTACATTTATTTTTGCAATTTGCATAAATTTAATACTTCTTTACGTTAATCTTATTTGTCAATAAAAAAATCGGATCTGTTGTAGATTTCATTGATTTCATAGTCTACAAACTTTATCGCTATCATCATCATCATCATCATCATATCAGCCAATCGCCGTCCACTGCTGAACGTAAGCTTGCCCCATAGAGCACCAACCAGCGCTGATATCGTGGCTGAATCTCTGAATTCTGGTCTAAGCTCATTTAATTTGACATTATCGATCATCATCTGCCTAGCCTTTTCCCAACCATATTAGGGTCGGCTCGGTTTGTAAACGCACCCACGATACAGGAGAAATTCCTAGTAAGGTGTGGGGCAACGTTTTTTAAAAAAAGAAAAAGAAAGGCTCAGCTGTTCACACAAAGGTAACAAAAGTGACGTAAAGTTCACTCTAACAAGCTCTTAAGAAATTGAACGAAAGTCTTTGAAAGTTGCATCGAGTTCTACCGGCCAGTACCGTGCGAGTCGCGGCGCGCTACGGACGTAGCCGCGTAGCCGCGTAGCAGCGTAGCGCTACGATCGCGTAGCAACTACTTTCGAAGTTATTTTATGGAGTTTAGTGGAAAGTTACTTTTAGTGTATGGTAGTTTTAAAAGTTGAATAATATAGTCTTCTATAGTGTTGAAAAGTTAAGTACACTATTAGTTAAGTGTAATGAAATGTTAAAATAAATAATAGATTCTAACTATATAATAAGTTGAAAATTACAACAGTTTAAATAAAAAAAAAAAACAAATAAGTATGTCTAATAACTCAAACACGTTTAAAATAAAAATAAAATCTACTAAACAGTGAATGTTATAAAACTGAAACAAATAAATCTTTAAAATAAAGAAATGCTGGCTACTCACACCAAATTCTAAAAACGAAAAAAAAAACCAAGATGGCGGAATTCTACCGCGCCAACGAGACATCCAGCCAGTTCTTCGCACGATGCACCAACCTATCATACTTCGACTGCTCGGAGGAAGAGATGCTGTTCCTCATGATGGGTCCGCGTACCCTGCCTCTGCAGAAGATAGTGCCTATCTCCGTGCTGCTTCTGGTCATCTTCTTGACTGGGGTGGTGGGGAATGTGGCTGTGTGCGTTGTGATAGTGAAGCATCCCGCCATGCATACTGCGACGAACTACTACCTGTTCAGTTTGGCGCTGAGCGATCTGCTGTTGCTGCTTTTTGGTAAGTCTATTTTTTATGGTCATAAACTGAATTTTAATTTTACAAAGTTTTTGTTCGCCAAACTTTGCAGTGTGATGACGAGAATTGCTCGTTGAACATTCATACAACTTAACCTAGTTTATTTTTTCAAACTTAAATAATACTTAAAACTGATTTAAAAACCCAAATCTCAGATATTTCTCACGTACTCATAAAGAGGCTAGGGTCCTTGTTACCTGGTCACCTGTTAAAACTTTTAACAAGGTGCTTTTTTATGGATGGGAAATCATCAAATGACTTCTCCCGCTCTGGGCGGAGCGGAAGGGAGTGTTAGAATCTTACTGACTAAAACCCATCCGTGCTCCTCCTAGTGCCCTTTGCTTTCCAGGGCCGCGGTAACTCTTTCGACCATAATCCGCAACTTAACAAGGTACTTGAATCAAGACACCGCATTTTCCTAGCCCGAGATTTACCTAGCCCTATTGTTTTTACATGTGTTGGACATTTCGTGGGACCCTAGTGTCCCGGTACTTTAGCAGGCGTACGAAGGGCCGAAGCCAACTCGTAGAGGCGCAGTTAGACGCTTTACGAATCATAATCATAAATCATACGAACCAATGATTATTCCTGTATGCCCTGCAAGTGCACCCAAGGTCAACCTCCTATTGGAAAATTATCGTCTGCCTAGCCTTTTCCGAACTTTATTGGGCTCGGGTTCCAGTCAAATCAGATTCAGCTGAATACCAGTATTTTATGTGGAGTGGCTGCCTGCCAGACCTCCAAAACCCATTAACTGGGTAACACGGTACTTCTTGGCAAGACTGCAGTCAGATTTTCTGGCTTCTGACAATCCGTAACGACTACCAAAGATCGACAAATGACAGCCGGGACCAACGGCTTAACGTGCTTTCCGAGGCACGGAGGAAACTCGATATGTTAAGTGGTCGCCAATCCACAGACCGACCCCGACAAGCATTGCTTAACTTGGAAGATCGACCCTTGCGACTATTTAGCCACGAGCTCCTCCTATTGGAAAATGTGGAGACAAAAGATGAGAGGGTATGGGTTTGGGTTATTTAGTGATGTGATTACCGTATACCGATTTTTGCAATTAGGTTTTTTTAAATTCAATTTTTTTTTTCTTTACTTTCTGGCAGAAACAGAACAACACCCTGAAATAAGATCATGCACTTCTGTAACACCTTGTATAATAATACTGAAATCATAATTATTATTTAATTAAACAATAGTTGCTAAAGCTAAGACTGTATCTACATAATTAATCTTTATAAACATCAAAGCTCTTCAACGTCCACGATTTTATCTAGTTTTGATCGCTGTTAGCGTTTTGCGAGAAAACAAAGATTTAAGTTAAATTCAAATCTAACACCTTCAGGGTTCTTTAATCTTATCTGAAACTAAACTAAGTTCACAAAGTAGGTACCTAGGTACTTATAATTGTTTGCAGACATAAATTACATCACAATTGTGTTTAATAGGACGGCAATTTATCCAACAAAAATGCCATGAATAGTGTCAGTTGGATCCGCGGCAAGGAGTTCTATACAATGACATTAATTTAAAAAAAAGCATGAGTATCGTGGAACACTCGTTTGGAACGAAGTTCCTATCGCAGAATATTATTGTTGAATACCGTAAAAAATCCTCGTTTTTTAAAAGCTTTTATCTACACTCACAACGTAATGTTCCAAATATGAGTTCAAAAACGAATGCATAAACACGTACTTTTTTTTCGTGGATAGGTAAAATTTTAAAAAAAATCCATTACAGTTCAACATTTTCCTTCGATTTTGAAACAACTGCATCATAAAATGACTTTTTAATTTTTAAAGCACACTTTTACTTTTTAATTTATTGGCGCGGGCTCATTGACTTCAGTCAATGAGCCAGCTTTTATCTTTGTCTATGGATGCGTGCGCTGCGCAGTCATTCGAATACGCAATGAGAATATCCGCCATATTGGAATAAACTATTTTTTCACTTATTTTATTTCAACTGTATGAGTGAAGATAAAATAGTGTATGCGACGGCATATAATAAGGTATTAAAACACTCGTGTGATGCTATACCACACCCACACCCACACCAAAAAACCCACACCCCACACTCGTGTTTTAATAACCCCTTTTAAATGGTCGTTGCATAAACTACTATTATTTAATTTGCAATGTATGTAATACAGCTGATTGTTCGGGGGGATTCTTACAACTCAATTTTGAAGCAGTTATCTTGAACCGATTGAGCTGAAACTGTGAAGTTATCCTAAATTCAACATGGCGGAACACCCAAGATGGCGGACTAGATATTTTTTTACAGTACATTTTCATTTGTTTATATTTTCATAAAATTGATTTCCCCGGACGATAGAGGTTAACCAACAAAAGTGTACAAATAATTAGCAAAGAGGTTACACAGCACGTCTTTGGTTAAACAAAAGGGTCGTGACGGAAATTCGATACGGAAAAATCTTACACTTTTTTACTTCTTACCCCCATCCGCCAAGTTCGTACCGTGCGATAAGGACCTTCGTTCCAAAAACATACAGTCGAACATAGAACCTCCTCCCTCCTATTTGTCGGTTAAAAAGCAAAAACCGTTGATTTTGACTTTCATGAGCGGTGTTATTTGCTAAGTAACCTAATATTTTATAAAGAGGAAAAAACTTACAGAGCCGTACCCTTTAACACATAAAATAAAATCGTTTGTTAAAGGTTATTCTCTGTAAGTTGCAATCCGATAACGAAATTTATTTCACAAATAGGAAGCTACATTCCCACTTAGAGCCAGTTAAAGCCAGTAACGGTGGCGACCGCGTACCGGAAGACGTAGCGTTGGAAGGCCTCCCACAAGGTGGACCGATGACCTGGTGAGGGTCGCGGGTAACCGATGGATGCGAGACGCACAGGACCGGTTGTTGTGGCGACACTTGGGGGAGGCCTATGTCCAGCAGTGGACGTCTTTCGGCTGAGATGATGATGATGATGAAAGCCAGTAAAACGAAATATTTTTAGCCAAACTTAATATTTCAATAGAGTTTTAACAGAGGCGGACCAGCAACTGGTGGGTATTACCCGCCAATTTGATATGGTAAAATGTATCATAACTAACTGGTCGCCGGGTCAGTTGAAAAGGTTTTCCGCATGTCTAAAAGCGGTTGGGTAATAGGAGCGAGATTTCGAGTGTGTGTTGAAAAAGTAATTTTTCTTTAGTTAAATGAGGAATCATTGTCAAGAGGCGTTGTTTATACCTAGAAAATAAAAGAAAATATGAAAAGTACCAGACATACACTTTTGCCTTTATTGTACTCAACATTTTTACATTACATAAAACAATCTCAATTATACGTGCCTTCGTATAAAATTGGAATTCCTTCTTTTGTATAGAACTATGATATGCTTGAACATGTTTTGAGGAGAAGATATTACTTCTAAGGTATCTTCGTCTTCTTCTACAATTTGAGCACAAAATTCTTTTATGGTCTCAATACGAACCAAATTGATGTTATCGGCTTTTATATTGGTTTCCAGTGTGTACCTAACATAAAATGCGCACATACACACCACAAAATAAGCAAATATAGGGAAAGGTTCAACGTCTGAATAAAACGGCAAAGTGCGTGTCGGGCCACGCGCAGTGTAGGGTTCCGTAGTTACAACTATTACTCGTTAACTTGTAAAGCCTACTTAGCTGTGATAGTTTTCCTTTTAAATTCGTTATAATGCAAAAACAACCGTTTACCTGGCAGAGGGGGGGGGGAGGACGTTTAAATCTTACTTCGCAAATGGATCGTTGGATGGAAAAATGGTTTTCGCACAACCTTAATGTTTTTAAACGACCTATCCAAGTCACTTTACGTGTAGGGGGTACCTATAAAAAATATTTTATTTTACCACTTTGTCGGCGTGATTGCCATATGATATGATTGCAATATGTATACCCATACCAAATTCCAACTTTCTGTGCTAAACGTCTCTGAGCTAAACCACTTACAGATAGACAGACAGACAGACAGACGGACATGGCGAAACTATGAGAGATCCTTGTTGACCACGGAACCATTGAAACGCGGCCAAATCTTAATGTGTACCTTTTTTTAGTTTTTCCCCTTGAGTAAGGAACCCTAGCAAAAATAATATACCTAACATTGTTTCCCAACTAAAACATTTAGAAAATTCTAAAATGGACTTTATTAAATAGCATTAGGTAGTTTAAGGCCCTTAAATAATGTATCTAATTTAAAAGGACCCGAGATTTGGGTCAATTTCACCACTTGATTTTAGAGAATTTTCATTAAATTCGGCAAAGGCCCTTGTAGCGTGACACCTGAAGAACGGAATTATTATTACTTTTAATTTTGTAGAATTTTATGCTCTTCCGTGGAAGAAATAAATACGACAGTTATACCAACTTGCCTAGAGATGATAACCGCCTTGATGAGATGGAACTTTTTGACTTCTCCTCTCTCTGTTTGCCCAACAGTTGGTCTCCGACTATTCACGCGTGAATCACAAACATATTATTTTACGTAAAATGAGGTAATTTACCATAACGACAGTAGTAGTAAAGTATTCCCTTAGTTTGTCCTATTTCAGTCTATGGTCTAGCCATGTTCCAAATTGCATCCAAATCCGGTTAGCCGTTGAATCATGATTTATTTTTTATTCAGTACTATCTTTTGCCCGCGACTCCGTCTGCGTTGGTGTCGGTTATCACGTAAAAAAGTAGCATATGCACTTCTCCATATCCCAGGCTATATATCTGCCAAATTTCACGACGATTCGTTCAGCCGTTTTAGCGTGAACGCGTAACAGACGGACACTTTCGCATTTATAATATTATAGTAGGGTCTAGTAGGAATTGATAAGCTCACGTTTGTCTACAATCTCACCTGATGGTAAGCCATGATGTCGCCGACGATGGGGCATGCTTGCCTAGAAGTAATCTATTCTTGATTTAAATACCCCGAAGGTATAGCTCTTTGGGAACACAGACTCTAGTGCGGTGGGGGAATATTTAACGGTATAATTAAATCGAAATTCTTAGTGAGAAGATGAAGGTATGGTAATTTACAAACACAGTACGAACTTTCGTATTAATAATAATATTCGCCGGAAGGGAAGTAGGAGCGTTCTGTTAACAAACAACAATATACAGGGTTATTTGTAAAACACCAACAACCTCTTAGTGGGTGAAAGTACTCATGATTATAAACAACTTTTACTATGGGACCAACTCTGAAATATCAAAAAATAAATCTACTGTTTCAAACATTTTCATCGGGTGAATATTAAATTTTGTATGAAACAGTAGATTTTTTTTTTGATTTTTCAGTTGGTCCCATAGTAAAAGTTGTTTATAATCATGAGTACTTTCACCCACTGAAAGGTTGTTGGTGTTTTATAAATAACCCTGTATAGGGTAAAACCGGGATAGATGCCACACTTTTTGAAATCATTTTGTATCTCCCAGTACAAAAATCAAATTATTTTATTTGCTAAACTGGCAAGTACTTTGGTTTTTTATGTAGAAATTTATGAAAAGTAATAAACATTTTCTTTGATATTTCCAGAGTATTAGCGATTTTTGCGGACCTTTACATTTTGGGACATCTATCCTATATATATGGGACAGTTGCCTAATCTATATAAATCTCGTTTAAGATAAACGACCCGCTGAGAAACAGGGCATCTATCCCGAAAAAACTTTGACCGCACTTTGCCTTCCCGGCCATGCAATCACACAGAAACATGAGACACGGTCCACTTAGTGGTAGTTGTAAATTCACTCGATAGATAGAAAAACAGCCGATTAAATAACCAAAATGACACTAATTAATCAAAACTAATTACAACTCACTAATTATAAAACACAATTGCATGATTACTTTAATTCGCAGTTGAAGATCGCACTCGAAGTTGTCGACTCGGTCGCGAACTATGCGGGCCTTAATAGTTCGGCAGATAATTCCAGAACCTTCTACTATAGAAACATCTATAAAGTTCGAGTACATACCGGTCCGGACTGATGTTCTAGCATAGAAAAGTCTAGCAGGATCTTGACTATATTAGTTCTGCTACTCGATACTAGATGGCGCTATTAGTAATTTTTATCGTTATGTACCCGGCATTAATTCTGGCGCGTAACAATAGCATGCGATTCATCCGCGAAACGAAATTACAATTACCCATACTGCTGGGGCATCTATCCCGATTCTACCCTACAATAACCTTCTACTTTCTGAGGGAAAGGGTGAAGGAGGCAGTGGGGTGCATAACTAAGATAATTAGATTAGACTATTTTAGGAAAAGCAGGAACTGCCAAGTTATACCTTGGGCTCGAGACAAATGAAATTCTGTCGACGATAGCGTGGTGAATGCTTGTCAATACGTCAAAAATGTATGGGATTGACAGATGCTATCGAAATGTCACGTGATCAAATCCCTACATTTTGGCATTTCGACAGTCGCATTCGCTAATTGAATGGCACATTGTCTAGGGCCTCTTGGCAGTTCCACTTCAACTACTAAGCCCATTATTTGCTGTCACGTTTCAGACTAGGAGCAACTGGAGACACTAAGTGGAAACTTTGTGTAACGAAGGTCGTGTCGTTTGTTGCCTTAAAATATCTAGCCCAGATATACAACACGTGCCGCTTCTTCGACTGTCCAAATAAGAGTAGGTAGTGCGGCATTACCGAAAATAACGAAAGTAATAATAGTAACGTGTTTCATTATTGTTCCAAAATGTCTTTATTTTTTGTAAAAGTTTTTATTTGTCAAATGTTTTCAGATGGTTGTTACGCTTAATTTTGTGTATTTTATTTTAGGGCTGCTCAAAAACTGTGAACGTAACCAACTTGTTCTAGAACTACAAATTCAATGATAATGTGTTATCCACCAATCCGTACTATGCCTGGGTGTGGATATTAGATTTATGGTGTGAGATCCCATCTTACAGAGAGGAGACGTGTGTCTCAGTAGAGGGAACGTAATCGGAGGTTTAGGCTATTATGTTTTTTTTAAATCAACCTGTGTTGTCCCACTGCTGGGAATAGGTCTCCCCCATAGCCTTCCACTCTTCCCAGTCTCCGACCAATCGCCTCTTAAACGTCACGCCAGCATTTCCCAGGTCTGGCTCGGCGATGACGCCCGTCCTTTTGCTCCCACTGTATAACGAATCTTGGCTCAAAATACTTATGAAGTAGAAAATTGTTCCTTAAATTAATTCAGTCAACGATTAATAACAGAGCTCATATTTCACACTAATGGTCAATTATGAATGAATAGTTTCCAATTTGGATTTTTAATGAAAAAGTTCATGTTTTATTTTTATTAACATTGTTATTTTTAATGGTCAACATGTTGAGTTAGAGCACGCTTTTAATAAAAAAAAAGTTATTTAAATATAAATGTTTTTTTTACACCTTTTTATGAAAACATTTTCTAATGGTCATTACTGGACATGATAAATAACTTTAATGGCCTTGTTGTGGACAGGTAATCGAAGTAAATTACTTTGCAAAACGCATTTGTGTTTACATTTTGTAATATATTTATGCAGCTGTAATTAATGTAGAAATTATATGGTAGGTACAGCTAAAATGCTATAATGGATGCTTATTTGACTTTCTGAAGTTATCGGTAGTTCAACTTGGTAGTTAAATTACGCATAATTTTTATTTTTATTGGGGCTGACACTGAAATCGCAAAAAAACAGCTAATTAGTACATTTTGTTAATCTATATACGATTGTAATTTTTTCTTCGTTATTAGACCCATAGTGAAAGTTGTTCACAATGATTAAAGCAATAAACCCTTTCAGGTTTAGCGTTCATCCTGTTACACGTAGTAGATAACATGATATTGTTATACTACATGTAACAAAATGAATCTGTAATAAAGTGCGGCAGAGGTGTACAAAACAATGTTATTTAGAGAGCTTAGACAACATGATATTTCAACATCGATAGCAATTTTCTACATAAACTCCAAAATTGATGGATTAACATGCACTACCACATGTCAAGTGGTTCTTTGAGCGACAAGGCATTGGTTGGCAGGTGTTATTACTGATAGATGCTCTGTTTGACAGCATAGGGCCTCAGAAGGCAAATAAGAATTAACTGGGTAACCAAACACTGTTAAGGAGTTTATAAGGACTGTGTATTTAAATATTAAATGATGAGAGCTGATACTGGTTTCAAGAATTTATTGCCAAAAATAAAATAAAATGACTTGGTGTGCGGCCGTGCGCAATGCTCGAGGAAGATGGTCGTGTGTTTCGCCCCCTTTTTTTAGGTATGACCACTAGCAAGTTAACACACTTGGGATATCAACTGCTTAACCGGACTAGTTTCGCCCCCGCCGTGGTTCTGCCTTTTAAATGGAGATGACAGGCTTGGTGAATCTTCGCCCGCGGCCCGTTGTGCCTCTGCCGACATCGTCGCCTCCTCCACCGACGTCATTGAACGAGAATGTTCCAAACAAATACGTGAAACACGTGCATACCTAATGTACAATTTTGAGCCTGTACCGACCGAAGTTAAGAAACGCTGATCTAAACCAATAGTCCAGTAGCCAGAAGAATATGCCCTTCGATAATTCCAAAGTTTTTTATTTTCGCGGAGTGGATAGGTTTAGTGAATTCATTGCTATGTACAAAAATGCTAACAGTTTAGAGTTATGCAATAGGAGATAAGCAGGTATTTCCTATTATTTCGTGTTATAACAATATTAGAATATTTAAATGAAAATTCTATGCTGGTTCTTTGTAAGTACTATCTAAAGGATTTATTAGTGAAAATGCTAACAGATAGGTATTGTGGAACAATGGAAATCTGAAAATGTCCCTTAACTCATTCAATAAAAAAATTAAGTTTTCAAATCATTTCTTATACACATAAAAGGGATTAGTTATACCTTACAACAAAAGTTCTAACAACTAAGTAATATGGATCACAAGTAATTGTATTTTTACTTTGCGATTAGCGAAATATTGAATTTAAGTTTATAAGTTTGCGCCTACATATTAGTAATAATAAACTCTAGTACCATACAAAAGTTTCAACAAATGCATATTATGGCTTTTGTTTAAATTGCAAATAACTATTTTCGCTACCGAGCCGCGTAGGTACGGCGCGTGCGATCGCAACACTCCAGCTCCGATCGGGGATGTAGGTACCTAGCTCCGTATACTGACCGCTCTTGTTCATTCTTGTTTAATTTTCTCCCTGGCGTTTGCATTGCACGTCACGTTTGAATATTTTTTTTAATCATTCTGTGTGTTGTGTTGGTTTATAAATGTTTATAAAGCATTGAGCACGAGCGATTTACTTTAAAATGAGTGAAAAATGTGCGGTTTGTGACCTTTTTCTAAATTCCGACGTAGTGACTGTAAAACTGCGGGCACTACACACACTAATTACCGCTAGCCATAAGCGAGAAGACGGGAAGCATGTTATTTTCCAAGGAAAAGAAGAACTGCAATTACATAGAAAGTGCCGAATGATGTACATCAATGAAAAATGTATCATAGCCCACAAGAAGCGTAAAGCGGTGCAACAGATACAGAGAGAACCAAATGACCCCACCAGTAGAACATACGTACCTGGAAACTGCATTTTTGCAATGAAACTGCGGATCAAGAGGTTATTAACTCGCAACAAAAATACTCCGCTGACAAAAGAATTACTGTTTCTCAAGTTAGAAGATCAGATACACAAGTGACCATATTAAGGGCTGCAGAAATACATAACGACGATTGGAGCCAACGAGTAAGTTCTAGTTCTATTTATAAATTCCTACTAACTGTACTCCATCTACATCACCGCACAAGAACGTCTCGAACATAGTAAAGTAAACTTTCTGTAAATTAATTATGTTGAGGGTATTAAGAGGCCGTGCATGAAATTAAATCATTTTGAACATTTTTGAACATTGTTTGTGACAAAGGTGAGAAGAATTTGAACCTACTTGTTTTAGATGATAAAAGTCAAGTTCTTATTCTCTCAGATGGCTTGAGAATTTTTCAAAAATAATGTATGTATTAATGGTAATTACCCATATTCAAAACCCTTTCTTCGCAAAAGTAACGAGCGAGTGATGTTTGGTTACGTTTTACACAAAACTACGACAGATTTATAACATTTAAAAAAATATCACTACCATCATTGTATTGTCAACAATCAGATGCGTTGAAAACATAATTGACTTGAATAGAAAATATGGCAGAAAAAAAGTGTTGAAAAAACGGAATTCTCGGAAAACATCTATACAAATAAATATTTTTTTCTATACCTTAGAAACACTTTTAAGAAAATTTAAAAATTGCACAATAATCTTAAGTTAACCTTTTATTAGAATCTAAAATTTATTTTATAAATAAACAATAACTTCATTTCGTAAATTACAAGCAAATTGAGCTATATTAGTGAGCGCGCAAACTCGATCGCGTCACTACCGATCGGGCTCTCCCAGCGTCAGCACGTACTACTTTGTTTCGCAGCCGCTCGATTGTTTTACGTAAATACATTTACAAAATTGTACGCCGACCACCACATTTTGAGTAAGTATTATTTTTTATATTTTGTTTGTTTATTAGGACTGATTATATTTTTTTCACCTTTATAATAATTAGAGGTAACGGTTGTAATTATGTTTGTATGTAAAAGTAAATCTGCGGAATTACTCTACTACTACTATTAAATTAAAATACTTTCTCTAATGGCATCTACAATGGTTAAGTGCAGCTATATTATCATCCACAGAATGTTGACATTTTTTATGGTTACTTATACCACAATATAAATATGGACAGTAGGGAAACTGCCTACAAACGCTCGAAACGGCACATTCACACAAACATGCACACCGACGAGACTCCTAAGGTGACTTCGCGGGACTAGCAGTAGCGAGTGCCGCATCAAGACGAGTGGTCACGTTTAACTTTATCTCCGCGACCGTTTTGAAAATGCCAGGAAAGTATTGCGTAGTACCTATACGGCTGTTTGAAACTCGGCTTCATCAAAACCGGAGCTATCATATTTTAAACTTCCTGCTGATATTGAAAGGTAACAATGATTTCTAGTTATTGTTATTTAATTGTTATCGAATTACATATAAGTCCGTGTGATCGATCATAATAAATTCGTGAACTTACTTGTAAATCATTAATGCGGCGGTTTTGAGGATATTTTAAGCTGATAGTGCAATAGTGATAGTGGTAACAATAAGTACATCCAAGATGGCGACTGCAATAGGTATTATATATCAATATTTTCGTCATGGGTGTCGTTTTCATGGAAGTCGATTCGAAATAAACACATGTGAGAGTAAGAAAATGAATTGGACGTAAACCATAGCGTAGTTTCGGGTATTGTTAGTATCGGTTGTGGTCGGGCCAACTTGAACGAGCTAGCAGCATTCATTAATTTGCCACTTATTAGCAAATCGACCTACCAAAAATGTCACGACAACTTGTATGACTGGTGGAAGACTACGGCTGAATCATGTATGATTGCTGCCGGTAAAGAAGAAGCTTCTATGGCTATGGAAAAAGGTAGTGTGAGTCCGTCCGTCCGTCACAATACTTGTCTTCTACCAGAAATAGTAGATCCGAAAAAAACTCGCTCCATGCCACTGAGGGACACAACATTTTAAGATTTTTTTAGGTTTTGGTTTAGGTACTCTTTGGATTGTGGATGAAGTAATGATGATGATTAACTTCTGGAGATTACTTGCATAGACACAACCTTGTAGCCAGGACTATTTTCCCTCAATTTGCTCTAAATTAGAGCCTTGTGGGATCGGAAGTGCCATATTGTAGGTATGTGCCCGATCTAGTTCTCCACGTGCCTTTGTCCGTTGGATCATACTGGTTTTGATGTACTCTATGGATTATGGATGACCTTATGATGATAACTAACTACCGGAGATTACTTGCATAGACACAACCTTGTAGCCAGGATTAAATACCAGTAATTTGCTCTAGATACAGCCGTGTGGGATTGGCAGTGCCATATTATAGGTATTTGCCCGATCTAGTTCTCCAAAATGATAATATCACATTGTACTATAGTCAACTCATCATCACTGACAGGTCTATTGTAGCCAATAAACCTGATATAGTGATGGTGAATACCTGGACTCTTGTTCATTTTCGTTTTTTAAAATATGGCGTACTGAGGTCGTGTAGAATTAAATGAAATAACTGTGATATAACAGCGTGCTGGATACAATTTTTTTTCTTTTTAATTATGCGATTTCCGCGTACTAATTTTGCCGCAATTGATTAAATTGCTTAGTTCTGTTGTTACTTAATGAATAATAATTGAGCCGTGCAGTTTTATAAGGATATTAACTTCTAATTTCCTATTTTTAGCATAGTGATAGTTCTTACAAGCGTGGTGGTAACCAAAGATATGCACCGGACTGTTTAAGATACTTATTTTTTATAATCTGCTCGGTAGGAGACAAATACTGCGCTTTTAGAAACCTTATTACTCATTTGCCGATCGAGTAAAGCCTTTTATGATTGGTGATTGCTATTTCGAATTTTTCCGTCGTAGCAGGTAAAGGGCCTGTTCACTTTAATTTTCTGCTTCCAATATCTTTTTAAACGTTATATACGTGACTTTGCCATCATCATGATATGAAGTTTGCTTGGTCATACACGACACAATTCGTATTTTTAATAGTCATGTATAACAGTTGACCAGTTTTGTTTTCAATAATGTTTGCGACACTCGGCAATGCCAAATAGCTAGTATTGTAGGTGAGGTTGCTAGTGTTTCACAAATAACCCTGTATATTTAAGTCTTTTATTTCCTTTTTTAACGACAACCTCAACTTTGTATTGTTTTGTCAAAGTAATTTTTCACAAATGGTTGCACTGACTGAACAGGTCTACTCTAATGTGCATGATTCCATTCTCAAAAAAACATCTTAGACACTAGTTTATACCAAGATTACAATATATCAGAATAAAAGAGAATTCTCGTAAATATGTCCGTATGGAAAGTGTTTTTTTGTACAACCATTTTACAAAAAACAAGTATCATTGTATTGTATCGTTTTTTTATTTATCATTTTGTTAAATGTCTTAATGTATCAACATCCATCTAACACAAAATTGAATAAATTTAATGGGAATTGTGATAAATATAAAATATACAGACGTTACAGATTTTTATTTATAAACCTTACTACTATATAATTTTGTAACTTAAAATAATATCTTCTAAAGGATCAACATTATTTGAGCGCTCACTGAGCTCGATTTTTGCGCGCGTGTGCGTGTAGCTGCATGAACGATGCACACGAACATAGCCTTGCAGCGAATCTAACAAGTGAAGTTTATGCACGGCCTCTTAATTATGTGAATGGGGAAAATTTAAAAGCACCATCTGTTTGACAGATCGGAATAGGTAGACAGCATTTGTTATAGTATCAGAGACAAATAGTGACTTCCATGCGACAACTTTTTTTTCAGGAAATTGTTTCGAGTATCGGGATAGGTATCACTAAGTGTACATTAAATTAATAATGAAACAAAAACAGGTACCTACTTATTGAATCCAATTATTTTATTGCTTTGTTATAATTATTTTTGTACCTACATAAGTGATGTCCCAAAACACGGGACAGCTATCCCGGAAAAATATGTTGTAATGGAATCTCCACTTTCTGTCTCTGTTCCTCTATCCATATAACAAGTAGATACATAATGATAATAAAACTATAGTCAACATATTGCGATCTTGGTAGGTAGGTATTAAATTCTTTGAAATAAACTATCAACAACGTATTTTCCAAACAGATTTTTTAAACAGAAGGCGAAGTCACGGACTGGAACAGAGTAAGTACGTACCTAGTAATTTGTGAGATGTGACAATAATTAAATGATTTCTCGCCTCATTCAATAGGTACGTTTGCAGTGAGTTTGGTTCGAAGTGTTACCGCGCCGTGGCCCGTGCTGCACGAATTGCCGCGTACCTACACGGCGCCCCAATAACCAAATTGTATTTTATTTATTAAACAAAAGGCATAGCATGTATATGTTGAAACTTTTGTATGGTGGCAGAGTTTATTAATACGAATATGTAGGCGCAAAATTATAAACTTAAATTCAATATTTCGCTAATCGCAAAGTAAAAATACAATTACTTGTGATCCTTAATACTTAGTTGTTAGAACTTTTGTTGTAAGGTATAACCTAATCCCTTTTATGTGTATAATAAATTATTTGAAAACTTAAATTTTTTATTGAATGAATTAAGGGACAATTTCAGATTCCTATTGTTCCACAGTACCTATCTGTTAGCATTTTCACTAATATATCCTTTAGATAGTACTTACAAAGAACCAGCATAGTATTTTGATTTAAATATTCTAATTTTGTTATAACACGAAATAATAGGAAATACCTGCTTATCTCCTATTGCATCACTCTAAACTGTTAGCATTTTTGTACATAGCAATGAATTCACTAAACCTATCCACTCCGCGAAAATAAAAAACTTTGGAATTAACGAAGGATTTGTGGAAAAAATATTGTATCCCTACTGGACTACAACACACATCCAAACATTGCAAGTAAAATGAAAGCTTGTGAAACAAGTGCGAGTCGGACTCGCGCACTTAGGGCCAATTTTACCAATCAAACCGAACGCGATCAGCGAATAAACCACGTTTATGAGCTGTCAGTGTCATTATTTTTCTATGGAATATTTACACTGACAGCTTTTGAACGCAGTTTAGATGTACTGATCGCGTTCAGTTTCAGTGGTGAAATCCGCTCTTAGGGTTCCGTACCGTTATCTATAAAAACGGCAAAAAAATCAGGTTTGTTGTATGGGAGCCCCACTTAAGTATTTATTTTATTCTGCTTTTAGTATTTGCTGTTACAGCGGCAACAGAAATATATCATCTGTAAAAATTTTACCTGTCTAACTATCACGGTTCATAAGATACAGCCTGGTTTTAGTAATAGGGTCTCGTTTTTACCCTTTGGGTACGGAACCCTAAAAACGATCAAATTCAAGCCACAATATTATCACAGAAACAAATAATTGACAAAAACTTGTGAAAATGAATGCGAGTGTCTTGGCTGTGTTCAACAAATATATATACTACTAAATATATATATATACTACAAATATATTTATAATAAATAAAAAAATAAAAAAATAAATAAAAATAAATAACATTTTTGGATGATTTAATTAGTTTGTTAACTATATTGCTTTTCCTTAAAACCTCTCAAACTAAGTTAAAACTAATAAGTAGTAGGTTAACTTTATTAGTTAAGTTAGGAGTTACAGTTGTAGGATTTAATTAAAACTACTCTTGGGCAGTGGGTGGCTTACACAGTTAGCTCACTAGAAACACAGCATGTTTGTCACCTACACATCTGTATGTTTCTAGTGTAAACCTAGCTGTCTTGTCTTAATTTATTTAGGATCGAGCTTGGTGGATTTAAACTATGAAATTCCGTCACACACTCTATAGAAAGCTGACAGGCTAGCAACTCTCGTTTCTGATTCTGTAAACCATGCAATCAAGTTGGAATGTTAGTTCACTTTTATTACATATTCTACAATAAACCTAATTATTATTTTAAGTTTTCAATATTTTTACTTATAATTTTTATTTTCACAACTAACTATTGAGTACCATAATATACAGGGTTATTTGTAAAACACCAACAACCTTTCAGTGGGTGGAAGTACTCATGATTATAAACAACTTTTGTTATGAGACCAACCCTGAAAAATCGAAAAAAAATCTACTGTTTCATACATTTTCATCGGGTGAATATTGCATTTTGTATGAAACAGCCGATTTATTTTTTGATATTTCAGAGTTACTCCCATAGAAAAAGTTGCTTATAATCATGAGTAATTTCACCCACTGAAAGGTTGCTGGTGTTCTACAAATAACCCTGTATACCTAACTAAAAATAATCTAAAACATGGCGTCGAATAAATTCAATATTTTTGCGTTTAAGTAATGCTATTGTTGGTTTTAATAAAGTCGACCAGGTCATGAACATGCGATCAATCCAAGGTTGACTTGTAGGTAATTTGAATAAAATGGGTTGGTGTAAATGATTTCTAGAAATAATGTTGTCCGAGTTAGAAATATTTAACTGTAACAACTTGTGGTTGGACGACAAAAGATTGATACGTTTTTTTTTTAAATTGAAAATTGACTCTGACTTTTAATTAAATTTAAATTACATACATGCAATTGCTAATGCTCAATATATGAAATTAATGAGAAATCGATATAATTATATAATGTTGACATAATTTTAATTCTTTACTATTTTTTTTTTAATTTATTTGACTTACTATACCTTTTTGGCATGAAATGAAATTGACTCCGAATTATAATTAAATTTAATTTACGTGCATGCAATTGCCTAGCTTAATATTTGTAAAATTATACGGTAATTAATAAATTGATGATTAGAACTTAAATAACTATCTACTTTTCAATAATTAATTTTAAATATTTGTGTAGTATGTCATTATTGGCAAAACATAGCGTACTATCCTAATTTTTAAGACCTTTTTATGTAAATACCTACGTTTGACAAAAAATAATTCTATTCTATTCTATTTTTTTTTGGTGGACACGTTTTTCTGAAATTAAATTAAAAAAGAGAATTATGAAAAGAGTTTCTTATCATGACATTACGATCCGAAAGCTGAAGGAGCAGTGACAAATAGAAATAAAAACTGTACAAGGAGAAATAAATACTATACAAAGAGAAATAAATACTATACAAAGAGAAATAAATACTATACAAAGAGAAATAAATACTTAGTAACTTACTTACAACATGTTGAAGTGTAGACAACAATGTAACAGAATAAACGCAATTCCTGAAAAGGGGTCATTGAACTCATCATTATGGACAACTTTTAGTATGAGAACAACCACAAAATCGTGAAAAAAAATCAGCTGTTCAGTACAGTACAGAAATGTATGGGCAGTCGATTTTTTTCGAAACTGAATACAACACGAAATCGGCTATTGCTATGAATCAAACACAAACCTAGACTACGGGCAGTTATACTGGAAAAACTCGATGGAAAAACCAATAATAATAAACCAAACAATACCACTGTGCTCGACTCTGGAATCGAAACTTGGCCTACCATACGACCACCTACTACGGGCTTTATCTACAGTATCAGTAAACAATTTATGTGATTGGAAAGCACCAACGTCAGTAAGTCATATCGCGCCGTATGCATACGACATTCAAATCCGGTTCCATTGTATCCGTTCAAGCTTAGCATCCTGTAATAGAAAATGCACATCGAAAGCCACAAATCAGTAAGGGCTCCCGCACACGGGCCACCGGCCACAACCACAAAACGCCGCCACTGGCATATTTCCTGTAATTTTCATATGGACTCGCCGCACACGGTTGGCGCCGGTGGCGGCCACACGCTACAAATCGTCGCAGCTTGCTTCTTATGGCCCGTACCGGACACTAAACGCCGACACAAAAAGCCGCCACACGCCACTCGCGCGATTCCCCACCCTAAATCTTCGTCGTCAGAGTCCATTTTGACACTGCGCGCATGGGTTAAAAAGTAGCAGCCACCGACCGCAAGTGGCTGTCGCGCGCTTCAGCTACCTTTGTGGCCGCTTGTAGCTTCTCGTGGCGGCGTTTGTGGCAGACGCGTGTGGCCCGTGTGCGGCGACCCTTAGTATTGTAACCGCAAACAAAGGATTAAGGAAGCTTGCAAATTATTAAAACGTCAAATATAAAACGTATGAGGTTTGCAGTCGAGTTATCAGACAATAAAACGTGTGACAGAATAAACGCAATATCTCATATGATGTCATTGTTCGCATCATTGTGAATAACTTTCACTTTGGGACCAACACTGAAACCGAGAAAAAAAATCGACTGCCTCATACATTTATGTGCGCTCGACAAAATGTACTGAACAACTCAATTTGTTTCGCGATTTCAGGGTTGGTCCCAAAGTAAAAAGTTGTTTATAATGATGAGTACCCTTTAAGAGGTATTGCGTTTATTCTGTTACACATTGTGTATGGAAAGGACACTGAAGGTTACTCAGTATAATAGGAGTCATGTCCTCCAACTCGACTCCACCTCGAATCATCAAATTGACAGCTTGGATTTACCGTTTCGGAATATTCTCATTGTGCGTACAGCTTAAGAGTATTTCCTGCCGGAGTCTTTGTTTCCTGAGGAGGAGGAGCTCGTGGCAAAATTATAACAGCCACACAGGCCCCTTCAAGGTTAAGCAACGCTTGCCGAGGTTGGTCTGTGGATGGGTGACCATCTTAACATACCGAGACTCCTCCGTGTCTTGGAAAGCACGTTAAGCCGTTGGTCTCGGCGGTCTTTTGAAGATCTTTGGCAGTCGTTACGGATTGTCAGAAGCCACAAAATCTGGCACCAGTCTTGCCAAGATGTACCGTGGCCCAATTAACGGGTTGTGGAAGTCTGGTAGGCAGCCGCTCCACGAAAAATAATGGTATTCAGCTGAATCCGGTTTGACTAAAAGCCGACCCCAATAAAGTTGATGATACAGATCATGATGAGTCTGTGTTTCCTGATAGCTACAACCTGGGGGTCTTTATGTCAAGAGTAGACAGGTTGCTTCTAACGCTGCTAGCGTGCTCCATCGTCGACCACATCATCGCTGTCCACTGACTAAAATCTCACCTTATGGAAAGCAGTTGAGATATTGGTCAAAAGCGCCTATTAATAATTTAAAAAAGAAGCTTTCATAGCTTGTTATTAACCGACTTCCCAAAAACGAGGAGGTTCTCAATTCGACTGTATATTTTTTTTTGTGTTTGTTACCTCATATCTCCGTCATTTATGAACCGATTTGAAAAATTCTTGTTTTATGTGAAAGAATATACTTCTCGATTGGTCCTATTCAATTTTTATCAAAATCGGTTCAGCAGTTTGGTTTTAACCACTCGGGCCCAACATGTGAAAATTCCCTAATATAAAGTAAATCTTATGTATATGTAAATGAACATTAAATTCGCGATTAATTCGCGACACACCGGTGTGTCGCCGGGGCCGGACAGGTATCCAAATTGCTGTAAAAAATATGAGGAAAAATCATACGAAATTGCATATTTTTGCTTTCCTGTGACTTTTCAGTGGTGTTTTAGGTGTGGGGTACCACTAAAAAGTGAAAAATAAAAAACTTTTTCACAAAAAAAAAACCGACTTTCAAAAAAAACACTACAAATTACAAAATAACTTTAATTTCGGAAGTCGGTGTTTTTGGTTGCTTCTTCGTTATTTGACACCACAAGTTTTTTTTATTGACTTTAATCGTAAAAAAGTTGGAAGTGACTGCTTAAAAATCCAATTTCAGAAATAAAATTTCGTGTTCAATTGATTCCATTAACTACCAAGGTGTTTCATCCATTATGCATAGTGAAAGGAAATGCAAAAAAAAATACAATATCATTCCCTTAATTTCGAGAATGGATACAAAATTACCTATGTAGGTCATTTCCGTAGGGCTGAGGAATACAAAGCGCCATGAAAGGGCAGGTATACTAATAGTACCTCTTCCACAATGCCACTGTTCAGGGCTGGGGAGTCTAATCCTGACACTCGAAGGTACATATAATTAATGGTTAAGCGAAATTACTTAAGTGATCTTCGACCATAATTATAAGAGACGTTACATCCGAAGAGATTTAATATTACTTAGGTACTATGTAGTTTCACTTCTCAATGTGCGTCGTGGCTAAATAATAACAGTCGCACGGGTCGATCTACAAGGTTAAGCAACGCTTGCCGGGGTCGGTCTGCGGATGGGTGACCATCTTAACATATCGAGATTCCTCCGTGCCTCGGAAAGCACGTTAAGCCGTTGGTCCTGGCTGTCATTTTGGTTTTTTTTGCCTGGCAACACTGGTGACAGGTCGTGAAAAAACGACCTCGTCAATGAATTGTTTTAAAATATTAATTTACTGTGTTTAATTAAGTGTTAAATCTATTATTTACCGTAGTATCAATGTATTAAGTGTCAATCAGTGTTTATGCCGTGTTTTTGTTATGATAACTTCCACAAATCGATAATTCGATAAATCTTCTACCGGCTGTCAAAGTTTGGATTGCGGATTTGAATTCATCAAACCTGGGGAGTATTTTGTTTTATACTATTGCTTATGATAATTATATTTACAGACTATTCCACACCTATAAACACTGCTCAGAATTCTGAGCTACGTCCAGTACTCACTGGCACCGTTTATGTCTCTTTTTGCTTGACAAATTGTGGAAGCAAAATTGAAGGACGAAACATTCGCCCCAGACCTAATTTACACTGCAATATTTACTGCACACATATTTATGATCTATAATATTCCAATAATTATGCTCCATTATAAACAGAAACTGTAACCTACCTACCTATTGCAAATGAAAAGTTGCTGAGTACTTATACTCTCAAGTTTTAAAAATATAATAATACCAATTTTATAATTAGGTACCTAGCTAGTCTAAGACCTAGTGTGCCTAATTTTGCATAGTAATAATAAATATTAAGGAAATAATATAAAAGAAAACTGTCATAAGCCATTCATTCATTTTCTAGTCAACCTACCCACATTAAGTAAAAGTTAAATCTTAGGCAATGAAAAGCAACTAATAAGTCAACAAGAAATAGCCTTTTTGCCAATTTAAGCCAATACATTTTTAGCCTGCATTTTTTTTTTTTTTTTTTTTTTTTTTTCTCTCTACAGAACTTCACAAACTTGCCCATTTTTATTATTATTGTATTTTTTTTTTTTTTCCCCTTCCATTTCCAGCTTTTCTTTATTTAGTCTATCCTTTTAGTTCTCACCGTTTCGTTATTTCTATTTTCAGTAACACATTCTGAAACCATGCCTGTGATGACCCGTAAAGCTACCGCTCAGGATATGGAGCTGAAACTAAGAACGGCCCTCCAAGAACTCCAAGAATCAAAACACCTGTGTCAACAAATGTTGCAGGAGCGGGATGAGAGTGAAGGGGAAATAAAGAACGTTGTCCATAAAAACACATGCCTTAAGCGGGAGCTAGTTGAGCTCAGTAGGCAATATCAAGATATTGCTGATGAACGCGACCAACTGCGGGTGATCATGGACGGGTTTCACAACTGTAGCAATTTATATGAGCAGGCTTTGTGTAAAGTTAGGGATCTAGAAGATGAATTAATTCATGCTAGGGATCATATTCTGAAAATGCAGAATGAAAAAGAATGTTCTCAGGTTAAGGAAACTAACCATTTATATAATGAATTAGTACTACACTCTAATTCTAACCCTCATTCCTTGATAATAGACCTTACTGAAGATTCCTTATTAAAACAAAATTGTAATTATAAACTTAGTCAAAATAAAATAAAAAAATATGCAAGATTGAATAAAATCATAAAAAAGTGTAAAAAATTTAAGAAACAAGAAAAACACTATTCCAAAAACATTCAACTGAGGAAAGAACGTGTTAATCTAATTAATCAATTAAACAATTATCAAATTAAATTAGAAGACAGTATAAATATTTATGAAATTGACACACAGCGATTACAGTCTGAAATACAAACCCTTGATTATTCGTTGAAGTCTCTGTATAATAAATATGTGAGTTCAAAAAAACAAATTAAGGAACATATCCTTGCCACAAATGAGTTGGTTGACAGAGTAGACTCACTGACTCTCAGCAACACCAAGTGCACCTGTCAGAAGACATGCAACCTCAATGCCCTCCAGCCTGTGGTATCGGAGGACCCGTCCCAGGACATGAGTATTCAGGATTGTATCCCCATTCAAGACATTCCTATTATTGTGCAAGAATTATCTCCAGTGGTACATTCAGTAAATAGTAGTTTATCAACTCCTAGTAGCAAGGTTTGTTGTCAGTCAATTATGTTTTCAGACAGTATAGGAAGAGGGTTAGGGAAATTGGTTACTAACAGCCTTCCTTTTGTAACTCAAAACTATTGTACACCTCAGACTTCCTACCAAAGCATACTTTCATCGATAACTGAGAATGAATATGATCCAAATGCCATAATTACTGTATTTGTAGGGAATAGTTTAAATGTAAAAATAGATGATATCACTAATAATATCACTAAACTTTTGAAAATCAATTGTAAAAAGATAATTCTGTGTGCTTTCCCATACTTTGAGCACTTATCTAATAGGCAAAATAACTACATACACATGCTTAATAAGCATATGCATTTTTTAGTTAGTCACCATAGTGACAATCTTTTATTTTTTGACATCAACAATTTTGTTGATAAACTTAAGTCGACAAGGAATACTGCGTATCTGCCCATTAGTTTTAGACGTCAAATAGCGAGGCTATTAGCTTATAATATTAACTCAGACATAATTAGTATGTCGAAGTACTCTGGTATTAGCACCACAATTAGTAATAGTACTAATGCTATGGTTGCTTCAAATAATTTAAACTAGTTAATAAGACAACAGATGGTACCATAGGCAATTTAGCTCAACTTAATATCAACCAGGTATCTTCTAGCACAAATAAAAAGGGGGCTAAGCAGAAATCCTTTAATTTATTCCTTCAGAACATTCAAGGCTTTTCTTCGAAACAATTGGAAATTGAATTATTTTTAGAAAAAACAATGATGGACATTATTTGCATTACTGAGCATTGGTTAAAGGATTCTGAAATGTTAATAAATTATGAGAATTACAGTGTGGGCAGTTGTTTTAACCGAAAAACAATGCTACGCGGGGGTTCACTCATCTTAATTAAACGGTGTATTAAATTTAAATCTCGTAAAGATATAGTTGAACTGTCGGTTGAACATAACATTGAACTGTCCTGTGTTGAGCTAGATAAGCATGTCATAGTGTGCGTTTACAGACCCCCAAATTATCAAAACTATTCTATTTTTGAGTCAGTAATGGAAGATGTTTTGGCAAAACTTACTATTGGTAATAAACTTGTGATTATTTGTGGTGATTTTAATATCAATATTTTAGAAAGTAATTCAGATAGCAGTCGCTTATTGAATCTCTTTAAATCATTTAATTTGTCAAATGTGTTTATAGAACCAACTCGCACCACTTCAACAACTGCTACTTGTATTGATAATGTATTTTGTTGCTGCAACTACTTAGAAAAGGCAATTGTAAATTATCTTCCTTCTGATCACAGTGGGCTAATGGTAACTTTTGAGTCCAACATACCAATACCGCAAGTGCAGATTCATTCCAGACCAATAACAGCAGGTAAATTAAATAAATTTAATAGCACTCTTAGCATCAAGTTAAGTGATCGAAATCTCACAATAGACAACGGTAATATTTTATATAAAGATTTTTTTTCTGTAGTCCAAACAGAGTTCAACAATATGTTTAAAAAGAAAACTAAAACTATATGCCATAAATTTTTATTTAGTGACTGGGCGACTAAAGGACTCAGAATAAGTAGGGAAAGACTTTACGAGCTGTATGGCCTTAAGCCTTATATTAACACTGAAACTTTTAATAAGTATGTAGCTACCTACTCAAAAATTTATAAAAATACTTGTAAGGTGGCTAAGGCTTTGTACATAAGCAATAAGGTTAAATCAGCAGAAAATAAAATAAAGACGGTTTGGAAAATTATAAATAATGAAACAAGCAGGACTAAAAGACCTAATACTGATTACACATTGGAGACTTCTTATGGTCTTATTAGCGATAATCAAAAAGTTGCTCAAGAATTTGTTAATTTTTTTACCAGTATTCCAATTAGAACTACTGAAGCCTTAAATTCCTCGCCTTCGCTGGCTTTTGATTTGTTACAGGCGAATGTTTCAGCCTGCCCGACGGAATTTAATTTTAAGCATATAAACCCCATAACTGTAATAAAAGCTTTCAAAGAAATCAAGATTAAATTGACCGAGGATCTATGGGGGTTGTCTATCAAAGTTTGTACCTCAATTATTGAGACTATAGCGCCGTACTTAGCTCTAATATTTAATTTGTGTGTGGATCAAGGAGTCTTTCCAGACTTAATGAAATTTAGTAAAGTGATACCACTTTTCAAATCCGGGGACAGTAAAGACACGAATAATTATAGACCAGTATCCGTGTTGCCAGTATTCAGCAAGGTATTTGAGAAGGTTATGCTTAATCAGATGCTTAATCATTTTAACACGAATAACATCTTGCATGATAAACAGTATGGTTTCACCAAAGGACGTTGTACAACTGACGCTGGTGTAACTTTACTAAAACATATCTTCAATGCGTGGGAGGAGGCGCAGGATGCCATAGGCATCTTCTGCGACCTTTCTAAAGCGTTTGATTGCGTTAATCACGAAACATTGCTGCTGAAGCTCGAGCATTACGGACTAGGCAAAATAGCGTTAAAATTAGTCAAATCTTATTTAAGCGATAGACAGCAATTGGTTCAAATAAACGGTGTCAATTCCTCGGGATTAAACGTAAGAATGGGCGTGCCCCAGGGCTCAATTTTGGGTCCTTTCTTATTTTTAGTTTATATTAATGATCTACCCCATTTATTGCTAAACAAACTAAACATGGTCTTGTTTGCCGACGATACTTCTTTGATTTTTAAAATAAATAGACGCAGTAATAATCTTGACGACGTAAATAACGCCCTTATGCAGGTCCATAATTGGTTTACTGCTAATAATTTGGTTTTAAATGGGAAAAAAACAAAGTGCATAAGATTTGCCTTAGCAAATGTCAAAAGTAGTGATTGTGACATAGTATTGAACAGGGAAAAACTGGAATTCGTCGATAGAACGGTCTTCCTGGGGATTACGCTTGACGCAAGGCTACAATGGGGTCCTCATTTAGCATCTCTTGCAGGACGGCTAAGCTCTGCAGCGTATGCTGTTAGGAAAATCCGCCAACTTACGGATGTTGATACCGCGAGACTAGTCTATTTTAGTTACTTTCATAGTATAATGTCTTACGGTATCTTACTATGGGGACGGGCTGCAGATATCGAGTCAATTTTTATTCTGCAAAAAAGAGCCATAAGGGCCATATACAATCTCCGCCGGCGCGATTCTCTAAGGCAACTGTTCAAGAATATTAACATCATGACGGTACCTTGTCAATACATCTATGAAAACATTATGTACGTTAGAAAGAATGTTCATCTTTTTAATAAACGAGGCGACAGGCATAACTATGTCACTAGAAATAGGAATCAATTAGTTCAACCAGGCTTCAGACTTGCTAAAGTAGCCACATCTTTCATGGGGTACTGTTTAAAATGTTACAATAAAATACCTCCCCAGATATTAGAATTAAATGAAACAAAATTTAAATCTTGTGTTAAGCGCACACTATGCAGGCAAGCATATTATAAGTTGGGGGATTACATTGATGATAAAAATGCTTGGCTCAATGCTGGTCCTGCTCCACAGCCACTAGGGCGCACAAATTAGTTATTTAATTATTTTTTATTTTTATTTTTAGCAGTTGTGAGACCCGCTGAATATTGAAAGAACATGGATTTTTCATTGTATAGACTCGAACTAATTTTGCATTGTATAATTTCATGCATTAACGGCACATGTGTGAGTACTGTGTACCTTCAAGTCAAACTATAATTTTTGGGTAAGACTTTAATGTGCCCTGGCTGTTGGGAGTGTCATGCTCACTCAAGTCTCTCTGATGGTGCAGTTTGTGTTTCATTCATCATTTGGCTCCGTCAGCTAGGACTGGTCATCTCTCAACTGCCACGGTTTGTTTTAATTTGTTAGTATTTTGAATTGTTCCTTTTTTGCTTTTGTCGTGCACGTCTTTTTACATCGTTCTCACATGTCTATGAATAATTTCAACAAGAACAATGTAACCACAACTTTGTAATAATTAATTGATTTAAAAGAGTGTCCATGGAGTTTCTTGTACGTTCTTCTCCATAGAGATCTACGCTTTGGAACGTGCAAATAGCTTCACCTCTTTGACTGACCGACCTTGACAATTCAAAAGTGCCTGTAAATGGTTTAATTGAAATAAATGCTTTGACTTTGACTTTGATTTGTAGATATTTGTAGATAAAGGCTAGGCAGATGATGATATGGGCGGCGTTCGGGAAGTTGCGCGGTATCTTCTCGTCTCACATACCACAGTGTCTCAAGACGAAAGTCTATGACCAGTGCGTGTTGCCAGTGATGACCTATGGACTCGAAACGTGGTCGCTCACAATAGGCCTCATCAGAAGGCTTAAAGTCACCCAAAGGGCAATGGAGAGGGCAATGCTCGGAGTTTCCTTGCGTGATCGAATCAGGAATGATGATATCCGCAAGAAAACCAAGGTTACCGACATAGTCCAAAGGATCGCCAAATTGAAGTGGCAGTGGGCAGGACACATTGCTCGCAGAACACATGGTCGATGGGGCCGAAAAGTTTTGGAGTGGCGACCGCGTACCGGAAGACGCAGCGTTGGAAGGCCTCCCACAAGGTGGACCGATGACCTGGTGAGGGTCGCGGGTAACCGATGGATGCGAGACGCACAGGACCGGTTGTTGTGGCGACACTTGGGGGAGGCCTATGTCCAGCAGTGGACGTCTTTCGGCTGATATGATGATGATGATGAGATGATGATAAATGCAACGTCGTAAGTATAATATTATGAGTGTAGGACACTCAACTTTAAACGGTTTCATTAATCTAGTAGTACCTGTTAATTCTTGGTGTGCGTTCTGTTATGGCTCGTTTACACAGTGCAAGCTATCGTGCAAGTCAGCTTGCCGAGTAGCTGCAGTGCAGTAACTCGCAACGTATGGATGTATCTTACGAGTTTCTGCCACGTGCGAGTTGAATAGTCTAGCATCCGAGTTACTTCAACATTTTTTGTTTTCACTCGCCTGCCGTTTTACAGTAACGCGCTCATCGCAGCAGCTCGGCTATCACTCGCATTGTTTGGACGCGTTTGACAGTGTCAGCCAGGCAGTTGCGAGTGGAACCTGTATTTTTGTGTGCTGCGACTCGCAAGAGACTGGGCAGCTACTATCACCGTGTAAACAGCTGAGGCGAGCCGAGCTACTGGCATACGAGTAGACGATTCAAGTAACTGTCTACTGTCTAGTCAGCAGCTCGCACTGTGTAAACTGGACATTAGGATGGTAGCCTGCGGGCTCTTTCAAATGTGATCGCTTTGGTTGTTATTAAAATGTCGAATAAATGTTTTTCTAAACCAATTTAATTACAAAACTGAACACGGAATTAAATTACAGTGGTTTGAATCGGACGAAATTCCTGTTTTGACTGCGTCGCGGTTTAATATAGATAGCACATTTTGCTAACACAATGAATGATCAGCAATTAATTACGTAAATAATCAATTATGTATAACAGTTTGTAGAGTACATAATTACTAAATATAATACTTCGTGGGTACCCTAACTTAATTGTCTTCCTGCAAGCAAATACCACTTTGCATAATATTTAACATAGAAATGGAAACTACAAGTTTGCAATTTTAAACCATAAAATCCAGGTTTCTTCGATTGAAAAGTCACTTCTGAAAAATCAAATCTACGGAATTCCCTCTCTATTCTAATGAGGTCGGCGCCACCATAAAATCCGTGGCTACTTTTACAGTTTGAAATTAGTTTGGTTGTGGACATACGCCTTACGGGTCGATCTTCAAGGTTTCTGATTTCGGTCCGTGGGTGGGTCACCCACCAAATCTGTGGTGTAAATATAGTAAGCTACCATACTGTACTTAGCACAGAGTACTACTTTAAAATATATTTAGTCTTTGAAACCCAATGGTTGACATCGTTCAACCTTTGGATACAAAAAAAATACAACGGGCTTCAAATAATTAACATTATCCAAATGTCTTTAATTTCGGAAGTCGGTGTTTTTGGTTGTCTCTTCGTTTTCGACACCGACTTCTAAAATTTAATTTATTTTATACTTTTTAGTGTTTTTATTTGGAAGTAGCTTACACTATTGCAACTATAACTATATACACACTTAAATAAAAGACTCAACTAAAACTAAAAATAATCTAAAACATGGCGTCGAAAAATTCCTCCGCATCGCAGGCCACTGGTAATGTACCCAAAAGGCTGGCAGCATTTCCACAGAAGTAGGTTGTATTTTTTGTTTAAATGTTTTTTTTTTACTACTTTCGTAATTTATAATTTTTCATAATCCGTAAAGACCACTGGAAAGTCACAGGAAAGCAAAATACACAATTTCGTTTACTTGAATGCCTTTTTTTTTTTTCAGCTAGGTTTTGATTTAAAACCAAAGTACTGAACCGATTTTAATTAAATTCATATTGGAACAATCGGAAATTTTCCTTTCATAAAAAGAAGAATTTTTCGAATCGATTCATAAATAAATGACAGAGTTATGAGGTAACAAATAAAATGAATTGAGAACCTTCTCCTTTTTTGAACTCGGTTAAAAATACTTTAGTGTGGTTAGTGTAAATCTGTGGTCGTTGCATAAAATCTGCCTATTTATGTATCACCACTGTGCATAAAGTAAAAACACATCATAATACTGCACATGTTAGTAAATACCACTAAACATGACTAACACCTCCTGCCAAGTTTAAACCGCAGTCTAAAGTCTTCGAGAGGAGCATTTACGAGAACATACTTGAGATTAACTGAGGAGTTAAGCTACCATCTGCTATTATCACTTGTGGACTGAGTTGAGCTATCTTGACACAAGCTTCAACGTAAAGCCGGTCTGTCTTTGAAACACTGTTTATTTATTTAAAAGGTACTAGTTTCGCCCGGCGGCTTCGCCCGCGTGGTATCTGAAAACTATCCCAAGGATAAATAAAAATCCCTTCTGCAAAGACCCTTCTAAATCCGTTGAGCCGTTTAGGGTGTTACCACACCAATGGATCGATCGTCAATCGATGCCATCGATCGATGGTAACACGAATTATTTGATTTCGAACGATAGTTTCTACTTCTTTTTTTTTTTGTTTTTAATTTAAATCAGTATATATTTTATTGCAACTATAACTATACACACACTTAAATAAAAGACTCAACTAAAACTAAAAGTAATCTAAAACATGGCGTCAAAAAATTCCTCCGCATCGCAGGCCACTTGTAATGTACCCAAAAGGCTGTCAGCATTGCCACGTTGTATGGCAATGCTTATCCTTTATCCGAGGTAAAAGCCAGCGTGCGTAAAAGCGTCTTAACAGATCTTTATCTTCTTTCTTCGATTAACCAAAGCTACCACACCAATCGATCAACGTCGATCGATTGGTGTAGTAACACCCTTAGAGTAAATGGATATTAGTGTGGTACAGACAAACAAAGGAGACAGTTTAATACAGGAAATAATTATGTAACACAAACCTACTGCTATGATTCTGATGAGGCTTTTGGTTTTAATCTCTCCTGATGGTAAGTGATGGATGAGGTGGACGATGGAACGAGCGAGCCCAGAACACGCATGTCGCCTTGGTGCAAGTTTTTATCGCGTAAGTACTCGATCGCGTTGTAAGTGAGGATCATAGGTCTTAGTACGAGATTTTTAACGTACTCGTTCGAAATAACGTAAACGTTCGCTTATGTCAAATTGTATAGAGAAAAAAGGTTTTCCGTGAGTGTCACCAGACGGCGCTTATTCAGTTTCAATACAAATTGACGTTTAAGCTAACGCGAGAACATTAAAAAACTCGCACTAAGGCCACAGGTGCCGGTGGTTCTACGGCGACACGAGCTTTCCAAGGCGCGGAAAAAACCCAGTAACACTTTGCCAGGCCCGGGAATTGAGCTCAGAACCTCACTCTCAGTCGTGGTTCGCAACCACAAAACCAACGAGGCAATTAAACAAGGCATCGATAATTATATTTTAACAGCGCGGTCGCAAGTCTCCCTACGTTTAAAACACACCTCGGCTGCCGATCTTTTTCCCGTTCTCACACGAAACCCTTGATTGACACTTAAAAGTTAGTCGTTTTCGAACCTTTGATCTTTTAAAAGCATTTACAGGTTAAATTGCCCAAAAGATTCTGCTAAAAGGAACAGTTGAGAAATTCTAATGGGGGGTACTTTTGGTACGCAAAGCGATCCCTTTTTTTACCCGACTGCTTTAAAAAGGAGAGTGGTATTTGGTTTTCAGGGTTTTTGTAAGTTTGTGGGTTTCTATAGTTGTGAGTTACCACCATAGTTTTTAAACAGCTGGAAGTCCTCAGTGCGAGTTTTAAAAGGGAAATTATAAAACGATCGAATAAAAAAATAACTTAGCGACTGATGATGAGATACTGTTTTAATAACTTGAGCGGTATGAATTTGAATAAGCGAAAAATTAGCTAAACTAACGACGAATATTGATTAATAATAAAATCAAGAACGAGTTTACAAAAGTGGGTTGTAATTAATCCATTTCAGATATTAAAATTCTAATCGTGCGGCTAAATTACTAAGTGAGCGACTAGAAATACAGAGAGGGCAACTTCAATATTGAGATAGAGCTGATTTTTCCAATTGAGGTTTTAACATTTTGGTGTTTTATTTGGTGCGCAAGAGCGAGTGATGCCAGCTCGGGATTTGGGGCACCCCGACTCGGACAGGTTAGGTTAGAAGGAGATGGCGGTGTCAAGTGAGCGAGCGAAGCGAGCGAACAGACCCCGCTATCCCCTTCATGGTTATTTTTTTTTAAACCACCCAGAAATATCATTTGCCAAATATTTAAAAAAATGCAGGACGTAACGTTGACACAAACAAATATTAGGTCGCTCAAATATTATAAAGCTTCTCATCTAGTAATGTTTGTAAGTTGCTGTTCTGTTGATTTCTCGTCACTCGCAGTCAGTCGCTCACTTAGTAATACTACAACGTAAATTAATTATTTTTGTCACTTAAAACTTTAATTTACAGTCACTCGTTTAAATACTACCCGTTTTAAAATGTACTCGATCGCGTTAACGTATACGTTAAATATTTAATTTATGTCAATTTGTATAGAAAGAATAGAAAAGTTCTAGAGTGGTGACCGCGTACCGGAAGACGCAGTGTTGGAAGGCCTCCCACAAGGTGGACCGATGTCCTGGTGAGGGTCGCGGGTAGCCGATGGGTGAGAGACGCACAGGACCGGTTGTTGTAGGGACACTTGGGGCAGGCCTATGTCCAGCAGTGGACATAGTCTTTTGGCAAATATGAGATGATGATGATGTATAGAAATAATGATGTGTAATGCCATGCAAATTGCATGCGCATGCAAAATTCAGCTCAATAGGTTGGAATAAATATTTTATCTAAAATTCAGTTGCAAGATGTGACCATCCCTACCATATTAAAAAACTGCCAAGGCAAGTTAAATAAAGTTTTAAATAAACTTTCACTTGGATGATAGTCAGGCAGCCATTTTGTCAGTTGTAAGGAGTTGTTTTAACGCTTTCAGGAATTTCGCTAAGCTTCAGGATAAAGAATTTTTAAAAATTAAATGTTACTGGCTACTATTTATATTTAATAATCGAGGGGTTTGGCGCTGATAGTCGAAATACAGGCTTTGCCTAGTTCGACTACAGATGACTACACCACTTACATTGTCCTAAATTAGCCTGTTAAAATATTTTGTAACTTATGTCTTAATTTCCTTAAATAAACATTTATTATTATTATTATTATTATTATTTTGCTAATTAGTTTTCTGAGATATAGAACTTTATTTTGTAAAATCTCACTAGCTCATCCCTATCCAGATCCCTACTAGGTATATATCTAATATTATAAATGCAAAAGTAACTCTGTCTGTCTGTCTGTTACGCGTGTTATATCCCACGCGGACGGAGCTGCGGACAAAACCTAGTACAAAATAAAGTTCTGTAACTGAGACATTAAGTAAAATATTTCTCTGGAAAATTCTGACGGTCCTCTGCCTGTAAAACAAATACAAAAACTTGTAGAAAAATTGTGTAAGTAGGTACATATTGTACGAGTATTTGAATAAGCCACTAAGATGGTTTGATTTGATTTTTATTTCGTACGAGATGGCGTAAGGAATATTTTACTTCTAAGCAAGCGTGCTCCATCGTCGACCACATCAGTAAAATAAATAAAATCAGCAGCAACCTGAACTCTGTATCTGTAGCCAGCTGGCGTTAGCAATTTTCCGGTGACATGTACACTAAAGCTAAAAATCTCACTTCAAACTAGCGCTTTGAAACGGTCAAAAAAGTACAAAAATTAACAAACAATTAGTCGGAGTTAAAAGTTTTCAAAACTCGCTCGTTCCCGGCAGATCTGAAAGTTTCAGCTGCGTTTAAGCCTGGCTTAGTTTACCAATTACTTAGGACTAGGTGCTCCGTTTTACGTTGTACCTCGCACCTGCAATAATTAATGCTACTCGTAAAAGTAATACGATAATTAGCGAGGTAAGCGAGTAAAGAAAGGGAATGGAGAATAATTCTTAGCACGTAGAGATACGTTTTTTCTGTCTTTTGTTTTTCACATTGTTCGATCATAAATCTCCGGCCATCTAGCTAGGAATCGCATTCATTTAATCACAAACTGTTTCATTAACAATGCAACTTTAAATTCATCCATGGTTTACTAATTTGTAAACCATAGATTGCATTAGCTTAATATTTGTTTATTCATTTACTAATTCCTGCCAGCGACATTGCCAGCGTGAAAGTAGAAAGTTAACCAAAGAGTATAACATACTCCCTAGATGTCAAGCTATCCTAAGTTTTTTTTCCAAAACCCGGTCTACCCTGTGCAAGCTTCATCCAAATCCGTGCCGCCCTCAAGACGTGAAGACGTACTCAACAAACAAGACTGTCATCATCATATCAGCCGAAAGACGTCCACTGCTGGACACAGGCCTACCCCAAGTTTCGCGTCGCCACAACAACCGGTCCTGTGCGTCTCGCATGCATCGGCTACCCGCAACCCTCACCAGGTCATCGGTCCACCTTGTGGGAGGCCTTCGAACGCTGCGTCTTCCGGTACACGGTCGCTACTCCAGAACTTTTCGGCCCTATTGACCATCTGACAAGACAGTGTTAATTTCGAATTAATATCAGTAAGTCCTTACCTATAAAATCTTGTAAACACCTGAATTTTTGGCCTTAAGTGCCATTAAAAATTCTTCGATTCATAAAAACTAATGTAAGTTCCCAAATACATGATAAGACACGACAATATTATGTAAAACTGAAAAGAAGCATAATCCTGAACACACTCAGCATATTGATCGTGTCTGCCCACAATACTGTTAACAAACAAATTCATATGAACTAATATTATATTGGTTCGTTAAGTTTCGCTAAAAGCTCTGACGTCTATCTATCGTGCTCGTGATAAAAGCATATTTTTCAGAATTACTATATTTTAATATTAAGTGTTTATTGCTATTAGTTAAAATTAAATTGAGGTTTCATATATGGTACATGCATGACTGGTTTTATGATGCAAAATAGGTACTATGAAGCCTTTTTATCATTCACTAGCGACTCATCCATACTTCGCTCAGTTTTTCGACAAGGTCAAACAGTGACATTTCTTTGCCAACTATACTGTAGGCGACATTAATATCGCCACAAAAAAATTGACGTAGCAGAATCAACAAATGAGACTTGCAGCGCCATCTATCTCGACAGCTGCGAACTAGCTTGACAAAATCCCAAATCGCGATATTATCAGAGTTTACGTGATTACGCGAGATGCGATTAGAACATTTATGTAAAGCCCGAATATCAACTGGCGGGCAGTTGCCCACCAGACACAAAATCCGTCTGGTCGGAGGATCCTCCCTTTTCAATGGAGGTATGTGGGACTTAACTCTCTGTTCCGCTACCTCCAAACTGACCCTCGACATTGAACGTCAGCGCAGCCTTCGTGTAGCTACTCCATCATGACGTCATCATCATCAGCATCACTTCTCTTCATCGTGACCTCAAGTTTTTGAGCAGCGAATCATACAGCCAGAACCATCGGCTTCTACGGATATACTGACCACCAGCATACAGCAGACGTGCATTTCTGGTCAGCATCCTCAGCCTCTATCATGAACCTCATCAGAGACCTAGGCAAGCACACTGCAGCTTCGGTCAGTCACATAAAGAGCCTTGAAGAACCTCTCCTGGTCGACGCCAGCAGTCACGCCAGCAGCAGCACCCCGACTCACTGGGGCGCCACAGACAGTTCCGACTCACCGAGAACTCTGCGACTTCCGGTTCCGACTCGCTGGAACCAACCTTCTACTGGCCTGGCCTATATATATTACATTTCGAGCTTTGTAAATGGTGAAAATTGCATACAGGTACATATATCAACTCCAAAAAAAACAATGTAATTTTTCTTTTCTTTAAAATAAAGTGCAGCGTGCACAGAGTAATATGAGAACAGAGAACACACATTAAATGGTCAGACTTTATTTTTCCACGAGAACTAACACCGTCTCGAAACACTCAAATTCAAGGGTGCTCCCTGTTTGTACAATATTCTCCAACATCCCCACATTTCCTGAGTTCCTGATGTACGAGCACTCTCAGGAATGGCTGGGATTTGAACATTTTACATGATAACTGCACGACTTTAACTGTGGCTTTTAAACCTTTGAACTACGAGGTCGACTCGGTTAGTTATTTAAAGTGAGTGTGTTGCCACAATGTATATATATATAAAAGAGATGTACTGAAGGAGCTCCTTGAGAGTGTATGTGTACGGAATGTTCATAGATGGGTGTTGTGGGTGGAATTTGCTGAGTCTGTGTGTTCTGATAGCTACAACTTGGCGGTGTTTAAGTCAAGAGTAAATATGTTACTTCTAGGCAAGCGTGCTGATTACGGATTTTGTTCGAGAGAGTTACCGCGGCCCTGAAAACCAAAGGGCACTAGGAGTAAGCACGGATGGGTTTTCTTTAGAGAGTCAGTAAGAGTCTGACAATCCCTCCCGCTCCACCCAGACCCGGAAGAAGTCATTTGATGATTTCCCATTCATGAAAAAAAAATGCAGGCGTGCTCCATCATCCACCACATCACAGCTTTCTATCAGGTGAGATTGTCGCCAAAGGCGAAGATCCACTTAACAGTTTAAAAAAAGCATTTTCGATTTTCAATCTCAATCGATCAATATTCTCTATGCTTTTGACACTTGACACCTTTTGAATTTTCAAACATAGTATTGTTTGAAAATTTAAAAGGTAAGCATACTTATTCCACAAAATAAATGAGTGACGAAATTAATTAAATAGTGACACCCCGTCGACACACTATGCACCGTTTCAGAAACTACAGTCTCTGTAGTTTCTGAAACGGTGCATAGTGCGTCGGAGGAAATTCCGATTTTTTATTTCTCCCTTTACTATCTTTTAAATCCATCAATTTATTTACGCGCAACTTCGTACGCTTGTCCCGTTCCCGTTGGAATTTCCCGTTCCTGTATAGCCTACAGCCTTCCTATTTTCAAAATCGGTTCAATAGATCCAGAAATTACCCCCTACAACCTCAAAAAATCACAAACTTTACCTCTTTATAATACTGGTATAGGTTATATTATTTGAAGTGATTAACAATCCGTATTTTTGAGAATATGAACAATACTTGCTCATTAACTGATTAAATTAGATATTGTTAACTAATGAGACAGGTTTTTTCTTGATTAAAATCCAAATAAGGTTTAAAATATTTTTATTATAGGTACTACAATGATAAATGATAAATGATAAATGATAAATGATATTTATTTTGTAAGTAGGTTAAACATAACACTTTTACACGTCAATATTTTTTGGTCATTTTAAGCTAGATGAGGCCGGTGTTTCCTAGCTGACTACCCTGAGAAGAAACACCGAAACAAACTCAGAGGTCACAGTCTCTTTTGAAGTCCATACAAATTGTACTGGTCAAATCATACGAGAACCATGTAGGTTAATGTCTGAGGTGGCCTTTTGAGGAAAGTGCCACACAGATTTGAGTGGACCTGTCCAGACAGTGCAAGCATTTGTCAGTTATTATGGAGCTCAAACTTAGAACTTTAAGGAGCTCAACGATTTGACGAACAATACCAAAGTAAGGACATTTGGGTAGGCCGCATAAAAAAAATCTCAAACTGCCAGACATTGTTGACTAACATGAAATGAACCCCTATCATAGCGATCTGCATGGTCCCCACATTCACAATACGATATGAGGATCATGCAGATCAGTGTCTGAAATGGTCTTTTGAGGAAAGAACCACACAGATTTGAGTGGACCCGTCCAGTCAGTGCAAGCTTTGGTCAGTAGTCGCGTAGCTCAACTTAGAACCATAAAGGAGCTCAACGAACCAACGAACATGCCAAAGAAAGGACATTTGTGTAGGCCGCATTTAAGTACTCAAACTGCCAGAGATTCGTTTTGCACTTTCTGCTTCCTCAGATGACTCGGATTTATTTTATTTATATCTGCTGTAGTGCGAGATCGGCTAACACATGCAGCCATTTGTTTTGATTCCCTTCGTATAATAACAGCAGCCTGCTCCTCATCTTTCTGACGTCTGATTTGGACACTGCAGTCACTGCTGCTTCCAGGTGTAGCAGCACCAATATCTTTTCTTTCACCTGCTGTAGCGAACTGCTCGTTATCTTGACACTGTGTCCTGAAAATTAAAAAATAAATATGATGCTAACTCACGTGTAAAATCAAACATTATTTAACTCACAGGTTTTCCCCATTGCGATAAATGCGCTTATCCTAACTAATTCTAACATCTATAACTAATTATAAATAATGCATTCCTTGTGAATTCACCCAGAGTACACCGAAATATGTCCGTTTCATTGGCAATCAGGTTGAGCGTGCCCGCGTCAGCGGCGCCTCCCTTAGAAGGTTGGTCCAACTGCGCGGCTCCACCAGCAGGCGCAGTAGCCGTCGTCGCCACACGTACCTGTCGGGGACACACAGGCTCACCTGCCCTAAAATAATTGCATTATGCAACATGCCTCTCAATATTTTGAATATGTGTGAGGTGCGTGCCAAATCCCTGCTAACCCTCAACTCGTTGTATCCCACCATACCACCATACCTACCTAAAATAAATAAGGTGGGATACATCAACGGATAAAATAGATAGACACCATAATACCTCATTTATAAATATCTAATTTTATTTTGCACTCTCTCCAGTATGAGACTATATTTAGCTTCGTGCGAAGACCAGATGACTGCGTTACATTCTAGTTGACTCCTAACCAATGCGTTATATAGTACAATGATGGCTCTTACGTTCGTGAACCCTCGGACCGTGCGAAGCATGAAACCTAAATTTCTAAAAGCCAGCAGCAACGCATGACGTGATCACGAAAAGTCAAGCTGGTGTTAAAACTTACCCCCAAGTCCTTGATTTCTGTGACCCGTTTCATAGGCAACCCGTCAATATAGTAGCTGCATACGATGGGATTGTGTGCACGAGAAAAAGTGATTGTCACACACTTCGAGCTATTGAACTGCACGAGATTTTCTTTGCTCAATTATCATTACTATTTGGCGGAATGTAAACAACACAAATCAGAAACAAGCTTTTACGTAGGTTCACAGTAGCACAGTCAAATCAGTTCAAACACATGATTCGATTGTCAACGTTCACGTCATCAGGCAGCGACACTCGCCGCAACTCAAAACGCGGTGTGGCCACGAGACGCGCGCCTCCTTGTTAACGCCCGTCCGCTCGGTCGCACTGTAGAATGGTGTATCATGGCAAACAAGTCTCCACTTCCGATTGAAATATTTGTATAAAATTCTTCAAACTTTGTTCACAGCCCTCGTACATTTTGGTAAAATATTTCTACAGAGTTATGTAGAATATCTGGGGTTGCTTGCTCTAAGAAACCACACCCATTCCGCAAATTAAATATTGACTGCCCAGCTTTCAGGTTGACACAACTTTTCGTACTTGCTTTTAGGAACTCCTATAATAAAGGATGCATAATCTCTTTCCGTCTTGTGCTTGAGTTGCTCAACTTTAACGGGTACTTATTCTTCTTCACATTTTTTTTTAACATGGTTTTCTATGCTTTTCGCTGTCGTTGCCTTCTGCAAACGCCATACATGTAAATATTTCTTCTTATCCGTTCCCTGTATTATCTATCAGCACTCGTATTTCCTCTTTTTTTTCACTTCGCTGGTCGAAAATCTGCATCATTTCCGGGTAAGTGTAGTCCACTTCCTTCTTTTTCAGGTTGTTCCTCTTCCATGCTTACCATATTCTTAGACTTCTTCTCACTATTTATTACTTGTGTCTGTTCCTTACTTAATAACATCGTCGCGGATTTTGTGGCCGCACATTCCTTCGCTACATTATTCCTAACTACCTGCTTATCTTTGACAGCGTTTGCAAAAGATAATGATCTTGATCTGTAGAGCCTTGTTCTGCCTGATTTGGCTTCTGATTTTTCTTCAGACTAGCTTCCAGTTTCTTGTTTTCCCCATAAGAACTTTTATTCTTGTTTCTAGCATCTCAACTTTATTTGCTTTTTCTACCACTACCTCCAATATTTGCTTCAACTCAGTTTCAAAAAAAAAAAAAAATATATATTTTTACAACTAACTATTACTATATATATGTCGCAGCCAACTAGTTAAATCAGCCGTTTCATTAAAACCCTAGCCTTTTCATTGAACTGCGCCGTTTAATCAGTGACATAAGTGACATGGGCAAGTCATTATTATTAAACGATATTGAACAAAAGATGTCACTTAGGTCGCTGAAAAATGGAGGCATTTAAATGAAAAGGCTAGGCCACCAATTAAACGGCTGAATAAGCTAATTGGCTGTGACATATAAATTAAATAAAAAAACTCTTATTGTTACTAACGTATTAGGTATATTGATAGGTGAGGAAGACTTTAAAACGACAAATGAATAGCATTTGACAGCATTTTAGTATTTTTATTAGGCAAATGTTGCAAGAAGTCTGGACCACTAATATAATTATCTGCAGTCCAACGTACAAATTCTTCAAAAACAATTACCTTTGTAATTCAAGAGTGGAAAACTTTAATAATTTATTATATCTAGATACACATTGGTCACGCAGAAAATTTGCGTGACCATGTGTGATGGTTGATGAAAAGAACTTTAATTTCGGTAGTCAGTGTTTTTGTTTGCTTCTTTGTTATAGGACACCGACTTCCGAAATTAAAGTTATTTTGTACTTTGCAGTGTTTTTTTTTGGAAGTCGGTTTTTTTTGTGAAAAAGTTTTTTCTTTAGTCGTATTAATGTAATGCACCAAAACATTGCTGGACTGTTAAACAATTCAGACATGTTAACTGTACAATTAGAAGTCTTGGAAAATCAAAGGACTACTGTAGATGTACTTTGTTTAATAGAGTATTTCGTAACATCAGAGTCTAGAATCTGGACACGAGAGTTTATTACACATCCCGAATTTACACCTAGCCGCTTTATTTTCACGAAGCACAAACCGGGGTGGAACTACCAGATTTCAGAGTTCAGGGAACTACCAGATGTTGCTAAACAGTCTGTATCAGGCGTGTTTGAAATTTGTGCTATAGAATTGACATCATATTCAATTATTGTAGTATGTGTGTATAGATATAGAGTACCAAAATACAATTACTTGACATTTTACGAAAAACTTGACATTGCACTAAATTAAAAAAAGTTTGTTTCCTATCGAATAAAAAATATGTGTTATGCGGTGATATTAACATTAATGTACTGTTAAGAAATATGATTACTCTGGATTTGGAACACTTCTTACTTAATTATAACTTGACTCTAGCTTTAAGCAAGCCTATTGGACCTCATAGTAATACATGCATTGATAAGTTTGCACATAGTCTAAGAAAAGGATGGAAAACAGAAGTTATTGACCTTATGTTATTGGATAACATATATAAAAATACTTAAAATACCGGTTAATAAAACGTGTCGCTAAAAATTAGTATAGATTACATTATTTGAAGTAATTAACAATCCGTATTTTTGAGAATATGAACAATACTTGCTTATTATATGATTAAATTAGATATTGTTAACTAATGAGACAGGTTTATTCTTGATTAAAATCCAAATAAGGTTTAAAATACTTTTATTATAGGTACTACAAAGATTCGTTTTCTAGCTTCCTCTCATGATTTACTTAATTTATATCTGCTGCAGTGCGAGATCGGCTAACACATGCAGCCATTTGTTTTGATTTCCTTCGTATAATAACAGCAGCTCCTCAACTTTCTGACGTCTTATTTGATCACTGCAGTCACTGCTGCTTCCAGGTGTAGCAGCAGCAATCTCTTTTCTTTCACCTGCTGTAGCGAACTGCTCGTTATCTTTACTCGAGATCGAGACACTGTGTCCTGAAAATAAAAAAAAAATATGATGATAACTCGTTCGAAATCCTAACGATGCTAACTATTGACTGTAAAATATACCTATCTAGACAGATATAGCTACAGTGCTACAAGATTAACATATTTGCTAGAGTTACAAACTTAGACGGTCAATCAAAGTTTTAAAGCATGCAGGATTTTTCAGTCTTACATAAAAATACAAACATTCGAATTGAGAACCTCCTCCTTTTTTAGAAGTCGGTTCAAAATCGGCTCTATTCTGTCTATATTGGTGTTTTTTTATTTAGCTTTTATTTAGCGGCCATATTGAGTTTAGTGTAATGTTATTAATTATTGCTTTTTACTCTTCAAGCCCTTTCATTTGATACCCATAATATTGGGGTTCTGAATAAAATTTGATCCCCCATCTTGGAGCGGCAGTTATGTTGAAATGATTACATTATTGAGTATTGCACAGCAGTGCGATTCTGTCTCCATGTCTATGTGAACACCAGGGCGGGGCGCACGACGGGTGAGTTGTCAAACCATACAAATAAGATGGAATGACAGCTCTATTGTCGTTAACTCCGCCTAGGTGAACACCGTGAGATGTCGACAGAATCGACCGGCAGAACGAATGAACGAATGAGTGAATTGCTGTATTCACCAGAACTAAAGGTGTATGCAAAATTTCAGCTCAATCGGATACCAACAAAAATGGTTGGCAAATTTTGACGGACAATTTACAAACACACATAGGTACGATTATACGAACAGTGCAAGTTAAATATGAGCTTGCAAAAAAATAAAATAGTACATACCTTCTTCTACGTGCTCCATTTTTTTCACAACACTTAAATACTTAGAACTCTTATAATCGATGGTAACTCTAGGATGCGAAACTTGCAAATGCAATGATATTGTCAATTTCACTTACCTTATATAGGTCTCCGTCCTCATTAGTGATAAACGGGTCATTAATGAATAGATATAAACGGGTTATTTGAAATCAGCAATTATCCATAAATCATTAGCAGTACCAAAAATACCGTAATTAGGTAATGGATTTCCTCCAACTAGCTTCTATGAGACGAACCAGCGTGCGACGACACGCACGGGTATGGATATCTTATCGATATAGAATGACGATAATTACTTATACAAATCTAAAATAATAAGTAGGCTCTGCAGTGAGCTGTTACTGGAAATATTTATAAAAATCCTTCACTTAACGTTCAATAAATGGCTGAAATCTCCTAATCAAGAGTGACACTAAAATAAAACTTCGCTTCGCACAATGACAACATAAGAAAAGACGCATTTATACATAAAATAAAGGCAGGAAGAATTAATAGTTGTTAATTGGTTAGAAACGTCCTTTACTGCATTATAAATATCTGGTGGTGTGTTGTTAAAGCTTGTATCACTAATTTTTGTAAATAACAAAGTAATATTTTTTGCAATAATAATACCTAACGAACAAAAATGGCGGGATACGACGTCAATTCGAATAACCTATGAGTTCTTTTTTAAATTACGGCGCTGTGATAAAACACGCGTGTGGTGAAACGCGCGAGCATGACAATGTTCTTTTTTTGAAGTTCATAAAGATTCCACGAAATCGAATTGATTAGTGAGAATGTGGCTGTTTGATGTAGTTTGATAAGTAAGAAAGGGACCTAAAATGCAAAAGAGTTGCATAATGAAAATTAGTACAACATTCGATTGGATGATATTATGGTTACTTTGACACTGGTAGTTTTAATGTTGGCAATAAGCTTACTGTTTCAGAAACTTTTAAAGTGGATGTACCTATAGCATCATCATCTGCCTAGCCTTTTCCCAACTATATTGGGGTCGGCTCCCAGTCAAACCGGATTAAGCTGAATACCAGTATTTTACGTGGAGCAGCTGCCTACCAGACCCCCACAACCCATTAACTGGGTAACACAGTACTTCTTGGCAAGACTGGTGTCAGATTTTCTGGCTTCTGACAATCCGTAACGACTGCCAAAGATCTACAAATGACAGCCGGGACCAACGGCTTAACGTGCTTTCCGAGGCACGGAGGAATCTCAATATGTTAAGATGGTCACCCATCCACAGACCAACCTCGGCTAGCGTTGCTTAACCATGAAGATCGATCCGTGCGGCTGTTATTATTTAGCCACGAGCATGCGTGTAGATAAATATTTTAATCACATATTTTTTTTATATGAGGCCGCGAGCCTTTCAATCCACCCTCGTAAAATCGTCATTATATTTCAAAGCAGTTGGATGCAATTAGAAAGATCGGATTAATCATACCTACACCCACATTCATACAGACATTTTTTCTTTCCTACAGAGTAGGTGCATACTTGTTTCTTTTGCTATATACCTCTAAGTAGGAAGTAAGCGAACTTTAGAACAATATGACTGTCCCCTGCGATCCACCTTTGTTCCCACCTGACATTTTGATTGACTTTGTAACCTTTACTTCGACCACTTGACAAGCAAAGTGCTCTTTTTGATTACATCAAGGCCTAGATCAGATTTTTTCGGTAACTTGGTACTCATGTCATGTCATGTCGTATGAATTTTATACTTTTTACTTTTTTTGGGTACATTTGCTGTTAAAGAATTGACGTTTATGTATGAGAGAATTTATCAAGTTAGTCTTCCAATCCTACTTATACTTTTTTGTCAAAAAAATACTTATACTTCGACTACGACTCCAGGCGGAGTTACATAACAAGACCTTTGTCCAGTAATGGGACCACTGGGACCATCATGCCAGCGTAATCATCAACATCATCATATCAGCCGAAAGACGTCCACTGCTGGACATGGGCCCCCAAATGGCAACCCCCCGGCACAGCGTGGCGATTATGGCAACCCCCGGTTGCCATAATCGCCACGCTTGGCAGGCGGGTTGGCGATGACAGTGTAGCTGTAGCAATGTACCTACAGAGAATGCTGCTGCCTATTCTCTGGTGAGTCCCTTAGTCGCCTCTTACAACACCCACGGGAAGTGATGGGAAGGTGCTATTCTTTTACGTACGGCACCATACGGAACCACAGTACTTACCTACTTTAAATCGTGTTGGTTCACGAACATAGGTACTTTGTAACACAGCCATTAATAACAACTTTTGCTAACTCTCGTGGCCGTTCTTTCGTTTCTTCGACATGCAGTCAATATTGTGCCATAAATACAGTTTCATAATTTCGTGTACTTATGTAATAAATCTCCTTAGTTTCGGGAACTCCTACATTGTTTCCGTTTTGTGTCGGCATGAGCTATAGGAGAAAAGCTTTAATAACATTTTGTTGTATGTTATTTATTTGTTTATTTAATATTTATGCAACATAAAAGTTTAAAAGGCAGACTTAACGGTGGTAAAGAGATACGAAGGTAGGTGCATTTTTCGAAGGTGTAAACTACTCGGGTACTTAGAGATACTCTAAATTATTATATGTTTTAGTAGAAATGCCAAAATAGGGTTTCACGTGACATTTCGAGACCGTTTGTAAATTCCATAATAACTGACGATTTTTTTTGTTCGAAAATCAACAAATGACTCAGAAGGGAGTGTCGTCTTCCTCTAAATTCCCTTTGCGTTCTAGGGCCGCAGTAACTTTTTCGAACAATTCCGCAACCCTGGGTGGCCTTAGCGGGCCCCATCCATTATGCTGACATCTCTTAGAGGTACGCGTGGAACACAACGCGCTGTCGACCCACACCTTCACCACGCTACCGCTGATAAAATGTCACGTGTTTAGAACCTATTAATGAAATAAATCATTCATTTGTGTTGGAATTTTACATCATCTGCCTAGCCTTTTCCCAACTAGGTATATTGGGGTCGGCTTCCAGTCAAATCAGATTCAGCTAAATACCAGTGTTTTACGTAGAACGACTGCCTACCAGACCTAACTGGGTAACACGGTAATTCTTGGCAAGACAGGTGTCTGATTTTCTGGCTTCTGACAATCCGCTTAAAGACTGCCAAAGATCTCTAAATTACAGCCGGGCGTGCTTTCCGAGGCACGGAGGAGTCTCGGTATGTTATGATGGTCACCCATCCACAGAACAACCTTGGCAAGCGTTGCTTAACCTTGAATATCGACACATGCGGCTGTAATTATTTAGCAAGTAAAACAACTTTTTTCAAAACTTCTTGATAATATTCGGGAGTAAATAAACATTTGCCAACATTTGGACTGACGACCCAGGCTATCAGTCGCGTCGCCTCGGAGCATTCTACCTCTCCGCGGGAAACAGAAATAGGATTGAAACCGAATTCATATAAAATGTATCAGAAACAGATATCGCAATATCTTCCCTGTTTGAAGAACCTAAATAAAGTATATGATGTTATCTAGACGTAGCGTATCTTTCCAATATAAAAATACATTGATATTCTATGGATTAATATGAGCCATATGGTTCAACCATTTATATTATACTTAGATCAGTACGACTGTTCTTGGCCTTCATACGAATATAAGGGTCCTCAGAATCTAATTTGTCTACCAATCGGTCTCAACCAAGGATTTCGGCTTAAGCTGTTGTCGGATCAATTCGGCTCCATGTACCTAAGTTAAGATAAATAGCTAACTAAAGTTGGCGACATGACGATGATAATTATTCTTTTTTTTTTGTCGTTGAGAGCGTGTACACCCTACGATATTTCATACAAAGTTTCAAGTCCTTATTATTTTTCGAAATTAATGTACCGATTTTAATGAAACTTGGTATGCATACGCTTGATATTCAGGACTAAACAGTTTCGAAAATGAGTTCAGGAGATTGAGTGATATTTCACTTTCTATAGAAAACTTAAAATCGCTCTCTCTCCCTCTAAACTCTTTTTATCTAATAATTTATAAGTCCTGAATATCTAGCGTATGCATACCAAGTTTCATTAATTTCGAAAAATAAGGACATGCCTTATTTTTCGAAATGAATGAACCGATTTCGACAGGACTAAATTGTAAGTAGAAAGTTTGTATGAAATGCCGTAGGACGTAAACGCTCTTAAGGATAGTTAGAAATACCCGAAAGTCAGAGTGTCTATTCTAATAATTATCTCTCAATTTCTATTAATATTTGACAGATTGCGATTGACATGCGAATGTGAGCGTTGCTTAAAAACCGGCCAAGTGTGTCGGACTCGCGCACGAAGGGTTCCGCACCATTATTTATAAAATCGGCAAAAAAATCACGTTTGTTGTGTGGGAGCCCCTACTTAAATAATTATTTTATTCTGTTCTAAGTAGGTACTTTTTGTTATAGCGGCATCAGAAATACATCATCTGTGAAAATTTGAACTGTCTAGCTATCATGGTTAATGAGATAGATACAGCTTGGTGACAGACAGATGGACAGCAGAGTCTCAGCCTGGTGACAGACAGACGGACAGCGGAGTCTTAGTAATAGGGTCCCGTTTTTACCCTTTGGGTACGGAATTCTAAAAATTAGTTCACACTTTGATCGCAAGCCTTAGCTATGGAACGCTATTTTGTTACTCAGTAATTTGGTTACAGAACTCAGCGTATTCGCTGCATGTGAAATACTAATATTCCGCTTCTTAAGAGTAGCCTGGAAGCCAACCCCGACACAGTAATGAAGATAATGATGATGACTACTTATCTTTTAAGTCTTAATAATTTTGGAAGGCCACCAACAGTGCCAGCAGTGGACGTCTTTCGGCTGATATGATGAATTTTGGTAGTTTAAAATCCAAACTTATTCGCGAGTCCATCTAAGTAATCCAAATCCAGTAATCTGTGACCAAGATATAAGTCTATGTAGATCTACTTCAGAAACTGTGTCAGGGGAAACGATTGTGTTTCTGGGTTTCGCTGCAGCGACCGATAGAAACTAGACGGACAACTTCGGATCGAATGCGCGATGCAGTTCTATGCCAACTTTAGAGAAGTTTGTGTAGAAAATGGATAACTAGCACAATCCGTTGTTTTTGCAATTAACTTGCATTTCAAGGTAAAATGTTACCTAAATCCATACCCTAATTATCATCTGCCCTTACCCCATGTTTCTTGGGGTCCATTTATTTCTTCCATTCTGTCCTGTCAGCCGTCACGCTATCATTAACTCCCTTTTCTTTCATATCGCTCCTCACACAATCCATCCTTGGCCTCCCTCTACCTCTCCATCCATCCACATTTATTTCCATTATTATTTTAGCTACATGCGTTTCATCCCTCCTCTTCACATGACCATTCCAAGACAAGCGGTTCCCTTTAATTTTTTCCGTCACTGGCGCCACTATTAAATTATCTCTAATGTAGGTACACATTTTAATCTATACTGTACCTAGGACGTACAATAGGTATCGCGGGCGTGTGTTCCCTTGTAATAGTTTTCGTAATATAGGTACGGCAAACCGCGCGCGATCGCTGCTGTTAGGTTATTGTTATACAACGTGTAACAGAATAAACGCAATAGGTACTGTAAAGACAACACGAAAAGGTTGGTTATTTCGCTTCTGTGCCTATCACTGCCATTAATGTTACTGCCTGGACTTGGGCTGGCTTTTTACCTAGTTGAACAGCGATTGCATACCACTCAAATTGTTGTAACCACTTTTTCCAGCACATTGATTTGTCCGAGTCAATTTGTAGGTAAGCTGGCGGCTTTATTCCAGATACTGCGTCGTTCGTAGCCATTTTACAACTTTCTCACGTATTTTCTTTTATTGAACACGTTTTTACTCATCATTAAGAACAACTTTTACTATGGATTGGCCCATAGTAAAACCACAGAAATCGCGAAAAAAAAATCGAAAAGTGCGCGTAACTCGACAAAATGTAGGTACTGAACAGCTGAATTTTTTCGCGGAATCGGGCTTGGTCCCATGCTAAAAGTTGTTCATAATGTTGAGTACAATGACCCCCTAAGAGGTATTGCGTTTATTCTGTTCGGTCAGAACTTTTCAACATCTGGTGGCTCTATTTTAAGATCATCTGTACCGTAAATCATGAACCAACTTATCGCAAGTAAGACAGTTTCCTTGCCACACTAAAGGAACCCCAAAGGGTGTGGCCCAGACAGTATATGTTTTTCTTCAGCATTTCTGAGTACTCAAGATTTTTTCGATTGTTTATTTACATGCTCTGTTTCACTTATCTACAAACAAAGCGTCTGCTAAATAAGAACTTGATATTTATTCATTGCTTTTAATGGAAAGGCTTTTTGCACTTTCTGTTTTAACGCGTTATAAAATTTGCTGTCCCTTTTCATTATCTGCGTAACCTTTTCCCAAATACTTAAATTAGAGTCAGGTTCCAGTCTTACTAGGATGCAGCATGATTACCAGTATTTTACATGGAACAATTGCCTGTCTGACCAACACCACCCAGTAACTGGGTAAAACGATTGGTAGCGTCAGACTTTCTGACATCCGAAAACCCGTAACGACCGTATACCTACGACTGTCCACCAAATCAACGTTTTAACATCTTTTAAAGTTATCAAAGAACATTTTCGAAAAAAAAAACACTACCAAGTCCACAATAACATTAATTTCAGTAGTCGGTGTTTTTGGTTGCTTCTTTGTTATTTGACACCGGCTTCCAAAAATATTGTTATTTTGGACATTGTAGTGTTTTTTTGGAAGTCGGTTATTTTTGGTGAATAAGGTTTTTATTTTTTAGTGGTAAACCAAACTACTAAACTGATTTTGATAAAATTTCAATGAGACCAATCGAGAAGTAACATATCCTTTCACATGAAATAATAATTTTTCAAATCGGTTCATAAATGACGGAGATATGAGGTAACAAACACCAAAACATACAGTCAAATTGAGAACCTCCTCCTTTTATTGAAGTTTGTTAAAAAGATGATCAGAAATCTCTGTTTGTAAGGACAATTTAAAATCGGTCGAATTTAGCTGTAACACTATTTTTCAAAAAAAAATCTCTGATAAATGTTTAGACCTGTTTTCATAATGCTTATGCATAGAAAAAATTCAATAAAATCGGTTCATTCGTTTCGTATAATAAGGACCTGAAAGTTAGTAGAAAATGCTGTACGTCGTAAACGCTTTTAAATTACCGTCACCAATCCACGGAACGACATCGAAAAATCGATATTTATCAAGCCACGACTTTTTTTACACAGTAGGTATTTGTATCAGCATGGAATAATTCATTTGGTACAAAATCAAACAGTTGACTAAACTAGGACTTAACCCCAGATACCTTCATACAAGGACGGTCTATTTCCTCAAGAACCGCACAAAATGAGTCGATACTACCGACCTTTCTAAGTAAATTGCCTTTTACTATTACTAAATATTATCTACATAAACTTCATCTTACATGTTATTACAGTTGATAGCTATGTCTCAGTGGGGGGCTGAGGATGACGTCATTGCTCGCCATTGTAACCCATGGCCGCCAATACAATTGAAGAACGCTATATTAAGACCACACCCATCCATGCCCGCATTTAATGAAAGCGATTTAATCTTACTGATTTTATAACTGACTAGTTGTTGCCCGCGAAATCGTCCGCCTTACTGTTAACAATTTCATTAGTGTTATTTATTTTGCACGGAAACCTATTTTTTTTTCTAAAAGTGGAAGTAGCCTGTTACATCATATACAGTCCAGCCGTTTCGGAGCTTAGCCGGAACCAACACACAGACAAACGTTGACGGGCGTAGCTGGAACACTGTCGCAGCAAACACAATGGGACCAAGCATCACTGGAGCTCAGCCAGAAACTGGTACTCAAGATCAAGCCACAGCAGACATGTTAGCAATACTTATGACTATCAAATCCATCAAAAACCAATGGATAAGGTAATATTAGTCCTGACTCACCTAGATCAGTATGTTTAATGTTAAAAATTTGCATATCTTATACTGGAATGCCGATGGCATTCGTACTAAACTGACGGAATTGTTAGATCTGTTAAGTGATATGTCCACAGATATTGTAGCGTTGTGCGAAACTAGGATTTCTTCTCATCAAAAACTAGAAACATCTGGCTACAATTGCTATCGGCACGATAAAAAAGGCCGACGGCCGTGGGCAGGGAGTGGCATTGCTGGTTCGTAGTGACATCCAGCATACCCTTCTTCCCACTCCTAACACGTATAACTTAGAATGTATAGGCATTCAAGTAACTACTCCACAAACAAAGTTGGCTATCTACTCTATTTGCCAATCATCTAATCTCCCTCTGCTAGACAGTGACCTAGACTTACTGCTAAGTGTCAATCATAAGTCCCTGATACTGGGCGATTTAAACGCCAAGCATCCTTACTGGAATTGCACAAACTCTAACTTGCACCGTAAAATCCTCTTCGAACACATGCTAGCTAACGATTATGAGATAGCACCTAGCACCTTCTTCTCCCACCTTCGTTCACTATCAGAGCTCGCACGAACCCTCTACTCCAGACGTTGTAATAGCTATCAATACTTACGAGGTAAGCGACCCTCAAGTTCTCACGAGTCTTTCGTCAAATCATCTGCCAGTACACTTTACTGTCGGTGGAAAGTATCACTCGAAAACCAGCATTTAATTTTGCCAAAGCTGACAGGAACAAATTCCGATCACACATAACACTATCTAGTGCAATTTTTGATTCTATATCTAATATTGATGCCGCTGTGAATCACTTTACTGAAAGTGTGTTAGATGGACGTAAAGCGAGTATTCCTGTCGTTGAAATAAACAGTGGTCACCTAAAACTACCAAGGCGCATCAAGAAAAGATCAAAAAGAAAAACTATACCCGCAGAAAGGCATTATATTCGAACACAATCCTTGCCTCAGACGTCAAATGTTCACTAAAGTTAACCAGCTGCAACATTCAATTAAAGACAGTATCCAAAGCTTGAATGACAGTATTTGGAATAACAAGCTCTCAAAAGTCGACAACCCTGGTAATGATGTATGGAGTCTGGCTCGGTCAATCAACCTCGGCTTTGTATAGGGGTTATCTGGGATACATACGCAAGATCAACAGTCATAATATCAACAGTTAAAACATCAACACCGTAAGACCAACGATTCAAAATCTCAACACTTCAGAATCTCAACAGCTTAGTAAGTCAACAGTTCAGAAGATCAAAGTTTAAAATCCCAACTTTGAAAGTACCTATTAGGTCAATACTAGCAAGTCGGAGCCCCGCTTCGCGGGGCTCAAAGGTTTGAAAAAAAATAACCACGCAGGGTATGGCGGGGTCAGTTCGCTCGCTTCGCTCGCTCACTAGACCCCGCCATCCCCTTCTAACCTAACCTGTCCGAGTCGGGGTGCCCCATGATGTTTACTTATAGTAAACCATGTATAACATTAATTAGTATTGACCTAATAGGTACTTTCAAAGTTGGGATTTTAAACTTTGATCTTCTGAACTGTTGACTTACTAAGCTGTTGAGATTCTGAAGTGTTGAGATTTTGAATCGTTGGTCTTACGGTGTTGATGTTTTAACTGTTGATATTATGACTGTTGATCTTGCGTATGGCTCCGGGGTTATCCCTACACAAAGCCCCCTTTAAAGACCAGAGGCAATCAAATAACATCTTCGGTGTCGGAACAATGTGAAGCAACCCAGAACTCATCTTGCAATATATGCCGATGACACTGCCTCATATACATCTTCAGAGGATATTGAACTAATAACTTTTTCACTAGATGGAAGCTAAAATTAAACTCAAGCAAAACGGAGGTCATTCTTTTCACACGTAAGCGATCAGTACCATAAAGGCGTATAAACTTTAAAAATTACTCTATACCCTGGAGCCGTTCAGTCAAAAACCTCGGTGTAGTACTAGATTGTAAAATTAATTGGAGTGGAAACACTGATGCACTTTGCGAAAAAGGTCTGAAGGCTATGAATGCGTTGAAACCAATCGGTCACTAAGTTGCGCATTGACACTACCCTCGTCCGGCCATGTCAGACATATGCCGCGCCAGCCTGCAGTAGCCTGACTGATAGAAATTACAATAAGTTGCAAGTTGTCCAAAATAAGGCAATTAAAATTGCATATAACACTGTATTCCGAACAAATTTAAAACGAGTGCACGAGCAAATTAAATTTCCATTTATCAAAAATTTCATTTTAAAATCAGCTCGTAAATTCTATATAAGCAAAAATCCTAAACATCACAATCCATTAGTTTCATCCATAGGTGAAATTAGATCAAAAAACATATCGTATGCCACAACATACAATCGATATCGCCTACCGCATCACTATTTCCTGAGTGAATAACTATGTCTACCTACCACCGGACCAGCCGTGCTGCCCCCATTCGGCCGCTGTAGGAACTATTCAGTGTTAAATTACTCAAAGTACCCACAAATGATATTTATAATTTCTTTGTTGTTTATAACTCAAAATGTATGTTTTAAATGTTCCATTATCTCGTTTTTTTTGTAATGTTTATTCCGCACTTTTATTAGACTTGTGTCAGTTAAGTGTATTAGCAACCCTATTTGGTCTGTGGTATTACCTCTAGTAGGTAAACAAAAATGATATGCGTTTTAAGTCAGTACTAAGATTTTTGTGCCATCAAACAATGTTGAGTGCTACGAACTTTTTGTAAAGAATGTGTAAAAAAATTATATCAAAATCTGTCAAATGTTTGTAAAGGTAAGTTAGCTTAAGAACTAGATACATTTGAGGGTGTACATAATTAGATTATGATCTAATTGTCTGCAGTGTGAAATTTTCATGGTAATGATGATAATGATTTTTAAAACACTTTTAAAACTCAAAAATCAATAAATTGGGACCGCGGTCCTGGTTGTCGGAACCTTTTTATTTTAATGTTTTTCAACGTGTGTTAAATGTTAAAATGTTTTTAAAAGTAGCTGTATTGGTACACACGAAAAAAGCAATAAATTCTATAGTAGGAATTGCGTTTACTCGTCACGGCTTTTCAAAGTAAAGTAAACGTCCTTATTCTTGGAAAGAAAGAAAGATCGACTATTTTTTCACTTTCACTATTGTTAGTAAAACGTTAAAACCGGCCAAGTGCGAGTCGGACTGTACATATATACATATATGTGAAAATTTCAACTGTCTATCTATTACGGTTCTTGAGAGCCGGACTAGCCAACAGACAGACGGACAGCGGAGGCTAAGTTCAGTTTGTTAACCTTCGGGGAACCCTAAATTACTCATAACTAACTGAAAAAAAACAAAGTGTCCTCATGTTACGTAAGTGTAAACTAATATGCTGATAAAGGGTAAACATTTGAGTCCTGAAGATGATACAGAGTTCTTAGGTATAAGTTTAGATGCGATGCTTCAGTGTTCACATAGGTAGGTATATGTAGATTCATTTATCGAAAAAACTTGCATGCGCTGTTAAAAAAATACAAAATTTCACTGATTTAGAGACTGCCCGTTTAGTTTTATTTAGCTATTTTCATAGTGTAGTCTATTCTATTTTTATATATGGTTAACAAAGCCGATGTCGACTATTCTGCCAATGTCCAAAGTAGATCGGAGAAGCAAGTGTGCATTGTTTTACTATTTAATAGAGGGAGCGAAGATTCCTGCAGAAACTAATTAAATTCTTCAAACAATACAGTTGATTACTTGTTGGGTTAGTGCGGGACTGAAACAAACAAATAATAAAATTACGTAAATAAATATAAATTGTTAAAACATTTAAAATTGTTGCATGCCACACAGACAATGATTTCGAGATAAGTACGGCTATAATTTTATGTTGTTGTGACGGATGAAAGTCATCAGCGCCACAAGCAGGTCAGGAGAGGAAAATGTTAAAAGAGAGGGGAAATTTATTGGGAGAGGGATCTTAAATTTAGGGAGACGTCTATATAAATCAAGAGGGGATTGTGTAATGTCGTACGGTCTTCTTGTGAGGGGGAATGCTGCCGACACCCAGACAATTTTTGTTTTGCAAAAAAAGGGCAATTCGTTCAATTTGATAATTCAGTCATAGATACTCCCTGAGAGATAAATTTTATTTATATATCAATACAACTTTCTCAGTTAGAATTAATGCCCATGATAATTATGATTTCATGAAATAATACATTTGTCATCAATTCTCACTGAAAGAGTTGTATTAATGATTTTAATGATTTTAATTCAATAAATACATTCTTGCTACGGCCGTGAATCACATTTTAACCAAGATGCAACCTGACACTGACCTGCAAATTGCAAAAAATCAAGAAAATTTTAATTTCGCGGGCTACCCTGGCGCTTCCACCTCGATATTACTAACTTCTCAGTATATTTATGAAAATATTTAGCATGAAAATAAAAATGGACCAACCGATACGATCAGTCAGTAGTACCTACAAGTAAGAAAATCCATTACCTAATTACGCTATTCTTGGTAAAGACTATTTTTTGGTACTGCTAATGATTTATAGATAATTGCTGATTTTAAATTTAACCATCATTAATGACCCTTCTAGTAATGAGGGCGGCGACCTATAAAAGGTAAGTGAAATTGATAATATCATTGCATTTGCACTTTTTGCATCCTAGTGTTAAAATCTATTTAATGAGTTCTAAGAATAGTGTTGTGAAAAAAATGGAGCATGTAGAAGAAGGTATGTAGATACTTTTTACTCTTCACTATCACTACATATTTTCTCCGCCACGTCTGTCTGTCTGTCTGTTTGCGATAAACTGAAAAACTACTGAACGGATTTTCATGCGGTTCACCAATAGATAGAGTGATTCATGAGGAAGGTTTAGGTATAGAATTTGTCAAGGTTTTGTGTAAATTGGCTGAAATATGACGATTTTATTGAAAAATTACCTAAAATATTCCTTACATACACGAAAACTATTGATGATAGAACAAAACAATGTCGAACAGTTTTGAGAAAATTTCAATACTTTCAAAAAAAGCCCGCGATAAGTCTATCTTTTATGGTTGACTCACAATAACTATTCTTATGATATTCCAAGGTATACAATACTGGTTTATTTGCAAAGGTGTTTTCACCAATATAGTATTGTTACGCGCCAGAATTAATGCCGGGCACATAAAGATAAAAGTTACTACTAGCGCCATCTAGTATCGAGTAGCAGAACTAGTAGAGTCAAGATCCTTCTAGACTTTTCCATGCTAGAACATTCTAGAGTTTTCGATGTCTGGTTGGTCCGGACCGGTATGTACTCGAACTTTCTAGATGTTTCTATACTAGAAGGTTCTGGAATTATCTGCCGACCTATATAAGGCCCGCATAGCCTGCGACCGAGTCAGTATTGAATTTGCGATACAAGCGACAACTTCGAGAGTGAACTTCGACTGCGAAATAAAGTGATCAGTAGTGCAATTGTGATTCATAATTAGTGAGTTTAAGTTGTAATTAGTGTTGATTAATTAAAGTGTCATTTTGGTTATTTAATCGGCTGCTTTTATTGTCACGAACCCTAAGCTCGTAACAATTGGTGTCAGAAGAGTGGATATTTAAACTATGCCGATTCTACCAAAGGACGACATGGAGGGTATCCGTACCCGAAGTCAACGCCAGCAGGAGACGGACCAGAGGCGTTTTGGAGGTGCAACGCCGCAGACGTTGGAGGGCCAGTTGCCGACCATGGAGCCCGGCCCATCCACAGCAGCTCCAGCATCTGCAGCACCAGACTTTGGAGCTCTGATGATGATGCTGCAGGAACAGGCTCGCCGGCAGGAGGAACAGGCTCGCCGGCAGGAGGAACAGGCTCGCCGGTTGGAAGAACAGCTCCAGCGTGATAAGGAGGAACAGGCTCGCCGGCAGGAGGAACAGGCCCGTCGGTTAGAAGAACAGCTTCAGCGTGACAAGGAGGAACAGGCCCACCGACAAGAGGAACAGACGCGCCGCCAGGAAGAACAGATGCTCCTAATGAAGGACCTTCGCGCGGCCTTCGGGAAAGACATGAAGGAGGTGAAGGAGAAGGTTGCTCAGCATGACAACCGCCTGTCAGAAGCTGAAACCCAGATCAGCAAGTTTAATGACGTCATTGCTGATGTAAAGAAAGAGTTGGGCAACCTTAAAGTAGGGGATGGAATTGCAACTCCCGTAGCTACTACGCCTTCGCTACGTGGATTCAAAGTGCCGCCCTTCGATGGGACATCTTCCTGGTCAGCCTACAAAATACAGTTTGAGGCTGTTATGAAGGCGAACGGCTGGAATAAAAATCAGGCCATGACTGCCCTCACCCTAGGCCTGCGCGACCAGGCCTTAACTGTCCTGGAAGCTCTCGGTAAGGAAGTGACTTACGAGCAGCTCCTTGAGGCGCTGGAAGCCAGATATGGTGACGCTCATCTGGAACACGTGTTTCGTGCGCAGCTCAAGGATCGCGTGCAACGTAGCAGTGAAAACCTGCAGCAGTGGGCCCTTGAAGTGGAAAAGCTGGTCCGTAAAGCATACCAGTCTGTACCTGCGCTCATTGAAGGGAACCTGGTGCAGGCATTCATTGATGGCATCCGCGACCTTGAGGTTAGAGCTGCTGTGAGGCTTGGGCACCACGGGACGCTTAAGGACGCCTTGGCTCATGCACTAGAGGTGGAAGCTGTGCGGCAGGATCACCGGTCCCATCGCGTCAGAGAGGTTGCAGCGGCTACAGTTCGCGATCGTGTTAAAGGATACAGCCCTAGGTGCTATGGCTGTGGGGAAAGGGGCCACCTTCGATCCAGTTGCCCTAAGCGAACTGCAGATAGGGAAGATAACCGATCTCCAGAGGGTAGGGCGGCTAACGGCACCACCGCTCAGCAACAGCAGGGAAACGAGTAAAAGCCAGGACTGCGGGGCGGGTGCTGGCTGATATTCAAAGAGCCCCAAGGATTTCGATCTCACAAACCCACGATGGGAATAGCCTAATCATCAAGGGCGAGGTCAACGGAACGCCATGTAAGCTGACTATTGACACTGGAGCCTCACGCACGGTTGTCAGTTCCCAACTTGTAAGTCGGCTCCTTGGGGACTCCGCATACAATCGAGAGCGCATTAATTTGGTAACAGCCACCGGTCAGCGCATACCCGTCCGAGGAGAGAAAGAGATGGAGTTGAAGCTAGGCAACAGAATCTACCTGCATAATGTGGTCGTGGCTGATATAATGGACGATTGCATCCTGGGCCTAGACTTTATGAGGAAGAATTGTTGTGAGATCGACGTTAATCAAGGAGTTTTGAAATGTGGACAAGAGGAACTTTTCATGGAAGGGGCTTTACCAGGAAATGTGTACAGCCTAAAGAAAATTGTCCTTCCTCCGAGATCGGAAACGATTGTGCCGGTCAGTCTTCCTCGGAATCCTGGGCAGACTCATAGTTGTGTACTCGTGGAAAGGGTAAACAATGACCTTCCATGGAAAGTGGCACGAACTTTGGTCAGAGCCACCGACATCTCAGGGGTACGCGTGCTGAACCTTTGTGATACGGATCAGATGATAGAAAAAGGCACGCTGATTGGTACTTGCGAGGAGGTGGATTGGCTGCGTCGATGCCAAAATCTATCGACCGGAACCCTAAGAAAGGATGCACAAACGAGAGTGACCACACTTTTAGAAGACTGTCGCAGCGCTCTGTCTCACAATGAAATGATCAAAGCGAAGAGGATGTTACTCAAGTACGCCGATGTTTTCTCTTCAAACGATGCTGACATCGGAAAGACAGGCTTAGTTCAACACAAAATAAACACAGGAGAAGAATTGCCTATCCGTCAACGGCCAAGGAGATTGCCGGTAGCACGTGAAAAGGAAGTGGAAACCATGATTGAGGGAATGGTGAAGGATGGTGTCATAGAACCTTCATCAAGCCCATGGTGTTCTCCTGTAGTGCTGGTAAGAAAGAAGGACGGCAGCATGCGGTTTTGTGTTGACTATCGTCGTCTGAATGACGTGACAAAGAAGGACAGCTACCCTTTGCCAAGAATTGACGACACGCTGGACATGCTTACTGGAGTAAAGTGGTTTAGCACACTAGACCTAAAAAGTGGCTACTGGCAAGTTGAAATCGACCCTAAGGACAAGGAGAAAACTGCATTCTCGACAGGAAAGGGTCTGTGGCAATTTAAAGTTATGCCGTTTGGATTGTGCAACGCTCCAGCAACGTTTGAAAGGTTAATGGAACTTGTACTAACCGGGTTAATTGGTGATGCCTGTCTTGTCTACTTGGATGACATCATCATCGTAGGTCGTACGTTTGAAGAACATCTTCTAAACCTGGAAGGCGTGCTCATGAAGATCCAGAGTGCCAACCTCAAGTTGAGTCCTAAGAAGTGTTCACTTTTCAAACGGCAAGTTAGTTTTTTGGGATACGTAGTTTCGGAAGAAGGTATCCGCACGGATCCAGAGAAAATTGCCGCTGTCAAGGATTGGCCAGTTCCAAAAGACAAAACGCAGGTCAGAGCATTTTTGGGTTTGTGCTCCTATTATCGGCGATTTGTCAAGAACTTTGCAGATATAGCCAAACCCCTGCACAAGCTAACTGAAGAGAAGCGACATTTCTGCTGGGATGAAAGTTGCGACATCGCGTTCCAGGAGCTAAAAGACAATCTGTGCAAAACACCTATTTTGGGGTATCCTGATACGGCCAAGGAATTTATAGTTGACACAGACGCAAGTGACATAGGACTTGGCGGTGTATTATCTCAACGGAATGGCGATCAAGAAGTTGTGATAGCGTACTTCAGCAAGACATTGTCGAAACCGGAAAGGAATTATTGTGTAACAAGACGAGAATTGCTTGCTGTAGTAAAGTCATTGCAGCATTTTAGCAAATATTTGCTGGGGCGGAAATTCCACATACGAACTGACCATGCTGCACTTAAATGGCTATTGCAGTTTAAAAATCCAGAGGGACAAGTTGCGAGATGGATTGAACTACTGCAGGAATATGACTTTGAGATTGAACATCGTAGCGGAAGAACTCATGGCAACGCAGATGCATTGTCAAGAAGACCTTGCCCTGAAGACTGCAAGCATTGTACTAGGCAAGAGGGTAAAGAAGTCCTACCTGTGAGAATGCTCAAGACAGATCTCAGCAACGAGTGGAAGGAAAGCCCACAACTTGCACAGCAGGAAGATTCGGACATAAAGCCGATTCTGGAGTGGATGAAGGCCAGTGTTCCTAAGCCAATGTGGAGCGACGTCTCAGCGATGAGTTCGATCACAAAAAGCTATTGGGCCCAATGGGACAGCTTAGTGATTCAGGATGGAGTCCTGTGCCGTAAATGGGAAAATGCTCGGGGAGACAGCTGTCATTTGCAAATGGTTGTCCCTAAAGCTAAAGTACCGGATGTTCTAGAGTTGTACCATAATGGTTGTTCAGGAGGCCATATGGGAGTTAAACGGACTCTACTGAAGATACGGCAACGGTTTTACTGGGTCCACTGTCGTGACGATGTCGAGGACTGGTGTCGCAAATGTACAAGTTGTGCGGCTGTAAAAGGACCACAGACACGTAGTAGAGGTGCATTGAAATTGTACAATGTTGGTGCACCATGGGAAAGGATAGCCCTAGATGTTGCTGGACCGTTTCCGGAAAGTGAAAGTGGTAACAAGTATTTCATGGTTGTAATGGATTACTTCACTAAGTGGCCGGAAGTCTTCGCCATTCCAAATCAAGAAGCTTCAACAGTTGCAGATAAACTAGTTCATGAAGTCTTCTGTCGTTTTGGAGTACCCTTGGAGATTCACAGCGATCAAGGAAGGAATTTTGAATCACAAATATTCCAGGAAACTTGTCGAGTTATGGGTACTCATAAAACGAGAACAACTTCTTACCACCCACAGTCGGATGGAATGGTGGAACGATTTAATCAGACATTGGAGAGATACCTGGCAAAAGTGGTGGAGAACCGGCAACGGGATTGGGACAAGCATATACAACCGTTTTTGCTGTCATACCGAAGTGCTGTTCACGAAAGCACATCAGTGACACCAGCTTTCGCAAACTTTGGTAGAGAATTACGGCTGCCTGCAGACTTGATTACCGGAATACCACCTGATACCCCACGCAGTATAACCGACTATGCGAATGACTTGCGGAACAAAATGAATGACATTTATGAGCACGTCAGACAATCGGGTCAGCAAATGTCTGAAAAGATGAAAACCCGTTATGACCGCAAAATGAACAATAAAGGATTCGACGAAGGTTCACTAGTGTGGTTGCACAATCCAGTTCGCAGCAAAGGGAAATCTCCTAAGCTTCAAGCTAAATGGGACGGGCCGTACCGGATTGTGACGAAAATCAATGACGTAACCTACCGCATACAAAAAGGTACAAGAAGCGCTCCTAAGATCGTCCATGTGGATCGACTGGCGCGTTATTATGGGGCTGATAATGCTCGGGACGAGCATGTCTTAGGAGGGGGCAGTGTTACGCGCCAGAATTAATGCCGGGCACATAAAGATAAAAGTTACTACTAGCGCCATCTAGTATCGAGTAGCAGAACTAGTAGAGTCAAGATCCTTCTAGACTTTTCCATGCTAGAACATTCTAGAGTTTTCGATGTCTGGTTGGTCCGGACCGGTATGTACTCGAACTTTCTAGATGTTTCTATACTAGAAGGTTCTGGAATTATCTGCCGACCTATATAAGGCCCGCATAGCCTGCGACCGAGTCAGTATTGAATTTGCGATACAAGCGACAACTTCGAGAGTGAACTTCGACTGCGAATTAAAGTGATCAGTAGTGCAATTGTGATTCATAATTAGTGAGTTTAAGTTGTAATTAGTGTTGATTAATTAAAGTGTCATTTTGGTTATTTAATCGGCTGCTTTTATTGTCACGAACCCTAAGCTCGTAACAGTATTAATACCTACTTATCAAAATAATTGTGTTGGTCATGTTAAGTGTTTAATTTAGAGCAAAATTGCTGTTCACATCATTTAATTTGGATGAATATCTTAGGAGACATCTCAAAATTAAAGTACCTGAGTCGCTCAACCAGTAACCAGTAATTATATTTTCTGAAGACCGTGTGAGAGTTATACCTACTTGTAAAAAAATAAAAGGCCCGTTTTGACAGCAGTATTTATTTCATGTCTCTTTCATACTTACTATTAAATTAATGTTGTATCCTGCTGTCAAAACGGGCATTTTATTTTTTGACAACTTCAGAGCTAGTGTCCTGAACTGGTAGACACCTGAGAGCAGATGTTGTTGACGTTTGTCTATTGCACTTTTTATTTCATCCTGAAGCACAACATTATTGATTCTAGTATTTAGATGTTTAGTTACTTTGTTTTTGCACCAGTGCAAAGCCGGGACGGGTCGCTAGTTCTTCATAAACCAGTAACACCATTACCATAGAAAAAATAAGACCAGAATTACCCGATTTCACATAGGTACGAGTACTAGACAGTAGAAGTATGAGTATACCTTTGTACCACTATCAAATGTGTTTATATCTTGTAACAGTTCAGCTAAGTATACGAGTCTACATTTTATAATTTTTGACTTCAAACGCATTTGCATCAAAATTTTATAATTTTCAGGACACAAAGTCTCGCTTAAAGAAGATAACGAGCAGTTCGCGAAGTCATCGTCAGGTGACGGAGAAGACATTGGTGCTGCTACGCCTGGAAGCAGCAGCGACAGCAGCGATCAACTCAGACGTCGAAAAGTAGAGGAGCTTCTGTTATTATACGAAGGAAAAGATAACAAATGGTTGCATGTGCTGGCCGATCTCGCACTGCAGCAAATCTAAAGAAATCAGCATCTAAATTGTAAGAAAAAGCTATAAAGTTCAAAATGGATAATTTTAGAAATTAAAGATTATTCAATTTTGAAACCTTTGTTTGGATTTTTTTATCAACGATAATAAACCTTTCTCTTAATTAGTTAATGATATGATCAGTTAATGAGCAAAAAATCTAAAAAATGCGTGTTGTAACCACTTCAAATAAATTCCAGTCAAACCGGATTCAGCTGAACCAGTATTTTATGTGGAGCGGCTGCCTACCAGACCTCCACAACCCATTAACTGGGTAAACGGTACTTCTTGGCAAAACTGAAGTCAGATTTACTGGCTTCTGACAATCCGTAACAACTGCCAAAGATCTACAACAAAACATAATTAAACACAAAATATTTAAATAAGTAGTGATTTGAAAACAAAATAATGCTGGAAATAAAAAAATAAAGATTTTCCACCGTCTAGCTTCTATAAAACAGTCTACAGTGCGTCGCTGGGGTCTTAATGAATTTCGACACTTATTTGCTTGAGTTCACTCATTTTTTTTGTGGAATATTTAGTATTGTTTGCCAGTTAGTAGTAAAACGTGCTAAGTGTCAGTACCACAAGGATGATTGATCCAGAGATCGATGAATAAACTCGAAAAAAAAACCATTGCGTGTTGGATCACAATCTCAACTGATGAAAAGCGAAGATGTGGTCAACGTGGAGCACGCTTGTCTTTAAGTAACCTATTCACTCTTAAATTAAAGCCCCCAAATTGTATCAATCAGGAAACAGACTCCGGTAGGGAATACCAACCAGAACTTCCCGCTCTGCACATTCTGTACACATAAACTCTCAAAGAGCTTGTCCAGTACATCATTGTTATATATTTACATTGTGGCAACACACTCACTTTAACTAAACGAGTCGACCCACCACAGTTAAAGTCGTGCAGTAATCATGTAAAAGGTTCAAATTCCAGCCATTCCTGAGAGTGCTCGTACATCAGGAACTCAGGAAATGTGGGGATGTTCTACAATATTGTACAATCAGGGAGCATCCTTGAACTTGAGTGTTTCGTTCGAGTTGTCGCCGGGACACGATGTTAGTTCTTGTGGGAAAATACCTTTTGCCATTAAGTGTGAGTTCTCATGTTACTGTGTAGCACTTTATTTAAAAGAAAAGATATACTTCATTGTATTTCAGCGGCATATTGTGTTTTTGTCTGTGTGAGTCCTTTTATAATACGGATCATATTCTGATGCGAATAATTTTAGCATCAAAAATCTTGGATTACCACCTGATGGTTAAATTTTGAATGACGAATGATGAACGATGAATAACGAATGATGAATGACGAATGATGAATAACGAATGACGAATGATGAATGATGAATGACGAATGATGAACGATGCACGATGAATGATGAACGATGAATGATGAATGACGAATGACCAATGACGAATGTTGAATGACGAATGATGAGTGGTGAACTATTAATGATGTACGATGGACGATGAACGATGAACGATGGACGATGAACGATGAACGATGAACGATGAATGATGAACGATAAATGACGAATGACGAATGACTAATGACGAATGATGAACGATGAACGATGAATGATTAACGATGAATCTTGAATGACGAATGGTGATTGATGAACGATGAATGAGGAATGATGAATTACAAATGATGAATGATAAATGGTGAACTAGTAATGATGTACGATGTACAATGAACGATGAACGATGGACGATGAACGATGAACAATGTATGATGAACGATGAATGACGAATTATGAATGACGAAAATGCATGACGAATGATGAATCACGAATGGTGAGTGACGAATGATGAATGACGAATGACGAATGATGAATGACGAATGGCTAATGACGAATGGCTAATGATGAATGATGGACGATGAATGACAAATTACTAATAACGAATGATGATCGATGAACGATGAATGATGAACGATTAATGTTGAATGACGAATAATGAATGATGAACGATGAATGACGAAAGACGAATGATGAATGATGAACGATGAATGATGAATGATGAATGACGAATGATGAATGACGAATGATGTATGACGAATGACAAGTGACGAAATAATGACCGATAACCAATGACGAATGACGAATGAAGAATGACGAATGATGAACGATGAACGATGAACGATGGATGTTGAATGATGAACGATGAATGATAAATAATGAAAGATGAATGATGAATGATGAATGACGAATGACTAATGTCGAATGATGAACGATGAACGATGAATAATGAACGATGAATGTTGAATGACGAATAACTAATGACGAATGATGAACGGTGAATGACGAATGATGAACGATGAATAACGAATGATGAATGACGAATGATGAATAACGAATGACGAATGATGAATGATGAATGACGAATGATGAACGATGCACGATGAATGGTGAACGATGAATGATGAATGACGAATGACCAATGACGAATGTTGAATGACGAGTGATGAATGGTGAACTATTAATGATGTACGATGGACGATGAACGATGAACGATGGACGATGAACGATGAACGATGAACGACGAATGATGAACGATGAATGACGAATGACGAATGACTAATGACGAATGATGAACGATGAACGATGAATGATTAACGATGAATCTTGAATGATGAATTACAAATGATGAATGATAAATGGTGAACTAGTAATGATGTACGATGTACAATGAACGATGAACGATGGACGATGAATGACGAATTATGAATGACGAAAATGCATGACGAATGATGAATCACGAATGGTGAGTGACGAATGATGAATGACGAATGACGAATGATGAATGACGAATGGCTAATGACGAATGGCTAATGACGAATGATGAACGATGAACGATGAATGATGAACGATGGATGATGAATGACAAATGACTAATGACGAATGGTGAATGATGAACGATGATTGATGAACGATGATAATAGAATGACAAATAATAAATGATGAACGAAGAATGACGAATGACGAATGACGAATGACTAATGACGAATGATGAACGATGAATGATGAACGATGAATGATGAATGACGAATGACGAATGACTAATGACTAATGACGAATGACGAATGATGAACGATGAACGATGAATGATGGACGATGAATGACGAATGACTAATAACGAATGATGATCGATGAACGATGAATGATGAACGAGACTGGGGATCACGCTTGACTCAAGGCTACAATGGGGTCCTCATTTAACATCTCTTGCGGGACGGCTAAGTTCAGCAGCATATGCTGTCAGAAAAATCCGTCAATTTACTGATATAGATACCGCGAGGCTGGTCTATTTTAGTTACTTTCATAGTATCATGTCTTACGGTATCTTATTATGGGGACGTGCTGCAGACATCGAATCTATATTTATTCTGCAGAAAAGAGCCATCAGAGCCATATATAATCTGGGTCGGCGCGATTCCCTAAGGGAACTGTTTAAAGATATTAACATCATGACGGTACCTTGTCAATACATATACGAAAATATAATGTATGTTCGGAAAAATCTCCATCTTTTTAGTAAGATTAGTGACAGGCATAATTTTAATACTAGAAATAAGAACAAATTAGATCAACCCCGATTCAGATTGGCTAAAGTACACACTTCTTTTATGGGGTACTGTGTTAAATTTTATAATAAAATACCATATGATATTCTCGGACTGAATGAGAGAAAATTTAAAACATGCATTAAACGCACACTATGTAGACAGGCATAATATAAACTGGAAGATTATATCCTTGATAAAAATGCTTGGCTAAATGCCGGTCCTGCTCCACAGCCTCAGCCGCTTGGTTCCACTAGTTAGGATTTTATATATGGAGGAGATGCTCACCCTTTTTTATTTTACTTTTTACGTTTAATAATAATAATATTCCACATTTCTATAATGTTTGGAATACACTTTTACTTTTCTGTTCTTACCAATTGATATTTATAGTTTTATATAAAGTAGAAGCATTTTTTATTTTGGAATCCTGTAAATGTGAGGACCATGGAGCCTTTTTATGTTAATAGATGGTTTCCTTGTTTGACATGAATGAGCAGGGGCAGTTGAGGGTTTGTCATGCTCACTCGAATGTCTCGCTGATGGTGGCGCGTGTATCGGATCATTCGGTTCCCTTCAAAATGGTTGAGCTGAATGGTGCTGATGCACGCGTCATGTTCGTGAACGGGCGCCATCAGTGGAGACTGGTCATCTCTTAGCTGTCGCTGGCTTATTTCAATAGTTTATTTGATACTTAGAATTCTTTTTTTTTTTTCTTCCTTTACATTGTTCTCACATATAGAAGCAACAAAGATAATGTAACCTGGATTATTGTAAATCATAAAATGGTTTAAAAGAGTGTCCGTGGAGTTTCTTGCACGTTCTTCTCCATAGAGATCTACGCTTTGGAACGTTTAAATAGCTTCATGTTTTTGACTGACTGACTCTGACAATTCAAAAGTACCTGTAAATGGTTTATTTGAAATAAATGCTTTGACTTTGACTTTGATTAATGTTGAATGACGAATCATGAATGATGAACGATGAATGACGAAAGACGAATGATGAATGATGAACGATGAATGATGAATGATGAATGACGAATGATGAATGACGAATGATGTATGACGAATGACAAGTGACGAAATAATGACCGATAACCAATGACGAATGACGAATGAAGAATGACGAATGATGAACGATGAACGATGAACGATGGATGTTGAATGATGAACGATGAATGATAAATAATGAAAGATGAATGATGAATGCTGAACTATTTACGATGTACGATGAACGATGAACGATAAATGACGAGTGACGAATGATGAACGATGAACGATGAACGATAAATGATGAATAATGAACGATGAATGGTGAATGTTGAACGATGAACGTTGTATGACGAACGTTGAATGATGAATGACGGATGATGAATCACGAATGGTGAATGACGTATGATGCATGACGAATGATGAATTATGAACGATGAATGACGAATGACGAATGATGAATGATGAACGATGAATTATGAATGATGAATGACGAATGACGAATGATAAATGACGAATGACGAATGATGAATGACGAATGACGAATGACGAATGACTGATGACGAATGATGAACCATGAACGATGAACGATGAGTGATGAACGATGGATGATGAATGACAAATGACTAATGACGAATGGTGAACGATGAACGATGATTGATGAACGATGAATGTAGAATGACGAATGATAAATGACGAATGACGAATGATGAATGACGAATGACGAATGATGAGTGGTGAACTATTAATGATGTACGATGGACGATGAACGATGAACGATGGACGATGAACGATGAATGACGAATGACTAATGACGAATGATGAACGATGAACAATGAATGATGGACGATGAATGACGAATGACTAATGACGAATGATGAACGATGAACGATGAATGATGAAAGATGAATGTTGAATGCCGAATCATGAATGATGAACGATGAATGACGAATGACGAATGATGAATGATGAACGATGAATGACGAATGATGAATGACGAATGACTAATGACGAATGACGAATGACTAATGACTAATGACGAATGATGAATGGTGAACTATATTAATGATGTACGATAAACGATGGACGATGAACGATGAACGATAAATGATGAACGACGAATGAAGAATGGTGAATGACGATTGACGAATGACGAATGACGAATGACTACTGACGAATGTTGAACTATGAATGATGAACGATGACTGTTGAATGATGAACGATGAATGGTAAATAATGAACGATGAATGATTAATGATGTACGATGAGTGATGAATCATGAACGATGAACAATGAATGACGAATGATGAATGACGAATGATGAATGATGAACGATGAACGTTGGATGGTGAACGATGAATGATGGATGATGAATGACGAATGATGAATGATATTTATTTTGTATGTAGGTTAAACATAACTCTCACACGTTAATGTTATTTTGGTAATTTTAAGCTAAGTGAGGCCGGTATTACTATGTGTATGCCTGCTGTCTCCTATAAATTAAAGGAGAACGCGTTATATAACCTCATACTCGTACTCATCAGTAACGGAAGAATTTTATATAATTTAAATATTGATTATACGAGTACCACTGTCACTTCTTATTATATTGTGTATGTATGTGTATTGTGAGTCCAAATCCATAGTATCTACTTACTAATAAGCTGAAGAGTTTGTTTGTCTGAACGCGCTAATCTGTGGAACTACCAGTCGGATACGATAACCACATTCATGAGGAAGGCTATAGGCTATACAGGAACGGGGAACCGTACTGTACGAAGTACTGAATTCAAATTATTAAACTATTATACACGATAAATCGAATAATTGATGGACATGAAAATTAGGATTCGTTTGTGTTCGGAAATACGATGATTGCCGAGAGACATCCGGTCAAACTCCGTCGTCACATCGGTCTGTCGTATTGAAAAAGCCATTGAGCGCGGCGACACACCGGTGTGTCGCGCGATTCATGTGTTATAAAACTCTATTATTACTTTATCAAGGTATTATTATATAAAATGCGGGCGAGGCTTGACTATTGTTCTGAAGTTTAGCGCGCGCGATGCTTGACCAGTTAAGAAAATAATTTGTAGGTACTGCACGTTCCCTGAGAATGATTTCCAACTTTGGCGTAAGCGAAGCCAGCAAGAAGCTAATTAATATAAGACAAAGGATCCTACCAAAAAAACATCAACATGAAAGGACAGTGGATGTCGTGCCCATGTGTTGTAATTAGGACCGTTGCTTGCCGCTCACTAATTAGCCAAATAGTCGCTACGTATCCTGTTTTTGCGTTTGACGGTTTTTCCTATCCCTTTTTCCGAGTGCATTAACTGTTTCCGTAATAATGGGGACAAAGTGTGAGACAAAGGAAAGAAGTAGGTAGACGTGTCGTTGAGCTGCCGCTCGGGGCAGTTAGTATCACCCGTGTGAAAATCGGATATCATTCCACGGAAGCTAACCCCTGGGATAATAAAATAAATTATCATATTTCAAGTTTACACGGTTAAAATCGTTGCAAAGTTCTAGTATACCCATTTGAAGGAATTCCGAATTACGAGACACCCTGTACCCGGCACCTTTAGACTAGATAGAAAAGATAAGATGGCCCATAGACTAATTTAAATTAGATGGCCGTAAACGTAAGTGAATTTTGAAAACTACAACCCCATAGTATTTTGATTTAATTTTATGCGACATACAGAATTTGTACCATACAATAATAATAATATGAACATAGTATCCAATTCAAATAAATATTATGCGAAACGAGTAGCATAGTTAAAGTAAAATTATACGTCACATTACTATACCTACGCCAAAAATATCCGTGCTCTCTGATAAGTATATTTATTTTTAATACATGAGTACAGTATGAAGGTCTTATACCTAATTAATATGAGGTTGCTACATTTAGGGCGTAGGTACAAAATAAATTTGACACTAGACAAATAATAAAAAATATCATGCTTAATGTATTTTAAATTACATTGTTACATTAAGTATAATTGTCACCTCTAGCAGCTGTCGAGGCAACGCATTGTTTTATGAGCAACATTAACACCCGCAGCTTTGAACTACGGAACCAATTTCAATAAACGAGGTACACTTACCCTGCTGTCCTAGACTGTTTTCTAGGCTAAAGGGTGTCGCTGAAAATTCAATATGGCGCTCAACGTCTTATAGAGATTTACAGTCTCTTTTTAAAATGGTGTAGTACCGAAGCCTCTAGGAGAGAATGGCTTTTTTTATTTGAGATGAGTTTGCTCATGACTCTAGTCTAAGTCTAAGGTGACAGAGACAAAGTCAACGATGGAGCGAGCTTACCCAGAAAAAGCATGTTCACTCGAACTTTCCGTGATGATCATAACAGCTTATGCTGAAGCGAGAGAAAAAACGTTACTTTTCATTGTCCCTCCTTTATTGTTAGCTTCACTTATAGTGAAAGTGTTTCCAAAAAAGTAGTACTTACCATCCAGAGCGGCGGATTTTGTTCGAAAGAGTTACCGTGGCCCTGGAAAGCAAAGGGCACTACGAGGAGCACGGATGGGTTTTTTGTCAGTAAGAGTCTGACACTCCCTTCCGCTCCGCCCAGTGCGGGAGGAGTCATTTGATGATTTACTATCCATAAAAAAATGCCTACCATGTAAACTACCCTTTTTACTATTGATAGGCTCGTATTTAACAATTATCTTACTGACGACGGTGAAGCACGCTTGCCTAGAAACTACCTGTTCACTATTGACTTAAAGACCCCCAGGTCCGAGCTATCAGGAAACACAGACTCCGACTGATTGGAACAGTGACTGACCGAGTGGAATTCCCTCATTATAAGCTAATGAGGGAATTCCGTACGTTGAATAAGTATGTAGTTACGTACATTGAATATATTCCCCAGAACGTTTTGTGCATCTGGGTAGAAAGTCCACCATGACAATTACCACGGGATTGTCGGAACTGTGAAATTCGTGCACTTCCTGAAATATTTACCGGGTATGTTGCTGAGATGCAAGATTCTCTTGTAGTCAAACAAAATTTTCTTCAATTTTGCGACAAATATATTTAGAACCATTTCCATTTTTACAACAAGGTAATAAATCCGCTAACAGCGTTTCCGTATGAAACGTTATGCAGGGTTGTCCCTAACGTACTCTAGTAGTGCTATTCTGTAAAATAATAACCATGATAACTAACGTGAAGTGACTTGACGACCCCTTTTTTTATTGTTAGGAAATTATCAAATGACTCCTGCCGCACTGGTTGGAGCGATAAGTATTGTCAGACTCCTGACTAAAACCCATCCGTGCTCCTCGTATGGCCCTTTGCGTTCCAGGGCTACGGTAACTCTTTCGAACAAAATCCGCAATCCTGGCAGACTGTGGCCCTAACGGGCCCCTTCTACTATGCTGACTGCTGACATCTCTTTGAGGCGCGCGTGGAACACAACGCGCCGTTGACCCGGGCCTGGCTTTGATCGGACCGCAGGCCCGCGCCTATGGTGGCCGGGAATCACCCAGCGACTCCCGACGCCCGGTGCGTCTCTCTATGTTGCGGTGGCTGGCACTACCATTACTGCTTCGCAGCAGGAAGTGACGGTTTCCCAAGCCTCTTCAATCCGGACCATGGAGTGAACCAGGGCCGGACGCGAGAGGTCGCCGCCGCCGATCGCCTCGACGAGGACACGGCGGTGCTCCGCCCAAGCAGATGTCAACCCCTTGCTTCAGAAGGAATGACAGCTCCCATCGCGGTTCTATCACCTAAACTTTCACGGTAATGTGTGTACAGAATAGTCAAGCTGGATACTTCAAATAAAAAGAACCCAAATATCATTATTCCCAGACATCAAACTGAGTACTGTTGAATTTTAAACACTTTTCAAAGCATGCAATTTGAAAGGACACCCACACTACTTTTATAATAGAATCTATCTGTCTTTTCCAGTGATTAATTTCTATCTTCAAGCTAGCGTGATAGCAGCACCGTTATGGTTAATAAATCCTAACAAAAAGAAAAATGAAGAAGAGCGATGAATTGAAAAATATAATGATTTATTGCCACGACAAAGAACCAATTTAGTAATGTCTGCCTAAGGGACAAAGGTCTCATCTTTTGCCAGCCCTAGCGTTGCGAAATTCTTTTGATTTTTATTAAAATTCACAGTGTGGCTGTGACATTAAATATTGCCGTCCTAAACCATGTCTAGGTATACCTAGACAGTTTTCACATGTAGAATTTGCAATGTTATGCTGCAAGCGTTTCTATAGCATAATATTATAAAATGGAATATTTTACAGTTCTGCCTATAGTAACTTATTAGTTTCATATTTAGGATTCCACACGTCCGTATGAAAACGGAAAACTTGTAGGATCACTCGTGTTCTGTTTGTCTGTCCGTCTGTCACAGTCAGTTTGCTATGACTCGGCTGGACCGATTCAGTTGAAAATGTTTAAAGGGTATAGAACCTTTGTGGCATAGCCCCCGCCACCATTTTGTTTTTTTTATCTAAATCTTGGCGCGATCAACGCGCCGGCGACAAGGGCAATGCCAGCAACCATAGAAAAATGTTCAACCACCTTTGATACACATACTTTGGTATTAAAAGAAAAACGCACGCGAACAATTACAATGGAGCCACTTTTGAGGGACAATACGAAAATAAAAAAAAAAATCAGCTGATCTGAAGAGCAAATTTTTTTTTCATAATTTTGAAATTATTAAAGTTTATTGGGTTCAACATCAGCAATCTTTCTGGATGTAGTCATTAAAATATGAATGAACGTTTTACTATGGTATCAACATGAAATACATGCCTACATAATTTAAGTGTGAAAAAATAAATGCTGTTCAGCACATTTCCATTCGCAAAATGAAACAGCTTATTTGTTTTTTGTGACAACCTCATTTTTATTTTTACATCAATTTGTTAGTATTCAAATCGTTTCGATTTTAATAAAACCTATTTGAAACGTGTTCCATGAGATCCGCATTTTTCTCTTCGTTAGTAAACTAAGCCACTTTTGTGCGTGGGTGTACAGCATTTTATTTTTAGGTTATTTAGACTCGTGATGGATTGTAAGTGGTATTGGCAATCTCATAGCCTATGTAAACCATGGAACTGGTCGACTAAAGCATTACTAGCGCAGTTTTGATTGAATGCGGATGATTGTTAATTCCCATATTTTATACTGGTCACTTTATATACGTTTTAGAATATTTTGTTATATAAGGTGCTATAAAATTATCTGCCAACCTCTTGAGGGGTCATTGTACTGATAATTTATGAACAACTTTTACTATGGGACCCAACCTGAAATCGCTAAAAAAAAATCAGCTGGTCCCTACAGTTTGACGAGTTAGACGAAAATAAATGTTGGGACCAGCTGATTTTTTTTTCGCGATTTCAGGTTTGATCCTATAGTAAAAGTTGTTCATAATAATGGGTACAATGACGCCTCAAGAGGTTGGCAGATATTTTCATAGCACCTTATATATACAATTATACAGCGTGTTTCAGAAGTGTTTGGTCATAAAAGGGTGATATTATGTTCTCTGCTACAAAGTAAAGAAAAAATTGCAAAAAAAAAAGACGCATAAAAAAAACGACCACAGAAAATACAAAAAAGTTCGAAACAAATCAGTTTTGAAGCAGTCTAATGCGTGGCATCAGATCTAAGATTGCAATAAAATAAATGCGCTCTAAAAATAATGATTTTTGGCGGATACAATACCTTAAATAATATATCTTTGCTCTTCTGTCTATTTTTAAAAAAACTTCATTGAGAACCTCCTCCTTTTTTTGAAGTCGGTTAAAAACCGTTGCCCCACACTAGGAATTTCTCCTGTATCACGATCAAAGACTACAATAGTATACTGATCACGATACAGTGGTGGGTTTACAAACATAAACTCACACAACCAGACCCGGAACAACTATATGTAGGCCATACAAATATTTATTCTGTGCGGAAATCGAACCCACTACATGCAGCGCAGCAGTCAATTTATCGCTCAACCACTGCGCCAACCGTATCGACCAAACACACACTTCACACACACACACACACCATTACTTGTACAGACATCCATACGAGGACTATAGCTGTAAGTCACCATCCGAGGACCTTCTAGAAAACCATGTTAACGACGACTTACGACTTTATTAACAAGACAGAAAGAAAGAGAAAACAATATTTAGGTTGATGAGCCTATTCGTATAGCGCTATCTCAACCTTTTTTTGGTATGACTTCCTATGAACAGTGCGAGGACCTAAATACATTCGAAAACCCGCCTGGGAAGTACCATCCGAGGACCTGTGTGTGAGCCAAACGAGGACCTTAACCATCTGACCAGGGACACCAATGCGAGGACCTAATTTAACACACTTTTTCTCATTTCTTGTACAATGTGAGGACGCAGTACTAGACTTTTCATGATCAATACGAGGACGTTTTTCCGAGTAGACGGTGTACAAAGCGAGGACCTTTTGAAAATTTCCAATAAATTTTTTTAACACACTTATAATTTTACCATAATAATATTTGAATCATCTTCATGTAGGCAATTCTATTCATACACGTCAATTTCTTGATTTAAGTACCATCAGAGGACCTTATTTGATTTTAACTGACAAACGTTCAAAATGTAAGTGTGATATAACAATTTTATAATCATGATTATTTTATGAAGCTTTCGCTGGAATTGTCTCCTCAACGGTTACTAGTAGTAACGTCTTGAAACTTTGTGTGCTATTTGTTGATATTACATTTCATAGTAATACATCTGTTATGGTGATGTTATGTAGCTGCTGCTGGAATTGTCTCCATGTGAGACAACTCTTCTACGGTTACTTGTAGCGTCTTGAAACTCTGTGTGCTTTTTGTTGATATTTCATAGCAATACATAGTCATGGTGATGTTATGTAGCTGCTGCTCAAACGGAGAGGAGAACTACTGCTACCATAATTCTGGAGCTCGAAAGACAATATTGTTCAAGCGCACCCCCGACTATCATCGTCTAATGTGGCTGATTCAACGAGCGCAGCAGCACATACTCCCATAAAAGGAATCATCATCTGCCTTGCCTTTTCCCAACTATATTGGGGTCAGCTTCCAGTCAAACCGGATTCAGCTGAATACCAGTATTTTATGAGGAGCGGCTGCCTACCAGACCTCCACAACCCATTAACTGAGTAACACGGTACTTCTTGGTACTGATGGTGTCAGATTTTCTGGCTTCTGACAATCCGTAACGACTACCAAAGTTCTACAAATGACAGCCGGGACCAACGGCTTAACGTGCTTTCCAAGGCACGGAGGAGTCTCGGTATGTTAATATGGTATATACTCCCATAAAAGGCATTCACGTAACATATTGCTCAACGGCTGTTTAGGCCTCACTGGTCAGGCAACGTCTCCGCCCAAAGTTCGACGCCCCTTTCCTCATGGTGCCCGGAGATCGTTGAGCTCCCGTCGACGCACGGCTGCCTTTCTGGTGCAGGTAGAGTGAGAGGTATGCTCTCTTTCCCTCTCCGACGTCTCCTTTGAATGTATTTTTGACGGCATTCCACGAAGATAGAAGCGATAGACCACTAGACCACCCCCAGCGTCCTCGCTGAACGTTCCTCCAGCGTATGCTGCACGGTGTCCTCGGGACATTCCACGCATTGGTGACAAACGAGCATCCACTTCCGACTCATGCGACGCAGGTACTTCCCTAAGCATCCGTATCCAGTAAGCACCTGAGTCAGCTGGAAACTGAGGGCGCCATGTCGCTTATCCAGTCACTCATGAACCTAATAACCATCCCTTTCTGCGGTCTTCGCAGTGCCACGGCGTTTCGGGCTATTAGGTTTACCGCCCACACAGGCGCCCCATAAATGGCAGGCAGGCGGGCAATGGACCGCACGATCCCCACATAGTCTCCTGCAGAAAGCGTTCGGCCCTGCTAAATTGGGTACAAGCCACGAAAGAGCACCTACAATGCACATCAACCTGGGAACCAGCCGCTGAATGTGCGACTCAAGGTCACATTGGCTATCGAAAACGTGTCCAAGGTACTTCGTCAGCAGCTCGATACTGATGTGAACGCCACCGACCACTATATGTGAATCCCGAGGTGGCTTGTTAATAGGTTTCCATTGGGAAACAGAGGGTTTCGGACTTATGCAAAGCCACTCTTCGAGACCCAAGCGCCGGATTCTTCCAACGACCTGCATAACCCCTGCCGTGGCCAGTATTACCGCTTGCCAATGTCATTGCCCCCGGGCCGTCACCAGGGTATCATCAGCGTAACATTTATTATCTCATCGACACCGTCAAGAAGTGCAGCGCCCAGTCATATCCAGTTCAATATTCCACAGCGGTAGCTCTAGGACCGAGCCCTGTTGTTTCTGGCCAGCCATAAGGATGATGGTTGAATAAATGTAGTAGTGTTGCAACAGTGATTGTCATTGATTACAGCTGTACAGCCGGGTTGGGGGCAGTTAAAAAAAGTTTTGCTTGTTTTCAGTGTTATCTTTGCTTCAATTTACAACCTTAAATGCTAAAGGGAGTTCCATAGATTTAACCATAAAAAAAAATTACGTACACACTTAATTAAAATAACAGAACGATGGAGCAAGCTCCGGCGCGATTTCATAGTGGTATAGAATAAGCGACTGTCGCAATCGCAACAGCGCTGGGCCCGCCACGATCGTGGCAAGAAAGTCAACTCTTTGAGGAGTGGTTAGAGAGGCGCCACGACGTCCTCGTATTCCATCTGACGCAAGTCCTCACCGGACACGGTACAACACCCAATTTTCACCATTGTGTGGATCGTAATGAGGACACTATCTGTCGTTGTAGCGGGGATCGGCAATGGTGACCTCTTGCGTTCGACCCTGGTTCAAACCATGGTCCGGAGTGAGAGGGCATGGGAAACAGTCACCTCCTTCTGCAAAATAGAAATGCAAGCGAAGGAGGAGGCGAGATGGGTGAGGAAGAGGCAATCCTCACGTCCCAGCCGCCGAAAGAGACGCCCTGTGTGTCAGCAGTCGCCCTCAAGCTACGGCCAGAGCGGGAGAATTCATTTGATGATTTCACATCCAAAGAAAAATGGGTATGGTTCTAGAGTTTCAAAAGCTTTTTGTCTCGTACTGTGAATATGACGTACTTCCATGCAAATGGTCATCTCCAATTTCACCATCAAGGACGAGAGTTCTGTTACAATGTAAAAATAACCCCATTTAATTGTTACGTAGTTTAAGGCCTCTGTAGATTGATTTGATTTTGAGCACTCGAGAAGAAAGTGATTTTATAAAATCAGACAATTTTGAAACAATTAAAAGCCAATACACATGGAAATCTATCCAAATGGGGACCTGAATACACATCGCTCACTGAATACAAAAGGGCCACAAATAAAAAATCATATATTTTACACGACGGTCAAAACAAAATCCGGACCCTGTTTTTTTTAAATATTTTGTCATTTTTATTAATTAATGTTACATGTTAATATATAATTAGATGCGTTTTTACATGCTCTATTTATTAAAAATGTGAAACTTATAATAGCTGTAACTCATGAAGCTGAAAAAGCACAAAAGTCCCTTTTGTATTCAAAATTTGGATCAATGTCATAAAAAATATGTCAAAAATAAAATTCAATTTTATAAAAATAAATGGTTTATTAAATTTTCCTTCAAAATAATTATACCAAAACGTCTCATAATAGTGACAGCCAAAATCACGGATTAATCACAGACAATAAAACAGTAGGTATCTAAAATAAATGACTACATTTAACTTATAGGTAATTATTATGTAATTGAGATCAAACTGGTACGTGACTATTATTTTAATTAAAATTAAACATCTCTAAAACTTTAACACGACTCATTTATACTATTTTTCATTATTTAAGTATAATCATAATAATTATCTTTTGCATATAGCATAGAATAAAAGTAATAAAACAAAATACTCTAAACACAACCACTAGGCGGTCCAATTCAGTCTCTGAAACTTAAACATTATTATTAAACTTCTACAAAATATGAGATCAATAATTATAATGGCTAAATAGTACAAAACTTTGAATAATCACATACAAAGTTATAAAATCACATACAAAGTTTCAGGCAGTTTAATATTATAAGGCACAATCTAAGTCATTTAGTTAAAAATAGGTAAGTACCAACTATAACAATAAAAGTTTTTAACCTAAGACACTTTCAAAATTATTATTAACTGTCATAAATATTATTAATATTGTAAGAAAAATTATAAATTTTCATAAAAACTTTGGTAATATTTAGGTATAATATTCTTTTCAATAAGCTTAAGTATACCCTGTTTTTTTGTTTCACTTACTTTAAGTTTAGTTTGTATAATTTTTTGGGTAATGTTATAGTGTTAGACTTCTTTTTAGTTAGCGTCGCTACCGTGGTGAACTCTTCAGTATCGTAAGAAGTCTTAAAGAAATTTTTTTTGTTATCATCTCGATGCACTTTGATAACTTTTATATCAGCCCATTTTAGTTTTTGACCATCTTCTGTAGTGGTATAATTGCCAACAGCCAGAGGTTTTAGATCCAAAAAACTCTCATGTGTTAGTTCATGAACAACAAAGGGTGTGCCTTTCTTCTTTGCGGTTTTGATTAGGGTTATATACTGGTCTGGCACATAAATAGGAGATGATTTTAAAGCGCTTGAAATATTTCTTTGAATTAAAGAGTGTGCAGCATCTCCTTCATTTTGAGTGTGCCCTTTTATAAGAAATTTATGGGTGATACTTCTTAACTTCGGCAACTCATTGATGGCGTATTGGTACATCGCCACCATAAATTTATTTTTTTGCTGGCCACAACAGTTGTCGCTATAGAAAACTACGTCGAAATCACAAGAAGCTTTCTCGTTTAAGTTTTTCAAGTACATGAGTACACACGACCCGATTTCATTTACACCTCGAGATCCTGCACCCTCATGCCAAACGAAACAGTTTGTATTATTCGTACCCAGTTCAGTGACAGTAAAATTCAGTAAATTTAATTTGGATATATAAAAAAAGCTAGAGACTTCCCCTCGTGGACAGGGCATTACAGCCTGTAAATCATACACACATACCACAAAATGATCGCTTATATTTTTTTTGTCATTCTCCTTTTCAGCTCTAACTAGAGATTTTTCTTTTAGGTGCAGGTCGTACTTCTCTTGCAAAAGCGTCTTATCTTCTACATTTGCAAAAGCTGTGCAGTCTTCGCATTGATCCTTTTTGGGTAGCCAAAAAGAAATGTTAAAGTCATTCACGAAGATGTTATAGTACAGTTTGTATGAAAGATATTGTTTACCTTCAGCTTTACACTTATCAGCATAATCACGATGCAACGCGGCAACAGAAAAGCTTCCTTCTATATACTCACGTTTAGAGTGCGCACGGCAATAGTGGCTGTCGATCCGGGGAATTGAGTTAATGTGTGCCTTGGCACCATCCTTCAAAGCAGCATCTAACTTAAATTGGTTACCATGTTTCCCACGGTTATCTTGTATTTGTATTCCAGTTGGTCCAGAATTCTTCTTTACAACAGTCCTTATCGTTTTATCCGAAATTGCAAGAGTATTCATAAAGAATACTTTGCATACGCGGATTCGTTTATTGTTTTTCGGTAAATAATAAGCGTGATTGAAGTTTTGGCGAGTGCTACCAACACGGACATATCGATATTTAGGTTCAATTTTTGTCATGTTGTTGTAAATAAACTGTCTTTGAAGGTTCAAATCACCACTCTGCCAATAGTTATTAAATACAGTTAATCGTTCTTCAAATGAGAATTCGTTTTGACATTTCATTTTGCAACTATCAGAACACACAGGTCCCATTTTTCTAGCAGAAATTAGTTTTTTAGATTTAGACATAGTTGTATATGCCTTTCCACTATTTCTTAAAGTCTTGGTTCTGTTTCTCTTCCATGATTCTGGATAAGCTTTTCTTTTACGTGATAATGGCTTAGGGTCCACACTAGATGGTTGACTGTCAATGCTAGGTGGCTGAGTAGTAACGCTGGATGGATGTGAATCTATATTAGGTGACTGAGTATCTAAATCAACGGGTAGATTATTATAAATAAATGGCTGAGGTTCTATACGAGACGGTCCGGGTTGAGGTGAAATATAGAATTGTGCGGTATTGAGATTTGCTTGTACATCGTCCTCTGAATCAGAAGACCCATCAGTGTTAGGTTGAAAAATGGGATCTTTGATCACTGTCATCTGAAGAAAAGTCGGCATTTGACGAACTATTTGATGTTGTAGAATCGCTAGATTCTTCAGTGTCAGAGTCGCTTGAATTACTACTAGAGTCACTTGCTTCAACAATCTTTCCTGTTATTTGTTTATGTGCTGCTATAGATTTTATATTGGTATCTTCATCCTCAAGTAGAGAGAAGTCAGGCTGGCTATCTGGTATGGAGTTTGTATCTAAAGAATCATTGGATAATGGGTCTGGTGGAAGAAGTGCTGGAGTATTAAGTTCTGGTGTACCTTGGATGTTCTGGGTAGATAAAGGTTGATCATTATCTACTACTGAAGTGAAGGTCGCCATGTTCACAATTAATCGTGCTCTGCTATTCATTCTGTAAGTAATAATTAATTAAAATAGTAACAGGTAAATTGGAACATAAATTATAAATTACGAAATGTTATTTTTCTATTGTTATTAAAAATTGCTAGTGAAAAATTAATGTGATTTAACAACTAAAGAAACCCCAATAGCATAAACATTTATTGATAATAAAAAAATATATCTAAATCATAAATTATTTTCATACAAAACGGACACATTTCTGAACTTCCCACTCTAGTTTTCCAAAAATAATAATCAACCCATGCATAATTCCATGCAAAACAAACGCATTTCAAATAATGGCCTTTTTGTATTACAAAATATGATTAAACTTACTTTACTTTTAAATGCAAAACGGACGTTTTCAAATATGGCCCTTTTGCATTCTAAAATATATTTACACTTACACGATGTTTGAATGCTATGCGGACGCATTCCAAATAATGGCCGTGTTGTATTACAAAATATGATTATACTTACTTGATGTTTGAATGCAAAACGGACGTTTTCCAAAATATGGCACTTTTGCAGAGAACTATGAACACGAACTGTAGTATTTTTTTGGATTGTGTCCTTCTTGCACGCAACTGACGTGCGCTCGCGTCGAGTTTCAAGTCGCAACTGACAAAATGGCGGCCTTGCACAGAAGTTAGGTAACAAAATGCTCCAGTGCAAAAATGGCGGTCAGTCGGTTTGGGAATAGTGATGCGAAAATGATAGGTATCTTTTTTTAACTAAAAAAAATTGTCGATTAAGACCTCATTTTTGCAATAAAGATAATTTTAGAATTTTCTGATTTGTGGCCCTTTTGTATTCAGTGAGCGACATGTTCGGAAAAGCTATCAATATGAGGACTTTTAAACACACTGCGTGGAAAAACTTCCATCCGAGGACATATGTGTGAAGAATAACACATAAGTCCCCGCAAGGTACTTAAAATATGACTGAAGTGTAAATGTAGTGTGTTAAAAATTTATGAGAGCTCACACACGTTCGGAATGTGAACATGAATTTCAGCGATCAAACCGAGGTCCACCGAGGTCCACATCAAGTTTCCCTTATTAAGTATATAGAAAGGCTCAAAATCGAATGGAGAATACGATGAATTGGTCGGGTCAATCCGAGGACGTACGAAAAGGTCCTCGGATTGAAAATGTCCTCGGATGTGCCTTGTGTATTCAGGTGCATGTCCTCGCATGGTACTTAAAACAAACACACCATCACACATTTATACATTATATCACGCACTTCTCAAACAATCTTTATAATCAACCTATAAAGATGTCTATTAGAAATGAGCCGCAATGCCGTGTGAAGTAGGCCTAGTGTGGTTTGGTAGATCCCACCGGATTTCGATTTTTTGTATTTGTGCAGTTCACCGTTTCAAGATAAGTAGGTAGTAATTAAATTAGTAGGTAGTAATTAAATTAGTAGTTATTTGGTCATTTGTAGTGGTTTTTATTTGGAAGTCAGATTTTTTATAAAAAGATTTTTATTTTTCATTTTTTATTGCCACCCCCCAAAAAATCTAACCAGTCCATATCTATTTAACTGTCAATATCCGAAGTTCTTCATCAGATACTTACGAAATTTAAATGGGACCATTTCGGTACAAAACCTCTATCGATTAAAAAAATGTAAATCCGTCTATACGTAGATATAATTATGACGGAGTTATACCCGAACATACATAAAAAATATACTTAAATAAACATCTAAATTGATAAACTCCTCATCACAATACCTTAGAGTTTTTAGAAGCATTCCCATGTAATGTTACTATTCACTTGTCATGTCATTATCATTACACACCCTTTTCAATACGACAAGAACAGGCTCTCAATGTTTTCTGACCCTTGTTTTTCAGTACAGCGATAATTAGTTAGATTTTGTTTGAATTCTGGACATCAACTACACAGACAGATTGAGGGGGAGGAGCTTATCCAACCCTCAAAGTGTTGACACTTGAGTGACGTGAACATAGATCTACAATTGAATATTTAATAAGCTGCTTACTTAGACAGTTGAGACTAGATCTGTGTTCTAGGGCTGCAGCTGTTATGCCTACGACTCAGTACTCACGCGAGATGCGGCATTGTTAAATATTTACATAAAAACCAAGCGTGACAGTTTGTGTCAAAGTAAACGGAACAGGATATAAACCTCATCATCACCATCATCGTATCAGCCGAAAGTTGTCCACTGCTGGACATAGGTCTCCCCCAAATGGGGGTTTTACCATAATCGCCACGCTTGGCAGGCGGGTTGGCGATCGCAGTGTAGCTGTTGCAATCAGAGAATGCTGATGCCCATTACCTGGTGAAAAATTTTTATAAAAAAAAAATACAACCGACTTCCAAATAAAAACCATTACAAAGTACCTTCAAAATAACTTTAATTTTAGAAGTCGGTATTTCTCGTGTGGCTTTTTTGTGGTTTTATTTGGAAATCAATTGTATTTTTTGTAATAAGTTTTTTATTATTTTTCTCTTTTTAGTGCTACCCCTCAAAAATTCCAACCAGTCCATATCTGTCGCAGCCAATTAGCTTAATCAGCAACTTAATAGGCTGCCTAGCCTTTTCATATAAATGTCCCAATTTTTCAGCGTGACATCTTTTGTTCAATAACGTTTAATGACTAACCCATGTCACTTATGTCGCTGATAAAAAGTCACAGTTCAATGAAAATGCTAGACTTTTAATGAAACGGCGGATTCAGCTAGTTGGCTGCGACATATATAATTAGCTGTCTATCTTTAAAGTTTTTCATCAGATCTTTACGAAATTTAAATGGCACCATTTCGGGATAAACCTCTTTCGAATAATAAAGGGGTTTTGCAAATCCGTCTGTATTATGACGGAGTTATAACTTACCTACAAAAAAAAAACGTGTAACAGAATGGTTCATTGTACTCAACATTATGAACCACTTTTACTAAGGGTCTAACCCCGAAATCGCGAAAAAAAATCAGCTGTTCAGTGCATTTTGTCGAGTTATGCGCACAGAAATGTAAGGGGCAGTCGATATTTTTTCGCGATTTCTGTGTTGGTCCCATTTTGGAGAAGTGGTTCATAATGTTGAGTACAATATCCTTATAAGAGGTAAATATTGCGTTTATTCTGTAACACGTTGTATAACTTATAATTATGTGTCTATTGGTCTTGTGTTATTTTCATAATGGTGTATCATTTCGTGTAAAAGATTGAGGATTTTCCCAGATCTCGTTGCTGTCTTTCCTAGTGTCATCCCTTTTATAATAGAATCTCTTCTCGTTATTTTCGTGACATAAGTCTTGTGCTTTTCTTTAGCTGAACAAGTTGCCAATTATATTGGTATTATTGGAATATCGGTAACAAACCGTGTATCCACAAATAACACGGTGAATCTGGGTTTAGGTACTGGTTTCAAATATGGGTTAGTCTGAAATACCTACATAGTTACTTTCGTATGACCTTTTGTGGTTTATTTATTACTCAACGAAACTTAGGTATGTCCACTCAGGTAATTTTTCGTTATTTCGTTTCCGATTATCCCGTAAACCTGCCTAAGAAATTGACTTGTATCAATGGTGAAGAAAGACTAAAAGTACATCATCTGCCTAGCCTTTTCCCAACTGTATTGGGGTCGGCTCCCAGTCAAACCGGATTCAGCTGAATAACAGTGTTTTACGTGGAGCGACTGCCTACCAGACCTCCACAACCCATAACTGGGTAACACGGTACTTCTTGGTAAGACGAGTCAGATTGTCTGGCTTCTGACAAACCGTAACGACTGCCAATGACAGCTGGGACCAACGGCTTAATGTGCTTTCCAAGGCACGGAGCAGCCTCGGTATGTTAATATAGTCACTTCACCCATCCACAGACCGACCTCGGCAAGCGTTGCTTAACCTTGAAGATCGACCCATGCGGCTGTTATTTTTTAGCCAAGATCTTCTCCTGTTGTACCCAATAAACGTATTACTTTTTTTTAAATAACTTCAAAATTGTTAAAAAAAACTTTCTTATATCCCTCGGATAAGCTAATTTTTTTTTAAATTTTCGATTTGTCCCCCAAAAGTGACCCTATTGTAAAATTATCTGCCCGCGTTCGTGATTTTTTAAATACACAAGTAGGTATGTGTATCAAAGGGGTTCGAACATTTTTCTATGGTTGCTGGCATTGCCCTTGTCACGGCGTTTATCGCACGCCGAGATTTAGACAAAAAAAACAAAATGGGGACGGGGGCTATGCCACAAAGGTTCTATTCCCTTTAAACATTTTCAACTGAATGGGTCCAGCCGAGTCATAGCAAACTCACTGTGACAGACGGACAGACAAACAGAACACGAGTGATCCTACAAGTCAAAGTCAAAGTCAAAACATTTATTTCAATTAGACCATTTACAGGCACTTTTGAATTGTCAAGGTCGGTCGGTCATAAAAGATGATAGTTTAAAAAAAACCGGCCAAGTGCGAGTCGGGCCTGCGCACGGAGGGTTCCGTACCATCATCTATAAAAAACGGCAAAAAAAACACGTTTGTTGTATGGGAGCCCCACTTAAATATGTATTTTATTCTGTTTTTAGTATTTGTTGTAATAGCGGCAACAGAAATACATCATCTGTGAAAATATTCAACTGTCTAGCTGTCACAGTTCATGAGATACAGCCTGGTGACAGACAGACAGACGGACAGCAGAGTCTTAGTAACAGGGTCCCATTTTTACTCTTTGGGTACGGAAACCTAAAAAATCAACGATGTGATGATTCTGCCAACTTAAAAAGAAATAAGGTCCCGTTTTTACCCTTTGGGTACGGAACCCTAAAAAATCGCCAAATAGGAGCCCCATCACTTTTTAAACTGTGTTAAAATAACGTTACAGCCACAGCGCACGTTTGTAAAAATCACCATAGGTAATAATAGATAATATTACCTAACTTTAGTATTACGATTATTGCATTGCAGTAATGATAATGACATGATTTCATGTCAGATATTGTGGCACACGAACTGAACTGAATTTTATAGTTATTTACTGTACACTGTACACTAATGTAGTTATTAGTGCTTGTACTAAGGTAACATAAATAGGGTACATTTGCATGCATGAGACCGTTATCGAAATATTTTTTATTTCGTTCATTTTAGTGAGTAAAATTCAGTTTGGTGGAATCGTCTCCTCGAGCCCGAGTTGGGTTTTTCTTATTTACTAATGACCTGTAAAAGCAATGTACAACGTGTAACAGAATAAACGCAATATCTTTTCATTGTACTCATCATTAAAACAATCTGCTGTTCAGTACATTTTGTCGAGGTATGAGCACAGAATAAACGCAATATCTTTTCATTGTACTCATCATTAAAACAATCTGCTGTTCAGTACATTTTGTCGAGGTATGAGCACAGAAATGTATGAGGCATTCGATTTTATTTCGCAATTTCAGTGTCAGTCCCATAGTAAAAGTTGTTCATAATTGTTGGAATTGTATAAACCAAACAATTTATATAGGCTAATTTAGTACTTAGGAAATTCGATTAAGTTGGCGCTACTGTCTATGCCACCACGTTATTTTTAGTCGTGTTATATGTCATCCCTTTTCTTCTTGATTGTCAAACCTGTTATCACAGAGTACTTTTGCCTGTTATACTGAAAATTCACTTACTAAATATAATCTATTATAATTATATTATATTTAATCCTGAGTTATTTTTGCCTTATCCTATCAATAATGATAAGTACAATTACCCCTTAAGAGGTATTGCGTTTATTCTGCACGTTGTATAATTATCTTTGTTTAATAACTAAGCTACTTTGTTTTCTTTCTCAAACTTGGACCGGAAACACGATGTTTTATACATAACTTTCCAAACACTATTTCCGTTATAAAAAATACACTTCAAACACATAATAGCGATATAAATCTGTTGTTTCAAACACACGTTCAGGGCATCAAAGAGGAATCTACATACAAAACAGTTCCCCAGACCATCGACCTGATGCCTCAAGGAAAATACAAAGCTTTCTTTGCAACTCTTAGAAAATTGCTGAGAAAATAACGAAAAGGTCAAAGTCTTCTAGATGGAAATACTTTAATCTATTTTGTATTCTTGTCTCTGGCCAAGTCAGAAGAATCAATGAGAGATTTTCTTGAACTTAGGTGTAGTACCTACTTAAGCTTTTTAATTTAGGCTTTATTTTCTTCTAATATAATCTGATTGTGAATTTAAAAGGAGTGTAGTGTCCTACGGTAGGCGCCAGATAAATCTATACTAATATTATAAGGAGGTAAAGTTTGCTAGGTTGTAGGGGGTAATCTCTGGATCTACTGAACTGATTTTGAGAATTGTGAATGATAGCCACATTCATAAGGAAGGCTATAGGCTATACAGGAACGGGAAATTCCTACAGGAATGGGAAAAATACGGGATATGCGCGTGCGAAGTCGCGGGCGAAGAGCTAGTTTGAAATAAAATAGATTGCCCTTCCCTTAATTTCTCGGCGTTCCCTTGCATAAATTATGAATTGTTTTTCATTCCCAACAAAAGTAAAGGATCGCGATGTCGATTCAGGACAGCTTTATGTCATTATTTCTGTTTTAGGAATTAAGACCGTTATTGCAAATTTATTAAGTCGACACTAGGTCGACCATACTACTTACATGTAATTTAAAAAACAACTCAGTAAGGTGTACCTTGTAGGTATTCACTTACAGGAAGAAATCCTTTTAGAATTCAGTAATATTATCAAATTAAAATGAATTCATGAGTCTATATGGAATCTGAGTCTTCAATTTTTACAAAAATAAATATTGTAACCTAATAATATAGCTAGAAAATCCAACAACGGCCTATTATTACGTTCCTATAAAACTTCTTCTAATAGAAACAAATTTACAGGTCTTTTATTGACACTCCCACCTAAAAAAACACAAATATTTGAGTACCTACAACAAAAATTTATTTACGTTCGTAACACCTCACAATCTCAGGTTCTGATGAAAATCAAAGGTAGTCACTACACTGGCATATACTGGGGTTTTTTTGTTTGATTGTTTTTTTTTTTTTTTTCTTTTTTAGGATGGGAAATCATCAAATGACCCCTCCCGCTCTGGGTGGAGCGGCAGGGAGTGTCAGACTTTTACTGACTAAAACCCACCCTTAGTCCTCCTAGTGCCTTTCTTTGCAGGGCCGCGGTAACTCTTTCGAACATATTCCGCAACCCTGGCAGCATATACCTACTGGGTTATTTGTAAAACACTAACAACCTTTCAGTGGGTGAAAGTATTCATGATTAGAAACAACTTTTACTACGAGACAACTCTCCAACTCTGAAATATCAAAAAATATATCAGCTTTTTCATACAAAATGCAATTTTGTCTCGATGAAAATGTATGAAGCAGCAGATTTTTTTTTTCAGAGTTGATTTCATAACAACAGCTATTTATAATCATGAAAACCTACTTAAACCCACTGAAAGGTTGTTAGTGTTTTAAAAATAACCCTGTAAATATGCTGAACTGGACCTATTTCGTTGACGTTTTAAGAACAGAAAGATTATATTTTTTTATAACTTACCATTTTTTTTTGTGTGTCCTAAACGTGTTGTGTACAACGTTAGGATCTAGATTATACTTTATTGTACACCAAAATTGCAACATTAGCTCTTTTACAATATTTGGGATGCATGAAGGAGTCTCCTCGTGTAGCGCAATTTGTTACTTGAGACACTCAACTGAACCTCTCGCTCGGCGCATCCTGGACAGTTTCACCTAACACCTTATAATACTGGCCAATCCTTCCCTTGCGGTGGTAGGGCTAACCCCCGCCTGGTTCGCGACCACCCTCCCACCGGAGTTCGGCGTCAAGCAGCCTGCTGTGTTTTGTCGACGCGTGGGAGTACCAGTGCCTCAAGGCATCTTCTGGGCACGTTCGTTTCATAATGGACCTTATCGATCGCTTTCCATCAGGCGTGATAGAGGTCAAGAACTAGCCCATTCATAATAATAAAAAAAAAAAATTACAACTGTGTGGGTAGGTACGTACACACAATGGTGGTCTCATAATAGGATTGCTTATTGTTCATCATGCTTGACACACCACAAGATATATCTATACAGATATACAGCGTTCATTCGATTTTGAATTGAATCCGAGCATATTGTGATAGGTTCTGCTGCCACAATATGCTCGGATTCAATTCAAATTCTGACAATAATAATTATGAACTGATCTATCCCGAAATGGATCTTTAGTCCTGTGTTCCCGAATTTCGGCATGATTAGGACGGTGCTTGTACCAGGTAATGAAGCCGTCCTGACCTGATTGTTGGTATGATTGAGGCCCTTTCTCTCCAGAAGCCCTTGAAAGGGCTCGCGTTGATAATAGCCTCTTAAAAGGGCTTTGTAACGTCAGAAACATCCTAGGTCAGGTTTTCAAGGGTATTTATTTTTAGACGACCCGTAAGGTTCTAAATATATCTGCATGTAATTAATTTCATGTATAACTGGGCGAAAGTAGTCACGGATAAACGGACCAGGAGCCGGCGACGTGGTAGACCCAGGAGGACATGGCGAGGCGAGCTGGACTCCTACCTAAAAGGATTGGGTTCGGGTGGCCCAAGATAGATCAGAATGGAAAGAAAACGGGCAAAGTGCGAGTCGGACTCTCGCACGAAGGGTTCCGTACCATTATCTATAAAAAAACGGCAAAAAAACACGTTTGTTGTATGGGAGCCCCCTTTAAATATTTGTTTTATTTTAATTTAATTACTTATTTTTAAATGAATGTATAACTAAATATTCTGTGAATATTTCAAGCGTCTACCTGTTGCCGTTATCAATATCGAGCAAAAACGAGCAAACAATTCCCTATTGTTGTATGGGAGACCCCATAAATATTTATTTTATTCTGTTTTTTTAGTATTTGTTGTTATAGCGGCAACAGAAATTCAACATCTGTGAAAATTTCAACTGTCTAACTATCACGGTTCATGAGATACAGCCTAGTGACAGACGGACGGACAGCGGAGTCTTAGTAATAGGTTCCCGTTTTTACCCTTTGGGTACGGAACCCTAAAAAAAAGGGAGGCCTGCCCTGCAGTGGGACATTACGGGCTTATATTAACAATAATAAAATAATTAATTTTCAGTCAGTCATTGTGTCTACCGATATCTTGAACTTGGTATTACTGCTAATGGTATTGGGAATTGAGACATTTTGTACGTAGACCATTAATTTATGTACGAATCGGCAATATTTGTATAGTTCGCCTTTTCAAATGGCAACCAACCGTTTGATAATACACGACTAGGTACTATGTACATGTGTGAGTGGGTGATGAAATTGACAGGCTATGTACGTGTCTATCTTGACGTGGTATCGATAGTACCTACTTTTAAAACTACTCCCGAGTTTTAAAACCGATCTGTCAATTGATTCCCTTAATTTCGATTGATTGATTGAAAACAGACAAAGGAAAAGTTGAGAGGTAACCGCTTGTCCTGGTATGGTCATGTGAAGAGGAGAGATGAAACGCATGTAACTAAAAGGGTTATGAATAAATGTGGATGGATGGAGAGGAAGAGGGAGGCCAAAGAAAAGATGGATGGATTGTGTGAGGAGCGTAATGAAAGACAAGGGAGTCAGTGATAACCTGACGGCTGATAGGACAGAATGGAAGAAAAAAACGTGTTGCGCCGACCCCAAGTAACATGGGATAAGGGCAGGAAGATGATGATGATTGAAAACAGACGTTTTATGAAACGTAAAAAAAGATATCATATTTTACTACTTTTTTAACCTCGGGTTTTTAAGAATTTGGTCATTTTAAGTAACTCACTCATGGTGGGGTGACTTACAGGTTTTAAGAGTTGACTGCAATAATTTATTTACTAACCCTGACGCAAAAAGAGGGGTGTTATAAGTTTGACCGGTATGTGCGTGTCTGTCTGTGGCACCGTAGCTCTTAATCGGGTTAACCAATTTGGATGCGGTTTATTTTATTTGAACGCAGGTTTTCTAGCGGTGGTCCTTAGACACGTTTGATCAAAATGGGTTCAGCCGTTTCAAGGTCATCAACTCTTTTTTAGTTGATGAAGGGAATTTGAGCCACTTCAACAGTTCTGATCGATGCAAAATATGGTGGTAAATATATATATATATAAACATGGTGGATGGTATTCTGTTACATCAATAGAATTGCAAGAACATGATGACCTTGACCTGATGCTGCAGCATGACCTGAGGTCAGCAGATACCCTCCTCGCTCAGTTAAAGCAGAGGTATCATGTTTTGACTCACTGGTACCTATGGATTCAATGAACAAATTATAGGATTTTCTATTCAAATTTTTTGTAAATTGTACCAATACTATAGTATGCGCCAGATAAATGAAGAATAACGGTCATTGACCCACCTACATTTATTGACACACTTAATTTCAAAAACAGAAATAATGAGATAAAGCTGTCCTGAATCGAAATCTATTGTGATCCTTACTGTTCTAGTAATAAAAAACGATTCATAATTTACTGTCCGGGGGTCTATGAAGAGATTAAGAAATAGTCAATGACCGTTATTCTTCATTTATCTGGCGCCTACTATACCCACATATCTACAGACAGAATAAAACAATTTATTTCCCCTACAAAAATAACATTAAGTTCGCATTACTTTGAGAAATGATCCGGATGATAAATATTATTAGGTACTTACTAACTTTAGAAGGTCCGCACAATATTATACAGAGTTTTATTATAAGGAAAAGGTCAAAGAGCATTGAGTATATAATGCTTTTTATATTAATGTAAATCATTTAGGTTTGAAGATTATCATTTCAGAGTTACAGCGGTAATGGAATTGGGCTAGAAACCTCCGCCATATGCCAGACGATCAATGGTCGTTCATGACCTAGTGTTTTTCTTTAGTCTCTTACATTGTATAATCTTTCACATAAAACAAGATTTTTTCAAATCGGTTCATAAATGGCGGAGATATGAGGTCACAAACATAAAAAAACAACGGGTTGCAAACCGGGAGTGCCGGCAGAAGTGAAAACTTGGACATTAACGTCGTGCATTTTCGAATATTTTGGAATGGTTAGGGAATAATTTCGCACGAATTGCTTTATAAATCAGTATTAAAGTACTATCATTTATGTGGTTAAATACAATATTCATCTATTGCGCTATCGTACACAAACATGACAATTTATATTACATTATCTGTCTTACGAATTTTCGATCACGTCACGTGTCCTGAAACGAGTTTAATATTTTTTACCTATCCCAAAAAGTGCACAACGCCGCTAAAAAAGTTTTCACTTCAACGTCTTATGAATTTTCGATCAGGTCACTTGTCCTGACGGTCACGTGTCGTATATTGCAATCATTATACCAAGTTTAGTAACCTACACCCCTTCTGGTGAAGTTCTAAACCCTATGATTTATTTTTTAAACGTTGCCCCACACTAGGATTTCTCATGTATCGTGGGTGCGTTTACAAACATTAAAAAACTCACATACACAAACAGCCAGACTCGGAACAACTATCTGTGGGCCTTAAAAATATTTGTTCCGTGCGGGAATCGAACCCGCGACACGCAGCACAGCAGTCAATCGCTCAAGCACTACGCCAACCGTGTCATCGAGTCACGTTCCACTTCCAATGCTTGAAAAACGGGACTGAACACCTTAAATTAACTGTCTAGGATTTTCCAAGCTATGTTGTGGTCTGGTCGGCTTCCAGTCTAACAGGATGCAGCTGAGCACCAGTATTTACATGCAGCGACGGCTATCTGTGTTTGATTTGCAAACCCAGCAACTGTATAGCACGAAAGTCAAATATTACGTACATCTAGATACGTGCAAATAGCTTCATTCTGTCTGACTCTACGACAATTCATAAGTGCCATTTAAAAATAATGCTTCAGTTTAAGTTTATTTTAGTAACGATACAAAACTGCTAAAATATAACATGTTGCACCCCAGTTGCACCCATTATGTCCCTAGTTTTTCTTCTGGCAATCATAGGCATTGCATTGGTCAATACTACAATACTTATAAACCAACGATAACATAAAAACCTCTTTTGTCCCAGGTCTTCCCAACGACCTGTCAGTATCCTGGCATCAGTACCCCTACAGTCTGGGCATCGTGTTCTGTAAGCTGAGGGCTCTCATCTCTGAAGCGTAAGTAAACTATATTATCTACTAGTAAGCGTAAGTTAATTGTAGCATATTTATTACTTTTATGAGGGTGTCGCTCATTTAGTATTAGAACATCATCATTTTTCTGGCCTTATTCCTATATTACTTGAGGTCGGCGCAACACGTTTTTTTCTTCCATTCTGTCCTATCAGCCGTCACGCTATCGCTAACTCCCTTTTCTTTCTCGCACTGCTCCTCACACTATCCATACATCTTTTTTCTGGCCTCCCTCTCCCACTCCATTCATCTACATTTATATTCATAACTCTTTATGCGTTTCATCTCTCCTCTTCACATGATCATACCAAGACAAGCGGTTCCCTTTCGACTTTTCCGTCACTGGCGTCACTTTTAAACTACCTCTTAATATACTCATTTCTCACTTTATCCATTCTCGTTACTCCACACATCCATCTAAATATTCTCACCTCCGCTACATGAAATCTAACGGGAGTTTACAACTGTTCCTATACAACGTGCGAAACAAAATCATCTGTTCAGTACATTTTGTCTAGTTATATGTGCACATTTAATGTACAGGACAGTCATTTTTTTCCCGATTTCGGTGTTGGTCAGTGAAAGTTGTTCATATTGATGAGTTCAATAACTCCAGACGGATTGCGTTTATTCTGTTACACGTTGTACCTTTTGGACTTAATCCCATCCAATGAGACAATTAAATTAACCCAGTACAATTTAGGAAACTGACAAGCTACTCGAAACTTCAGAAGCCCATCAAGAACATGTAAACTCTTACTGACAACTATTGAGTAGGCGAGTTATTCGACACAAAGTTTAGTTTTCGACTGTAAGTTAAGATGGAACGTAGTTTGTAAGAACTTTTAGTTACAATTAACTTCTCTTTTGATGTTGTTCGTTACAAACAAATTGATTGTTACCTCTCAACTAAATAGTTTGTATCTAAGTTTTCAGGCCGACCTTTGAAGCTTTAAATAAGAAATATTCTGAGTTCTTCTGAAGGAAGTTTCTCAGAACTCGACTAAAGGACGTTAATATGAATAAATAAAAAAACTATAAATGTCAACCCTTGCTGTCTCCCCCTGAAATGACGCCGCTAAGCCGAGTTCCGTACCCCACAGGGGTGCCTGTAGCGAGCGGTCATTTATAGCTTGTAAATAGAATAGTTTTTTTTGCCCTGGCTGGAGGCTTTAAATTCATTGAGGTCACCACAGGATAGACCGGTAAAGCAGTAACCAGCTCTAACGTGCTGAACTGCGAGTGGCCATACAAAACTAAAACAAAGTCAACGTGGCTAATACCAGAGGGCCAATTAGTAGAATTGGCACAAAGGTTGAGTAGGGTTTATGAAGTTATTTAGAATCTGGGTGTTAGCAATTTTGTAATTTAACAGTGAAGTCATTGCTGAGAGCCACTAAATAAATACCAAGAAATATCTAATACTTTTTATCTATCTATAGTTTCCATATTTTATCCAAAAATACTGTAGGTGTTACTGGCCCTTTTTGTTCTAAGTTACGTGCGTAATTTAGGGTTTCTTTTAAAGGCCCTGTCTATACACAGCTGTAATGAGTAAAGTATTTGGACACGCTATCGTTAGGGTTGACAAGAAACAATACTATGACGGTACTGCTAAGTTTTAAAATATTATTAAAAATTGCTAATTGCTAAATATTTCTTATATCAAATTAGTACGAATATGTAACGGGGCACTACCTACGTTTTGTCGAAGCATTTCGTAGTAGGTATTTCCAAACCCTTATAAATAGTTTCACTCTAGATAACACTAGAGAGCTCAAATCAGGAAAAGTAGTTGAGATACTAATAAACAGACAGACAGATACACAAGACTTCATTGTTCAGTCAGTATAGGTGATTCAGCGTCACCGATCCGAATGTGACGTTTCAGTTTTGTTTACGCTCTGAGTGTCAATTCTACTAATTTTTAAACAACGTTATTCGCATGTCAGTCGCATTATGTCAAAAATGTATGGAAATTAAGGCTTTTTTTGACAGGTTACTTAAACATTAGTAAAATTGGCCCTCGATAAGAATGCAAAGTCATACATGATGTGATGTTTTCCCTTCAATAACTCTCTGCCTGCGTCTGTGTTTCCAAAAGCTTACAACCCTAATCTCTTCAAAGTTAGAGTGAACAGGCTCTTTCTGGGTAAGCTCGCTCCATCGTAGACTGTCTCTGTCATCTCTGACATTGACTAGAGTCAAGAGCAAACCCATCGCTAATAAAAATTAAAAAAAATACTGGTGGCAGCCCTTAGTAAGATGTACGTAGTTATCTACAGTGCCATTATTCTTTGTCGTCGACCTTCGGGTCACTTTATCATGTACCTTTAGCCTACATTGATACCAACATTATTTGTGGAACGTTGAATTATTAGAAGCTTTGAAAGAAGACAAGTTTTAGTGCAGGATTTAGTATTTTGTGAGTCCTAGTGATTTAATTCGTTGGTCTATAATATATGTACAATCAAAGTAGTGAATTGACTCATGAATATAAACAGCCTTAATGGGAACACCAGCGATATTACTAAAAATAAAATGCTGTTCATTGGAAACAAACTGACCGGACGCTCCAAGACAGGCATTGCCGATGACTTGATGATGTTTATAGTTCATTATTACAGCGGCAACAGAAATACATCATCTGTGAAAATTTCAACTGTCTATCTATCACGGTTCATGAGATACAGCCTGGTGACAGACAGACAGACGGACAGCGGGCTCTTAGTAACAGGGTCCCATTTTTACTCTTTGGGTACGGAAACCTAAAAAATCAACGATGTGATGATTCTGCCAACTTTTTGCGAATGTTTTCACGAGGAGTTCTAACTTGTTGCCATTCTGTTGCTTATCTTTAAAAAATACTTTTATGATCTTATACTGAACATATGCTACCCTGTGTTTTGGAGGTGTTCTGTTTCTATTAGAACAGCCTTGTGCACATTCTTCAGTTACTTGAAATTCCAATCCAATCGAAGACAAATTAATAGACGCTCAAAGGACTTAATTTCTACAGTACTTACGCCAAATCGAATATACTTATTCGAAGAAGTCAAGTCAATCACATTCAGTATCAAAGAACTTCATTAATTTCCAAAGTATTTCAATTTAAGAAGTCTTTGATACTTTTAGATCAAAGCTCTTAACCAGGTGATATCAAACTAATTAAGAGCCCCATCGAACACGATGTAATTTGTGCACAAATTGAATGTATTGTCTTTATTCACAAAGACGCTTCTCCGTCATCGTTTGTGACGCTCGAGGTGCGTAATAATGTAGGTACGTATGTACACTGATGTAGTTAAATATGAAGAGAAATACCTACATATGTTTCGGGTATAAAGGAATGTCTCTAAAGGCCTGTTCATACCGACGCGTTATTCGTTACCCAGAGCGATAGTGAAAGTCGAGTGGTATGCGGTAATCGTACTGTTATAAGTACCACTTTAGTGAAACTTAGGGACTTGCGGAACCATTTGACGAGCTGACGCCATGGCGGTAACTATGCCTGGGCGGTATAGCCATACTGGTTTCGCTCTGGCCGCGGAATACATAGAAAAAACCCCAAGCGAAATTGATTGAACATTCTGGGAAGCGTATACCGCGTAGGTCTGGAACAGGCCTAATAGATGTGCAGCTTTAGTTTGTGAAGAAGGAAACAAAGACCATTGTTGAATAGGTATTGAGCTAGAATCCTAGATACAGATATATAATATTCTTTATGGCATAAAATAACAACTGAGTAAGCTCTCTTTTATGGAGATTTTTTATATTGTTGATAGTTGTTGCTGTTATGGCGATTGATCTAAGAAATCTGGTCTGATGGAATGCCATAATCACGTCGATGACGGTGCAAGCTTGCCTTGTAGTAACCTGTTCACTCTTAACTTTAAGACCATCAGGTTTTAGCTATCAGGAAACACAGACTACAGCAGAGAATTCCATTTCTTAGCTGTACGCCCAACATTAATATTTCCTAGTAGTTCAATAACAGCTCAGTTCAGCTACTCGGATTGTCTACTCGTATGCCACTAGCTCGGCTCACCTTAGCTGTCCTCACGATGATAGGAAGTTGCCCAGATTCTTGCGAGGCGCAGCACACAAGAATTATATTACAGGCTCCACTCGCTACTACCGGGCTGACACTGGCGAGCTACTGCCGAACCCGTCCGAACGATGCGAGTGATGCCATTGCATGTTACTGTCAGACGAGCAGGTAGTGAAAACAAAAAAAAATGTTGAAGTAACTTGAATGCGAACTACTGTCCAACTCGTACGTGGCAGTAACTCGTAAGATACGTCCATACGATGCGAGTTACTGCACTGCAGCTACTCGGCAGGCTGACTCGCACGCTCGCTCGCACTGTGTATACTAGCCATTCTCTCAACAAAAGACGATGTAAACCAAGTAATCTCAAAGAAAAGCTAGCGTCACTTAGTAAATCGTCAGCATCTCTTTGTACTGGAGCTTGTCTTTATCTTATTGTTCTCCTAAAATATCTCTAGACAGCTTTAAGATTTCTAAAACCTTCCCCTTGTATCCATTAATATCTTGACATTTAAAAACGTTTTTCTTCTTGTCCTTTTTATGTAAACGAGAAGTGCGCTGTGCGGAATGAAAGTACCGTTTCCAAATGTTTTGTTCATATGGAATTCGACTTCAAAAGAAGGAAGTTCTAGATTCGGATATTTATATGTTTAGGTATACATTTTTTTATGTTTGTTCGGGCGTAACTCCGTCATATACAGACGGCTTTTTAATCGTAAGAGGTATATTCCAAAACGGTTCAATTTGAATTTCGTAAAGATCTGATGGAGAACTTCGGATATAGACGGCTAAATAGATGAACTGGTTGGAATTTTTGGGGAGTAGCACGAAAAAGATAAAAAAAAAATTCAAAACAGTCCGTGTTTCTCGTGTGGTTTTTCGTTTTTTCACACCGACTCTTCCAAAATTAAAGTTATTTTTACTTTGTTGTGGTTTTTATTTAGAAGTCGGTTGTATTTTTAAAAGTTTTTTTTTAAATACGGGCTGGGTTTTCAAGAAAGGTGTGGTCATATTTTAGGTTGATAGCGGAAAAATGTCAAAACATAAAAATGTGATCTTTTTTAATTTTTTAACTAACTTTTAACACTCCACTTTCAAATGAAACTTTAACGACTTTGAAATTTTATTTGAAAGTCAGTTATATTTTTAAACAACCACGAATACCAGGACCCGCAAAGATTCCACAGAAACATTCCAACTAAATATTAAAGTCCATTCACATTCACTCCGCAACTGTGCATACTCATGCAGACTGAACTTTCCACGTGATTGCTTGCATCGCGCGCATCGCTCGCATCGCTTGCATCCAAGTAGCAGAAATATTTTTAGTACTTAAATCGCTTTTCATATGTTGTATCGCTCCTCCACACACCTCGCCCGTTTTGAAAAGGTGCTAATGTTAATAATTCGAATGCCTGTGAACGTACGCGATAAGGGCCTTCCGATGCGTCTGAATGAAGCTCGACTTCAAGTTGGGAATCCTGTTTGAAAAGTTTATTTTGGGTCGTTATTGTGCGTGTTAATCGAATAAGGTTGATATTAGCTATAGTTTTGTGAGCTATTTTCGTTCGTATGAGAGAAGGAACGTTGTGTAGGAAGTAATATATTTTGAAGAAACATTTGTACACTCTCTTCAGCCCATAATAATAAGCAATATATTCCTTTAGCATTATTTTTATCCGTTGGTTTTTCTCTGAACTATACTCCCATCTAATATCACGCAAAAGTTTGTTTGTTCGGATGTTCTAGGGTTTGTTAATCGATCAATCTTCATCGGCTTAACGGATTTCGATGAAGGAGTATGTATGGGTAGCCTAGGGGCTGAAGGACATTTGTGATATTTGTTATCCCGGTAGTACGTTTCTATGGGATATCTTCAATATTTGATCTCTAGTTGACTGCTGCCAAACCTACTTAGAGAGAGTATGCGGAACAGAAAGTAAAGTCACGCAAACCTCTATTGATAAGGGAGGATCCTCCGGACTGGACCTGACTGGACTTAGTCTTTCTTCTTCTATTGATACCACTACATATTCACCAGATCTTTTAGTTGCAGTTCGATAGGATATAATATGAGTCATCATCTGCCTAGCCTTTTCCCATCTATATTGGAGTAGGCTCCCAGTCAAACAGACTCAGCTGAATACCAGTATTTTACGGGGAGCGGCTGCCTACCAGACCTCCACAACACATTAACTGGGTAACACGGTACCTACTTCTTGGCAAGACTGGTGTCACATTTTCTGGCTTCTGACAATCCGTAGCGACTGCCAAAGATCTCCAAATAACAGCCAGGATCAACAGCTTAACATGCTTTCCGAGGCACGGAGGAGTCTCGATATTTTAAGATGGTCACCCATCCACAGACCAACCTCGGCAAGCGTTGCTTATCCTTGAAGATCTGCTCGTGCGGCTGTTAATATTAGATATAATTTAGCCACCTCCTTCTTGCTTCAATAGGATATCAGTATTGTTAACAAATAGTTACCACTCCTTATTTATTGATTAATACTTTATGCAGCACAAAGGTACAAAGGCGAAGATTATTCCTGAGGCGGCGTCCATTGTGCCAATTTTACAATTTTGTAAGCATCATTCTCATTCGCATGTTAGTAGCAATCTGTCAAAAATTTCTGGAAAATGAGGCTTTTTTGATAGATTGAAATGCGAATGCTAACGTTGCTTGAAATTATAGTATGCGCCAGATAAACAAAGAATAATGGTCATTGACCCACATACATTTATTGACACACTAAACTTAATTTCAAAAACAGAAATAATGACATAAAGCTGTTCTGAATAGACATCTATCGTGATCCTTACTGTTCTAATAATGAAAAACGATTCATAATTTACAGTTCACGGCGCCACTGTGCCACTGTTTACATCGGTTCCCCAGTTAAAGTAAAATTTAAAATATAAATAGTGATACTACAATGTTATAAAGCATTTGACTTTACAATATAAGTGCGTTTCAACAGGACGAATAAAAACCAACTAAGTGAATACCCTGGAAAGTGTAAGAACTTAAAGAAAAAGTGCAATCCATCTAACGGTCGTGTAAATTTGAACAATACCGAAAAATATGCTTTGTACAGTACGAGAAACTAAAACAAACATTGTTCACGGAGTGTTAAGTGCTAAATAACATTAACAAGTGTACTTGTACAGTGTAAAACGCCAGCATAACCGATAACCTTGATTCCTACAAAATAAAAACAAAACTGCAACTCATTATCACGTAGAAGCAGGTGCCATCTGTTTTGCACCAACAATAGACAATCGAAAACCAGTGTCACCATCTAGTGCAAAACTTTGTACAATCAAAATGTGTTACCAGCCCTTAATGTGTATTACCTGAAGAAAATAAACATCTTGTCATTTAAAACTTTAAAACAGAGTCATCTAGCTTACAGACAATTAATCACGGCTGGCACACATAATGGTCGTAAAATTTAACATTCGTTATTAATGATAGATTGACTAAGAGGCAAATGACAAAGACTGCCATTTCAAAGGCTGCGAGTTCAAACCTCGTAAGTGTGGAAGATGGGAAGCTCTTTTTGAGAATTAAATTAAATCTATTTCAACATTTCTAGTATGAACAACCTAGAAAATGTTACAGTTCGACGTAGGCGCGTCCGAACCAATTCGGACCCTGCTCCAGACGACAATGACTCAACATCTCAGATATTTGAGTGCACTACTAGTAGCATGCCTGACTTATCACTTGTGGACAATGAGCAAGTACAAGTACGAGCACTACAGGAAGAAATCCAAAAACTTGTTGCTCAATTGGATAGTGCTCACAAGGAAATAGATATATTGAATTTAGAAAATAGTAAACTTAGGTGCACAAATGAAGACTTGACTAAGAAAAACCAATTATACAAAAAAGTTACATCAATTAGCCCAATTAAAATGAACCAAAGTACTCCGAAGCGAAAACCCCTTACAAATTGTAAATCAAAACAAACACAAACGGCTATGCAGTATTATATACCAAAAAACGCAGAACAGAGTCTTGTTCAACAAATTGGAATAAATAAACCGCCGCCGTATGAAGGTTCAAACTTACCTGACTTGGAACCTAATATTGTCTACAATGTGCTGCCACACGTACCTACAGAGGGCACTATGATTACTGAGCACGAAATGGGATTGACGACACAACATAAATTCATTTTGGAAAACACATGTTTCAATAAAGTATGTATAATTAGTGCTAATAATGTAAACAACATATTAAGAATAGCTGAAAACACTTTTCCGAACGCCGACATCTGTCACTACTGTATGCCAAATGCGGGTACAGAGGAGCTCCTTGCATCATTGGACAAGAAATTAGTAGATTTTACTATAAACGACTATTGTATAATCCTCCCCGGCGAAAAAGACTTTTTAGAATCCAATAATTATGAAAAATTGGTAGATCACATAAAAAGTAAAATCGAAAATGTAATGCATACTAATGTTATTCTATGTTCTCCTAATTTTAAATTAAATTGGAATGTTAACTTATTTAATGCTAGAATAGAGACTTTCAATCGACTTATGTACAAAAGTAATCAGACTTTTGAATATGCATATTTGTTTGATACCAACAAAAATCTGGAATATAATTATAAAATGTTTTCTAAAAATACAGGAAAAGTGAACAATAGGGCTATTGTAAATATGTTTCAGAACTTGAAAAGCTATTTTCAGATATCACTAAACTATGATTATGAAAATAAATGTGACATTTTAAGTAGGGTTAATAAGTATGAAATCAGTCAAACCGACCATTTAAAACCAGGTACTATACCTTACTACTTCAAAAAAAAAACAATGTTGGATATAGATACATTTTTTCGTTGATAAACATGTGTCAACTGTAACACATCTAAATGAGACTGTAGATAGTTCATTGTGGAATCGTTTAAACATCTTTCATCAAAATATGTGTGGCCTAAATAATAAAAAAGATGTGTTAGAAATATATTTGGATAGTTTGAGTAGCCCTTCGAATTACTTGTGTTGTGTGTTGTGTTGCATCATATAATACCAGAGTAAATAAGCTGAGAGGAGGCACTATTATCCTAGCAGAAACGGATAGGGAATACGAAGAGCTGCCCATTGCCAAAAAATTATATAAAATGGACAGTTTTGAAATATGCTGTATCAAAGATGCTTCAACTGGCTTATCAGTGTGTTGCTGTTATCGTACGCCTTATGATAAAAACTTAGACACTTTTATGGTAAGGCTCGAAAAACTGTTAGAACATTTTTTTAACAGGAACTGTGTTATTTGTGGTGATTTTAATATTGACTTATCAACTGACAATAATAAAAGGAATGACTTATTAAATCTATTGACATGTTACAACTTTAGACCACTAATTAGTTCGACAACTTTTATTCGAAATGACTCAAGATCTTGTATAGATAATGTCTTCACAAATTTGTCAGATGATTGCGTGAAAAGTTGCGATGTTGACCACAATGGCTTGGCAGATGGACATGCAGGATTACTTTGCAGTACAGTATTCAGAAGTAACGAACTATGTAGGAATGTAAAAACCAGTAGTGTGCAAATTACCAAACGGATTTTGAATGCAAATACAAGAAGAAACTTTAGAAATTTGTTATTAAATCATAACTGGAGTGATTTCGGAATAAACTCATTTTTAAAGCAATTTGAAGACATGTTCACGCGCTGTTTTAGGAAAAGGAAACTGCAGGTGCATTTAACGCGAAATACGCAGCTGCGCTGGGTCACTAAAGGCGTAAAGGTTTCCAGTAAAATGAAACGATTTCTACTTGCTGGCAAAGGGAATAGACAGAATGACACTGTGATGGACTATAGGCAAAAATACATCGCTCTGTATAGGAAAGTAATAAATATGGCCAAAAAGCTAACGGTACAATCGGAATTAGCAAAATCAACGAACATCTCAAAAGATGTTTGGAAAGTTATAAACAAGCATAGAAATATGAGTGTAAAAACGAATAATAAACTAATTTTAAAATCAAACAATAAGATTATATCAGAACCGTCAGATATTGTGAATATCTTTGCCCAGCAGTTTGAACTTAATTCATCAACTACTACATGCACAGGGGCTGCCATGGATATTCTACGTAAAAGTGCAAAAAGAGTAACCAATGACCTTATCCTAGACCCTGTCACTCCCCTTGAGATATTTAAAATAGTGAAAAAAATGGACAATAAAAAATCTTGTGGCTATGATGACATAAATATATCTGTAATACAGGACAATATAGACGTACTAGCGGAACCTTTAAGCATTTTTTATAATAAGTGTTTTGATGAAGGTGTTTTTCCAGATCAGCTGAAGATAGCCAAAATAATACCTGTACACAAAAAAGGTTCAAAAACAGACCCAAAAATGTACAGACCAATCTCTTTATTACCTATTCACTCAAAAATTTTAGAAAAGCTAATTAAAACTAGATTACTCAGACATTTCAACCTAAACGGAGTGTTAAGTAGAAGACAATTTGGGTATCAGAAAAACGTTGGGACACAGGACGCAATATCGACTCTGATTAAGGACGTAGTTAGCAGATTGAATGACAAACAGAAAGTAGCTGGACTTTTCTTAGATTTAAGTTCAGCATTTGACACGGTGGATCATAAACTACTGCTAGAAAAACTTGAGCATTACGGTATCAAGGGTAAAGCATTGGCACTTCTCAAGTCATATTTAAAAAACAGGAAGATGTTCGTGGAGATCAAGGCTGTGGTGTCACAGACAAAGTCTTCAGGTAAAAATTGTCCAAGTCAAGAAACATACAGGTCCAAATTGTCTCCTGTGTACAAGGGCGTACCACAAGGCTCCATACTGGGTCCGATATTTTTCATCGTGTTTGTTAATGACCTTATACAACACATGATAGAAAAAGCTGCGGGATCTATCCAGCTTATAGTGTTTGCCGATGATACCAATGCCATTGTCTCGGCTGACAATATACACACTCTTAATTCCATAGTTAATCAAACCTTAGATATCTTTCACAGCTGGTTTGCTGATAACGGTCTTAAAGTGAATGCCAGCAAAACGAATGTAATGCTTTTTCGTTCCACTTCCAAGAATAAAGAGAACATTAACTGCGTCATAAATGGAGAAACAGTGAACGTGGTCCAGGTGGTTAAGTTTCTGGGAGTTCATATTGATAGCCAGTTAAAGTGGAAACAAGAGCTAGCATACCTGGAGAAAGCAATCAGCTCTGCCTGTTACGTACTAAGGAGTCTAAGAAACGAGGTAACCCTAAAACATTTAAAAATGGTCTATTACGCATTAGTAGAGTCAAAACTGAGATACAGCATACTTTTCTGGGGAGGAAGCTATGATTACAACAACCAAAAAGCTTTTGTGATTCAGAAAAGAGCAGTCAGAACCATAACTAGAATTCAACAGCAAGAATCATGTAAGCCTCATTTTATTGATTTAAATATTTTGACAGTCCCAGGCTTGTACATTTTGGTCCTACTTAGTCACTTATCAAAATATATCTTTGAATATGAGACTGAAGATGAAAGACAAAAAAGGGAGAGTACAAGAAGAAAAGATCTCCAGATTAATCAAGTGCCGCACCTGAACGTTGTAAAGCATAGCGCCTACTACAACTCAGTAAAACTTTTTAATAAACTGCCAACAGAAATAAAAAGTCTACTTTATACCAGTGGGTTTCAGAATAAACTTAAACAGTTCTTGTTAAACAAATGTCTTTATTCTATTGATGAACTATAAACTTTAAATTGACTTTTAATGGATTTTTTTTATTGTATATGATGAATTGACATTGATTTTTATTTTAACTATTTTTGTATTACCTATTCTTATTATTATTCTGATTTTAATTTAATTTGGATTGTAATTATTTAATATGGATTGCATGCATAATGATTATTAATGTATTTAGTTATAGAAATTCAGACACGATGTTAATCGTTATTGAATAAATGAATTGAATTGAATTGAATTGAAGTTCGAAGGCACTACGAAGAGATATTAAGGAAAGGTCAATGACCGTTATTCTTCATTTATCTGGCGCCTACTATAGTAGAATTGGCCCTGTGATAGAAATCGATTATTGCGCGAATATGTGATCGACGCGTTCATTTGTTCCACCTTCTGACGGCGCGATATCACGATACAGTTCGCCGAAAAAATACATCGCTCTCTCTAGGTACATACCTACCTGGTCCTGTCAACCAAGAATATTGGAGAGATAACATGGCAGGTGCTTAAAAAATAAGTGAATCCAGGGGGGATTCACTTATTTTTTAAGCACCCGCTTGGACATGAAAAATAAATACCTAGAAGTCAAAGTCAAAGTCAAAGTCAAAGCATTTATTTCAATTAAACCATTTACAGGCACTTTTGAATTGTCAAGGTCGGTCGGTCAAAAAGGTGAAGCTATTTGCACGTTCCAAGGCGTAGATCTCTATGGAGAAGAACGTGCAAGAAACTCCACGGACACTCTTTTAAAAAAATAATATTTTGTTACAAAATTATGGTTACATCATTCATATTAAAATAATACGAAAACATATGTGAGAACAATGTAAAAGACGTGCAGGATAAAAGAGTCCGGAGTAAAAAGAAACAGTTCAAAGAAATAATTAAAATAAACCATGGCAGCCAAGGGATGACCAGTCTCAGCTGACGGCGCCCGTTCACGAACATGACGCATACGCTAGCACCATTCGGCTCAACCATTTTTAAGGGAGCCAAATGATCCAACGCACGCGCCACCATCAGACAGACTTTTGAGTGAGCATGACATTCCCAATCGCCAGGGTACATTCAAGTCAAAGACCTACTCAAAATGATCATTATAGTTTAAATTTAAGGTACATAGTACTCACAAATGTGCCGTTAATGCATGAAATTATACAATGCTAAATAAATTGAGTCTATACAATGAAAAATATTGCATTCTTAAAATCTTCATCCGGTCCAACAATATTTCCAAATGCTAACAGATTACTTTGTGTGCCCTAGTGGCTGTGGAGCAGGACCAGCACTGAGCCAAGCATTTTTATCTTCAATATACTCCCCTAACTTATAATATGCTTGCCTGCATAGTGTGCGTTTAATGCAAGATTTAAATTTTGTCTCATTTAGTTCTAATATATGGAGAGGTATTTTATTATAACATTTTAAACAGTACCCCATAAAAGATGAGGATACTTTAGCCAGTCTGAAACCTGGTTGAACTAATTGGTCCCTATTTCGAGTAGCATAATTATGTTTGTCGCCTCTTTTACTAAAAAGGTGTAAATTCTTTCTAACATACATAATGTTTTCGTAAATGTATTGACAAGGTACCGTCATGATGTTAATATTCTTAAACAGTTCCCTTAGAGAATCGCGTCGTCCGAGTTTGTATATGGCTTTAATGGCTCTTTTCTGCAGAATAAAAATAGACTCGATGTCTGCAGCCCGTCCCCATAGTAAAATACCGTAAGACATGATACTGTGAAAGTAACTAAAATAAACCAGTCTCGCGGTATCAACGTCCGTAAATTGGCGGATTTTCCTAACAGTATATGCTGCTGAACTTAGCCGTCCTGCAAGAGATGTTAAATGAGGACCCCATTGTAGCCTTGAGTCAAGCGTAATTCCCAGGAAAACCGTTTTATCGACGAATTCAAGTTTTTCCCCGTTCAATACTATGTCACAATCACTGCCTTTGACATTTGGTAAGGCAAATCTTTCTTTCTCATTTCGTTTTCTTTTTATTTAGAACTAAATTATTGGCAGTAAACCAATTTTGGACTTGCATTAGGGCGTTATTTATGTCGTCAAGATTATTTGTCCGTCTATTTATCTTAAAAATTAAAGAGGTGTCGTCGGCAAACAACACCATATTAAGTTTTTGTTGCAATAAATGGGGCAAATCATTTATATATACTAAAAACAAAAAAGGACCTAAAATTGAGCCCTGGGGTACCCCCATTTTCACGTTTAATCCCGACAAATTGACACCGTTTACTTGAACTAACTGCTGTCTATCATTTAAATAAGATTTAACAAGACTTAAAGCTGTTTTGCCCAGCCCGTAATGCCCAAGCTTCAGAAGTAATGTTTCGTGATTTACACAATCAAACGCCTTAGATAGGTCACAAAAGATGCCTATGGCATCCTGTGCCTCTTCCCACGCATTAAAGATGTGCTTCAATAAGGTAACACCAGCGTCAGTCGTACAACGTCCTCTGGTGAAACCATACTGTTTATCATGCAAGATGTTATTGGTGTTAAAATGATAAAGCATCTGATTAAGCATCACTTTTTCAAATACCTTGCTGAACACTGGCAACACGGATACTGGTCTATAATTGTTTGTGTCTCGTCAAAATCATCAAAATCGTCAAATATCCATCTCGGTGAGTTCGAAGTAACATAGTAGTGGTAAACTTGTGACCGCTATTATGTTACTAGGTAGATACATACCTATCTTAGTCGGATCACTTCTGTAATTTGTCATTCATCATATCATCATCATCACATCACATCAGCCAAAAGTTGCCACTGCTGGACATAGGCCTCCCCTAAGTGTCGCCACAACAACCGGTCCTGTGCGTCTCGCATCAATTTGCAATTAGATAAAAAGTATATAAGGACTGAAACAGGTCGTTTAAAGTTTTTGTTTCAATTCCTTTGGGGAAAAAGTTGAGCGCCATAGTATTAATGTTCGAACGATCCCAAAAGGGCTCTTTATAAATTATGCAAATAAGGTCCTAGTAACGTCTAAAATACATTGAATTTGTAAAAACTTTCGGGTCGTTTATTTGTTAGAAAAGTGTTTTAGATAATTGGTGATTTCTGGCCAAATATAGATCCATAGGTTCTCATGATGCTTCATTTATTAACATTGGACTCCCGGTTCGTTTTTATATTAGGTATATATGTCGCAACCAATTTTCTTAATCAGCCATTTAAATGCGCCGATTATTCAGCGACCTAAGTGACATCTTTTGTTCAGTATCGTTTGGACAATTTTCCCATGTCACTAATGTCGCTGATTAAACGGCGCAGTTCAAAGAAAAGGCTAGGCTTTTAATGAAACGGCTGATTAACACTCTCCCTGCCATGGGAACCGCCGGCGACCCCCAAAAAATTTTGTTCAGCAGGCCATTTCATGTACACGCTCGAGAAGTATCACATTTTCCATAACAGCACGCCAGTAGGTGTAAAAATTATTTGAATTCGGGAGGTCAGGGCGGTTCCCACGGCGTCTTGAAAGATTTTTTTTTAGACCCGCCGGCGGCTCCCACGGCCTCTTGTAATAATTGTAACTTTTGACTCACGCGTTCACAATCAGCAAATTTGGGACCCGCCGGCGAACCCCATGGCCTCCTGAACTTAAAAAGCTTTATATGTTGTCGGCAGGGAGAGTGTTAAGCTAGTTGGCTGTGAGATATTCATACTCAAAATTAAACATACGAGTAACTAAAACTTAATAATCATCTATTCAATAGTTTAGTCTTGGTCTGGCGTCTTAGTCGCTGGACACACAGAAAAGACGTAAGGCGAGGATGGGGCGCGGAGATAGTACAGACGGGGCGCCGCCCCGTCGCGACTTTTTATAATATTATTATATAGAAAAGACGAGGCACGGACGCGACGTGGTTAATTGAGGTGATAAAAACGAATGACAAATGATCATTGTAAAATTATCAATATAAAAACAAACATCTTATTTTGTAAACATAATTATTACTGTAAAAGTAATAATTTTGATATACTTCGCAAATATTTCAAATGTTAAAATGTAATTCCAAAAATATTCATTTGACTAAGTATTTTCCTACTTCGTTTGTCAAATATGCGAATTTACAAAGTGACGGTAGATAAATTGTTACTTAATTGAAATTTCGAAATTTGTTATACCTAAGCTTAAAATGTCTCATGTCATAACTTTTCATTCCGCGGTCGACAGGGGCCTCCGTCGACCGGGGCCGAATGAAAAGTTTATTTTGGACTTTGCAGTGGTTTATATTCGGAAGTAGGTTGTATTTTTAACCGACTTCAAAAAAAAGGAGGAAGTTCTCAATTCGACTGATTTTTTTTTGTGAAAATGATTTTTAAAGTAAGACCACCCATAGAAACCAATTTTTAATCAAACTATAGCCCACTTCTCAGACGACGAAAATGAATTAACAACCAGCAAAACGACCAGATGGGTTTCCTTATTCCATTACAGATCTCGAACCTGAATTCTTTGAAGCGCGTTTCAATTTAAAACGAGGTAGTTTTTGTTGATTACTTTCTGATAAACGGCCATTAGATAAGAATGTAGGTTCTTTGATGAGGACTCTATTTCAGTAGATTGGTAAACGATTATGTGCAAATAAAAAAATGTGTTTCGGCTTTTGGGGTTTTCGTTTAGGTAAGATTAAATAACTGTCTTTCTTTCTTTATCGTGTGGGAAGGTTTAATGACCCCCACACACACTAGTGTCAGAGTTACTCAACCGCCTCAAGGGCCTCTGACATGGTTTGACGACCGCCATTTGGCGGCCGGGACCACCAGCTTATACGTGCCTTCCGAAGCACGGAATCATCTTTTTATCAGACAATCAGGTGATTCAAGCCTGCAATGTCCTAGCCAAACTGGAAACAACTTTATAAAGTATGCTTCCCGTGGGAATCGAACCCACGACAACCGGGTCAGTTATATACTGGATGACTTTTTTTCCAGTGCGCAAACTTTAAGAACCACTTCTGCCCATGTAAATGAACAACTTTCCCGAAGAAAGTCATAGTCAATTACTAAAAAAAAATTGAGTCTCCCATACAAATTGTGAACAGTTGATAACAATTTTGTATGGGAAGTTCAAATTTTTTTTTAGTAATTGACTATGGCTTTCTTCGGGAAAGTTGTTCATTTACATGGGCAGAAGTGGTTCTTAAAGTTTGCGCACTGGAAAAAAGTCACCCAGTATAATAACTGTCAAATATGTTATACCTTACTACTATTTATTTATTTATTTTACAACTGCCTGTGATGGGAAACAAATATATTATACCAAAAAAAGATAAATTAACCAGAATAAAAACAGGATTCCACGCGGACGAAGTCGCGGGTAGCAGCTAGTATATAATAACTGTCAAATAATTATGTTATGAAAGGTGAGGCTTTGAAAGGGGAGGTAGACGTATGTGTACACTAACTGCGTCCAGTTAGTGTACACATACGCCTACCTCCCAACAAGACAACACTGACAAGATGGCTGTCTCAATGTTTTTGCATAAACTTGTTACCAACAAAATCTTTACCTAGATCTATCCGGAAAATAGAAACATTAATTCCCTTTTTTTCATTTTGCGGTCGCGGAGTTGTGTGACATTTGGCACAGAAGTAAATATGAAGAAGTAATGCAGATAGCCTAATAATGACTGACGCGTGACTTTTCTGTACAACGTGTAACAGAATAAATAATCGCAATACCTCTGGGGTCATTATGAACAACTTTTACTGTAGAAAAAAAATTTAGCTGTTCAGTATATTTTCCTATAGTGAAAGTTGTCGGTAACGATGCGCACAGTCATTGCAAGCATCATTATGGACAACGTACCCTTAAGAGGTATTGCATTTATTCTGTTACACGTTGTATATGTGGGATATCAACGTACACTGGTTCGTGTCTAGGTAAAGTGCTTCTACACAAAATTAAAACAAAGGGTTAGAAAATTAAACTTGAACAATTCTTGGAACCAGGACCAAGATCTCGAACTAAACGAGCGCTGAAAACTTTTAACAAGTTGAAAAGTCGGAGGTAGTGAGATAAGAAGTGTGCAACCCGACACGTGTAAGTAATATGAATTATGCACACTTATTTCAGTTTTAAACATTTAGTCGACTCTTCCAAGCAGCCAAGCAGTTAGTCGACTCTTCACGTGACCAGAGGGCTGGCCTTTTCTTTGGCCAACGAATCAGCATTGCCATTCAACATGGCAAAGCGGCCAGTGTTCTGGGCACTTTTCCCGTTGACAGCGATGTGTACGAATTTTTCGATGCCCTATGAATTCTTCCCCTCTCCCTTTTTACTGCGCTTGTATATTTTCTACTAGTTGGTATTCAGTACTTATTTATAAATTTTATGTGTTTTAAACAAAGACGTAGACAACAGGAGAGTCTTGTTACTATTTGAGTATATTCTATCATTCTATTTATCTATGTGAACATTTTCGAAACAAAGGACATTGTTAAAAAGCAACACTAAGAAACCTTAACCATAATTATTAGTTTTTTTTTATAATTTACATTTTAATTATTACAATGAACGGACACTTCATAATTTCGGTTCCGTATTGCCTCCTGAACCATCGGCATAATATGCTTCCCGTGGCACGGAGCAGACTCTGTATGTAAAGGATGGTCACCCATCCTCGGACGGACTTCGGCAAGCGTTGCTTAACCTCGAAGATCGAACTGTGTGGCTTTTATTATTTAGCCACGAGTCCTGTACTTAATGTTTTAGTTCTGGGCTGTAAAAGATGGAAGAAGAAATAAACTCAATTTGCAGTATAACGTCATCTACCATGAAATTAAATGGATATCTTATTTCCTACCGCACGATTAAAAGGTGATTTATTCTAAGTTAAGTCGATTCCCAACCGTGGCACGTACGAGGCTCGGCGAGCGACATTAAAATGGTACCTACTACTACCATTTTGTATAGTCTGGCTTTTAATACCGACTTTGCCCGCGAGATAGTCGAAAATTGTGACTTCCTACCGGCGTAAAAGATTAAAGTATAGGTACTGTGTCTACTTGTGTTCCAAATTTCAACCTAAGTAGGTACTAGAATTGTGTAGACGAGGCCCGTTACGGCCAGAGCCTGCCAGGGTTGCGGATTTTGTTTGAAAGAGTTACTGTGGCCCTGGAAAGCAAAGGGCAATACGAAGAGCATGGATGGGTTTTAGTCAGTACCTAAGAGTCTGACACTCCCTTCCGCTCCGCCCAGAGCGGGAGGAGTCATTTAATGATTTCCCATCCATAAAAAAAGTAGCTACTAGAATTTGTTAATCATATTTGTAGGTACGCCTCGTGACAAACACTAATTATATGCCGTTGCATACACTATTTTATCTTCACTCATACAGTTGAAATAAATAAATGGAAAAATAGTTTATTCCAATATGCCGGATATTCCCATTGCGTATTCGAATAACTGCGCAGCGCGCTCATCTATAGACAAAGATAAAAGCTGGCTCATTGACTTATGTCAATGAGCCCGCGCCAAAAATTAAAAAGAAAAATTGAGCTATAAAAATTAAAAAGATATTTTTCAACACATTTGCTCAAAAAATGCATTTACGAAGCCTGTACACATTGTTCGAAAGTTAAATTTTACACAACACACCATGGAATGTGCGGTAAAATAGGTACTCTCACCTAAGTACATATATTACCGCACGGTGCTATTGTATAGCGCCGTGCGGTAAAATATGTTCTTAGGTATTCTTTACGGTTTTTTCTTTTAATTTCCATAAAAACATAAATAAGAATATCACCAAGGAGTTTCACAATCCTTCAATACATAAGCTGAATGATCGAACCTCCTTGGAAGCGCATTTGCTCAATACGTTTGTCTCACTTTAATACTAAAGAGAAAATGAGAAAAGAATAATAAAATAAATAAATGAAAGATATAGTTCTTATTTTCACCACGCGATTGTGGCGCCGTTTGCAAATTCGCGCCATTTTCATATTAGAAATGTCAAAGATTGTTGCGACTTTCCGACTGATATCTAAAAACAAAAAGTTTGTTTCATTATCTATTGTACTGTTTTCTCGCAAATGTATTGAAAAACGTTGTATGATATACGTGCAGAAATTGGTTTTTACAAACTCGTGACTATGGTTAGCCCTCGACTTCGTCTCGGGCTTACATTCGTCTACTCGTTTGTAAAAACCAACTTACCGCACTAATATCATAATAGTAGTTTATGCAACGACCATATAAAAAGGGTCACACGAGTGTTTTAATACCTAATTATATGCCGTTGCATACACTATTTTATCTTCACTCATACAGTTGAAATAAAATAAGTGGAAAAATAGTTAATTCCAATATGGCGGATATTCTCATTGCGTATTCGAATGACTGCGCAGCGCGCTCAAACATAGACAAAGATAAAAGCTGGCTCATTGACTTAAGTCAATGAGCCCGCGCCAAAAATTTAACAAGAAAAAGTGTGCTATAAAAATTAAAAAGTTATTTTATGATGCAGTTGTTTAAAAATCGAAGGAAAATGTTGAACTGTAATGGTTTTTTTTTTTTAATTTTACCTATCCACGAAAAAAAAGTATGTATTTATGCATTCGTTTTTGAACTCATATTTGGAACATTAAGTTGTGAGTGTAGATAAATAACTATTATGAATTATGATGCAGTTGTTTAAAAATCGAAGGAAAATGTTGAACTGTAATGGTTTTTTTTTTTAATTTTGCCTATCCCCGAAAAAAAAGTACGTGTTTATGCATATTTGGAACATTACGTTGTGAGTGTAGATAAAAGATCTTATATACGCTGTTGTAACTCTATCTTTTTAATTTATATTCAAAACTTCCTGGACAAAGGAACAATGGTGGACTTGAATGTTAATCAAGATTCTGAGTCAGTTTTTGTAGTGTTGAGGAGCTCGTGGCTAAATTATAACAGCCGCACGGTCCAATCTTCTAGGTTAAGCAACGCTTGCCGAGGTTGGTTTGTGGATGGGTGACCATTAACATACCGAGACTCCTTCGTCTCCTTCAGAAAATCTGACACCAGTCTTGCCAAGAATTACAGTGTTACCCAGTTAATGGGTTCTGGAGATCTGGTAGGCAGCCGCTCCACATAATATACTGGTATTCAGCTGAATCCGGTTTGACTGGGAGCCGACCCCAATATAAGTAGTTGGGAAAAGGCTAGGCAGATGATGAGTGTTTGTAGTGTAGATTGAAGATCAATAAATCTGTCCAATCGTTGCGATGTCACGGAATTACAAACCTTTTGACTTTGACATTCAAACACACAAACTTACATGCATACAGATAGTAGTATTAGATTATATTCTAGCTAGTCAGTGCAGAAACCACGCCACAGAGTAGTTCAAACGTAGCTAGGTTTACACTTCCGTGCCTCGGGAAGCCGGCACGATGTAGTCCAATCCTTTATACGGATTAGTTTGTGCCGAGCTGGCTCTGGCCAGTCATGTCTCTGTCGACGGTTGATTTAACGCTTTGATTTAAAATCTGTACGGGCTGTGCAGAGCAAAATCAAAAGACTAAGTAATCTACTAATTAAATCTATAATTACTAAAAGAGGGATATGAAAGTTGTTAAGCCTGTTAGAATGAGCGCACGGTGATAAGGACGGGTGCGGATGAGAAGGCGACTTATTATTAAATTTATTAAAACTTTATGCACTTTTAAAAACATTGTTCAAAGGCAGACTTAATACTTTATGTGGGAACATTTTTTATTGTGAAAAGTGCCATCTATCCTTTAGACAGGGAACTTTTTAATGCAGTGTTATACATTTTTTCCTTGAAATATTTGGTAGGTACTTTAAAGTAATTGTTAATTTTGGCATTTTTCTTTCATTAGTCTAGTTACACACAAAGCTCAACAACGTAGTCAATTTTATTTTAAAATTATTTTAATTTTTTTTGTTACTTATTAGTTATAATTTACGATAATACAATCTAGGACAAATTTATGTGTCGCGATTTGTTGAGCGGGCAGAGGGTAGATACATATTTCCTCATGAAAGAATTCAAATATTGTTTTAAAACTAGGAATTAATGGTCTAAAATGCTCTCTCACACATGAAAACGCATTTACACGTATTCTAAAGTGTTGTCCAACTAGTGATTATCGCGTAAATTCGGCTTTAGTTCGGCAAACCCGAACGCATCATTGCACCGACAAAGAGTGCCTTCCGGTTTTGCCGAACTAATTATCGCTTCCATCGCGAATTCGCGCGATAATCGCTTGTTATAAGGATTGGGCGGCATAAGAGACCAGTGTATTACTTAACTAGATAATATACTTTTTTCTTTTGGATTTTATTTGGTTTGTATGTAGGTACTTTATGTAGGTATGTTGATATGTTCGATAAAAATAAAGCAGAACCTTTAAAATAAAATTGGTTAGGGTTCTGTAGTTACTAGTCTCATTAACCATACCAAAAAATAGTAGGTTCATTTAAAGTTATCGAAAAATAAAAGGCCCGTTTTGACAGCAGGATACAACATTACTTTACTAGTAGGTATGAAAGAGACATGATATAAATCTCATTGTTGTATCCTACTGTCAAAACGGGCCTTTTATTTTTTGACAGCTATATACCATTTTAATGTTACAAATGCACTAAGTCAAAGACTACAATAGTATACTGGCTACTAAGTTTTAAGTCAGGTTTAAGGCAATTACTAGGTTTTTTTAACTTATCCAGTTACGTTTTACAAGTTGGTAGACTATTACATCATCATCATCATCATCTATGAATCTAAAATTAGTTTAAGTCAACCCCTAATATTTTTAAAAGACCTATCCAACGATACCCCCACACGCTGGAATAGGAAACTTAAAAGTACCATCTTTATTTACTTTAACGGGAGGTACCTTCAGATTTTGTTTTACAACGGATTTGGCGAAACTATAAGGGTTCCTTGTTTTACTACGGAACCCTAAAAATCGATATGTCTTCTTGTTTCTTCTTCTCAATTATGACTGCAGATTTCTTAGGGATAGCCACCATAATCTCTTTTGTTTCTCCCTCTGGTCGAGGCTTAAAGTTTAAATGAACTACGCAGTAAAATGAAAATGTCGATGTTAACGATAAATGGCTTCAGAATCATTTATCAAACGCTGGATTTCCATTCGTTTGCATTACCAGCTCCAATCAACTAAGTAATTGGGAGTTGGTTGTATCCATAGTGGTACGAGTTATCTAGACATTGTTGATATATTCATTGGGTACCATGGACGGATTTGTGACACATGAATAATGTTACTTTTATCTAAATTGTTTTTAATTTGATAATATTACTGTATTCTAAAAGGATCTCTTCCTGTAAATGAATACCTACAAGGTACACCTTACTGAGTTGTTATTTAAATTGCGTGTAAGTACTATGATAGGCACCAGATAAATGTTTAATAACGGTCATTGACCCACATACATTTACTGAAAGAAATAAAGACATAAAGCTGTCCTGAATCGACTTTTATCGTGATCCTTTACGTTTTCTTGTAATGAAAAACCCTACATAATTTATTGTTTGGGTATCTACGAAGGGATATTAAAGAAAGGTCAATTTACTGTATTGCAAGTTTATCTGGCGCCTAACATACGATGTGTTATTACATTAGCTTTTTTCTGCACCTAGCTCGCAAAAGTAACCCATAGCCGTCTCCAGGGTCCCATTATTATCTCTGTATCAAAATTGATTTGGCGGTTTAGGCATGAAAGCGGAACAAACTAACTCACACTCACATTTATAATAATAGTTAGGATGCTACTTATTTCTGCCAGGGTTGCGGATTTTGTTCGAAAGGTTCGCGACTCTGGAACGCAAAGGGCACCAGGAGGAGCACGGATGGGTTTTAGTCAGTAAGAGTCTGACACTCCCTCCCGCTCCACAAAGAGCGGAAGGAGTCATTTGATGATTTCCCATCCATAAAAAAGGATGTTGCATGTTAACATAAAACATGTTACTCCCTAAAGGGTAGGCAAAAGCGTGTCTATTGCACATCTACATTTCGCCAATTATTCTTACAGTAGGCAACCCCGGACAGTAAATTATGAATCGTTTTTCATTAATAGAACAGTAAGGATCACGATGGATGTCGATTCAGAACAGCTTTATGTAATAATTTCTGTTTTTGAAATTAAGTGTGTCAATAAATGTAGGTGGGTCAGTGACCGTTATTCTTTATTTATCTGGCGCATACTATAGTCCGTGTAAAAGGAGTGTAATTCTTCTTCTTCTTTCGTGTCAATGGACTCGTATTAGACTTTGTCTGACCAGTATTGAGCAACCTGTGCAGCTGTGTAATTAGCTTCGTCCAGATCTTGCATGGTGCAGGTGGTTGTGCAGGACGGGCGACCAAGGAGGTGACGCATGTCCTGTGATGGTGCTCCATACTGGCACTGCGTTTGGGATGGGTGAAGAATGCCCCATTTGGCCATGATTATTAGTTTTACAGCGGCCAACCAGGGTCTGCAATCGGTTTTAAAGAGATTTCTAGATTGGCCACTGCAGTTCACATCCAGGGGATGTTGTGCCGGGGTGATGAAGTGTGGGGTGGTAGGGTGTTGTGCCTCCACAAAACTCATACCTCTCAGAGTGTAATTGAGTGGTGTGTTAGAGTGGTGTCAGGAGGAATCAAAATGAATTAATTAAACTTATTTATATATTCACATAATTAAATAAATAAAAATATTCCTCTTTACATCGCCATGCTCACCTTAACTTAGCTCCAATGCATACGAGTACGCAATCCGACGATCTGTCTACTGTCTAGTCAGCAGCTCGTACTGTGTAAACTAGCTATTAGATTTTCTCCTTCTTACTACATGTACAAAGCTCGCACCAGTTGAAAATTCACGCATAACATTCCTATTTCAATGTCACGGGCATAAAAGCGGCGGAAAATAGATTCAGGTCAGGCCCCACAGAGGGCGCTCTAGTGACCCAATAGGGTTAGGGGAGACACGAAGAAAAAAACTAAGAGCTAAGTGTTTCAAATAATTGAGACAGACCATAAATTGATTGCGTTAAAGAAAATTTTACTGCAAGAATTTCATAAAGTTTTTGCCCCATATTTATTCAGCTAAATTCGGTTTGTTAGGCGAATGTTTCGTAAATTTTAAAAATTCAGTCTTCAACATTAGACCTGCTATAGATCATGAAGAAACTTCGTCGGCCATTGCTGAAGGCAATGTCAGAACTTCCCATACAAACTTAGGGTGTCTGATTGTCACCGGTTCTCAATAGGCCAGTCAAATAAGCTTTAAACTTTGAACCTTGCAAACATTCCTACCTCTCTTTTTTTCTTGATCGTGTACTTATATAAAAAAAATTGAACATTTTCCACAACCAGACCACTATTTTCATTCTGAAAATAATAAAAAATCGTTTATTTCAATAAAAGCTTGGAAAATTAAGTTACATCTAATTTTCTTTTAGCATTAAGTGAAAAATAGTTAAAACTAAATTTTATGTAGTCAGAATAAATATTTTTTGCCTGAGATTTGTCGCAAAAAAAGAAAAACGAAATTTTTGAAAAAAATATCTGATGTGTTTAATTTTTTTTATAATTAAAACAGACATGGCCTCTAAATCAAAATAAAGTTAATTTACATTTTTGTCTGAATCGCTATCGTAAAAAAACTGTTAATAACTTGTGCTAGCAGATAATGTTTAATTTTGTTAATTAGTAAATTGAGATATTTAGTTAAGTAATTTTATGAAAAGAAAGAAGTTAATCATTACCTTTAAGTGCAAAATAAAAAAGTAACATTCTTTAAAATAATAGGGTAGTTTCACCAGTCACCTCATCGCATATTGCCCACTAATTTTATTATTAACTATCTTATGCCCACGGCATCTCCATCTATTTCTGTTCATCAAAATCAGCTGGTCTATTCTGTCAACATTTAATCGTTTAAACTGAGGTGAAGTGACCATGAAGTGAATAACTGTCATTCCATCTTGGGATTGACAGCTCACTTCATGTTCTCTTCACTTAGTTTTACACGGTGAGGGTGAGATGCTTATATGTTGAATCGCATTTAAAAGGTACGTGATTTAAATCCTAAGGAATTCTATTCAGATGAGCGGTTGAGTTCAAAATTTTCAAAAACCTGAGATTATATTAATTTATTTATATTGCCCAATGTACATTACCCTGTTAGGGCGCACCCAGTTATCAACGTATGGCTAATAATAACGCGCGTAACAACAAAATAATTAATTATACAATAATAATATCAATAAAGTAAGAACACAACATTAATTAGTATTAGGAACTATAACTGGGAATGTTTGGGTATAGTTAGGTATTAAATAAATAATTTAATTAAAAATATAGTTATTAAAATAAATATTTGACAAAACTATTGCTCTGTAGGTACAAACTGTCATAGATATAATTTAAAAAACACTGAAAAATATAGGTGATATCATTAACAATAAATTCATGAATGTAGTAGTTTATAATGCGCACAGCAAAGGAGTGGAACTCTGCCTGCGTCTGTGTTTCCAAAAGCTTACAACCCTAATCTCTTCAAAGTTAGAGTGAACAGGCTCCTTCTGGGTAAACTCGCTCCATCGTAGACTTTGTCTCTGTCATATCTGACATTGACTAGAGTCAAGAGCAAACCCAACACTAACAATAATAAAAAAAAAATGTAGATTATAGGTTTGCAGCTATCTTTAAGTTTAATATGGAATATGATTCGGAGATATTTCTTTTGTTGATCAACGCTGTGGCCCCTCATAATGATGCCATAGCGCAGCCATGCGTAGTCATACGCGTAGCACACAGAGAGAGCACAGGCAGTTTGAGTGTTTGTCTTAAGTAGGTACACTAATACCACAGGAAAATTATGATACTCTAGTCCTTATTTTGTCTACGTATTTTTTCCAGTTTAGATGAGTGTCTAAGGTAATTCCTAATAGATTAAATTCACGAAATATTCGTGAACGAATGCTCCTACTGTGAGAAGCTCCTTGAAAGCAAATCTTACGCTTTGTCGAATTCTTGTAAACCTACACGCCACATAATTTGAATAACAGATTCCTTTGCGAACCTCCGCTTTTATGTGCACATATTATGATTGTTAAGAGCGAAAACACGGGTCTTGGCAGGATGGCGTCCTAACCCCGTTTCATCGCCATTGTACTGACTACAATGGGATGCTTGACAAGGATATTATTGTTATATGACATCCCGGAATATCCACTAATGGTCGTGATTTGGTCTGGCATCCAGTTTAGCAGACATACCTATATTAAATTGTATTATGTTAACGTTACAGAAGGCTGCTTTAGTACCAGATGAACGCAATATGGGGTAATTTGTGTCCCTCAAATGACTTTAATTTTAGAGACATGCAGAACAGGGTGTAAAGTCCCGCGAACCGCTATTGAAAAGGGAGGATCCTCCGACCAGACGATTGTTGTCTGGTGGGCATTTGCCTGATAGTTGATATCCGCCCTATATAAGTTTAAATCGCACGGCATACTCTAATACGCAGGGTTTCTTTGAATTATTTCGTTGCTGGCGATATAGATGTCGCTGCATTACTTTTTGTTGAGGTACCTATAGATTTCGTTAAGTAAGGTTTTTTTTGGCGGTGTCGATGCTGCTACAAAATGACTTTATAATAATATCAGTAATTGGTTTGTGTTAAGAGCGTTTACGCGGTAAGGCTTTTCATACAAACTTTAAAATCCTTATTTTTCGAAATTAATGAACCGATTTTGATTTAACTTGGTATGCATACGCTAGATATCTTTGTCTAAATAGTTTTCAGAGAAAATTTTCGAAAAAGAGTTCAGGGCGAAGGATAATTATAGTGATTTTTCACTTTCTATAGAAAACTTAAAATCGCTCTCTCTCTCCCTCTAAAATCTTTTTCAAAAATGTTCTCTTATAACTATTTAGACCTGGATATCAAGCGTATGCATACCAAGTTTCATTAAAATCAGTTCATTAATTTCGAAAAATAATAAAAAATTGTATGAAAAGCCGTACCGCGTAAACGCGCTTAATATAAATCATAACAGAACGGATCGATCAAAGGTTCCGAAGTCGGGAACTTATTTTTACTAACTTAGTTAATTTCTATTCCTACTCCGTCAAACTGTAAAAATACTAAGTTTAATAATAGTACTTAAAACTTTTATGAAGACACTTTAAACTCGATCCTTCGACCGTAATTCTAACATATATACGTGTCACTTAGCGTTCAATATGTGTTTATTGCCTAATAAAACGTTGTTATGATCGCGATATTACTAGAGTGACATTATTGCTATATTGTTGAGGATTATAGATATACAGGGTGAATTTTTCAAGTGGGTGTCGATAACCAAATTTGTCATTATGAGTAACAGTGAAAAATATTCAAAGGTGTCTCGGGCCCGATTTTAATACAAACAAACCTGCAACATTGAATTTTGCGGAAAATTAATCAACTCTAAAGAAATTTAATAGGAAGGTAAAGTAAAAAGTATTTTACTGCTTGGTAAAAGCAAGATCTTTCATTTACATATACAACGTGTAACAGAATAAACGCAATACATCTTAAGGGGTTATTGTACTCACACAGAAAACGCGAAAAAACAAATCGACTGCTCCATACATTTATGTGCGCATAACTCGACAAAATGTACTGAAAAGCTGATATTTTTTACGCGATTTCTGGGTTGGTCCCGTAGTAAAAGTTGTTCATAATGATGAGTACAATGATCATATAAGGGGTATTGCGTTTATTCTGTTACACGTCTATAGATAGTACTTTCAGTATTCCTTTTAGTTTCGGATTGGGCTATCCACGCACATTTGGAAAATTCAACCTGTATTCGAACTCGATACCTGTGATGAAAAATGTTTGTTCTACGCCAAACTACCTCTGATTAAGCATTATTTTGACAAGTGTTGTTATTACGACAATTTATATCACAGCTGTTGGTTACTGCGTGATCAAAGAATACGGTGATAAATAGAAAAGACAATATTACCCAACTAGCGTCTGCCAGCAACGCTTCGCTTGCGTGGTGGACGGAAATGATTGCATGTTAACGGATAAGTTACATATTTTCCCCGTAGTAACCGGGGAAAATATGTAACTTATCCGTGTTTAAACAGTGTAATTAAAACACATAGACTTTAAAATATTCGTAGGAAGTAGTTGATTGGTACAGTCGGCACATACTCCGTGAGTGGTAGATAATTTGAGTAAGTTTTTGTACATCGATGGGTTTGCATTTGACCACTATCTCTCCTGATGGTAAGCGAAGATGTGGTCGAAGATAGAGCACGCTTGCCTAGAAGTTACCTATTCACTCTTGACTTAAAGACTCCCAGGTTGCAGCTATTTATCAGGAAACACAGACTCTGGGACTTTAAAATCTTCTCTAGATGATCAACTAGTTGAACTACAAAGTTCTCTGACTCAAAAAAAGATTCCAAGATTGGACTAAGAAAAAGATAACGTCACTGTAGCGCAAATTTTCGCTTATAAATTTTATTAGAAACCACATTTGCTCTAATCACCATAATACCAGCAACTCGGAGCTGATTAAACGCAATAAGGGGTAGAATGTCGCCACACAGGCACATAACATCGAGACTGACATCATTCTAAAGGTGAGGTCACACTGCACTCGAGCGATGACACCGATTATTTTGGATTTTCATTTATCCGTTCATAGAAAATCATAGATAGGTCGATCGTTAGCACTACAGCTGATGTTCTGGATTCGATTCTCAGGGCGGGCCAAGTGCTCTTGGGTTTTCACCCAGAATTTCTCTGTGTGATTCCACTACTATCATTCATTTCATTTTCGAGCTAAAGAACGATTGGTGTTTTTAGTTCCAGGTTTAAGCAAGGAATCTATAGATATAAACTTTCCCAGGGTCTACACGCGGTTAGTTTTCGTGACATTAAATTGAACTGTTAGTAAATAGTTTAGCCTGCGACTTTGGGAGTCGCAGAGCCTGGCCATCATGCACTGTTGCGTTTGCGGAATTTGTTCGAAAGAGTCGCCGCGGCCTTGGAACGCAAAGGGCATTAGGAGGAACAGGGATGGGTTTTAGTCAGTGAGAATCTGACACTCTCTCCCTTCCGCTCCGCCCAGAGCGGGAGAAGTCTTTTGATACTATCTGATTAAAAAAAAAAGTAGACGTCATCGACGGGCTGCGTTTTGACTGCACCTTTAGATCTCCAATCTGCTCGCGTCGCAACACAGCGAGTGAAGTTCACCGCGCGGATTATTCTCGTCATTACCGTTTATTGGCGCGGCTTTGATCGCGCCAGACGCCATGTTGTGGCCACGTAACAGTTAAGGTTTGCCGCGCACTTAGCGACAAGTGGCTATCATGGGTTGAATTGAATTAGCTGGTGAAACTTCGCTGACGGGTCGGGTTAATTATTTTTTTGGACTCTGTTTCCGTCTCCATCATGATCATCTCATCATGTCTTCATGCCCTTGTCCCATGTAAATTGTGTTTGGCGCTAAATCTGTTCTTATTCAATTCCAGCCTAGTTGTAGTCACGCTATCATTCACTCCCTTTTCTTTCATATCCTCATACAATCAAAAGCGGTTGCCGGGGGTGGTCCGTGGATGGGCAAGTACCTCAACGTTCCGAAATGTTGAATAAACCCTAAGCTATTGGTTTTGACCAGCCATTACGCACAGAGACACTTGACACCACTGGAAAGTCACAGGAAAGCCAAATACGCAATTTCGTTAACTTGGATGACATATTTTTCGAGCTATTTTGATTGAAAAACCAAACTACGAAACCAATTTTGATGACATTTATAAGGGATCAATCGGAAAGTATATCCGTTCATATAAAAGAAGATTTGTTCAAATCGGTTCATAAATGACGGAGATAAGAGGTAACAAACACAAAAAAATACAACCGAATTGAGAACCTCCTCCTTTTTTTAAGTCGGTTAAATACTAGTACTTAGCTGGCATCCGGTTAGTCTGGAAGCCGATCCCAACATTAGGAAAAGACTAGGCAGATTGTTTCCCTCGCACATCACCGATATTAAAACCAGACAAATTCAGGTCATTAGTGACTACATACTCACGCGACATCAAGCATTATATAGCACAGTCTGAAGACACAATTAATTCTGCCAGTACTGCTAAGCCGTACATGAGGGCTAATTAACTGGTATTAATCAATTGATAAGCTTGTTGAATGACGTATAGGTCGAGGGACTGAAGCGAAGGGGACACAGCTTGAAGTGATGTTAATGATATTTATTTTGTAAGTTGGTCAAAAATAACACTTCTACACACAGTTAAAGATAGACATAGATAACTCAAGTATCTGTATGAAAACCAAGCATGCGATTTTTTACTACCTACTATGACGTCAACACAAGCACTATTAAGTGATTTGAAAATCAAATCGATTCAAAGACGTCACCACGTGTGGTACCTAACTGACATCCGACTAGCGTACACCGATGCGGACTGAGCGCGTATGTGGCGACTTACGAGTTTTGTACGTAAGCTGAGCACCGAAACGGGCACGCGAAGTAGTTGCACTTGCATTATCTATGTCTATCTATATCTGTGCTTCTACACGTTAACCTCTCTTGTCTATTTTAACAAGACGTATGGCGATGCGCCACCGGTACATGATGGAAATAATATCTATATAATAATAATAACAATATCTTGGGACAACTCACACACGGCCATCTGATCTCAAGCTAAGCAGAGCTTGTGTTATGGTAACCAGACAACTGATATACATACTTATATAATTTATAAATACATACATATTGTAGATAAATTACACCCAGACACAGAACAAACAATTATGCTCATCACACAAAGTTTGTCCTGGGTGGGAATCGAACCCACGACCTCCGGCTTTGCAGTCAGGGTCACTAACCACTAGACCAACAGGCCTGTCCCACCAAATCCCACCCATACGCACGAAATTGAGATTACTTTCATTGTGGGTGTATATAAGGTGTGTGTTCCTTGATAGCTTTAAGCTGGGAGTCTTTAAGTCAAAAGTGAATAGGTTCCTTCTAGGTAAGCGTGCTCCATCGTCGCTTTCCATCAGGTGAGATTGTGGTCAGAAGTGAACCAATAGAAAAAGAAAAAAAATACCTAGAAAAATGTTTATTTCTATACTACACTTACCTACAGCATTGGGGATTGACTAACGTAACTTTTGTGACACAATAACTTTTTCTGTTAGCGAACAGTTTTGGGAGAAAATGGCGGAATTAATAATATATCGATTTCCATCAGGCGTGATCGACGTCCAGAGCAAGCCCATTTCTCAATAAAAATAAAAAAACGGACACAAGAAAAAAAAATGTTATAACAACAATAATGTTACCGGGCAACACTGACGAGTTGGTAATTTTTCTTTATTATTAATAATAATATAGCTTTTAGTTGTCCTAACATATTTATCGCCGTGTTCGCCAATTATTTTGTATCAAATCATAACAGAGAGATATGTAATTGGTCCCGCAAATAGTGTTATCACTGTAGCACAATTTAAGTTCTAGCTTAATTTGTGTTCATTAATTTCTAAATTTAGAAAAGGTTTAAGGTTATTTTAAAGGCCATAGAGGTACATATTTTCAGCATCTCAGCTTTCAGCAGGTTTATGCCGAAGTGATTTTATTGTTAAAAGTATATTCGTGATCAGTATAATTATGGCGTTATTATGAAAAAAATCTACGGGCATTTCGCTGCATCCAAACTAGTTGACAAAAGAGATGTTGAGTTTCGTAAATAGATACTTTTCCTATCCTCCTTTTACTTACCTACAATAGGGTATTTTACTAAAAAAATCGAATTAGTCTGTACTGTGTGTTGAAAAGACTACGTCACGTTGCTGGTAGAAATTGTACCTTCGTAGTGACGTCACGCGTGTTTTCAAGGCACTGTATCCTATTAATTTTTTTTTAATTAAAAACGAAAAAATACGTGTCCAATATTTTTTGGAAATCTATCTGACGGACTAATTAGATTTTTTCAGTAAAATACCCTGTATTGTCATGTACCTATGTAAGTAATTTCGAAACATGCAATGCCCTTAAATTCAGAACAAACAACAAAAGCTTAATACAAGAAACAACTCAAAAAGGCAGAATATTCTTGGACAAAAGACAGTTCTAAGATTCTCAAGATCAAGTTCAACGACAGTTATTGCTGATGCCTAGGGCTGTCACATGTTGTTGACGAGTTTTTGAATATCTACATCTAGCTTTTTAAGGTTTCTTTTTAGGATCACTCATGTGTATGCCTGCCCGCCTATCACAGTCAGTTTGCCTGAATAACACACGAAACACATTAAAACTTCTGTGGCCCAGCTACCGACTCGCGTTAGTAACAATAATAACACTCAATTTACAACATTACTCTCCAAAAACCTATTATATTATTAGCAATTTTAAACACCTGCAGAATAGTCAAAAAGTTCATGCAAATCGTGGAGAATAAAATCTCTCCTCACAACATAAGTTCATCATCAATATGCACAACACACTGCATTGATTTGGCTTGGCCCGTTAATGTAGCTAATAAAACTAGCCTAGAGCTGAAGAAAAGTGCACGTTTACCCAAAATAATAATAATCATTTATTCAAATAAAATCGTTTACAAAAACACGTTAACAGCCAACAGTACCTAATAATATTTTACGCGTCAGATTCAAATAACAGGCGGCAAAAGAAGTTCAAATAACAGGCGACACACACGGGAGAACGTGGTTTCCGAGACATGGGCCATATTCCAAAACGTAAACTCCAACTCAACTCGTACTCAAACTCCATCGGAGCTTGTCTCAAAGTGAAGTTTTTGCATTTGCTTGCTCATCTCTCGAGTACGAAAACGTCAATTAGACAAGCTTTTATTGACATTTTCGTGCTCATGTTGGAGTTGGAGTTAACGTTTTGGAATATGGGCCATGGCCATATGCCATCCATGAACTGACCTCAGCGAGCGTAGCCCAACCTCGAAGTTCGAGTTCTAATTTATTATTTAGACACCAGGTTCTCTTATCCACTGTGTGACGATCAAAGTTTTCGCAAAAGAAACGTGACACCCCTGTATTCTAGAAACCTCTCAGTGCTGATTGAAGACTGCAGCGTGCGCTACAAAGTGCTGTCATTATCACTTGGTGTTTTGTGCCATCCGTGCCGTCAGTTTAGTTCGTCGCCTTTAGATACTTTTGAAGTACGACAGGAATTTATTACACTTCAGCTTCACGAGGGTAGTTTTTGAAATAGAGATACTTAGTAGGTATGGTTTTGTAGGCGACATTAATACCGCCACACAAAAAAAAAAAAACAACGTAGCAGAATCAACAACTGAGACTCGCAGCGCCATCTATCTCGACAGCTGCGAACTAACTAGACAAAATCCTAAATCGCGATATAAGAGTTTACCGTGCAATTAGAATATATGCAAAGCCCGAATATCAACTCTCGGGCAGTTGCCCACCGGACACCAACAACCGTCCGGTAGGAGGATCCTCCTCCGACCGGACGGTTGACCCTTTTCAACGGAGCTATGTGGGACTTTACTCTTTGTTCCGCTACCTCTAAAGTTTAAAGTTTGATAGGAGTCACGTGTTTGAATTTTGTTTTTTCACGGAAATGTAAAAAAAAATCTTGAGAATAATTTACACGTGTGAACGTGTCACAACCACACCACGTTGGCCCGGACAATTTTTTTTTTTTTCCAATTTTATTAAAATATTAATTGTATACATGTACCTACATACAGTAGACACAGAATAATGATTAACTTCTTAATCAATTCAGATCAATACGTCGCTTTTAATTTAACATTTCATTAAAACATATTTCGTAATTACAAAAACGTAATGAGAAAACTGTACTCTGTTCACACTACATTAAATTAATAAATCATATTTAAAGCTGGCAACACTTTTAACAAAATTGGAAGTCGGACAACATCCAATTTGAGTTGAGTGCGAGTTGCGGCGGTTTCGGAATCGAAACGAAGGTAATTGCCTGGATCCGCTCGATCGTATTGGTTTTGTACGAAATTTAATTAATAAAAGAAATAAAACGTATGTTCCCGTGTTTCGAGAGTTTTGTAACTTACTTCTGACGTTTCATCTGGGTTAATAAAGTTTTACAAACTGGTTTTTATTGGTTTTGGTAGCATTGACCTAGTGGTAACTCGTTTTTAGTCTTTTAGTAGAAATGTTTTACGTGACAGGAAACATTTTGTAGGTTTGTTTTTGGGGAATTTACTGTAAATTGTATGAGCAACACTAGACAAAGTGACATGCTACCGATCCATGTCAATTTACATACATTTTTGACTTCTCGATTTTCACTATCGTCGACAGAATGTCATTTTCTATAGAGGCTCTTGATGTATTGTCGCAAAACGACCACAAAAAAAAATACTAATAAGTTCCAAAAATGACTTTTCAAGCTGTCGGATGCATTTGGAATCAAATCTGTGATTGAACTAAAATAATTGCCAACAACTGTAAAAAACTGCTTGAACTTCGGAACTTCTCCGGAACTTTCTTTTTGTCGGTTTTTCTGAAAAAAGTCATTTTTTCACTTTTTTTAATTACTCAACATCTAACAGAGATAATCACGAACTTCTGGAACAGCCTGTATAAAGGTTTGGTTTTCATAATTCGTCATTTCCTTTGTTCCAGAGCCTCCTACGTGTCAGTGCTGACGATAGTGGCGTTCTCCCTGGAGCGGTACCTGGCCATCTGTCATCCACTGCACCTGTATGCCATGGCGGGGCTGCGGCGGGCACTACGCATAGTGGCGGCACTGTGGCTACTGTCACTGTTGGCTGCGTCGCCCTTCGCGTTGTATACCACTGTGAGCTACCATGACTATCCACCAGGTAAGGGTTCTTCTGTTTTTCTTTAATAAGGAATATAATGCTGGATAAAAATGTTATCTTACCTTATTTTCAAAATCAACATAATGCATGTTGATTTTGAAAATAAGGTAAGATAACATTTTTTACACTTTTACACTTATTCGATACTAGCTGTGCCCGCGACTTCGTTCGCGTGGTTGCTCGTGACTCAGGTCGATGTTAAGGTTAAGCAATGCTTGCCGAGGTCAGCCTGTGGATGGGTAACCATTTTAACATGCCGATATTCCTTCGTGCCTCGGATAACATGTTAAGTCGTTGGTCTGGCTGTCATTTGTAGGTCTTTGGCAGATGTTATGGATTGCCAGAAGCCAGAAAATCTGACACCAGTCTTGCCAAGAGGTACCTAACGTGTATCCCAGGTTGTGAAGGTAAAACAGGAAGTCGCTTCACGTACCTAAAACTATGGTATTCAGTTGAATCCGGTTTGACTGGAAACCAACCCCAGCTAGGCAGGCGATGATATTTTTAGTACCTACTGAATTAATAGCTCCAGTGAATCGTAATAATATCACCCTAGAAAATCGAAATACGTATTTTTTTTTCGATATGCGCTAAAAAAATCGTTGAATGTGCCCAAAACCATTATCAGATTTAAATACAATTTTACACATAATTACTCAAAAACTCGCGAAACTTGTGGTTATAGGAAATGAAAACAAAGTTTTGTTTTGATTTTTTAAGTTTTGCTAAATAATCGTGCACAGTTGAAGGATTCAGATTAAGTACCTATGACAAAAAAAAAGTTAGTTGATGTAGGAATGAGCGTTTAATGAACTTAGATAACATATTAAATCTTTAACTTTTAAAAAATATATACAAATTTAACTGTCATAAAAACACGATAAACACTATTAAAAATTGTCTTTTGAACTGTCAATCAAGTTACTGAATACAATTAAAAGTTGTGTAATATTCCTAATATTCCTAATATTTATTAGGATAACGTCTTTCTTTCACGCGATTCAGTAAATTACATCAAATGAACACCACCATATAGAGGAATTCGGGGTATGAAAACGATATCTCCTGTGCCGCAACCAGCCAAAATCTCAGCTTCAATAACGTTTTTAAAATATAAAGATTCACGCAGGCGAAGCCACTGGCTGGTAAAACATAATGAGAAAATTCACAACAATGCTTCTCTGTAAACTATATTTGAAGTTAGATATCCAGGAATGTATGCATATTAATTATTTGAATTACTAATGCGGGAAAGAGCCACGTACAGCTGACCGTGAGAAAAACAACTCACAGTCAGATCTATGCCTGCTACCGAAAGAGTTTGTCCTTGTGCTTTGTTGATAGTCATTGCGTAACATAGGCTTACGGGAAACTGAACGCGCTTAAAAGTAAATGGAAACTTATTAGGAATTAGAGGAATTCGGGGTATGAAAACGATATCTCCTGTGCCGCAACCCGCCAAAATCTCAGCTTCAATAACGTTTTGCTGCAAACTCTTGACTTTTAATCTGGTGCCGTTACATAATTTAGGAGGAAATAAATTTCTTAAAAGAATGATAGGCACTCCGACTTTTAATTTAATATTGTGAGATGGGAGACCGGGTGCACTCAAGGAATTTAAAAATTCAATGGGATAGTTTGTAGTGTCCTCTTGTTCCGTTACTCTGTTAATTGACTGGTATTCTGTGGCATTCCCTGAGACGCTGTCCAATATTCTATGATTTATTGTTGCGGCCTGATCGTTGCGTGATGTTAAAATTGCTCTTTCGCATAGCCATGCATTGGGTTGATTTGTTAGTACTGTTAAGTCACCATACACGGATGAAATGAGGTCTTGCAGTGATGAAACCGTATTACAAAGATGGTCAGGTAAGATGACTTTTCCTTCTTCTTGTGGAAAGGTTCCGTTACCAATTTCCAGCAATAATTCCGAAAACTCTTGTGTATTACTTCCTGTGTGTGCTCGCATATTTAATGTTAAATGCATTGGTATAATGCTACGCCACAGTCTCGAGCTCTTAAGACAGGCGTTTATTTCATCAGCCCTTGTTCCTCGAGGTATCACCGGTAGTGTCTGCCTAAAATCACCGCAGAAGAGCATTGTGACGCCACCCATAGGTCGATCGTCTTGTCTAACATCTCGCAAAGTTCTGTCCACAGCTTCCACTGCTTTACGGTTTGCCATTGTGCACTCATCCCATATTACCAAACAGCAATCACGTAGAAGCTTTGCTTTGTCGCTGTTTCTAGAAATGTTGCAAACGGGGCTTTCCGTACTGTCCAAATTTATTGGGATTTTGAACATTGTATGGGCTGTTTTGCCTCCAGGTAACAATGTGGCTGCTATTCCCGATGAAGCAACTGCGAGAGCAATTTTATTTTGGTTGCGTATTTGGGCCAAGATGACTTTGGTGAGAAACGTTTTCCCCGTGCCTCCGGGTGCATCCAAAAACAGGATTTCCCCCAAATCGCCTTCTACACTTCGACATACTTGCCTGAATATTGCACGCTGTTCCGTCGTTAATTTTGAAAGATCGTTCAGCAATATTTCAGCTAGTTCCGATGGATTATAATTTATTTCGGCGGAGTATTCTCTATTAATGCGTTCGCGATTTAATGTTGGATTGGGCAAACTCAGTGTAACGCCATCTATCGATCATTTGGTAAACTGACAAAATATTTGGCCGAATGAAGACGGTAAATAAGGAGCCCATATATAACAATAAGTAACGTTATGATATTAAAATGTTCACTTTTATTTTACTACTTATTAAAAGCTTCACAAATAACTCATCAATTTGTTTTGATGTTATTTTCATGCTTACCTGCATTTTATCTTTCTCAATAGATGGCGCCTAACAGTCGGTCATCGCAACGCTTAGGGCCGTATGAAGTTCCTTACTAAAAATTAAAAATTCAATATCTTTTGATTTTGTGGGTCGATTTTGATGAAATAAACGCTATATGTTACTCGGGTTAACACTTAATATTTTAAAGAAGGTAGCTTTCGAATTCAATCAGTGGTTTTTGCGTGATGCTGGCACAAACATCGGGACAAACAGACAAACAGACAAAAATTTCAAAAATGTCATTTTTGCGTTTTATTCCTTTTTCCTAACATTTCTCAGTTATTTTTATGCGAAAATATTCAATGTACAGACACGGCAAATCTACGATTTTATTATATGTATAGATTGTTGCTTTGGACCAAAATTCACTTATAGTCTTCGCTCCTCCCATCTATGGAAACATTCACATCTTTTGGAAAAAGTAGACCAAATTATTAGAAACACTTTCTTCCATCCTAAATGTGGCCTTGGACGACCGAGCATGGCAGCAAGCCACACTTCCCATTCGCATGGGTGGCCTCGGCGTCCGCAAAATTTCAAGTATAAGTTTACCGGCCTTCCTCTCCTCGGTCCACAGTACTGATACATTAACCAGGAATATTTTATCATCCTCAAGTCACTGGTTGATTTTGAGGTACCGTGTTTGACCGATGCGTTGAAAGCTTGGAAAATGGCTTGTCCCAACACGGATTTGCCCGACAATCTGTCCTCCCAGAGACGGTGGGATGTGCCGCTCTGCAGTATTTTACGGAATAACTTGATTCATACGTCATCAAATACTGTTGAGCGTGCGCGTCTGCTGGCTGTGGGAGAGTGGGAGTCGGGTTTATGGCTTCAAGCACTCCCGTCATCCACCATAAGTACTATGATGGATGACGCATCGTTTCGGCTAGCTATCTGTCTTCGCTTAGGTGCACCTTGTGTTGCTTCGTATCGGTGTCACTGCGGAGTAGATGTCGACAGCCTCGGGCACCATGGCCTTTCCTGCTGCAAGAGCGCTGGTCGCATAGCACGGCACGCCAGCATCAATGATATTATTCGTCGGGCTCTTGTCACCGCCGGCTGACCTGCGGTATTAGAACCAAGTGGCTTGGTACGTGACGATAGAAAGAAATCCTGTCAAATTTAATAGCTAATTGCGACTGTCTAAAAAAAAATAATCCAGAGACCAGAAGACCAGATGGTATAACGTTGGTGCCGTGGAAGGTGGGTAGGGCTCTGGTGTGGGACGCAACATGTGTCGACACCCTTGCACCATCACATGTTCCAAGTACGGTGAGCTGTGACGGCGCTGCCGTTGCGACTGCTGAGGCCCTCAAGCGGCGCAAATACTGTAACCTTATTGGTAATTACAGTTTTGGGCCGTTTGGGGTCGAAACGCTTGGGTCATGGGGTCCGAGTGCACGTTTCCTTTTCAAGGATATATCTCGCCGACTGATCGACACTTTGCGTGACCAGGGGGTCGAGTCTCCTATTGCAATCGTGTCTCAATGACCGGTCAATGATCGATTTTTGACGTAAAACGTCAAACTTATGACACATTTCCCATACAAAAACTGTCAAAGTTGTCAAATATTCGATCACTGACCGGTCATTGAGACACGATTGCAATAGCAGACTCGAGCCCCTGAGGGCTGGCTCTTTCTTTGCTCAAAGAATTAGCATTGCCATTCAACGTGGCAATGCTGCCAGCCTTCTGGGCACGTTTCCGGATGACGGCGATGCGGAGGAATACTTCGACGCCTGAGTGTATTTTATTTTTATATATTACTTATTTTGTTTGTTTTTGTTTTGTTTCAATGCATAAATTATGGCAGAGATCTACCCCTCTCCATAATGTTGACCCTTATAAGACACAAACATAATCATCATCATATCAGCCGAAAGACGTCCACTGCTGGACATAGGCCTCCCCAGAGGTTGCCATAATCGCCACGCTTGGCAGGCTGGTTGGCGATCGCAGTGTACTTGTTGCAATGTACAGGGAATGCTGCTGCCCATTCTCTGGTGAATCCCTTACAAACATTATACTAACAGTGAAATCATAATCAAAATTGATCTAAACGCAAACGAGAAAATAACTAATCTAGACAATATCTCTGTACCTCTCGCAAAAATACCGTTAAGTAAAATGTTGAACTTGTTGTACTAATTACAAACTAGGAAGCTCTGTGACTTCTTCTCTGATGAAGATATAGTGTAGGTAAAATTTACACTCAAAAACTAATAATAAGATTTTCACATATGTTTCTGTTGCGTGGTTTTCAAGTCCGTCCTGATCTGATTGATCTGGAACTGATGGATGACTGAACAATCTCGATATTGTCACCTCTGTATTTACTGAATCTTTTACTTCAACAATTTTTCTTAGACAATAATAATGTCTTCATTATTTTGCCACTTCAACAATATCCGTGGTCTTGGCACGAAATTGATTCCGAAGTATACATAGGTACTTACATATAGACCGGTTACTATATTAGCCTCGCTACAGCTTGTTCCCGAGACCTCACCACTAGCAGTGCTATCGTCTTGCATAATGATCAGCTTTGCAGGGCCTCCAGCCTCCAGGGGTCCTTTAGGGTCTTACCCATCCATCAAGGATAAGTGTCTTCAATATTTCCTAAACCACTTTACTTTCCTTCGAGAATAAATCGCCACATAACTTTACGACTTTTTCTAGATAACAGTATTGTCTGTCTTGTTACAAGAACGACTGGATATATCTCTTGAGACTCTCAGATTCTTTTAACTCCATCGTTTCTTGAAGGAAAAATGTGGTATGAAATATTGTGTTACATAATACCAACAAGATAAAGAAAATGCTGTCGTTTGTAAAACTGTAAGTCGAAACTGTAAGATCGCAAGAAATTCTTGTTTATGAAGCGAGAAAATCGTGAAAAATCTCTTTCTGAAATGTTGGCTTCAGCACTTCTGATTTCTAGTTTACGATCAGTAAATCAGATCAGATTTTAAAAAGAATAGGTAAAAGACAAACAGACCAGATCCGAGGGTCTGCCTGTCTAACTGGATGCAGCTGACTACCAGTATTTTACATGGAGCGTCTGCCTATCTGACCTACACAACCCAGTAATTGGGTAACGTGCTGTCCTTTTGGCGAGACTGGTATAATATTTTTACTTCAGATGGGTGAGATGCCGCTCATCTAAATATATAAATCAAAGTCGGGTTATTTACAACATGTAACACAATAAACGCAATACCTCTTAAGGGGTCATAATACTCGTAATAAGTCCCTTAGTAAAAGTTGTTCATAATTATGAGTACAATTACTCCTTATGCGTTTATTCTTTTACACGTTGTGTATAAAACAAAGCCACCCTATTTACAATATTTATAACTCAGGAACGGCAAGACCGATATTTGTAATATTTGATTTTGTCTTCACCACGAATTGCAGAATAATTATTAAAATATCATAAAAAAGAAGAAAATTATTTTTCATATTCAGTACTGTAAGCAGTACCTATACAACGCCATCTGTGATACATGATAGAAACAAAACACGAACAAAAATGAATTCTGAGGCGGTACGAAGTTTGCCGGGTGAGCTAGTTTAGTATAAGAACAGTATTATTTGCTCTATTTTCAAAAGCTAACAAACGCTGAAATGGCATAATGTTTACTTTATCTAACAACAAAGATCGAGCCGTGTTGCTTTTATTATTTAGGCGCGAGCTCCTCATTTATTTCTATGTTAAACAAAAACGCAATAGCCTAAATTAAAAAAAAAAACAGGGTTTCAGAAACTGAAACAATGAGAGCGATTTAATGAACCAAGACAATGTTGAAAAAGTCACGTATTATGGCGCTATATATTTGCTAGTACACACTTCAAATTGGTACGACCCGCCACAATAAACGAAAGCTGAAACTGGTGATATCCAGTATCCTTAGATATTTCACAAAGAACTCGACTACCTATTTGAAAAGAATAACAAGTTCTCCATGTCCCCATCGAAAGAAAATATTGGAAACTGAACGTAGAAAAGCGATATTTCGACTTCTCATATTTTCGGTACCTATCTGCAGTGACAATCATAACGGATGACTGCCATTCGTCTATTTTTAGGGTTCCGAACGGTCATTTGAAGAACGGATCCCATAGGCTCACTCACGTATCTCTGCCCCTATGGACAGACGATATACACAAGAGATCATATAAAGATTAAGAGTCCGTTTTCTGTCTCTGTCTCAGAAAATTTACTGCGGGTCTGCAGGACCTGTGCATGGTGGATATCCCACCCACACGCATAAAACGTTTTGGGAATACATTCATTGTGCGTACCGCTAAGGAGTGGAATTCCCTGCCGGAGTCTGTGTTTCCTGATAGCTACAACCTGGGAGTCTTTAAGTAAAGAGTGAATAGGTTACTTCTAGGTAAGCGTGCTCCATCTTCGGCCACATCATCGCTTAGCATCAGGTGAGATAGTGGTCAAGCGCGTACAGTATCAATAATAAAAAAGGACTGATTCAATTGAAAGGTACACATGTGATCTTGTACGACCCAAATACGGACGCGTTACGTAGATAAATACATTCTGAATATGGGGTCACTTTTAGGGACAAAGAAAATTACAAAAAGTTTTTCCAACTGGGCCGTGTGACACATCAAATGAAAGGACTTTGTAAGGGCCTCATTTTTTATTTATTTTTAAATTCATTTAAGTACATAGACTATTCTACCCTCCTCATCGCCGTAACAACAGAGCCTAAAATTTCGAAAATAAATATACATGATAGTCTATAGGGACTTTTTTTTTTTTGAGGATGGGAAATCATCAACTGACCACTTCTGCTCTGGGTGGAGCGGCAGGGAGTGTCAGACTTTTACTGACTAAAACCCACCCATGCTCCTCCTAGTGCCTTTTACGGGCCGCGGTAACTCTTTCGAACATATTCCGTGACCCTGGCAGGCTCTGGCCCTGGCGGGCCCCGTCTCCGTTGCTGACTGCTCTTTCCGGCGCGTTTGGAGTGAAACGTGCCGTGTCGACTCGGGCCTGTTCTGATCGGACAGCGAGTACCCTTCTATAGGGACTAATTATAAATTTCAGTAGGGACTAATTACTTACAAATTACAGGAAAACCTTTAAGAATAAGAAAGGATTCAAAAGAACCCTTTGCAAATCCGACTCGTGCTTGGCCGGTGTTTCAATGCGTTCTAGTGACATTGTTGAAACTCAAGGTTGGAGCAAAAACATACTGTCTGATTTCTTTCGGTTAGCTCTCGTTATACACGGTGTTTCAGAAATGCGTGGTTATAAATATTTAAGGGTGATGTTGGGTACCTGATAGAAAAAAAAGAAAAAACAATATTTTTAAATTCGACCAGACAAAACGTTTCGAGAAAACGATTTTCAAGCAGTTTGTTACAGTTGGTGGCATTTGCTTTAGTTCAATCATAGATTTGATGTCGCCAACTGCATCAGACTGCTTGAAAAGTCATTTCTTAGGAACATTTTTAGTCGATTTTTGATATTTTTTCCTTAAGGTTGAACTAGTCGCGGGCTCGAACTCGCTGGTAAGCGTGGCCAAAAAGCATGCTGTCTCACCGGGCATCGTGCCCGACAGAGACAGTATCAGTGATGAGCATTTAAATGCTAGTCTAAACGCACAATGTCTAGTTTCCACGCTCAAAACACCGTTCCGAACGAAAACAATGTTAGACGATGCACGAAAAGTCTATTGGAAGGTTGAGTTTTATGAAAAAACCACTGCATACATCCATTACAAATAAAGTTTATTGATCTCTTCTACAATTGAGGTTCGTCGGTGCCGACTTTGTTTTTGAGATTTTACACTTCTTTTATTACTTATTTACGCCCGAAGTTGCGTTAAAATTGGCAAAAAAAAACGAATCTCTGTTGACTCATAACTTTTTAATGGCTTTTTATTTTACTATTCTGTTTCCGTACAGACAACATTAATAACGAGATAAAACGATATCATGCTTAACTTTGAATGTATAATGTCAAACAGTGGAGTAATACCCCCCCGAAATTTGTATGGACAAAATATCGAAAAGTGTACCTAACTGTATAATATCAGCCTCTCAACATCACCCACGCATTCTATCAGTTTTATCTCAAGGTCTAAAGTTGTCCTCAAATCGGTAATGTCAGTGAGATCTAGACGAATGATACCGAATAAAGGACCTTATACCTTTAGCATATGGAGACAAAAACTTTGTTTAGAAAATAGCTAGGTATGGAAAGGTTTATTTCATTTGTAGACGACAAATAGTCTCGCTTGAAAGAAAATAGGGTAGGAATAATGGTTTGAGAGATAGAGGACTCGGTTTTTCACAAAGAGTTTACTTAGCTAAGGTTCAATTTTGCGATGAACTTTACTTAGAGTTATTTGCTAACACGAGGTTAAATAGCAAATATTGCAAACAAAATTGACTCGTGTTAACAACTAACTCGGAGTTAATAACATAACTTAACATTGTAAGTCCCTGAGGTAGAGTTTTTTGAGAAAAGTAAAAAAAAATAGTTTGATATTGTTTCTTTACTGTATAACAGCTAAAGAACATTTACTGTATAACAGCTAAAGAACATCACCCTTAAATATGACCTCGCACTTCTGGAACAGCCTGTATACTTACACCATATACTCGTCATTTACACATAATCAATCTAGAGAACATTTCCTTAAAGAATTAAATAAACGAAATCTACGTACAGCTTTTAGGACCTATGCAATGATTGAAAAAACAAAGTATACAAAAATAGAATCTCTGCTTAGTGAATAACGTACATATTTGTATATTTCTGGCAAGTACGGGTTGTTTTATCTTAACCACACCCGTTGTACCATTCATACCTACTTGAACTCGCTCCCAGCGAAAGCATATTAGCTTACTAGGAGCGGTTAATTGCACGCGACCAACATTTGTACAATCAATGATTAATAAGTTTTTGGAGATATGAGCTTGATACTCCATTGAAGAATCCTTCGACTAAGGGACTTGATACACACGGGTGCGCGGCGGGCGCTCGGTCAGGCCTCTGTGACTTCTTCTTTCTTTCTTTATCGTGTGGGCAGTAAGGTCTAATGACCCCACACACCCTAGTGTCAGATTTTCTAAACCACCTCAAAGGCCTCTGACATGGTTTGACGACCGCCATTTGGCAGCCGGGACCACCGGCTTATATGTGGCTTCCGAAGCACGGAATCATCTTTTTATCAGGTAATCAGGTGATTCAAGCCTGCAATGTCATAGCAATGTCATGGACAAAGTATGCTTCCCGTAGGAATCGAACCCACGACCGGTCACAAGGCAAACGCCTAAATCACTAGACCACGGAGGCAGCTGTGGCGAAAATGTATGACGTCTAGCTGCGCATCCGAGACGCTAAGTTTGTATTTCGTTCCTTTGACGCCATACATAATAATCTTTGCAGCGCCCTGTCCGCTTTGTATATAAAGTGTCAAAAGTATGTTGGTCTGTAGGCGACTTTAATACCGCCACAAAAAAAAAACAACGTAGCAGAATCAACAAATGAGACTCGCAGCGCCATCTATCTCGACAGCTGCGAACTAACTGAACAAAATCCTAAATCGCGATATCAGAGTTTACCGTGCGATTATAATATATGCAAAGCCCGAATATCAACTCTCGGGCAGTTGCCCACCAGACACAACATCCGTCTGGTCGGAGGATCCTCCCTTTCCAATGGTGGTATGCGGGACTTTACTCTCTGTTCCGCTACCTCCAAAGGTCTGCTGTGGTCTATAGGTATTGTCCGACGGATGACAATCCGCGAGGGTCGCACTTTACTCGGTGGTGTTGCTGGTGCACTGTGGAACGTACACCGGTCCTCAGCAGCTCAGGAACATCTCATGTTTTACTTAAATGATTTGTTGAAAGACCAGTTTTCTCGTAATTTTACACGGTTCCTTCAGTGGCTATTGAAAAAAAAAAACGTGATTTTTGCCGAGACCCCCTCTCCCCCACGTAAGATTGGGTAAGATAATGCTCGATCCCCTCCCCCCCTGAAACGTCTCACGTAATTTATGGACTCTCGCCCTCTTACTCAAGATCACTTCACCTTATTTTTCACTGTGATATGTTTACAGAAAGTTCAGTCAGTTTTATTAATAGGTATAATTACATTACGTTACAAGTTATCCAAAAGTTCTTCCATTAACATCAACAATTCTATTGTCCCCAAGGTTCCGGCAACGCGTCCTTGGAGTCAGCCTTCTGCGCCATGCTGGAGATGCCGTCTTGGTACCTGTGCGAGCTCAGCAGCCTGCTGTTCTTCATTCTGCCGGGGCTCATCATCCTGGGCCTGTACGTGCGCATGGGGCTCCGAATTAGGTACGTGCTGGGGTATGTATCTTTTGGATAATTTAGCATGAGCTTCTGCCATCGACGTCACTCGCGTGTGAGTGGGAAGTGATTCCAAGGGATCGTTCTCCCGGAGTAAAGAGTATCATTGATCCTACTCCAAGGTCTAATCTATCGAACAAACCTCAAGACCTTGTTTTATAAGGCCTTTTCAGTGTGTAAACCTTCATGGGCATATTTCATCTGGGGAGAACGGAAGGTTTTAAAACTCCATAGTTCATACCAGTACCATGAGGGACCGGAATAGAAATAAATTCGCGCGACTCGTGACTTGAATCGGAGTGCCGTTCCCAGCGGGCCACATCATCGGGTATCTTTGGAGCTTACTAGTTAGGCGACGACTCAGAATCTATGTTTTTGTCGCATATTTTATTAGGAAGTAAATGAAATCTATTGATAGAGATCTGAAAAGATGATTCCGTGCTTCGGAAGGCACGTATAAGCCGGTCGTCCCAGCCACCGAATGGCGGTCGTCAAACCATGTCAGAGGCCTTTGAGGCGGTTTAGAAACCCTGACACTAGGCCGTGTGGGGTCGTTAGGCCTTACTACCCGCACGATAAAGATCCCTAAAGTGGATAAATTTTGAGCCATTTTGTAACGGTTTTTCTTAAAAGTCAAAACAAAATTGAAGTCTCAAAAAATTCCCAAGTTCTTAAAAGTTTGTTTGAATAATTTATTAGCTATGTTGGTAGCATGTGCAGTCAAATAAAAGTCGTTTCAACTTATACCAACAATCGTTTTTGAAACGATAACTTTGTATCTGTTCAAGTAAGTTTCGGACATACAGTATTTAAGCCTTTTGAGAAGCGTCATGTGGCCATGATATGTTTAGCAGTCCGATCATTTTCTCCCACTACGGAAATTTTCGAATATCTATGTTTTCACCAGGAGACTCTTAATCGGCCACATTTAGCACGTGAACCGTTCGACATGCGGCAGACGTGTTTTTTTAGCGCAGCACTTCTTTTTTTCTTGTCGATGAACTCATTTTATATTTTGTCCGACCAGTATTGAGTAAACCGTACAGCTCTAACATTGGCCTCGTTCAAATCTCGCATGGTGCAGGTGGTTGTGCACGACGGGCAACTAAGGAGGTGACGCATGTCCTGTTATGGTGCTTCATTTTATTACTATTTATTTATTTTTTTTTACATTTAATTTTTTAATAATTATTTTATTTGGATTTATATATTATCATCATTAAATGTGTTCCGTATAGTGTATCCGTGACATCACAGGCCCTATCGGAATACCAGCGCTGTGATATTTTCTTTTTTTTAAATATCGCAGCTTATGCTGAGATAGGGACCTTTTTGGCCTCGCACAGAATGTATACCTATCTTTAATTTTATTTTATTGTTTTACATTTTGTTTGTCTTGTGCGAGTCCCAAATAAATATTTTTCTTTCTTTCTTTCTTTCTTCTTCACACTGGCACTGTGTTGGAATCGGTGAAGAATGCCCCATTTGGCCAGATTATTTTTACAGTGACCAATCAGGGTTTGACGTCAGCGCAGCACTGTGTTCAACTTTTAATGCATTGACAAATTTTCAGGAGGTAAAAGTACCTACTCCATAATTTAAAAACTTTTTCTTTGGGACCAATCCTGATATCCCGTAAAAACCGCAGCTGTTCCCTTACGAATTATGGGCAAACTTTTGTTCTAATTTCAGAGTGGCTACCATTATAAAAGCTGATCGAATTCTTGAATACTAACACTTTTTGAAATATTGCCAATTGGAATATATAAACCACCCTGTATAGAGTCCAAAAATATAATATTACTTTAGGTTTATGAAATATTCAAATCAGGAAAGTGTGGGCTATTCTCGAGGACCACTCGATAAACTAATAATCCCTACATAAAAGTGCTGCTCTATTAATAATGCATAGACTTACCTAACACGAGTAGCCACTTAGGATAAATATAAGGTGTAATTTATTATTCAATATAAAATTAGCCTTGTTGATTCTGGTATATTTGAGTAGGATTCATACTAAGCAAAAGTTTTATTAGGATAACTAGTTTCTGCCCGCGGCTTCGCCCTAATCCTATTTCGAAAATAAAAATGTCCTAAGTTACTTTATATAACTTAATCTCCCGTCAAAATCGATCCAGCTGTTTCGGAGATTAGCCGGAACAAACAGATAGACTACAAAAATTAAGTGTTTTTTGTTGTTTGTATCGTATATACTTTCGCACGACATTTAGTGAAAAACTGTTATTTTGATATTTCAAACAGACACTTAGATTTGGTTTATTTTGGATCTAGAAACGTCTAGATTTGTTCATATAAAACCTGCCCTGTTGATTATCGCATATTTGAGAACGGTTCACACTGAAATAAGCGTAAATTTGTTTTGTTAATATATGTGAGGGCTGATACGAAGATAAATAGACATTCGTCTGTTACTTGCCTCCGTCTTGGATTTATTTTATAAAAAAGATAATTATGGGCTTGTTTATTTTGCGTTGCCTTGGAAATATATTTGGTGCGACAAACTTGAATTTTGGTGAGGAAAAAATAAACCTACGTTAAATATAGAATTTGCCTCTATTTGTTTATAATGGACCTTGTTTTTATGGTTTATCTTAGTAACCGCATGGTTCGTTCTTTGAGGTTAAGCAGCGCTCGCCGAGGTTGGTCCGTGGATGTGTGTACCGACCACATATTGAGAGTTCTCCGTGCTATTGTACATCTTTAACAGTCGTGAGTCGTGACGGATAGTCAGAAGCCAAAAAATCTATTCAGCTATCAGTTATTGAGTTGTAGAAGTACTTTTATTTCAAATAAACCATTCACAGGTTGTGCTTTTGAATTGTAAAAGTCAGTCACTCAAAAACATGAAGCTATTTGCACGTTCCAAAACGTAGATCTCTATGGAGAAGAACGTGCAAGAAACTCCACAGACACTTTTACTAAACCATTTTATGTTTTACAAAAATCCTGGTGACACTGTTACTTGTTGCTTCTTTAGGTTGATGTTCAGCTACATCCTGGTAGACTGGAAGCTCGAACACCATGATTAGGATAAGGCACACGGATTCATTGAAATATACGTAGAGAAATCTGTGAGTGAATAATACGTAGAACATAATTCATTTCATGCTAGCTTTTACCCACCAGCCAGGGTTGCGGGATTTGTTCGAAAGAGTCACCGCGGCCCTGGAACGCAAAGGTATTATAAGGAACACGGATGGGTTTTAGTCAGTAAGAGTCTGACACTCCCTTCCGCTCGAGCCCAGAGCGGAAGGAGTCATTTGATGATTACTCACCCCAAAAAAATAGGTACCTATTTCCAAAGATTTCTAATAAAAGTACTTATAAAAATCTTACCTCTGTAAATAAGCTTAGATTTGATTGAACCTATAAAGCCTATGCACACCGGGATGGAATGGCATAGGATTTTTTCACCGTTCAGCTCACACTAGCCGCTTGGATTCTGTAGCATTCCGGCGGCCTGCCAAGACATCCCGAAACGTGCCGCGGCATCCCACCGCGGGATCTCTTACCGCACTCTCTAATGCCGTGTCAAGAAATCCCATTCGCTGCCACGGAATTAATTTAAAACAATGCCATTTATGTCGAATACGTACTAGGTAAGTTTGGATTCCTTTGGCATAAATTTAAATCCGCGTAGGGTTAACTTGCCTAATTCGTACCCCTTAAGAGAAAACCATCATATTTAGAAAATTAGGAAAGATAAATTAGTTTTAATGAAACGTAATTTTTGTTTGCTAAATGCTTTATTGGTTCTATAATCAAATTTAACATAAACCTTATAAACTTCTCAAAAATAAACAATTTAAAAAAAACTAAAAAAGTACGATTTAAGACCATTCATCCCAAATCGTACTGCTATATCGTTAATTCGTACTTTGAGAAATCATGGTGTTCTAAAATAGAAAATAATTATGTTTAATATATTTTTAACTTTTGTGATTATTTTTCCAATCAAAAATCCAATAAAACAACAGTTTAAGAATTGGTAAATTATCAAATTCAGATTCATAAATAGTTTTCCTAAATCGTACCAGTACGTTTTAAGAATTTAACTCGAGTACGAAATAGGAGCAAGAGCCAAACAGATTTTAAATTTACCGCCAAAAAAATTGACAACAGTTACGAGTATGATAACACGTCAGATGAAATCGCAAAGATACACATGAATACGTGTCAAAACGTAAAATAGGTTATACATAACCTTATTTGAATGAAACTCTTACGAAATGTGTAAAAATATTACAACAATGGTTGAAAAAAACTTACTTTTTCAATATTTTTGTCGAGAGCAGCTTCACAGGTGTTATCTGTCAGGTGGTGAAATGGCCGACTGTTATTTCTATTTTTTGACACCAGAGGCGCTGATAGCTGTTACCAAAGTCGAGTTTTAAGTGGAGTACGAATTAGGCGTAAGTACGAATTAGGCAAGTTTACCCTACGCCCTTAGTTTGCTCAATATTAATAGGCATTTGTAGATTTATTTCGTGCAAACAGCGCTAAAGTTTAAATTCAATGCGATTTATTTCATTAATCTATTCGCAGTCACAAAGTTTGAATATCGTTGCCGCGCAAATTCAAATTAATTGCTCTTTTGTCATTTAAAAATAAATTCAATGCTAAGTTACTTTAAATACGTTATTTCAGGTCTCGTGAAAGATGCTGACTTTGATATTAAATTCATTTTAAGCGGCGATAGCACTACCGCTGGAGCTCTTAGGGCTACTTCCAAAAACAACTTGGGTTTTGACTCCGAGTTGGTTCTAACCCGGGGGTCATTATTTGTGAAATATTTGTTATTTAACGTACTATGGTAGGCGTCAGATAAATTTGCAATAAAGAACATTGCTCTTTCCATAATTTCTCTTCGTGGGTACCTGGACAATAAATTATTTATCGTATTTCATCACTTACTAGAAAATGTAAAGTATCACGATAGATGTACGATTATATTAATGTTTGTGTGCCACCTACTGTGGCAGGACACAGAGACCCTTGTAATTGTTCCACCTTTTCACCTGTGTACACAAATAAACGTATTTGATTTGATTAGATGTCGATTCAGGACAGCTTTATGACATGGTTTCTGTTTTAGAAATTAAATATATCCTAAGTACGGTCCCGTTTTTATTCTTTGGGTACGGAACCCTAAAAAAGCTTTTTTCACTAAAAACCTGAAATTATATTTTTAAAATGTTAATATTTGTAGATTAAAAAGATTTACCCAAAATATTTCATGTCCTAATCTAGATTACCATACTAAGTATACCCCAAATCTCATTAAAAAAGGATCTATTTTGAAGGCTCTCACTTTAGTGGCGTAAAACGATTACTTTCTAAAACCTTCTCCTCATTCACGGCTTAGATAGAAGATTTAACAAAAAACCTGTTTATATATTCATCATCTGCCTAGCCTTTTCCCAACTTTATTGGGGTCCACTTTCAGTCAAACCAGATTCAGCTGAATACCAGTATTTTACATGGAGCGGCTATTTATCAGACCTCCACATCCCATTAACTGGGTAACACGGTACTTCTTGGCAAGACTGGAGTCAGAATTTCTGGCTTCTGACAATCCGTTACAACTGCCAGTTATCTACAAATGACGTGCGTTTCGAGACACGGAGGAATCTCGGTATACTATGATGGTCACCCGTCCACAGACCAACCCCGTCAAGCGTTGCTTAACCTTGGAGATCGACCCGTGCGGCTGTTATTATTTAGCCTCAATATTTTCAACGAATGATATTTTTGTATAACTAGAACTTTCGCCTTTAATAAATATTTAACAACGCAATATTTTTCGCTATTTTGACCACACCCACCAAACGGCACCAAAGTTAAATTACTCACTTTTTATTTTTCACTTTTTAGTGGTACCCCACACCTAACAACGCCACTGGAAAGTCACAGGAAAGCAAAAATACGCAATTTCGTATACATATGACGGAATATCAGAATGGGCAGCGGAGCGATCTTTGTGATAGTCATCCATCATGGGCGTGTTGTAGAAGAAACGTTGAAATAATAGCACGTTTGTGATTCTTAACAGTCCCTCGTTTCATTCGATTACATTTGTAAACAAAATATACGGGCAAACACAAGATGAAACTAGATTACGAGCCAATAGGTTAGCACGCGTGCACTTCGTACGCTGTCTGTCAAAAGAATGCCAGCTGTCACGGCGTAGACGCAAACTTGCTACCCTATTCGGGGTTACCCGCTCATATTTTATAAATCGCCATTTATATTCGACCAATTTAAATAAATCACCATTTTAATTTTGAATTTAACAATAATTACTATTCAACCAAATAACACAATCAGTCTCTCATCTTAAATCTTGGATTTACTTTTAATTTAGCTGCGCGCCGTCACGGCCGTCCTGCATCTTCACACGTCCTCGTGTGTATTGCTCTCATCTTCACTATCGACGGTCAAACAGAAAGACACAATGATTAACATTATTCTCCACTCGGTCACCCTGACTCATATTTAAAGCAATACTTATAAGGCACCTAAATCTGATTATTTATCATTTTCAATACTAGTGATAACCAAATGTCTCAGATAACACATCTCAATGCCACCACAGCAAGTTAGTGCCAACCAAGCTGTTCGATGTCATACAGTTTGGTTGGTGCCACACAGGCTAGTCAGTGCCACACAGGCTAGTCAATGCCACACAGGCTAGTCAATGCCACACAAGCGAATCAATGCCACACAGTCTAGTCAATGCCACACAGGTCAGTCAATGCTACACAGGCTAGTCAATGCCACACAAGCGAATCAATGCCACACAGTCTAGTCAATGCCACACAGGTCAGCCAATGCTACTCAGACTAGTCAATGCCACACAGGTCAGTCAATGCTACTCAGACTAGTCAATGCCACACAGGCTAGTCAACGCCACACAGGCCAGTCAACGCCACACTGGCTATTGCCACACAGGCTGGAGCCACATAGGCTATTGCCACATAGGCTATTGCCACACAGGCTGGTGCCACACAGACTGGTGCCACACAGGCTAATGCCACAAAGGCTATTGCCACACAGGCTGGTACCACACAGGCTAATGCCACACAGGCTGGTGCCACACAGGCTAGTACCAAACAAACTGGTGCCACACAGGCTAGTGCCACACAGGCTTGCGCTACACAGGCTATTGCCACACAGGCTATTGCCACACAGGCTGATGCCACACTGGCTATTGCCACACAGGCTGGTGCCACACAGGCTAGTGCCACACAGGCTATTGCCACACAGGCTAGTGCCACACAGGCTATTGCCACACAGGCTATCGCCACACAGGCTGGTGCCACACAGGCTATTGCCACACAGGCTCTTGCCACACAGGCTATTGCCACACAGGCTCTTGCCACACAGGCTCTTGCCACACAGGCTCTTGCCACACAGGCTATTGCCACACAGGCTATTGCCACACAGGCTATTGCCACACAGGCTGGTGCCACACAGGCTGGTGCCACACAGGCTATTGCCACACAGGCTGGTGCCACACAGGCTATTGCCACACAGGCTATCGCCACACAGGCTGGTGCCACACAGGCTATTGTGACCAATGGTCTCTACACTATTAGTAGGCCTTCAAACCTATGTACGTTCAACTCCAATGGAACGTAGCAATCTGGCATAGGTCGTATTCGATCATGTGCATACTTATAGGTTCTACTCTATTATTAGAGCCTTCAGTAAATGCCTATCGCCACGTGTTTGTTACTCATAGGGTGCGGTCAGACCCATTGGCACCACCTGAGGTGCGTTCAAGAGCTTCGAGTATGAGTAGATAAGCTATTCTTAACAAGATTTCGTTTTATCATCATTGTCTTCGACTAAGACATCTAATACACGAGAATACTTGGTGATCGGGAATCTTCCTCAATCTTGCACAATCATGAAGAGTTAAGCGCCTTTAGTCGGTATCTATCTAGGTAAATAACCCTTCGATGATCCTTCGATGATCCTTAAATGGACCGTTTAATTCAAGATTTTACGTACCTAATCTGGTTTCACGCATAATCTTCTAATAACATGAAATCGTTAACAGAAAACTAAATCTTTAGCTGCTTATGTACAATCAAATTGAGCTTTACCTTATACCACGCGTCGTTTTAAACCCTGTTATGAAATCTCAGGGACCTCATCTAATCGACTCCAGTACCTACATAACCAAACATCAATTATGGGTCTCGCAGTTTCTTAAATCAAACGCTCTACAGATGAAGTCTAACATTTTTGACGCATTATTTGCTGTCGCTGAATTCTACGGCAATTGTCTACAAACTAGTGTTGGTCAGTCAGTTAGCCGTTTGAGAGTTCAAGAGCGGCTGTATATGACCTAATTGAAACAAATGCGGTTTGATTCAAGATTCGTGATTACCAAGTCCAAAAACCGGTAAAAGTCACCAAACTCACAATAATTTGAATAAAGAAAATCAAAGACCAGGTATCTCATCACAGTCAACAGCTATCATATCATAGCTCAACACAACACAATTACTACACTCGCTCTTCCCCATGGGAATAATATCAAGTAAGTTTTATTTTGTACGACAAAGAACTACCGCAACCCTGTTACAGACTCCTTCGTCTGTATCACTCTGGGATACTGCTACGATACTCTAGTACAGTCACTGACACACAGAACTCAGAACCTGTTCACATAAACTAAATTGCCACTAACTCGTCATCTACTTCACAACATCTATTGGTACTTTGCCTCGGGTGTCTTCTTCTCCATAAAGAGATTTTAAAACATGCCGACCGATAAGCTATGCTCATTGGAGCTTCCAAAAAGATACAATGTTTGCGTTAAACGTTCATGTGAAGGAGCTACGTTCACGAATTACTCTACGTTAATCTACGAACATCACGGTCATAACTGCACTGTTCAATTTGAATTAATAAATCTTATTTTAATCTCACCCGTATTAACTCACATACCGGGTAGGCAAACCAGTAGTGAGAATGGAAAAATCTATTTAGAAATTTTAATAGCATGATTTCTCTATGCCTGTAAACCTTTAATCATTGTCATTAAAATCAAGTTGCTGTTCATGATGGTTTACTTACTATCGAAATAACTAACTGTTGGAAAACGTACGTAAATGTAAACGTATGTAAGGAAAACTGTCGCCGACACGTTAGTACATAAGCCTGGGTCCAATTTTTCACCAAAAACGTCTAAGTCGGAACATGACCTTATGGCAACCTTGCCATGCACTCTCTCATTCTAAAGTTTCGCACTGAACAAAATGTTGAAACTATTACCGCCAATGGGAAAACTAAGTACTCGCTTTGTATTAAGTATGTCAAAATAACCTTGCACTATCAAACCAACCACTGAATACATATGAAGAATTTGGAAACTTTTAAACTCACAATACAAATAAAATGGGAGCGACTCACCCAGTTCCAGACAGCTTTGAACGTTTTTACACCCCACAGATGTTGACAAGATGCTCGGCTACTGCAGTCTGCAAACTGGTTGTTGACCTTTGGTTTGTCACGCTCAGAACTGCTCAGAAGTTGCAGCTGCTCAGCAGTTATAGCAGCATGCGAACCGCTAACCTCTTGCTAACTTCATCCACCGTAATACGATATCTGAAAACTGAGAAACACTACGAGAGTACAAGTTCTATCAAAGCTGTGGCTGAAAATAGAGCTTACAGATAGTAGTAGAAGTCAATAAATAAAGTCAATAAATCGAAAACTAAACAAAACATTGGCACAAGAAAAGAGGCCCACGCCCAGCAGTGGGCAAAGCCCGGGCAATGGAAGGTAATGATAAATCAAAACATGGCTTTTGCGAATAACACAGTTTTCAGAAAAAGCGTTAGGTGGGTACGGTATTGAGACTATAGCGCTTTATTGTCCCATGGAGGTATTTACGCCACTATATTCCCAACAACAATAACACTAAACAATCAAGCCTATTACTCAAATAGCGATAGCAAAATAATATCGCTTCATGAGCATTATATAGAGCATCGCTTAACCAGTCAACGTCAAAGCTATAGCGCTTAAACTACTACTACACTAAAGCGATAGCCAACACGACAATAACAACCTCACTTTAGCGTATAGCAATAAAACGACAAGTCAACTGTCAAATATCGATAGTCGTCAATCATGAGACCGTAACCCTCTGTGAGTCAGTCTCCACAGCATAAAAATGTTCACCCGTAAACAAACAGAAAAAT